>JADMNL010000025.1:21847500-23168750 GCA_016271365.2 Neoceratodus forsteri
CCCCCAGCCCTCCTTGCTGCCCATCTCACATTGCTTGCTCATCTTTAGGTCATCTGATATGACTACCCCCAGGTCCCTCTCCATTTTTGTTGTTAGTATCTCACCCCCATTGTGTACTCTTCCCCTGAGTTTTTGTTTCCAGGTGCATTACCTTACTTCTTAGCATTGAATCTAAGCTGCCATACATTTGACCATTCCTCTAACCTTGCCAAGTCCCTTCTCATCCTTTCCACCCCACCTGTGCATCAACTCTGTTGCAGATCTTAGTGTCATCTGCAAAGAGACATACTTTTCTTCCAGTCCTTCTGCAATGTCGCTTATAGAGACATTGAAGAGACTAGTCCTACTGAACCCTGCGGTGCCCCACTCGTAACCCTCCTTTCTTCTGAGTGGACTCCATTTATACTCTCTGTGTCCTATTTTTCCAGCCAATTCTTTTACCCAGGCTGTCATCTTGGGACCCACTCCCAGGCTGGCTAACTTGTATATTAATCTTTTGTGTGGGACTGTGTCAAATGCCTTGTTAAAGTCTAGGTAGGCCATGTCCACAGCCCCTCCCTGATCTACTACTTTGGTCACCCAGTCAAAGAAATCTATCAGATTTGTCTGGCATGACCTTCCTGCCGTGAATCCATGCTGCCTAGGGTCCTGTGCCCCTCTGGCCTCTAGATACTCGACAGTTCTTTCCTTTAGAAGTGATTCCATCATTTTCCCTATCACTGAGGTTAAACTAACAGGTCTATAGTTTCCTGCTTCTGCCTTGTTCCCACTTTTGTGAAGGGGAATCGCATCTGCCCTCCTCCAGTCCTCAGGTACCACCCCATCCTCCCATGATTTGTTAAAAAGGGTAGTCAGTGGTGTCACTAGTTCTAGTTTCTACTTGTTTGTCTCTTTTCCACGCTTGAGGAAGGAAAATATTTATATTTCACAGTTGGAACGGGAGCGCAGTATTTTTTCTTTCCCTTGGGGATTTTGTACTCTTTCGATCTTTACTATTGACAGTCACAGACCTTAAAGTACCAACTGGTTTTAAAAATTGTACTAGATACTTTAACTTCCAGGCTGAGGCAGATGCCACGAGTTGGGTTTGAAGTGTCTTGGTCCCAGACTTTTTTTTTTTTTTTTTTTCTTCAAAAACTGAACTCTAGCAAATTTTGCTCCAAGACTGTTAAAAAGAGAACCAAGAAGCACTAAGAGATTATGGCTTCTCAGTCCACCTCTGGGACACCAAAATGTTCCAAAGAGGGTCCTTTTCAAACTAACCCTGCCAAACCCTTTAAGGACCATTCCGATAAAACCACTGACTAGCAGGAAAGACCCCCAGAGCAGGCTCCTGATTCAGTCCCTGCTAAGAAAAAACATAAAGGAAAAGTGTCACCGTCCCGTCTGCTGAAGAAAACAAGGAGATCATAAATATGCCCTTTCAGGAGGACATGGCAAAGGCTTGGCAATTTTTCCAGGCCATGGGAACTCTTGCAAGGTTCCCGGTTCCTCCTTGGCCTATGGGCCCCCCTCCGGTTCCTACCGACCAGGGTGACTATTTTTTTTTTCTCTATGAAAAAGAGGAGGAGGAAAGAGAACCGATTGAACCAAACTGTTCTCCTGATCAGGAGTTCAGTTCCCCTCATCTGGGTCCAAAAGATTACTCTTTGCATTGTGAAGCAAATCAATACCCTCCTTCTCCACATAGGAGTCTGGGGAGGATCAGGAGGATGATTTCCTCAGTATGATGGGGCTAATCCCCCACCAAGCGGATGCTTCATAAGTACCTCAAAATCAAATCTACCTGCAAGCTTCTTCAAGCTCCTTCTGTGCCAAGGATTGATAAAGATTGAAAAGTACCAGCCTGACGAACATAGTGCTGAGAACCTCTATTCTCACCCTAACCATGGAGGGGGTGGTTCAGGCTGCAGCTTGCGACAAAGCCAAGGTTCCCCTCTCTTCCCAACCTCTAGAGAAGGACTCCATAAAGTTGGATAGTATGGGGATAAAAAGTATACATTACTGCCGCTGTCCTTCTGAGGCAGATTGTGTATATGGCATATTCAGCACAGTACAAGAAGATCTTGCTTCGAGAAACTGCTCTTGCAGCAGGTTACTCCGTTAGGACTGAAGCAGGCAGGCGCCAGGACCCCACGGAAATTTTCTAGCTAGCAGTATCCAGCGGGCATCATATAAAAGGGGACGGTCCCCCAGAATCCCCAGTTGTTTTTTTTTTTCCGCCGTCTACTCGCCAGCATTGGCCTCACAGTACCATTCTAGCGAATGACGCCTAGAACTTTCAAAGTTTTCTTCTAAATGTCAGCATCTCCAGCTCCTTCCTCAGGACGTCCCAAGTGTGCTTGCGGTAAACGGATCCCTTTTTAAGTATCTACATTTCGTCCTGTCTGCAGTGCTTGGGCCTAGAACACAACACAAAGGCCTGCTCCTTTTGCCAGCGGTTCAATAGTCTCACCTGGATCTGCTGCCAGAAGGCACTTCAGGGGTGGTTCTTGGAAGAAAAGTTGAAAAGCATGGACAAAGACCCTGCCTTCAGAGGTGAGTCTACCTCTAAGTCCCATAAGCACCAGAGCAAACATCTGGAGAAGGCCGGGTCCAGATCCCCTATCCGGGCCTCTGACTCGCACACCAGCTCAGGTTCCACGCGCTCAGACCACTATCCCTCCAGGGCTCGCTCTCAGCCCCCTCCAGTAAAGGTTAAGTCTTCAAGTAGCACTTCGGCTTCTCTGCATCCCATCAAGACTGCCAGGCCTTCAGCTTCCTAAACACCCTCCCGGGCCTCCTTGAAGTCTTCAGACCGTCACCAGTCCAGGTCTTCTTCAAAACTACCTCAGGCTTCCTCTGAGACACCAGGACTCCCAACGCCAGATTAGACTCCCAGCTTCCTAGGGGTCCGGATCTCCTTCCCAGGAAGACTAGGGACCGGATGTTCCTAAAACGGACAACTGACCCGAAGCGGGCTACCGACCCTTCATTGGTTAAAGGCCAGTTAGGCCAGACGTCAACTAAGCACCCGACGTTAGTGAGATGTTCACCGGAGCTGAAGACTGCCTCTCCGTCACCAGTGGACACTGGTCGCCAGGACTCTACTGAGGAGGACCCGACGTTGCCCGATGACAAGGCAGGTGACAATGAGGACTCTGGGCTTCCACAGGAGCCTTTGCCAAACACGGCGACGCCCTTGGACCAGACGCCCGATACCGGAGACGGATCACAGACTCCAGGTCCGTTGTCTGATATGAATACTCAGGAGGTCAAAGATTCACCTTTTGGTGGGACACAATAAAAAAAAAAAAAAAAAAGACGATCCCAGTAAAACCTCCACCACAGGGGCTAGCAGGAAGATCACCGACCCCAAGGAACCTACTCTTCCTCCTAGGAGAAGATCCAAAGAACGGAGAAGACCCCCTTCAAGATCTCCCTCAGGGTCTCCCAGTCCTAAGACTCTGACAGACTGTCCACTCCGCTGGGGCATGATTCTAGACCAGACACCTCGGATACCTCCAGGTCTCCTTCTCCAATCAGCATCCCATCATCTGACCCACGAGACCTGCCCATGTCATCTCAAGATCCCTCTTTCTGAAATAATGAGGCACATCCAGGAGAACATCGGATGGGATTTGGAAGATCTCCACCCCGAGAGACTGCGTCTAGCTTGTCATCTTTGGCAGAAGGACCCTAAGGCTGTGATGGTGCCACCCTTGGTGGACACCTTCGTGGACGTCACCAAGGCTGCGTGGAAGCGTCCACACTCCACCCCAGCGGTGTCTAAGAAAGCTGACCGCCTGTACAGGGCCCCTGCAGAGGACCCGTACTTGGCACAACAACCCCTGGGTGATTCCCTGGTCATTATGGCCTCCCATGATGGGTCTTAACTACCACAGCATCTGAGTACACAGCCACCGGACCAGGAATCCAAGCAGTTGGATGCCCTGGAGAGGTGCATTTATGCGGCTGCTACATGCTCAATCAGGTCACTGAACTATCTGACTCGTATGGTTGTTTCAGAATGCCCTGTGGGAACTGGGTCAGGACCTGGTTGACAAACTATTGGATAGTGAGCAGAAGGCGGAGCTCTTGAACCTCCTCCACACAGGGTCAGACGTGGGGACCCAAGTGTTAAGAGCCGCATATGATTCTGCGGACTCGTCTGCCAGGGGCGCAGCTTCAGGCGTCTGTCTGTGGAGATGCTCTTGGCTCTGTGTCTCTGGATTTACCCAAGACATGCAGAAGAGTATCCTGGATGTTCCTTGTAACGGAGAGGTCCTGTTTGGTGAACTCTTTGAAAAGGTAATCACCAAGCTTCAGGACGCCGGGAAGGCAGTAAGGACTGTACATGCCATGTACTGACCCAAATCTGGTTCCTTTCATAGGAACCGGAACAGTTTTCATGGCAGACAACAGCAGCTACGTTCCAGCCAGCAGCAAAGGGGCACCTTTCACCATAAGGCCCAACCCAAGTCTTCCCAAGGCCGAGGTCGGCTGTTTATCAAACCGGCCCAGCCTGAGGGTGGGGGGTAATGCTGCCACATCATGACTCCTCCTTCTCAGCCTCTGCCCCATCTCTGGATCAATGGGCAGACAAGGTTGGGGGTCGCATTGCTCACCACTTTCCAGGGTGGCAATCTATTACTGTCGACCAGTGGGCTCAACTGGTCAAGAGGTCACTTTATAGAATTCCTCTACCACCCACCATCAAGACCTCCCCTGCTTTCCCGTTATTCAGGTCAGAATGCACTGCTCATACAGCAGGAGGTGCTCACGCTCCTGGGAAAAGAAGCTATAGAGCACGTACCGAGGAGCCGGAGAGGTGTAGGTTACTCTTCCCACTTCTTTCTGGTTCCCAAAAAGACTGGGGACCCGTCTCCGATACTGGTTCAAACAACATGAAGTCTTGCTATATTATGACACATGCAGTTTGTCCCAGCCTTAGAACTGCTCCGGAGGCGAGTTAACTTCCATGCCAGGCATGGAACTTAGAGCTCGAGCTCTGTTGAAAATTCTGTCTGTTGTTCTTCAAACTTAAACTGTCAGATTCTTTACTCTGCCTCACTGAACAGTCGCTCCGGAGATTCCTCCTTCTGCACGGTTCATTTTGTCGGTTAAAGTATAAAAGTTTCGTTTTTTTTAACCAAAATCAAACCACAACCGGTCAGTTCAAGCTCTGTCTGTAGTATTGCAAGTACTAGATAGGTTTTACAATTTTCTGTGTGGAACTTGTAAACATTTTTATCGGTTCGGTTTAAACCAATCAAGTTACTTCTATTACATTAGTCTTTTAGAAGTGCGGTTCCCAGTTCTTATCGGTTCTTTAAAAAAAAAAAAAAAAAACTGATTTAATTCCGTTTTTTCCACGACCCGTGACACTGTTGGGAACCGATAAGGGAGTCTTGCTTGGCAGATTGCCGTAAAAGGGCAAGTTTTTGGTTAGGCTGGCACTGTCTGAGAAACCCAAAGAAAAACCGGGCCCACTGGGTTTCAGCACTGTGTTGTATGTGGGGAAGCCTTTGCCAAGGCTGACCCCCACACCACATGTTTGTCTGGGGTTGACCACCTCCATTCAGACTGCCAGATTTGCATGGGTTTTCCTGCAGCTACCCTGGATAAGAGTTGGTAGACTCAGGGAACGGGAGGCCATAAAGTCCGCTGACCCAGATGGCCAGCCCGGTTCGGTTTCAACAGAGCCGGAGGGAGTGCCCTCTGACCAGGGCGATACTTCCTCGGGCAAAAGGAGAGACTACTCTGAGGAGTTGGTTCCAACAAAGAAATTTTAGAAAATCAGCTGGTGTGGAGTCAAAACTTCCCTCCAACCGCTGAAGAAATAGCTAAAGCAATAAAAAATTTTCAGTCTCCCCGGTTCCGACCAAACCGGCATCAGGCAAGCGCTCTGTTCGGTCGGTTCCTCCGGTTCAGGAGTATTATTTAAGGGAATTTTATGAACCAGAGGGGGAAGAGGAGTATGAGGAGAGTGAATGTGGTTTTGAAAGTCTGGATGTGCCCATTGAACCAGACATCTCTCCAGACAGACCTTCAGGAGTGTTTCCCCCTAGGCTTTGAGTCCCCTTCTCACTTCATGTTTATACAAAAAAAAAAAGTGGCTGAAACCCTCCAGCTCCCTATGGAGGAAGCTGTGGATGATCAGAAGGAGCCTGATTTTGTAGAAATGATGGATATCCCAGAGTCTAGGAGACTGTCTATTCCTCTGCATAAATCTTTTTGGAAACAGACAGTAAAGATTTTAAAAGCTCCTCACACCATACTTCCTGTTGATAAAAGAATGGACAAAAGGTATGCATTATCAGGCTCTGATACGGAGTTCCTTACACAACAATGCAGCCACGTGGGGTGGTGCAGGCTGCAGCCTGTGACAAGGCAAATGTTTCCTTAGCTCTCTCACCCCTGACAAGGACTCAGAAAGATGGATGCCATGGCAAAGAAACAGTACATGGCAGCTTCCTTGGACTCAGACAGGCTAATTATATGGCTTATGCTGCTAGATATCAAAATCCAGATGGGATACTGTTTTAGCTCTAGCAAAGCAGGTTCCTGGCCAGCTGGCAGAAGAGCTGGAGCAGGTGGCCTCTGATGGTATTGAGGCATCCAAGGTGCAATTCCATGCTGCAGTGGACTCTGATGTATCATCCAGAGTCATGGCTACATCTGTGGCTCTCCATAGAATGGCTTGGCTCAGATGTACTAGCCTGTCAAAGGATACCCAGACTAAGGCCATGGATTTCCCTGTGGTGGGCAACTCTCTGTTTGGGGAACAGAGAATTACATGAAGAAAATGGATGAATATAGGACCACCTGTAGGAGTGCACAGGCCAAGGAAAGGCAAGTCACTTTCCAAAAGCAGCCTCCCAGGGGCAGGAGTAGGCCTTTTCATAGGCCTTTTTACCAAGCCCAGGATTCCTCTTCAGCTTTTGCACAGAAGGGGTTCTTTAGAGGGAGAGGCAGATGGGGTGCAGGCAGGCCTGCTTCCACCCCTCAGCCTAAAGCCCCTGCCAAACAGGCACCCTGATGGGGTGCCCAGGGCCGATTCTCCACTACCTGTAGGGGGCAGGCTGGCTTATTTTGTCCAGGACTGGGAGTCTCTAACGTCAGACAAGTGGGTCCTGGAAGTAGTAAGCCAGGCACTGGTTCTCTGCTTCAAAAAAATTTCCAAAGATGAGAATCGGATCCCCTCCACCTGCAAATCCTTCAGAGGCTCTTGCCCTGGAGGCAGAAGTCTCTACCTTTCTGGAGCTCAGAGCTGTAGAAAGGGTTCCACCCGTACACCAAGGCAGAGGGTTGTACTCCAGGTACTTCCTTACCCCCAAAAAAGACAGGAGAATGGCGGCCCATCCTGGATCTCTGGTATCTAAACAAACACCTTTTAAAACCAAAATTCAAAATGGTGACTGGGAATTATTTTACCTTCTTTAAGGCCAGGGACTGGCTAGTGTCCCTGGACCTCAAGGATGCCTATTTTCATGTTCTCATCAGAAGCTCCCATTGAAAGTACCTCGGCTTCGAACTGCCCTCGGGTCATTACCAGTTCAGAGCAATGCCCTTCGGCCTTACATCTGCCCCAAGGGTATTCACAAAATGCCTGGCAGTAGCAGTTGCCCACTTAAGAAGGCAAAAAATTGCCATCTTTCCTAACTTGGTCTGTGGACTGGCCTACTATGAGCCAGTAGTCCAAGTCAGGTTACACCTTCAAGTAACTCAGCAACTGCTAACTTCTCTAGGTTTCCGTCTCAGTCTTCCAAAGTCAGTCCTAGAGCCTGTCCAGCTTCTCACCATCATAGGTGCAGAACTGAACACAAAAGAAGCCAGAGCCTTCCTTCCTCTGGAAAGGGCAAATTCCCTGATTTCTCTGGCTTCCTCCTTCACCCTGCGGGTCTCTCAACCAGCAAGGCACTTTCACAGCTCCTGGGACACATGGCTGCTTCCAGACAGTAGTGCAGGGAGCCAGATTTCAGATGAGGGACATCCAGTTCCATTTGAGAGCCTTTGGTCTCAAAGAAAGGACCCTCTAACCAAATTAATTATGGACTCGAACCTGATCCAGGCCCTTCAGTGGGGGCAGGACCAGGGCAATTTGAACAGGGGTCCCCCTTCCCCCTCAGCCTCACTCCTTAATCCTTACTACAGATGCATCCCTATTGGGGTGGGGGCTCGTAAGCGACCCTCACCACCCAGGGATTGGGGTCCCCTCAGGAATCTCTGCTCCACATCAATCTGTTGGAACTCAGAGCAGTTTTCTAGCACTTCAAGTTTTTCCAAATCTGTTCAGAACAAGGTTATTCAAGTCAGAACAGACAATACCACCACAGTGTGGTACATCAGCAGGGCAAGTACTGTGTCATGGCCTTGTGCACCAAAGCAGCGGTTGTGGTCTCTGGCTTACTCCCTGAACACCTCCCTTGTAGTATTTCACCTCCCAGGCAAGGGCAATGTCCTGGCAGATGCTCTCAGCAGGATTTCCCAAGGCCATCACGAATGGACTCTGGATCCCCTAGTTCTGGAGGTGGTATTGCCAGATGGGGCACCCCGCAGATGGATCTTTTTGCAGCCCCAGACAATCACCAACTTCCTCCTTTTTGTTGCAGGCCCCTAGTGTTGGGCTCAGTCCCCCTGGGTGCCTTCCTTCTCGGGTGGGAAGGGAAGTTTCTCTATGCCTTTCCGCCCTTCCCTCTCCTGTTCAAAGTGCTAGTTAAAATCAGGTCCCAGTCCTGCAAGATGTTTCTGATTGCTCCAGACTGGGCCAGACAGCCCTGGTACCCACTCCTTATGTCCTTGGCAGTCCACCGTCCCCTGTGTCTCCCAGGAATCACAATCTGTTATCCTATGCTCAGGAGAGGGTTTGGGTACCCGAACCTCAAATCTCTCATCTCAAGGCCTGGCTCTTTAAGAGTTAGTTTGCTGACCTACACCTTTCCCAAGGTGTACTGGATATTCTGAAGGCTTCTAGGAAGCCTTCCACTAGGGCACTTTTAATTCCAAATGGAAGAGGTTTTCCATATGGTGCTCTGGGAAGCATATTTACCCAGAATCTGCTGACTTACCCGCCGTCCTGGATTATATGGTTCATTTAAATACTTTAGGGCTGAGACCAGCTTTCCTAAAAGTGCACTTGGCAGCCGTGTCTGCTTTCTTGTCAGCAGGTAAGCCCTCTTCTCTTTCAGCTCATCCTGTATTCTCCAAGTTTTTTCAAAGGGTTGCTTCACACCAACCCCCCATTTAGGGATCCTTCCCCTGCCTGGGATCTTAATATTTGCATTGCCCAGCTTATGCAACACCCTTTTGAGCCCTTGTCCTTAGCAGAGCTCAAGTACTTGACTTGGAAAACTGTGCTTTTTGGTAGCCATCACTTTTACCAGGCGCATAAGTGAGTTACAAGCATCGTCAGTGGAGCCTGATTTTTATCTCCTTTCACAGAGATAAGGTAGGTCTCAGGACTAACCGAAAGTTCTTGCCTAAGGTGGTCTCAGATTTCCACCTTAATCAATCAATCTATTCTCTCCCTGTGTACTTCACTGGCCATTCCTCTTCTGGTGAGAGGAGGTTGCACAGTTTAGATGTCAAAAGATCACTTAGCTACTACATAGATCGTACCAAAGGTCACAGGTTTAACTCCCTCCAACTGTTCCTCACTTATGGTGAGGTTGGCAAAGGGAAACCTGCCACTAAAAGATCCATTGCCAGGTGGATCGTCTCTTGTGTCCAATTCTGCTATGAAAAACTGGGCAAAGTTCCTCCCTCAGGCCTGAGGGCTCACTCCACCAGAGGTACAGCTGTGTCTCTGGCTGCTGCCAGGGACATCTCTATCCTAGAGATATGTCAAGTAGCTACCTGGAAAACTGTGCACACTTTTACTAAGCATTACTCCCTGGACATCCAGGCTAGGAGTGATGCTCGTTTTGGCACAGCTGTGCTTCAGAGCCTATTTCCTAAGTAGGTTCTGTCCCTCCTCCGTGGAGGTACTGCTGTGTAGTCTGCATATGTCATAATATAGCAAGACTTCATGTTTGAAGAAAAAATTACTCACCTTAGTAATGTTGTTTCTTCTAATGGAGTCTTGCTATATTATGACCTCCCCTTCCCACCTGCCCCTCTCAGAACCTTACTCTTGGGGATGTGGGTGGGCAGAGCAGCGTTGGCACTTTTTAGATGCCCACCTTGTTTTTCACCCCTCCTTTTGGGGTGATCTTTGTTGTGTTGTCATTTTTTGGGTCTCCTGACTTGAGTCTTCTTTGTGGCACCAAAAAATGTGTTTATTTAATTAAGTAGCTAGTTGACTACTGTAGGTTTACAGCTTCCACACAGTCTTAGTGAGTGTTTGCTCGTAAAGATCTGACAGTTTAAGTTTAAAGAACAGATAGAATTTTCAACCAAGCTCGAGCTCCAAGTTCCATGCCTGGCATGGAAGTTAACTCTTTCACCTCCGGAGCAGTTCTAAGGCTGGGACAAACTGCATATGTCATAATATAGCAAGACTCCATTAGAAGAAACATTACCACGGTGAGTAATTTTTTCATCTCTGCTATCTCAATGCTTCGGTCCTTTACAAACACTGCCGCATGGTGACCCTTCCCAGTTTGATATTCATGCTCAAGCAGGGCGCCTACCTAGCGTCCTTGGACATTCAGGATGCCTACCTGTACGTACCCATTGCTCGAGCTCACAGGAAGTTCTTGCGCTTCGAATTTCTATGTAGCCATTATCTGTTCTGAGCCTTCCCTTTCGGACTGTCATCGGCACCTCCTGGTGTTTACGAAGTGCATGGCAGTCGTAGTGGTGGCTCTAAGGAGACAAGGCCACTGTGTGTTCCCCTACCTGGACGACTGGCTCCTCATGCACCCTCTTGGGAGGCCCTGATGTCCGCAATTCACTGTACTCGGGCCCTGTTTTGGGGCATTGGGCATCATTATCAATCAGAAGTCGCACCTGGTTCCGTCACAGAATCTGCAGTTCATAGGCGCAGTTCTGGACACTGTCCAGGGGAGAGATTTTCTGCCCCAGGACTGAGCGGAACACATAAGGGACATCTTCGCAAAGACTGTCCCAGCCAGACTGGTCCTTTGCCTGCTCAGACACATGGCTGCAGCGATTGCAACAGTCCCACTAGCTTGTCTCCACATGTGGGTGACCCAGTGGATTTTGCGGGTACAATGGGATCTGAGGCAAGACCATTTGCAGCTTCAAATTCGGATCACGAATGCCGTAATCCGGGACTGGCAATGGTGGCTAGATTTAAAGAACCTGTCGGTGGGGGTCCCCTTCATTGTGCCATCTCAGATCGTGACACTCTCCACAGACGCCTCAGGGTTCGGTTGGGGAGCACACCTTGACGGGATCAGGTCTCAGGGCTCTGACGCCCCAGGAAGCTCATCTCCACTTAAATATTTTGGAAATGAGTAGTTCTTTAAGCCCTGCAGGCCTTCCAGTCGGAGATCTCACCAGGTACTCTCCTGTTAGACAGTACCGTGGTGACATATTACCTCCGCAAACAAGGAGGCACCCATTCCTGCCCGCTTTGCAAGGAGGCCATGAGGGTGTGGGATTGGGTTCTACAACACGACACAAACCTCATTGCTGTTCATGTCCCAGGAGTGAACGTCATTGCAGACAGTCTGAGCCACTCTTGGGCCAGAGTCCATGAATGGGAACTACTCCAGGAGGTGCTCGAGCATCTGTTTCACAGATGGGGCACACCAGAGTTGGACCTTTTTGCATCCCAATCCAACGAAAAACTGTCCAATTTCTGTTCGCTAGATCCAGGGCCTGGTGTTTTCTGGCGGGACGCGTTGTCCCTCTCCTGGACGGGCAGATTTCTCTACGCGTTTCCTCCCTTCCCGTTGATCCAGAGGGTCCTTTTGAAACTCCGCAGAGAGCAGGCGATGCTGATATTTATCGCGCCTTTTTGGCCCAGACAGATTTGGTTCCCTCTGCTACACCAGCATGCCAGAAACCTCCGGTGCCTCTGCCAATCAGCTCTCACTTATTGTCCCAGGAGACAGGTTCTTTGGTCCATCTGGACCTTTGCTCTCTGAACCTGCACGCCTGGCTCCTAGAGACGTGGCTACTATGAGGTACAGGGTCTGGCAAGAGGTAGAAGATGTTCTAGCAGCGGCTAGAGAACAGGACACTCGTGCCACGTACACCTTGAAATGGCGCAGATTTTGCCTCTGGGCTCAAGCACGAGGACTTTTCCCGATTGGATTGTCCAGAAAGGTCGGTCCTAGACTACCTCCTGTCTCTCCCAGGCAGGCTTGGCCTACTCCTCTATTTAAAGTTCACCTTTGTGCCATCTCAGCCTATTATACACCTATGGGACGTCGGCCTATAACTCGGTTGGACACAGCACGAGCCTTCTCCACCTTAGACCTCCGATTAAGGACCCTGTTCCTCCATGGGATTTACCCTTTGTCCTGGAGCAGCTCATGCTGCCATCTTTTGAACCAGCCGCGGATTACGAGCTACGTCTCCTAACATGGAAGACGTTGTTTTTAGTTGCTGTTACTTCGGCCAGAAGGATTTCTGAACTTCACGCACTGATGTGCAAAGAACCTTATTTGGTTTTTCACCAGGACAGGGTGTCCCTAAGGACAAATCCAAAGTTTCTACTGAAGGTGGTCTCAGCTCTCACCCTCAATCAGGACATCAACTTACCAGTGTATTTTCCTAAATACTCTAATAGAGGAGAGGCCCTGTTGCACAGTCTAGATGTGCATAGGTGTCTAAAGTACTACCTGACCAGAACCAGGCACCACCGTAAATCTGATCAGCTTTCAGTCTCCTTCGCCCATAGGATGATGGCAACTCCAGTTTCTAAACATTCGCTATCCAGGTGGCTCATCCATTGTATCACGTTCTGTTACCAGAAATGTAACAAACCTTTACTGGGCGCAGTTAAGGGTCATTCCACAAGGGGGGTGGCTACCTTCTTTGCAGCCATGAACGTGTCCACTTCTGCCATCTACGCAGCAGCTACTTGGAGCACTGTGTGCCCCCTTTATCGGGCATTATAGCCTGGATGTTGCATCACTGCAAAGAGCTTGTTTTGGTCTAGCAGTTCCTCAGGGACTCCTGTCCTAGGCTTCAGTCCAACTCGCGATCTCTACCTAGCCTCCTCCTACCTGTGAGGGATTTCAGTATTGCTTGGAAATCGGTACTAATGGTGTAACCTGCTGCAAGAGCTGTTTCTCTCTAAGTAGGATAGTAAAGTTTCGTAAGAACTTACCGTAACAGTAGATCTTCGAGAACCGCTCTTGCAGCAGGTAGTTTCCCTCCCACCATCCCCTCTGGAGGTAGTTGTTCCGATATCTCTTTTCTAGGATTAGGTGTTTAACACCGCTCTGAATACATTTTGATGGTGGATACTCAGTCTCTACCTCTGTCATCTAGCGGCCGGGAGTCTCTGGCCGGAGAACTGGGGATTCTAGGGGACCGCCCCCTCTTATATGATGCCTGACATCAGGGGTGGGGCCGACATTGGGGGTGGTCCATGCTGGATACTGCTTGCTAGAAAATTTCCATGGGGTCCTAGTGCCTGCTGGCTTCAGTCCTAATGGTGTAACCTGCTGCAAGAGCTGTTCTCTAAGATCTACTGTTACGGTAAGTTCTTGCGTAACTGTACTATACTCTAGAATATAGTGCTGTCCCTGTGTGGTGGTCTTCATGAGGAACTGGTCCAGGATCTGGCAAACACTGCTAGCTCTGCCCTGGATGTCACCAAGTTCCAATGACATTGCCTCAAAAGTTCTGGCCCATGCTGTCTCTTAGGTTTGCATGGCTCAAGACCACTGGCTTGTTATAGGAGACACTGTCAGAAGCCATGGATTTTCCCTGCGAGAATAATTTGACAAAACTGAGGCTTGCATGAAACGAGTGTAGGAGTACAAGTCCACTTATGAGTAACACTGAGAAAAAGTGGGCCTCTGCATCTTACAGGCCCCATGGAATGGGAGGTAGGGGTAGAGGTCACGATCCACGAGCCTTCTACCACATGCTCAGCGATTACTCTGAGAGGCTTCTTCTGAGGCAGAGGAAGGAGGGGTTCCAGAATGGCTGACCAGGCTTCAACCACTAGGAATCTGCCCAAGCAAAACCCCTGATATGTGTGTCCAGGTTGCCAACCCATTGCTGGGGGGGGGGGGGGGTGGAACTGGCTCATTTCTTCCAGGACAAGAAGAACATCACCAGAGACAAGTGGGTCCTGGAGTGGGCCAAGGTCTTACCCTAAAGTTCAAGACGTTCCCAACATTGTCTGTAAAATGGACATTTCCACCCTCCCTCTCCAGCAGAAAGGATTCTGTTGGAGTTGGAAGTCACAAAGTTGTTGAAGGCAAATACAGTGGAAAAAGTACCTCCATCCCTGTGGGGAAGGGGTCTCTATTCAAGGTGCTTCTCACCCACAAGAAAAATGGGAATGGCGACCCATTCTGGACCTCAAGATTCTTAAACAAGTACCTGAACAAACCCAAATTTAAGATGGTCACCCTGTCTAGTTATCCCATCCCTGCAGCAGGGAGACTGGTTGATGTCTTTGGATCTGAAAGATGCATATTTTCACATTCTGTCCAGCCCAGTCACAAAGTACTTGCATTTCAGGCTGCCTTCTGGTCATTACGAGTTTACAGCCCTTCCCTTTGGCCTGCCATTAGCTCCCAGAGTATTCACAAAGTGCTTGGCCATGGTAGCATCACAACTTGGGAGACTGGGAGTAATGGTCTTCCCCACCTAGACAACTGGCTAGTTTGGGGGAAGTCACACCAACAGGCCAGTGATGCCCTTCACCTCACTCTGAGCACTTTAGGGCATTTATGAGGAACACCAGTCCTGCTAAAGTCTGCGATGGGACCAGTACAATTGCTGGAGTTCATGGGAGTAGAACTAGATGGCAGGCAGGGCAAAGCATTCCTGCCCCAGGAGAGGGCTGGAAAAGTGGTACATCTAGCAAATTATTTTGTCCTAGGTCAGCCAGATGCCCTCTGCAGTTTCTGGGACGCATGGCTTCCACTACAGCAGTAGTCCCAGGGTCAAGGTTTTAAATCTGGGACATTCAGTACCACTTACAGTCCCATTGTCACAAAAGTGACACCCTCTGTCCAAACTGGTACCTGTGACAAACTCGCTATTACATGCCCTAGACTGGTGGAAAGAAATGGACAGCCTCGGGAAGGGAGTACCATTCCAGGTACAGGCTCCCATAGCTGTCTTGACAACCGATGCCTCCATGCTGGGCTGGGGTTCCCACTTGGGGTAACCCAACAGTAAGTGGGGTATGGTCTCCTCGAGTCCAAAGGGCATATAAACTTGCTAGAGCTAAGGGCAGTGTTCCTAGCTCTTCAGTCGTTTGCACCGCAGTTCAAGGGTCTGTCTGTCCAGTTCAGGACAGACCACACCACCACCATGTATTACATCAAGACAGGGAGGCACAAGATCTTCAAAGCTGTGCACGGAAGCTCTGGAGCTTACCTTACTCGCTAGATATCCATCTGTCAGCAGTCCACCTACCAAGGAAGGGCAATGCTCTGGCAGATTCTCTAAGCAGAATTTGTTTTGAGCCATCTTGAGTGGACTCTGAACAGGCAGGTGTTGGCCACAATCTTCGGGAGATGGGACACACCAGAAATGGACCTGTTTGCATCCAAGGACAATTTTCAGCTTCTCCTTTTTTGCTGCAGACCTCCAGCAGTGGGTACAGTCCCCATGGGTGCTCTGCTCCTGGACTTGTTGGAAGTTCCTGTATGCCTGCCTCCCAGTGTGTTTGTGTGTGTTTGTGTGTGTTTGTGTGTGTTTGTGTGTGTTTGTGTGTGTTTGTGTGTGTTTGTGTGTGTTTGTGTGTGTTTGTGTGTGTTTGTGTGTGTTTGTGTGTGTTTGTGTGTGTTTGTGTGTGTTTGTGTGTGTTTGTGTGTGTTTGTGTGTGTTCTTCTGAAGCCGAGGACCCAGCCTGCTTCCATGATTCTGATATTTCCAGACAAGGCCAGGCAGCCTTGGTACTAGCTACTCCTGGCCCTGTCCAGCAGGCAACCCATTTGGCTCCCCCTGAAACACAATCTCCTGACCACATCTCCTGGCACAGTGACTTACCTGAACATAAAGTCTCTGTACCTCAAAGCTTGTTTCTTGAGAGCTAGAGAACTCTGACTTTCCCTTTTCAGACCAAGTCCTCCAGGTTCTTAAGGTATCCAGGAATACTGCCACTAGGAAAACGTATGCTTCCAAGTAGTTTTTCTTGTGGTGTGCCTCCAGGCAGCTGAACCCTCTCCAGGCAGATCTGTCCACTCTCCTGGACTATCTGGTGCACCTACAGGCCTTGTGCCTCAGGCTTTCTTCCCTAAAGGTTCACCTGGCAGCCATTTCTGCATTTGCATTAGCAGGTAAGCAGAAGACAGTAGCCTCTCGCCCTATTTCAAGTTTAAGGGTCTTCTGCATTTGTACCCTCCTCTGAGGGAGCCTATCCCTCCCTAGGAGCTGAACATCTGTATAGCCAAGCTTATGGAACCTCCCTTTGAGCCTATGACCTCTGCAGATTTGAATTGTCATCTGGAAGACTCTTCCTATCACTTCAGCCAGAAAGGTGTGCGAGATGCAGGCCCTCTGTACTGATCAGAACTACATTATCTTCCACAGGGACAAAGTAGTCCTCAGAACTAACAGGAAATTCCTTCCCAAGGTGTAAAGTAGTAGTAAAAGTTTATTCTGTAGTTTCAGAAAAGGATAGCCCAGTTGAGCCATTGCTCATTAACAATGGGGTCCCAAGATGCAAACGGCAGTTAAAATGCTGTTTACAAACATACAAATAGTACAAAATTACAGTGATACAATAAGTTTAGAACACTTAATCACAACAAGCTTTTGGTAGCTCAGCAGTGTTTACAATCCATGTTTTTATGGAACTCCAGATATGGTTCCTGTGTGTAGTCTCAGATGGCCTGGTAAATTCTATAATTTAGGGCCAATACAGATAAAATTTGAATTGCCCTTTAGTAGGGATGGGCAGAGCGAATGGGCCTTGCAGTCCTTATCTGCCGTCAACTGTTTCTACAGTTTTCATGACTGGCACCATGTATTCAAAAGCCCCTGCAGTACATAAGCTTTTTTTTCACATTCTTTACCTTTGCCAGCCGTAATACATAATTCTAGGATTGTGGATATGTTCATCCACACTGTTTGGCGTGTCCCTTTCCCCCTCTAAATTTTGCCGGAAGTCTTCAAGCTGGCTCCTCCCACCCACCCAGGCGGTATATACCTCGGCTGTGCCCCATGACGCCAGATCTTCCTTTCTGCTGGAAGATGCAGGTTGCCTCCCTTGTAATCATGCATTTCGTGGGCTGGCTTTCAAAACCTCGGTTTTACCAAGATTAAAACTACGTTGGAGTTGCATCATCTTTGCGTCCTATCATGGGAGAAGGCTTCTCCAGGACTTAGCTGGTGTCCTTGCGGCCAGAAAATGTCGCGCACCAATCCCTATCTCGTGTGCATCTACTGCCTGGGTGTTTGGGATGGCAGGCCAAGCAAAAACTGCAGGACGAGGTTTCATTACAAAGTCCTGGACAATCGCCTGGCACGTTTGAAGTTGGGTAGACCGGAGAAAAAGAATCCTCCGGTGAAGTCCTAAGGTGGGCTGTTTCTGCGGCTGCAGGTTCCGCCGAGCAGCTGGAACGCATGAAGGCGTTCAAAGAAGAAGCCGCCCACGCTCCGGCGAATCTAAGCTTTTTCGTTCCTATCAACCTGGGATCCACCTTCACAGGTTCTTTTAAGGAGTTGTGCCAGACTCTCACCACCCGGGGTGAGACACCCATGGGCTCTCGCTCCTCCTGCTCTCAAAAGAGGGACAAAGAACCCAGCTTGTCTTCATCTCAACAAAGGCGCTCTTGGGACCGAGAGCAGTCTCTGTCCCAGGAGCATGCGTTCTCTACCTGTCTATTCGCTACCTCAGCCGCAAGCTTCACAGACCTTCCGTCTGGCCAGATGACCAAGGAAGTGGCCAGTGAGGTCGAGATTGTTCTCAACCCAATTGACCCTCTGTCCCCGGCCGTGGCTGACTCCATAGAGAGGACTCCAGTCCTCGTGTTCCCCAATGAGGAGACCCAGCCCGCTGGTGTCCCCATCGAGGTCCTGGTTCCGAACCCTGGGTTTCACAGATTCCTCCAGTGTCTCCTGAGCGACCAAGTCAGCCTGCCCATTCTCTTGTCGCGGTCTAGAACCCCCTTGGCCGAATGGCCAAGGAAGAGCCATAAGCGCTCCAAAAAGAGGCGATGCCACAGGTCATCCTCAGATGAGGAGAGGCTCCGATGGAAACTCCAACACTACAGGGACCTTGTGTGGCAACTGCTGATTTTGACCAGGCAGAAGCCGGCTCCACTGCCTACCCCGGCCATTACTTGGTTCTGTCTTCCCGAACCGAAGCCTTTGGTTCCCCCGCCCGCAGGGCCAGCCCGTCCTCCAGTTTGGCCTTTGTCAGTCTCTTCACCGATAGTGGTGGAACTGCCGCCTAAGCAGCCTGTGGGAGGGGCTCCTTCCAAAGAGGACTGGCCAGATACCAAGCTTCTCCGAAGTCTGGTCACCCCGGACCGTCTCAAACAGGTCGAGGGTGATTTGGGCGGCAGGCCGCTCTACCCAGACTCCTCTGACTCTGTCACCGGGCTCCACTCTCATTCCGGGGACGAGTCATCCGTTGGCATAGGGATGGAGGAAGGTCCTTCCTTCTTCCAAGGGATCCTCCATCTCATCCCTGACTCTACAGGGATGCCCCTGGAACCCATCCAGAAAAAGGCAGAGTACCCTCTCACGGACATCCTCGAGAAGGGATACCCCAGCGGAGGCCTTTCCTGTGGCAGAGGCCATTGTTGGTCCGACACCAACTATGGCAGCGCCCCTGCCTGATGTCCAGCACAGTCTGCCTGCATGGACCACAAGTACACAGTGTCCATGGGGTCCCTTGCAGAGTTCACAGAGTACCCTTTGGCCGAGAGCCTGGTGACCACCTCTGTGTTCAGGCGTGCTAGCAGTTCTGCAGACACTGACCCCCCCCGATAAAGTGTCCAAGCTTTTGGACCACTCGGCACGGAAAGTCTATGCGGCTTCCTCCTTGGGCCTTCATAAGGCCAGTTCGGCTGTCGTCATGGCACACATCTCTCGTGCCCTTCACGGGTCTTTAGATGAAGTCCTCCCACATCTCCCCACGGACATACAAACCACGGTTAAGCAGGTCCGGGACCAGGGCCATGCTGTTACCAGACAGCAGCTCCAGATGGCCCTGGACATTGGGGATTCGTGTGCCTGCTCGATGGCCACTGCAATGGCCTCTCGCTACAGGGCTTGGCTGAGGCTCTCCTCCTTCCCGGTGGGTACTCAGCAGAAGTTGACTGATGTGCCTTTCCTTGGGACAGACTTGTTCTGTCCAGGAGTGGCCTGTCGCCTATAGCGCATTGAGCAGTCCAGTGCCACCTTGGACGCCACTCTTGCCAAGAGTTCTTCAGGCAAGAACCAGCAGAAGAAAAAGTCTTTTTGTCACTCTTCCCCTGCGGTTCAGCAGTCCTTCTACTGGAGCCGCTGCCTTCTCTAATCCTGCCCAGTGACTGGGTGGGGGTTGCCACCATATCTCCATTGCGCCAGCTCTGGTTCCTCCTGTGGGGGGTCGGCTCCACCACTTTCTTTCTGCCTGGTCCGGTCCACTATCACTATAAACAGGTGGGTTCTCGAAGTGGTCGGTCAGGGACTGCCTCTAGAATTTGAGCAGTACCTTCCAGCTGAGCCCACGCCCCTTGGGAAGAATGGATTTCCGCGTGCACCCAGTCAGCTCTTCTAGACAAGATTGCTCAGCTCCTTCTCAAGGAGGCAGTAGCTATCATGGCGGATCCGTCTGCAGACCCATGCTTTGTCTCCAGGTATTTTCTGGCGCCCAAGCTGACGGAGGGCTGGCGCCCCATTCTAGATCTCCACGACCTGAATCAGTTTCTCAGGTCACGCACCTTTTGAATGGTCACTCTGTCCCAGATCATACCATCCTTGGCGCAAAACATGTGGTTCTGTTCACTGGATCTGCAGGATGCATTCTCACATCCCAATCCGTCCGTCCCATCAGCGGTTCCTCCACTTCAAGGTCGAAGGGACCCTGTACAAGTTCCGAACCATGCAGTTCGGCCTGTCATCTGCCCCATGGGTCTTCAACAAATGCATTGAAATGGTGGTGGCTCATCTCCGGCATCGGGGAGTCAGAATTTACCCCTACCTCGACGATTGGCTCAAGGCAGGTTCCACCCAACAGGAGGAGAGGTCCAGGGATCTGGCCTTCCGGACCTGCTCTCGGCTCGGCCTCCTGATCAGTGAGGCCAAGTCTGAACTCGTGCCTTCCCAGGTGATGTGCTTCATTGGGGCAGAGCTAGACTCTCGTCAAGCCAGAGCCCCGGCTCCTGGCAGACCAGGCAGAGGTTGTCTCCTCCTGCCCAGGACTTTCTGCGCCTTCTGGGTTACATGGCGGCATGCATCTCGGTGGTCTGGGCCCAGTTGCACATGCGCCCCCTCCCCTCCAATGGGAGCTGGTCGCCCAGTGGACTCTGCGTCACTGTCATTTTGACCAGCTGATCACCGTAACCTAGAAGATGTGGGGTTGCAGGAAGGGATCCCCTTTGTTCGCCCCATGCTGACAGTTATCCTTACAAATGATGCCTCTTATGGGCTGGGGAGTCCACATGAGGACAACAGGGCCCATGGGTTCTGGACCCCGAAGGAGTCCCAATGCCACATCAATCTGTTGGAGCTCAGTGCCAGTCTGACTGCTCCATCAGCTTTCACTCCTCAGCTCCGGGGTCAAGTGGTTCAAGTCCAGACTGACAATACCCCGACTATGTACTACCTCAACAAACAAGGTGCCACTCACTCCCATCTGCTGTGCAAGGAGGCGCTCCGCATCTGGATCCTCTTAAGCCAGTTGGAGGCAGATCTAGTCCATCCATGTGTCAGGAGCCTCGAACCAGCTGGCAGATGCTCTTAGCCGCATAGGCCAGACATCCCATGAGTGGTCTCTCCATCCAGAGGTAGCTTACAGCCTGTTCTCCCGTTGGGGCAAACCGATGGTGGACCTGTTATCTCCAGGGAAAATGCCCAAACTGAGGCTGTATCATGCCCGCCCCCCCCTTAGCAGGGCTCGCTGCAGGGGATGTCTTCTTGAGGACCCCAGGCCTCCTCTACGCCTTTGCTCCATTTTCCTTGATCCACAAGGTGTTGCTCAAGGTGAGGAGGGACAAGGCACAGGTGATTCTGGTAGCCCCAGACTAGCCGCACCAATTCTGGTATCCAGATCTCCTCAGCTGTAGGCCCTCTGAGCGACTTTGTACAAGCCTGGACTGGATATCTCTGAACCGAGGGAAAGTTTTCCATCCAGACCTTCATTCCCTGCACCTCACAGGCTGGTACTTGAGTGGCTAGAGTTCCAGGCTTTGGGTCTTTCTGAAGATGTCTACACCGTGGTGGAGGCACCTCAAAAGGAATCTTATCAGGAAATGTTATGCCTTCAAATGGAAAAGGGTCTCCATTTGGTGTCAGTCTGGACCTCTTATTCTGTTCTGTGGCTAACATTCTCTACTACCTTTGGTGTGTGTCTCTTCTCCCCCCCCCGGGTCTACAGTCATTGACCCTTAGGGTGCACCTGGCAGCCATTTCTGCTCATCAGGCATGGGCCGGTCAGCCGACATTGGCAGAGGAGACAATAGTTGGGCATGCTTTCAAAGGTCTGGATCACACATCCCCTACGGTGCAGGAACCTCCACCTCCGTGGGATATTCTGCTGGTACTTTCAAAGTTCATGGGCAAGCCATTCGAACCAATGCACAAGTGTGAGCTGTCACACTTGTCGTGGAAGACTGCCTTCCTGGTGGCTATCGGGTCTGCCAGAAGGACAGGGGAGCTCCAGGTGCTTTCGGTGGACTTCCCTTATCTGGTCTTCTACAGAGACAAAGTTGTCCTGTGCCGCCACCTGAAATTCCTTCCGAAGGTGGTGTCAGTTTCGCCTTAACCAGGTGTTGACTGTGCTGGTATACTACCCTAATTAAACCTCGGAGGCGGAGTACAGGCTCCATACCTTAGACCTTGAGACTTGCTCTCTCCTGTTGTAAGGAGAGGACGGTGGAAATTCATGGAGAGGTTCGCCAGCTGTTTGTCACCTACGCTGAAGCCACTACTGGCAGACCTGTGGCCAAACACTCCATAGCAAGATGGAGTACATCATGCATAGGTCTGTGCTACGAGTTGGTGGTGGGCAAGGAGCCTCCCAGAGGGAGAAGAGCTCATTCTACCTGCCATACTGCTGCTTCCAGGCACATCCCAATCCAGAAAATCTGTCTGGCTGCTACCTGGAAGTCAGCAAATACCTTCATTAACCACTACATCGACCTTGAGTCACGCTGGGATGCTGGTTTTGGGGCCTTGGTTCTCCAATCTCTGTTCCCTAAGTAGGGGTTGTGCACCTTGCCTCCCTCCCTCCCGGAGAACTGCTAGGAGTCTGCCAAACAGTGTGGATGAACAACATGTCCACAATCCTAGAAAAACAGGTTATTCACCTGTAGCAGTAGTTCTAGGAGTGGTATATGATGTTCATCCACACGGACCCACCTGACCTCCCCCAGCTGCAGACTCTCACAACCTGTCTTTCAGCGGGCTAAGATCTGGTGTCATGGGGCAGAACCAAGGTATATACCACCCGTGTGGGTGGGAGGAGCCAGCTTGAAGACTTCCGGCAAAATTTAAAGGGGAAGGGACATGCCAAACAGTGTGAATGAGTAACATATACCACTCCTAGAACTACAATTACAGGTGAGTAACTTTTTTTTGGTAACATTTGTAAATCAAATGGGTCATGTGGAGATTCGGCACTCTGTTACTTCAGTCCAATTTAAGGCTCTGTAGAGGGCACAGTGGTACATGACCCGTGAGGCATCCAGGATGTACCGTGCAAACCTGTTATGCACGATGTCCAGTCTGTGCAGTACACATCCTGACGCCCCTATATACTACACCTCCATAGTCAAAAAGAATTTACCATAGAGTTAACTATTTGTAACCTCGTATCTAATGGAATACAGTTTTTGTTTTGTACAAAATTCCTAGATCTTACTTTGAAAGTCAGCTCTTGCAGAAGGTAACACAGTTGGGACTGATGCTGGCAGACGTCAGGACCCCACGGCAAACTTCTAGCCAGCAGTTCCAGGCAAGGACCACCCCCTGACATCAGCCTGCCCCCAGCGTCCCATCCTTTGTACCATATGGGCTCCCAGGCATTCCCCAGTTCAAACATGAAGTCTTGCTGTATTCTGACTATTCCGTTAGCCCCAGCACTTGAACTGCTCCGGAGATGTTGGTTAACTCTATGCTAAGAGCATAGAACGTTGAGCTCATGCTCGGTTCAAACCTCTGTCTTCTGCACTTTCAAGTGTAACCGTCAGATTCTTTACTCCACCTAACAGTCTCCCCAGACTTTCTCCTGTCGCTTTTGGTTCATGTTAGTGAAAATCGTCGGTTTAATCTGAAAATGTTATACTTTTTCCTCTGTTCAGATCCCTGTCTGTGGTACTGTAAGTAATGGACTGTAGTAAATTCTGTGGAAATGTAAATCTTAAAAATTGTTACGGTCGGTTCGGCTGAACCGATCACTTTTGATTCTATGGTGATTCCGGTGCTTATCGTTTCCAAAAACGTGTTAACATTTTTTTTCCAGTACCCATGACACAATTAGGAAACGATTAGTCTTACCCTTTACGAGGCTTCAGACCAGGTAAGTTTTCTGTTTCACTTTGGCCATGTCTGAGAAACCCAAAAGAAAAACCGGTCCCACTGGGTTTCAGCACTGTAGTGCGTGTGTGGGGAGGCGTTTGCTAAGACTGATCCCCACAGCACCTGTTGTCTGTGGTTTGACCACCTCGATTCAGACTGCCAAATATACAAAAATGTCCCTAAGGCCACCCTAGAAAAATGGTTGGGCAGGCTTAGGGAGAAAGAGGCAGAGAAGTCTGCTGACCCAGATGGCCAGCCCGGTTCAGTTCCGACCAAACCTGAGGGAGTGTCCTCTGACCAGGGCCAGACTTCTCGAGCAAGAGGAGAGCCAACCCTGAGAGGTCGGTTCCTGCCAAAAAGAAGGAAAAGTTGGCGGGTTCGGATTCAGATCACCACCATCCAACCGCCGAGGAAATTGCCAGGGTGATTTAGTATTGTGGAATTGTTCCATTCAGTTCCAGCCGATCCGGCACCTCTTGGTAGGCGCTTGGTTCAGTCAGTTCTCCGGTTTCCGATTTATTCTTTGAAGTTTGAGGATGGTGGGGAAGGTCTGGATGAGCCCATTGAACTGGACATCTCCCCAGACAGACCTTCAGGAGTTCCCCTTCCACATTTTTTTTTTTTTTTTAAACAGGAAAGTGGCTGATACCCTCCAGCTCCCTGTGGATGAAGCTGTCAAGGAGCAGGAGGAGCCTGATTTTGTAGACATGATGGACATCCCAGAGTCCAAGAGACTGTCTACACAAATCTTTTGGGATACAGATTCATAAGCTTCTAAACTCCAAATTCATGTCCTCCAGTGGACAAACTAATGGACAGGAGGTACATGCTGTCAGACTGTGCTATGGAGTTCCTGTACCAGCATTGCAGCCATGTTGGGGTAGTGCATGGCTGCAGTCTGTGACAAGGCTAGCATACCCTTGGCTTCACCCCCCCCCCCGATAAGGACTCCAGGAAGATGGATGCCATGGCTAAGAAGCACTAACTGGGAATCAGACAGGCTAATTACATGGCCTGTGCAGCTAGATACCAAAAGTCCAGGTGGGAGTCTGTTTTGGATCTGGCTAAGCAGGCGTCCCCCCAGCTAGCCAAGGAGCTGGAGGAGGTGGCTGCTGATGGGATAGAGGCATCTAAGGTTCAGTTTCATGCCGTTGTGGACTCCAGTGATGTTTCATCACAAGTCATATTTACATCTGTGGCTCTTTAGAGGATGGCTTGGCTCAAATGTACTAGCCTCTCGCAGGATACTCTGGCTAAGGCCATGGATTTCCCCGTTAAAGGTAATTCTCTATTTGGGGAGCAGACAGAGAACTACATGAAAAATATGGATGAGTACAGGACCACCTATAGGAGTGCACAAGCCAAGAAAAGGCGGTCAACTCCTCAGAAGCAGCTGGCTTGGGGCAGGGACAGGCCTTTCTACCAGGCACAGGTCTCCTCCTCTTTTTCTCAGAGGGGGTTCTTCACAGGGAGAGGCAGGAGTGGGATGAGTAGGGCTGCATCCACCTCTCTGCCTAAGGCTCCTGCCAAGCAGACCTCCTGAGGTGTCAGCCCAGGTAGACTCCCCAATGCCTGTAGGAGGCAGGCTGGCTTACTACTTCTAGGCCTGGAAGTCTTATCTTAGACATATGGGTCCTGGAGGTAGTAAGCCAGGGACTGACCCTTAGTTTCAAAAAATTTCCAAAGCTGAGGGTCCGGTCTTTTCCACTGGCAAACCTCTCCGAAACCATTGCCCTAGAAGCAGAGGTTTCCTCTCTGTTGGCTCTCAGAACCATATAGTTCCTACATCCCTCAGGGGCAAAGGTCTGTACTCCAGATACTTCCTTACCTCAAAAAAAGACAAGGGGAGTGGTGGCCCATCCTAGACCCAAGATACTTTAAAAAAGCATCTACTACAGCCAAAGTTCAAAATGGTGACGGGGGTGTTCTTTCCTCTAAAAGGCCAGGGGATTGGTTAGCTTCCCTGGACCTCAGGGATGCCAACTTTCACATTCCCATCAGATGCTCCCACAGAAAGTATCTCGGATTCAAACTGCTCTCAGGCCATTATCAATTCGGGGCAATGCCTTCCGGGCTAACATCAGCACCAAGGGTCTTTACAAAATGCCTAGCAGTAGTAGTAGCCTTTTTAAGGAGGCAGAACATTTCTAGTTTCCCATATCTCGACAACTGGCTCTTTGTGGGGCAGTCTCCAGACCAAGTCAAGTCAAATCTACAAGTGACCCAGCAAGTGCTCACTTCCGTGGGATTCCTCCTCAGTCTTCCAAAGTCTGTTCTCAAACCAGTACCGCTCCTCACCTTCATGGGGTGAAGTTGGGCACTGTGCAGGCAAAGGCCTTTCTTCCCTTGTCAAGGGTAAGGGCCCTTACAGACTACCTCCTTCATTTAGTCTCCTGGTTTCTCACACAGCAAGATGTTTTCTCCAACTATTGGGCCACATGGCAACTGCCACTGCAGTGGTTCCAGGGGCAAGGTTTCAGATGAGGGACATCCAGTTTCACTTGAGGGCTTTTTGGTCCCAGAAAAAAGACCCTCACCGAACTGATTCCAGTGACTTGGACCTTGATCCATGCTCTGCAGTGGTGGCTGGATCGGGTGAACCTCAGACAAAAAGTCCCATTCATCTCTCCAGACTCATTCTGTGGTTCTGACCACAGATGCTTCTCTCCTGGGATGGGGCATATTTGGGAGCGCTCACAGCACAAGGAGTGTGGTCCCCTCAGGAGTCTCTTCTCCATATCAACCTTCTAGAACTCTGGGCAGTGTACTTGGCCTTACAGGCTTTCGTGAATTCTGTACAAAACAAGGTAGTTCAGGTGAGGACAGACACCACCACTATGTGGTAAATCAGCAAGCAGGGAGGCACTCTGTCGACAGCCTTGTGCACGGAAGCCATGAAAGTCTGGTCTCTGGCCTATTCTCTACAGACATCCTTGGTAGCATTCCACCTTCCAGGGAAGGACAATGTGTTAGATGCTTTGAGCAGGATTTCTCAGGGCCATCATGAATGGTCCCTGGATCCCCTAGTGATAAGTGATCCCCCCCCCCCCCCAGGTGGGGCACTACAGGGATGGATCTCTTTGCAGCCCCAGACAATCACCAACTTCCTCTTCTGTTGCAGACCCACAGTCTTGGGCTCAGTCCTCCTGGATTGGTCGGGGAAACTTCTGTATGCCCCTCCCCCCACAATTGTTCAGAGTTCTGGTCAAGATAAGGTCACAATCTTGCAAAGTGATCCTGATTGCGCCAGACTGGGCCAGGCAGCCTTGGTATTCTCTGGTGGTCCATCTTCCATTGGCTCTCCCCAAAAATCACAATATGTTAACATCCTCTCAGGGGAGAATTTGGTATCCCAATCTTCAGTCTCTCAGTCTCCAAAGCTTAGCGCTTGAAGAGCTAGAATCTGTCTCGAGATGCGATTCTGGACATACTCAAGGCTTCTAAGTGAACCTGTCGCTAAAAACCTATAACTCCAAATGGAAAAGGTTTGGGATTTGGTGTTCTAGTAAACGGATCACGAGACTCTGCTGACTTGTCTGCAGTTCTGGACTATATGGTTCATCTCAATAGCATAGGCCTTAGACCAGCTACCATCAAGGTGCATCTATCTGCTGTTTCTGCATTTTTATCAGTGGGGAGGCCTTCTTCTCTAGCTTCTCACCCTGTGTTCTGTTTTTTTTTTTTTTTTTTAAGGGACTGCTTCATACTACTCCTCCTTTTAAGGATCCTACTCCTGTTTGGGATCTTAATATTTGCATTGCTCAGCTTATGCAACCACCCTTTGAGCCCTTGGCGTCAGCCTCAGCAGAACTTAAGTACTCTACTTGAAACTGTGTTCCTGGTAGCTATTACATCTGCCAGGCATATTGGGGAATTACAAACTCTGTCGGTGGAGGCTAATTTCTTTTTCCATAGAGATAAGGTGGTCCATGGAACCAACAGGAGGTTCTTGCCCAGAGTGGTTTCAGATTTTCATCTGAACCAGTCCATGCCCCTTCCTGTGTTGTTCACTGATCATTCTTCAGGAGAGAGATTACACAGTTTGGATGTTAAAAGGGCACTTAGCTACTATATTGAGCGTACTAAGGCACTTGGGTTTGACTGTCCTCAGTAGTTTCTCACTTATGGTGAAGTAGGAAAGGGTAAACCTGCTACTAAGAGGACTATTGCCAGGTAGATTGTCTCTTCTATACAATTCTGCTATGAAAAGCTAGGCAAAGTACCCCCCTCAGGCCTGAGGGCTCATTCAACTAGAGGTACAGCTGCTTCTCTGGCTATGGCCAGAGATGCACCCCTCTTAAAGATCTGTAAAGCAGCCACCTGGAAAATGGTTTATAGTGATGTTGGGTTTGGTACAGCAGTATTGCAGAGCCTATTTCCTAAGTAGGTTCTGTACCCTCATCCTGGGAGGTACTGCTTGGTAGTCTGCATATTGTCAGAATACAGCAAGACTTCATATTTGAAGAAAAAATTACTTGCCTTAGTAATTGTTTCTTCTAGTGGAGTCTTGCTGTATTCTGACCCACCCCAACCTGTTTTTTTGGAAGTGGGCTGGCAGGTTCAGTGCTCCACCCCAGAGGTGCATTGGCTGCCCCTCCTTTGGGAGGAGCTGTGCATAGTGGCTGTCTCCTTCGCAGCACACTAACTGTGCCTGTGTGAAACAAATCCCTGCAAAAGACTGCTATTTGGCTTGCCTGCTGTGCCTGGGCCCAGACCGCAATAGTCCTGCCAGTGCTTTAACAGCCGAACCCGGATCTGGATCTGACGCCAGAAAACCTTGCAGACCCACCTCACCCAACGAAAGCTGGCTGCCATGCAACGAGACGCCTCCTAGGAGAGGGACTCTTCCCACCACTCCCACAATTAGTTGGGGAAACATTCTTCAGAAAAAATCTAAAGAAAAACTGAGCGGGTAAGATCCCATTCAAGATGGAGGTTCTCTGGAGTGCAATCTGCCTCTAAGGGCAGCCCTGACTCAGACAGGACTCCAGGCTTGCCTTTGTTAAGGCTGTGATGGCAGCCCGGGTCTCTGGGCATAAGGATAAGGATTCGGGGTCTACACCCTCTCTCCAGCCTATTAAGATTAGGCCTCTGGCTCCACCAACTGGTGCTTCCTCAGACCCAAGTAAGGGAGATCATCCTTCCAGGTCAGCCTCTATATGCAGTGCCGGTCCCCGGGACATAAGACATCGGGCTCCTCTGGGAGGTCTTCTCTTCTACCCAAACAATCTTAAAAAAAAAAAAAAATCTGTGTAAAAACCGCCTAGACTGCCGTGGGACAAGCTGTCATCTGATAAGCATCCTCCCTCTAAGTCCTTGTCTGACCACCACAGACGTCTGACTTCTGATGATGCTACCAAAGTTCCTCATACGCCAGCGCCACCAGCAGGAACCTAGTCTCCGGACTACCGGACCGATGACACCTGGGTGGAAGAGGAACTGACATCTGTCCCCCAAGATAGGCATGCACCCGACGTCTGCACAGCTAATGCCCCAGCGCCACCCCCAGTAGATCATCCACCAGGCCTACCTGCAGATTGTACAGACAGTGGGGCTGGCACAGGTTCTGAACTGACGCCGGACCAGATGCTGGGTTCAGAGCCTAGACTGAACCTAGCCCAGGTCCAAGATTTGTTTGGCCACTGGTGGGAGACCATTAATCAAGATATTCTCCCCCAAAGGCAACACCAGATACTAGAGCAAATCCAGATGTACCACATCTGGATGGGGGAGAGCCCACACAACCCCCTCCCTCAACTCCGGACAAAGATCCCTCAACCGCTGTCAGACGAGGACCAAAGTAAAAAGCCAACTCCTCTGGGTAAGCCCAAAGGAAATGCCTCTAGAAAGTCTCCACAGATCCAGGTCATGCAGCACAAGCTCTTGCTGCTCCTCTGACAGACGTGGGCACAGAAAAAGACAGCGCAGGTCTTCCTCATTCTCCTCCTACCAGGACTCCTCATTAGATTTGTCTCCTCTGGACCAGAAAACACATCTAGATCACCTCCGATTGACCCCTCCTTCATGAAGGTTGAGACTCATCCAGACCAACATGATTTGGGACACTGAGGACATCGACCCAGAGAATGCGTCTGGCCAAGTACCTGATGGAAAGATCCGAAGCAAGCCGTTATCCTGCCCCTGCATTACACCTTTTGCAGGTGTCATCCAGGCGGCTTGGAAGCGCCCTCATTCCTCTACAGCTGGTCCCAAGAAGGCTAATTGCCTGTATAGGGCCACAAGGATCAACCAGTTCTGGCGACCCCAACTGCAGATTCAGTAGTGATTTCACTGGCGTGCAACTGCTCCCAGAGACCAAAGCACCTTAGCACCCAACCCCCAGATAAGGGAGTCCAAGCTACTGGACTCCATGGGGTGTAAGGTATACACTTCTGCAACATTTGAAGTCTGAATTTCTAGGGACATGGATATGTTGTTCATCCACACTCATTGGCAGTATCCTTGCCGCTTTAAATCTTGCCGGAAGGTCTTCAAGCTTGCTCCTCCCACCCACCCGGGTGGTATAACTCTCGGCTCCGCCCCATGACGCCAGATCTTCCTTACCGCTTGGAAGCTCAGGTTCCCTCCTTAACGCTCTGCGTTTGCGACTGGTTCCTATTTCTCCGTTTACGGATTTAAAAATAAAAATTTGCAAAAGACTTGTCTTCGATCCCTCGCTGCCGCGACGGGACAAATCGACTCCCGGATTTCGGAGATGCCCATGCGGGCAGAAGATGTCTCGGACGGATCCACACTCCACGTGTGTCTACTGCTTAGGCCTTGAGCACGACCCGCAGGCTTGCGACCTGTGCTCATCTTTTCGGCCCTCGTCCTGCGAGCCGTGCTGCCCGTGCAACTGGGCGCCCCGAGCGCTTCTCCGTGAAGTCCAAGGAGGCCCGTTGGCGGTGTCCATGGGCGGCGGGTCATCGGATCAGCTCGAGCGATGGTCGCCCTCAAGAGGAGGCGCGCGGTCAGATCTTCCTCGGCCGCGGCATTTATCCCGCTTTCTCTGGGTTCTTCCTCACGGCTTCTTTTAAGGAGCTTTGTCTGTCCCTCTCCACTAAAGGAGAAGGGCTCTGCGTCTGCTGGACCTTATTCTCGGTCCAAAAGAGGGACAGGTAAGTCCTCCGTCGACGCCTTGGGAGCGGGAAAGGTCCCTCTCCCCGGCCGCCGCCCCGCCGGCCGGCGTTTGCTTCGCCACTGGCCTCACGGTGTCCTCGCCAGGTCAGTTGACCGAGACTCCCACTGATGAAGTTCGAGATTTTCTCGACCCATTGGACGGGCTGTCCCTTTAGCAGCCGAGATTCCTCTCCGTTCCCCGGGAGGAGTTGAGGATCCTGTGGCTCGCCTGTGCCTCCGGTTCCGGAGCCTCGGATGGACCTTCCAGCCGAAGGGAGTGCCGGTTCGGCCGACACCTCCTCAAGACCGACCCCGGAAATTCGGGACTCGGTCTCGGTCTCGACCTTCAGCGGTCCAGCCTGCTCCACCGCCATAGGCGGTCTCGGTCCGGCATCACGTAAGCCGTCATTGCCCTCGCCCTCCTCCTCGATGAGGGAGGCTTCGCGAATTACTCCGACGGTACGAGGACCTTATGTTGCAACAGCCCTCCTGGCCGAATAAGCCGACCGCGCCTTCCCCGCCATTAAGTGGCTGTCACCGAACGGCCGACACAACCCCCACTTGTCCGAGGAGCCTATACCCAGGCCGTTGTTCGCCAAACCAGCTGCTCCACCGATTCGTGGAACCTCCGCCCACAGCCACCACTGGGGCTCCACCAAGGATTCTCGGTCGGCCAAGGGTTTACCCCATCGGTTGTCAGTTACCCTCACTCCCGACCGACCTCGGCAGGTGAAGGGTGGCTCAGGCCAGAGGCAGTTTCGAGGACTCTTCCGAGTCCGAAGATGATTCCTCCTTCTTCCAAGCGACTGGACTTGAGTCTCCAGGAGGTCAGTCAATGGACGATAGCCCGTCGTCCTTCCTAGGACTGCTTCGCTCATCTCGAGTCTACCGGATGGAGCTCGAACCCGCTTTCCAAACGGGCGGTATCCTCACACGGAGATTCTGGACCAGGGATTCGACGGAGGTCTTCCGGTGGCCGAGGCCACAGTGGGTCCGCATGAGAACTTTAAGCGCCCTGCTTCTGCCCTGCGCCTCGGCCAGGATGGCCAGGAAGTATATGTCCCTACCGTTCCTTGTCCGGTTTTTCGTTGAGTTACGACAGCTTCCGCGCCACAGCAACGCCCAGGGATGTGGACAAACCTCCTGACAAGGAGTCCAAGAAATTGGACCATCGGGCTTGAAAAGTCTACGCTATGCCCTCTCTTGCCTTCGTCAGGCCAGTTCGGCCGCCCTCATGGACATTTTTCTCATGCCCTGTTGGGCTCCTGGATGAGGTCATCCTCATCTTCCCACCGATCTGCAGACTACGGTTAAGCAGGTGTGGACCAGGGCAGGGCAGTGGCCAAACAGCAGCTCCAGACTGTTTGGATATAGGGGACCCATGTGCCAGATCGGTGGCGGCCGCAGTGGCTATGCGGTCAGTGGGCTTGGCTGAGGATATCCACCTTTACTGGATACCCAGCACAAGTTGGCGGATGTTCCCTTTGGGGACTGACCTCTTCGGCCCTGGGGTGGAAGGTCACCTGCAGAGGATCGAGAAGTCCAATGCCACCTTGACTCGGTCTCTTCCGCCAGAAGGACAAGGTCATGAAACCACAGCCTAAGCCCTTTCGCCCTTCTGTGCCTCGGCGCCACCGCCCAGCAACGCCAGGGCCAGCAGGCTCGGGCCTGGCATCCCAAACCCAAGCCGCGGCCTCTAACAGGAGGCAGGGAGGAAAGGGCCCAGGAGGTCCCTCGGCGGTCCCTCCTCCAAGCCTGCCCAGTGACGGGCTGAGGGGTGTCTCCCCATCCTCGCCACTGATTCCCCTCGGTCTCTGGGGACGGCTCCGCATTCTGCTCCACCTGGTCCGCTGTTACCACGGACAGGTGGGTCTTGAAGGTGGTGGGAAGAGGCCTGCCTCTGGAATTCGAGCAGGCACCACCCTTCAGAGCCGTCGCCCCTGGGGCTTCGGGATCCCCAGCTCACTGGCTGCTCCGTCGAGCCGACATCACTCTCCCTCCAGAAGGAGGTGGTAAGAGAGGTGGTGGACCCTCCTTCAGACCCAGGGTTTGTGTCCAGGTACTTCCTGGTTCGAACGGACGGGGCTGGCGCCCATTCTCCACTCCACACGACTCAAACAAGTTCCTAAGGTCTCGAACCTTCAGGATGGTCACCTGGCTCAGATAATACCATCCTTGGAAGCAGGGCGTGTGGTTCTGCTTCTGGACTTGCAGGACGCTGTTTTCACGTCCCTATCCGTCTGCTCCCACCAGAGATTCCTTCGCCCAGCCGGAAGGATCTCTCGAGTTCCAAGCCATGCCCTTCGCTTGTCTCCAGCTCCCAGGGTCTTCACCAAATGCATGGCAGTGGTGACAGTATTCTGCTGGCGCCGAGGGGTCCGGGTACCCTTACCTGGACGACTGGCTGATAGCAGCTCCTCCAGGAAGGAGGCGGAGGGTCCAGAGATCTGGCCCTCCAGGTCTGTTCTCAACTGGGCCTCCTTATCAACGAGGCCAAGTCGGAACTCGAGCTGAAGCAGGTGATTCTATTCATCGGGCGCAGCTCGACTCTCTTCGAGCCAGAGCTGCTCCCGCGGACAGGGCCGAGGTTCTCCTCCTTGCCATCGATCATTTCTGGTTGGGCAATCGCCTGCCCGGGACTTCTGCGCTCCTGGGTCTCATGGCGGCCTGTACCAGCGTGTCCGTTGGGCCCGCTGGAACATGCCCCTTCAGTGGGGACTGGCCAGCCAGTGGTCACAGCGCCATTCCCTTGGACCAGCTTAGTCGGTGACACAGGGGATGTGGAACGCTCTCCAGTGGTGGACCGTTCCAGATCATTTGCAGGAGGGCATCCTGCTCGTCCGCCCGAGCCGACGGTCTCTCTATCGACCGATGCCTCTCTGATGGGTTGGGGTGCCCATCTGGGGGAACACCGGGCTCATGGCCTCTGGTCCCCGCGGGAGTCCCGATGCCACATCAACCTGCTGGAGCTCCGAGCGGTCCGCCTAGCTCTCACCGCCTTTGCTCCGTTCCTCCGGGGTCAAGTGGTCCGAGTCCAGACGGACAATACCACGACCATGTACTATCTAAACCGCCAGGGCGGGACGCGCTCCATGCTTCTATGCAAGGAAGCTCTCCGCATTTGGTCACTCGTGCGCAGCCTGGAGGCGGATCTCCTAGCCATTCACGTGGCAGGAGCCTCCAACACCCTGGCCGATGCCCTGAGCCGGATAGGGGCTGCATCCCACGAGTGGTCTCTCCTGCCGGAGGTAGTACAGCATCTGTTCTCCCTTTGGGGCACACCTCAGGTGGACCTGTTTGCCTCCATGGAGAACGCGAAGCTGAGTCTGTTCCATGCCCGCCCCCCTCAGCAGGGCTCGCTGCAGGGGGATGCCTTCTCGAGGCAGTGGACCCCGGGCCTCTTTTATGCCTTTCCCCCATTTCCCTTGATCCACAAGGTGCTTCTCAAGGCGAGGAGGGACAAGGCGCAGGTGATTCTGATAGCCCCAGACTGGCCTGGCCAGTTCTGGTACCCAGATCTCCTCAGTCTCAGCTCCAGGACTCCGCGGCAGCTTCCAGCTCGCCCGGACCTGCTCTCAGTCAATCAGGGGAAGGTGTTCCATCCGGACCTTCAATCCCTGCACCTGACGGCCTGGTTCCTGAGCTGCCAGAGTTCCAGGCCTTGGGTCTTTCCGACGAGGTCCTCAATGTAGTTGAGGCGTCCCGTATGAGTCGACCAGAAAATGCTATGCCTTCAAATGGAAAGGTTTTCCATTTGGTGTCAGGGCAAGGGCTTGGACCCTTCCTCCTGTTCCTTGGCAAGCATCTTGGACTATTTATGGTCCCTTTCTAGTCAAGGGCTTAGGTCGACGACCCTAAGGGTGCACCTGGCAGCCATCTCTGCTTACGGGCGCGGGCCGGGAAGCAGTCGATGGCGCAGGAGAAGGGTGGTCTGGCGCTTTCAAAGGCCTTGATCACATTTCCTCCAGTGCGGGAACCCCCACCTCCGTGGGATCTACTGCTGGTACTGGCAAAGCTCATGGGCAGCTTTATTCAACCTATGCACAGGTGTGCTTCTCTCACCTGTCGTGGAAGACCGCTTCTTGGTGGCTATCACGCCAGCCAGAAGGATGGGAGAGCTCCAGGCGCTTCCTCGAGTCTCCTTACCTGGTCTTCCACAGGGACAAGGTTGTCCTTCGCCCCACCGAAATTCCTTCGAAGGTGGTGTCGGAGTTTCACCTTAACCAGGTGTTGACTCTGCGGTGTTCTACCCCAATCACACCTCGGAGGCCGAATATAGGCTCCATACTCTGGACCCTAGAAGAGCGCCGCTTATTATAAGGCGCCACGGCTGAGAGTCGAGAGGTTCGCCAGCTGTTTGTCACCCACGCTGAAGCACATCTGGCAGACCTGCAGCCAAGCGGACGATAAGCAGGTGGGTAACCTCCTGCATAAGATCTCTGCTATAAGTTGGCGGGCATGGAGCCTCCCAGAGGATAAGAGCTCATTCTACCCGCCCATACTGCTGCAACGGTGGCTGCTTCCAGGGACGTCCCTATCCAGAAATCTGCAGGGCTGCTACCTGGAAGTCAGAAACACCTTCATTACCCACTACCACATCGACCTTGAGTCACGCCGGGATGCTGGTTTTGGGGCCTCGGTTCTCAGTCTCTCTTTCCCAAGTAAGTATATGGGGGTGTCGTCTTGCCTCCCTCCTCCCGGAGAACTGCTAGGAGTCTGCCAATGAGTGTGGATGAACAACATATCCATGTCCCTAGAAATACAGGTTACTCACCTGTAACAGGAGTTCTAAGAATGGTATATGTTGTTCATCCTGTTCCGACTTCCCGGCTTGACGCGACAACCCTGAGCTTCAGCGGGCCAGATCTGGCGTCATGGGGCGGAGCCGAGAGTTATACCACCCGGGTGGGTGGGAGGAGCAAGCTTGAAGACCTTCCGGCAAGATTTAAAGCGGCAAGGATACTGCCAATGAGTGTGGATGAACAACATATACCATTCCTAGAACTCCTGTTACAGGTGAGTAACCTGTATTTCTTGACCCATATGGTCCAGTTTCAGAATGCTCTCTGGGAACAGGGACTAGACATGGTGCAGGAACTGCCAGACTTCCCGTAGAAGGCAGAGCTTTCCAAACTCTACAGACTGGATCGTATGTTGGCACCCATGTTCTCTGATCCACGTATGACTCTGCTGACACGGTGGCCAGGGCAGCAGCAACTGATGTGTGCCTCAGCTGCCACTCTTGGCTTTGGGTCTAAGCAGGATGTTCAGTCGAACCTCCTCGATTAACCCTTTCATAGATCTGTCCTCTTTGGAGTGGATGCTGAAAGGGTCATTAATAGACTCCAGGATTCTGGAAAGGCAGTGAGGACAGTCCAGTCCGTGTATCGCCTGAAACGGACAGTTTCGAAGAACTCATTTTTGTGGCAGAGGGGGTCATCAACAGCAACCCTGTTTCTTGCAACAACCTAAACAGGGAAGCTGTAGCCAGAGGGGAGCCCACAGAGGATCAGCTGGACCCTACTCTTGTCTGGCAAAACCAGTCCAGACAACCTTCCCACCCTCCCCTTCACCCCACCATGGGAGGTGGTCTGAGGTCGCTTTTCACTTTACGCTGCTGCATGGAGGAAAGTGATCTTGGACTAGTGGGTCCACCAACCCATCGAAGGGACACTCAGTAGTTTGTCCAACTTCCACAGGACAGGCCCCCTCCCCCCCCTTCCCATTACTCTGCACAGCATGCACGCTTTATCCGATCAGAGATCCAAGCCCTGCTTTCCAAGAAGGCCATAAAACCTGTTTTAACCCCCCTCCCCCCACCGACTCAAGGAACAGGACTCTATTCGCACTTCTTCCTGGTCCCAACGACGACGGGTGACCTGAGGCTCATCTTAGACCTCAGCGAGCTCAATTGCTCTGTAGAATACAAAAGGTTCAGGATGGTTACACTGCAGAACCTGCTCCCCATGATCCATCTGGGAGACTGGCTAGTGTCATTGGACATGCAGGCCACATACCTCCACATTCCAGTGGCAAAGCCCCACAGGAGGTACCCCAGGGTCGCCTTTCAGGGCAAACATTTTCAGTTCAGGGCACTACCCTTCAGCCTCTCATCAGCACCAAATGTCTTCACAAAGTGCCTCACTGTGCTAGCGGCAGCGTTCAGACTGATGGGTCATTAAATGTTCCCATAGTTGGACATTTGGCTTCTCACAGCACTGTCCAGGGAACTACAGAGATCCATTCTGGACACCTGTTCTCTCTTTGAGGCGCTAGGCATCACTATCAATGTCCCGAAATAATTTCTGACTGTCCCAGAACCTGACCTTCATTGGAGCTCAACTCGACACAATTCAAGGGGGAGCCTTTCTGCCACAGAACAGAGCAGCCTGGCTTTGGGTCCTAGCACAGCATATCGTTTAAGCCCCTGTGGTACCAGCCAGAACCCTGCTACGGCTGTTGGGGCCATATGGTGGCGTCCATCACAGTCCCCTTTTGTGAGACTTGGTATAAGGATGATCCAGTGGACCCTTGACATCCAGTGAGACCAAAGATCGGATGACTTGGACCTTCCAGTCTCTGTCACAAGACCAGTACGACAGGAGCTCCAGTGGTGGATGACATCACCTTTCTTATGGGCAGGGATGCCATTCCGAATGGAGGTACCAGACCAGATCCTGACATCAGATGCCTCAAACACAGGAGGGGGGCTCATCTACATGTTCACAGGGTTCATGGTCCGTGATTGAGGAATCTCTCCACATCAGTGTTTGGGAAATGAGGGCCATTCTCCATGCCATGCAGGCCTTGAGCTCTATTCTCAAACCAGGGCACCTCCTGATGTAAATAGGCAACATGTCAGTGGTAGTTTATATCTGCAAGCAGGGCAGTACTCACCCCTACCCCCTTTGTAGGGAAGTTGAGAGTGTGGGATTGGGCCACGTCTCCTCACCTGATCTCAGCGGTCCATGTCCCAGAGTTCCAGACTACCTTGGCAGACTGACGGGAAGCTCCTGTCGCTGTTGAGGACTGAACTCTTCTTAAATCTGTTGAACAGTTCTGTTTCTTAGCCTAATCTATCCTTTACAATTTCTAGTCCATAAGGCTGGCCACCTATGGGCACCCCCTTCCCTTTCTTGACTATGCTATGGTGTCCTCTTTACTTTTCCTTTTCCCTCTCTGGTCCTTGTACAGGGAGATGATTGTGGTGACCTCCGAGGGTATGTAAAACAGGTTGTGTTTATCATTGTTGGATTTATTGTGTAATAGCACTACTATGTCATAAAGTACGTGTGTGTGTGTGTGTGTGTGTGTGTGTGTGTGTGTGTGTCTTAAGGTTGAGATCTGTAAATGGTGAAAATACCACTAGGTGTTTTTGATCAAGGTAAAAAGTACTAGTTGACTATTTATAAAGATTGTTAGTTGTGCTATTTAAAATGCATGTAAATTATTGTAAACTGAACCAGTCTGAAATGTCATGGTGATTTGCATATATCCTATGATGCTTTGCATTGTGGAAGTATGTATGATGTATTTCTTTGAAATTTGATATGTTGCCAGTGCCCTTTGGGGTAACCATTGTTTCAGTGATTCTGCATTGAGGTTTTGTTCTGCATTGAGGTTTTGTCTATAGCTTGTGGGGTGTGTGTGTTGTGTGTGTGTGTGTGTGTGCTGCAGGTGTGCTTTTTGAGCCCCACTACCCAAGCAAACAAGGCCCACTTAGGGATGAAGGGTTTTCACTAAAAACTGTTAGATCAGAGATCGGTGTCAGTAGGTGCTGGCTAAGTGTAGAGAAAGGACATTGATAGTCTGTTGCTGCAAACTGAAGTACTGAAGAAGGAATAGGCCATTGCAGAAGGTTATTTTATTTTGAATAAACAGAGATTGTGTGTTGAACTTGAAGTTTGGTGTCTGGTCCATCTGTCATCCCATAACCCCTCCACACAGACGCTCTCAGCAGAACACGGTCGAGTGCACGAGTGTTCCCTTTTTCAGTCTGTAGTTGACTACCTGTTTGCCAAATGGGGGACACCTGAACTGGACCTCTTTGCCTCCCCTACCAATGCAAAACTGCCCAGTTTTTGCTCTCTGCATCCTGCGCCTGGTGTGTTCTGGCAAGCTGCGTTATCCCTCTCTTGGAGGGGGAGATTCCTCTATGCCTTTCCCCTGTTTCCACTCCTTCAGAGTTTCCTCCTTAAGGTGACAGCAGAAGGGGCAACAATGATCCTGGTGGTGCCACTATGACCTCGACAGATCTGGTTCCTACTGTTGCAGCAGCAAGTGGTGGAACCTTCTACCACCCTGCCATTAAGCACATACTTGCTTGCCCAGGACAACGGGACCTTGGTCCACCCAAACCTGTGGTCCTTCCAGCTTCATGCATGGCTCCTGAGGACTTAGTCGGACTCTGTTTCAGAGTTTCTGACAAGGTCACAAATGTTGTTGTGGCATCCAGAAAGCCTTCCATTAGAGCGACACACGCCTTGAAGTGGAAGCATTTTTGTCTGTGGGCCAAGGCTCGTCACCTTGATCCTCTAGCCTGTCCATTTACTATTACCCTCTGTCCTATTCTCCAGCCAATTCTTTATCCAGGCTATCATCTTGGGACCCACTCCCAGGCTGGCTAACTTGTATATTAATTTTTTGTGTGAGACTTGAGTCAAATGCCTTGCTAAAGTCTAGGTAGGCCATGTCCACAGCCCCTCCCTGATCTACTACTTTGGTCACCTAGTCAAAGAAATGTATTAGATTCGTCTGGCATGACCTTCCCGCTGTGAATCCATGCTGCCTTGGGTCCTGTGCCCCTCTGGCCTCTAGGTACTTGACAATTCTTCAGAAGTGATTCTATCATTTTCCCCATCAGAGGTTGAACTAACAGGTCTGTAGTTTCCTGTTTCTGCCTTGCTCCCATTTTTGTGAAGGGGAATCTCATCTGCTCTCCTCCAGTCCTCGGGTACCACCCCATCCTCCCATGATTTGTTAGAGGGCAGTCAGTGGTGTCACTAGTTCTACCCTTTAGTTCTTTTAGAATTCTGGGATGAATCCCATCAGACCCCATTGCTTTGTCCACCTTCAGTTGTAAGAGTACTTTCAGAACCATTTGTTCTGTAAATGGGCTGATATCAACTTCTGTATCCACCCACATTGGTGTGGGCGGACCCTAATAGACTGCTGCAGATAAGGCTTCCATGGGATCCTGATGCCCAACGGCTAAGTTCCATAGGTGTGTGACCTGATGAGAGATTCCCCTCTAAGATCTACTGTTGCAATTTCTTATGCAATTGCCCTTGCTGCTGGGGACAGGGAAAAGACCAGAGACGGTGCTAGTGTGCCTCTGCTCCTTGCTTGGCAGGGATGCTGAGTTAGCTGCAATACATTCCCCAGCCTGGCTACCCGAAGAAGTGCACTTCCAATATCTGTCCATCAGCATGGAAGTGTAACGCACTACCATTGGGCCATTTGGTGGCGCTGTGGTTAGTCCATGATATAACTGTCTCAGCATTTTAATAAAGGCACGTTGACATGTAATGTCTATGTATCACTGTTTTTTTTTTTTTTTTTTTTTTTTTGGTAGATCTTATTAGGAATACAGGAACTTCTAAATGAACCAAATATTCAGGATCCAGCCCAAGCAGAAGCCTATACAATCTACTGGTAAGAATAAGTGTGGTGTAAATATGATCTGCAAGAAAAGATGTGTAGTGACAGAAGGGATGGAGCTATTAACTGGGAATAAATAAAACAAATGACCGTTAACCAGGTCATACCAAGGACCTTGTGCCCACCTGGTTAGCAAATAAAATTAAAAAAAAATGTAAATGATGATGAAATGGTTAAAATCCACATTTCAACCATAGGTTTGTTTATTAAAAAAAAAAAAGTACCTGGAATGTTTAGAAATGAATATTACCATGAGTTATAATTCAGCTTACGAAACAGTCATGTGGCATGGAGCATTGGTAGGTTGTCTTGCTCGAGGTTGCTATATATGTGGAATTTGTATTCACTTACTGCTGCTCTCCCCACCCCCACAGGCCAGTGCTCCAAGGTATGAATGCGCACTCAGGGTGTACTTGCGCTACCAGAACCAGATGACTTCCACTTCCTGTGAGGGACTCCAGCAACACTGGTACTCATGGTCTCCCAGGTGGCAGTAGATCAGTGGAGCACACTACCCTGACCCCACCCTCCATCCCTGTTATCAGGGACTCTTTGCCAAACTCTGACTTCTGGCATGGCTAGCAATAACACTGCTGCTGCACCAACACACAGGCTTTCTCAAACAGTGTTTAACAAACTAACAAACGTTCCATTCACATGGGAACTTGCCACAAATCAGGTGAGATTGTGGAAAAGAGCTAATAGAAAGCTTCCACACTTCTCCTTTCACCCCCGGCCGCACTGCTGATTGGAGGAATGTAGAAAGTGTCATCTTGTGCCACATTGGTCAGTAGGCATGTCTGGTAGTGCCACCAGTATGTGGTCACTTTTGTAAGCAGCTATGTAAATTGGAATAAGGCTTTTTTTCATCTAGTTTGGCCCCTGGTCCACTGCCAACCCTTTCATTCGAGCATTCCCAGACTACCCATGCAGTCCAATCTGCCACTCCTTGGAGGAGTGCTGATGGAATGGGATTGCTGGTGCCATTATACAGGTGGCCATTGTGCAGAGAATTTTTACTTGTTAGTCCTCAGATCTTCCCACCACATGCACAGTGCCAAACAATATCCTCAAGATCGCTGGGCACCTTGGGGTTCACTTTTACAGCAAAACAGTGAGTCAGCCAACCCCATCTTTGAGCATTGCTTCCAAGGCCGCCCATCTGACTCCTGAGTCTGCTTCCAAACCTGGTTCACCATTGTGGGAGCGCAACGCCATACCCACGGGACCATTAGGCAGCCAGCCCTCTAAAATATGGCTCTTTATGACCAGTTTTAAACAAAGTGGTGGTCTAGGAGGTTGATTCTTTTTAACATGCAGGTGAACGGTTTCTTTTTGGTTCTTGTCAATTTGTCCCCCATGTGACATTTACTTGACCGTCTTTAATACTTTTGGAACTGCAGAAACTGCTCTGGTCCTATTTCTCTACAATCCTCTTCTCCCACCACCCAACCCCCCATTTACAGTTTTGGAGACTGTCTGGCTGGGAAAGCTGGTGAGTGGCAGTTTCTCAGCCAGTGCCATGGCACTCCTTGGTCAGTTGACAGTTGAGTGCACCATTGCTAAGCAGTCTAATTCCCCTTGGACACCCATGGTTTCCAGTTAGACCCAGAGTAGGATTTATGGGCGGTTTTGTGAACCTAGTCTCTGATGGCATGGTTGAATGGCTTTTGCTTAAAGGGAAATGTCCATGTCCCGTCGGGCCCCACCTCAGTGTGAAGCAGGGCCCGATTAGCAAATGTGTAAATGGTAGTAAATTTGCCACTTACTGCTGAGTATTTATTTAAAATTAATATCTGGTTGATCCTGCGCCCTCTCCGTTCGCCCTGGCTTTGTGACTGTCCCCAGGATAGCGTGGCGGCCGGTGTCTCCATATGCTTGTTATGGTGCTTGATTTTTCTAAACGGCTTCGGTTTGGAGCCAGTGTACCACTAGTCTGTACCTGGTTTCAGTATTACAAGGACACAGATAGGCTCCAAGCTGGAGCTATTTGAAGCTATCTCAGTATATATATAATCTGTATTATGGTGGCTTAAAATAGCTCCGGTTTGGAGCTTGTAATACTGAGAACAGGTGTAGACTAACAGGCACACTAGCTTGTCTGAACCTGGTCTCCATTTGTCACGGCAGTGCACTGGCTCCAAACCAGAGTAGTTTAGAAATCCAGCACTATAACAAGCATATGGAGACACCCCGCCTGCTACGTCATCCTGGGGACAGCTGCGGATGCTTGTGGGCTCAACAGGGAGGGTGTTTGAACTTAAAATGCTGGCAGGGAGGGTGCAGGATCAACCCGATGTGAATTTAAATAAAATACACGGCAATAAGTGGCACATTTATTACCATTTATACATTTGCTAATTGGGCCCCGCTTCACACGGAGGTGGGGCCCAATGTGCCATGGACGTTCCCTTTAAATATTTCACTCATGTTAACACAAAATAAAAAAAAAAAATAAAAAAATTTGGGGTGGGGAAGGGTTGCATGAAGTGACTCGCAGAGCTATGACTTCAAGAAGATCTTTTCAGGTTTGTTTGAAAGTGGTAATTTTTAACTGTATTTTTGTTTTACTGTACTTTTCAAAAGGGAAAAAAAGCCATGCACCATTTTGTAGTTCCAGTTTGTGTGAATATATAAGCTAATTTCTATTTTTTGATCTCAACAGCCAAAACAGAGTTGAATATGAAAAGAGGGTCAGAGCACAAGCCAAGAAGTTTGCACCATCATAAACTTAGTCTTGTATGTGGAAGAAAAAAAAGGAAGGGATTGGTTTAGCTGGAACTTTGTTTACAAATTATTGCGATTTAAATTGGTATTCACTCGAAAAAAATAAAGGAGAGGGGGGTGTATTTGTGTGCCATCTGCCATATTTCCCACTTGCGTACCAATTCCAAATTTGCTAAGTCGCCCTAGATTTCACGCCGTCTCTTCCTTCAGTCTTTTGTATTTTTGATTGTCATGATGTAAAACTTGCTTTTATTTTAATATTGATGTCAGTATTTCAACTGCTGTAAAATTATAAACTTTTATACTTCCTATGAGTACACTAGTATCTATAGATTCTTTTGCTGTCTGGTGCAGGCATGCTTTAAGATGAATACAATCTCTTGCTGGCTCTATAAAAATCTCTTTAAATCTCCCCCCACTCTAAATGAAATTGGGTTGTGTTGCATAAGAGCCACGAAGATCCAAAGTTGGCCAGCATCTTGTTTCTGCATCAGTTTCTTTGTGTTTATATGGCGTTTTGTCTGTGTTGCTGTTAGAGTAAATAAACTGTTTATATATAAAAATGACTGTGTGAGGGATATTTTTATGCTTCTCTCCCCCACTCCATTCGTCTTAAAGTTTGGGTCTGTGTATCTGGGGTTATTTTTTATCTGATTTACTACCTATATGCAGAGAAGTTAAACAGAGGTCCCATCTGCCTGGATTGGTGGTAGTTCAGGTGGATGTTAGGTGCCATGGGATCTTTATCAAAAAGAGTAGAGGAATTTCCCCGGTGTCCTGGCCAAATTTCCCTCATTCACTAAAAATACCACTAACAGCTTAATCTGGTTCAAATTCAGTTGCTTACCATCTGTATCCCCACTCCCCCGGTCGCCCCTGAAAAAGGGACTTCTAGGCCCAGTGGGCTTACCGGGTCAACAAAATTCAACAAACATGGCGATCCATAGGTGCAGGTAAATTTTGCCTTGTATCCTGGTTGAAGGGATAACGTTCACATTCCTTCATCATTGCATCCATCAGTGCAGGCTTGCCATTTGCGTAGCTCTGTCCTTGGATGATTTTTGACCTAATTTATGCTTTAAATAATTCTATACATTGAAGGGCATGATGCCTGGGAAGAGCAGCTCATGCCAGTCTTGTACCAAAGAAGCTGCCTGCTCTGTGGGACAGAATTGGCCGTATTCCAGGACCCACCCCAACCCCCTGTTCTCTGGTATAACAGTATCTCAGTCGGGAGAAATGCCGAGCACCATCTAGTAAGTAGAGAAGTTTCTCACTTTGAGGAGAAATAAAATGCAATCTTTAGACAATATTCTGATTATATTGTGTAGATTTTCTATATCCATTCTGTTTGTTCTCTTAAGCAGTAATAACAGAGGTGGTCATTTCCTATAGATTAGCCAAAAGCCACTTCCCTCCAGCCAGTGGTTAAGCAAAGAAATGACTGACTTGGATGTTATTGTAGTTTTAAGTCTAATCACAGTAACAATCTTTTTGGAGAGCTTTTCTTTCCTTTCTTTTTGAAGACAAGGCTTGTAGTACAGGCAGTATAGCATCTGCTTCCTGCCTCCTACCTTACCCCTTGCCCTGTCCGCACCTCCGAGATGGGCCTCCTAGCTGTTCCCAGGGCTGGGTGACTGTGCTTTTCAGGTTGCCAGACCAGCTTTGTGGGACTGACTCTCAATGTCTTTGAGGGAGGCCCCCTTGGTGGAGGCCTTTAAGAGGTTTCTGAAGACTTAAAACTTGGGGGTGGGGTGGGTGTCTGGGTGCGCATTTAACATCTGTACTGGGGCCAACTTGAAGAATAATAGTTAGAGTAGCTCTGTGCTCACAATCGCAGGTAATTGTAACAGTGAGGAAGACACAGCTGTCCTTACAGTATAACTGAATTTATTAGGTTTACATATGTCCGCTGTCTACAGTGGGGTCTTCAGAGCCCACAGTGGCATGCTGTGTCTGTATGTGTCTCGCTCTCGCTCTCTTCCCCCCACCCCGTCTCTCTCTCTCTCTCTCTCTCCTCCCCCCCCCCATACACCAGCTTGGTGGGGTTAAAACTTGAGTACCTGCTCAGCTGCATCTGAATCGGTCCATTTTTGTCCAAGGAATTTTCATCTCTGCATTTCAAGGCTTCAAACAGCCCTGTCACCACTGCGCTGCCGGTGCCTTTTTTTTTTATTTTTTTTTATAGTGTCCGCATATGTAGATGTTGCGCACAAAGGAATTCAGTTGTATTGTAAGGAAGGAGTACAGAGTCTTCCTCATTGTACAGTTGCATGAAGACTTAATTGTCTAGGGTGGCTTTTGGGGCCAGTTAATGCCTTAACTTTTATGATCCTGTGATGTTTAACTGGTTTTACTTGTGTATTCTGTTCATTTTATGTTAAGTACTCAACAGATTTTACTGCTACTGAATATTACATGTTCCGTGTCATTGAATGTGTTGGCAACTAAAGCAGTCATTCTTTAACATTTATGACCTATCCAGTAGCCAATGAAAAGCTAGAAGAGGCTCATGAATAATTGGCCTTAACAGTATGTTCATCTATATGAAAACTAGATCCTTGTTTCCCTAAAGTAGATTTGCTGCTGATATTACAATCCTCTGCTTGTGGTGTCATCTCCACAGCAACAAACTGATGTTGCAGAGGATTAGGACTTCAGCAAAGGCTTATGCAGCAGAAGCATATGAACTCTAGGGGATGAGGATCCTGATTAATACAAATTGACCAAGTGATGAGCAACAAAGAGATAAGAAAAGCAGACTGTAAACTGTAGAAAATTAGGTCTTTTTAAAAATGTAACCAATCCCTTTAATGTTCAGGCAACCTGTTGACAAAAATCTACATAAGACTAATTTAGTCCTGCAGGTGGCTTCTTGGTATAAGTTGTCTGCCTGGAGGTAAAGTTGCTCTCCACTGCTCTGTAACTGTTTCTGTGAATGTTACTGTATTGATTGCCTGCTGCAGAGCTTTAAGGAGTGGTTGAGCAGTCCTTGCGAAGCATCTGCACTTCAACCTGCTCTGTACTTCCCTGTCCATGAGAGAGCGTGAGTGGATTTGCTGCCATATATGTAGCAACTTTTTTTTTTTTTTTTTTTAAGGGTTTTCATCTGGCTTTAAGAGGAGCTGAATTGTGCAGTAGGACATTTTATTGATCAGACAAGTGTAGCAGCTAGTCATGCAAGTGCATCATTACAAAATCGGTAGCTCTTAACAGGAAGACGTTTCTGTGGAAAACCTTTCATCTAGCTACCTCTGTCAAAGCAGCTTTTAAAGAAATTGTATTCTGCGTCTGTTACGACTGGGGATTACTCCACAGCCTCCTACACCAGCAGCATAATAGGATGAAGCTCTATTTGTGTAGAATCTTTTGGTGACCTGTTGCCTGTATATATTTGGTTGACCACCTGGGACCCTTGAGCTAATGAATAGCCCTCACAGGTGTGGAGCCCTGATTACGATCTCGTCTGGTCTGCAAACAAAACCCGCTACATTTTTGCCTACCACCAGTTGCACATAGATCCGTTTGTCAGGGGTCTTTGTTTTCATATTAGTGGGGTGTAGCAGCCTGTTGCCTGAACAGGCATTCTGAGTCTGTACAGTAATGTCTTTGGATGCCATTCAGTTTCAAGGTAAGCTGTAGGTTGGGGAAGAGCGCATTTGCTGCACTGAGGTGAATGACAGCCTATTACCCTAGTGAGTAGTCAGACGAGACTATTGTCACATCTTCATGTGACCCCAAGCAAGTCTAATATTTCACAGTAGCTTATTTACTGTACTGAGGAGTGGTGGCAGTTACCGGGGCAGGTATTAGTTGACCAGCTTACTGCAGTGACTAAATGCAGGAGTGTATTGGACTTCCAGATAAGTCGTGAAATAAAGCAGTCCTCTGTAGGAAGACCTATGACCAACCTGGCCTCTGGATTAGTCTGCTTAACCTCTTTATCATCCTTTAAGGTTTATATAAAGAGATTTGCCGACTTTGTGAAATATGGTATGCTTACTTGTAGCAGATGTCGGCAAGTCTCAAGCTGTAATACTTATAAATCTTGCTTTGAGGGGGCTCTTCAGCAAGCAACACTGGTAGGACAGAAGGTGCCAGCACCACACGGAAAAACTTCTAGCAGTCTATCGCGGGGGACTGCCCCCTCCGTCGGCCTATCCTATAAAAAGGGGTGGTCCCTGGACCAGTCTTTTTTTTTTCTCCTGCTGTCAGCCCGCGCATGTCTTGCCTCCACAGACACCTGCTTCAGTCTACTTCCATTTTCTTCGCGTTTACCCGCAATTAATTTATTCTGCTTTGGTATTAACATCGAATTTCGGTGTTTTCTCCATCTTGTTTGTCTTGTGCTCCAGCATCATCTTCCGACTAGCCTATGAAGTGACCCTGCAGCAAGCAGATACCTGCCAAAGATGGTCACACTTCCTGCCTCCTCAGGCCTCAACCACTACACCAAGACCTGCCAGACTTCAACTAGGCCCTGCGGAGATGCCGCTTGAAGACCCTTCAAAGCTACCTGCCTCAGTAGAAATGGGCCGTGATGGAGAAGGAGCTTCAGGCTAAAAGCATTTCCACTTCACCAGCCTCCAGGGCATTTCCTTAGTCTTGAAGTCCAGCAGGAAGCATAACCACTAGGACCATCCCCAGTCAGCCTCACTCAGTCTCCATGTAGACCGGCTTCCACCTCTGGGTCTTCCTCCCATTGGGGGGGTTCAGCCCCTCCTTCCTCGACCGCCCTCTTTTCTTCCGGGTTGCTGGTAGCTCAGCCACCCGCCCTAATTTCCATAACTGGCAGCAGCTCATTAGAGCCACAGACTTGGTCCCCCTGCCTCCCAGCCCCTGATGCTCGGGGGGGCCCATGTATGGGGTCTCAGCCAAAGGTGCGCCAGGTTGGAACCTCCAGTGGCAAGTGTCTGCTTGTCGCGCCATGCCCCCCTCCCCGTTTAAAGTGTTGCCCTCGTCAGACCCAGACTCCGGGACCGGCGCTAGCCCTTCCAGGCATTGTCCGGAGCCCCTGTGCCCCTATCATGGGGGAATTCCCACTACAGGCACCAGCCTCTCCTCTGGGGCCTACTTTGGGTGTTTTACCAGACTGCTAGCCTTTGCCTGGCAGACTCCGCAGATTCCTACAGCTACAGACTCTTCAGGCAGCACCTGCTGGTCCAATGCCAGGGTTCCCTACGTGGCTCCTCCACCAACATACCCTCCTCCTCAGTACCACTGTCCACCTTAGTCAACCTCCACCAGTGGATTGTAATGCCTTGTTAATGGCCTGGTGGACCTTTATGCAGAACAAGGACTCATCCAGGTAGCCTTCTCCTCCCTAGGAACCTCCACCTCGGGATCCAGACTGGGCAGCCCCTAGCAAGCCCCGCACCAAGGGAGGGGGGTTGTCGCCAAGGGACCTTGGACCAACATACAGATGACCACCCTTAGACACCGGTCCCTGACAGCGGTTAGTCGGGAAGATTCCTCCTCAGTCCACTGATTTCAGGGGGCTCCTCGGATGGTCAGGAGCCTCCCAAGGAGACCCCCCAAGTCTCCCCCTGATGATCCCTCTTTCCTTGATGTGATGCGCCATATCCAGTCCCTTATGGTATATGAGACAGAGGAGCTTGACCTAGAACGCTGTCTGGCTGTTTACTTCGGAAAGAAGACCCTCCCTTTGGTGGTCCCTGCTCTTATTAATTTTGTATGAAGATGTTACCAAGGTGCCGTGGAACCATCCTCCACCACCCTGGCCTTGGCCAAGAAGATAGATCGCCTTTACCATTCGCCAGTGTGCAAACCTTTCTTTGAACACCCCATGGCAGATTTCTTGATCATGAACACAACTCGTGACGGCACTAAAAAGCATAAACATCTTGGCACCCACCCTCCAGACAAGGAATCCTGTCAGCTGGATCCATTGAGCAAGCAGGTGTATTCTTCTGCCACTCTGGCCATTCGTGGCCCATATGGTTCAGTACCAGAATGTCCTCTAGGATCAGGGATTGGACCTGATTCAGAGACTCCCCGAAGATTCCACTAAAACGCAGTTGGCCTAACTCTTTTAAAATCCAGATCAGATGTGGGTGGCATATGACACTGTAGATGCTTCCAGGCGTGGGGTAATGGGTATCTGCATTCGCCACCACTCATGGCTCAAGGTGTCAGGTTTTGCACCTGATGTGCAGACCAAAATAATGGATGCCCCTTTCTGGGGCTCTGTCTTATTTGGTGGAGATGACCAAGATATCATTTCCCACCTTCAGGAATCGAGCAAGGCCCTGAGGTCAGTGCATTCTATGTACCAGTCCCAACCAAGGTCTTTCCAACATCCATTCTTTATCCGGTCCTCCTGCCAGCCTTCCAAAGGCCAGCAGTGTAAAGGATCCTTTAAGCATAAGGCAACCACCCCACCAGCTGGAGTGACTCTCCTTGGGCTCCCAGAGCACCAGCAGCTGCTCTGCCCACTCCAGTTCCACAGTCTGACTTCCTGTCTCCCCCCACCCAAAAGCAAAGGCTTTGAGGGAGGCTGTCTGGGTGGGGAGGGTAAGATTCTCCCTCTACCTGACAGGTGGTGCACAGAAACCTCTGATCAATGGGTGCTTTAGATTATTGAATGGGATCACACCCTCAAGTTTCCAACCCCCCCCCCCCCCGGAAAACTCTCCCTCGCACTCCCATTACCCTCGGGCCCACATCGTCATCTGGGAAGAGATGCAGGCTCTCCTGTGCAAAAAGGCCGTGGAGCACATCCCCCCCCCCCGGCTCAAAGAAGGAAGGGGTTCTACTCCCACTTTTTCTTCATCCCCAAGAAGATTTGGGGGGGGGGGGGGACCTGAGGCTGATCCTGGATCTCTGCCACCTGAACCTCTACATAATACAAGTGGTTCAGGATGGTTGCTCTTCAAGGACTGTTGCCCCTCCTCCATTGGGGGCTGTTGCTCTGGTCCCTGAATATGCAGGATGCCAGGCATCCTGCATATCCAGGGAACTGAGCACCAATCTCCATATTCATGTTTTCCCAGCCCAGTGCTGTTTCCTTCGCTTCTGCACCAGGAGAACCACTAAGTTCTGGGCCTTCCCTTTTGGCCTTCCTCGGGATCTTTACCAAGTGCCTAGCAGTGGTAGCTACGGTTCTGCGGAGGCGAGGCTTTAGTCTTCCCTTAAGTAGATGATCCCCTTCAGGGATCTGTTGCAGACCCTGGAAGGCACCTTTTGGCTCTTTCAGGTCCTAGGGATCACTGTCAACCTACTGGTGGGTCTGTCTGTCTGTGTGTCGCGCGCTCTCTGTGTGCCAGTGCCTCCAGTATATAGGAGTGGTTCTGGACTTGTCCCAGGGCAAAGCCTTCCTGCCAGGTAGCAGAGCGCTACACAGCGAAGGTATAGTTAGTATCCTGCAGTTGTCAAGTACCAGCCAGAGTGTTCCTTTGTTTGGGGCACATGGTGTGACTGCTGTAGCCATGGATCTTACTTCGATACACAGCTCTTGCAGCAGGTTACACCATTAGGACTGAAGCCGGCAGGCGTCAGGACCCCAATCTTCTAGCTAGCAGTCTTCAGCGAGGGACCGCCTCCGATGTCTATCGCCTGGCGTCAGGCATAGTACATAAGGAGGCGGTCCCGCCAGAATCCCCAGTTCTTTCCCGCCGTTGACTTGCATGTCTCGACCCTCCGGTCGGTGTCTAGCGTGTGACGCCTGGAAAAGTTCTCTTCCCGTTTCTTCGACAAGAAACTTCAATTTCTACAAATCGTCTGCCATCTGAATGTCCTCTCCAACATCCGCGGAGGGCCATCTAAGTGTGCCTGCGGGAAGCAAATTCCCTTTAAAGACCCACACTCTGCCTGCGTGCGGTGTTTAGGCCCGGACCATGACACCCGGGCCTGCTCCTTTTGTCAAGGCTTTAACAGTCTGACCCAGATCCATCGTCAGAAGGCCCTCCAAGCTTCCCTTCTGGAAGAGATTGAAGGCCATGGATCCTGCCTCCAGGGGAATCTTCCAGAAAGCCCGCCCGCACAAAAACACAGGAGAGGTGAGATCTAAATCCCCTTCTAGGGCTTCTGACTCCAGTCCGACCGCTCACCTCCCGGGCCCTCGGCCTCCCCAGTGCGGTCAAGACTTCCTCCGGTTTCTCCACTCTGCAGCCTGTTAAGACCTCCAGGCCTTCTTTTTCATCGTCCAAAGGCCTGCGCCAGAATCAGGGGACCACAATCACCATAAGTCCGGCTCCAGCCACTCGGCCCCCGACGTCCGGTCGGTCTCCTTGCCGCCCCTTCTTCCCCAGCGAAAACCAAGGAGTGGACGTCGGACCCGACGTCTGCCAGGCACCACCGGTCCCGGGACCCGATGACAGCCAGACGCCTGTCGCCGGCCAGGCCTTCTCCACCGCGGATGCTGGCTGGGGGACCGACGCCCGTCCCAGCAGATAGAGGAACCCCTGCGCCATCTACCGACGTCATCCAGGAGGCACTCACGGAGGAGGAGTCGACACAGCCCGAGGACCAGGCGGGTGAACCCGGTCCTGTCTAGCCCCCGAGAGAATTCTGTCCTGAACCAGAGACCCTTGGGGGGGGCGGACGCCAGAACCAGACGACCGAACTGGCGCCCGGCCTGTCGGGCCTCAACGTTGCTGAGGTCAAGGAGTTGTTTACTTTTTGGTGGGATACCATTAAAAAGGACGTGGTTCCCACACCTCCTCCTCTTCTTCCTCCTCCGGCCCCAGCACCCCCCACCCCATCCAGGGCAGCAGGCAGAGTACCTTCCCCCCAGGATCCTGTTGAATCTCCTAGGGGCAGACCATCGGATAAGAGGAGACCTCCGTCCAGATCTTCTTCAGGGTCACCCAGCCCCAAGAGACCCAGAAGACGCCGCTACTTGCCTTAGACGGAGGACTCTGGATCGGACTTCTCAGATAGATCCAGATCCCCTTCTCCCGTCAGCGTCCCCTCTCTGGACCCACTTGAGCTCCCAAGATCTCCTCCGGATGACCCATCGTTCTCAGATTGAGGCATATCCAAGAAACTATGGGCTGGGACGCAGAAGAGCTTGACCCAGAGAGGCTACGCCTTGCACGTTATCTTGGGCACAAGGACCCAAAGCCTGTGGTGGTATCACCCTTGGTGGACACCTTCATGGATGTCACCAAGGCAGCGTGGAAATGTCCACATTCGCTCCCGGCGATGCCGAAGAAGGCTGACCGCCTGTACAAGGCCCCTAGGGTGGACCAGTACTTGGCATCTCATCCTCTGGCAGATTCCCTGGTCATCACAGCCTCACATGACCAGTTCCAGGGGCTGCAACATCTGAGCACCCTGCCATCGGACCCGGAGTCCAAGCAATTGGATGCGATGGGCAGGCGCACATACGCAGCTGCAACCTGCGCCATTAGGTCTCTCAATTATCTCACCCACATGGTCCAGTTTCAGAATGCCTTGTGGGAGCAGGGACTAGAGCTGGCAGAAAAGATGCCGGAAGGTGAGCAGAAGGAAGAACTGCTTCAGCTCCTCCACGGGTTCAGACGTGGGAACCCAGGTGCTTCGAGCCACGTATGACTCCGCAGACTCCTCGGCCAGAGCGGCAGCCTCAGGCGTATGCCTCCGGAGACACTCATGGCTCAGTGTCTCCGGATTCCCCCGGACGTCCAGAAGAACATATTGGACGCCCCATTCCACGGTGAAGTTCTCTTCGGTGAGTCCTCTGAGAAGGTCCTCGCCAAGCTTCAGGAGGCTGGGAAGGCCGTGAGATCTGTCCAGGCTATGTACAGACCCAGGTCCGGTTCCTTTCGTAGGAACCAGAGCCGTTTTCGCGGCTGGACTCACAGTCCCATTCGGGCCTGCAACAGAGGGGCTCCTTCTCACGGAAAGCCCAGGGCAAGTCGTCCTCGGGTAGAGGCCAACATCCAGCCAAGTCGGCCCAACCTGCAGGACCCTCAGCCGCCACAGCATGACTCTTTCCCGGCCCCCGCCCCTCAGGATCAACGGGACACCAAGGTCGGGGGTCGTATTGCAGACCACCTGCCAGGGTGGCAGTCCATCACCACCGATGGGTGGGTACTCCAATTGGTCAAAAAAGGCCACTTTATAGAGTTCATAGACAAGCCACCCACAAGGCCTCCTCTGCTCTCCCGCTACTCTGGTCAGCACAGATTGCTTATCAGGCTAGAAGTACTCGCGCTTCTGCAAAAAGGAGCAGTGGAGTACGTAGAGTACGTCCCGGAGAACCAGAGAGGAGCAGGCTACTATTTCCACTTCTTCCTGGTTCCAAAGAAAACGGGGTACCTCTGTCCAATATTGGACCTCAGCGACCTCAACATGTTGGTCGCCTACGACCGGTTTCGCATAGTGACCCTTCAGGGCCTTATTCCTATGCTGAAGGACGCATTTCTGGCATCACTGGACATGCAGGACACTTACCTGCACATCCCCATTGCTCAAGCGCACAGGAGCTTCCTGCGCTTAGTTTCTCGGCCACCACTTTCAGTTCCGGGCGCTTCCTTTCAGACTGTCATCGGCCCCCAGGGTCTTTACCAAGTGCATGGCAGTTGTGGCAGCGTCTCTAAGGAGACAGGGCCACTACATGTTCCCGTACCTGGACGATTGGCTTCTCATGGCCGCCTCCCGATAGGCGCTGTTGGCTATCCAGAACACCCAAGCTCTTTTTCAGTCGCTGGGCATACTTATTAATTACGAGAAGTCTCTCCTGGTACCGTCCCAGAAGCTGCAGTTCATAGGCACAGTTCTGGACACCGTCCAAGGGAAAGCTTTTCTTCCCGAGGACAGAGCGGAACGCATTAGGTCCCTCATCAGGGACCTTTCGGCAAAGACCATCCCCATCAGACTGGTCCTTCGCCTACTCGGACATATAGCTGCGGCCATTCCAACCGTCCCGATGGCAAGGCTCCACAGGCGGGTAACCCAGTGGATGCTCAAGGTGCAATGGGTTCAGAGGAAATACCATATGCAGCAGCCAGCCACAATCACGAGGGCCATGATTCGGGACTGGCAATGGTGGCTAGACCCAGGGACACTCTCCGTGGGTGTCCCATTTGTAGCGCCGTCCCTGGAGGTAATCCCCTACAGAGACGCCTCAGGGCTGGGGTGGGGGCACACCTGAATGGGGTGAGGTCTCTGGGAACGTGGACCCCTCAGGAAGCTCACCTCCACATCAGTATTCTGGAGATGAGGGCGGTCCTGTATGCCCTGCAAGCCTTCCAGTCAAATTCCACAGAGTACTCTTCTGCTTCAAACAGACAATATGGCGGTGATGTATTACCTCAGCAAGCAAAGGAGGCACACTCCTATCCCCTCTGCAGGGAAGCTATGAGAGTGTGGGAATGGGTAATTCAACACGGCGCGAGCCGGATTACAGTTCATGTTCCCGGAGTGGACAACACAGTCTCAGACGGCCTGAGTCGATCCCAGGCCAGAGTCCACGAGTGGGAGCTTCTTCAGGAGGTAGCAGAGGATCTGTTTCTCCGATGGGGCACTCCAGAATTGGACTTGTTCGCTTCCCCATCCAATGCAGAACTGCCCAGTTTTTGCTCGCTAGATCCAGGGCCTGGTGTTTTTTGGTGAGACGCGTTGTCCCTCTCCTGGGCGGACAGATTCCTCTACGCTTTCCCTCCCTTCCCGTTGATCCAGAGTCTCCTTCTCAAACTTCGCAGGGAGCACGCAACAATGATCTTGGTAGTGCCTTTCTGGCCCAGACAGATCTGGTTCCCCATGCTGACGCATTTGTCCCAGGAACCTCCACTTCCGTTGCCCATCAGCTCCCTATCTGCTGTCTCAAGAGGAGGGTTCGCTAGTCCACCCGGACTTGCGCTCACTGAACCTGCATGCCTGGCTCCTCAAGACATAGCCATTCTGCGACACGGGGTCTCGCAAGAGGTGGCAGAAGTCCTTTCTGCTGCCAGAAAGCCGGCAACGCATGCGACTTACGCCATGAAATGGCGTCGGTTTTGCCTGTGGTCTCAGGCACGCGGTCTGTCCCCTTTAGAATGCCCAGAAAAATCGGTTCTAGAGTACCTGCTTTCCCTCAGGCTTTGCCTACTCCTCAATTAAGGTTCACCTCTCTGCGATTTCAGCCTACCACTACCCGATAGGCCAACGCACAGTGGCACAACTCAATGCCTCTCGTGACTTTTTGAGGGAGGTGCTACACCTTAGACCACCCATTAAGGATCCCGTCCCTCCTTGGGACCTACTCTTTGTCCTGGAGCAGCTCACACTGCCACCTTTTGAACCTGCTGCAGATTGTGAGCTACGTTTTGTTGTGGAAAACGCTATTTTTGGTTGCTGTTACATCAGCAAGGAGAATCTCTGAGCTTCATGCCCTCATGTGTAAGGAACCTTATTTAATTTTCCACCAGGACAGTGTGTTTCTGAGGATGAATCCTAAATTCCTGCCTAAGGGTCTCAGCCCTTACCCTTAATCAGGACATCGATTTGCCGGTGTACTTCCCCAGGTTCACCAACAGAGGAGAGGCACTGCTTCACACCTTAAATGTTCACCGCTCCTTAAGATACTACTTGACCAGGACCAAACAGCATCGCAAATCTGAACAGCTGTTTATTTTCTTTGCTGAGAGGATGTTGGGTCAACCAGTCTCAAAACAGACTTTCTCGCTGGCTTGTCCAGTGCATTTCTTTTTGCTACAACAGCAAACAGAAGCCCCTTCCGGGCACAGTCAGGGGCTACTCGACTAGGGGAGTGGCTACTTCCTTCGCAGTGCTGCGGAACGTCTCCATCTCTGCCATTTGTGCAGCAGCCACATGGAGTTCAGTGCACACCTTCATTGGGCACTACAGTCTCGACATCGCCTCACGGTGGAGAGCAGGTTTCGGCTTCGCCGTTCTGCAGGGTCTTCTGTCCTAGATTCAGGATTTTTCAGGATCTCTGTTTATGCCTCCTCCCTAGAGCGTTTCTAGGCGCCATTGCTTGGGAATCAGTCCTAATGGTGTAACCTGCTGCAAGAGCTGTATCTCGAAGTAAGATAGTACAGTTACGTAAGAACTTACCGTAGCAGTAGATCTTCGAGAACAGCTCTTGCAGCAGGTACCTTCCCACCCACCATTCCCCCTTGGAGGAGGTAAGGCCTAACCAGGCTTCGGCAGGAACTCATTCTCCATTGTACCTCTGATGGCGGATCCTCTGTCTCCACTTCTGATGTCATCCAGTGGCCGGAAGTCTCCAGCGGGAGAACTGGGGATTCTGGCGGGACCGCCTCCTTATGTACTACGCCTGACGTCGGGGGCGGTCCCCGCTGAAGAATGCTAGCTAGAAGATTTCTGTGGGGTCCTGACGCCTGCCGGCTTCAGTCCTAATGGTGTAACCTGCTGCACGAGCTGTTCTTGAAGATCTACTGTTACGGTAAGTTCTTGTGTAACTGTACTTTCCCCTGTCCTACCTTCATATGAGGGTTCTCCAGTGGACTCTGCAAATCCAATTGGATCAGTGCACTGACAACCTGGATTAGCCAGTGCTGGTTTCTGACCTGGTGAAGAGGACCTTGGAGGATGGCAGAACCCTGCCACTCCTCATTTGGGGTGTCTTCTGTGCTGTCTCACATCAGATTCTCAATACTGATGCCTGGGCTGGGGTGCTCACTTGGTCTACTGTCTGACCCTGGGTATTTGGTCAGAGTCTGAGCAGCATCTCCACATCAGTGCGCTGGAGATGTGGGCAGTTCTGTTTGCTCTGCAGGCCTTCCAGACCCACATTTTTCCCGGCCTGCAATTGGTGCAGACTAACAACATAGTGGTATTTTTCTACATCAAAAAATAGAGGGGGCTCTCATTCCTACTCCATTGTCAGGAGGCCATGAGGGTATGGTACTGGGCTATCTAGCATACCGTGGAACTCTCAGCCATCCATGTTCCAGGCTTCCAAAACGTCCTGGCAGACAGTCTAAGCTGATACAGGTCAAGGATGCATGAGTGGGAACTCCTGTCCTTGGTGGCCAAAGACCTCTTCGACAGGTGGATGTCCAGAGTTTGACTTTTTTTGCATCCCCACTCAACACAAGACTGCCGGTTTTCTGCTCGCTCGATCCAGGGCCTGGAGTTTTCTGGCATGATGCTGTCTCTCTTGGCAAGGGAGGTTCCTGTATGCCTTCCCTCCCTGCTTCTTCAGAGGGTTCTCCTCAGGCTTCAGTCAGAGGGGGCAGAGATGATTCTCATAGCTTCCTATTGGCCACATCAGATTTGGTTCCCTCTGCTGCAGCAGCTGGCAGTGGAACCTCCAGTACCCTTGCCCCTGTGCACTGGCTTGCTCTCCCAGGACCAGGGCGCTCTTGTCCATCCAGACCTAAAGTTTCTGCATCTCCATGCGTGGCTTTTGTAGACATGGCAGTAGCCTGCTTTGATGTTTCTTCCAGGGTTGCTGATGTCTTGGTGGCTGCCAGGAAACATTCCACAAGAGCCACCTATGCCACGACATGGAAGTGCATCTTCATGTGGGCCACCACTTGTCACCTGGATCCCTTCACTTGCCTAATGAATCAGATTCTGGAGTACCCGCTCTCCCTTTTGGACTCTGGTCTGGGGTACTCTTTGCTTAAAGTGCACCTTTCTGCATACCATGCACCTAGCAAGGGCAAAGCTGTTTCCCAGCTGGAGGTATCCTGAACATTCTTGTGGGGTATCCTACACTTGAAACCTCCTGTCAGGACCCTTTTATGTTGGAAAAGCTCACACTGCCTCCCTTTGAACTAGCTACGGGCTGCACTTCCGGTCATGGAAAGTGTTTGTTTTTAATTGCGGCTACTTCCACTCGGATTTCCAAGCTTCAGGCTCTGATGTGTAAATAGTCTTTAGCCTTTCACAGACACTGTCTCTTTGCATACTAATCCTAAGTTTGTCTAAGGTGGTGTCTGAGTTCACACTAAACCAGTCCATCCACCTGCCTGTTTACTTCCCTGAATATTCTAATCCAGGGGAGGCCTTATTGCACACTTTGGATGTCCCTGGGGTGCTCTGTTACTGTACAAATTTTATCCAACTGGGTTGTAAGACTGATCAATTTTTCATTTGCCCCTAAGAAAAGGGACACCTGTTTCAAAACAATGTTTGTCAAAATGGCTGGCAGATTGCATTGTGTACTGTTACCAAAGTACAATGTGCCCTTGCCGGGGGCAGTCAAGGGTCACTCCAGCAGGGGTATGGCCGCCTGTGTTGCCTGTCTCAGGAATTTGTCTGCTGCGGATATCTGTGCAGCTGCCATTTAAAGTTTGGGTCACACCTTTGTCCATAATTACAGCCTGGATATTGCTTCCAGGCGCAAAGTCAACTTTGGACTAGCTGTCCCTCAGAGCCTTCTTTCCTAAGTAGTCTGCTCTTGTTTTCTACCTCCTCACGGCTGACTTGTCAGTTGTGGTACTGCTTGGGACTCTGTCCTACTGGTGTTCCCTGCTGCAAGAGCCTCCTCCAAACTAAGATAGTACAGTTATGTAACATTAGATTTTCAAGAGAAACTCTTGCAGCAGGCACTGCCTTCCCCTCATGGCTGCTTCTCCTTCACATTCATTACACTTTTCTTGGCTCTGAGGAATTGCCTCGGTTCTTAATGTGCCGGAGTCTCTGGTGGGAGAACTGAGGTAAGTCTGCGGTACTACTGCCTTTGTAGGACAGGTGGATGTCAGTGTGCTGGTGGCCCCCCAACGGTGATTGCTAGCTAGACGTTTACCATGTGGTCCTGGCAGCTTCGGGCTTACCTGCTGTAAGGGCTCCTTTCAAAGAGCTGCTGTTATAAGTTTGTAAGTAACTGTAGTTTTTATGTTCAGTGATTCTTGAAGGGATTGAATTTTGGCTGCGTTGAGGTAGCCTGCTCGTCCCTTCTGCTTCTAGTTGAACAGCACCTGTGCTCAGGCATGTAATGTGTGCCCAGGAGTTGGTGTGCTCCATTAGTCTGTTGGTGTCACTTAAGAATGATTTTTCTGTATAATGGACATTTGGAGATTAAGCAAGGGCACCAGTCACCTAACAAGTGTCTTTAGTCTACTGGTCCCCTTGTATAATCTTCAGATGGCCATTGTTGTATAAAATATTGTTCTTGATAACCCCTGTAGGCTTTTGTGGAGCATACCACTTTGCTGTTCCTAGGTACATGTCAGATTATGAGGAAGATCAACCAGGATGTTGAAGGGGATTGGCTGGATACCTCTGGAGCCAAAATATAATCTCTTCTACTTCAGTTGGCTACCTGGCACTAACAACTGACGTCTACCTATCAAAATGGAAGAATGCCCTGGTTGTTCTAATCTACAAAGCAGGACTGAAATAAAAATTAGAAAACTACCGTCCAGTATCCTTACACTCCATACTCTTGGAAAATCTTTGACATGCTAGAATTGGAGAACCTACTGAGTGACTGCCAGTCTGGGTTCAAACCACTCCCTAGCACCATCTCCACTCTAAGTCACTGGGGACTTCCAGGAGGTGCTGGACAGGAGGAGGGCTGTTGGGGCCATTTTTGTTGATCTATCAAAAGCATTTGACACTTTGGACCATGTTCTCTTGACCATAATGAAGAATGTGGAAGTGGTGCAGTGGACTAGTTCAGCTCTTATGTAAACAAATGGTTTCAGTTTCTCCTTCACCTGCATACTGTTAGGTGTCCACCAAGTCTCAATCCTAGGGCCCCTATTATTTAACATACATGAACACCCTCACCATGTCCATCCCACAAGTCAAATTCCATGTTTATGCTGATGACAAACCTGATACTCTACACAAGAAACACAAACCACTCAGAAATTTAACCTAGACTACAAGTGGTGTTTGAGCTCCAGACCTTTACTTGCATTCAAAATTAGCACTGAATGCCACAAAACCCCCAGGTAATGTACTTCACCAGGAAACAAAAATCAGGGCACAGCCAGAAGTACATTACAAATCAAAACTGCTTACCAAGTCACCCTACAGGAGCTCCTCCATTACCTGGGCATATGGCTAGCTGAAAAGATTAAATGGAGCGCCCACATAGATGAACTGACCTAGAATCTGGAGAAATACTTAGTTCTTTACAAAATTAAACATTCAACAGACACAAAGATGAGGAAGCAATTCCTAGAATCCATGATCTAATCAATACTGCCTAGCATTCATGTACAAATGCTACATTAACAGGGCACTGGACTATGTAGCCAAAAATATCTACATAAGAGACATTGAGGGGTCATGAAGGTCTGTGAGCTGGATAGAATTCTTGCTCCCAACCAGAAACCTAGAGGTAGGCAAAAAACACTTCCTGTATGTGGGTCTGGAACTCCATGCCAATCCACCTCAGACCAATCCCTCAGTATGGGCTGAATCAAACAATGGCATTTCTAACATGCCAACAAGCCATCCTGCTACCTAGCTCCAGAATGAGAGAATGAGCATCTCTACCTTTGTATTATTGCACTTCCTGTTATGTGCCTGCTACTTTGTCTAAACGTGTGACTGTACCTATATAACAATGTCTAAACATGTTGTTTTACATTCCTCTGCTTGTATCTTGTGCAGTATGCCAGACTTCATTTGAAAATGAACTTTGCTCAACTGAGTATTTAGGTCATACAGTGATGAATAAAATATTTTACTACTTCTAGAATCACTGCACAGAAAATAAATCTTAGACTTTTGCCAGTATTTGCTACTAAAACAAGTAAGGCATACCATAATCTTAGAAAATCCCTCTAAGCATTTTTACCTGGACTGTTCGGCCTGCTGGTCGCAAAGTCAGCCTGCTGCTGCATTGGGGGAACTCTACTCCATTCCAGATAGTCTCACCCTGAACTGGGTAAAAATGGTATGGTCCACTGTTCAGTCTCCCTGCCTCCATGTGAGGCAGCCTGTAGGTTGGGGACCTTCATTTTGAGGGCCTCCTCTCCATGCTGCTGCTTCAAGACAGCACTTTTTAAAATGGGTTATGGCCTGGAATAACCATGGAAATCAAGTATTGCTCTACTTAATGGAATCTTGCCACTTTCATTTTAAGCTGGCAGGGCTAGCCTTAAGACTTTGTGTCTTATGCATCTTGCTGTCTAACAAAATCTGGTTGTTGAGCTAATGCCAGCCTAATTCCAGGCCTTGCGATTGCATTGGGTCACTTGGTTTGGTTAATACAGGAGCCCCTGCCACCCCACCTTTTGAGGCCACTGTCCTGATGGTGATTCCTCATTGCCTCTTGAGTTTACTGCCATGCTCCTGACCCATTTGCCACAGATTCTCCTTGTGTTAGAAACACAGAAGCCCACGTAAGGCATGCCATATGGCTGACCTAGGGTCCATTGTGTTTGTATTCTATAGCTGCAGCATTCTATCAGGAAAATAGTAAACATAGAATCTGACCCCATGGAGAGGATTCCGTTGCAACATTCAGTGTTTGGTTATAGTACCAGTACATAGTATGTTGCCTCCTATGAAGAGGCACTAATACTAACAATAAAAGCAAAGGCTATTCTCACAACACATTGTGCTTCTGAATTGTCTTCTGCCTATATTGCAAGTCCTCTTTTCCTGGTCAACAAAAAATGTTATTTCCAATACCTCTTTCTAGGTATTGTCCTGGTATCAGTTGTCTTTCTTGCTGCAAAAGCCTGCTGCTCCCTGCTAGCCCAGAGAAAAATGTAATGAGACAAAGCAGTCTTTGGAAGACCTGATTAAAAGGCAGTATAGGGAGTGCAAGCAAGCTGCAGCAATGCAGTAAGTATGAACCAGGAACTTTCCTGAGAGGTAAGTAAAGGAAGCTAATAAATTACCACTGTGCCAGAAGAGGTGGCAATGGAGCCATGTTGCAGTACAAGTGGAAGACATTTTTCAATAAGGTACAATTTATTGGAATAGAGCTTTTGCTTTATTGTTAGTATTATTACTGCTGTTGCTGGATTCCTCCAGCGTGTTCCATTGACTTGGCCTATAATGGCAGAGGACATCCTAGAACCAACCTATGCATTGCACTAGCAACTATAACCTTTAGTGTTATGCAGGAAATGGTCTAGCAAAGTCATGGTCCAGTAGTGTGGACAGCCGGTAGATCTCTTGGAGATGATATATATATATACACACACATATATATACACACAATATGAGGGATTTTGGGGGGGGGGGGTTGTAAAAACTAAAATTGATAAACTTTCTCCCCGAGTGGTGGTGATGAGATATGCCCACAAACAATATTACATGATGTGATCCCTTGGCTCTGTTGTAATATAAAATGACAACAAATACAGATAATCTTGAAAGCACACAGCCAAGGACCCAAGTGAACTACTTATTGAAAATTGGTTGTCCATTAAAAGTTTCCTCTTGCCACATGTAATAAAATTTGCATTTGCTTTAAATTTGTTTGGAGTGTGCCATCTTTGTGGTTTTGAGAAGTTCAGAGCCAATCTTCTGTAACTTCTCAAAGGTTCTGGTACAGTAAGGATAGATCTTATCTGTCAGTCTTCACCATTCATCACGGTTGGGTACTTGGCTTGAGGTCAGGACCCTGCGGAAGGTGTGTTTTTTTTTTTTAAGTAGGTGGAGCCAACGCACCATGGGTGCCGCCCTCGAGGCAAATGCACTGCGTGGTGCTCGCAGGTTGGCTGTTAAGCTGTGTCGATTCCGCCTGCCTGCCAGTTCTTCGTCTCCCACCATAGAGGTTGCACCTTGTGTGGAGCTGCTGCGCTAGAGGCCTAGTTCGACTTCGAAAAACAGTTCGAGTGACGCCGTCTCTATTTCCTTCGGTGCTGAAGTCCGTCTGTTCCTGCCAGTTCTGCTTTGCCATACTCTGTCGCCTGGTAAGGTCTTTACATTTCTGTGACATCAAGTCTGTGTTTGGTGTCCCCCGTAGGTCATGTCTCTGTCGGAGGGAAAGAACTTCTAGGATGGGTCGGCCCCTCATGCGACCGAAAGTATTGCGTCACTAACCAGCACGACCGGTGTCTTTCGTGTCTTGGCCTGCTTCATGTCATGGATTTGTGCGATGCCTGTTTCTCCATGGACTGCTAGGTCAGCTGACAACGCGTATGGAAAGTGGGGCAAGCTCTGCCGACTTTTGGGGGTCGGGCATGCACTCGTCGGGCCAAGTCATGCTCTCTCGGCCTTTTCTCTGAGTCCCCTCCTGGTTCTACAGAGGCAGAGGAGGAGAGAGCCTTGGCTACTAGTAGCCTAGCCGGTGCTGAGGCTCCTCCCACGGCGCAGGAGGCCCATCCCACTCCTTTCAGGTGGGGGCGGGTGGGAGACGCTGCAACAGCACTCTCCCCTTCGGGCGTGAAGGCTCCCCCGGTGTCAGGTCGGCACAGTCCTTGGTCGGCGCAGTTTGTGGTGCCGACACTACTAGCGGTGCCGTGGGAGCTGCTACGGTGCCATCTTTGTCCATGTCTCTCCTCGGTGCCGAGGTGAAGCACGGCATCTTGTCTTCGAGGGCCCAGCTGCCGTGGGGCCATCTGATTCAGTCTGTGCTGCTTCTGCCCTCAGCGCTGTTCACAGTGCCGTCCTTGGTGCCGCCTCGGTGCTGTTCGTGTAGCCAGGTGGCGCAGTCCTTGGCGCCAATGGCACTGCTGCTGATCCCGACTCTGGAGCTCCTGTTTGGACTGGAGCCATGCCCCTGTGGATTCAGCTTGCGGTGCTGTATGGGGCACTGGTACTGGCTCAGGCACTGCTTTTGGTTCTGGCCCCTTTGGCAAAGATGGCAGTGGGCGCCCTCCTACGGTTTGGCACAGGGCCTCGGCCTCTACCTCCTCGGAGGTGGAGTCTTGCTCTGAGTCGGACAGTCTGACCCTTTGGGGTTGGCTGTTTGAGGTGGGCAGCCCAGTAGTCTCCTCAACAAGCCGGAGTTGGCCACCATCTGAGGTGGGGTCGGTGGCTACAGAGACTGGGGTCAGGGTTGCAGGCCACCATTGCTCTGCAACCCTGTCTTGGTGGGTTCACTGACCCCTCAGCAGTGGTACCCCCACCTGTGGTGTGCCTAGATTGCCCAACTTTGGGGCCAATCAGAGCACCTATGGGAGGGGAGGGTGCTGTGCCCTGGATAGCTCCTTCGGATGCTTCCAAGAGCTGTCGGCTACCTAGGCTGGCCCTCTCGAGGAGGAGGGCTCTTTTGGACTCCAAGGGGTCGGCACGGCAGCCTTTTTCGGGCTCTGGGAGAAGCTGTAATGTAGATCTCCGCTCTTCCTCCTCGGTCTCTTTTTGAGAGGTCCCCATCCTTTTGAGGTAGGGGACTGTCCTTCTGGACCTATACGGCCCCGGTCGCCTCACAGGGGCGATTTTTTTTCTTCTGGGTGCAGCCAAGACAGTGCCGAAATGGTGGTTCAGCTATCTGTTGTGGGGTCTGCCGGGGCACCTTCTTCCACGGTGCTCCCGGTCCGCTCCTTAGCCCAGGCGGAGGTCAGTGGAGATCTCTTCTCGGCTCTGTCCTTATTCCTCTGCCACATTCTCCTGCGCTCCCAGGCATCCTTGGTTCTAGTGGGCCTTTCTCCTGGGAGCAGTTCAGAGTGGTGGCTGCTCGGTTCCCAGCTTATGTTAGGGGGATGGACAGTCAGGTTTTTCAACCCCCTTCCCCTGAACAGCCAGTGCCCTCCAGCTCCTCATCCCCCTCTTCTGGAGCAGAGGAACATTTTGTCTGCATCTCTCTAGCTGCTGATCTCGCTGAGTATCGGCGCTTCCTCGTGAGGATGTTGGAGGACTTTCACCTCACACCTGCCACTGTTACCAGTCGGTACATACCTTTCTAGGTGATTTTTGGCAAGGCCACCCTTGTGGTGCCGCCTTGGCCTGCTCCCTTTCGGGAGGCGTCGTTGCATTCCTGGCAGAGGCCCTTCTCCAGAGTTCTTGCCCCAAGGGATCTCAGCCAGAGGTGTTGTGCACCCCAAGTTCCATGCCTCATCTGCAGTCCAGATTGACGCAGTTGGATACTCCTGATGGGCTTCGTGCCCTTCACCGTGACCGGCCCCTAGATCAAGACTCCTGATTTGTGACTGCTGGGGTAGGAGGATTTTCTACTCGGCGTGGTTATTGCTTTCCATTTCTGCACTGCAGGCCCTCTATCCAGCCTGTGACAGGTTCTTGTGGTCCAGGCTAGGTCAGCTCCTTGCCTGATATGGAGCAAACCAGACAAGCCATTGCACTCTTTGCGCATGGCCTGGAGCTAGCAAGGTACCAAGCGAGGGCATCCTCTGATGCCAACGAGGTAGCTGCCAGAGTCATAGGGACAGCGATCTGCACTAGATGGATGGCATGGCTGCATCTTTCCCAGTTGTCACCCTTGGCCTGGTGTAGGGTGATTAACTCCGCTCACCAGAGAACCTATCTCTTCTCCCGTAGAGCAAGACGGTGCTTGTCGGGGCAACTTCCTTCCCCCTCCAGGGCACCCCATCTCACTCTCAGGCCTCCCCAGGCCCTGAAGGCTCTCCCTCTTAGCTCTCAGTGGGTGATGCACTAAGGGACTTGGTCCCTTAGGGTGTGTGTTTTGTTTGTTTTTGTTTTTTTTAGCAGGGGCTTGGTACTCGCTAACAGTAATGAATGGTGAAGATTGACACAAATAAGATGAAAATTGTGTACCTACAATAATTGTTTTTTCTGTGTATCTTCACCATTCATCACGATCCCACCCTCCATCCCTACCTCTCTGTGCCCATCCTTCCCCCTCTCCTTTCTTAGGAGTGGGGTACACAGGGGGATAATGTTCTGGGGAGAGTGGACAGCATGGGGGGGCACTCCTCCAGTGCTCTGGCTCCACCCCTGTGGGGTGGGAGTTGGCGGGTTGCCCTCCTTTCTCTCCTCCTTGTTCCTGTCCAACCTATTTCTCCTCGTTTATATTAAAAAAAAAAAAAAAAATTTCCCCCTTTTTTTTTTTTTCTCACCAATAATCTTTCCTTGAGAGGGTGTTAATTCTTTGTACCCTGTCCTTCTTCCAGAATAGCTGACTCTGCTTATCTGGAGTGTTTGTCAGCTATTCTGTGCCTTGAATTCTGGCAGAAAGCCTTTGGCTATTCCTTGCAGTTTATACAATCTGGAGATGTACCAGGGTCTGGGATGTGTTAACCTTCTCCCCCTCTCTTCCTAAATTCTTTACCCACTCTACCTCCCTCTTCTCTTTCTAGAGATTGGGGTCCCTCCCACTCCCTTTAGTTTCTGACTTTTCTCCCTTTCTGTCCTCTGTCATTTATTTTTCCTTTTGGTTCATATATCTTTTTCCTTTTTCTGTCCCTTGGACTTCATTGTCCCACCCTCCGCTCCCTTCCTCTTACCTCTCTGGTGACTCAGAACTGGCAGGCAGAGTCGATGCAGCCTACCAGCGAGTGCCACGCAGTATGTCGGCCTTGAGGGTGGTGCTGGTGGTATGTCTACTCCACCTACCTCAACAAAAAAGCTCCTGTGGGGTTCTGACCTTCAGCCAAGTACCCAACAGTGATGAATGGTGAAGATGCACAGAAAGATCATAATTACGGTAGGTACGTAATTTTCATTTTCTGCAGACAGGCTCCCATCTGCTTTAAATACACTATATAGAAATATAGAAAATAGTGACATGAAAACACAGCTACAGTGCTATCGAAGAGTTGCATCGTATTTTCTGAAAAATATAAAGCAGCATTTATCAACCACGAAGTACAGAATAGTATGATTGTATCAGCTTGGTAAGAGTACTCAAGTTACCCCACCCCATTTTCTTCAAAGTACCAGTCTGAGTTGCAAGGTAACATTTTCAGCTGATAATCCTGCTCTGGGAGTCTGAGCCACATTCACCTCTCTTTCTGAGAAACTGTTCTGCCTGATCGTTCCCTTGCATTTTCCTCCTCCCTTACTCCCTGGCTGACCACTCCTTCGGGTCACCTAGGACCCCCTGCTGATACTCTACCCCCACCACCAGCTGCCACCTCACATGTCAGCCTCCTGGGTAACCTGATGTAATCCTTCGTTGGATGGGTCCCCCCCCCTCCAAGGGGAAGGGGACTGGCCAGTGCATCTTGTTTGGCTTAGGTGCTGCTGGGGTGGACTGGGCTAGTCTGGGGCTTTGTTGTGGTGGTGGTGGTGGTGGGGGGGGAGCGGCAACTGGCATCCGGTTGGCCAGGGAGCAGTTTCCTGCCCCCCCCGGAGCGTGACGTCCAGGATGTCAAGACAAGGGCAGACATTCGTTGTGCTCCCTATGTAGTGAGACCTGACATGCTGCCATACCCCTGTCCTCTGTCGGAGGTTGGTAGACACCGAGCTGCAGACCCTTTCTCCCCCCCCAGGAGAGGGTGAGCCATCGTAGGATGCTCAAGCCATCTCCCCCGCTCGGCCCTCTGACACCCGGGTCTGTTTCCAAACCCAGGTCATTGGCATCACAAGCAGAGATCCAGCCACTGCGCTGGCAGGCCGGTCTTTCCTCCTATTTAATGGCATTGTATGACCTTTTCTGCCTGTTATATGAGCATATGAATTTGCCAACAGAAATAGGTCACTTGGTCTGTCAGGTCTGCTTGAGTGTGCAGCTAGCCCCCTCACCTTGCAGCTGCCCGGCCCCCTCCCCTTCACAGTTACCCCCACCTCCCATCTTGTCCCATCCCCTTTTTTGAAACCACCCACTGTCTCACAGGTTACCACCTCTGGTAGAGTATTCTGCTGTGCCACAACTCTCCATGAAAAGTGTCTCCTCATTTCTGCCCTAAATCTTCTCTTCTCCCCCCCACAAACTAAGGCTGTGTTATCTCGTGTCCCTTCTTCTCCCTTCCGAGCCTGCCTTGTTTGTCCCCTTCACATACTTAAAGATCTCAATCATATGCCCCAGTCCCTTTTCCAAGGAGTACATGTTCAACTCAACCTCGCCTCATATGGGCTGTCCTTCACTTCCTGGATCATCCTTGTTGCCCTATGTTGTACCCCTTCTAGTAATTTTACATCCTTTTTCAGATATGGGTGCCAGAATTGCACACACTACTCCAGGTGTGGCCTGACAAGTGCACTGTAGAGAGGCAGGATCACCTCCCTGTTCCTGGAGATCCCTCTTGTGATGCAACCCAGCATCCTGTTGGCATTTGCTGCTGCCCTCCTACACTGCTCTGTATTGTTCATTTTCCCCTGTTACAACCACCCCTAGATCCTACTCCTCCTCGGTGGAACCTAGCTGCACCCTTCCCAGCTAGTAATCCCTCCCTGGGTTCTTTGCTCCAACATGCAAGTCTTCTCATTGAACCCCAACTGCCATGCTTCTACTTCACCAGTTCAGTCAGGTTGTCCTGCAGCCCCTGACAACCTGCTGTATTGTACACCACTGCCCTCAGTTTGGTATTGTCCACATAAGACTGATCTTATTCCTGATGCCATACGAGATGTCCGCTACGAATATTCCAAATAGCACTATTCCCCAGTACCGATCCCTGCGTAACTCTCCTCGTCACAGCCCTTGGAGATGAAAGTTCCCCACCACCACCCCTACCCTCTGCTGTCTCCCCTGCAGCCAATTCACAATCCATTTAACCATCTTAGTCCCCACCCCCACATCTCAACTTCCCTCCCACCCGGCACCAAATCGAAGGCTTACTGAAGTCCAAGTATATGACATCCACTGCATGACCCTTGTCCAATTCCCTTGTGACCCAGTTGTAATACTCAACTAGGTTCATCTGGCAGGATTTTCCAGAGACAAATCCATGCTGGTGACTGTCCTTGAGCCCATTGTCTTCCATAAAGGTCACTGGTCTTTCCTTAAGTATTGTCTCCATCAGCTTCCCCATGATAAAAGTTAAGCTTACTGGTCTGTAATTGCACAGCTCAGCCTTTGGTCCAGTTTTATGGATGGGTACTACATGGACCATCCTCCAGTCATGTGGTATGTACCCTGTGTCCAGAAAGGTATTAAATAGTTCTGCCAGCGGTCCAGCCAGGAATACTCTGCCATTTCTTTCAATAGTCTGGGGTGTGTGCCGTCCAGTCCTGGTGCCTTATCCACCCTCTGAGCCCTTAACCCTTCCAATACTCTGCCCTCAGTGATCACTCCCTCTTCTCTCCCCCCTCCTGTGATAGCTGCCCTCTTTTCTCCCTCATGAATACAGAACAGAAGTACTCATTCAGTGCTTCTGCCTGATCCACTCCTTTCTCTGCCCACTCCCCATCCTTCCTGGTCCTCACTATCTGGTCCTTGCAGCTCCTTCTCTCCCATATGTATCTGAAGAAGTCCTTTTCCTGGTGCCTTGTGCTAGCCTCAATTCCCTGGAGGCCTTAGCTACTCTGACTCCCCTGACAACTTCCTTGGACCTCTTCATGTACTCCTCACTATCTTCTCCCTTTTCGGATTTCTTGAATGCTTTATTTATTTTTTTTATATTAAGTCCTCATCATTTCTAAGACCCCTCTGCTTCACCGACTTGGTTTTTGGCCTTCCCTTTTTGCTCTGCAATCTGGTTCATGTCTGTGTCCAATATCCCCAATTTGATTTCTTCCCCCCCCCCTCCCATTTCTGATTTGCATCCCAGTGTGGCTGTATTCCTTCCAGATGCACCCTTAAGAGTTCACCCATCCTACCAAAGTCAGCCTGTCTGAAGTCCTCCACCCTGCTTTCTGTACCTACTGCTTCTCTGCTCATTAAGTGTGGACCACACCAAGTGGTGGTCACTCCCAGCTAGTGGGTCCTCCACCCCCAACTCCCTTACAGGCTCCCCATTGGCCAGAACTAGATTCATTATACTCCCCAACCTATTCGGCGCTGTGACCATATGAGCCAGGAATCAATCCTGGGAGGCACCCAGGAGTATTTGCTCCCTAGCACTCGAGGTGGCTGGGGGGCCCCAGTCCACTCCTGGTAGATAGAAGTCCCCCACGATCACTGTTATCTTTCCCACACACCTTCCTAATGTGCTCCACCAGCTCCCAGTCCAGGTCTTCCCCTTGATTTGGTGGCCTGTATACCACCCTCATCCTGAGAATCTTATTCCTCATGTCCTGGAATTCCATCCACAAGGCCTCTGTCCTACCCTCCTAATCCTCTTCCCTTGCATACTTTATCCCTTCCCTTATGTATAGCACTACCCCTTCCCTTTGCCCCTATCCTTTCTGTAAATCCTATACCCTGTGATCATCAAGTCCCAGTCCTGGTATTGGTTGGCCCATGTTTCTGTGATGGTAGCTATGTCCACCATCCCCTCTGCTAACACAGCCTGCAGTTCTGCGGTTTTGTTCCCCAGACTCCTTGCATTCAAGGAGACAAGCCTCCAAGATGTTCCCATACACTCCTTACCCAATTTTCTGCCCTTACATCCCTCCCTGCTTCCCACCCAGTTTGTATGTGGGGTAGGCTCATTCATTTCCCCTCGCTGGAGAGCCTTCCCTTCAGCAACCCACTCGCCACCACCACCCTGCCTAGTTAAAATTAACATTTTTTTCTATGTATTCTAACCTGTGTTAGCACCCTGTCCCCCCCCTGCTCAAATGTAATCTGTCCCAGTCTTACTAACCCATACCCCTTAAACAGACACCAGTTTCCCAGCCAGCTATTGAATTCATCTGTCCTACCCTTCCTTGCCATAGTTGCCCTAGAAGTACCTCAGAGAAGGCCACTGACCTCCCTACCTCCTTGCTCAACTTACCCAGTTATGTGAACCTCTCCCTAACCGCATCTGTTTCCCCTCCCAAATCATTTGTACCCATGTGCACCACCACATGTGGTTTGGGCCTGCCCCATTTTGCACACTTGATAATAGCTTGTCCTGCTTTATCTGCCATCAACCCAGGTACAGACTCTACCCATATGAGACTCTTTCCCCTTTCCTCCCCCCATCTGACTCCTTTTAGTATAGAATCACCCAGCACTAGCACATCCCCCTCTCCTCATTTCTCATCCCTCCCTCAAACTGTTTCCTTGTGCCTGCCCTGAGAGTCCACCCTGCCCTGCACATTTGTGTCCCTATTTGTACCCTCAACTCCACCCCCAGCCACCTCCCTAGTCCTGCCCCTTCCCCTAACATACTGTGTGCCTGACTTGTCCCCTTCCACCTGCAGCTCCCTCATCCGCAATGCCATCCCTGCCCTGAACCCCCCCCATCCCCTCCTGTACTGTAACCTCCAGCGCTGGCTCCTTCCCCCCCCCTTAACTGAGATCTACTCCACTTCCCTTAGAGCTGTGCCTCCTGCGAGATGCATATCCCCCTCCTGATGCTTGATCCTATCTCCATGCCCTGAACATTTTGAGTTTCTCCACTAGGAGAAGCTTCTTCTCCCCAGGGATTCTCTGGCCCTGTCCCATGTGCCTCCCTCCTGGTGGGTCTGTCCTTCACCCCTGGTCACAACCTTGGGTTCCCTTTCAGGGCTGTCCCTCTCCTTGAGATCATACTTGTTCTTTAGTTCTACCAGGTGGGGGTGCTTGAGCTCCACTTTCCTCAACCTCCCTTAGCCAACTGTACTGTATCCAGGCCTCTGAATACCCTCTGTGGCAGTGGCTGGTGGTAGGGTGGTTCCTGGGTGAGGGCAAAGATTCCCAGTACTCCTGCCAACTGTTTTTGAAGCCTGGCAACTGCCTCCCTCAGCCCAGAGAGGTGGCTACAAATGGGGTAGCACTGCAGTTCCCAGAAAGTTGTTCTAAACACAGCTGCTCCACATCCACTGCACTGCATTACTCCTTAAATATGCTTCTACTCTCGGTCTTTCTCTCTCCCTTTTACAATTTCTTTGTCCCTGATTTGTTTCCGCAGCTCTTGCCCCTTTCTGCTATGTGCCCCTGTCAAACTTTTCCTATTCCTAACAGAGTGAAATTGACAAAATCATGCAATTTAAATGTACAAGTGTCCACTTATGTGATATAATCAGCAGCAGCTCCTCCTTTTGATTTTGTTTGCACTTTAATTATCAGGCTGCCCCTGGGCAGAGCCTATATGCTTCTCCTATCTGACTAAACATTTAATAATGTGTTGTGGTGAGGTGGCTGGGAGGGCAAGAAATTGGACACTGCCTCCTGGACAGATTCAAACTCTCACTCCTACCTCTCTCAGCAGCAAGCAGAATGAGCAGACAAAATGCCTCCCTGAACAGTTAAAGAGAGAGAGTCAAACTAGCAACTCCTGCTTGATTGGCTTCACTATTTTTGGGCAAAGAATCCTCTCCTCCAGACAAGCCAGAAACAGTTAAAGAGCCAAGCTAATTCTCCACCAGACAAAATGCCTCCTGGACAGTTGAAAGATTCAGACTCTCAAAAAAATCTCAGAGATAAACACAAAATACTGTACTTTAGTGTTCGGAGGAGCTGTGTTTGATCCACTGATGTTATCCCCTTCACATAGGTGAATACTGTGATCACATTTAGTCCTCTTTTCCCGGGCAATAAAAAGAAATGAATCTTTATTCTTAATTTATCTGTGAATGTGTAGTCTCAGGGATCTTTCTTCTGGCCCTTCTGCCTTCTGCTGTCTTGATCAAGGATGCCAAACTCTTAATGCCTGACCTGGCCAAGACTTTTTTCTCCACACTTGGAAGAACCTTCTTCAATAGAGACAGCTGCTCGAGCCAGAGAGAGAGGGAATATATCGGGCACAGTAGGACATTAAAACCCATACTGACTTCCCCCTAAAAGAGTTACCCATTACATTACCCCTGGACTATCCAGCTTTCCTCCACCAACAATCAACCCTTAAAAGCAACAGCACTAGATAATCAGGAAGTGATTATCAAAATTCTGTTTTTTTGGTTGGAAGCATACAGCCATAGTTCAGGTTTCCATATCTGTAAAAAGGGAGGTTGAGGAAGGTGGAGCTCAAGCACCCCCCACCTGGTAGAACTAAAGAACAAGTATGATCTCAAGGAGAGGGAGAGCCCTGAAAGGGAACCCAAAGTTGTGACCGGGGTGAAGGACAGACCCACCAGGAGGGGGGCACATGGGACAGGGCCAGAGAATCCCTGGGGAGAAGAAGCTTCTCCTAGTGGAGGAACTCAAATTGTTCAGGGTATAGAGATAGGATCAAGCATCAGGAGGGAGATACTTGTCTCCCAGGAGGCACAGCTCTAAGGGAGGGGGAGCAGATCTCAGTTAAGGGAAAAAAGAGCCGACTGTGGGGGTGGATGTGGAGGTTACAGTACAGGAGGGGATGAAGAGGGGGGGTTCAGGGCAAAGGGTAAGGATGGCATTGAGGATGAGGGAGCTGCAGGTGGAAGGGGACAAGTCGGGTACACAGTGCGTTGGGGGAAGGGGCAGGACTAGGGAGGTGGCAGGGGTGGAGTTGAGGGTACAGATAGGGACACAAATGTGTAGGGCAGGGTGGACTCCTGGGGCAGGCACAAGGAAACGGTTTTAGGGAGGGATGAGAAATGAGGGAATGTGCTAGTGCTGGGTGATTCTATACTAAAAGGGGTCAGATGGGGGGAGTAAAGGGGAAAGACAGTCGCATATGGGTAGAGTCTGTACCTGGGTTGATGGCAGATAAAGCAGGACAAGCTATTATCAAGTGTGCAAAGTGGGGAAGGCACAAACCACATGTGGTGCACGTGGGTACAAATGATTTGGGAAGGGAAACCGTAGATGTGGTTAGGGAGAGGTTCACGGAACTGGGTAAGTTGAGCGAGGAGGTAGGGAGCTCAGTGGCCTTCTCTGAGGTACTTCCAGTGCCGAGAGCAACTATGGCAAGGAAGGGTAGGACAGATGAATTCAATAGTTGGCTGGGAAACTGGTGTCTGTTTAAGGGGTATGGGTTAGTAAGAGACTGGGGCAGGGTCTGGGACAGATTACATTTGAGCAGGGAGGGGGACGGGGTGCTAAAATAGAGGTTAGAAGAATACATAGAAACAAAGGTTAATTTTAACTAGGCAGAGGGGTGGTGGTGAGTGGGTTGCTGAAGGGAAGGCTCTCCAGCGAGGGGTAATGAATGAGCCTACCCCACATACTAACCGGCTGGGAACCAGGGAGGGATGTAATGGCAGAAAATTGGGTAAGGAGTGTATGGGAACATCTTGGAGGCTTGTCTCCTTAAATGCAAAGAGTCTGGGGAACAAAACTGCAGAACTACAGGCTCTGTTGGCAGAGGGGATGGTGGACATAGCTGCCATCACAGAAACATGGGCCAACCAATACCAGGACTGGGACTTGATGATCACAGGGTATAGGATTTTCAGGAAGGATAGGGGCAAAGGGAAGGGGTAGTGCTGTACATGAGGGAAGGGATAAAGTATTCAAGGGAAGAGGGTGAGGAGGGTAGGATAGAGGCCTTGTGGATGGAATTCCAGGACATGAAGAATAAGATTCTCAGGATGGGGGTGGTATACAGGCCACCAAATCAAGGGGAAGACCTGGACTGGGAGCTGGTGGAGCACATTAGGAAGGTGTGTGGGAAAGGTAACAGTGATCGTGGGGCACTTCTATCTACCAGGAGTGGACTGGGGTCCCCTAGCCACCTCGAGTGCTAGGGAGCAAATACTTCTGGGGTGGGACGCGCTCCTTGCCCCCTGTGCAAGGAAGCTGTCTGCACTTGGTCCCTCGTGAGCAGACTGGAGGTGGATCTCCTAGCCTTCCATGTGGTGGGAGCCTCCAACACTCTGGCCGATGCCCTAAGCCAGATAGGTGCTGCATCTCACAAGTGGTCTCTCCTGCCGGAGGTAGTACACGATCTGTTCTCCCACTGAGGCACACCTCAGGTGGACCTGTTTGCCTCCAGGGAGAATGTGAAGCTGAGGCTGTTTCATACCTGCCCCCCTCAGCAGGGCTTGCTGCAGGGGATGCCTTCTCGAGGCCATGGACCCTGGACCTCTTCTACGTCTTTCCCCCATTTCCCTTGATCCACAAGGTGCTTCTCAAGGCGAGGAGGGACAAGGCGCAGGTGATTCTGCTAGCCCCAGACTGGCCCTGCCAGTTCTGGTATCCAGATCTCCTCGGCCTCAGCTCCAGGCTCCCGAGGCGGCCTCGAGCCTGCCCGAACCTGATCTCAGTCAACCAGGGAAGGTTCTCACCCAGATCTTCAGTCCCTGCACCTGAGCCTTGGTTCCTGGCGGCTAGAGTTCCAGGCCTTCGGTCTTTCGACGAGGTCCTCAACGCTTGTTGAGGCATCCCGTAAGGAGTTGACCAGAAAATGCTACGCCTTCAAATGGAAGAGATTCTCCATTTGGTGTCGGGATAAGGGGTTGGACCCTTCCTCCTGTTCCTTGGCCAGCATTTTGGACTACCTGTGGTCCCTTTCTCAGCTAGGGCTTCGGTTGATGACCCTTAAGGTGCACCTGGCAGCCATCTCTGCTTACCGGGCGCGGGCCGGGAAACGGTCAGTAGTGCAGGAGAAGGTGGTCGGGTGCTTTTTCAAAGGCCTTGATCACATATCCCCTCTGGTGTGAGAACCCCCACCTCCATGGGATCTACTGCTGGTATTGGCTAAGCTCATGGGCAAGCCATTCAAACCGATGCACAGGTGTGATATTTCTCACCTGTTATGGAAGACCGCCTTCTTGGTGGCTGTCACATCAGCCAGAAGGATGGGAGAGCTCCAGGCACTTTCCATCGAGTCTCCTTATCTGGTCTTCCACAAGGAAAAGGTATTTCTGTGCCCCCACCTGAAATTCCTTCCGAAGGTGGTGTTGGAGTTTCACCTTAACCAGGTGTTGACGCTCCCAGTGTTCTACCCCAGTCACACCTCTGAGGCCGAATATAGGCTCCATACTTTGGACCCTAGAAGAGCACTCTCTTATTACAAGTAGGGAATGGCTGAAGTTTGGGGAGAGGTTCGCTGTTTGTCACCTACGCTGAAGCTGCACCTGGCAGACCTGCAGCCAAGTGGATGATAGGCAGGTGTGTCACCTCCTGCATAGATCTCTGCTACAGGTTGGCGGGCATGGAGCCTCCCAAAGGGATAAGAGCTTATTGTACCCGCCGTACCGCTACTTTGGTGGCTGCTTGCAGGGACGTCCCTATCCAGGAAATCTGCAGGGCTGCTACCTGGAAGTCAGTACACACTTTCATTACCCACTACTGTATCAACCTTGAGTCACGCTGGGATGCTGGTTTTGGGACCTCTGTTCTCCAGTCCTTATTTCCCAAGTAGGCGGTACACGCCTTGCCTCCCTCCTCCCGGAGAACTGCTAGGAGTCTGCCAGTAAGTGTGGATAGAACAACATATCCATGTCCCTAGAAATACAGGTTACTCATCTGTAACAGGAGTTTTAGGAATAGTATATGTTGTTCATCCACACAACCCACCTGACCTCCCCGGCTTCGCACAACCTGGCTTCCAGTGGGCTAGATCTGGCATCATGGGGAGGAGCTGAGAGTTTTACCACCCGAGTGGGTGGGAGGAGCCAGCTTGAAGACCTTCCGGCAAGATTTAAAGCAGCAAGGAACCTGCCAGTAAGTGTGGATGAACAACATATACCATTCCTAGAACTCCTGTTACAGGTGAGTAACCTGTATTTCTGTTCCTCTCACTACATTGTCCAAAATCAGCACAAACACCTTGAGGCACCACAGTCCTTGCAGCCTGAGCAGTGCCTTTCACAAGCCACCAATCAAAATACAGGAACCTTCAACATCACTAGTAACCAGGGAGAGCCAGTCCATGCTGTTTCATGTGAAAGTGAAACCTGGCAGTGAGAAATGATTCTCATCGATTACTGGTGATGTCATAGTCAGTATGGTCTCAGTTTTGCAATATAGGAAGTGATAGCTGATTACATCTGAAAGTTACAGTTAATTGCAGGCCTTTTCCAGGCAGTACAATAGCAGTATCACTAGATAATCGGGAAGTGATTATCAAAAGTCTGTTTTCAAACAACATAAAGTCTTGCTATATTATGACAATTGCAGTTTGTCCCACCATTAGAACTGCTCCGGAGGTGAAAGGGTTAACTACCATTCTAAGAATGGAGTTTGGAGCGCGAGCTCAGTTAGAGAAGCTCTGTCTGGATAATTTCAAACTGAAACTGTCAGATTCTTTATTCCGCCTCACTGAACAGTCGCTCTGGAGATTTTTCCTACTGCTCGGTTCATTTCTCGGTTTAAACAGTATTTTCTCGGTTAAATTTAACCGTGACTATTATTATTTTTAACCGCAAACCGATCAGTTCAAGCTCTGTCTGTGGTATTGTAAGTATAGACAGGTTTTTATTTCTGTGTGCAACTTGTAAATGTTGATCGGTATAAACATTTTAAAGCTTTTAGAGTGCGGTTCCCGGTTCTTATCGGTTCTAAAAAAACTGGATTTCATTACGTTTTTTTCCACGACCCGTGACACGGTTGGGAACCGATAAGGGTGTCTTGCCTGGCACTGCCGTTTAAAGGGAAAGTTTGTTGGTTAGGCTGGCATCATGTCTGAGAAACCCAAAAGAAAAACCGGGCCCACTGGGTTTCAACACTGTAGTGTCTGTGGGGAAGCCTTTGCCAAGGCTGACCCACACACTACATGTGTTTATTGTCTGGGGTTGACCACCTCAATTCAGACTGCCAGATTTGTAAGAATTTCCCTGCAGCCACCCTGGATAAGAGAGTGGGCGGGCTCAGGGAACGAGAGGCCAAAAAGTCCGCTGACCCGGATGGCCAGCCCGGTTCGGTGCCAACCGAACCAGAGGAAGTGCCCTCTGGCCAGGGTGAGACTTCCTCGGGCAAACGTAAAGCTGGCTCTGAGGAGCCAGTTCCAGCAAAGAAAACTAAAAAATCAGCAGGTATGGAGTCCAAAATTCCTTCTCCAACTGCTGCAGAAATAGCAAAAGCTATACAAATTGTACAGTCACTTTCTCCGGTTCCGTCCGAACCGCCACTGTCTGGTAGGAGGTCGGTTCGGTCGGTTCCACCAGTTCAAGAATATGATATTGGAGATTTTTATGAACCAGAGGAGGGGGAGGAGGATTATGAACAGTGTGAATGTGACTTTGAGAGTCTGGATGTGCCCATTGAACCGGACATCTCCCCAGACAGACCTTTAGAATCTCCCCCTATGCTTTCTGAGTCCCCTTCTCATTTTTTGTTTTATAAAAAGGTTGCTGAAACCCTCCAGCTTCCATTAGAGGAAGCTGTGGATGAGCAGGAGGAACCTGATTTTGTGGAAATGATGGATATCCCAGAGTCTAGGAGATTATCTATCCCCTTACATAAGTCTTTTAGGAAGCAAACAATAAAAATTCTAAAAGCCCCTAATTCTGTACCTCCTGTTGACAAAAAGATGGACAGGAGGTACACTTTGTCAGGTCCTGATACAGATTTTCTTTCACAGCAATGCAGTCATGTTGTGGTAGTTCAGGCTGCAGCCTGTGATAAAGCTAACATTCCCCTGGCTTCACATCCTCCTGGCAAGGACTCCAGGAAGATTGATGCCATGGCTAAAAAACAATACATGGCAGCGTCCTTGGGACACAGACAAGCAAATTACATGGCTTATGTGGCAATATACCAAAAATCTAGATGGGACACTGTCATGGCTTTGGCTAAACAGGCCCCTGGCCAGCTTGCCAAGGAGCTGGAGCAGGTGGCTACTGACGGTATTGAGGCTTCCAAGGTGCAATTCCATGCAGCTATGGATTCTAATGATGTATCCTCTAGCGTCATGGCTACATCTGTGGCCTTTCATAGGTTAGCTTGGCTCAGGTGTACTAACTTGTCACAGGATACCCAGACTAAGGCCATGGATTTTCCTGTGGTGGGGAATTCTCTGTTTGGGGAGCAAACAGAAAATTACATGAAGAAAATGGATGAATACAGAACAACTTATAGGAGTGCACAAGCCAAGGAGCGGCAAGCCACTCCTCAGAAACAGACCCCCAGGGGTAGAGGTAGGCCCTTTCACAGGCCTTTTTTACCAAACCCAGGCTTCTTCGGCTTATGCTCAGAGGGGGTTCTTCAGAGGCAGAGGCAGACGGGGTGCAAGTAGGTCTGCTCCCACCCCTCAGCCTAAAGCCCCTGCCAAACAGGCACCCTGATGGGGTGCCCAGGGCCGGTTCTCCACTTCCTGTAGGGGGCAGGCTGGCTTACTTCGCCCAGGACTGGGAGTCTCTAACATCAGACAAATGGGTCCTGGAAGTAGTAAGCCAGGGTCTGGTTCTTAGCTTCAAAACATTTCCAAAGATGAGAGCCAGATTTTTTCCACCTGCAAACCCTCTAGAGACCTTTACCTTAGAAACAGAGGTCTCAACCCTCCTAGCTCTCAGAGCTGTAGAAAGGGTTTCCCCCCTACACCAGGGCAAGGGTCTGTACTCCAGATATTACCTTACCCCAAAAAAGACAGGAGAATGGGCGGCCCATTTTAGACCTAAGATATCTGAACAAGCACCTTTTGAAACCAAAGTTCAAAATGGTGACTCTGGCAATGATTTTACCTTCTCTAAGGCCAGGGGACTGGCTAGCTTCCCTGGACCTCAAGGATGCCTATTTCCATGTTCTAATCAGAAGCTCCCACCGAAAATACCTCGGATTCGAACTGCCCTCAGGTCACTACCAGTTCAGAGCAATGCCCTTCGGCCTCACCTCTGCCCCAAGGGTATTCACAAAATGTCTGGCAGTAGCAGTTGTTCATTTAAGAAGGCAAAGGATTGCTGTCTTTCCCTATCTAGATGACTGGCTCATTGTAGGCCAGTCTCCAGAACAGGTCAAATCTCACCTGCAAGTTACTCAGCAGCTGCTCACCTCTCAGGGCTTCTTGCTCAATCTTCCAAAGTCAGTTCTGGAACCTGTTCAGGTACTTGCCTTCATAGGTGCAGAATTGGACACAAAGCAGGCCAGAGCCTTCCTTCCCTTAGAGAGGGTAAGGAACCTGGTGTCCCTGGCCTCCTCCTTCACTCTGCAGGTCTTTCGACCAGCAAGGCATTTCTTACAGCTCCTAGGGCACATGGCTGCTTCCACAGCTGTAGTGCAAGGAGCAAGATTTCAGATGAGGGACATTCAGTTTCACTTGAGAGCCTTTTGGTCTCAGAGAAAAGATCCCCTTTCCAAGTTGGTCCCAGTGACTCAAATTGCTCTGATCCTGCCACCACTGAAGGGCCTGGATCAGGGTTCAAGACTGGGGGTCCCCATCATTCCTCTGTCTCATTCCTTGACCCTCACTATGGATGCATCCCTTCTGGGATGGGGAGCTCACATGGGCGACCTCTCCACTCAGGGAGTGTGGTCCCCTCAGGAATCTCTGCTCCACATCAATTTGCTGGAACTCAGAGCTGTCTTTCTAGCACTTCAAGTGTTTTCTGCATCTGTTCAGAACAAGGTGGTACAAGTCAGAACAGACAACACCACCACAATGTGGTACATCAACAAACAAGGGCACTCTGTCTTGACCTTGTGCACGAAGCAATGAAGTTGTGGTCTCTGGCTTATTCCTGAACACTTCCCTCATAGCAGTTCACCTCCAGGAAGGATAATGTCCTGGCAGATGCTCTCAGCAGGATTTCCCAGGGCCATCACGAATGGTCACTGGATCCCCAAGTCCTGGGGATAGTTTTTGCCAGATGGGGCACCCTCAGATAGACCTTTTGCAGCCCCAGACAATCACCAACTTCCACTGTTTTGTTGCAGGCCCCCAGTGATGGGCTCAGTCCCTCTGGATGCCTTTCTCCTAGATTGGGAAGGGAAGTTTCTATATGCTTTTCCTCCCTTCCCTCTCCTATTCAAGGTGCTAGTCAAAATCAGATCCCAGCCTTGCAGGATGATTCTGATTGCTCCAGATTGGGCCAGGCAGCCCTGGTACCCATTCCTTCTGTCCTTAACAGTCCATCTTCCTCTGTGCCTCCCCAGGAGAGACAACCTGTTATCTTGTGCCCAGGGGAGGGTTTGGTATCCGAATCTCAAATCCCTCAACCTCAAGGCCTGGCTCTTGAGGAGTTAGAGTTTGCTGACCTACACCTTTCTCAAGGTGTTCTCGACATCCTGAAGGCTTCTAGGAAGCCTTCCACTAGGGCTACTTATAATTCTAAATGGAAAAGGTTTTCCATCTGGTGCTTGGGGAAGCATATTTTCCCGGAATCTGCTGATTTGCCCATTGTTTTGGACTATATGGTCCATCTTAATTCTTTGGGCCTGAGACCAGCTACCCTGAAAGTGCATTTGGCAGCGGTCTCTGCTTTTATTTCAGCAGGAAAGCCCTCTTCTCCTTTCCACTCACCCTGTATTTTCCAAGTTTTTCAAGGGATTACTTCATACTAATCCACCTTTCAGGGACCCGGCCCCTGCCTGGGATCTTAATGTTTGCATTGCTCAGTTGATGCAACCCCCTTTGAGCCTCTGTCTTCTGCAGAGCTCAATATTTGACTTGGAAAACTGTTTTTCTAGTAGTCATCACTTCTGCCAGGCGCATAAGTGAGTTACAAGCCTTGTCCGTGGAGTCTGACTTTATTTCCTTTCACAGGGATAAGGTAGTCCTTAGGACTAACAGGAAGTTTTTGCCTAAGGTGGTTTCAGACTTCCATCTCAACCAGTCTATCTCCCTTCTAGTGTTCTTCACTGACCATTCCTCCTCTGGTGAGAGGAGGCTGCACTGCTTAGATGTTAAGAGGGCCCTTAGTTACTATATAGAGCGTACCAAGGGTCATAGGTTCGAATCCCTCTAACTTTTTCTCACTTATGGTGAGGTTGGTAAAAGTAAACCTGCCACTAAGAGATCCATTGCCAGGTGGATTGTCTCTTGTATCCAATTTTGTTATCAAAAACTGGAAGGTTCCCCCTTCAGGCCTGAGGGCTCACTCTACCAGAGGTACAGCTGAATCTAGCTGCTGCAGAGACATCCTATTTTAGAGAGATGTCAAGCAGCTACCTGGAAAACGGTACACACTTTCACCAAGCATTACTCCTTGGATATCCAGGCCAGGAGGGATGCTAGATTTGGCACAGCTGTGCTTCAGAGCCTATTCCCTAAGTAAGTTCTGTCCCTCCTCCATGGCGGTACTGCTGTGTATTCTGCAATTGTCATAATATAGCAAGACTTCATGTTGTTTGAAGAAAAAATTACTCGCCTTAGTAATGTTGTTTCTTCTAATGGAGTCTTGCTATATTATGACCTCCCCCCCAGCCTGCCCCTCTTAGAACTTCTACTTGGGTATGGGGTGGGCAGTCCAGTGTGGGCACCGGTTATGCCCATTATTTGTTTTTCACCCCTTTTGGGGTGTGGTGTTTTATTCTACCTTATTTTATTGTGTTCTGGTTTCTTGACTTGAGTCTTTGTGTTGGGACTAGGAATATGTGTTAATATTTAGGTAGCCAGTTGGCTAGTGTAGGTTACAGCTTCCACACAGAACCTTAGTGAGTTTTTGCTCGTAAAGATCTGACAGTTTCGGTTTGAAATTATCCAGACAGAGCTTCTCTAACCAAGCTAGCGCTCCAAACTCCATTCTTAGAATGGTAGTTAACCCTTTCACCTCCGGAGCAGTTCTAATGATGGGACAAACTGCAATTGTCATAATATAGCAAGACTCCATTAGAAGAAACAACATTACTAAGGGGAGTAATTTTTTCTTTTGGCTGGAAGCATTCAGCTATAGTTCAGGTTTCCATATCTGTACAAATCTCAGACAAAATGCCTCCTGGACAGATTCAAACTCACACTCCTACTTCTCCCAGCAGCAAGTAGAATGAATAGACAAAATGCCTCCCTGAACAGTTAAAAGAGATTCAAACTAGCAACTTCTACTTAATTGACTCCTCTGTTTCTGGGAAAAGAATCCCCCCCGCCCCAGCAGTCAGCTACAGTTAAAGAGAGATTCAAGCTAATCTTCTGCCAGACAAAATGCCTTCTGGACAGTTGAAGAAAGATTCAAACTCATAAAAAATCTCAGAGATTAAAAAAAGGAACACTATCCTTCAGTGTCCGGAGGAGCTGTGTTTGATCCAGTGATGTTATCACCTTCTCATAGGTGAATACTGTGATCAAACTAGTCCTGTTTTCCCGGTCAACAAAAAGAAGTGAATCTTAATGTATATGTGAACATGTTGTCACAGGGATCATTCTTCTGGCCCTTGTGCCCCCTGCTGTCTTGGTCAAGGATACCAAACTCGTAATACGTGACCTGGCCAAGACTTCTTTCTCCACCCCTGGAAGAACCTCTTTCAATAGAGGCAGCTGCTCGAACCAGAGAGAGGGAGTATACCAGGCACAGTAAAGCATTAAAACCCATATTGACTCCCCCCACCCCCCAAAAAAACAGTTACCCATTACATTACCCCTGGACTATCTAGATTCCCTCCACCAACACTTAACCTTTAAAGCAGCAGCCCTAGATAATCAGGAAGTGATTATCAAAATGCTGTTTTTTGGCTGGAAGCATATAGCCATAGTTCAGGTTTCCATATCTATAAATATTTTTTCTAGCAAGCTTTAGCTTTTTAGATATTTAAAATGTATTTCCATTGTTATAGATCCACAGTAAATATGGCTGCTACCTCATTTGCAGCCAAATTCCCCCCTCACATCACATCACGTATTTTGTTTACTTCCGTGGGACCCTGTGCTGCATGTTCCCACTGTCCCGCATGTGCGGTTGGCAGCAGGGGGTTCCAATTCAATATGGCGTATAGGAGAAATGTAAACAAAAACAAAGAAAAATGGAGCTAATTATGGGGTGATAGCACAGTGAAAACCAAAACAATTACCAGGTAAGTGCTCAATAGAGCACTGGAAACAAACTGTTGCAAATTAATTTGTTTTTTAATCTAGTACTGTTGCTTTAAAAAATATCAACCCAAATGCGTCCTGGACAGATTCAAACTCGCATTCCTACCTCTCCTAGCAGCAAGCAGAATGAACAGACAAAATGCCTCCCTGAACAGTTAAAGATAGATTCAAGCTAAGCTTCCTCCAGACAAGCCAGCAACAATTAAAGAGTTAAAGAAAGATTGAAGCTAATCCTCCACCAGACAAAATGCCTCCTGGACAGTCGAAGAAAGATTCAAACTCATAAAAAATCTGAGATAAAAAAAAAAAAAAACACTATCCTTCAGTGTTCAGAGGAGCTGTGTTTGATCCAGTGATATTATCCCTTTCCCATAGGTGAATACTGTGATCACATTTATTCCTCTTTTCCCAGTCAATAAAAAGAAATCAATCTTTATTCTTAATTTGTTTGTGAACGTGTTGTCCCAGGGATCATTCTTCTGGCCCTTGTGCCCTCTGCTGTCTTGGTCAAGAATGCCAAACTCGTAATGCCTGACCTAAGACTTCTTTCTCCACTCCTGGAAGAACCTCCTTCAATAGAGACAGCTGCTCAAGCCAGAGAGAGGGAGTATACCAGGCACAGTAGGGCATTAAAACTCATACTGACCCCCCTCCCACAAAAAGAAAAAACACTTACCCAATACATTACCCCTGAACTACCCAGATTTCCTCCACTAACAATCAACCCTTAAAGCAACAGCACTAGATAATCAGGAAATGATTATCACAATTCTGTTTTTTGTCCGGAAGCATGCAGCCATAATTCATGTTTCCATATCTGTAAAAATCTTAGACAAAATCCCTCCTGGACAGTTTCAAACTCACACTCCTACCTCGCCCAGCAGTCAGTAGAATGAACAGACAAAATGCCTCCCTGAATAGTTAAAGAGAGATTCAAACTAACAACTCCTACTTGATTGGTTCCTCTGTTTCTGGTCAAAGAATCCCATCCCCCAGCAGCCAGCAACAAAGAAAGAAAGATACAAGCTAATCCTCCTCCAGACAAGCCAGCAATAGTAAGAGTTAAAGAAAGATTCAAGCTAATCCTCCACCAGACAGAATGCATCCTGAACAGTTGAAGAAAGATTCAAACTCAGAAAAATTCTCAGAGATAAAAAAAAAAAAAAATCTGACAAAATGCCTCCTGGACAGATTCAGACTCACACTCCTACCTCTCTCAGCAGCAAGCGGAATGAACAGACAAAATGCCTCCCTGAACAGTTAGAGAGATTCAAATTAGCAACTTCTACTTGATTGGCTCCTCTGTTTCTGGGCAAAGAGTCCCCTCCCCAGCAGCCAGCAACTGTTAAATAGTCAAAGAAAGATTCAAGCTAATCCTCCACCAGACAAAATACCTCCTGGACAGTTGAAAAAAGATTCAAACTCACAAAAATTTAACATTAAAAAAAAAAAAAAAAAAAAAAAAAAAGATACAATGTGCTTGTGTTTGAGGAGCTGTGTTTGATCCAGTGATGTTATCCCTTTCACATAGGTGAATACTATGATCACATTTAGTCCTCTTTTCCTGGTCAACAAAAATAAATGAATCTTTATTCTTAATTTATATGTGAACATGTTGTCCTGGGGATCATTCTTCTGGCCCTTGTGCCCTCTGCTGTCTTGGTCAAGGATGCCAAACTCGTAATGCCTTACCTGGCCAAGACTTCTTTCTCCACCCCTGGAAGAACCTGTTTCAATAGAGACAGCTGCTTGAGCCAGAGAGAGTGCGTATACCTGGCACAGTAGGGCATTAAAACCCCATACTGACTCCCCCCCAAAAAAAACAGTTACCAATTAAATTAGCCCGGACTACCCAGATTTTCTCCACCAACAATCAACGCTTAAAGCAGCAGCACTAGATAATCAGGACGTGATTATCAAAATTCTGTTTTTTGGCTGGAAGCATGCAGCCATAGTTCAGGTTTCCATATCTGTAAATATTTTTTCTAGCGATCTTTAGTTTTTTAGATAATTTAAAATTATTTACATTGTTATGGATCCACAGTAAATATGGCTGCTACCTAATTTGCAGCTGAATTCCTCTCCTCACATCACATCACGTGTTTTACTTACTTACGTGGGGCGCTGTGCTGCATGTTGCCATTGACCCTGTGTAGTGCTGCGAGTCATGCGAATGTACGGTTGGCAGCAGAGGTTTCCAATTCAATATGATGGGTGGGAGAAATGTAAAGAAAAACAAAGAAAAGTGGAGCAAATTATGGGGTTATAGTACAGCAAAAACAAGAAAATTTACCAGGTAAGTGCTCAACAGAGCAGAAGAAACAAGCTGTTGCAGAAGATCCAATTTTTTTTAATCTAGTACTGCTGCTTTAAAGAGCAGCTGACACCCTTGGGCAAACTTTGAAAAAACATAATATTTGGACACAGTTTGACTTGCATTTCTTATATCTTGTATAAATGTATCCTCTCCATCATTTATTACTAAAGAAATGGCCACAAAGCAAGATCTTTATCCCTTAGAGTTCATTTCCTTTAGCTTTTTCCCTGCTTGAAATCTTAATGCTCTGTTATGACATCACAGCCTGTTGCCATGAAAATAACTGTGATGTCACAAGCAGGGTATTATGACATCAGGTTGGGAAGAGGCAATAGGACCTGATGAACCCTCAAGGAACTTCTCTCCTGTTTTCAATTATGTAACCTCGGTAGAAAATAATGGGGATAAGAAATAGAGTTAATGAGAAATATAAGCTGCTTTGTGTCCACATATTATATTTTTCAAAGTTCTTCTCAAGCCATCTGTGGCTGTTTAAATCTACCCCATGACAATATATTTAAACAGTCTATGCCACCAGACAGTCACGTCTGTTAGTCTTGCCCACACACCGACATAAAAGGAATGTCTGGATGACATTCCATACCATCTTTCACCTAGGCCTGAGTTGTTGAGACATGCACTTTGACATCAGCACCTCAAGAAGGGGTCGTCCCTGTAGGTTATTTTCTTTGGGCAGTCAATGAGAATGGCTAAGGACTGGGAGACAGTCAAGTCTGCTGCCATCCAACTTCAGAATGCAAGAGAGCCTCTAATGCAGTCCATTTTCTAGACAAAGGAAATGGCAGCAGATAAGAGGCCAAAGAGACTCGATTGGCTAACCATCTGGAAACCACAGGATAGGGAGACAAACTACTGCACCCACCTCACTCCAAACTTGTATGTAGCTAATTATTAGAGAGTACTGAAAAACATTTTGGAGGCAGACAAGAATGGGGAAGTCTCCATATACTTGGAGTGGAGAGTACTCTGCAGCAGTGATGGCTGTCATCTTGCCAGCCTTCCTGTCTCACTTATATATTAGACAAAGGCTCCGAATGTCATAGCTCAGCCCAGTGCAACAACTAACTCCTGTTTGGGGATGTATCCTTTCATATTTAGTACCCATCAGATATATTGCTGGTTTCTGAGATTTGAAACTAGGTGGAATGACTGCTAGTACACAGACTTGCCTTTTGTCTTTGAATCAGTCAGCCCACATGTTGCACACTGATAATGAGTTCAGTCTTTCCTAACATAGCTTGTCATGCATATATTTATCACCTTGACAGCTGTGTGTAGTTCCAGTGCTGGAGTTCTTTGAGTTTCCCGTTACTAGTCCTGGCAGGGGAGTCAATAGAAGTCCTTTCATTGGTTAGGCATATACAGTACCTTATACTGTAATACAGATGGTGTGGGGGGGGGGCAACTAAATGATGCAGGGTCTGCATCAAAAGCCTACGAGGAGTGCAGCCTGCTGGTGTAGTTCTAGCGTTACCACTTGTGGCACTAACGACCCGAGGTCAGGAGCGACCTCGGGAGCCAAAGGGTCAGCCGGGAGGTACTGGAGACCGCACTTGAGGAGGGACGTCCAGCTCCTGGAAAGGGTTCAGAGGAGAGCAACCAAAATGATCTGAGGGCTTGGGGAGTTGGTGTACGAGGAGAGACTAGAGGAGCTTGGCCTGTTCTCACTGGAGGAGAGGAGGGACCGGGGTTGGGGGACATGATTGAGGTCTTCAAGTACCTCAAAGGAATCAATAGGGTTAATCGGGAGGGGATTTTTAGGCTTGAGGATGGAATCACCAGAGGACATAGTTGGAAGCTTGAAGGTAGAAAGATGGGGGAAAGGAGGAAGAGGTATTTCACCGAGAAAGTGGTAGAATTATGGAATGCGCTGCCTGGTGAGCTGGTTCTGGCTTCCACAATGGAGGGTTTCAAGAGAGAGTGGGACAGGTACAGAAAGGGGATGAAGCAGAGGTTGGCTTGCCCAAGGGGGGGCTGGGATGGAGGTTAGTGGCAACAGTGATGCGGGAGGGGGGATGGCTTCGGTAGCCACCCAGTGTTCTGAGGCACGTGCAGACTCGATAGACCGTAAGGCCTAATCTGCTGGCAAGTAGTATGTTAAATCAAGCATCCCAAGGACTGCTCTCCTCCTCTGGGGAGGGAGGGGATCAGTGTCAGTGTTAGTTTGGCCCTTAGTAGTGGCTGGGGATTGGTACACCTACACTACCATGTGGAGGTGGGGCAGCTGCGCATGGGAGCATGCATGGCACCATTGCATGTCCCTTCCTGTGTGCTGGGGAGAAAAAGGGAAAACACTGCCAAACAGTAGGATGACACTGGTCTCCTGCAGGCTCTGCACCCAGTTATCTGGGGACATCCTGTACAATGTAAATCCCGGAGGACACTGGGGGGAATGGTGGATGGGAACTGGTCGGCACAGGGAGCAAAAAGAGAAAATTAAGAAAAAAAAAGCTCTGTGAGGAGAGACTAAAGTATATGTACAGTCTGGAACAAAAGAAGGGAGGCAGGATATGATAGAGAACCTCGCGGGGGTAAATAAGGTATAATGGAAGTATTTTTGAGAAGAAAAGATGCTTAAGAACAAGGGGACATGCTATGAAACTGGAGTGAATAGATTCAGGAGGGATATGAGGAAGTACTTCACAAAAAGAGTGGCAGTTTCCTGGAACAGCCTTCCCATGGAGGTGGTGGGGGCGAAAACAGTGGTGATGTTCAAGAATGCATGGAATAAACACAATGGAATCATAATGAAAAGGAGGGGGGGAGCTGTAGATCAGGAGCAGTCTGCGGTAATAGTGTAGGTAGGGAGAAATGGGCAGACTGGATAGGCCAGGTGGTCCTTATCTGCCATCAGATTCTATGCTTCTATGTTACATGGTCAGTCCTTGTAATTCACAGCTAGTCCTTACAGTTCTTTAGTCGTAATTCATGCCTGTGACATCTGATATCCTGTAATACACTGGTATGATGTTAGAACTGTGACAAAGGGTCTGGTAATACAGATATAGCCTAGGCCTGTTGCTAGCCTAACAAATGTCCAACTGTTGCAACTTGGCTTGCCCTTCCCCTTTTGTGTCTTTCCCTATATGTATATCGATGTAGTTGGTGTCTTTCATGTACATAGGCTAGTCACCTATGTGTTTTGTTTTCATGTTTATGTCCATCTGTCATCCCCCCTTTCATGCCCCCACCCAATTTATATTAAGCCAAAATAATGTTGCAGCAGGCTGAACATAATAAACATATGTTTGTGTGTGTTTAATATGGAAGAAGTCCATTTGGGCAATCTAAAATGGGCGTTTTTTCTTTTAACCCTTCCGAAATCCAGAAACCCCTGAGACTGTTCCTTTTGTCTCATAATGTTTTAAAATAATCTTCCCTGGTTTAAATTTCAGATTCTGTGTGCTGTCAGAGCCGAAGAATGAGCATATTCGCAATACACTCCTTTGCAAACGTCCCGAACAAGCTGCATGAACGTGCGCACTGTCGTGCAGCTTGTAATTCCGAAAACGCCTAAAGAAACGTTTAAGTAGAAATAACTCGTCTCAGAGCTGCTAGTACTCCTGAAGCGCTTCCCTTTTAGTGCTAAAGCACCTTGCGGTTGTCAGCTCACAGAGCGAGTCCTGGTTTTACCTCTGTGCCTAGTCTGAGCATCTGCAGTAGAGTGTAGCTCAGCAGGTAGCAATAAAACAGCATACATTTATCATAAAGTGCCCTTCTTCAAAAATACTCCCTTACACAAAGGCAAAAACAGAACAAAGAATATTTAAAGGGATTTTACCCTCTGTCTGGTAGTGGGGTGACTTGTTGGGTTATCCTGGTAGATCCTCTCCCTAGGAGCCGGCCGGCCATTTTTCTGTTTACTATATAGGAAAAGAGATACAAGGGGGAGGGGCTTGTCCCACAAAAGCATTATTTTGAGGATTTAAGTAGTGCAATTTGTTTATAAATATATGGAAAATAAGTTTGTCAGAAGGGTTTTTCATGTGCTTTAGTACAGTTTTCTGAATTTTTGTAACTGATTAATATATCTGCCAGCCAATCAAATGTATTCTTAGCCTATATATAGTCAGCTTTGGCAAAGAGAGCTCAGATGTAGCTGAGGGTGTTGAAGTGTATGCACCCTTGAAACTAATGCTAGTTATACTGTCAGAGGATACTATTATTTTATTCATTTATTTATTTTTTGTCTTGCTTGCTGTACTAACGAAATAATGCTTTCAAATGCTACTCGATTTAAATCTGTTTTATTTCTTTGAATGAAATAGTCCGCTTTTTGTTTTGCATTTTTTTCTGAATTTTCTAATAAATATACTTCGGAGACCATCCTAAGGAGAACATCTGTGTCTGAGTCCATCTGTATCCCAAAGCCTCTTACAAACTGTAAATTGTTTTTTTGTTTGTTTGTATTGCTTTGTTTTTTTGAAAGTCTGTCACTCAAACTGTCCCAGTTCTACTTACTGTAGAACATTCTGTGCTAAACAGTGCCAATTCACATTCTAGTGACAAGAAAACAGCTTCATTAAAATGTGACCATTTTAAATCCTATTAATGGTCTTTTACCCTTTATTATACAAAATAATCCGACTGTAAATTCCAAGGATCGTAGTTCCACCTTAGGGTTCTGGTGACCTTTACCAACCACTCGAGTTTCACTTTCTTGGTTTATGATATCACTGGAATCTCTTCATGGAGTTACAGCCTTGTAATCCATAGTTGCCTATCATTTATTCTGTATATGCACTGTACCAAGAACAATTTTCAAGTTTTATCGAATATCAGTTGGACTGAATGGAATTGATGGGCTCTTTTGACCAATGGGATATAGGTTTCAAGTTCAAGTTCAAGTTTATTGCAGGAAAACTCCATTGAGCAAGCTCATTCACAAGGAGGTCCTGTGACATAAACACTTAAAGTACAAACACAGATAGGTAATAACAGTATATACATGAAATGCACGTTACATGATACAGGCTGGATATACATACAAGGGTACCACATAGGGTGACCGCAGGTGGTAAACATTGATATGAGACAGGGAAGCGACTTACAGGTTGCATACTGATAAATGAAACATGATGACTGGTGTGTGCAATACATATACAGTATTTTGGCAGCTAGAACAAACAGTCTACAACTGATATGGGGGAGTGATTTGATAGAGTAGCAGTGGGCGTAAGCAAAGATAAAGCCAGGAGTAGAAGGGGAAGGGAAAGCAGTTAATATGGCAAATCAATTATACCTTACCAGTGGATAAATATGGCACATATGGGGAAGGAAGAGATTTAATGACAGTTACAGGTGTCTTTTATTTTGGCTGAACTTAGCGATTTGTAGAAGTTTATTGAAACTGTGCTAGTTAGTTTCAGTATAGTTTGTAATTGGTTCCAGATGGAAGGAAGGGCATATGCAATAGCACGTTTACCAAAGGAAGTCCGCGTCCTTGGTATGTCAAGCATAATAAAGTCAGATTTTCTTAACGAGTATGCACTATGTGAGATACTAATAAGGGAAGAGAGATAGCTTGGCAATTTCTGCAGAAGCAGTTTAAGAGTTCATAGCCCAGCATGGAGCAGGCGTCTAGTAGTAAGGGATGTCCAACCAACAGCTGCATATAAGTCACAGTGGTGCGAACGGTAAGGGGAGTTGGTAATGAACCGTAATGCGGTGATAAGGATGTCCAGTTTACTTAGATTTGCAAAAGTGGTGGAGGAATAGATTACATCGCCATAGTCGAGTAGGGGGAGAAAAGTGGCCTGTACAAGCTTGTTTTGAGTTTCAAGGGGGAAAAGGGGCCTATTTCTGTAGAAGAAACCTAACCTTGCTTTTAACCTTCTAGAAACATCTTCGACGTGGTCACTGAAAGATAATTTATTGTCGATCCAGATACCTAGATATTTAAATTTGGTTACAACTTCCAGAGGCTCGTTTAGGTTTCTGTGCTTGAATCAGTTACTCTGCTCAAACGTGTGAGTGGTTCTGGCCTGACTGACTCAGAACTCTTGACAGGATGGGTAATTAAAAGGGATTCCATTAGTTATGCAGATGCTTTACAAATATAGTCAGGATAATAGTTCACAGAACCCATCATTGAATGTGTTTTTTGCAAAAGCTGCAGGGTTCTGACTATGGCAGTATTGTTGTTTTTTTCATTTGCCCACATGCTGAAATGCAATGAGGCTGGTTGTCTCTTGGATGAGAAATTAAACTGAGGTCCCGTCTGCCTGTTCTGGTGGTTGTTCAGGTGGACATTAAAGATCCCATGGCACTTCTGAAAAAGAGGAGGGAGATTTTTTTACCAAGTAAATCAAAGGAAACATACATAATGTTACATCACATCATGCATCAAACAACAGTGTAGCAAACAAACCCACCAAAACCCATAAACCCAATGAAACACGAAGAAAACAAATGTAAAACAGGAAACTACTCACTTGTGAAGTAACAAAGGTTGAAGCCCAACCTACAAGAAGAGATCTCCCCTTGCACCCCACACCTGTTGTTTATACTTTTGAAAAACTGGAAACCCTTTCCACCATAACAACTTGGGACAAGGGGTGCAATTTCAAGTCCTTCTCAAAACTGCCATGAAAAGCAGTTTCACACAATTTACAGATAGTCAAGTATGGCATCCTGTCAGGGATAACGCTAACATGCCCCTAAAGGGCAGAAGTTGCATCCTTTCCCAAATTGACCCCTCTTTCCTTTGCCAGTGGGTCCAAATTGATGCACTTACTCTATAACAATATCTAAAGGAAGAGAACATGAACTGTTCAAAATCTGCCACTGACTATGTTTTGACCTAGTAGGTTCCTCTTTAGACCCACATTTTTTACACCAGTGGGTCCAACTCAACCCATTTTTTAAACCCACCAACGCTGTCAGATTCTGAGTTGCTGTAATACCAACTGGCATCTTGCTTGCCACAGATAAAATTTTAGACAGGCAAATAGCACAGTAGAAGAGACACAAAACGAGTAGGGGACTTTCCCCCGTGTCCTAGCTAAATTTTCCCCATTCACTAAAAATACCACCAACAGCTTAATCTAGTTCAATTTCAGTTGGCTACCGTCTGTATATTCCCCCGCGCACCTGAAAAAGGGACTTCTAGTCTCAGTGGGCCTACCCGATCAACAAAATTCAATAAATAAATAGTTACAGGCTTAGGTCTAAGCACAAGTGTCTGTCAGTCTGGTGAGTGTTAAAAGATTCTAGGGGAATAACTGGGTGTTCATCTTTGTGTTAGAAAGTTCAGAGCACTTGCAATTCAGAGGTGGTCAGTGAGGATCAGACCACCTGGAGCTAGATAGTAGTGGAAAACAAAGGTTTGTGCTGTGCTTCTACGCAACCCAGAGGTTGCTTTATTCAGTCAGATAGCACACTGTACTGGTGCAGTGATACGTAGTGCTGCCTTGACATGGACTGGGACTGTATTCAGCCTAGAAGGAATTGCATCCCCAGACCAGATAGTACAGGGAGCCACAGCACAATATTCAGCTGCAAAATGCAAATGAGCTCATTGGGATGCAATGTGTTAAGGGACCATTAGCATGCCCCTTAATGGGCTCCTGTCAGGGCATCCTGTCCAATTTGGACCCACTGGTGTAAAAAATGTGGGTCTAAAGAGGAACCTACTAGGTCAAAACATAGTGGCAGATTTTGAACAGTTCATGTTCCCTTCCTTTAGATATTGTTATAGAGTAAGTGCATCAATTTGGACCCACTGGCAAAGGAAAGAGGGGTCAATTTGGGAAAGGATGCAACTTCTGCCCTTTAGGGGCATGTTAGTGTTATCCCTGACAGGATCTCTTAATGGGCTCATTTGCAGTGGAAGTGGCGGCAGGTTTGTGCCTGTCCTGTGATCGCCTGCCACAGCAATCATGGTGGCAACTGGCCCTTCCTACACACCTCGAACACCCGTCCCCTCAGCGAAAATGTACTCCCTGGTGTCTAGTGGCACCCACTGCCCTCTGATCGCCCATTGGGTTGAGTAGTAGTAGTATATCGCTGGTGTCTGGTGGAACTCTCTACACTTTATTACCCATCCAGGTAAGTAGTAGTATATCCTTGGTGTCCAGTGGCACCCCAACCCCCGATCACCCATCTGGGTGAACAGTAGTATATCCCTGGTGGCTGGTGGCACCTGTCACTCCATGAGCACTCAGCCCTCATCCCTCATACATGTTTGTGATGTCCACTGCTATCCCAGACCCCCGAGCACCCATCCCGGTGCTGCCACTGAGGCTGCAGTGGCTAGCAGCCCCCCTGCCCCAGCCTATACAGTACCCTGCTGCCCAGGTGGAAAGTGACATCCCCCTCCCAGTTTCCAGCCCAGGTAGCTGAGCAACCCTTAGCATCCAGTGGATACCTGCCGGACACCAGCTGGACCATGAGAAGCATTGTTAGCTACAGAATGACAGATATTGCTGTCAATATCCAGGGTTTCTGGTGTGATCCCAGCAGGTGTTCTGGTGAGGCACCCTAATGTGTGGTAAGCACGTACACATGGGGATCCCACTGCCTGAGATCATCGTTGCACTGACTGTGTATAGTATGTAGAGAATGCCACCTGATAGAAGCAGAAGCAGAAAACAGTAGCATGGCCACAGACCCCCCCCCCGCCTGCACCCAGCATGCCACCTAGCCAACACCCCCATACCTGAGCTTAGCAGGGCCATGTGGGGAGCCCAGTACAGTAACCATCCAGCCCTCCTTTCATCTCTCGGCCAGCTACCCTATGGGATGAGTACATTCTCTGTCATCCCATACAGTGGCCAGCCAAGGAAGTGAGAGGAGGGTTGTGCTGGTCACCATATTGGGCTCTCCAAGTAGCCCTGCCAGCTCAGGTATGGGGGGGTTGGCTAGGTGGCATGCTGTGTGCGGGCACAGTGGGTGGGAGTCTGCAGCCTTACTACTGTTCAGTTCCACTTCTATCAGGTGGCATCCTGTACTTATGGTTCACAGTCAGTGCAACGATGATCCCTGGCATTGGGATCTTTATGTGGACATGCTTACCACACTATATGGTGTCCCACTGGAACACCTGCTGGGATGACACCAGTGACTCTGGGTACAGATGGCAGTAGATGTCATTCTCTGGCTAATGGTGCTTCTCAGTCTGGTTGTCATCCAGTGGGCATTCTTTGGATGCCAGGAAGCACTTGGCTACCTGGGCTGGGGGATTGGGAGAGGGATGCCACTTTCCACCTGGGTGGCAAGGCACCATACAGGCCCTGAGGTCAGGGGGACTGCTAGCCAGAGGGGCCTTAGTGGCAGCACCAGGATGGATGCTCGGTGAGTGGGGGAGGAGTAACACTGGACACCATGGATATGTATGGGGGGGGGAGAGGGGGCCACTGGACACCAGGGATGTACTACTACTCACCCAGATGGATAATCGGGGTTAGGGGTGCCACCGAACCTGGGATATAATACTACTCACCTGGAAGGGTGATGGGGGATGAGGAGTGTCACTAGACACCAAGGAGTTCATTGTTTCACCTGGATGGGATTGGGGGTGAGGGTAGGTGGCTGCAGTATCTGTCCTGACACCAGAGCCTTGTGCCCCGTTAAGACTAGGTTTGCAAAGGTGGTAACTTGTACCCATTTGGGTGTCATTTACTGCCAGTGCAAACCACTGAATTCACCACTGTGCCCATATGCAGATGAAAAATCCCTCATTTGCATAGGTGCAGTGGTATGTTAGCGCTCAGGCCCTAATGCATTTTGCCTGCACTGTGTGGTCTCAATATAGACCCCATCTACAAATCAGGAGCAAAACCCAGTTAGCATGGGCAAACACCTCTTAACACCCCACTAACCTTTGAATATCTGGCCTCTGAAGTCTTAATATGGTTTTGAGGTATAATAAGAAGCTCTTTCATACCTCTAGGAGACTTCTTCTGATATCTTTATGAGGGTGGCTTTTTTTCTCCTGGCAGTCACATTGGCCACAAGTCTGAGTGGGGGCCACTTTTGATTGATGTATGGGGTCCTTATAAGGTGTTTTAGTAAGTGCTATAGCTTTAATAAGAAGTTGAAAGTCATTCTGAAGGTGAATTCCACTTTCCAAAGAGAATATGACATTGCCATTTTATAATGTGACAAGCTTGACCTTGCCGCTAGTGCAAGCTCTGCCAGGATTTCAATGAAGAAAGGAATTGAAATGTGTACTTATTAGACAAATTATTCTATATGCATTTACAAAATAAACAATTGAACAGTTACACAGAGCAAAGTTATGTTGATTTAAACAAAAGAATAACATTGATGATATTACAAAAATCCTAGTACTCTGTTAGCACTCAAGACTTCATGTCAGAGAAACTACACTTTACATATTGGTTACTACAAGGAATCTTTTTTTCTTGGAGGGGGGTATTCTAATGTTATCTGCATTCCAAATCAGTGATGTTTGTTAATACGTTGAGTTACCTACATCTGGCAGTTTCAACAATGCGCATCCATGGATTCCAAGCCCCGTGCATTCATATGGGCCATCAAATACATTTCTGTCAGAAACCAATGCCCGCGACAACAAAACATCTACAAAAATAAAGCAAAAAAAAAAAACAAAAAAACAACTATAAGCATGCAGAGTGGAAGATGATTTTTGGTCATGGTGCAGCCATGTGATTGTGATCAATGAAGGCTTCTTATGCTGTCAGAACTAGGAATGTCAAAACATATATGAGTAAGGAAGATGAATAGTAATGCCTAAAACTAATGAACTGGTACTGGACATATGACAGTAACAGAGCATGGCCAGGTACAAGTTAAAGGGACACCAATGAGCAACCCCTTAATTTTGCAACAATATTGTATTAATAGCAAATAGCTTTCAGTCTTGCTGGAATGGCCTGTAAGGTCAGTTGAATTAAATCAGCTGACATATTGAGTTCACACATTTTATTTGTTCTGACTGCAATTAATGTCGCTTAAATAAACTAGTTGGACAAATGGCTGAATCAGGACAAGCTGTGCATGGCTACTGTCGTTAAGGCCAACTGACTGCTGTGCTACATCAGAATGGGGATGAATAGCAGAGCAGGGGATGTAATCCTACTGCTTTACAAGGCTCTGGCCTTTACAAAGATAAATGCAATGTTAGAGCTGCCGAACTGAAACAGGAGAGAAACACTTCCCTATCTAGTGTCTCACCATAGGGTGCTTAATAGTAAAGTGTTATTCACCCATTTCAGTCTGGCACTTCTAATGTTGAATTTTTATCTTTGTAATAAAAGTCTCTGAAACAAGAAATGCCCTCTGTATCTACAAGAATAATGAAGTGTTTTGGGGGAGTACTGAAATAAAAACACTGAACAGAAAAAAGTGGATCCTTGAGTTCATTATTACCTGCAAGTAGAATTAGGTCCTGTCTCCAACATAACTAGGAAGGTAAAGAAAGCCTCATCTTAAAATGTTAAAGGCGTACATTTATATAAATTAAAAAATGGGATATATGATAAGGAGGGCCATTCACCATGAGGGGTCAGTGACCTTTCAGTCTGTTTAAAAGATCAATTTATTACCTTGTATAGTAAACGGCAGCACCAGCACAGCAAGTGAATCCCAGTGCTTCAGAACAACACGACTCTTCCTCAAAGGGCCATCACAGAATACTGATTTCATTCCTGCTTGTGAAACCGGGACAGGCAGACATGAAGGATTTCATTCCTGCTTGTGAAACCGGGAAGGCAGACATGAAGTAATAGAGTCCCTTGAGCAACTGTGTTACTATATAGTTAAACCACAAAAAGTAATTCCATGAAAATATGAATGTCAGCTAAAATACTTATAATTTTTGTTTAGACTTAGTCATTTTGTTTGCATTTGCACTACAAAGTTGTGACAATAGATCAGATTTGGATTAACACCACAGAGTAAACATCAAGTGTTACATTGGGCTCATTCTTTATCCAGCATGTCAAAGTGAACAGCTCAGTTTCATTTACTCAAATGACTTTCATAGTGGTTTGCTTTACTGTCTAACTTTATTGTTTTATAGCTGCTAAAACATTGGTATTAACTCACACGGTGCTGGTCTGTAATCTATAAAGGTCATGTTTATAGCAGATACTTGTGTCTATGCTTAATGTGATTGTGGGCAATATTACAGGAGCCACATCGAATTTGCACATAGTATAGCTGTGTCATTAACTAGTAAATTGGTTAATTTCTTTAAAATATTTGAACAGCAGAGATCCCTGCACTGAAGACAGCTCATTCCAAATGTATCCTGTAGGACAGGTACATGTGATACAAGAAATTTGGCTGTGAAAGTGGTAGTGAATAGTAACAGATTGATGGACGTATATAATCCACTAACAGTTCAATAGACTAAAAGTCAAATGCAGTAGGAAGGTTGCACTGTTTTTGTAATGCAAGGTAATATTAAAACAGAGAACAATTCAAAGCTGTGTCTTAAGTGGACAAACTCCATCAACAGCTATACTGCAAAGAGTGTGAGCCCTAATTGTACTAACCTGTTCCTTAAAAGATAGCCAATAAATTCAAATTTTTCTGGAGAAAGTGAGGCTACCTAAGCAAGGCATACTTTAGGCACCCATCCTGGGTTCTGAGCACCATACAAGCAGAATAAAAACATTCAAAATGCATTACATCATAATATAAAGCAGGTAGGGAGATAAAATGTGGCAAAGATTAGAAAATACAGCGCCCTAAAAAATTTTTTAACAAACTGAGTGGTCCCAAAAGTCAAATTAAATTAATGGGTGTGCAGACAACCCAGATTCTGAAACAGACTTTGTACATTGCGTTGGGGAAGGGGGTCCAAGCTAGGCTGAGACAGCTGCAGTGAGGCAATGCTTTTTTTGCGGGGGAGGACTGGCAGATTTTGGCACTACAGAGACTCCCTCAGCTGGGCCAGGCAGCTTGCTCCTGCAGTGGGGATGCATTGTGCGTGCAAGGTCATCATAGGGCATGGTCATACACTGGAAGGTGGGAGGGAGAAAATGCTTGGAGGAAAAACACAAGCTGCCATCTCCATGATGGCTGAGGTTTCCTCAGCCTGACCAGGATGTATGACACCAGGCCATGACCATGACACCAGGGTATGTTCCTGCAGACAACTGGCCAGGAAGTAAAAATGTTTATAGGGAAAAAAAAACATCTTGTCAGTGGTTAGAAATGCATCTTTACAATTACTATCATGAAGTAATGGAGTCCGAATAAGAGCTAGTCTAAGCTGAAAGAGTGGCAGCTCTCTAATAATGCAATTCCTGCTTTCAGATTATGAACTTGAGCCAGTATGGCCATAGTGACATTACAACTTACTACCAGTGGTCTTTAGGATTCAGAGCTCATCAAAATAACCAGGTGGTCTGAGACATGCTGAAAGCATGTAACTGTTCACTGGAGCTAGAAGATCAATAATACATCTGAACAGAATTACACTGATGAACTAAGATAGTCCAATATTGATGGAATCTCACGCAGGGTGATGAGTTGTGCATGACTTAGCTAGGATTTCTGTGTTTCCTTAAGAAGACAAAAGTGCTGTAACATGTCTAGTAGTTTAAGCAGCACTGGGGTCTGACTATATTTGGTAACTTTGCAGTAGACTGAGTTATAGAATACATCAAATATGATGAGAAATTGGGAGGTGTTTTAGCGCAGAGTCCATAAATTACCTCAAGTGTAGTGCACTGCTTTAAAAGTATCAGGTATTCAAAGGGTTAAAGTGACATACTGCTGTGTTACAAATACAATAGTATATCACTCAGAGCTCTGTCTGTTAAAGGGAAACAGTCAATAATAAGAACCCCACACCGGACTGTGGTGCTGGCCCCAAATTTGCACTTCATGTGCAAACAAATTAGTTTTTTTCATACTGCAGTATAGAAGAGCTGATGTGGCTAATTCTGCTGACTTGCAAGACAACATTTGCTTTAACCAGAAATCCCAGAAGCCCCATGCAGCTGACGTCAGAGCTGTACTGCAGCAGTGGGGGATTTAATAGCCAGTAGTTCATGTTAGAGCTTTTATAAGCTCTGGTCAGATATTTGTCAGTCTGGCTGTTCTCCTGGGGCTAAGTACAGTAATCTGTGACTGTACTTAGCCCCAGGAGGACAGCAGGACCAGCAAACAAAAGATCAGAGCTTATAAAATGTCTAACATGCACTGCAGGCTTTTATTAAGTCTAATTAAATATTCATGAGCCTAGTGAGACTCTTGATCAGCTATTGGATCAGTCATTAACATCTTAGAAATGACTGATCCAGCTGCTCGTTGACATGATATGGCACGCACATCTCATAATATTCCACTCAAAATCTGTAAGTAAGCCCAAAAAAAAAAAAGTAAAAAATGAAAGTTGCTATTGCAATTAGATTTACAATTGTAGTAACAACATTGAAGCGGGTAATTTCCTTGGATTAACAACGGCTGAATGGAGGTGGCCCTTGGCTACATCTCTGGGCACCCATCCCCCCTACCAGTCATTAATCCCTCGAAAATTAACAGCTTCTTGGTCATTATTACTAAATTCACTCTCCCACTGCTGTAGCCTATCTCTGACATCAGCTGCAGGAGATTCTGGGATTTCTGGTTACAACAGATTTCTGCTAATAAGTCAGTAGAATCAGCCTGAGGCAACTTAATATGATGCAGTAAATAGTAAGTACAAAAAAAAGGGGGGGGGCTGCATACAAACTACACATTGTGACCAGCCACACACTTGGATATGGGGCTGCTAGTGCTGACTGTTCCTCTTTAATTAGACGTGATGGTGTTCACACCCAAAAGTAGGTTGTTTTAGTCTACATAAGACTAACAGAGTTCATGAAAACGGCTGTTAAAGGAGACCAGTGCTGCACCTGTAAGTCATTTTTTTCCCCAGTAGAAGCTTGTTTTTATGGCTATGGGTGGAGCCTACAGCCATATTGCTTTAGCTTGAAAAGGGGTTTCCATGGAACACATTTATTAGTAGTCAGTGTATCCTTCCATAACACTATAAATCCCTATGGCAGTTAAAAAATACTCCCTTCTTTCTGTTTATAATGATGGACACAGAACTCCAAGCTGCTTTTCTCTGAGTGCAAATGTGCACACCTTCCAAATATTTTTTAAACTTTTTAAGGTACACAAAAACAACCAATGTGAAGGTTGTTCAGAACAAAAGACCTTACACATGAGGGTAATAACTAATCTGAATTCTTTATATTTTGTAAAATATGGTCTTCCAAACAACCTCATTTATTTCTCTCCGAGTGAATGCAGTAGGAGTCATGCCAAACAAATGAAATATCTCAGAACGTATACAAGTTACCAGTATATACAACCAACATGAAAGTTGTTCAGGACAAAATAACCTTTCAAATGAGGGTAGTCACTAATCTGAATTCATTAGATTTGTTTAAATATAGCCATCAGAAAGGTGAACATTGTGAAGAAAAATTAGATATTTACATTTGTTTGGCATAACTCCTATGAAAAATGAAAATGAGATAATCAGATGGCCATAGTTTAAAAAATATAATTAGTGCAGCTTAATGAATAGGCTCAATTGAAATGTATTTTTGTCCTGAACAACTTTCATACTGTTTTTTATATCTGTAACTTGTAAATGTTTAAAGATATTTGTTTGGCATAACTCCTATTGTACTTCTAAACAGCCTCAGTTTTGCAAATTACTACACCACATAAGTGAAATTCTAAACCAGACCACTTTGCTTATCTCTTGTCATGCCTAATTTAAAGTGGACAGGAATTGATTACTTATGTGCAGCTGTTTGAAATGTCTCTAGTTTCATAAATTACATTTATACCTCTAAAGGATCCTCATTTAACTGTGCCTAAATAAAAGGTGAAGCTGTCAGTTGTGTTTTGTATTGTTGTCTTTGTATGGACAGCAGTCTGTGCAGTTCCTTTCATGGAACCAAGAATCTGGAGTTTTGACTGTCACATCATGGTTTCAGAACTGTGGGCATTGTACTGATAAGTTACTGCCAACATTTCTGAAACCGTGAAGCCACAGACAAACTTGTTGCTGTATTGGTCCTTGTAACACAAGATCCACAGAAACAGATGATTTGATACATTTTATTGGACCAACAGAGTTGTTACAAAAGAACACAGGTGCTTTTAGCTTTTGGATTACATAAAATCCTTCATCAGAAAACACTGGCAGTTGTTTTAGAAGAACATACTTTCTCAAAACTGAGATCATACAAAAAAAACAGATGAGTTGTTAGGGACCCCATTGGTTAAAACTGCATTCAAAAAAACAACATACCCATATAAAGACAGAAAACATTCCATCAAAAGAAAGCTATCCCAAGGTCAAATGACACTGACTTGAAAATTCACTTCCTGAGAAAAGCTATAAACCAAATGAAGCTTCATTTTAAAACCTTCTGTGTGTGTCTGTGGTAGCAGTAGTAAATGACAATGATTAAAAACCACAAGGAAAAATAAGCTTAAAGAGCAGCTGACAACTTCAGGAGAGCTTTAACAAAACATATTTAGATAAAGCTCAGCTTGTATTTCACATTAGTTCTTTATTCCTCCTCCCCATTATTTACTGCTGAGGTCATTTGCATGAAAACAGGATGTTTGCTTCTGAAGAGTTCATCTATTTCTGTTGCTGTCTCCCTACTTGAGGTCATAATGCACTGCTTGTGACATCACAGTTACTCTTGTGGCAACAGATTGTGATGTCACAACAGATCATTATGACTTGAAGTAAGGAGTAAGCTATAGAGGCAGATTAACTTTAAAGTAACGATAAGGGATAAAAATCATGCATTCATGTACATCTCAGTAATAAATAATGGGGAGGAATCTAGATTATATATGGAATACAAGCAGAATTGTTTTACCTACATATTATGTTTATCGAAGTTTTCTTTAAGGCGTCAGTAGCTCTTTCAGCAATACATAGTAAATAATGTTAAAAGTCTTATAAATATGGAAATATCTATGTGTTAAGTAAAACATAGGTTAGAAGACAATCTGCCCTAGTGTAAATTAAGCATTCACCAGCTGTTTCACACAGTGGTGTCAATCAAATTTTACACAATGTACTGTTCAGACACTGTGTACAATAAGTCCATATTTATCATGAATAGTCAAACATATACTGTTTTAAACATGATATTTCTGCAATTATGTAACAAGTGACTAGTATATGTGTATATTCAAAGCCCAAACCTAACACAGACCCCATTGTAATTGAGATATTGTTATCCTAATATGTCCATATGTTCCTAATCTGCTGTTGTATTAAATAACAGTTCTACAATTCTAAAACCAAACCAAAACACAACTGACAGTTTCAGCTTTTATTCAGGCACATTTAAATAAGGATCCTTTAGAGGCATGAATATCAATTATGAAAAAAAGACATTTCAAACACCTACATATAAGTAATCAATTCCTGTCCCCTTTAACTCATTCAGATCCATTGTGTGTTTAGAACGTTGGAGACAAAATTCCAAACTGCTTTTTGTTGAGAATCTTCCTAAGGCACTGTGCAGAATTCTTCGCAAATGTGCACACATTCCAAACAAATTTAATATCTTTAACACTATATCAGGTGCACAAAAACAACCAGTCTGATAGTTGTTCAGGACAAAAATACCTTTCAAATGAGGGTAGACACTAATCTGCTGTATTTTTTTTCATTTTTTTATATATTTATTTCTAGGAAGTACCTTTGAGCCAAAGGATCTTTTACAGAGGTTCCGTGTCATAGTAATACATGAGCATAACATCATTTACAGTGGTTACAAGTACATAAGCAGATACAAGGAGATTCCATGCCTAGAAAAACATGAATACATCAGGTTACAGAGGTTACATAATTACAATAACAGGGATTACATAAGTAAAAATATACAGACACATAATTTATAGCAGGCTAGGTTGACAAGAAGTTTAAGTGAACAACTTGGGAATCTACAGGATATAGAGCAAATCAGGAAGGGAACAGAGGATGATATAGTCTGTAAAATAATTAACTAATACTATATGCAGGTGTAACTCCCATACAAATGGGGGTTCCCAAAAAGTCTTCCTAGAGTTTGCTTAAAAGCTCACTGCCAGACTGGGTCCTGAAGTTTAGCAGTTTAAATGTATTGCCAGCGAGTGCCTGTGAAGCCTCCGTGTACTGTCACTTTAAGAGCTACTTAGTTGCAGTAATAATTAATCTGGAAGGGGGGGCTGAGTGTTGTTATGCTCGAGTCCCACCCGGGCTGCCAGATAATCGCTCCATTTCTGACATTGCTAATTACACAGAGGGAGCCCTGTTAAAAGATGTAACTGTTGGCTGACCATTTGTTAGGGCAGGGAATATATTGCAGTTTGTTTTAACCTGCTTCCTTTGCAGCGAGGACTGTCTAGATTATCTTCACCATTTTGGTCTCGAACTGCCGAATTCGACCAATCAGTACTTGGGGACTCTAAAATGGAGTCTGCTTACAGGGGCTCTGTGGATTAAAATCTGTGGGAATTGTGGTTTTAGACTGTTGGCACCTTTGGGGGAGCTCTTGCTTTGACTGACAACCGAATCAGCCAACCGAACCTTTGGATCTGAGGGAAATCCCCAAGCTGCCTGCTGTTTAAGGCAGTTCTGAGTTGAAAGCTGAAGGGGCAAAATCTCAAGACAATCGAGCGGCCGTCAGCATAGTTTCGCGCGGGAGAACTGTGGGAAGGCCTGAGTTGAGGCCTGCAAGTCTGCCTGCTACCCTGAGAGGGAGAAGAAAACTGCTTTTGGACTGAATCCGAGGTGGTGAGACTGAAGTAAGCCACTGAAGTGTAATCAGGCTCAACCTTTAGAAGATCAAAGATTTTGCTGAATGCAATCGGCCTGTCAGGAACTCCAGCTACCTCTGAGCTTCTGGTCTGAGCAGCGACTTTTCGATCACGACTGGAGAGCAGTTTGCCTGGTATTGTAGAATCCTTTGCCTATAAATGTGCTGTTTGTTGATAGGGGGTCGTGATTTGGTTCCCCGCTGTGTGATCTGTGCGCTGCCAGCTGGAAGCTGTACCCAGCACGAATGGACTGAATCCGTGGTTACCTCCCTGCTGTTAGGCCTTACAACTAGGACCCTGCCAGACTACCCTACTGCAGAGAAAAGTCATCAGCCCCTTGCTCCACGCTTGAACAGGAACGATGCCTCAGCGAATCATGTGGGCCCTGCTTCTCCTGGCATTCCAGAGGAACCAACTGCTGTCTCAATTTTTCGTCACTCCTGTGTCCAGTCTTGGGTATCGTGAGTAACCATCAGGGTAGCCCCCTGCAACTACTGTTTAATCTAAATGTGTCATCTGATTTCTTTATTATTTCTCTTTCATCATGAACTGAGCCCTCCGGCTCCGGAATACAAATAGGGTGTATTATACATGTTGTTTTATTCCATCACAGGGCCCCAACCAGCTGTGATGCCGGCCTACCCTGGGCAATGGTCCTGGCTAGCCCAGCTCTTCTCCACCTGGGTAACCAGAGGGTGTGACTGCTTAGGGACTCTGAATGCATGCATGACTGCCTGATTTATAGAGCATTTAAGCAAATTAACTTGATTACGCCCCTCCCCTGTTCAAGTTCCCTGAATAAATCAGATCTACCTTTTTTCTGCATTCAGTTTGACTGTGGTTCCAGTTTGTGCTCGAAGTACTGTACCGTTGCTGTTTGCTTGTCTAACCTTGTTTCACAGGGGGTCCCCAGGGTCAAACCAGAGGAACCTGCCCTGGTGGTAAGTGCAACCATTGTGGGTACTTGCAAGGTGCATTCGAGGTATTATGAACATAATTATTGTGCAGTGTTAAGGCCACTAGCAGAGAAAGAGGGGGGACATAGTGTCCCGGAGGGCTGTGCCCTGGTTAGTTTGACCACTACCAACACTGACCTCTAGGTGGAGGCACCCATTACAGAACCTAGGCCACTTAACCTGTTACTAGCCAAGCAGGCAAGGGTAGTAGCCCTTGGGATAGCGCCACCTAGGGGTTACATCTTAGAGGCACCACTGGGATTAGCATCCTCTACTGGCTAAAGGAGGGAATTACCCCGATATGTTCAGACTTGGTGAGAAAATGGAAGATCTTGCTACGCCCAAGCTAAAAATCACTCCCCATAAGCTGTTAGTGCACCGAATGATGGGGTGGAGCGAGGCTGAGAGGTTGGATACCCGACAGACCCTCCTGTTGCTGGATGTCAGATTAGGGACCACAAATGCTAGTATTATAGAAGCTGTGGAACATGTCAAAGGATTGGGCAAAGTTGAAGTGAAGGGGAGGGATTCAGACCTGTTTGAACAGACTATGGTGGTGTTACTCTCCTGCAGTATTCCCATAGATCCAAAGAAGGTATCCCTGTTATTTTTCCAGAAGGGACCCAGAAGGGGTGGAGGGCCATTCACCTGCATAGTGATCTGGCTACCCCGGGCGGGTCCCCCGTATAGAGGGGTTTAAGGACAAGCTGCTCGAGTTATTAGCGTCTGACGGATGAACTGCTCAAGAGCTAGTAAGGGTGCTAGACCTTTCAGAGGATCACACGCCATTGTAGTCCCAGGCCACGTCTCCTGCTTCCCCAAGAGTTCCCCTGTAGTCCCCTCCCCCATAGTAATTCCATCTGTGGATATGGACTCTTACCGTAAAATCAGACTTTCCTCTGGCACTGTCCCAGTGCCTACGGGGGAGGATGACCTTGAAACATGGATGGACTGTATAACCCCCTTGGTACAGGAATAGCAGTGCTCTGAGGGGGAGAAAAGAAAGAGACTAATGGAAAGTTTAAGGGGCCCTGCACTGGAAACCATCTGCTTCTTACAAGCCACTAGCCTAAAGGCTACTGTGACTGAATAACTCTCTGCCTTGGAAGGAGTGTGTGGGAGCACTGAATCAGAGGACGATTTGTTGTGGAAATTCAAGTCCACCAAGCAATGGAAGAATGAGAAGTTATCTGTGTTTATCAGAATTGAGAAAGCTCTGCAGAGGGCCCACGGGAAAGGAGGGGTGCCGGCTAAGGAACTGAACCGGGTCAGATTGGACCATATTCTCAAGTCAGCCAGGTACTCCAGTGTGATGCTAAAGCTTAAGTTACATGACAGGAAGGCTAATCCCCCCCCCCCGAGTATTGTAACCTTATGAAAGAGATTTGAGAGATGGAGAATGCTGAATAGGGCTGGGAGCCCTATTCTGGGGTTGTTGGTTCCTGCCAGACCCCTGAGAGAAGTGATGCAGATGAGGTGCAGCAGCTGAGAGAGCTAATTAAAGAGTTGTCGGAGGCGGCCAGAGAATCTGACTTCTATCAGGCACCCCCTGAGACAAAAAGTGGGGTGGGGGTACATGTTGTTTCTTCAGAAACCTGGACTGAGAGTAATGTATTGAAAGAAGTATGAGACTTGAGAGCCCTGGTGGGGGACCTACTGTGAACCACACGAACACCCAACCTTGGTGAAAGTCCAGAGGAGCAAGAATGCAAGTCACCAGTAAAGGAAGAACAGTGAAGAGCCTCTGGTGTACCAAAACCGGGAGATGGCCCGCGACCCCCCAGAGACCCTAGAGAACCTACATTTTACTACCATTGCGGGGAGGATGAACACACTTATTTCTCTTGTCACTCACCAGAGAATCTGAGGAAGGTCACTACTAGACTATTAGCCCTGATCTGACGGAACAACAACCGGCTGCCAGGTGGAGCTGCCCAAAAAAGTTATTCTTCAAAGGCCACTGCCAAATCGACACCTAAGTCCGCACCACCTGAATGGTCCGAGGTGGTGGGCCCTTCAATGGAAACAACAGTGAAGGTCAACAGGGTGTCTACCCGGGCTGTGCTTGACAGTGGGTCTCAAGTGACTATAATGTTTCAAGACTGGTATCAGAAGCACCTGCCTGATGTGCCCCTACAACCCTTGGAAGGTCTGCATGTCTGGGGGCTGAGTGAGAAGTCGTATCCATACTCAGGGTATATTCGGATCTGGCTGTCTTTCCCTACCTCGGTGGCTGGAGTGGATGAGCAAGTCGAGACCCTGGCCTTAGTGTGTCCCCCTACTGGACTGTATGATGGGGTTCCCCTGCTAATTGGGACCAACGCTCATATGTTTGGGAGACTGGCACAGCTCTGCTACAAGAAACAGGGGCACTGGACTGGGAGGGCTTCAGGAATTTCCGCCCTGATTAGGAGGGCCTGTGATTTGCAACAGAATCCTGAGGCAGTGGACCAGGATGAACCGGTAGGGATCGTGTGGAAGAAGGATCCCGATTCAATGGTGTTGGCCCCCAACACCCAGTGTACCTTCAAGGGGAGGTCCACCTGAAGAAAGATGTCAAGAATAGAATGCTGATGTTGGATGCACCAGGTGATGGAAAATTGCCAGAAGGATTATTGGTCAAGCCCAGCATCTTGCCAGCTCATGCTCATGCCCATGTCTGGCGAGTGATGGTTCAGATACACAATGTGTCAGATCAGGAGATCAGTGTCAACTGAGGCTGCACCCTAGCTATGGTACACGGTGCAGACACTGCAGTGTTGTCCAGCAACAAGCATCATGGTATGACAGATAGAGTGACCCCAGATGCGTTTGACTTTGGTGACTCCCCATTGCCAGCTGAATGGAAGACTAGAATTAGCAAGAAACTTGCCCAGAGGGACCAAGTATTTTCATTGAAGGAATGGAACATGGAATGTGTCCAGGGTGCAGAGCATCACATACATCTGCATGATGAACGGCCATTTCGAGAGAGGTCTCGACACCTAGCTCCAGCTGACATAGATGATGTGAGGAGACACTAGCAGGAAATGCTGGCGGCTGGTGTGATACAAGAATCCAGAAGCCCATATGCTTCCCCCATTGTGGTTGTACATAAGAAAATGGGGCTGTGAGAATGTGCATTGATTATCTAACCCTGAACCGGTGGACCATCCCCAATCAATACACCATGCCCTGTATACAAGATGCTCTGGATTGTCTAAATGGGAGCAAGTGGTTCTTGGTGTTGGGTCTTCTCAGTGGATACTACCAAATTCCAGTGGCCCCCGAGGACCGTGAGAAGACAGCTTTCATTTGTCCCTTGGGGTTCTATGAATTTCTAAGAATGCCACAGGGGATATCGCATGCCACAGCCACCTTTCAGTGGCTGATGGAATGTGCGGTGGGATATATGAATTTACTGGAATGCCTGGTGTACTTTGACAATGTCATTGTGTTTGGGAGCACTTTGGAGGAGCATGAGAACTGACTGTTTAAAGTCCTAGACCAACTGGAAGATTTTGGCCTTAAGCTGTCCATCGACAAATGTCAGGTTTTTTTAGACCTCTGTGAAGTATGTGGGGCACATAGTATCCACAGAGGGAACAGAGACTGATTCCATTAAAGTTGAGGCTTTGACCACTTGGCCCCAGCTCCACAGTCTGAAAGAACTGCAACGCTTCCTGGGGTTCTGTGACTACTACCACAGGTTCATAAGAGACTATTCCAAGGTGATTCAGCTACTCTTGAATCTCACCCAGGGTTACCCTCCCACCAATCGTAAATACAAGAAAGGGGCCACCCCATGACCAGAAAGAGTATATTACCATTCAGGTGAACTTTTCGGGCCCCACTGGGTGCCTGACTGTGAACCTTCTTGAAGCTTCTGGGCCTCATGGCTGCGGCTTTTGTCTCTGTGCCTCTAGCCAGGTTGAACACGAGGATCCCTCAGTGGACATTAAGGGTCCAATGGAGTCAATGCATCAGCCACCTCGAGCAGCCAGTTCTAGTCTCCTTCCCGGTCAAAAAGTTGCTGCAATGGTGGATGGAACCTAGCAACCTATTGAAAGGGGTTCCATCCCTTCTTCCTTCCTTCCCCTCAGCAGATCCTCATGACGGCCACCTCAGAGGTGGGCTGGGAGGCTCATCTGGGATCCCTTGAATCTCAAGGGAAATGGCCCCCAGTGGAGACTATCCTCCACATCACCATTCTGGAGATGGGGGTCATTCTGTATGCCCTTCAGGCCTTCCAGACTCACTTGTCCCCTGGACATCTGCTGGCCCAGATGGGCAACACCAGCATAGTCCATTACATCAACAAAAAAGGAGGGATTCACTTGTACCTCCTGTGCCAGGAAGTGATGAGGGTCTGGTACTTGGCTCTAGAATGTGGTCTGGAACTTTCAGCCATCCATGTTCCCAGTGTGCAAAATGCCCTGGCGGACAGTCTCAGCTGCTTGCAGTCCAGGATGCCTAAGTGGGAACTGCTGACCTCAGTCATAGAAGACCTGTTTGAAAGGTGGTGCCATCCAGAACTGGACCGTTTTGCATCTTCACTTAACGCAAAACTGCTGTTTTTCTGCTTGCTCGCTCCGGGCCTGGAGTTTTCTGGTGAGACACTTTGTCCCTTTTCTGGAAAGGCAGGTTCCTCTACACCTTCCCTCCCTCCCTTCTCCCTAATTCAGAGGGTTCTGATCAAGCTTCTGATGGAAGGGGCCACTATGATCTTAGTGGCTCCCTTCTGGCCTCGCTAGATCTGGTTCCCCTTACTACAGCAGCTGGTAGTGGACCCCCCAGCCCTGTATCTCTGTCTTTGTGCCCCAGCTTGCTTTCTTAGGAGCAGGGCACTCTAGTCCATCTTTGACCTCAACTCTCTGCGTCGTCATGCATGGCTCAAGAAGACATAGTTATTGCTAGGTTTGGAGTTTCCCAGAAGGTGGCTGATGTCCTGGTGGCCACTAGAAAACCCTCCACCAAGGCCACTTATTCCATAAAATGTAAGTGCTTTGCTCTGTGGGCTGCTTCCCATCACCTGGATCCTTTTACTTGCCTAGTGAATCAGAATCTGGAGTACTTGTGCTCCCTGTTCAGTGCCGGGCTGCAGTACTCTTCCATCAAGGTTCGTCTGCCAGTCATTTCAGATTTCCACATGCCTGTCAGTGGTCGTATGGTGACTCAGCTGGATGTGTCCTGTATGTTCTTGAGAGGCATCCTACACTCTGAAGCCTCCCATCTGCAATCCAGACCCACCGTGGGATCTGAATTTTGTGTTAGAGAAGCTTACTTTGGCTCCATTTGAGCCAGTCACAACTTGTAAGCTATGCTTTCTGTCATGGAAAGCATTATTTTCAATTGCTATTACTTCTGCTTGGAAGATTTCCAAGCTTTAGGCCCTCATGTGTGAGCCTCCTTATTTGAATTTTCAAAAGCACTTTTGTCTTTGTGTACCAATCCTAAGTTTCTGCCTGAGGTAGTGTCTGAGTTTATTTTAAATAATCCATCCACCTGCCTGTGTATTATCCAGAGCATGCCAATTCAGGAGAAGCATTGCTCCACACCTTAGGTGTACATGAATACTCAGATGTTATGTTCACCATATGAAGAATGTTAGGAAGTCCTTGCAGCTGTTTGTTTCTTTCGCTCCTGGGAAAGAGGGCATTCCAGTTTCAAAGCAGTGCTTGTCCAAATGGTTGTCCAACTGCACTGCTTTTTGTTATAGGAAGTATGGTAAGGAACTTCCTGGTGCTGTGTGTGGCTACTCATCCCAGGGTGTGGCCACTTCTGCTGCCTGTTTCAGGAATGTTACATCCACTGATATTTGCACAGCTGCTACCTGGAGAACAGTCCACACTTTCACTAGACACTACAGTGTGGACGTTGCTTTCAGAAGAAGGGCAGGATTTGGCCTAGCTGTGCTCCAAGGCCTCCTTTCTTGAGCCTGTTTCTTCCAACTACCCAGACTGTTCTGGTGTCAGAACTGCTGGGTACTTGTTCCAAAGGTGTGGCTTTCTGCAAGAGATATATCCTTGATGAAGATAGTGCAGTTATGTAAGAACTTATTGTAACAGTTGATCTTCTAGAGAATCTCTTGCAGCAAGCCATGCCATCCCTCCCTCCATCCCCCTTGATCCTTTGTGTCTGTCTCCTCCTCCAGGGTATTTTGCTTGCTGTCTCTCACTTTCCAGTGGTGGGAACCTCTGCCCTGCCTTTGTTCCTTCAGCAGACATCCTTTATGTCTGGTCTCCAGTGGGGAACTGGGGAGGGCATGGGGCCACCCACTTATATATAGAAGTGGTGACATTGGCTGTCATGGGAGGACCCAGTAGACTGCTAGCTAAAAAGTTTCTGTGTGGTCCTAGTGCCTGACGGCTATAGTTCCAAAGGCGTGGCTTGTTGCAAGAGATTCTTTCGAAGATCTACTGTTACGATAAGTTCTTATGTAACTGCACTTTATTTATATTGGCCTGATGTTGTATGTAACTTGCTCGACTTGGACACCTTTGAAAAAGGGCTACGGTGCTCAGAGGTCTTCCAGACACAATAAATAAATGAAATCTCCAAGCTTCATGGCAACTGAGCCAAAGTATGTCACTCTGTATCAGCAGCACCAACAGTGTGACGTTATCTGTATGTGCAGCATGCATGTTGGGGGTTTCACATTTGATTAATGTTCCCTGGACATGATGTGATAAGACACCTACAATACTATGAGCTGAAACTTTTGTCTCCAGAACTACAGTTGAAGGACATTTGGTTTGGCTAGTTAGCTGATAGTGGGATGTCAAAGGGATACTAAAGTTTATAGGACTGCAAAGTCTAAAACGTATAAAAAGCTCTTTCCTAGGAGGCATTAGGCTTATCTGTAAGTGTCAGAAGTCTGAAGATGCTCGTCTGCATATTCCTTAACTACACTGTGGTTACAGTGTAACTACTCTGCATTTACACTGAAACTGACACTTTACAAAATAAAGTGTGACCCATATCTGTATCAGTCCTAAATTAAAACAAAGCAGAAGCTGTATCACAGAAACTTGAACCAGGAAGTGATGTCACAGTTGGAGAAGCAATGCTTAAAGAGCTGGTGATCACTTCTGTTTAATAGGTAATAAGCAGCTGGCTATTTTAATAATTGTGTGTTATTGTGTTCTTAAAAGATGAACACATTAAAACAATTATATAGCCAATTGCCAATTAAATTGGAGGGAAGTGAGCACTGTTATCTAAGTACAAGTTCTCTGTGATATCACTTCCTATCTCAAGTTTCCATGACATGGCTTCTGGCTTGTCTTAATTTATGATTGGTTTAGATAAGAATATCTCTGGACTCCAGACACCTACTGGTACCTCACCACCTTGTCTGAAAGAGCTTTTTATGGGCTTTTGCATTTTAAGAGGTCCTGCCAACTTCAGTTCCCCTTTAACACAAAGCTTCACACATAAGCACTAGATAAAGTGTGATTTTTTTTTTCAGCATTATTATTGGTTCTGAAAGCGGAATAGAAAGAAAAGGAGGGCAGACATAAAAATAAATGGTTTCAGCTGTGAGAAAATATTCTGGCATCATCATAGTTACAGACAGCCTGAGGTCAAATTATGGGAGTCGGCTGCTGTGATTGACCAGATGGGATGGGAGGTATACTTTACCAGATTGGAAGAGTTATTCCAGTACAAAAAGAGGCTGTCTTTCTGAATAGTCAGCATCCGAAACTGAGACTGTGAGGGAGCAAGAAATTCTGAAATGTGAGAGAAGTAGGTCAAGCATGCAGACCTAGAGATGAAAAAAAAAGCATTGATCAGTAAACTGCTTACCACTTGTACATACTTTCATTATAGTACTGGCTGAGTGGACAAGTCAGTTGTAACTTTAGTGAGTATGCACTTTTGAGAGTACATGGAAATGGACATTGCTGGCAGGAAAAGGCAAGGCAAAGCAATTTTATTTCTATGGCATCCTTCCCATGGATCTCAGGATCCGTACAAAATAAATATGATAAAAAGAAACATAAAATAAAGAAAAAAAATACATATTTCACATAAGTATTTTCAGAAAGGCCAGTGGTCCATCCGTCTGTCTGAAAAAAGTATCCTGTCCTTACCATACACCCCTTGACTTACTGTCCTGGTGGGGTTTTCAGACCCCTCTCCCCCCATTCCCCCCTGGGGTACCTCTCAGACCTCTCTCTCTATCCCAGCTGTGCTTGAACCTGTTTTTTTGTCTTTACCTATCACTTCTACCAACAGACCGTTCCATGGTTCCGTCATCCTCTCTGTGAAGTTAAATGCCCTCACATCCCCACAGAACCTTCCTCCTGTGAACTTTCCTCTCTAACACCTCATTAATGACTCTTTGTTCATATACCTATATATATTCTTACCCAGTTACCAAAGACTAAAATAAAATAAAATATATTTTTTTCAAACTCTGTTTCTCACCTGGTGGTCTGGGGCCTCTCTCGGGCTGGCTCACTCAGTGTTCATCCCTAACTGCTCACCTGAACCAGTCCTCCGACCAAAATGTCGGGATCAGGAGCCCTTCCTCTCCTGTCAGGCCCATTCAAGAGAAGGCTGGGGATCCCCAGGGGGTAGGGTCGGGATTGTGGCTGGAGTCGAGCATGTGGAATGTCTGCCCCCAGAGACCAGCCATCACCTCACCCAGCCACCAGGGTTTTTTCCCTTTTTTTTTTTCTTGTTTCTTGCATTTTCATATGCAGCTCTGGCCCTGTAGAATTCTCTACCTCGTCGGATACGAAGCTGCCTGACCGTTGAGAGTTTTAAAGTAGAGTTGAAAACTTTTTATCCTCTAAAGCTTATGGCTTGTGATTTTATGATTTTATATTACTAATATTGTATTGTCTGTTTACTGTTTGTAAAGCGCTTTGATCATTGGAAAAGCGTCTTTAAATAAATTTTACTTTACTTACTTTACTTCTGTTGCCCTGGGAGCGTGGATGTGCAATGATGTCAAGCACAATGTGGGCACGCTCCTGCACCATCTTGTAGGATGTTCACCATTGCCCCCTTACCCAGTGCATGCCCCTTGTTATGCTGCAGTCTTCCAGCCTCCACTGGGAGCCACTAGAGCAGCAAGGAGCACCAACCACCCACCCCAGGAGAGGACAGCAGTCTTCCGGCCACTCAGTCCTCTCTTCCCCCTGCCGACTCCCGGCACTGAGTCCATTCCCAAACCCTGGTTGCCAGCATGGCACGAGGTGTGGCATCCAGTGCCTCAACCCTCAGCACCACCAAGCCAACTCCTTATTTATATTGAATGGGTCCTCACCATTCATTCTGTTTATTATTCTTAGCAACTTAGAGGTCTTAGTCAGGCTTTTGACTCTGTACCCCACAAGATGTTGATCAGGAAGTTGGCATATCTAGAGATTGGTGAGAAGCTGACCAGGTGAGTGGAAAAATGGTTGAAGGGCAGGACCCATAGCATGGTGGTGGGAGGTGAGCTCTCCAGTACCAGGGAGGTCACCAGTGGGGTCCCACAGGCTTGGTGGTCAGACTGGTGCTGTTTAACATCTTCATCAGTGATACTGGTGATGGCATTAAGGGCAAAATGTGTCTGTTCACAGATGACACCAAGGTATAATAATAATAATACATTTTATTTCTCAAAGTGCCTTTCAGCTATCAAGGCGCGGTACAAAAAGATAAGGAATCAAAATAAAAACTCAGGAAAACAATAAAATAATCAGAGGGTCGAAGATTAAACTGCGCTGCCAAAGGCATGGCACCACAGATACAGATACAGCAGAAGGGATACAAGACCTAAAGGAAGATCTGAAAAAAACTAGAGAAGTGGTTCGGGATTTGGCAACTTGGTTTCAATGCAGGGAAATGCAGAGTTGTACATACTGGAGCCAAGAACCCGTGGGCTGAGTACAGCCTAGGAGGGGTCTGGGTATCTGCATCAGAGGAGCAGAAGGACCTCAGAGTGATGATCACTAGTGACCTGAAGCACTCCATGCAACAATGCCAAGCTTTACGAGCCTCTGCTGTTGAGCCTCACCCAACTCATCATCGAACCCACGAGGCCCTCCCCATGCAGGGGGGAAAGGATCCCTCATTGACTGGGTACTGAGTAACAGGCCTGATAGAATAGTCTCCTCAGGTGTCCTCCCTGAAGCCATCTCTGATCACTCCCCCACCTATTGCACATGGGGCATCTCATCCCCCAAAATCCCAAGCAAGGTGATCCAAATGTGGGACTGCTCAAGCTTTAGCATTGAAGACTACCTTGCTGACCTCCAGCAAACCGACTGGTCCTGGGTCACTGCCACGAGTGATCCCATGGAGGCCCTCGATACCTTCCTCACTGTCTTCACGCCCCTGCAAAACAAACATGCACCTCTAATGAAAAGAAGGGTAAGGGCACGGTTACCAAGTGGCTCCATGGTGGCCTATTCTCCCTCATGAAGCAAAGGGACAAATGCTGGGCGAGATTCAAATCCTCCCACTCCAGCACCGACTTCCTCGAATATAGACAGCTGAGGAACTTCTGCAAGACAGCCATCCGCTCTGCTAAGAGTGAATTCTGCCAGTCCGCCCTGTTATCCTCAGCCAGCAACGCTAGGACCTTCTGGCAAAACATTAAAAACTCGGTCGGGGGGGTCAGCCCGTGCTCAGGCCTCCAACTTGCTGATTGGGGAGGTCAGTTGCAATAACACCCGCACTATTGCCAATGCTTTTTTTTTTTAAATCTGTTTGTCCGCCTTCCCAGCCTGCCATCTCTGACCCTTCCAGAAGCCCCAAGGCAGATATCTCTCACTTCCACCCTGCCCGGCGACCCTGGGTCCCATGGTTCAAGCTTACCCCCTGAGCAGGGATGGGGCATAGCCCTATGCCCCATCAATTATCTTTCATTGGTCCGGGAGCTTTCGGGCGGGCAAAGGCACATTTATTTATTTTATTTAGTTTTTGGTGACCGGGTGAGTGCACTAGCCATAGGAATTACTATTTTCAGGCACAACCCGAAAGGCATCGAGGGCATGTCTCCGGGGCTCCATCTTCCCGGTGATGGCAGGCTCTTTTTCCTTTCTTTCTCCCACTCCTACAGCGGGAGACCCAGCTGTCAAGGCGTTGAGTGCCAACGTCACGCTGTATAGCAGCCGCCCATCCCCTATCGTTAGGGGCTTGTAATACACCGAGCCTCCGTTCGGTGTCATACAAGAGCGCGGACTATGGTCTCAACCCTCCCCGAAGTAGGTGAGCTGTCATGGGACGCTCAAGCCTATCTCCCCCCGGCTGACCTACCAGCGACCCAAGTCTGCTTCCGAACCCGGGTCGCTGGTGTGGAGCAAGGTGTGGCATCCAGTGCCTCAACCCTCAGCGCCACCGGGCCGGCTGATTGCTAATGCTTTTAACCGCCAGTTTTCTGACCCAGCTGCTCCCTCCCCCGAACTTCTTGGCCCCATGACCCTGGGTCCCCACCATGATGGGGCTCCCAGCCAACCTTCCTTCTACCTAAAGGCTGTCTTCGCCTCGGAGACCCAGAGGCTTCTTGTTAGTCTCTCCCCTCACACTGGAGTTGGGAATGACAGCCTTGAGCCAAAACTTCTCTGTCTTGGGGCATCCCCCTAGCCTGGCCTATCTCTCACATATTCAACACTTCCTTAATCTCAGAAACCATCCTGAAGGTATAGAAGGTGGCTGGGGTCATCCCTGTACTCAAGCATGGCGACCCTAAGGATCCCAATAACTACCACCCTATTACGATCCTGTCAGCGATTTGCAAGCTACTTGAGAAAGTAGTTGCCTCCCAGCTCACTCACTACCTTCAGAGTTATGAGCCACTCTCCCAAGCGCAACATAGCTTCAGAAAAGGGCACTGCACATCTACAGCCCTTGTGGTAGTCACCTCCGAGATCAGGTCTGCTACCGACCATGGTAAATTGACTGGAGCCGTCTTCATTGATCTCTCAAAAGCCTTTGACCAGGTTGATCACTCGCTCCTGCGCTCTACTCTTTAGTCTGTGGGTTTCTCCCCCACTGCCCATGCGTGGTTCTCCAACTACCTCACCGAGAGGCAACAATATACTGTCTTTAACAAAGCCCTCTCTAAACCTTCCCAGGTGACCTGCAGGGTACCTCAGGGCTCTGTCCTTGGACCCATTTTGTTTTCCCTATTCATAAACAAGCTGCCCTCAGTCTCTGCCCATGGGCACTCCACCCTGTATGCGAATGACCTTGTCATCCTGGTCAGCTCACATGACATCAAAGACATTAACTCTTGGTTAAACTACGACTTTAGCCACATTCAAACCTGGCTTGAGGACCACAGGCTAACCATTAACCTCACTAAGACTCAGGCCATGCTCTTTTGCTCCTCGGCCAAGATAAAATCATGCCAAGCTTTTCTCAATATCTCGGGAACTGATGGTTCCCTCCTGAATGTTGCGGATGCAGTCTAGTATCTGGGTGTCACCCTTGATCCACAACTGGACCTCTCACTCCACATTCGGAATGCCTGTAAGGCCACAAACTGCAAGCTGGGCATGGCTTACAGAGCTAAAGGTTGTCTCACCCCGACCGCACGTCTCGCCATTGCTAGAGGGATCCTCCTACCCATGCTCGGTTATGGCTTGGTATCCGTTGCCCACATTCCTAAATCTAGTCTCTCCAAATGGGACACAGCGTACAACAATGTATGCCATTTTGCCCTCGCCGCCCCTCGCCTCACACACCGTTGTAAGCTATACTCCCAACTGGAGTGGCTTCCCCCAGAATACCACCGCACCTTTGTCCTTGGCAACTTCATTGACAATATTGTCAAAAATGCCACTCCCCCATACTCGCCTCTTTCCTCAAACCTGCTAACTCCACCTACCAATTAAGATCCAGCAACTCTCAGGTCCTCCTGTTTCCTAAAACCCACACCCAAATAGGGGATCGGGCCTTTGCTGCCTACACGCCCAAACTGTGGAACTCCCTTCCTGCTAATACTCGCTCCACTACCTTCCACCCCTGTTTCAAAGCCTCCTTATGGGGTTTCCTAGAATTGGCCTTTGCCTGCCTCTGTGCCTGAGCCACCAAACTGGTTCCAACTGTCTGGGCATGGTGACCCTGGCCTCTACTAGCACTTCATCCACCCGGCAAGCTCAAGGCCATCTTACCCACCTGTTGAATATGGTGCTGGCAAACTTGATGCCATCTGTCCCACCTTCTGTATGTGGTGCACCTCCCTGCCCTAGATGACTCTGATTTGAGTACCTACATCCATAAGTCCACCCCCCACCCACAACCTGTTGCCCATCCTCTGTAGCTTGCCTCTCAATTATCTGGCTCTGCAGAGGGGTACTGTTGACTTGTCCTGTATGCATTGCTGCCCAGGCTGGTACCACACAGTCATCTACCTCTTGACGAAATGTATGAGCCTGAAGCTCCTCTGGGTACCAAGCTAGCTTGATGTTTGTTGTTATGAACTTTTGTTTATACTCCTGTGCCTGTACTTCTTGCGATTCTACCCTTCGCCCCATCTCACTATGTCTGTTGCTCCTGTATGAACCCTGTCTGCCCGATGATCACAGTGTACCTCTTAATGTAACTGATGTTCCAATGCTTTGTGTGCACCCTATCTACCTGTTTACTCTGATTTGTACACTTGTAATCCTTCCGGGTCGCACCTGAAAATAGGCACATGCTGTCTAGTGTGCTTACCTGGTTAACAAAAGCAAATAAATAAATGTAAGAATGCAGCATCAGCAAAGACAAACAAAATGCTGGGCTGCATTGCCACGGGATCAGCAGCAGACGAAAGGAGGTAATACTGCCCTTGTACAAGTCATTAGTGAGGCCGCTTCTGGAGTATAGTGTACAGTACTGGTGCCCATTCCTTAAAGAGGACATAAAACTGCTGGAGATTGTTCAAAGAAGGGCAGGGAAGATGATCACAGGCCAACAAGAAGAGGTTGAGAGCACTGGACATGTACTCTCTCGAGGAGAGGAAAGAGATGGGGGACATGATTGAGATTTTCAAATATTTGAAAGGAATAAATACGGTGGGCAAAGAGGGTCTGTTCAAGCTAAGTGGAGACTGAAACACGAGGGGCTACAGGCTAAAGTTGGAGGGGGAGGTTTAGGACAGAGGCTAGAAGGCTCATCTTCACTGAGAGAGTAGTGGTGGATTAGAATGTACTTCTGGAGGAGGTGATTTTGCTGAAAACGGTAGGCAGCTTCAAGAGAGGTTGGGATACGATAGAGTTAAGGGGAAAATAAGAGTCAGCAGAAGGGAAGGGAGGATGGGGGGGCCAGGATCAGTAACTTATGCTGAGGGCCCTGTATTACGAGCAGGCAAGTTAGACCTAATGGCCAGTTTCTGCTGGCTTGTTCCTATGTTTGTGTGTTACCTCTCTCCCTTCCGGCCTCCAGCAAGTACATATTCTGGGTCTCTGACAACTCCTCATGGGATCTGCCCTGCTGGCCCTGAATCATTCGGGTGACCTTTTGCTGCACCAGTTCCATGTTATCTTTGTTTTTTCTCAGGTGCGAACTCCAGAATTGGGAAAAATACTCCCGATGGGGCCTCACCAGTGACCTATACAGGAGCAATTTCACCTCCTTTCTCCTATTATCAAAACCCCTCCCAGTGCACCCTAGCATTTTGATTACAGTACTTTGCTGTAGGCCTGATTATATTTACTGGATTGTTTGATGGAGTCACTTATAATCAGTGGTGCAAGCGGTTGAGAAGAAGTACAGGAACTCGGCCAATGGCAAATATGAAATGCAGAATGAAGATCCTCAACCTGAAGGATAGCTGTGTCAAGATGCACTTGTTTAGACACTAGTAGATTCAGTTAGAGAGATTGAAGTATTTCTAGCAAAACAGCACTGTTGAACATGTCAAATGTGTTTATGGAAACCCTGATTTTAGGTCACAGGCCCAGAAACTGTCATTATGTCACTGGTTTAAGAATTTCAGTTCCAGTATCAGTGGGAGGAAGTAGGAACTCCGTTCCTGCTGAAAAAAAGGTACAGGAACTGAGTTCCTGTGTGTTCCTGTTCATTTTCATCACTGCTTATAATGACTGCCAGGTCTCTTTCTTCAGTAGTAGTAGCCAGCCTATCTCCACCCCTAGTACAATATTCTCTTCAAGGGTTCCTCTTCCATATGTGCATAACCTTACACTTCTTGGTGATGAATCTTAACTACCATACTTGTCTATCTCACTAGCATGTCTAGGTCCCTGTGCAACTCCCTGACCCCCTCTTAAAAATAAAAAAAATTAAGATGCAGCACTGACACTAGCTGTAGCATATGAGCATATTTTTAAAAGGATAGCATTTAAAAATTAAAGGAATAAATGATTTTTAACATACTTAATAGTACTTATGTTGAAGGCAATATGTTTATGCGAAACAGATCAATCCATTATTACAGCCGAACCAAAAGTAAAGTTTAATTACACTAGCACCCAATAATCATATTCAGTTCAACGTATTGTTCAAAGCCTGCTAAGCATCCTATCTATTAATTAATTGCGGTCATAATGCCTTTCATTTCCACACTAATTGCATCCAAACAGAAATGCTACTGCAGCTTGTGCTTTCTATTTCCGAGGGCACTTTTCATGAGAACCCACTAGTCTGCGATTTAAGTGTTTTGGAAATGGCTCGCCCACACGCTCTTTGGAGAGAGGAAATAACCATGTTTCTTGTGCTGTGGCTGTCAGTCACATCTTTCTAGTTCAAGGCAAATGAGTGTGTTAGAAAATGACAGACTTACAGCTACTTGTATTGTAGGTTTCACTTTAGAATTTAACATGTTTATGCCTACAGTAAGACGACTTTCTGAAGTGGTGACTAGTATTGTTAATATCACTTCTAATTCTTGTATTTATTAATTGGCTTCGATATTTATACTATACAGTTGTTTTTTTACCTTTGGTAATATTTCTTAGGGTCACCGTTTTAAAAACAAACAATATTCTATTGCCAGAGATGTGCAAAACTACGACCACATCATCCGTACATTCATTCATTTCCCATTACAGTCCCATGGGGTTGTTTGTTTTTATGTTTCCAACCTAAAGAGCTGATTAATGGGGTGTGCCCATGCACTTTATCATCACAGATACACTGACTCCAGTTTTTTTTTGCAGCATAAGGCTATGGGTGAACCCACTTGCTTATAAGAAGAGGTTGCTGACTTAACTATGTGTCTTTAGTAGCATCCATCCACACTCTGCAGTGTCGCATTTATTTTTTTCAAAAGTTGTACCAGGAAAGACATGCTGAGCTGGTAACAGCTCATTTCCATATGCTGGAGGAAAGTTAATAAACAATTCAAGATGTGCAAGTGAAGATAACGTATTGGAACTACAGTAGTAATAAGAGAACAAAAATACAATAAAAATAATAGTAAAATACGTAACAGTGGTGCAGTCTTGATATATAGGCAGATAGGGTAACAACACAATAAATATGTAAAACATAGAGAATAATGCCTGTGCAGGCGTGTGTTATAAGGAGTGAAACACGAGGGGTTTCTGAGATTATTACATGCTGAGAGTGTGTGATGAAAAATCCTCACAATACAAATCTTGCACAGGGATTATTTTTATAATAACTGCTGCAAGTTTTCAAGGCAGTGTATGGAACCAGAGTATTTTTCACAGTTGATAGCAATGACAGTGTGAGGACGAATTCATAGCAGTGACAGTACAAGGACGAAAATGCTGTAATAACCTGGTATCAAGTTGTTACAGCATTTACTGGGTTATTATGGCATTTTAAAAGCAGTCTGCAGTGAGTTATTATTAGGGGTCACCTTTTACTATAATGTATTACAGTACAAGTGCAATGCAGAACTTGGAGCATAATCCCAGATAAGGAGCAGAATAATACCACCGGGCCACAAAGGTGTAAGAGTTGTCAGTGCCAGTGCAGTAAGGTAGGTACAGGAGCAGAATAGTACCATACAGCCTGTGAAGGTGCCAGAGATGTCCGTGCCAGTGCAGTAAGGTAGGTACAGGAGCAGAATAATACCACCCAGCCCACAAAGTGCAAGAATTATCAGTACCAGCACAGTAAGGTAGGTATAGAAGCAGAATAATACCACCCAGATCGCGAAGGTTCAAGAATTATCAGTACCAGGGCAGTAAGGTAGGTATAAGAGCAGAAATATACCACCCAGCCTGTGAAGGTGTGAGAGTTGTCAGTGCCAGTGCAGTAAGGTAGGTAGGTACAGAAGCAGAATAATACCACCCAGCCTGCAAAGGTGTGAGAATTATCAGTACCAGTGCAGTAAGGTAGGTATAGGAGTAGAATAATACCACCCAGTCTGTGAAGGTGCAAGAGTTGTCAGTGCCAGCGCAACAAGGTAGGTACAGGAGCACAATGTAACCAGATGTGAATCACGGATAAAGGCGGCCCTAAAGCCATACAGACCGGGGGCTTAGGGGTTAGAAAAATCACTCGCATCCGGGACAGGAAATGTGGGGGAGGCAACCAACAGGGAGGGGAGTACACAAGGGTCAGGGGTTAAGTACAGTTGCAGAAGAGGGCAGTAAAGTCATGAAGAATGAACATAGGGAGGAGAAGGATGAGGCTGAGTGAATAGACAGGGGAAGAGAAGACCAGATCTTAGGAAAATGATATGAGAAGGCAGCTTGACCTGCAGAAGTTTTCCTGAAGAGGAGGGAAAGGGAATGGGAAGCAGTGTTCCGGAGGGGGCAGGAGGAAGGAGAGGGGAAGACAGGAGGGCAGAAAGGTGGGGAGGGAGAGAGCCAAGCCAGAATTTGGAGGTGGAGAAGGCACAGTGGGCGTCTGTCATCCAGGGAAGGGAGAGAGTGGGAGGAGTACAGAGAGCAATGGTGAGGAAGGCATTCCAATGCAAAACGGTAGAATGAATGACAGGGTCTGGCAAAGGTGGACTTGGGAACTGCATTGCACTTGCTAGTCACTGTGGACCAGTGTTGGGCAAGGCAGTTTTATTTTTAGGCATTGTCCCAGTGGCTCTACTGTACAGCATAAATAAAACAACACAAATAAAACCCAATAAATAAATGGGTAAAAGTAAGAATGGTACAGCAATAAATAATGCCCTCTTGGAATAAATAGTTTAATTAGTGAAGAACACCTGTGGAAAAAGATGATATTTCAACCTGTTTGTAATTGCCTACACTGAGGGGGAACTCCTAAGATGGAGTGAAATATAATTCCAAATGGCTAGCTCACCACCGAGAAAGCCCTATCGCTGAGTTTTGTTGTTCAAGTGTTTTTTTTTCTTGTGGTGGGAACATGCCTGATTCTTGAAGGGATGTAGGCATGAGGCATGGGGTAGATAACAAAAGCTTGGTTCTATGGGCTGGCATGCAGTGAGTAAATGGGGGTTCCCAATACCTGAGGTAAGATAGTGACATAACTAAGAAAGTACACAGGAGAGAGACCCAAGTGACTGAAGGTTTGAAAAACATGGGCTGTGAGGATGGACTTGGCAGAACTGGAGCTCTTTTACATGGCAAAAAAAAAAATCAGAGGGGATATGTTCACGGTATAAAAATAAAGTAGTAGGGCGTGATGTGGCGAAAATTCTAACCCCTACTTATTTATTCTTTTTCAGATTTTCCTTTTTCCCCGTTTTCTAAGATGCCCTTTTTCCTTCATTTTGCGTTTGTTTTAGTACTTTTTTTCTTATATTTGGAATAATAAATGAAGTCCCTGGTTTTAATACAAGTAAATCCACTGGTTTTCCTTAGTATCGTATGCTATTTTTGAGCACCCTTCATCCCATAAGGTAAGTGAGCAGTTGTCTGTTGCACCCTAGTTTGTCCCTGTCCTATCGCACCCTAGTTTGTCTGTCATAAGAACATCAATGTTAAACAATGGCTGCTCCAAAACAGCCGAGGATACTGATAAAAACCCTGTGATAGCAATATGTAAAGGAGTGCTCCTTTTATTATTTCAAAGTAAAAAAAAAAAATACATAAGTAGAATCAAAAAGTAGAAGAAAGGCATCTAACAAGATAAAAAAGGCAATCAATATAGAATAAAAAGCGTAGGTAACAGTTGTCATGGTAACTTACACTGCAGCTTTAATGAAACTCTTCAGGACCCATGATGCATGGCGTCATCGAAAGAAAAAAATTCTAGGGAAACTCTACGAAGAATGGCTTCACAGAACATTAAGTAGACACATGGAATAAACTAATAGACAGTGTCAGCTGGTTCTGCAACCCAACAGTCTTCAAGTTCAAACTGATAAGTACATTGAAGAAAATGGGGTGCCACCGTGCCAGCCTCCTCGATACAAGAGCCATGCAAAAACAGTGATATACCTTTAAGAACAGATACAAAGCTGGTGCAAAAATTAATGATATCTTTATTGTGTAATAATAACTGGCTCCCATTTTTTTCCATAGGGAAACCAGATTATATTTCCAGAGTTATAATCAGCTGGTTATAATGACATTCACGCGCCCGGTTTCCCTACTTTTGCTCATGCACCTGCCGCAGACTTCCTGCTCTCGGCGCTGTCTGTCCCCACTCTTCAGCACTGAAAACATCCCCGACAGAAGTTGGCAGTAAGTTCTTTTTTTACCTTAACAAAATACAACTGGGCACATAAAAACAACTAACTAATCGTTCACAAGTTAGAAAAAAATAAAGCTCCTTCCATTTACGAGTCAGCCGCTATGGACCGTGTTAAAACCCCAGTGGTCCACGGCTTGACTCCATACAGAAATCGTTATTTTGTATAATTGCTATGGCAAAAAAATTACCCCCAGTAATTATACAAAATAAAAGATGGGTAGCTAGTTAAAACTCGGATTTTATGCACCCCCTCTGGGTGGGATGCCTTCATAAACCCCTGGAGTTTCGCTCTTGGGGTTTATGTTGCATCCCACCCCTCGGGGGTGTATAAAATCCTCATTATAATTAGCTACCCATCCATTATTCTCTATTTACTATGTTTTGCACAGCTTTTGTATTTATTTTTATACTTAAGAGAAATACATTTGGCATTTTTTTATTGGTGACCTTTTTGCCTGCTTCTGTCTGGCTCGGTGAGCAAGTGTCTTGCTACTGTAAGTATTCAAGTTTTTTTTATCCCACACATTTCTCATGTTTCTCCTGTTTTCAATACTGTATATTTTTATGACCATCTTGTAATCAATATTCTCATTCTTCTCCCACATTTAAACCATTTGTTGTATATACCATTCTCATATTCTATACATTTCTCAGGTTCCACCTATATTTAATACATTTATATCCAGTTTAAGTTTCTCCCACATTCAATATATTTGTTAAATCCATCTTGCTTTCTTTTTTTTTTGGGGGGGGTATTGTTTTTCTTCCTCATGCTTCATGTACATTTAATAACTGGTTATGTATACAGTACCATTCTCATATTGTGTATATTTCTCAGGTTCCTCCTATATTTAATGCATTTTTACCCATCTCATATTCAGTATTTCTTCTGTGTCTCCCACATTCCATGTACTTGTCAACCCCTTCATGCTTTCTTTTTATTCCTTCACCTGACGGCCTCCAGGGACCCCTGTTTTAACAGCATCCTCCAGCTGCCCACCAGCCACAGAGGGCTTGTCCGCCATGCTCTGGCTGGACTGCCCAATCTGCACCATCTTGTGGGGAAAGTCTCTACCGGGTTTATTCTAGTTTTCTGCTACTGGGTGAGAAGCCAGGAAGAAACACTGAGGTAGTGGGATGGGTCCCGGAGTGGCATTATCCACCAGTCAGGAGTTTTCTCTGCACTCTTTTACCTCCCATCTCCCTGATGCACATCTACCACAGCAGTCGCTGCTGCACCAGGAGAGCTGAATGCCTGCCCTGGGATCTGAGAGTGATGTCTCTCCATTGCTTCTGGGTCTTCACTGGACCCATACTGGGTGAGACTGATTTACACAATGAACCTGGATCATCTACATGGGAGTGTGACATGCTCAACCAGTACTATTGGGCTGGGCTGGGTTTCTTACTTGCCATAGTTTTTTCTTTAGGCTGCAGTGCTTAATTATCCAGCAAATATGTTGGAAAAAATATCAAATCTTGCTACAACCACTTCATCTCTTTTTAATCTTTTTTTTAATAAAACGTCTTATTTTCTGCTTTTCAATTGATCTATGAGAGCTGACAGGAGTGACATCAAATACTGACACAGGGATTTTTCAAATGGAGCAACCTCATGGGAGACTCTTCCTAACAGAAAAATAAAACAGCATTATAGCTACAGCAGAGGATTGTCAATATTCCACGAATCAGCAGTATTGCGATAATATCGTCATATAATGGAGTGCAAGTCTCATATGGACATTATGTAAAAGCTTAACACAGGACCATGCCCCCCCTGATTAAGTGGCATGGCCACGCAATGTTGAGGTCAAGGTGGCCTGCTGAGAATCTTGAATAGATGCTACAAACACTAGAACAGAGAGTGAGCCATGCCTTTTCTTTTCTTTTTTTGCATGATTGATGGACAGTGGACTCTCGGCCATATCTGCTACTACATTGTTCCTGTAGGAGCCAGGTCATTCTCCGATTTCTTTCTCTGCAAGAAAGCAAAGACATGTAGGCAAAACAAATAAAACAAAACAAAGCATACATTCATTACTGCTCTTCTTGCACTCATTATATATTAATTTAGCATAAACATCATTTTGCAATTTATTTATTTATTTAAAAGTTGATAATGATTTGGAGTGGAACTCATTTATTAAGATCTTATCTGAGCCATTATGTATTGGACTTAAAGCCTCAGTTTAAAGATATCATGAGGAGACTCCACCTACACCATGGAAACTGTTACTAGGTGATGTAGTAGATGGAATCACAGTCACTTAAACATCATTCCACAGTCACAGCCAATAGATCGCTGTGTGATGCCAAACAAGCCATGTAACCACAAAGTGCTCAAATCCCCCAGCGGTAAAAATGAGTAAAAGCAGGACCACGCTAAAAAATTAAATATTGCATCTCCATTGGCCTATTCAGGATAAATAAATTGTAAAAAAAAAATACTGGAAATTGCAGTATTATATGTTCAAATAATACTTTATTCTGCATAAATGCTTTGTTTGTAGTCCCTTTAAGAATAATCAGAATCTCCGCTGGCACGGTGGCACTGAGGGTTGAGGCACTGGATGGCACACATTGCACCACGCCGACAACCCGGGGTTGGGAGCAACCTTGGGTGTCAGAGGGTTGGCCGGGGGGAGGAGGATTGAGCATCCCAGGGACTGCCTTCCTCCTCCTCTGGGAGGGATGAGGATTACTGCTTCTGTGCTGTCTCCTGATGGAGATTGGGGGTCAGTGCAGACAGGCGGTCCATTGAAGGGATGACATGGATGGTGTCGGGCATGTGGTGCTTGGATGCGCGCACGGCAGCATCCTTGGTGCCTTGCATGTCCATGCCAAGGGGTGGGATCGCTACAAGAAAAAATCCTCTAAGGTGCAGCATGACATCTGGTCCCTTGGCACCGCACCACTCTGACTCAGGACAGCAACTCCCAGATCCGGACCCTCGTTTTTTGCGGTGAGTAGGGTACGTACCTGCCACAAAGCAGCCAGTGAGAAGAAAGGAGGAGGGAGTTGAGCTCGGTAACTAGGAGTGGTGGGGACTGCAGACATGGACCGACAAGGGGGGAACCATAGGTAACACCCCCCCCAGCCTGAGGAGGCAGTATAAAGATGGTAGCTAAAAAAAAAAAGAATAATCAAAATCATAGGCATTGTTATGAGCAAAAATAGGCTAGTAGCCCATTATGTGTCACCATTCTCGATGGTTGTATCCAGAGATACAGTTCTTTTTAAGGTATTTATCCTAGTCTGTCTTAAAGCATATTAAAACACTGAAAGAGTGATATGGATCATATTGATTCTCTTCTTTCTAGAGGCATTGATTAAAATATAAAAGTTTTCATTAACAAATATTATTAAAAAAGTTGTTGGAAATGAGCAATCTAATTGGCCATGTGGCAGGATTGGCACTGAGGAAAGGTATTCATGAATTAAGGGACAAACTTGCTTGAGAAGTGGTCAGAAATCTGATAGCTAGGCTCCAGTGCCAAAAAATGCAAGGTCATGCACCTGGGAAACAAGAATCCCTGTGCAGAATATGGGTTTTAGAGGGGAAACAGTAACTGTAGCACAGGAGGAAGGTGATTTTTTGGGGAGGGGGGTGATATCTAACAGCCTCAAATCATCAGCACTGGGAGGCAAATTGAAATAACAGAAAAAGCATACTTGACTCCATGTAATTTATTTCATATCGGTTCAGGACTTTCAAGGCTATGTTGGTACAACAATGAATTACCAGGAACATTATTCCATACATTATGGCAGTGCCCAAAAATCAGTCACTCACAGAGAACTTCAGAAATACTTATCAGTTAATCTCCCATTTGACCCTGTGATTTTTGTATTAATAGATCATTCCTCTATATCAACAATGATTTTCTTATTACAAGATTATTCCTCTATATCAACAATTATACAGCAAAAAACAATAACCATACTAGGTAACATGGCCACAAAACAACTGATTTCAACTAAATGGAACTCCCACAAACCAGGATCATTTGATATTAATTTATGGATTATAATTTTTAGGGAAACATTAGTTCATGAATGTCTTATTGGTCCTATTGGTTCATCAGAAGATATGGATTTGGAGTGGAACTCGTTTATTAAGATCTTACCTGAGCCATTATGTATTGGACTTAAAGCTGCAGTTTAAAGATATCCTGAGGAGACTCCTGCTGCACCATGGAAAATGGTTCTAGGTGATGCAGTGGATGGAAAAAAGAAATTTGTGTTTTGTTCTACACAATAATAACGTTAAAAATGAAGTGCTCATTTCTGTTTCACAAATTTTTCTCTGTTCCTTCAACCCTGTAAAATCAAACAGTTTACAATGTATACAAGAATGCAGTGGATAATATACAGAACAAATGGATTAGAAATTATGGAAGTTGATTGTTAAACTTATCCAGATTGTTATCAGAAAGGAATGAAATGCATTATTTTACTACTTTACTCAAAAAAAAAAAAAAGAAAAGAAAACACGAGAGGGAGGAGAGGAGGCTCATATTCCAGGTGGATGGTGATGTTTCTGACTGTGTGGAGTCCTGGAAACAAGATGGACGACCTGCAGGCACTATTAGCAGAAGGGAGGGTGGACATTGCAGCAGTAAGCGAGACCTGGGCCACACCACACCATGACTGGAATTCCTTGATCCTTGGATATAAACTATACAGGATGGACAGGGTGGTAGGAAAAGGGGGAGCAGTTTATATCAGGAAGGGTATAACATGCACGAGGCAGGAGTCAGAGGAAGGGAAGGTGGAAGTATTGTGGGTTCACTTATGGTGCAATAGAGGAAGAAAGCTGAGGTTGGGAGTGGTTTACAGACCGCCCAACCAGGATGAGGAAAGGCACAGGGAACTGAGTTCACAAATATTGGAAGCTACAGGGAAAGGAGAGGTGGTAGTAGTAGGGGACTTCAACCTGCCCAAGGTAGACTGGAGCATAGCATCTACAACATGTGCCAGGAGTCAGATGATCTTAGAGGTGTTGCAGAGTGGGTTACTGACTCAGGGTGTCACAGAACCCACCAGGGAGGGGGCAGTCCTTGATCTAGTTCTCACAAATGGAGAGCACATACAAGAAATAACAGTCAAGGAGCCCATGGGTGGAAGTGACCATAGCACAGTGTGGTTACGGTTGGATATGGGCAGGGAAAACATCCCCACTAAGACCAACATCTTGATTGTCAGGAGGGCAGACTTCAGAAAGATGGGCGAGGTGCTAAGAAGGCACCTGGCGGGCATCAGAGCAGATATGGGGGTGAACCAAAAGTGATTCATCATTAAGAAGGGGCTAAGAGTTGCTACAGAGGAGTGCATTAGGCTCAGTGGGAAGAACTCAAGGGCCATAGCATCCAGCATGTTCAGTTCTGCTGTCGCCCAGGCAGTAAAGGAAAAGAGGTTAGCCTATAGGAAATTCAGAAAGATCAAGAGGGAGATGGATAGGAAGAAATACCTGAGGTGGGTTACTGTGGCAAGTAGAGTAGTCTGAAGGGCTAAAGCACAGAAGGAACTGCAGATAGCAGATGAAATTAAGAAGGGGAAGAAGGCCTTTATTTGCTATATAAGTGAGAAGAGAAACAAGAAGGATGGGATTGTTAGGCTACGGAAAGGGGAAGAGTGAGTGAAGGAGAATGGGGGAAAATCAGAGGTACTCAACAAATACTTCTGTCTTCACCAAGGAGAAAGACAACCTGGTGTCTACAGGAGGGAGAAGAGGAGTAGGGAGGAGGAGAAGCATGGATGTAGTGATAAAGGAATGATAGAGTGAGGGAGGGCTGCTAACATGAAGGTTGACAAATCACTAGGCCAAGATGGACTACACCAGGGGGTACTGAGAAAACTGGCAGAGAAGCTTGCAGGACCACTGCTGGACCTGTTCAACAGTTCTCTGGAGTCAGGCATGGTACCACAGGACTGGAGAACAGTACATGTGGTGCCCCTCCACAACAGTGGTCCCAAGGATGACCAAGGGAATTACAGACTGATCAGTCTAACCTCAATTGTGTGCAAGCTCATGGAGACTATGCTTAAGGAAACATTGGTAGAGTATCTAGAGGAGTATGGTCTCCAGGATGTGATGCAGCATGGGTTTATGGGAGGGAGATCATGTCAAACAAATCTGATCAACTTCTTTGACTGGGTCACAAGGACAGTAAATGGACCAAGGAGTGGACTTCCTTTATCTGGACTTCAGCAAGGCCTTGGACTCTGTACCACACAAGAGGTTGATCAGGAAGTTGGCAGATCTCATGACGGGAGATGACCAGATGGGTAGAAAACTGGCTGAGGAACAGGACCCAGAGGGTGGTGGTAGGGGGAGAGTTTTCTAGCACCAGGGAGGTCACCAGTTGGGTCCCACAGGGCTCGATGCTGAGACCAGTGTTGTTAATGTATTCGTCAGTGGCATTGGGAAAGGCATTAAAGGTAAAATGTACCTCTTCGCAGATGACATCAAGCTCTGAGGGAGGGTGTACACAGCTGAGGGGATACAGGACCTACAGAATGATCTGAAAAAGCTTGAGATGTAGCTCGGGATCAGTCAGCTTGACCTCGGTGACAAGAAATGCACAGTTAAGCACATTGGAGCCATTTATCCCAGGACAGAGTACTACTTTGGAGGGGTTAAGGTATCTGCAATAGAAGAAGAAAAGGATCTGGGAGTGATGATCACTAGCAAACTGAAGCACTCCATGCAGGGCAGGAAAACAGCAGCAAGGACAAATAAGATGTTGGGATAGATAGCTAGGGGGATCAGCAGTAGGCGAGAGAAGGTTATACTGCCTTTGTATAGGTCACTGGTGAGGCTGCATCTAGAGTATGGAGTACAGTACTAGTGTCCACATCTCAAAAAGGGCATTAGACTGCTAGAGACAGTCCAGAGGAGGGCAACAAAGATGATAATGGGTCAGCAGGGTAAAGCATATAAGGAGAGGTTGGGGGCCCTGAAAATATACTCCCTGGAGGAGAGGATGGAGAGAGGGGACATGCATGAGACCTTGCAGTACTTGAAAGGAATAAATGGGATAGATAAAGAGGGTCTCTTTAGGCTAAGTGGCAGTTATAACACAAGGGGACACAGTCTCAAGCTGGAGGGGTAGGAGGGAGATTAGGAAGCACAGAGAGGGTGGTGACGGGTTGGAATGTACTAGTTGAGGGGTTGGTCTCATTGAAGAAAGTGGGCAGCTACAAGAGAGGCTGGGATAGACATAAGAGAAAGGTAAAGGCCATGAGTGGGAAGGATGGAAAGGATGGGAGGAGTGGGGGGGGGGCAGGGTCAGAAACTCAGGCTGTGGCCCCTGCAATATGAGCAGACTAGGTAGATCCAATTGCCTTATTCTGTTGGCTTCTTCGTATGTTTGTATATCCTAAGAATGCACATGATTTCACTCTTACAACCATAAGAGTGGTCTTGGGGCGGTAGTAACAGACACACCTGGAGTACTGTGTACTATTCTGGAACCCACACCAAAAAAAGGACATCACCTGTCTAACAGTTTTGTCACAATTAGTGCAGGTGCACTAAAAAGTTGCTCAGAACTTTGAAAATCCAACCCTAAAAGTTTAGAGGAAAACTGCTCAAATGGTACCCCCCACACACACACACATATACAGCCACCCTGCTGATTAGTGGCAGTCTGTTGAAAATAATTTTATATATATATATATATATATATTTGTCTGAAGAACCATCAATGTGTTTATAATAGATCAGCTGTTAGCAGACTGCGGGGAGTCAGCTGGGCTCCACTGAAGCAGGACGGAACAAGGGACTGCTACTTTAACATCGGGATGGAGCCGGAAAGACCTGCTGGTAGCAGACTCAAACTGCAGTCTCTGACCCTCGGCTGCTCTTGCCCCAATCAAGAGCCACTTTCGGAAAGGGGGTTTGGCCAGCAAAGAATGGATGGCATTCAACTCCCTGCTGTCTCGTTCTAACTCCTTACATCAACAAATCAGCTGTTTGCAGATCATGGGGAGTCAGTCAGGCTCCACTGAAGCAGGAGGGAACAAGGGTCTGCTGCATTCACATCAGAATGGAGCTGTAAAGACCTGCTGGTAGCAGCCTTAAACTGTAGACTCGACCCCTCTACTGCTCTTGCTGTAGTTGGGAGCCTCTTTTGCAAGGGGGCATGGCCAACAAGAGTACTTCTAGGCTTTGGCCTAGCAGTCCTCCGCTGCAGTTCTCAAGCTAAAGGGCCAAATTTAGGGATGAAACACTGGTCTGTGGTGGCTTGACTCCTAACAAAGCAGTGTTTACGTCTCTTTTTTTTACAAATTTTTAAGCAAAAACAAAGATTTGTGCCTAGATGTTTTTGTTAAAAAAAAATCAAACAAACTTACTCCTACTTCGGTCTTTGGTGAAATGTAGAGCACTGAGGAGTATGGCAGCAGGGGAGGGCACAGAAGAGGAAGTTCACGGCTAAAATGGTAGTTTGTAATAAGATTTAACTTTCTTTATTTTGGGAAGCAGCCCTGTATAAAAATAAATATATTTATTAGCCCGCTTGCTATGCCGAGTCATGGACGGTCCAGCATGAGCGGAGTGGCACCGCAGGAAGGAAAGGAAGAGCGCGAGCTGGTGCATGCCCAGTAGAAGGGAAACTGGGTGCATGAATGTCATTATAACCAGCTGGTTATAAAGCTAGAATTATAACCCGTTTCCCTATGGGAAAAAACGGTAGCCAGTTCTTATGAGGATTTTATGCACACCCGAGGTGTGCGATGCCTCATAAACAAGGGGTTTATCAAGGCATCGCATATCGAGGGCATGCATAAACTCTGATTTGGCACTCACTTCCCCATGTTTTATTAAAGGAATAATGCCTGACAGGGTGGGTGTTATGCTGGGTTAGAAAATGGCCAGAATGGATTCTAGATCCTGATTGGCTGAAAGTACCTTCAACCTGGGCATCTATTTTTCAATAGATGCCCAGTAAAAAATAAGTGCCAGTCCAAGTGGCACCTCACTGCGTAGCATTCCATAGTGTTGCCCAGCCTGCTTTTTAATTGGCTAAATGCCCTGAAGAAAATTTGAAATCCCTGCCATCTTTTCCTCTCGCTTAGCGAGAGGTCGTAGTCTCCTCCACCCAAAGCAAACCCAAACAGTATTTACTTGCAGCCGCTCCCTGTTTACAAAAAAAAAAAAACTTCACTTATCTTACAGTTCTACATCCTCTCAGAGCTGGCAAAAGTTTTAAAAAAAAAGTCCAGTATTTATTCGTTTGCGGTCGGGCAGTAAGACACTTCATCATTTCTCCCAGCCATTGTCACGAGCACCTCAGCGAGATATAAAAATCAACTGTCAGTTCCCTTCAACCTGGCCACACATACAAATTGCCAAGAACAGTACTGTTCATTCCGTTGCAGAAAATGAAAGTGCCTACTTTTTTTCTCCACAGTTCAGACATCAGTTGACTTCTCTGCATCATTGTGCCGAAACAAGATACCGCGATGCAATCGCTCGACTGTTAAGCTACTCAGCCAGATTTTTTTTTATTTACCAAACAAAACGTGTATTGATAGCAGTATGAAAAAAACTCGTGGGACTGGCGGGGGGGGGTGCAGCAGTAACACTAACAAGTTAGATGAAACAGGCACTGGATGTAATTCAAAAAAGGACTCTTCTAAGCAGCAGCCCCCTCTAATGGCATAGACTGGTAAAGGCACTATTTTACATAATATGACCTTTTTGTTACTTTTTAATAATATTTTACACTTTTTTATGAAATCATTATTATAAAAACAAATAAGCCCATTTTCTAAGTGCAATAATACCCTCCAGGCTTCAGGCCGAGGGCGTCCAACACCCGAGAAGGGACGTTATCCCAGCATAACACCCACCTTGGAGGACATTATTCCTATTATACAATGGCTTGTTGTTATATATAAAATAAAAAAATAATTTTAAAGAATGTTTTTATTAATGTGGAAAAATATTTTTGTTTCTTAAGAGGAGATGCAAAAAAAGAGAGGATCAATAATGATGGCACTAGACCTGTGAACAGCAGGGATGTTATGCCAGGATAACATCCCTGCTGTGATGGTCAACTGACCAATCAGAGTCCAGGATTCTTTCTTGCCATTGTATAATTTTTTATAATAACTGGTTCCTTTGATTTTTTTTGTCAGACAGGTACTTGAACAGCCTAACGTTGGTCTTTGTTTTTCTTGGAGTATTTTTTTTTCTTTCTTGCTGCTCTATGCATTTTTGTCTTTCTAGGTCACTAGGCTACTAAAATGGTGATGAATGTGCCATTTTTTAGGTGGGTAGACAGACGTTAGTAGACGACTGGTTATTTTCATTTCTGTGAGAAATGCATCTTTCTTCAGCCACACGTAAGTTAAATTCTCACTTAGTGGCTTCAATGAGGTTAGCACAGTCAAGCTGACAGTGCGAGCTGTCAGCGCAAGGAGCCAGTAGCACTAGCATGAGATGATTTTAGAATTTTTGCAAAAGGAGCTTAATCAAACTCCATTATACACAGGTGATTATGCACATATGTGTAAAATCAAACTCTGTCATACACGGCTGTGTATAATCACCCATGTATAATGGAGTTTGACAGCTTCTGCTCACAGTTAATAATCATCACTAACCATTTATTATAATTGTGATAATCATACATTGTTGTCTCTTGTTTGTTTTTATTCATCATAGTTATGAAGATAGATCTGGGTATAGTTAAGCAATAAGCCACGAGGGGGTGTGGGTTATCGGGGGATTTACCACGGCTGGAGTGCTTTGCCCATGAGGTGCAGCTGAGTGGGTAAATCCTCACCAGCCTTGGTAAATCCCCCAATAACCCACATCCTCCGAGTGGCTTATTGCGCTGATACCAAGGTTAATTTTTTTACTATAAACAAATACAACTTTTAAAGAGGTTGCTGTGTGTGTTTATTTTTATTGTATTTATTCCTGGGCTACAGATGATTAGGATGCAGATGATCTTTATACCATTATTATTTGCTCAACAGCCGTTGGTTATCTGAGGATTTACACTGGTGGTAAACTGCCAGTCTGACCATTTCATTGGCTGTTCACGTAAGTCCATGGTATAATCTTAATTAACTCACTGCTCTGGTTGTACATAATAATGTCCTGGTGGATCAAAAGCCTTCGAACCAAGGAAGAACTACAAATTTTGTGAAAAGTCCAAATATATCACAGCATGAAGAAATATTTATAGACATTACCATACAGTGCTCTTAGTATATGTTTTTAAGGTTACTTTTTCTTTTTTATAGGTATTGCAATGGCTATGGGTTTCAAGCTGGTTTAATTATATTGTGTAGTATGAAATTGATGGCTGCTGCAGATACTCACATATTACATGATTTGAACGTGGGGAATCCTAACTAATTAATAGGGATTAACTGTTGTGTGTATTTACATGTTTCTCCAGAGACTTCATATGAATGGCTCTCTTAAAAAAGCACTAAGCCTGAAGCTGTTGAGACTGTTTTGCCATTTGTCTTTCTCTTTTTAATGTGCCAGATGTATGAATTTATTTTAGATAAACTATAAGTATAAATTTTTCAGTAAAATGGCATTTTGAGCCTTATTTACTTGCCTAGTCCTGGTCAGTGGGGTGCTTGAATTCTTTTCTGCTATGCTAAATTTCTTTGCCAGTCTCCTATGTAGTACAGTGTCAAAGGCCTTACTGAAATCCAGCTAGGCCACATCCACTGCCCTTCCCTAATCCACCTCCTTAGTTACCCAGTTAAAGAAATCTATGAGACTTGTTTGACGTGACTTGCCCCTTGTGAAGCTGTGCTGCCAGTGGTTCTGCAGCCCATAAGTCTCCATGTACTCCACCAGTCTCTCCTTCAGTAGGGACTCCATTAACCTCCCCACTACTGATGTGAGACTGACTGGTTTGTAATTGTTGGCCTCCTCCCTGCTGCCGCTCTTATGCAGAGGGGCAACATCAGCCCTCCTGCATTCCTCTGGAACCACCCTGTCTCCAATTAGATTCTAAACAGCATTGCCAGAGGGGTGGCTAGCAGCGTGCCCAGTTCCTTGAGCACCCTTGGGTTGATCTTTTTGGCAACTTCTTCTGGCAGCTCTCTGCTGAAGTGAATGAGCAAGGTGCTCCTTCAACCATCCTACTCTCGTCTGGGCTGCATAGCACACTCAGCACAGTTATATACCGTGAGTGTGTCACGTGACCATCTGTTGCCTGATTGGATGCCACCGTCCACCTGTACGTGGAGCGAGCATGCGTGCCGATGGCATCCCCATGGCAACAATACGCAAAGTGGCACAAATGGTACTTCCACGGACCCAGACTTCTGCGGTGAAGTCCATTTTTATCCGGGTTCATGGATTACAGGTTCAATCCAGGGATCCCGATCTCCCGCAGAACAGTCCGCACAGCCCTACTCTAGGTGAGGTCTCACCAGTGATCTATACAGAGGTAACATCACCTCCCTCTTTCTGCTGGTGATACCCCTCCCTATGCATCCCAGTGTCTCACTAGCTCTACCTACTGCCTTGTCACACTGCCTGGCCACCTTTAGGTCATCAGATATGATTACTCCCAGGTCTCTTTCCTTTTTAGTGGTCATCAATACCACTCCCCCCATTTTGTACTTCGCCCATGGGGTTTCTGTGCCCTAAGCACATGATTTTGCACTTTTTCGCGTTGAAACTTAACTGCCATACCCTTGACCACTCTAATTTTATCAGATCACTATTCATTTTTTCCACCCCTCCTGGAATGTCTACCCATTGCAGATTTTAGTGTCATCTGCAAAAAGGCAGACCTTCCCATCCAGCCCCTCTGCAATGTCACAAAAACAAAATAAAAACATTAAAGAGGACTGGTCCCAGTACTGATCCCAGTGGCACCCTGCTGGTCACCCTCCCTTCCTCAGAGTGAACTCCATTTACTACCACCCTCTGTTGCCTACCCCGAACCAATTTCTTACCCAGTTTACCACCTTTTGGACCCACTCCTAGGCTGCTCAGCTTGCTTACAAGTCTCCTATGTGGAATGGTGTCAAAAGCCTTACTGAAATCTAGGTAGGACACATCCACTGCTCCACCTTGATCCAATTCCCTGGTCACCCAGTCAAAGAAATCTATCAGATTCATTTGACATGACCTCCCCTGTGAATCTGTGCTGCCTCAGATCTTGTAAGCCACTGGATTCAAGATATTCCACAATCCTTTCCTTCAGCAGTGATTCCATTAATTTCCCCACCACTGAAGTCTGGCTGACTGGCCTGCAGTTGCCAGCCTTCTCCCTGCTACCACTTTTGTGAAATGGGACTACATCTGCCCTCTTCCAGTCCTCTGGAACTGCTCCTATCTCCAGTGAGTGGCTGAACAGGACTGTCAGAGGTGCAACCAGTACTTCCCTGAGCTCCTTCAATATCCTTGGAGGCACCCCATCTGGTCCCATTGCCTTGTCCACTTTCAGATTTGCAAGTTCCTTCAGGACTCTCTCCTCTGAAAATGGACTAGTGTTCACCTCCCTTCCTTCGATGATACTGTTACTTTTCTGCGGCCCCTTGCCTTCCCCCTTCCTCTGTGAACACTAAACAAATGCATTTGTTCAGGATGTCTGCTTTTTCCTGATCCCCCTCCACCTAATCCCCCCTTCCTTTCTTATCCTTACAATCCCTCCCCTCATCTTTCTTTTTTCACTTACATACATGAAAAATGTCGTCTCCCTTTTCATTACTGCCTTGGCTATTTTCTCCTTTGATTGCACCTTTGCGCTCCTTACTGCTTTCCCTGCCTCCCTCTGTTTCTCCTGATATGCCTCCCTATCCTCCTCCCCTCTGTGTCTTCTTATACCTCCTGAATGCTAACTTTTTTGCCCTTGCCTTCTCATCCACTTCTTTTGAGAACCATAGCAGTCTCTTTTTCCTCTTGCTTTTGCTCACTTGCCAAATGCAGAGGTTTTGTTGCCTTCACTATGCCCCCTTTTAGGTTTATCCACTGTTCCTCCTCTTCACCCAAGTCCCCTTCCCCCCGCCAGTTCATCCCTGAGGCATTCAACCATCTTTTTAAAATCTACTGTCCTGAAGTCCAGGACCCTCACCCTTGTTGGTTCGATTCTGCCACCATTCTTATATTGAACCACACTGTATAGTGTGATTCTGCCACAGTTCTTATGTTGAGCCACACTGTACAGTGATCATTGGTCCCCAGATGGCCTCCCACTGTGACGTCTGCAACACTGTCCCCATTAGTGAGTGCAAGGTCCAGTATTGCCCCATCATGAGTGGGCTTTCTTACTAGCTGCCTGAGGAATTCCCCCTGCAGGGAGTCCAGGATGTCTCTGCTCCTAGCTGAAGCTGCAGCTGGGAAGCTTCAATCCACATCCAGCAGATTGAAGTCCCCCACCAGCAGCACCTCCCCCTTATTTGCCATCTTTTGGATGACTTCCATCAGAACCTTATCCAATTATCCAACTCCCCCCCCCATGCTGGAGGTCTGTAGATCACACCAGTGCAAATAGCAGCTCCATTCCCCATCTCTAGGGTGACCCACAGTGCCTCCGCCCCTTCCTGTATCCCATTTCTCTGTCACTTTTATGCTTTTCCTCACATAAAACACCACTCCTCCTCCTTTCTTTCTCACCCTGACCATCCTGAACAGAATATAGCGTGGTATGGCTATATCCCAGTTATGGTTCTCAGTGCACTATGACTCAGTAATGGCAACAATATCCAGGTCAGCCTCTGCCATGATGGCCTCTAGGTCTGGAATTTTATTTCCAAGACTTCAAGCATTTGCACACATGGCCTGCCTGATTTTGCTACTACCCTGCTTGTCAACCCCCCTTTTTCCCTCATGACCTCTTTCCTTACTCCTTCTACTGTCATTCCCCTCTCCATTCATTACTACCATTTTGTTTTTCTTACTAATAGGTACCCTTGGGGATTTCTCTGCTTTAGGGTTCTCCCTACTGATGCCTGTGGGGGGGGGGGGAGATAGTTAATGCCTCCCTGCTTTCTTCTACAACTCCTCTTGGCTATATTAAATGTTCACCAAAGTAATATTTAAACCATTCACTGAGGACTGTGGTTCCCCTCCTGGATGGATGCAGGCCATCTCCTCTGTATAGGCCCAATGGAATAGAGGAAGGAAGGAGAGTAAGGATAGCGAAGGCTCAAACTGAGGAAAGGGATTGCCCAGGAGGTCAAAAATGGGCATAAGACTTTCTTCAAGTGCGTGAGTAAAGAGAGGAAGACAAGGGGTGGTATAGTGAAAAGAAGACAAGGAGGGGGTGACTATGCAGATGAAGAACAGGTAAAAAGCTAATTTAAAATGAACATTTCTGTCTGGTATTCACAGTGGAAGGGTGAGGGGATGGGCCGACATTCATTAACAAGCACCGGGGGGTGGGGTGGGGTGGACACAAGTCCATTTATGGAAGAGAGAATCCACAGGGAGATGAAAGCTCTAAAGGAAAACAAAGTGATGGGTCCAGATGGGATCCACCCAAGGGTGCTCAAGGAACTGGGCACGCTGCTAGCCACTCCTCTGGCAATGCTGTTTAGTATCTAATTGGATACAGGGTGGTTCCAGAGGAATGCAGGAGGGCTGATGTGGCCCCTCTGCATAAGAGTGGTAGCAGGGAGGATGCCAGCAATTACAGTTCAGTCAGTCCCACATCAGTAGTGGGGAGGCTAATGGAGTCCCTACTGAAGGAGAGACTGATGGAGTATCTGGAGATGTATGGGCTGCAGAACCACTGGCAGCACAGCTTTACAAGGGGGAGGTCATGTCAAACAAATCTCATGGATTTCTTTAACTGGGTAACTAAGGAAGTGGATTGGGGAGGGCAGTGGATGTGGCCTAGCTGGACTTCAGTAAGGCCTTTGACACTGTACTACATAGGAGACTGGCAAAGAAATTTAGCACAGCAGAAAAGAATTCAAGCACCCCACTGACCAGGACTAGGCAAGTAAATAAGGCTCAAAATGTCATGTTACTGAAAAATTTATACTTACAGTTTATTTAAAATAAATGTATACATCTGGCATATTAAAAAGAGAAAAATGAATGGCAAAACAGTCTCAACAGCTTCAGGCTTAGTGCTTTTTTAAGAGAGCCATTCACATGAAGTCTCGGGAGAAACATTTAAATACACACAACAGTTAATCCCTATTAATTAGTAAGGATTCCCAACGTTCAAATCATGTAATATGTGAGTATCCGCAGCAGCCATCAATTTCATACTATACAATATAATTAAACCAGCTTGAAACCCATAGCCATTGCAATACCTATAAAAAATAAAAAGTAACCTTAAAAACATATACTAAGAGCACTTTATGGTAATGTCTATAAATATTTCTTCATGCTGTGATATATTTGGACTTTTCACAAAATTTGTAGTTCTTCCTTGGTTCGAAGGCTTTTGATCCACCAGGACATTATTATGTACAACCAGAGCAGTGGATTAATTAAGAATCACCCAGATCTATCTTCATAACTATGATAACTAAAAACAAACGAGACAACAATGTATGATTATCACAATTATAATAAATGGTTAGTGATGATTATCAAGTGTGGGCAGAAGCTGTCAAACTCCATTATACACGGGTGATTATACACGGCCAAATATAACAGATTTTGATTTTACACATATGTGTATAATCACCTGTGTATAATGGAGTTTGATTAAGCACCTTTTGCAAAAATTCTAAAATCATCTCATGCTAGTGCTACTGGCTTCACGCGCTGACAGCTCACACTGTCAGCGTGATTGTGCTAACCTCATTGAAGCCACTAAGTGGGAATCTAACTTACATGTGGCTGAAGAAAGATGCATTTCTCACAGAAATGAAAAGTAACCAGTGGTCTACTAACGTCTGTCTACCCACCTAAAAAATGGTACATTCATCACCATTTTAGCAACCTAGTGACTTAGAAAGACAAAAATGCATAGAGCAGCAAGAAAGAAAAAAAAAGCACTCCAAGAAAAAAAAAAGACACAAAAATCAAAGGAACCAGTTATTATAAAAAAATAAAACATGGGGAAGTGAGTGCCAACTCAGATTTTATGCATGCCCTTGGTGTGGGATGCCTTGATAAACCCCTCAGGTGTGCACAAAATCTTCATAATAACTGGTTACCGTTTTTTCCCATAGGGAAACGGGTTATAATTCTAGCATTATAACCAGCTGGTTATAACAACATTCATGCACCCAGTTTTCCATCTACTGGGCATGCACCAGCTCGCACTCTTCCTTTCCTTCCTGCGGTGCCACTTCGCACATGCTGGACCGTCCACCGTCCATGACTCGGCATAGCAAGTGGGCTAATAAATATATTGTTTAGTTTTATACAGGGCTGCTTCCCAAAATAAAAAAAAGTTAAATGTTATTACGAACTACCATTTTAGCCATGAACTTCCTCTTCTCTGCCCTCCCCTGCTGCCATGCTCCTCAGTGCTCTACATTTCACCAAATGACCGAAGTAGGAGTAAATTTGTTTGATTTTTTTTTTAACAAAAACGTCTGGGTACAAATCTTTGTTTTTGCTTAAAAATTTGTAAAAAAGAGACATAAACACTGCTTTGTCAGGAGCCAAGCCTCCACAGACCACTTTCAAACCCCAACTGTGGCTTGGCTCCATGGCTACATTTATTTTGTATAATTGCTTCAGCGAAAGAACGATCCCCAGCAATTATACAAAATAAAAGATGGGTAGCTAGTTAAAACTCAGATTTTACACACACCCTCAGGGTGGGATGCCTTCATAAACCCCTCGAGCTTCACTCTCAGGGTTTATGTGGCATCCCACCCCTCGGGGTGTGTAAAATCCTCATTATAACTAGCTACCCATTCATTATTCTCTATATTACACACAGTTCCCCATGCATTATTCTATATTTTATGCACATATGGGGATCAGTATTTCAGAAAGGGCTCTAGGCTAAATTTCTCATGCAAATGTAACTGACTAGAGCGCCCCAATGAATAAATCCAGTAACTTCCCTGTTTTAGCAGTTTATTATCAAAATCCTCTCCCCTTGGGCAATTGAACACTTTTTCAAAATCCATAAATTTAAACTGATGATCTCCCTATGTGTTCATAATATGAGTAGGCAGGGTATTCGTTTCAGCTCTGTTTCTAACACTACTAAGATGTCCGCAGATGTGATGCTTAAATTTTCTTTGGGCTTTCCCACTATAACCCCCCACCCATACACACACGTGCATTCAGCAGATAAATTATCCCCTCAGTGTCACAATTTATAAAATTCCTGGTATAATATGGTTTTCCTGTGGCCACTCTAATAAACTTATTCTTTTTTTTCATCCTTTTACAGTAAGTACATCTACCACATGGAAAAGTACCCTTAGGGGGTTCTGGTAACCAATTACTGTAGTTCAAAAGACTCTTTCCTGACAGGTTATAAACTAGGGACCACCATGTCCTTAATGTTATTATTACTCCTTCTGTATACCATCCTGGGCTTCTCTTTTACTACTGATGTCAAGGATTCCTCCACTGTCAGAACATGCTAGTGTCTACACAGTATATTTTGCATTTTGTTTTGGACTCCAATGAATACGTTGTTATAAAATGTATTCTATTCCCCACATTTCTACTTCTATCTTGTTGACCACATTGCTGAATATGGGGATTCCTGTCCTGTCTTTCTGTAAACTCTTTACTCTACAAAATACTCCTGTTAGTCTAGCCCTTCATTTTGAACCAAACATCCAGATTATCAGCTTGCCTTGAAAAATTAGTGTCCTTATGACGGTTTCATCTTAAGAGAATATGTATTGATTCTTTGGTATACAGTAATCTCAACCACATGCCTAGGATGGAAACTAGAATACTCCAAGAAAAAATTTGAATCCATATTTTTCCTGTACAGATCTGTAAAATTCCCCTCACTACCATCCTTGCTGATCTTTGTATCTAAGAAATTCAGTTCCTTAACATTTGCTGACAGTAAATTTTAAAGTGAGTTTGTGTCCTCCAATGTGATACAAACTCGTGTAGCTCATTTTAATTTCCTTTCCAGATAAAAATATCGCACAAAATCTTCTATACAGTGCTAGATGTTCAAAAAATTTATTTTTATCTGGCTCTCTCACAAATTCATTCTCCCATATGCCCAAGTAAACATCCACATAATAAGGGGCAAAAGATGCCCTCATAGCTGTTCCGTGTATTTAGTGATAGTAAATGCCAAAGAAGGAGAAAGTGTTGAATTTCAGTACCCTTTCTGACAGTTACATGAAGTTCCCCATCAACTACATTGTGTTCTCTCAAAGTACGCTCCAATGCCTTCGGTCCACCCCCATGAGGTATATTAGTATATAGTGTGGTAATATCCAAAGTGATCAACAGCCAATCAGATTTCATGATTACATCATTAATACTTCTAAAATATGTGAGGTATCCCTTATGTACGAACCAAACGTGGGAGCCACATCCTTCAAATATACATCAATGTATTTTGCTAAAGACTCTATAATGGAGCCGGTGCTTGCTTGCCACAACCAGTCACCCGGGGGGGAATCTCAAATTCTTTTGCACGTTAGGCAAAGAATATATTGTTGGTCTAACTGGAGATTCTATACTCAAATATTTCCAATCATTCTTAGTAATTCAGTTCTTTGCCCGTGCTGTTAACAACAACAAGTAAATTTCATGTTTAAATAACATTGTCATGTCAGTATCTAGTTTCTTGTTGATAAGTTGCATTTTTAATTCATGTTCATACTATGAACTGTTCAGTATTATTATTGAACCTCGCTTATCTGTGGATTTAGTTGTAATTTGTGCATTTGCCTTAAGATTTTCCAATGTACTGTTTTCCTCCCCCGAATAGTTTACATAACTAGGTGTGGATGTGTCTAAGAACATTTTACCCAAGTCATTCTCACATAATTTATTAAATATTGCCACCACCTGATTCATCGGCGGTATAAAAGTGGATGTTCCATGGAGGGATTTTACCACATTTTTTGCAGAACTGATGCTTTCATCTTTCATCTGCTGGTCATTTTCATGGTCTTGTCTATTTTCACCTAGTCTGGAGAAAAACACATTCTGATTAAGGGATCTCACAAATGTATCTATAACATGGTTTCAAATTCATTAACTCATCTGGTGCGTACAAAACCTAGTCCCTTCTGTAACACTTTTATTACTATATCTAATGGTTCATACTCTGAAATGTTGATCATGTTCATTGGTGGCACTTGACTCTGCCTTTCTGATTCTGTTCCCTCCGTGAATATACTCCCTTTCTCTTCCGTGATTTCTGTTGCTGTTGCTCTCCTTGCCCTACTCTAATTGTTCTTCCTCCCTCTCCCCTTGTTCTTCTTCTGTCGCTTGAAACTGCACTAGCCTCAGACTGCATCTGGGCATAACGCTCTCAGTGGGCTTTTGGGGGGGAGTTGGGCAGATGGTATTTCCGTCTCTTCCTCCTCTAAAAAGGAGTCTATTTCAACCTCAGACTCACTTGTTGCTGAAACATCTGGTCTAGAAATTGTCTATTCTGCTTTAAAATTGACTTGGTTTGTTTTTCTGTTTTCTTGCCTCTATTAAAATGTGTTCATTCTCAAAGTCATTAGCATCTCTTTCAAATGATTTTTTCTTCTGTTCAGTAATTTTTAATTTATACTGTTTCACAGTCTCCTGTAGATCTATGTTTTGGATAATTACTATATCCATGCTCACTGTTAGTTCTTACGGTGGCTGGCTGAGGAGGGCTGTGCTAGTCACCATATCAGGATTCAACACATGTCCCCAGATTGACTGGGAAGTGGAGGTAGGATGGGTGGTGTTCCAGATGCAGACGGGGTGGGGGGATGGACTGCCAATGTTCACCAGTCTGTCAACCAGCCTTTGGGGAAGAGGCGGGGGTACCACTAGATGCCAAGAATATTGTAAGGTATATGGGCTGGAAGATCAGGGGGTGGGGGTGTCACTAGACACCAGGGAGTGGTGGTGATATATGGACTGGGAGGTGGGAGGTGGGGGTGCCACTAAACACCAGAGATATGTTTTCTTAGATGAGATGGGTGTTTGGGAGAGGGGAGGTGCCACTAGACACCAGGGAGTTGTAGAACCTATACAGAAAGACTGCTCAGTAGTGAGGGTACCACTAGACACCAGGGATGTGTGTTGTACTACAGAACAAGTGATCAAGGGGTGGGGGTGCCACTGGGCACCAGTGAAATGTCTAACAATACAGGATGAGTGATTGGGGTAGGGGGCACCACTAGACACCAAGGATAAGTTTTCTCTGATGGGAAGGGTGGTTGGTGGTAGGGGTGCCACTAGATACCAGGGAGTTGTAGAACCAAAATGGGACTGGTGATCAGGGGGTGGGGTGTCATTGGACCGCAACAATGTGTGTGACAATATTGGACAGGTGAGCAAGGATGGGAGGTGCCACTAGACACCAAGGAATTGTAGAACCTATATGGGATGGGTGATTGGGGTTGGGGGTGCCACTGGATACCAGCGATATGTGTGACAATATGGGACAGGTGATTGGGGGGGTGGGGGGCCACTGGACACCAGGGATTCATGTATAAGATACTGAGCATGTGATCAGGGAGTGAGGGTCCAGTAGACACTAGGGATAAGTCTGATAATACAAGATGGGTGTTCGGGGGCGGGGATGCCTCTAGCCACTAGGGTGCTGGGCAGCGAACACGGGTCATGTGATTGGAGGTGGGGGGTGCCACTAGACACCAGGGAGACTGGCAACAAACATGGTCAGCTGATTGAGGGGTGCCACTGGACACCAGGGAGATTGGCAACAAAGTGATTGAGGGGTGCCACTGGACACCAGGGCATGTATCTTCGCTGTTGTGATGGTGATCGGGGTGGGCTGCTGCAGTACAGCCATCCCACCATTGGTGGGGTCTGGGGACATGGGCTTAGTGCCTAGTTCAGTTGAAGTTTTGTAAGGTGGTAAATAGTGCCACTTTGGATGCCATTTACAGCTATCGCAAACCTTTGAAATTGTCCCAGTGCCCATATACAGGAGGTGACCCCCCCTTATTTGCATGGGTGCAGCGTTATGTTAGCACTTGGGTGCTAATGGGTTTAGCGCATGATCCAAGGGCCTCTGATTATAGACCCCATCCCCAAAATGGGTGCAAACCCGGATAGCATTGGTGCAAACCCATTAGTGCCAGCGCTAACTTTTGAATATCTGGTCCCTGAGATTTATATTTGCTCCTATGTTAATCCAGGTTCACCACAGAACTATTGAATGTATCATATTCCACTACGGATTCTGGCAGATCATTTAACACGCCTACTATTCTTTGTGAGAAAAAAGAATTTTCTAAGATCTCCTTTGTACTGTTCACCCTTTATTTGCTTGCTTTTCCTGCTATTGTTTACACTCTAATTTTTAAAATCAGCATTGTGGTTTCCTATCCATGTTCCCTGTTTAATCAGTTTCTTTAGAGGAATCAAATCACCCCTTAAATCTTCTGTTTTTGAGACTAAGAAAATCACATGTTTTTTCATAATTTTTATTGTCTAATCCTTTTGTCAGTTTAGTTGCCCTTCTCTGTACTCTATATACAGGACATTAAGTGTCCTTCTTTAAGTTTGGTGCCTAGAACTGACAGCGGTACTCTACTTGCAGCCTTACCTAAGGTCTGTACAGGGGAGTGATTCTTTCTCTTGATCTGTTTACACAGTTTCTTTGAATTTCCTTTCCTCTTACTAGAGGCGCTTTTACACACTGGTTTTTAAAACGGAATCAGCGTTACCTGTGTGGTGCCATTGTACTCTGTTGCATTCTGGTTCCTTTCTACACGCTGCGAGTATTCCAGCAAACCCCGCCTCCATTTGTTTCCGCTCCCCCAGAGTTTGCTGCTCTATAATGTTGTTTTCTGCCTTTCTGCCGGAATGGTTGTTTTACACAGCCCGACGAAATGGAACACAACGGTGCACATCGTGAAAAGCAGAGATTGCGGTTTGGACGAACATTAGCCTAGGGAATGAAACAGATGCACTATACACACAAGGGATGTAACGGAATACTGTTTTCGTAAGTTATTCCATTACATAAACATGTGTGTAAAAGTGCCTTAGATTAGATATAGGCTTATGTGGGGTTGGGGGGTTGTGAAGAACAAGGTATTTATCTCATTGAGTAAAGCTGGGATCAGAGAAAACCATGAGACTGAAGGCCGAGTAGCTTATCCTGCCCCCCAGCTTCATACGAGTATACAAAAAATGAAGCAGAAAAAGGTCATGTAGTCTGTCTAGTCTGCTTGTATTGCAGGGTCCTCAGCTTAAGCTACTGACCCTGCCCCCCCAGTCTCCCTTCCCCTCCTTCCACCCCTCCCTTGATCCTTACTTTCCCCCAACTCTGTCCCAGCCTCTCTTGAAGCCACCCACCATCTCTGATAAAACCACTTCTTCTGGAAGCACTGTAAAGAAGTGCCCCACGAGCCTCCTTCCTGAACCCCCTCCACCCGTTTGAGACTATGTCCCTGCGTTTTTCGGTTTCCATTTAGATTGAAGAGCACCTCCTTATCCACTCTATTTATTCCTTTTAGATACTTGAAGGTTTCATTCATGTCCCCTCACCCTCTCCTTTCCTGCAGGAAGTAAATGTTTAGGGCCTCCAACCTCTTCTCATATGTTCCATCCTGCTGGCCCATGATAATCTTCGTTGCCCTCCTTTGGACCATCTCCAGCAGGTTAATGTCCTTTTTAAGGTATGGGCACCAGTACTGTATACTTTACTCCAAATTCAGCCTCACTAATGACCTGTACAAGGGCAGTATTTCCTCCTCTTGCCTGCTGCTGATCCCTGTCGCAATGCAGTCCGATATTTTACTTCTTCCCCACTCACCCTCGCCTAGTGCTGCCCCCCGGCAGGGTTCTCAGCATCCTGGAGGTGTCCCGCACTGGATAAGCCTTTTTATTCCCTCCCACCTCCCCTCTATCCTTTCTACCCAGCGTTGACCTTGCCTGTTTCTGCCCTCTGGCAAGGTTCTCAGCATCCTGGAGAGGCTTAGAGTCAGGCAAGCCTCTTCCCTTTTTTTTCTCTTCTCTCCCCCTCTCACCCACCCCCTCCACTCTCCCTATCCAACTCTAGCTTGCCTAGTTCCACTCTCTGACAGGGTTCTTCACATCCTGGAGGGGTCAAGAACTAGCAAAACTCTCCCTTCCCTTTTCTCCAGCATTCTTACTCCCCACCTTATCATCCCCTCCAACCTATACCTAATTTTCCTTGATTTTTCCCCCTGCCCTTTCACCCTCTCTCCCCCATATTTACAAATCACCACTTCCTTCATCCATTGGCATGGTTCTCTGCTTACTGGATAGACCAGCTCTTGGTGGCCTCACCTGTCCCAACAAATCCGGCCCCTCCTCTCTACCCTTCCCCACTTAAAAAGAAATAGTTCACCGGAGCTAAGGTATGTGCTCTTTTTGTTCTCTTTTGTCCCTCCAGCTAGCACTTGCCCTAGTAATGTGCACTGTACTACTGATTCTACTCACTTGCTCTATCAATTTGCTCCCCCATCTATTCGCCTCTCCTCCCCCCATCTGACTTACCCTGCCCACCCCTGTCCCTCTTTGATCTTCTCCCCCCACTGCCTATAACCTGCTAAGTCCTCTGGCTCTTGATTGGAACCCAGTTCCTGTAAGGTGTTGACCCTCGGCTGCATCAATATTACTTGCTAGGATCCATAGGTGTGCAATTGTAATTGTATGTATTTTATACTTGCATGTTTATTTCAGCTGAGTGTCTCGCTCCAAATGTAATTGTTTGTCTGTTCTCTCAGTCATGATATATGTATTTTCTTAGCCATGTTAAATATGATCTGTTTGTAAAGTCTACCTCCTATTGTACCCCCACCCCCCGGTCGCACCAGGAGACGAGCAATTTATTGTTCAGTGTGCCTTTCTGGTGAAACATTTCAATAAATAAATAAAAATAAATAAAATGTGTCTTTGCTGCTGACTTTCTACACTGCATGGAGAGCTTCAGGTCACTAGTGATCATCACTCCAAGATCTTTCTCCTCCTCCTATGCAGATACCCGGACCCCTCCCAGGCTGTACTCCATCCTGGTGTTCTTGGCTCCAATGTTTATTTTATTTAGCTTTTGTTGACCGGGTAAGTGCACTAGACAAATCCTGCCTATTTTCAGGCACGACCCAGGGGAGGGGGATACAGATGAATGCCAACTGACTTTGAAACCAGATTAAGCTGTTGGTGGTATTTATAGTGAATGAGGGAAATTTGGCCAGGACACCGGGAAAATTCCCCTACTCTTTTTCGATAAGTGCCATGGGATCTTTAATATCCACCTGAACTACCACCAATCCAGGCAGATGGGACCTCGGTTTAACGTCTCATCCGAAAGACGGCACCTCAGAAGTGCAGCACCCCTCTCATGCTGCACTACAGTGTCAGTACTGGGATATTAACTCAAGTGCCAGATGTGGGAACTGAACCCACAGCCCTCTGATCTCCCGGCCTCAGAGGCGAGTGTGCTACCTACTGAGCCACTGACACTGCTATGTGCATAACTTTGCATTTCTTTGTATTGAAGCCAAGCTGCCAAATCCTGGACCACCTCTCTAGTTTTTCAGACCCTAATCTAGGTCCTGTATCCCTTCTGCTGTGTGCAGCATACAACAGAGCTTGGTGTCATCCTCAAATAGGTTCATTTTGCTCTTAATGCCATTCCCAGTATCATTTATGAAGATATTGAACAGCACCAGTCCTAGCCTCGAGCCCCACAGGACCTCACTGGTGACCTCCTTGGTACGAGATAGCTCACCCCCCTCACCACCATCACTCTCTGCGTCCTGCACCTCAGCCAGTTTTTCACCCATCTGGTCCATCTGCTCCCCAGTCCCAAGATCTTCCAACTTCCTGATCAACCTCTTGTAGAGTACAGAGTCAAATGCCTTGCTGAAGTCCAGGTAAAGGATGTCCACCACTTGGCCCCTATCCACTGTTTTAGTGACCCAGTAAAAGAAGTCAATCAGATTCATTTGACATGACCTCCCACCCATAAACCTGTGCTACTTCACATCCTGGAAACCATGCTTGTCTAGATACTCAGTCAACTTTTCCTTAACTATGGTCTTCATGAGCTTGCACATGATTGAGATCAGATTGACCGGTCTGTAATTGCTTGGGTCATCCTTGGGACCACTCTTCCTAGGGAGGCAGTATAGCACAGTGGTTTAAGGCTCTGAGCTGCAAATCTGGAGACCTGGGTTTGAATCCCACAGCCCCCACTTGCATACTGTGTGACCCTGAGCAAGTCACTTAACTTCCCTGTGCTGCCAGGTCGCACCTGTAAATAAGTTTTCAGCTTAGTGTGTCTCTCTTGGTTAAACAATTGGAAAAAAAAAAAACTGTTATGGAGGGGACTACACTTGCCATTCTCCAGTCCTGTGGTACCATGTCTGACTCCAGTTAACTAGTGAACAGTCCAGACAGTGGATCCACAAGCTCCTCTGCCATTTCCCTCAGTGCCCTTTGGTGTCTGCTGGCCCAGGGATTTGTCTACCTTCAATCCTAGCAGCACTGTCCTCGCCGTATCCACCTCTATCACTACATCTGTGCCCCCACACCCCACTCCTCTTCTTCCCCCTAGTGGTATTGGTCCATCTTTCTCACTTTTGAAGACGGAAGAGAAGTACTCATTCAGTACCTCTAGTTTGCCCCATTCTCTTCCACCCATCCAGCCCCCATCTTTAGCCCGACAATCTCATCTTTCCTGTTCCTTTCCTCAATAACATAATGAAAAACGGTCTTCTCTCTCTCTCACCCACCTTAATTCCCTCAACCAGTTGCTGTTCCTTCTAAGCCTTAGCCCACAGAACCAGCTTATCTGCTACGCTAGCTATCTTCAGTTAATCCTCCCTGTCTTCTTCTCTCTTGATCCTCTTGAGCTTCTTGTAGGCTAACCTCTCATCCTTTACTGCCTGGGTAACCTCAGTACTAAACCAGATGGGTGCTTTGGCCCTTGAGTTCTTCCCCTTGAGCCTAACACTCTCCCCTGTGACGACCACTATTCCCACCCTAATTATGGACCACCTTTATTCCACCACCATATCCCCATGGATGCTTGCCAGTTGACTTCTTAGCAACTTGTCCATCTTTGTGGAGTCCATCTTCCTAAAATCCAGGATTCTAGTCTCAGTGGGGGCCCTTTTTCTGTCCATGTCCAACTGGAACCACTCTGTGCAATGGTCACCCCCACTATGATGAAAAAGCACTGAAAGTTCCTTAATATTAGTTAAAACACACCCTTTAGTACTTTAGTCCTTTTTTTAAATGGAGGTTCTTATGCATGCTTTTCAGTCAAATATGGATAGTGTATTTTATCTAAAGAACGAGAGAAATGATGAGTTTGAAAATATAATGCAATTATATTTTTATTGAGATGCTCTGTGAATTCCCTCTGTCATTGGGCTAATTAGTTTTCAGAAGGAATTGATTTAATTAATTATGTACAAATGATAAATACTGCCAACTTTGAGATTCAGAATATCAATATTGCTACTCAGTGTTAATTTGCTATAACATACGTCATTCACCAAAAACCTTTAGACCATGGCAAAATTGAGGCAATAAGAAACCCTTGTGTTCAGATTTAAAGGGACACTGTCAACCCCATTCAGCCTCAGAGCGTCTCTAGTTGAAAAAACACATTACAATTAGTCAGTTTGTACAGATTGCTTATATAGCTGGTAGTCTGAGTCTGATTCCTTTTTTCTTTAAAAAAAACACGGAAAACAGACCACCCACCATACTGGTGTTACCACACAAAAAATATGTTTGTTTACAACCTTTAGTCAACTGTCACTGCTTCTTTCCTGGACCTGGGAACACTCTCAACACTAGCCTAGCCACTCATAATGCAATGGGAGGAGAGGCGACTATTGGATGATGAGTGGCTGCACTGTTTGGGGGTGTTCTTAATGACCAGGAAGTATGCCATAAGAGCATATCAAGAATTTGAGACAAAACAAGTCTGAGCATAAATACGCCATTAGCAAGCATTTCAGTTCTATTAAGATAGGGGGCAAGTAAAACAACCAGCAACATCAAGGAATTTGAGAGGTTAGCAGTCATAAAATGTGTAATATCATGCAAAAAGAGTTGACGGTGTCCCTTTTAAACAGCTTGAGAGATTTTGTGTTACACAAACATATTTTAAAGCACCTAATATGTGCCCTGTTGAGTGAACTGGTACTGAAAGTCTACGTACTAGTTGAATAAATTATAACTAAGATAACTAAAGATTTTCCTCACTGTTCATTTTCTCACAGTATGCTTCTGTTCAAATTGCATGCAAATGACTGGAGTGAACCAAACTCTTAACTTTTTTTTTGGTGGGGGGTTGAACTGGTTAGATGAAGTAGTGGGAAGAAAAATCACAGTAGCTGACAAATGTTTTGCTGCTAAGCATTCACTGTTCCTGTTACATAGAAACATAGAATTTGATGGCAGATAAGGACCACTTGGCCCACCTAGTCTGCCCATTTCCCTACCTAACGGATAAGCTGCCGATCCTAGTTAACCAACAGCCTACTTCCTCCTACCCCCCGCTAGAATTGTCTTATGTCTGTCCCATGCATTCTTGAATTCCCCCACTGTTTTTGACTCTACGACCTCTTCAGGAAGGCTGTTCCATGCATTTACAGCCCTCTCTGTGAAGAAATACTTCCTCACATTACCTCTGAGCTGTCCCCCCTCTATCTTCAAATTGTGCCCCCTTGTTCTTGCACATCTCTTTTTCTGGACGATGCTACCCTCTTGGACTTTGTTGATTCCCTTGACGTATTTGAAAGTTTCTATCATGCCCCCCCCTTCCTTGAGGCTATACATCTTAAGCTCCTTTAGTCTGTTAACACCAGGAATATCCTGACAGCCTTTAGAAATTTGAATAACCTTTTAAGACCCATATCTCTGATGAAGCTGCTTCCTCTGATTAACCCAGATTGATGAATGAAAAATTTTTTTTTTAAATGTGCCGTGCCTTAGGACATTTAATATAAAAGACACCTCCAGTGTAGCATAAGATTTCTGAAGGAAGTCCTCTACTGCAGCACTTTTCAGCCCCCTCCTCCCCAGGTATATCTTCAGAATTGTTTTTTAGGACTCCAAAATAGTGACTGCCAACCTTAATTAAAATTAAAATTTTAATTGTACCATGTGAACTTATAAAGAAATGCACATTTGTAAAATGTTTATGAACAGGACCCTCACTTATTTATTTATTGACTGATTTAATTTACTTTACTTCTCAGTCTAAAATCATACAAAGCAAGAGACATATTGAACAACTGAATTACATAACCTTGAGGCATTTTCAGTGTGGACATATTGTCATTGTGCTTAAATAGTCCCATGGAAAATATTGAAAAACAGGGCTGTTTGGCCCGCTCACTGGTGCAGCGGTAGTGCTACTGCTTGTGGCAATAGTGACCCAAGTTCAGAAGCACACTCGTGAGCTGGTGGGTCGACGGGGGGGGGGTAGGACTGAGTGTCCAAGGGATGGCTGTCCTCCTCCTCCTCCAGGGAGGGTGGGACTGGTAACCAGCATTAGCCTGGACCCTAGCAGCGACTAGGGGTTGGCACACGCTGAGACCGAACACATGGGGGGGCAGAGGTGGGGCAGACACCCGGTATGCAGTGTACAGGAACATACACAGCATGGCCACTGGTATTATTGCATGCAACTTCCTCCATCCTGAGGGGAGGGGAGAAAATGGGAGAATGCCGACTGGTAGGATGACACCGGTCTCTCGCAGGCCTCACATCTGGCTATCTGGGTGATGTCCAAGCGAACCAGATCCTGCTCCCGGTGGGGTCTGAGCGGGGCCCTGCTGGAGAGGCAAGCCCTAGGGGAAGAGCCAGAGAGGTGAGTCCCAGAGGATGCTGGGGTGGTGGGGCAGGGGAGACCAGTTGATGGGGGCTGGTCAGCATCAGAGGGGGGAATAGATTAACAAAAGAAAACCCCAGAGCTGTTTGGAGAGCTTTTAATGTGAAGAGGTAGTGAGTTTCATTCATTAGGCACTGTGGAGGCAAAAACCTGGGCTCCTTATATTGTTTTTGATTCAGTGATAGTCAGGATCGTCTGATCTTCGCTCCTGATAGATGAGAGCAGAAGGGTAAGTGTGATGCAATGAACCTGGCCAATCATTACCCAGACTTTTACTAACTATGCTAGGGAAGCTGCTCCTTTAGCCTATTGGCAGAGCTCTTGGCTCCTATATGCAGTCACAGTGGTGGGTAGCCATTTTCATGGGGGTGCACAAGGCTCCCTGTAATGTCACCCTTCAAATCTTTGATGCACAGAAGGGTGCCACTGTCTGCGGGGGGTGGGGGGGATTCTGCCCTGTGACAGTGGTGCAGTATATAATTATCCAAATTGCTACTCCAGCTGTTAGAGGTTGTACATAGGCTGTGTAATCACTAACAGTATTGGTTAATGACTGCTGGTCAAAGGCACATGGAACCATACAGTGGCCATAGTGCTATTGCCCAAGGCATCCCCCACCCCAACCCTTTACCTTGATAGCCACTTGATGACCATGCCAGTATTGAATTATAGACTCCCTTGCCAGTCTTTTCTGATGGTCCCATGGCCCTAGAATCCTTCACTGTGTTTGTACACATCCCTAGCATCCAGTGGATCCTCCCCCAACCCTGTTCCCTTGCCTTAGTGCTACCCTTCCCTCTGTCAGAAGAGATGTTCCTGCTTGCAAGGCAGTGATACCTTGTAGAACTGCTTTCAGAAGTTCTTCTCATCTGGAGTTGCTGTACCTTGTGACCAGGGGCCGAGGGTACTGGGAAACTGCTGTCCACAGAACAACACCTCCATGCATACCGATGCTCTTACTATCAAAAATGATGCAGGGTAGGTTGTATGACGAATTGCTGAACAAATGAAACATGTACATGCATGACGACAGAAGGAAGATGGGAGATATGATCTAAACATTTAAGTACCTCAGAGTGGGCTGTCAAACATTGTTCAAATGTAGTGAGGGGGCCTGCATGGGAGGGCATGGGTATAAACCGGCAAGAAACAAATTGCGGAGAAATGTGAAGAAGTACTTCTTCATGGAGAGGGTGGTGGACAAATGAAATAGCTTGCTGGAAGAAGTGATTGAGTCAAAGACCGTGCTGGGTTTCAGGGAGGTAGGGCAGAAGAGGTAGAAGGAACTGGTAACTGGGGGCACTAGGGGAAAGAGGGGACAAATCTTTTTTTTTATTTAATGTGCTTTTTGCCCCCTACAGCTGACTGACCCCCATCAGTTCTGACCACCACACCCAACCCCAATCCTCCCCTTCCCTGGGACTTCCCTCAGGTCCGTTGTACCCTGTCTTGCCACCCAGGGCAGGGCCAACGGGGGTGTACACTACCACCCAATGGAGACTTGGTAGGTACATTCATAGTGATAGTCACTGTCGATGGTGTGAGTTCCATGGTGAGGGGCAGACATCTTCCTGCAGCAATCTGGGATTGTTCCTGTTCTTTTGTTCCCCGTCCCTAGGATGCCGAACTCTAGTGCATGTGCATGCCTATGTATGTATGGAATAGGTTGACATCCTCCCACCCAATTCCACTGCACCAACTTTACCACTGCCTGTGGTCACTCAACTGGCAGTAGTGGATCAGTGTCCAATCCTCTCCCTCCCTCCCCGAAGTGGAGAATGTCCTCTGGGATGCTCTACTTACATCCCCCAGCCTTCTGATGACTCAGACTCGTCCCCCAAATCTGGGTCAGCAGTGTCATGGGCAGTAACTCTACCGCTGTGCCAGCAGTCCAGCTAAGAGGGGACAAAGCTACAAAACAGAACATGCTACCAGCAATAGGTTTGGTGTACAGCCCGCTGAGCAGTAGGCTGGAGAAGTAGGTAGGAAGATAGGATCAGACCAGACTGGATGGACTCTTGGGGCTGGATGTTCAAAGCCCTGAGTTTGCTGTAAGCCCTGGGTGCATCAAATAAATGGAGCACTGGACTTGCATAAAAAAAAACCCCAAAAAACAGGAATTTCAAACTGATGCCTACTCGACCCGTGACCAACTTTATTTGGTCTAGCGTGTGTCAATACTGGAGCCTTAGATACACAGCTTGTAGCTGAATGTTACTACAAACAGCTGTAAAGAAGATCAAACTATTGCAACTGTGCTGATTATAACAATTCAGGTGAAGTTGCAGCATTCGGCCTTGATGCAGCTACAGCAATGCAAGGATTTACACAGGACTTCCTGCAAGCCCTGCATCAGCCTTTGAAAATCTGACCGTTGTTCATGCTTCTAGAAGAGGGTGTGAGGTGCCACTGGGGGATAGGAGTCCCAGTTAACGCAAAGCAAACAAGAAACAGTGCACACTTTGAGGGACTGTTACCAGACATTTCAAATTGCTGCAAAATGTGATATTTTAGTTAAGCTTATTAATACAGAAAAGTGAAGCCTGCTGGCCAGGTGCCCCAGCAGCTCTTCACTCGTGGAGCTCCATCAGGGGGGTCCCTGGTGAAGCTCCATGACTGAAGCATCAGGGCACCAGGCTGGCAGGCTTCACTTTTCTATACTGATAAACTTTGAGCAACAAAATATTTATTTTTGCGGCAGTTGGAAATGTCTGGTAGCGGTCCCTCAAAGTGTGCGCTGCTCCTTGTTTTGCTTTGTATTTTTTCTGCCTGTAAAAGTTTCTGTGTTTCTGTGTACACAGGTTAAACGGAAACGGAAGAAGAATATAACAATAAGCAGAGACAAAATGAAGCTGTGACGTTATAACGGTCAGGAAATAGCAAGAGAAAAAGTTAAATGAAATCAGGAAAATGCATAATGAAATGAAAATGAAAGCTGTGACAGGATAAAAACATAAAAAGATCAGCAATAAAATATAACAGACGTAGGCAAAGCAAAGAGACTTAGAAGTAATAAAATTCTGGTGCTGGGACGGACCACCAGAACACCAAGAAGCTTGTGGATCAGGGGTGGGTAGGGCAGCTAGACTACCATGGTAAAAGAGGGGGAGGGGAACCACTGGACCACCAGGGAGCATGTAAATGGGAAGATAGGGAGGGGGGGGTCACCTGACCACCACAGAACACTTAACTTAGGAGAGTGGGAAGGGGCAACATGAACATGTCAAGTGTTCAGTATTTTGAAGGTGGTTCAAGAGGGACTGATCCTAGAGCCGATACCTTACCTCTCTGAGCCATCATCCATGGGAGTTTTACGATTTTTGTTTTTAAATGTGTTAGTGTGTTTGAACCCAGAGGTAGACAAGCTTCACAGCTTTGAAGCAGCAGAATCTATTCTTTCAAGCGAGGCAAGAAAAGACTTTGTCTGAAGGTACCCCTGACACAACCACTGAAATCTGGAGGACAGCATACAAACTTGAATTTACATCTGTTGAACAGACACATCCAATTTGGAATGGCCTCTCCACAGAACATTCTTCTTCCCTGGAACACTTAGATTGGTTCTACTCTCAGGAGCTCAAAGATACATAGGTAACAACCCTCTCACAAAAAAGGGGTGAGGTGTTACTAGGGTGTCCATCAAAGCCTGGATGCCAGTGCACTGACTGCTTTGTCCCTCAGTTGGTAGGGTTAACACCAAGGGCCAGAGTGGAAATAGAAGGGTTTTGGTGGGAGATAGGGAGTTCCCTAACATTGGGAAGGTGGCAGCATTCAAGGGAAGTTGGTAGTGTCCGTACCAGTGCCGCCACACAGATTCGGGCCCTGGTTGTGCAGAGGGATCTCACTGACCTTAGCTCAGTGGTAGGCTGTCAGGATTGGAGTGGCATGGGGTCTCTCGAGGGCTCCATGGTACCATTGGGAGTCAGAGGGGGTATACTGATCCTGACTCTGTGGCAGTGTTAGTGGCAGGGTGCCAGGGTCAGAGTGGCATGGAGCACTTTGGCAGGCTTTTTCTGCCTGTTATAGTAGGGGATGGAAGAATCTGGCACAGGACAGTCTGGGGATTCTGCTGGACAGTTTGAAAGAGATCCTGTAGCCATGTGTTTGTGGACTGGATTTATTGGAAGCTCTTTGGAGGAGGGGTGAAAGACAGTTGTACAGAACATGGGTGCACCTTTGCCAAGCATTGTGTTTGGCCCACGCTCTTTAGCTTGGCTGGTGGGATTTTTGGATGCCTGGTTCTGGGTTTGGAGGCCTCTGGGTAGATGATGCAGATAAGCAAGCAGTATGGGGGTTACGACTGGCTGAGTAACAGCTCAGTACAGCAGTAGCGGGTTCCTGGTTGTTAATCCCCTCAAGGGATATGCATCGATGTCTTTCAGGCCTGGAGGTTCGTTGAAGATGCCCAAGTGAAATGAGTGGACAGGAATCAGGTTTAAGGTGTATGGACCAGTAGATATGGAGATTTCGGAGGATATAATGGCCTTAGGTAGCTGGCAGTCTAAAGCAAAGAGAATGTGTCCGGTTGATCCATCATGGGAAGCCATGCAGAGGAGGGTGGCACCAATGACAAACAAAATGTAAAAGAAAAAAATGAGAAAGGGAAACACACTGACCCATGGGTGCATCAGTAGGGCAACAGCTCACGATGTCTGTGACCTGGTTTCAGGAATGAGCCGGTGGCACTGGGGGACAACCAGGGAGAAGGACTCCTCCTGGGGGGGCAGCAGGCTTGGTAAAGATACTGCCACATGGGACCACAGAAAGAGAGGACAGCAAGCTTGACAGCAATACTGCCACCTAGGTGACCACAGGGAGGGAGGAAGGATGGCATGCTTGGCAGCCAGGGTGACCACAGGGAGGGAGGGAGGACAGCAGGCTCAACAGTGGTACTGCCACCTGAGTGACCACAGGGAAGGAGGTAGGACAGCATGCTTGGCAGCTGGGGCAACCACAGGGAGGGAGGGAGGAAGGAGGGCATGCTTGGCAGCCAGGGTAACCACAGGGAGGGAGGGAGGACAGCAGGCTTGACAGCGATACTGCCACCTGGGTGATCACAGGGAGGGAGGGCGGCATGCTTGGCAGCCGGGGCGACCACAGGGAGGGAGGGAGGGAGGACAGCAGTCTCATCAGTGATACTGCCACTGGGTGGCCACAGGGAGGGAGGACAGCAGGTTCAGCTGCGATACTGCCACCTGAGCAACCACAGGGCATGAGAACAGCAGGCTCAACAGCAATACCACCACCTGTGTGACCACATGGAGGGAGGACAGCAGGCTCAGCAGTGATATCGCCACCTGGGTGACCACAGGGAGGGAGGGAGGACAGCAGGCTCATCAGTGATACTGCCACCTGGGTGACCACAGGGAAGGAGGACAGCAGGCTTGACATTGATACCACCACCTGAGTGACCACAGGGAGGGAGGACAGTAGACTCAGCAGCAATACTGCCACCTGTATGACCACTTGGAGGGAAGACAGCAGGTTTGACAGCAATACTGCCACCTGGGTAACCCCAGGTAGGGAGGACAGCATGCTTGGCAGCCGGGCGACCACAGGAAGGGAGGGAGGGAGGACAGCAGGTTCAACAGTGATACTACCACCTAAGTGACCACAGAGAGGGAGGGAGGGAGGACAGCAGACTTGGCAGTGATACTGTCACCTGGGTGACCACAGGGAGGGAGGGAGGGAGGACAGCAGTCTCATCAGTGATACTGCCACTGGGTGGCCACAGGGAGGGAGAACAGCAGGTTCAGCTGTAATACTGCCACCTGAGTGACCATAGGGAGGGAGGGAGGGAGAACAGCAGGCTAGGCAGCCAGGGTGATCACAGGGAGGGAGGACAGCAGGCTCAACAGCAATACCACCACCTGTGTGACCACACAGAGGGAGGACAGCAGGCTCAGCAGCGATATTGCCACCTGGGTGACCACAGGGAGGGAGGGAGGACAGCAGTCTCATCAGTGGTACTGCCACTTGGGTGACCACAGGGTGGGAAGACAGCAGATTCGGCTATAATACTGTTACCTGAGTGATCACAGGGAGGGAGTGGGGGCAGCAGGCTCAACTGCAGTACTACCAACTGGGAGACTACAGGGAAGGAGGGAAGACAGCAGGCTCGGCAGCTGGGGTGACCACAGGAAGGGAGGACAGCAAGATCAGCAGTGATACCACCACCTGGGGGACCACAGGGAGGGAGTGAGGACAACAGGCTTGGCTGCAATACTGCTGCCTGGGTGACCACAGGGAGGGAAGACAGCAGGCTCAGCAGCGATACTGTCACCTGAAAGACCACAGGGAGGGAGGAAGGACAGCAGACTCAGCAGTGATACCACCACATGGAGGACCACAGGGAGGGAGGGAGGGAGGACAGCAGACTCAGCAGTGATACCACCACCTGGGTGACCGCAAGGAGGGGAAACAGCAGGCTCAGCAGTGATACTGCCATCTGGGTGACTACAAGGAAGGAGGACAGCAAACTCGTTAGTGATACTGCCACCTGAGCGACCATAGGAAGGGAGGACAGCAGGTCCAGCAGCAATACCACCACCTGGGTGACCACAGGGTGGGAGGACAGCAGGCTCAACTGTGATACTGCCACCTAGGCAACCACAGGCATCAGTGTAGATGCAGCAGCTAGCGTGAGGGAGGACACCAACTGGTACCATGTGCAGTACACAATATAGCTCATGGCACCATCAGTGCTGGCATCTCAATGGATGGTGGAAATAAAGGGGACACACCCTGGAAAGAGTAGAATGATGCCTCCGCCTCTTGTGCTCCAACTCGCCTACTAGCCAGTCCTCACCACACATTTCATAGACTGTAGGAGGGGGATGCCTCTACCCTGATGAAATCACCACAGCAGCAGAAGCAGTGTGTTATGGACCCTCAGCTGAGGACATAAGCCCCAGAGACAGCAAGAATGGGGCTGGAACAGCAGGTGAGTAGATGGGGCAGTACTGGAGATGGGAGATAAACAGAATAAATAAAAACTGAAAGCAAAACACATTAACATAAATAAAAAAATAAGTCAAATTTAGGAGACTCTACAGCTTACTTGAAAATAAGCTGTTATTCAAATGCTTAGGAAGAAAGACTGCCGAGTAACACCTTACCACTGGCTGGGAATGTTTAATTAAGGCTAACAGTTCTAGTGTCATCTCAATAACTGCAAAGACATTTCCACGGACTCTCATTCTGAAAGGTTAAGTAAATGCAGTGATCACTTATAAGGGTGTCTGATGGACCCAGGCTGGCAAAGCACTGATACTGTGTGTTAAAGGGAAAGTCCCCATAGCTTGTCTTCTATATACCAGTGTAGTCTGTAGGCATGGACAACGATTCCCTGTTTTGCATTCCCCTAATGTCATTCTAATTTAAATATAAATGAAGTTGCCTCACTCTGTTTTGCACTGGTGTGAAAACCTGCTTGTCTCCATTCCAAGGTCATGACCCCACTCATGCAAGGCATCATGGGAGTTGATTATGCATACATGCATAATCAAGCAGAAGTTATATTCTCATTCAGTTCTGTTATGTGTCTTGTGAAGTCCCTGTGTTCTCTAAAAGCACTTTTTTTTAACTCGGATAAATCTTTAAACTACAGAAAACAGTTGGGAATTTACTATGCCTTGAAAAGTTTCATGGCCAGCATAAGACAAGAACATAGCGACTGCAGAGGACAGCAACAACACTGACTAATACAGGGTAACTACTGCAGGCTTTAGCACCAAAATATCATAAAATTCCAGGATGCATTACATGAGTCAGGACATGACCTTTGCAGTGGAGCCAAGCAGCTTTTCAGACCAGACTTAAAGGGAAACTACCATGTAGGATTAAATTAATCAGTATTGTTACCAATGGAAATCTGTTTTACATAAGCCATTGACCGAACCCGTAACACTTTTATGGCCAGAATTATAACCCATTCAGTTGCCCTTCCCTTGATAGCTGCAGGCATCCAGTTTCTAAATCACAGGCACAGGAAATGACATCACATCAGGGGAAAACACATATAGCCGATACATTTTTTAACCAGGAGAGACACACTTAGCTGAAGCTTGATTCCAGGTGCACCCTGAGAGCACAAGAAAGTGACTTGCTCAGGGTCACACAGTAACGCAAGTGGGGAGTGCGGGATTCAAACCCAGGTCTCCAGGTTTGCAGCTCAGAGCATTAAACCACTATGCTATACTGCCTCTGGGATTATGTGTCTGCATCTGATACTAAAATATGTTCAAAATCAAATATAGTGCTAAGTGAACACATTTTTGAAGTTCTGTTTTTTGGGCTTCTGGTTTGCATAGCAATAAATTAAATACAGTATTTAAATTCTGCAGGTGTAGGAAGCGCAGTAAAGTACAATGGATGTCATTGTGGCTCAGTTGGTAGCACATCCATCTCTGGGCCAGAATGTCGTGGATTTGAATCCTGCACCAGGATTAGGATCTTACTACAGTATAAACACACTTGTGCATTCTAGTTCCACACCAGTACTGGGATCTTACTGTAAACACTAGCATTTGAGAGCAGTACTAAAGGGATGCTGTACTGTCGAGGTGGGCCATCCTTCAGATGAGGCATTATGCCGAGGTCCTGTCGGCTTTTTCTGGTTGTTGTTGTTCAGGCAAACGCTAATAATCCCAATGGCATTTCTCAAGAAGAGTAGGGCAATTATATTTAAACGAAAATAAGCGCATATACATTCCACTAATATTTCCAGAGATATGCAATACAAACAAAACACCAGTTAACCCATATTCTAACAAAGTAACAAGATAACACACAAAATACTGTTAAACACGTGCAATTAAATGAAAAACAAAGTAATACAAAGAAAAAATAGGGAGCTTTGAGACAAAGGTTCCAATTTATAACAAATCATCTTATTTTAGTTGTCTTAAAAATCAAAGAAATAGAAACTACCTGCATGCACATCAGAGCATGGTCTGTATTTCTAAAGTTAAAATGAACAGTATTTCCAAAAGGAAGTAATCATTGCTTTTGAATATACCTACTTGTCAAATAAACTTTTTGAAGTGTGATTGCAACATTATTTTTTTATTTCACTATGGATAGAAAGATTATGCTGCAGGACCCAGGCACATCTAACCTGCCAGAGATAATATTTCAACACTGCACAAATTACCTGTAATGTACAGGGTCACCACCTTTGGATGAGTTAAAAACCAGATGCTAAACCACGCCCCAAACACCACCTCTGGCTCCACCCCTTTCTATGACTGATGAGTATATTGCTCCTTCTCCAAAGCCATTTGTACATAGATACATAGATACATAGACAGTGTCGGCAGATAAGGGCCTATGGCCCACCCAGTCTGCCCATTTGAGCTTGTAAGTTCAGTTTATGTTTTCCTAGAAGTCTGTTGCCCCTGACCCCTGACCTCCAGAATTCCTTTATGTCTATCCCATGCATTCTTAAATCCTGATTGTTTCAGCCCCCACCACTTCCTCTGGCAGGGTGTTCCACTTGTCCACCACCCGTTCTGTGAAGAAATTCTTCCTCGTTTCCTCTGAATCGTCCTCCTCCAACTTCATCCCATGCCCTCTAGTCCTGGAACATCTTTTTCGCTTAAAAATAGTGTATTCCTGCACCCTGTTCCTCCCTGTAAGATACTTGTATGTCTCTATCATATCCCCTCTCTCCCTCCTCTCTTCCAGGGAGTACATGTTCAGTTCCTTCAACCTGTCCTCATAGGACTTGTGATGCAATCCATGCACCATCTTTGTTGCCCTCCTCTGAACCTTCTCTACCCTGTCTATGTCCTTACGTAGGTAAGGTCTCCAGAACTGTACACTGTACTCCAGGTGGGGCCTCACTAGTGTCTTGTATAGTGGAATTATGGCCTCCTTTTTCCTGCTGGTGATGCCCCTGCCTATGCATCCCAGCATCCTATTTGCTTTACCTGCTGCCTTGTCACACTGTTTCCCTACCTTGAGGTCATCAGAGATGATAACCCCAAGATCCCTTTCCTGCTTGGTGCATACTATATCCTCACCCCCAACTGATATATTGTGCCAGGATTTTTGTGCCCCATATGCATTATCTTGCACTTCTTTGCATTGAATTTCAACTGCCAACCCCCTGACCATTCTTCAAGTTTCTGCAGGTCCCTTCTCATTCTGTCTACACCCTCTGGTGTGTCTACTCTGTTACAGAGCTTTGTGTCATCAGCGAATAGTGAAATTCTGCCTTCTAGGTCCTGCGCAATGTCACTGATGAAGATGTTGAATAGGACCAGTCCCAGCACTGATCCTGATTGTAAGCACTGATTGCAACATCAGAATAGACATTAACAGTGAAAGGAAATAATTGTTATACTGTTATTTATGTATTTTTATTCTTTGGTGACCAGGTTAATTCCCATGGTCCACATGGCCCATTTTATAGGAGTGACCCAGGAGCTCTGGAAGGTTAAGTGACTTGCTCAGGCTCTCACAGTATGCAAGTGGAGGCAGTGGGAATCAAACTCAGATCTGCTGAATGTGCCAAGTTCATTAACAGCTGATTGTTCAAACCTCTGTTAAACACTCTCCCATTTTCCTTTCTATGTTAGTCATGTATTCTGATATGTTTTGTTCAATTTTTGATCATTTAAATTATTGCTTGTGGTACCCTCAGTATTGCATTGTGTTTCCTTTACCTCAGCACCTACTACCGTTTCTTTTCATATTTCTAAGACATTCCACAATTTCAGATGCACTGTTCCATGCTATTTATCTGAATGGCCTGTAAAGTGTAGCTATTATCATGGAATGTTCTGGGAGTACAAAATGAGAGCATTAGCTAGCTGCTGAGGACTCAGGAGGAAGTATTCAATGCAGTGATAAAGGCAATACAAATTAGATAATTAATTTAACAAAAATTGGTCTAAAACATATCAGAATACAGAACAAACAAAAAGAAATACATGAGAGCATATGAAGGTATTTAAGCTGTTTCCTGTCATGGCAGTATAAGATCATACTTAAAATTCAGAGTAGAAATGATTAGGTTAATTTATTGCTAATGGCCATACTTTACACCTTCCAGGCAGACTGGTTTTACAAAGACAGGTCTGTATGACATCGGAACTTCTCAGTAACCTGGACGTGCAGTGCAGCCAAAACAGTGTGTGATTTGATAAAACAGTATATGAACACTCAAAATGGCTCAAAATCCGGACTATGTTTAATCAAACCTGGATGACCGGATAAGGACTCTAAAAAACGGATTATCCGATCTAAAACTGGATAGGTGGCAACCCTCGTGCAATTGTGAAATTTATTTCAGGGTTCAGAAAAGATAGTCAAAATCAATTCTTGATAAGTAAAAGTTTGAAACAAAGGTTCATGCCATGTATTTTGCCATGGCTGACCAAAAGGACTGTGCATATGGGCATTCAGAAAACAAATGCTCTTGGGTCTCCAGAATATAGGCAAGTAGGTTTAAGACAACTCTGTCACTAAAGACCCTTTTACATGGTGCCTTACAATACTGCAGTTTCCAATCGCTCGCTTTGCTCTGTCTACATCATTGCTTTTTGCTTATACACACAGCAGCCCTGCAACAGTCTCATGGCTCTTTGGATTTTTTGCTATCTTTCCAGCCGGCTGAGAGCCCAAGACTTGCTTGATGGGCTGCATCGATGTAAGTGCTGTGCTTTGATTAGACAACAGCACAATGTGGTGCAAAACAGAAAAACGCAACTGCAAACCAAGGAAAGTAGGGTACACCAGGACAACAAATGCTCTCCTCGGACACAGTGCATCTTACCTTTACATAATAAAAAAAGGTCATGTTCAAATGGCCCTGCACCACTCACAGCAGTGCAGAGCAGATCATGTAAAAGTTATTTATGTTTATGGGAGTTGTGTACCCCCAGGCTCCCATGGCTACACAGACAGGTAACATCCCACACAAATTTAGGTATTCTAGAGTTAGTCAATTGTTTTAGGTGAACAAAGTGAGTGATTTGATACCTTTCATTGGAGCAACAAGACATTTTCAGAATACAGGCTTTCAGACTGCACAGAGCCCTTGTTCAGGTCAGGCAGTTTCTACAGAAAGCAAGCTTTTATCCAGTGGATAGTGTAATTTACTTACAATTAACATACATAAGCTTTTATCCAGTGTATAGTGCAATTTGCTGACATCAATTAACATATATGAGAAAGAGTTGTAGCTCTAAACACAGGATGGCTCTAAGAAGGTGTTAAAAATAACTCTTTTGAAATGTAATGAAGCCAGGATACTGCAGTCATAGAAAATGGTGGTGGTGGGGGTTGGGGATAAAAAGTATGTATGTATATATTTAAGCTGCATAAACGTACATACACATAATAATACAGAAGATAAAAGTATGCTCAAATAAGTAAAATAAGCCATGTTACTGTATAAGACACAAGAAAAATATATTGTATATATAGAGAATAAATGATGGCACAGTGTTGTATATCAGGAAATAATACCATTGAGGGATCAAACAAGCCACAAAGCCATGAGCCCAAAGGGTGAGTGGCCTTTATGAGCTTGTTCAACCCCAAGATGGTAGTATTTTCTCACATAGGACTTTGTAATCTTTTATTTTATATAATACATAAGGTTGGACACTTTTTGCTGTGTCCTATGTGTTTCTGTGGTGTAGTGGTATGTATTAGTGATAGTTCTGAGGGACAGCATTGCTTGCTGAGTGTGTATTGGGTGTTAATGTGTTCTTCAGGTGTTCATGATACTTTAATTCAGTGTAATTAGCTACTTGGGGGTCATAATACCCTAATCAGCAGCCAATTAAAAGTCATAATGCCCTAACTGATAGGCAATTCAAAGTCATAATACCCTAATTGGCAGCTAGTTGAAGTCACAATACCCTAATTGGTAGCTAGTTGATATCATAAATCCTAATAGGTATCTAGCTGCCATCATATATGGGGACATAAATGATGGCTTTTTCGATGGGAAAAAGGGCCCAAGTATGTATCTTACCTTATTTTATCTTTATCTTTCTCTATCTTCTACACCTGAACAAAAAAAATGCAGTTGGTTAAAATTTGTAATGGATCATTAAACTGAGGTCTGTATTCAGGCCATTATTTTTAGTATCCAGAAGATGAATAACTTTGAGCTCAGAACTTGCCTTTCTTGTGTACTTTTGAAGTGTCCTTTGAGAACCAAGACAGAAGTCAGAGATGGAGTGATCAGAATGAGAGAAATGCTGTCCCACTGGTGTTTTCGTCTTTTTCTCCTTTACATTGTGCCTGTGTGAGTTCATTCAGGTTTGAAGGGGTTGCCTGGCTTCACTCACATACCCTGTATGTGGACAATTATTGTACTGGATATAATAGACAACATCCTGGGACCTACATGTATAACTCCCCTGTATCTTGAATTGCTTGTTTTGCGGAGCGTCAATAAAGTCTGAAGTGGAATTGTGCTAACATGCTTTACATTTAGGAATATTGCAAGTTTAGTGCCTCCTAGTGTTCTATTATTTTCTTGAGGTATTAGTTTGCTCCTGACAATCAGATTGGGTAAGTCAGGTGGTTGTTTCAAGACAGTAAAGGTGGCTCCTAAAATACATTTTAGGGTGTCATCCTCACTGAATATGGCTTGTAGGTCTTCAACAATTTTTTGTAGGGGCTCCAGATCTGGGCTGTTTGTAACAACTAAGGGTATCTGGTTGGTAGTGGTCCTTTATTTATATTGTAGTAGTTCTTCTCTTGGCATAAATGTGGCATGTTCCACAGCTCTGTCAATTTCTCATGAATGTTCTTGTTCAGTAAATGTTTTTTCAGTGAGACAAGGTATTTATCTCTGTTCTCACTTTAACAGTCACTGGTATCGAAGTGTTGGCTGTAAATTACATATTTTTTTAGTATGCCCAAGGTGATTGCTGGTTTTATGTAGTTATCTCTGTCGGACTTTTGGTTTCCTGTAGATACAGATCTGTAAGATTCCATCTTGGATGGTAACTATGGTGTCATGGAAATTGATGCTGATGTCAGAGTACTCCTGGGAAAGTTTAAAATGGATGGGTGAAAGATGTTAAGTTCCTGATTAAATGCTTTAAGTGTTTGAGTGCCTTCTGTCCAAATTATAACTATATCACCAATATAGCTGAAGTATGTGAGGTGTTTGATTTTGCATTGTTTTAGGAAGTTGTCTTCCAAACTGGCCATGAAAAGGCTGGCATATTGCAGAGTCATTCTGGTGCCCATTGCTGTTACCATAGTTTGAACATAATGTTTGCTATTGAAATGGAAATTGTTGTGGATCAGAATGAATTTAACAAGTCTGGCAATGAATTCTGGGTGGATGCCATGGTGCTGTCCTTTCTTTTATAGGTATTTAAGACAGGCTGAAATTTCATCAGTATGTGGGATATTAGTGTTTTAAAGCTATGTTCGCAGCCCATGCTGAACAAAAGGGAAAGCTGATCGCCACAGAAAAGGCAGTTTCTACAATAATGCAGACCTTCCAGGTCAACAGCCCTAAAATGCTTAGTTATTTATTGGGATTCAGAAATACCTTTGAGTCAGACTCATTTACAAAGGTTCTACGTCACAGAGATTGGAAACAGACAGACATTACTAACGATTTAACAGAGATAACAGTTCAGCAGTGGTTACAAAGATCAGACTGTTCTCTTCAACTAAAATCAGGAGATTTCTAGCATGGTCATTTTATATGTGTAAATCCATCCTGCAGGCACAATCTTAATTGACCGTGCTGGAACCTTCATGAAAACTGCTGCTCCTCTTGTAGCAGGCAGGTATTGCCTGCCTTGCCTGTTCCTGTCCCTGAGATTGTGCTCCATGAGCGTGCTGACAACACAGGATAATGACACGATACGGCGCTTTCCTATACAGTGCTATATGTATGGGGATTTAATAATCTCCGTATGTGGTCACAGCCAGTCCAGGAAGGTCAACAGGGTATAACTGTTACAGCTGCAAGGCATTCTTAATCACCAAAAAGGTTTTGGCAGCAGGAATTACTTTCTGCTGTAGTGTAAATGTGTATCTAGCCTGCTAAAGATAATATCTACACATAGCAAAAACTAGGTGTAAATTGCTGTGGTTGTATTTATTAACTCTGGCAGGAAAAAGCCCTAAGACAACAATTTCATAAGTGAGGGGTTGAATACAGTTATCACCCTAATCAAGAAATAAAGTTTGCCATAGCTGCAGTGAACTGGGGCACACCATGAAAACGTGCTCCTGTATTTCTATCTCTAAAGGACAGTTAGGTCAGGGACAGTTTCTTTCTTCAGTTGCTTTGTGTTTCAACAAATTTTTTACCCCCTTGTTACCATGGCGCAGCCAGTTTACCTCCCACATATGTATGGGAATCCTCTTGTATATCAATTTTATTTATTTATTTATTTGAGTATTCGGAAATAACCTTTGAGCAATGTGCTCTTTTGCAAAGGTTCCACATCAGCAAAAGTGGGTGACAATACATTCAGAGAACACAACACTCAATAAAGAATAACATAACATTGTTTTACATTGCATTACATAATGGGGAGGCAGTAAACTTAGTGCACATTGCATTTACATAGTATCTTAATGGTTACAGGAAAGGCTAAAATATGGTGAGAAAAGTAGGTCTAAGAAAAAGAAGAGGCTGCGAGGTATGAAAAGAGGTTGACCTAACTTTATAAATGAAGGCTGCAGCCATGGGAGTAGGCTTTGTCACGTAGCAGAGGCAGTAGGGGTTATGGAAGAAGGATAGCAGGTTAAGGTAGCCTAAGAAAAGGGTGGAGTGCTAGGAGCCGGCTAGTTAACCAAGTGGGTGGATAGCACCGGTAAGGGGAAGGGAGGAGAGTGGTGCGTGGTATGAGGGGGTTTGATTAGAAGAAGGCCTAGGTGAGGGAGGGCTGAAATAGGGGGAGTGGGAGGGAGGGTCAAGAGAGGGAATTAGGTGGGTAAAACCCAGTCCAAGGTATTGGTGTGACAGGGGGAGGGAGAGGCTAGGACAATCAAACTACCATTGTCCTTGGCCAGCTTTGGAGTAAGGTGTGTAGGTGGACAAGTGATGAGGGGCAGAGGTTCATTTGGCTGTCCTACATGCACACTGACTACTGACAGTGATATGGAACATCAGTTCCTTTTTGAAGGAAGAGAGGCTCTTGATGTTAAGTACATGAGTAGGAACCTCATTCAGCCAGAGCGGGGCTCTGTAAGCAAAGGACCTTTGGCCAAGGGAAGTTCTCCGGAATGGAACGGCCAAGGGGGCTCAATTCATGCCTCTTGTCTGATAGCATGACTGATTTGCTTGCATGATCTCTACTGTGCTGGGAGGAGCTTTTCCCTGAAGTGACTTTTTTCCTATCACGCATGTCTGGAACTTTATTCCACAATTCAGATTCAACCAATTAGTGTGCTCATATAGACAGCAAGTATGAGCTAGTTTATCCACTCCAATTGACAGTCTATAAGCTTTACTAAGAACAGTCACGACATGTTTGAGAGCAGTTTCTGATGCTGCAACATAGACAATCAGGCCATAGTCAATGAGAGTCAGGATGGAGCTGGAGATTAATAGTCGGAGGGCAGTAGGGGTAAGATATTGTTTGTGTCTATGTAGGTCACCCAGCCTTATATTGACCACTTTTACTACTAGGTCAGTGTGTTATGAGAATGATAGCATATCATCTATAGTGACCCCTTGGTACTTGAATGAGTGCACGTGTTCAAGGGGAGCATCCTTATTGTTGAGAATGGTCAGGACAGGATTCATTTTCTTATGTCATTGGCTTGAAATCAACATAGATTTGGTCTTTTTATAGTTGAGGAGTAATTTATGTGAACAGAACCACTCTTCCAGCTGGCAGAAAGTAGTCTAATTCCTTTTGAAGCAGTTCAGGCTGGGTGTTACTGCCCAATATTATAGCATCGTCTGCATACAAAATTATTTTGCTTTTGAATGCATTGGGGAGATTGTTCAAAAATAGGCTAAAAAGGAGAGGACCAAGGATGGATCCTTCTGGGACTCCCAGTGAAATTTGCCTGGCAGCTGAAGTAGTGGGCCCAATTTTAACACTCTGTGTCCTGAGGGACAAATAGTCCTTGAACCAAAGGACAGCTTCAGAGGCAATCCCAAGCAACATCATTTGCTGAATCAGGATTGGGTGTTTGATGGTGTCAAATGCCTTCATGAGATCTATGAAGATAGATCCCACATACTTGCCATCATCCATAGCCTTATGTATGTATTCAGAGAACTCGACTAAGGCAGTAGCCATGCTGTGGTTCCTGTGAAAGCCGTGTTGCTGGGAGCATTGCAGATCATGTTTCTGTAGGTGCTCTGAGATCTGGTCCATAACAATTTTCTCTAGTACCTTAGAGAGGGGTGATAAGATTGAAATTGGTAGGTAGTTGGCAGTGTTAGATATGTCCCCACTTTTGGGAAAGGGGTCACCATAGCCAGCTTCCATACAGATGGAAATTTGGCCAGGGCAAGAGACTTATTAAAGATTTTGGTGATGGGGGCAATAACTTCATTAAGTGCCAAGGCAATCAACTTCATATCGATGTTGTCACTGCCAAGCCTAGTTTTACCTAGTACCTTTAGAACATAGGTTCTTGCCTCCTTGACAGTGACCCATTTGAAGTAGAATCTAGCCTGAGTGAAACTGGGTCCCGACACAGGCTAAGGCAGATCAGCTGAGGAGAGGTAATTTGGGGGGAGGACAGTACTTAAGTCTGTGAAGGCAGAGTTATATGCTTCTGCGGTAATTTGGGGATCCGTGGTGGAGGTGCCATTAATGTTAAGCATGGTAGGGTGTTTCTTTACTTCTCTACCCATCAGCTCCTTAATGTTTTCCCCATATTGCTTCCCATTGCCCCAGTTCTTATCCATCTGGTCCTTGAAGTATTTTGCTTTGGCTAGTCTTGTAAGGTGGGTACATCTATTTCTAGCAGCCCTGTAATTTTGGAGGTCAGTTGCATTGCCAGAGTTCCTGGCCCTACTCTACAGGTTGTCCCTGGCCCTCATCTCGTCAAGTAATCCGTGAGTGATTCACTCATTTGTGGTTCCTCTAATTTTTCTTCTTCCGAATGGTGCATAAACTTCACAGATCTCGTTAAATTTGACCACAAAGTGTTTCAGGGCAAGGTCAATGTCCTGCACTTCATCTAAGACGGCCCAGTCAACCTGTGATAGGGCTGCCTTAAACACACCAGATTGTCCTCTTTTAAGCACTCTACTCTAGATTGTGATTGGGAGATTTCTTTGCTTCTTACTGGCCCATCTACAAATAACTGGGGAGTGGTTACTTATGCAGTCAGAAAGTACTGCAATGTCCTTGGTCCTGGAGGGACAACTAGATAGAATCCAGTCTAGCAGTGTGCTGATACCCCTCTTGTAGTTTATTCTAGTGGGTTCAGAGACCAACTGGGTTAGGTAAGCACTGGCAACCTGGTCCTTGCACGTATTAGTGTCCTTGCTAAGCCAGCTGATGTTAAAATCACCAGTGATTGACCTAAGAGTTCCTTTTAGTATTTGAGGGAGTCTCTATGACTAAGCCAAGCCCCTGTTTCGCTTTGTGTGGAGGCAGGTAGACCGAGGTAATTGTGAGTGTCTTGCTATGTCTGCCTAAGAGGAGTTGAACTGCAAGCAGCTTGTAGTTGGTAGTAGCACCAGTTAGTGGCTATACGCTCCCCTGAATAGATTCTTTAACATAGATGAGGCACCCCCCCACCCCTTTTTCCATTCCCATCACGCCTGAATGAGTTATACTCTGGTAACAAAATTGAGTTGTTCTTATTGTTTGGGGTCAGCCAAGTCTCTGTTAGGCAGATAATGTCAGGGCAATGCAGTTGTGCCCAAGCCTGGAATTGGGCAAATTTGGGGAGCAGACTGCAGATATTCACTGTGGCAATTTTTAGTCCGCATTCTTTTTTCTTCTCATCAGGCATATGAAGGGAGGGACCTGGGTTGGGATGCACATCTCCTGACAGCAGGATTAGTAAAATAAATATGTCCCTGGCAATCTTTAGATGTTGCAGAACATACTTGCCCCTTCTGTGGTGGCTCCTAGTGGCTGTGGCGAAACCCCTATGCCCCTGAGGATGAGCAATCAGTTGAGCCAAGACTAACAACCCCTTCAGGATGGAAAATAGGGTAACATGCTGAGGTGCTGGAGTGAGGGGACATTTCCTACTAGCGAAGGACAGTGTTTCAACTCGAGACCCACCATTTGGGGGTGTGGCAGTGTGGAATCTGCATGTATTTTGAGGTAGTGGGAGGAGCCACTGGCCTGTGAGTGGGAGGATAGTGAGGAGGAGCACCAACGACTCTACAAAGGGCAGTGCCATGTATTCTGTCTGTGTATTTTGGTGGCTAGAGCTAAAAATACTAGCTGCCTCTTTAAGAATGGGCTGGGGGGGGGGCGCAAAACAACCAATCCAGTGAAGAGAGATGGGTACTAGCCCTGAGAAAGAGCATTTAATAATGGTAGGAGGTGGGGGGGGGGGTGCAAAAATCAGGACTCCTGTGCAGTCTCAATAATATTTAGAGCTCTGTTGCACAATTAATTTAATGCCAAGGCTGTGCATAGAACCAAACGTCCATTACACAGAAGAACCACCCATTAAAGTGAGTGCCTAGTGCTGCTCCAAATTAGCTTAAATTATCCCAGCAGTCCAAATTAATTTCCGTGCGGCAGATTAGGTCGAGTGCCAGGCGGCTCTCCTGTTTGAGAACAGTCCACTTATGCAGTAAGGCCAGTGTTCCTTTTAGTGTACAGTCAATTTTTAAATGGGAACTGACATTTGTGTCAAGTATTGTACTATACAGTTTTTCTGATTTGAGATAAAACCTGTGCGACTGTATGTTCCATTTTTTAATTTTTTTGTGCAGTAGACTGTACACTAAAAGGAACACTGGTCTTATTGCATAAGTCGACCGTTCTCAAATTACATACTAACATACTAAAATGCCAGCAGAGTAGGCTTTATGGTCTTTCATGTCTGCTTGATAATCAGCACCCCTAATGTATGCCGATTCTGCTGTCCCACCATCCTCCTGGTTTCCCCTGTCCCCTGTCCAAAATCTTCTCCCCTCATTGAGCTTACTCAGCTTCACTCTCCCTCTATACCATCCCAGCCCCTCTTGTACACCTCCACTGTATCCACCTCCAGCAGTCCCTTGGGTAGTGCATTCCATGGTTCTACCACCTTCTCAGTGAAGTAATGCCTCCTCCTCCTCTCCCCAACCGAGTCTCCCCCATTCCATCTTCCACCCGTGTCCTCTGGTTGCCCCTCCCTCTTTCTTTTGGAACACCCCATCTGAGCCTAGCTTATTTATCCCCTTTAAATATCTAAATACCTATATCATATTCCCCATGTGTGTCCCTTCTGTCCTCTAGAGAGAGTACATGTTGAGCGCCTCAAGCTTCTCCTAGTAGGTCCTCTCCCCCATACCACAGATCATCTTGGTTGCCCTCCTCTGAACCTTTTTCAGGAGTGCAACGTCCCTCTTTAAGTACAGCCACCAGAACTGCACACAGTACTCAAGGTGTGGCCTAACCAGGCAGTTATACAGAGGGAGAATCACCTCCCTCCTTCTTGAGGTTATCCCACTAGCGATGCACCCCAGCATTCTATTGGCATTGGCCACTGCCCTCCTACAGGTCTCAGAGTTGTTCATTTTGACATCCACCACCACCACCCCCAGGTCCCTCTCCCCCTTCGAGACTTGTAGTGTATCTCCTCCCAGTTTATACACTTGGCCTGGGTTTCTAGCCCCCAGGTGAAGAACCCTGCATTTCCCAGCATTGAACTTCAGTTTCCAGGTACGCAACCACTTATCCAGAGCCTCCAGGTCCTCCTGCAAGGCTCCCCTCCCCTCCTTCCCATCTACCACCGCTCCCAGCTTTGAGTATCCGCAAAGAGACTCATTTCACTCCTGATACCTTTCCTTATGTCAGAGACATAGGCGTTAAACAGGAGTGATGCTAGGACCGATCCTTGGGGGACCCCACTGATGACCCTTCTAGGAGATGAGACTACCCCCCCAACCACCACCCTCTGAGTACGCTCCGATAGCCGATTACCTATCCATCTGATCTTCTGCTTCCCACACCCATTTCCCCCAGCTTAGCCAGCAGCCCACTGTAAGGTATGGAATCAAATGCCTTGCTGAAGTCTAGAAAGAGGACATCCACCGGCCTTCCCTGGTCCAGGGCCCTCGTCACCCAATCATAGAAATCTACAAGGTTTGTCTGACACGATCTTCCCAGGATGAAGCCATGCTGTCTATCATCCAGGTAACCCATTTCCTCCAGTACCCCCCTAGCCTTTCCTTGATAATACCCTCCATCACTTTGTCCACCACTGACGTCAGACTGACAGGCCTGTAGTTCCCAAGCTCCTCTCTTGACCCACCCTTGTGGATAGGTATGATATGGGCCACCCTCCAGTCTTGGGGCACCCATCTTGTCTGCAGAGAGATCCTGAAAAGCTCCGCCAGGGGAGCCGCCAGGACATGAGCCAATTCCCTCACCACCCTGGGATGTATTTCATCCAGCCCTGGAGCTTTCTCCATTCTTAGGGACCTGAGGGCTTCCCTCACTCTTTCAACTGGGATTTCAACTTAACTGGCACCCACCTTCCCCTCCTGCCCTGCCTGCCTCCCTCCAGATGGTCCCGGCCCACCCCCGCCCAGACTCAACAGGGATCCCAGCTCCTAACAGTCCCACCACTTCCACAGGTCCACCACCTCTCCCCTGTGAGGTGCAGCACCCCCATCCTCCCTGGATAAAACTGATGCAAAGTACTTGTTTACTACTTTGGCCTGCTCCCCCACCTCCTCCGCGCATCCCTCCCCTGTCCTAATCCTGTGAAACTGCCCACTCACTTTCCTTTTTTCCCCAAAATATCTAAAAAAACCTTTTTCCCCTCTCTTGATTCCCCTAGCCAACCTCTGCTCCATCCTCGCCTTAGCTGATCTCACCACCCTGGTGACCTTCCTGGCATCAAGTCATACTCTCCTTCATCCCTCTCACTTTGTGACTGCTTGTAGTGCCTATAGGCAGCCTTCATTTCCCTCATCACCTCCTGAACCTCCCAAGTCCACCTGCACAGTTTTCTGGCCCTGCCAAATTTGTGTTTCACCTTTGCGCAGGACTTGGTAGCCTCCTGTACCCCCTCCTAATGATCTCCCACCCTCTGTCAGCATCCATGCCTGGTTTTATCCCTTCCAAATAACCCTTAAGGATCCTTCCCATACCCTTGAAATCTGCACCCCTAAAGTCAATTACCGACGTCTTTGTGCAATTTTCATCCCCCCCATGTCCAAGAAAAACCAGACCATGGCATGATTACTCCCTGTCAGTGGGTCCCTCACCTCCAGGCCCCTAATCTGTTCGCTGTCCGCCAGGACCACATCCAGTATCCAGGCCTCCTTTGTTGGCTCCCCATCTGTTGATTTAGGAACACATCCTGGAAGACATCAAGCAGTCTCTGCTCCTTGACTACTGGGGATGTCATAGTTTCCCAGTCAGTTCCTGGCATGTTTAGGTCCCCCAACACCACTGCCCTGTCCCTGCCCAATCTACAGTGGCTCATAATATTTGCCACCAGACTTTCTTCCAGATCCTCTGCCAGTGTGGGGTGGATTGTATACCACCCCTATTTTTACCCTTTTGACCCCCTAGCATCTGCAGGGTGACCCATATTGCCTCCACGTCCCCCTCCGCCTCCTCCACCCTGCCTATACCAATGCTGTTTTTGATTATCAGTGGTATGACCCTTCCCACCATCCTATCCTTCCTGAACATAGTGTAGCCCTCTAGGTTTAGGTCCCAATCATGCCCTTGGGTGGCCCAGGTCTCAGTGACAGCTGCTACATCCACTGCCCCCTCTACAAGCATTGCCTGGAGCTCGGGCATCTTATTTCCTATGCTCCTGGCATTGATCAGAACCACCCTCCACCCCTTCTCCCCCTCCCAAATCCACCCTGTGCTCTCCTGTGTGGCTGCCTGCTCCCCCCCACACCCTGTCCATTGCCCTTGTTCCATATCGCTCCATCCCCTTAGAGGAGGTGGAGACTTAGTCCCTCTTTTTTTGGCCTGCCTGGATCAGACGACCCTTCTGTTCCTCCCTCCTTCACAAGTTTAAACCCCACTTTTCCTGGACAAATCCAGCTATTTTCTGCTTTAGAATTTCCCTCCCTTCCAAGTTGAGGTGGAGCCTGTCCCTAGCATACAGCTCCTTATCCTCCCAGGTTGCACCCCAGTCCCCCACAAGCCCATGCCCCTGGCCTCACACCACCCCATGAGCCATTCATTAACCACTCTAATTTTTTGCTTGTTTTCCACACTAGCCCTCGGCACCAGCAGGATCTCCGAGAAGGATACTGAGCAGCCTGTGGTATGACAAACCTTGGCTAGCTCCCAAAACCTTGCCTGAATCTCTAGTTCACTATTTCCCTCCATGTCATTTGTGCCCAGGTGCACCAGGATGTCAAGGGAACCTCCGCATTCTTTCTCCAGTGAGTATAACAGGTGCTTGGCCTTATGCACAGTCAGTCCAGGGGTACATTCAGTCCTTACCAGACAGGTTTTACCCTCCCCCTGCCCCTCCGACTGGACACCCCGATCATGGAACCCTCCAACAGGAGCACTCTAACCTCCCCCTTGCCTCCTGGTTCACCCCCCAAGTTACCAATCCTTTCATGTCTTCCCTTGTCCTGTTTTCTGGCCCCACCCTCTATCCAGTTTCTTGCACCCCCCACAGTCTGGGTGTCATATGCTGCCTTCTCCCTCATGGTCTTTGCCTCTCCCTCTAATCCAGTACTGACCATCCCCCCCCCCAACTGAGTATCTTTCGTGTCCCTATCCCCCCTGTCCCAGCCCTTGACTGGTCCTACCACCCTAATTTTTGGCCTAACCTGGCTCTCTTTCCTTTCCGGATGGTCTATGTTAGGCACCCCTACCTGCCATGTCCCTCTAGCCCAAACTGCCAGTATCCCCAAGTGTTGCAGCCCCCTCATTCTAATGATCATCCACCTTCCCTGCCTCCTCTACCCCCATATCCTCAGCCTGGCCAATATCATCCCTGCCTCCCTCTACCCCATATCCTCAGCCTGGCCAATATCATCCCCTGCCTCCCCTCTACCCCATATCCTCAGCCTGGCCAATATCATCCCCTGCCTCCCCTCTACCCCCATATCCTCAGCCTGGCCAATATCATCCCCTGCCTCCCTCTACCCCCATATCCTCAGCCTGGCCAATATCATCCCCTGCCTCCCTCTACCCCCATATCCTCCAGCCTGGCCAATATCATCCCCTGCCTCCTCTACCCCCCCATATCCTCAGCCTGGCAATATCATCCCCTACCTCCCCTCTACCCCATATCCTCAGCCTGGCCAATATCATCCCTGCCTCCCTCTACCCCATCCTCAGCCTGGCCAATATCATCCCTGCCTCCCCTCTACCCCCATATCCTCAGCCTGGCCAATATCATCCCCTGCCTCCCCTCTACCCCCATATCCTCAGCCTGGCCAATATCATCCCCTGCCTCCCCTCTACCCCCATATCCTCAGCCTGGCCAATATCATCCCTGCCTCCCTCTACCCCCATATCCTCAGCCTGGCCAATATCATCCCCTGCCTCCCTCTCCCCCATATCCTCAGCCTGGCCAATATCATCCCCTGCCTCCCCTCTCCCCCATATCCTCAGCCTGGCCAATATCATCCCTGCCTCCCCTCTACCCCATATCCTCAGCCTGGCCAATATCATCCCTGCCTCCCTCTACCCCATATCCTCAGCCTGGCCAATATCATCCCCTGCCTCCCTCTACCCCATATCCTCAGCCTGGCCAATATCATCCCTGCCTCCCTCTACCCCCATATCCTCAGCCTGGCCAATATCATCCCTGCCTCCCTCTACCCCATATCCTCAGCCTGGCCAATATCATCCCCTCTGCCCCTCTGCCCCATATCCTCAGCCTGGCCAATATCATCCCCTGCCTCCCTCTACCCCCATATCCTCAGCCTGGCCAATATCATCCCTGCCTCCCCTCTACCCCATATCCTCAGCCTGGCCAATATCATCCCTGCCTCCCTCTACCCCCATATCCTCAGCCTGCCAATATCATCCCCTGCCTCCCTCTACCCCCATATCCCCGCCCACAATATCATCCCCTGCCTCCCCTACCCCACATCCTCAGCCTGGCCAATCATCCCCTGCCTCCCTCTACCCCCATATCCTCAGCCTGGCCAATATCATCCCCTGCCTCCCCTCTACCCCATATCCTCCAGCCTGGCCAATATCATCCCCGACCCTTGCTTACTCATACTCCATGCCCCCCACACTGCTCCTGTTTGCCTGGCCTTCCTTTTGCCCGTTTCTCCCTTCCACTCCCTTTTTGACCCTGCTTCAGCTGTATCCTCCTCTCCAATGCTCCCCCCATCTTCTACCAATCATAGAGGGTCAAATGTGTTGCTAAGCTTGATGCCTGCACCCAGATCGTGCCCTGCTGCCACACACACCCTGCTCACTTCCCACTGGACAACCCCATCCCCTGCCTGCTTTTAAGGGGGATTCCTCTTTTTGAACCCCCTCTAACAGAAACCCCATGTGCCCCTTGAATATCCACCCTAGCTCCTCTCCTTATGCCAGTGGCTTCAGATCCTGGCGCAGCAACACAGGCGTCAACTTGCCCCCTACTGTCCCCGTCCCCTCCATGCCTCCCCCCATCCCACCCAGCTACCTCCTAATCCCCTTGACCTCCTCCTTAAGGTGTGCCAGCTGCGGGCACACTGGGCAACCTTCTAACTTCCAAGCCCAGGCCAGTACCATGGCCACTCCACACCCTGTGCACCCAACCTCTCTACCAAAGATGCCTGCTCTTGTGACATGTGGTCCTTGCCATAGCCCCATCCCTATCTTAGAAGAGTTTTTGGTCACTAAGCCCCCCAAGTGAATGGAAACACTCAGCCTGTTATGAATGCTTGAGCCCAGGACCAGCCCTCTCCTTCCTGCAGGTGAGTCCTCCCCCCCCCCCGTCCTGACTCCGCCTCCTTCGGCAATTTAATAGTGGTCAGGGTTGGGGCCGGGGAGGGTGGGTGGCAAACAAACACAAGTCCACAGCTCCTTTGTCCCTGTGTGTGGCTGGGCTTTCCCTTTACAGCCCAGCCACCAGTTCAAAAAAATGTGCCCTCCTCTCCGATTTGTCTTCCATGGACCCACAGCTCTTTCTCCCTTCTCAGCCCCCAAAGCGGCACGGTCCTGGCTCCAGGTGGTTGCAGCTAATGTGGCCTGCAGCCCTGCTCCTCCTGGGGGGCTCCTGGAATGCCCCTCCACTGATGTGGCCCACAAACACAAGCCCCACAGCTCCTTTGTCCCTGTGTGCGGCTGGATTTTCCCTTTATAGACCAGCCACCAGTTCTTGCCATGTTCCCATATTTCTCTCATGGGAAGTAGCCAAGCAGCAGTCCAAGGACTCCAAAGTGTTCACTGGCCATGCAATACAAAACCAAAATTAAATACTAAAAACAAGTATTGAAAAAACTACTGTGGGGTTGATCATTCTAATACCCCATCACACTCAGGATATGTATGATCCATTATAAAGGGTTTAAAAAGCTACCCCATAAGTCTTGAAAAATATATTGTATATATAAATTTTGCTATGAATTTGTTGTGATTGCATATACTGTACTTGCGTTCCATCAATCATTCTACTTCTAGTGCAGGGTAGTATTTGATATTTTATTGCTGTCTCTCTATTTTTATGTTTTTGATATCAAGTGATACTTTTTCTACAGACTCTTTTAATTCAGGTTTCATCTTATTGAATATGCATGAGGCTAGTTTACATATGCAGTGGTTCCTTGTTTCTTTTGAGCCTTATTGTATTTCCATGCCACTATGAATGATTAAAGGAAAACAGTCAACATCTTCACAGCCCACCCCCCAAAGCCTTATCCCCCAATTAGGCTTTTTACAATGTGAGCCAGTTTTTTATGCTGTTTAACTTATTTAATTTTATTTTTGCAAAGACCACGAAGAGGGAACATGGTGGATGCTATGCACCGTTATTTCATGTAACAGTGTGATGCTGTGCACCATTATTTCATGTAACAGTGCGATGCTGTGCACCGTTATTTCATGCAACAGTGCGATGCTGGGCACCGTTATTTCACGTAATAGTGCGATGCTGGGCACCGTTATTTCACATAACAGTGTGATGCTGGGCACCGTTATTTCACGTAACAGTGCAATGCTGGGCACCGTTATTTCACGTAACAGTGCGATGCTGGGCACCGTTATTTCACGTAACAGTGCGATGCTGTGCACCGTTATTTCACGTAACAGTGCGATGCTGGGCACCGTTATTTCACGTAATAGTGCGATGCTGGGCACCGTTATTTCACGTAACAGTGTGATGCTGGGCACCGTTATTTCACGTAACAGTGCAATGCTGGGCACCATTGGCTTCGCGTAACAGCGCGATGCTGGGCACCGTTATTTCACGTAACAGTGCGATGCTGTGCACCGTTATTTCACGTAACAGTGCGATGCTGGGCACCATTATTTCACGTAACAGTGTGATGCTGTGCACCGTTATTTCATGTAACAGTGCGATGCTGCACCACTTGCTTCCATTGAAAAGTATGGAACGAGTGGTGCAGCGCCACACTGTTACATGAAATGATGGCGTGCAGCATCCACCATGTTCCCTCTTCGTGGAATTTGTGAAAGTAAAATTAAGTAAGTTAAACAGCATAAAAAATGGGCTCCCATTGTAAAAAGTCTAATCGGAGGGGGGTAAGGCTTCGGGGGGTGGGCTGTGTAGGATGTTGACTGTTTTCCTTTAAGTCACAATTAATTAGTAATCAGGAATTCACCTAGCACTTTTGATGTGCTTTATTTTACCTTTTTGCACTTCATTTGTTTATAGGTGACAAACCCCATGGACATACCTGAGGATCTATTGTAAACATTAGTGTAATAGCCTTTGACATCAACAGGTATAGACTATTTAAGAGGCACAAACAGTTTATTTCCCCACCCCATGACAAAGCTGTAACGAGCAAAGTGCTGGGCACCTACATGGTACTGTTCTATTGTCTGACCCTGTGTTGTGTTATATAAGTTTATGGGTCTGTTTGGAGGGCCTCTTATGGATATAAGAGTGTCACCTCACACGTTCTTAGGACCAAAGGATTGCAGATCTAAGGTGAGCAGTTCTGTGGTCCTAAGAATAAAAGAGGCGACACTTTTATATCCATAAGAGGCCTTCCAAATGGACCCATACATTTATTATAGATTGCTAACTGTTTTAAATAAAAAAAAAAAAGGATTTATTTTTTTTTAGTCTTTGGTAACTGGGTAAGGCCCACTAGGCACAAGTGCCTGTTTTCAGGGGCGACCTAGGAGCACTGGCGGTTAAGTGACTTGCTCAGAGTCACACAGTATGCAAGTGGAGGTTGTGAGACTCAAACTCGGGTCTGGTCTGCTGAATGTATCAAGCTTGTTCACACCTCGTTCCTCTAACCTCTAGGCTATACTGCCAGCCCATATAATACAGTTAACGGTACAAGTGGTCAGTGAGAAGCCCATTACAGTGGCTTAGCATGTGAGGTACTGTTATGATAGTAGGAGAACCTCACATGCAATTGAAGGGAGGACTGTGATTGGTCGGGGAAGCTCCCGCGATCTATAACATACACAATACATTTTGCTTGCACCTCATGCTTTTGTCGGTTCTCTATTGAGTGCATCATTCCCTTGCCCAGTTTCCAACCCCCATATCTATGAGATTATGTGCTGTCTAGGGGCACTATCAGTAAGAGTACCCCTCTTCATCACATAAATTGCACCGAAATGGGTTTGGGTATTGCAGGCTCACATGACCGTAGCTGAGGCGGAGATTACAGCGTGGCGGGTCACAGACTGAACTTAAGTGAGTTAAGACCTACATTTATGGGAGATTTTTGATTGACCAGGATAAAACAAATCCCATGGACATAGCTAATATACTTTCAGTTTATTTTTTATACTGGAAAGACATGTGAGCAAAATTGCCCATTTTCACAAGCGTCCAGTGAGGACAAACATACACATTTACAGTAACAAAACATAAATACGATCAAGTGCATGTGTGTAAGGAGCAGCGTAAACATGGGGACCAACTGCTATTTAATTGCAGTTAAAACAGCCAGGCTTAACAAAAGGGGAAGAGAAAGTTACTAAAACCATCCTGTTGAGAGGAACATTAAGGTTAGTGAACCAAAAGTTGAAAATGCCAGCTAAGGCCTGGGACAATTACAAGCAAGGTAGTTGGAGAGGTGCCCTTTGAGGCTGAACCTGAATGAGGCTGCTGAGGGACATTTGGTGAGTGCAGGGGGTAGATCATTGTAGAGTTTGGGGCCCTTGTAAGCGAGGGTGTTTTAGTCTTGGGTGGTGTGACAGAAAGGAACTGTAAAGGAGAGGGAGGAGGATCATTTGCTGGGGAACCCAGTGTTCAGCTTTGGGAAGAGGGAAATTATGCTATTGGTTAGGTAACCTAGAGCCAGTTTGTGGAAGAAAATAAGGATTTTGCTGTCAAGCCTGTCATCAAGGGAGGACATTGAGAAGATTTGTAGAGGTCACAGTGGTGAGTTAGTCTGGGGAGGCCAGTGGCAAACTGGAGGACACTATGGTAGGTACTGTGCAGTCTGCTAAGGTTATTTTGGGAGTGGCAGGGGTAGTATATCAGTGCACCATAATCAAAAAGGGGGAGAAGGAAACTGGTGGCGAGTAGTGTCCTTGATCCCGGGATGAGGAATGGTCTGACTCAATATAGCATGCCGAGCCTTTGGTGGGCTTTCCTAATCAGATGGGTGACATGTTGGTCAAAGGACAGGTGGCAATCAAAGAGCAGGCCGAGGTATTTGAACTCTGTGACGTGCTCAATAAGGTTGCCATCACTGTCACAGAGTGGGAAGTCAAAGGCTGAAGGTTTTCTGGAACTGGAGAAGACCATGGTTTTGGTTTTCTTTGAGCTGAGGACAAGTCCTCTGGATGCGAACCAGGAGTAGAGCCTGTGGAAGTCATGTTGGAGTCTGACCAGAAGGGAAGAGGGGTTGCTATCTTTACAAAAGAGTGCGGCATCATCAGCGTAGAGAATTAACTCAGAGTGCTGGCAGACCTCAGGGAGGGAGTTGATAACTAGTGAGAAGAGATGGGGTCCTAGAATGGAGCCCTGGGGACCTCCATATTTGATAGGAGAGAGGTCGGAGAGAGTACTTTTTATCAAGGTTCTGTGCATTCTATGGCCAAGGTAATCAGAAAACCAGTTAACAACTTTAGAGGAAAAACTGAGATGGGCGAGAGTGCTGAGGAGAACTTTGTGATCCACAAGGTCAAATACTTTTGTGAGATCCACAAAAACTGACCCTGTATATAGGCTATCGTCACTGACTTTATCGATAAAGTGGGTAAATTTGACTAGGGCTGTTTCCATATTGTGGCTGGCTCTGAACCCATGCTTGGTGTCTGTTAGCAGACTGTACTTCTCCAGGTATTCTATGGTTTTGCCAAGGATGATTTTTTCCATGATTTTGGACAGATGAGCAAGGAGGGAAATGGGTCTATAGTTTGCAACATCATTTTTGGGGCCAAATTTGTGAAGGGGTTTGATGGTGGCACATTTCCAGCTAAGGGGGAACATGCCTGAACAGAGGGAGTGATTAAAGATGTTGATTAGGGGAAGGGCAATGGAATCACAGACCAACTTTAGAATGCGGTAGTCAACGTTGTCTGGACCAAGGCTGGGTCTGGGTTCATTTCATTTGATGAGGCTACTCACCTCCTTGGGTGTGAGATATTGGAAGTAAAAACAGCGGTGGTAATTTTTAATGGGAGTGGGGGTGGAGGGACAAGTGTCGAGCAGGGGGTAGGGCTTACACTTGTCGAGGTCGCCAAAGTGGGAGTTGAAGTGAGTGGCAATTTTGAGAGGGTCAGTGATGAATTTTCCATCTAGGAAAAGGGTGATGGGTTCACTGTTCCTATCTCTGCCAGTGAGGTCATTTAGGAACCTCCAGGTTTGTTTTGTGATGCCCTGGTGCTTACTTGTCTTTCCCTGAGGAAGCTGTTTTATAAAGAAATTACTAGGCAGGTGACATATCCCAATATTGTTCCGTTTTAATTGAACTTTAATTTTCCATGCCCCGTCCACACATATTCATCATCCAGTATGGGAGCTGGTCTGTCCAGCACATCGCAGTGCTGTCTAAGGCAATACAGCACATACTCCCTCATTCCTGAATAATAGTGTTACAGTTTTAACCATGAATTTAGTCAATGGAATGGGAAAATATGTGTCCAGATATTAGAATATTTTTTTTATATAGCATTTTGCTCTTCTGTGGTCACCTTCTCCTTTCATCAGGCCCCTGCCACCCCCAACCCCATCAGTCTTTCCCCCACCATCATACCAGTGGGGATCCACAAGGAGCAGGGTCCAAGAGTGGTGAGAGTAGTCACATACGGCCATGGAGAGACATGAGTTTTTCTGTGGTTTCTCCCTGCCCTCCCGGAACAACAGCGTGCACGGCAAGTGTGCACATGTGGAGATGTGTGTATACTCCCAGAAGCCAAGTGCTCCTTCCACCCTCCCCTGCATTATGGCAGCCCCCGACTCTGCTCTGACACCTGGCCTCCACTGGGTGTCAGCCGAGAGCGAGGAACTGTACTTCCCCAATCCGGGAGATGAAAGCAGCCCAGTGGCTGCTACCATCATCTTCCAGCCCTCCTCCCCACTGACCCCCAGCGGCCTAAGCTTGCCCCTGAACTCAGCTTGCTGGTGTGGCACAAGGAATGGCAGCCAGCACCTCAATCCTCTGTGCCACCGGGCTGGCCCAGATATTAGAATTCTTAACCTGGTCATATCAGTGCCAGAATTTGTCCAGTGACTGTACCTGCTTAAAACTAATATCAAACACTTGTTCTTCTTTTATATGAATTAAGGCATACAAGTCCCCTGCCCCAAATCCCAATGGCATCCTTTAAAAGCTGTTGAATGACAAACTGCCTATCTGGAACAGATTCCATTCCCGCTTTATATTTAAGGCAGACAGTGTTTCGCCACTGGGCAGATTCCCCACATTAGTAAATAAATCTGACATGCAAAAACTCCTGAGTGTTTTCAGTGCCTTGGTTACCACTTTCCCTTCTTGCAAGGGGGGGGGGGTATCAGTATGCTCTGCATCGTCTATTGGCTTCCCAGGCAGGTCAGGACCTCCCAGATGCACTGTTAGATGTGTCTGCTCCAGCTGAGACTTCATTACCATTCTGAGCTGCAGTGTTGATGTCATCCTTCTCATTACCAGCGCTGCGCTCCTGCCTCAGAGGTAGCTCAGAATTTGTGGCATTTGAAAGAGTTTCAGACTATTCTCTGGCATCATGTTGCATGTCAGTCTGCGCAGTGTCAGCCTGAGGTGACGCTAAGGCAGGATCATATGTTGCCGTTTCAGCCAGTTGTCCCTCTGCACTTACAACTGGGTTAACAGGATTTGTAGGAGTTTTGTCAGTGTGTGTGCAACTTGCTGCAGAGGAAAAAGCCTCTGACCAGCTCCCAGATGTTTTTGTTGTATTACCATGGTCTTGAGCTGGCAAGAGAGACACAGGCACATTAGGCAGTCTTACCTGCGTATTCCCTTGCTCTTCTGTCACCATTATAGCTGCTGCAAATTCTACACCTGATGACCTCCACCCTCTCCTGTCAACATCTTTCTGCCATCCTGCCTCTTGCAGAGTGGCCTAGGGACTCCAAGAGTTTTTAGAAAGAGCATTAGATGTAGGATCCAGATAGCAATGTTGGAGCTTCAGCATTCTGTCAGAGGGCAGCTCCTTATAACAGCATTCTTCCTCTGACCTCACTGCTGTCACTCTGCTAGCTGACAGTGTAGTAGAAGAAAAACTTTCCAGTGTCTGTACACATCCCATATACATTATGGGAGTGCTCATTTATCCAGTGGAAGTTTCAGCTACAGGTTGTACCCAGGCTTGTCTATGTGCAGAAAGCTGTACGGCAATATTTTCTTCCTCTTTAGCCAGTAGTTTCAAGAGCTGGGCTTTCCTCTCGGTCGTTGCTACTGGTAACAACTGGTCAGCATACTCTATCAGCTCTCTAACCAGTCCAGTGTGTTCAACGCTTTCAAAGTCAGCCTCTGATGTGGTCACAGCCAGTCCAGGAAGTTCAACAGGGTGTAACCCACTGTGCAGGTGACTCAATTTCCATATCCATCATCTCATTTCTCTGCATCTCAGTAACTCCTTTCAAGAGAAGAAGAGTAGGGAAATTTCCCTGGTGTCCTGGCCAAAATGTTCCCCCATTCGCTGAAATACCACCAACAGCTTAATCGGGTTCAGTTTCAGTTGTTTTGCATCTGTACCTCCCCTAAGACCAACGTTAGGCAGTACCACCTTGTTCTTCTTTCTCAGTCAACAAAAAAATCTAAATAAATACAAAATTATGAACCACTTTCTTCTTATTGTGTTTCTACCTCAGTCTAGTCACCCTCAGGCTGACTCCTCCCTACACCACTAACCTTTGCCCTAGTTCTTCCTTGGTTTACCCCCAGCAGTTGGATCAGAAGGGTTTCACAGTACGTTCCTAAGATCCACACCTGGTGGGGATGAAGCTGCATGCTGAGGGCCTAAGAAGGACAGCTGTCATCAGACATTGGTGGACAGGGGATTGTGTTTCTTCCTTTAGCTTCCTTGGACCCTCCCACTTCCTTAGTACCACACACAACCTGTATGGGCCTTGTGCATATGCTGTAGTGATGTGCTGCATTCCTTCCACCACAAGGCAGCCAACTCCCCTGCCAGCCATAAAGGGTTGCTGTGGTAGCAGGCTTTGGCACCAACCATCCCTCCCTGAGTTGGGGTGCACTGCCAGAGACAGCACTACACACAGCCATATCAGACCACAGCAGGCTCCTGCGTCCACTCCCAAACCAGGGTCAGTTAGTTGGTAGTGTGGTGTGCTACAGGTGGGCCACTGAGTGGCCTCAATTAACAACTTTTTAATACTGGTTTCACGAGTTCATGGTGTAAAATCTAGAAGTCTATAATGTTTCGTTATTTTTTTTTTAGAAATCATGATGCTAAAATCAAAACTGTTAACACAAAATGATTACTTTTGGTAAAGCATATGAAAAAAGTCATAGCAAATGAAAATAAAATAAACATATTTAAAAAATCTAAAAATCTCTTGTAATGGGGAACCGGAAATGTGTGCTAATTGGGAGCTGTTTATAAAGTTCTTATTCTTAGAAATGATATGCATTCTCCTAAATTATCTATATTTAGCTGTACCTGAATAAAAAGTGATATGAACATCAGTATTTTACATTGTTTTGTTTTATGGGCAGCATTCCATTACAGTTATCTTTATGGAACCAATAATCTGTAGTTTCTATTATGTCATGGTTTGTGTTCAGAATGCTAATTATGAGCTGTTGACCTATCAGAACTATGCTTTGAGTTCTGTGCACAAACTGTGACATGTTTAAAACTCCAAATCACTGGTTCCATGAAGAGAACTGTACAAACTGTAACAGAATGCTGCCCATGAAAACAAAATAAGTGGAAAATATGGGTTTTCATATCACTTTTTGTTCAGGTACAGTTAAATATAGATAATTTAGAGGAATGCATATAATTTCTGAGAATAACAACTTTATAAACAGCTGCCAGTTAGAAATGATTTTCTGTCCTCTTTAATACAAAGTGCTTTTATAAGGGTGAAAGGATAGCTCTGAACTATTCCTGAGCGGTCAGTTTTTTGTGTGTGTGCATATCTTGGGCTGGATTTTCCGAGCCGTTGAAACTCCCACAGCTGTGGTAAAAACCCGGCACAACTAGGTCGCCACTTGCAGAGCTGCAGTTTTTTCAAAGATGGAGCCGGTTTATGACCAACTCCATGATTTCTGGCATCTTACGGCTGTTCTTCTCCACAGCTATGGGAAAATGTTACGCCTGGAGGGACCAGGAGTGACATCTCCCACAGTGGCGGCAGACTGAAAATACAAACCTCTCCGTCTGCAGAGATCTCAGCTGCAGCTGCAGTTGCAGAGTAAGACTTTAGCCCCACTTCATTTTGAAAATCTGGCCCAAAGTGTTTAAACCACACACATACGCTATAAAGCCTCAAACCCAGAGTGTGGCACTGTGTGTACAGCAATTCCTGTGTAGGGCAGGCTGAGAAGGCTTCACCTGGACTGAAATCACCCTCTAGACAGGCTTTTACATCTGAGCCAAAGCTGAGAATGATACATTTCTGACATGTTATATCCTGTTGGGAACAAGCTACCTACAACATGATCTGAAGCTTGGCACCTTAACTGTCTAACCCTAATGCTTTTAAACCCCTCTTGGCCTCCCATTGTGTCAATGTGTGCAACTGCTGTTAACCCCCACATATCTCCTACAAGTCCATGAAATTACATGAATTTACACCCTGTACTTACCTACCATGCCCTATTTCTGTATTCCTGGACACAATGTTTTGTTAGCCTATGCTTTTATTAATTCCTTATATACATTCTTCTATCCAGTTATGTATTGTGATTTTATTTTTATTTTGAGTTTTTGGTAGCATATTCAACTTCTCTGTGTTTCCTATCATCGCCTGTATGGTACTACCTATACTCTGTTCTCTGTGCCAAACGATGTTACAGTATACATACCATGTACAAACCATAAACTTATGTATGTTAATACCTATCTATGTACCCCCTGTGACTAATTAAGTACTCAGCTAAAGCTGCTCTACTGTTGCTCCCATGTATCTCACTCCTTGTTATGTATTTTATCTAATGTCACCCTATACAATTCTACTACGTATGTATACACTGAATCTACAAATGTATTATCCAAGACTACTGTTTAATGTTGCCAAGATATGTACTCTCTCTAACTAATCCCGGGTCGCCCCTGAAAAAGGGATCTCTGGTCTCAGTGGGTTTACCCGGTTACCAAAATCTAAATAAATAAATAAATATTCTGTAATATTGTACACTGTACATTTTTAATTATTCTGTTTTGCTGTCTTATCCAGGACTGCCTTTTAAATGAGCAGCATTCAGTGGAGCCTTTTCCTGGTAAAACAAATAAACACAAAAAGTCCTTAGTGCACTGCAGCCATTGTCTCAGCCAAGTACCAGGTCAGTTCCAGAGCAAATCAGACATTTAGTGCACTGAGGGGTAGCATACAAAACAGGCAGGATCCCACTGACAATGAGATGCTGAATCTTAGCTGTACTACCCTGGGTAAAAAATAAAATAAAGTTAATAAACTAGCATACCGAGGAGACAGTTTACATGGAGAGCAATGTGTATGATCTATACAAGGATATTATGAGAGAAGAAATATCCAGTTTGTTTGTTTTTTGTGCATCTCTCCAAACCACAGACATGCACTAAAGCCTCAAACCCAGTGCATGGCATCATGGGTATGTAAATCATTGTACATGGCATCATGGTTATTAAACCCCTTTGCATGGCATCATGAATACGTAAAACCATGTGCAGGCATCATGGGTATGTAAATCCCTGTGCAGGGCATCATGGATATGTAAATATCTCTTGAAGGAATCATGGGTGTATAAATCTCTGTGCAGTGCTTTGTAGGTATGTAAATCCCTGTGCAAGGCATCATGGGTATATAAATACCTGTCCAAGGCATCATGGGTTTGTAAATCCCTGTGCAAGGCAGGCTGGCATCACCAGAGCAGAAACTGATTGCCTTTTAGACCAGTTTTTGGATCGGAACCAGTATTTACTGAGAACAACAAACTACAGACTCATGTTTTGTCCTGTTTATCTTGGTCCTGGAAATCTGTCTTATAGAGTAACTGTACTGGTGTGTGTTGCTGGCAGCATTTACAGATATTTTGCCAGCATCGTGCTCATGCCCTGATCCCATGACATCACTTCCATTATCTGTAATTAAGTGATTTTTAAGCATTACTAGTGACAGTGCTGTTCGAGGTGGTTGTTAAAGGCAAGACACATTTTATTTGTTTGGCTTCCTTGCCAGAAGGCTCAGGATACCTTTCAATGATACAAACAAAACAGAATTGTACAAGATAATAAATTTGTAATAAATACATAATAGATAATTGCTAAAACCAATCCAATCTGAGTGGGCCTATACAGATAATGTTTTTTAACACATTCTTGAAAGCCATCACAGTTCAAGCAGACTGTACAACCTCTGGAAGAGAATTCCAGAGCAATGGGGCAGCAACTCCAAAAATTCTCTCCCCAGGTTGCTTGAAGGCAGCAGTGTAATGAAAAATATTTTTTCCAAAAACCCAATTTCAGCTACAATTAATAAAAATATTAGTATACCTTTCAAATCCATGTTTCTTGGTATCTCTTGTGCTATGCACAATGAGAGTTTTTATTTTCTCGATCCCAACCCTTGCTAGGTTTACAATACTACCTCTAAGCTAAATGCGGCAGACATCGTTTTTCTTGGGAAAACATTACATTAAATAGAAGAAAAGTCATGGCACTCCCTAGCACACATAAAAAATGAATGTTCATAGAAGTACTTACTGGACTATTACTTCATTTTATTTCAAGTCACCAAATGGACAGTGAAAACAGACCCTCTTTTGTCAGGAGATTAATCCATCAGCTCTAATGCCTTTGATAAAGCTTAATCTGTAGGTGAAATGTTAAAGTTGATGGATTAATCTCCCTGACCCAGGAGGGTCTGTTTTCACTGTCCGTTTTGTGACTTGCAATAAAATGAAGTAATAGTCCAGTAAGTACATCTGTGGACATTCCTTTTTTTTATGTTTGCTTGCACGCATGTGCAAGAAACATAGTGCCACCATACAAGTTTTCATACTGTAGGTGTGGCACCCCCGCTTCCAATGCCCTGAGCATTTTTGCAGGCATGGCCGCACCGCACCAATGAATGTCCGAGCTGTCTACGACAGCAGTTCAGATGCAGTGGCGTACAGCTGAAAGAGAATGACCGCTGCAATCAGCGGTGGTAACATGTAGGCAATTTTCATACTGCCATACCATCAGCAGTACGCAAATTGCCTACACGTCACCACCTTAGCAGTCATTGTCTTTGAACTGTACCCACTGCACCTCCCGTCAGCATGATGCACCTCCCCCCCGATTCGTTGTGTGCTGAAGAGGTGCCCAATCCCCCTCGGCACATGCACACTCCCTCCCCAAGCACACTGTACATCTGACAGGGTGACCAATCCCCATTGGCTCCACTGCCTACCCAAACAAACTTCCAGGTGCCACACTGGGAGCCCACCCCAGCATGGCAAAAATCCTGCATCGTCTTTTTGTGAAAAAAAAAAAACTGTAACAAAAGAAAACGGTCCCTCGTTAACTCTCTTACCCCCTCCCTCAACCTGCGCACCTCACCTTCCCACATCCCCTCACCTCATACTTACCTCCGGAGGCTGGTGCGACGATCTTCGGTGGACCAGGAACGTGTCTGCACTCTGTAAAGCCGACTACGAACTGAAGAAATGCCAGTAAGCTGTATAATGGCAAAAATATATATTTTTTTTCAACTTTGGCTCATATCTCGGTCATTTTTTAAAATTTTTGCACCAAATTTTCAACATGGGGTTCTTGGGACCCTATCTCATGAATTCAGTCACTGTCATCTGGTTATTCATTCCCGAAGGGTGATTTCGCAGTCACTGCGTGGAATCACCTTTCAGGACTGATTAACAAAATGACAGTGTCACTGTTCATGAGGTGGACTCTCAAAAAGCCTATGTTGCAAATTTGGTGAAAAAGACTCCAAAATGACTTCTGACATCGTTGAGCAGTTTCACACACTCGCCAAGTTTGCAAATTTGTAATATTTTCACTCCAGATTTTCCAACATTGGCATTTTTTTACACCTCCTTATGAACAGTACAGCTGTCATTTTTCACATCCTGACCGAAATGTGTTTTTGTATTTCCAGCGTGGAACAGCGTGGGTGCTGTGGGAAATCAATGTTCGGGACATATTAAAAAAATCACAGTGACACTGTTCATAAGCAGAGGTCCTAAAATGCCTATGTTGAAAATTTGGTCATAAAAGTCCATAAAATGACTGTATTACGAGCGTGCATTGCGCAGTTTCTACGCACCCTCGTAACTTCACGAATTTGTAATATTTTCACTCCAGATTTTCAACACTGGCATTTTTCCACACATCCTTATGAAGAGTATAGCTGTCATTTTTCACATCCTGGCTGAAATGTGTTTTCACGCTTCCAGCGCAGAATAGTGTGGTTGCCATGGGAAATCAGTGTTCGGGTCAGATTAAGAAAATCACAGTAACACTGTTCATGAGCAGAGATCCCAAAATGCTATACTGAAAATCTGGTGAAAAAAATCCCCACAATAATTGCGTTACGGGTGTGTGTTGCACAGTTTCTATGCATGCTCCAGTTTTTTTACTCCAGACTTTCAACATTACAATTTTTCACACTTCCTCATGAACAGTACAGCTGTCATTTTTCACATTGTGTTTGAAATGTGTTTTCGCACCTGTGGTGCCAAATGGCACAGTCACTGTGCAAAATCACCTTTCGGCTAACAAACTGATAGTGTCACTGTTCATGTGGTGGGGTCACAAAAAGCCCATGCTGAAAACTTGGAGTAAAAATACCAAGAAATGCCCAGGACATTAGGGTTTCTGACCATAACGCCCTCCCCTATAGGGACTGACAGGCATCAGGGGTGTGACTTGGGATTGTCGACACATAATACTCATGCCATTCCACCCCTACCCCAACCCCGCAGCCAGTGACATGCAGCGAGGTGTGCCTTGGACTCTTTGGCCCCAGAGCTCACACCATTCTCCTATACTGCATCCATTTCAGTGTATTTCCTTATGGAATGAGGTGAGTGTAAAGCCCGAACACCCCAAGGCACACCTCGACACTTGCCAGTGTCTGCAGGGTAAGGTGAGGTGAAATGTCATGACCGTTATGGGCGACAACCCAAAAGCACACCCCGATGCCTGTCCATCTCTGCAGGGTGGGAGTGGAGTTGGCGTCAGTTCAATACATCACTGCCATTTCTATACTGCATCTGTCTAACTCCTGCACTTCCACTGCTAATGCCAGTAAGCAAACATTTGGCATTGGCAAATGCTTGTTTATGTGTGCTAATGAGTGGCATGACTTTACTTCTGCTTTTGTACGTGTTGTCACTGTGCACCCTGCCCTGCTTAGTGCGGCTCTGGTTGTAACTATTAAATTAAAACATTTATAGAATACTCAAATGTTGGTGGGACTAGAAAATTGTACCTCCGAATACAACTGGAAGATGCCTGAAATGTTTCATAGTGGAAAAAGGGTAGGGCCAAATTTTGTTCCCAGTTTTGTTGCATTGCTACTTCAAATTTGCACACACTTTCCAGTCCTCTGCTTATTGTTATTGTTACACAGGTTGCAAGACTCGAGCAGTCAAAAGTCCTCACATGTTGCAGTGTGTTACCTTAAGTATACGTTTTGCATTTTCATGCTTTCTGTTCTTCTGTCATCTCCCCCCCCCCCCCCCCCCAAATGTTATTAGACCCTTACTACTGTTGCTAGGAAATACGTGACTGGAAGATATACAGATTAGCAGCATATGGTAATTGTTACCATGTCAGTTTCAAAATCTGTAGCTACTTGCATAGCTTGCAAAGAAGACTCTGTGGATGTGATGTTTCCCTCTTTGTCTATCACTGAAACATCACTATGTAGACTGAGTAACCAAAACTGATAATGGCTGTACCTCAGCCTGTAGGTCTGAACTAAGATTCAAATATAGTTAAGAAACCTAGTGCATAGAAACTCAAATGCACTGACCATCAAAGGAGGGAAAGGGGAAATTGTTTAACCAGGAAAGGCACTCTAAGCCAGAGCTTGTTTTCAGGTGCAACCTGGGAGCACAAGGAAGTTAAGTGACTTGCTCAGGGTCACACAGTATGCAAGTAGAAGCTGTGGGATTCAAACCCAGGTCTGGTTTGCTGGATTTCACCAGATTTGCAACTCAGAGCCTTGGACCACTGTGCTATACTGCCTCATGAGCCGGTGTACTGCCTAAAATTAATAATAACTTTCAAAAGTGGTGAACTATTGCTTATTAAATCTGAAGTATTTTTTTTTCTTTGCTAATTAAATTATGTTACTACCTAACAGTATTTCTGTTCAGCATCCTGTCTGCAGGACAGCATGTCAATGGAGCAAGTGGAATGAAGATGACATGGCTAGTTCTGTCCCTCTACATACACCATTAGCCCTATGACCTCACAGTCTGTGACATTACAACTAACTAGGAAGAGCCAATCACCTGCTGGCAGATCAGTCATTTGTAATGTCAGTTCGGTCTCAGTAAAGTTTTGCTCCTGCTAAAAACTGGTGCATTGAATACTATAAGTTAACCCTTAGGCTGCTGACAGACTTAGAACCTATAGGAATTCTGGACTGATATAACACTCCGTAGCCCTGCAAGGGTTAATAGGGCCTCTGATGGATGTCTCTTTATGGTATAAGAGACTCTGAGCATGAGGTTTGGGTGAGAGGATCACAAAGTGAAGCTGAGCTGTTCTGTCTAACCAAATCTTATAATAGGAGTCTCTTATACCATAACAGACATCTCTTGGAGGCCCTATTATCTGATTATAAATTATTCAAGTTTAATTCAAATGATTTTTAATAAGTTTATTGTCTTTTTCTTAATTTTACTGTGCTGTCCTCCCCCCAGTGCTGAAATGAAATGCTCCCTCCCAACACTCCTGCATGAGAGCACACTATACACAGGATAAGAAGTACAGTGTCTCTGCATGCCGATTGACTAAATTCAAGTCAGTGATTTATAATTTGGTACACAAAACATGAATCTGGTCAGTATACATTTTTATTTTTAAAAAAAAGAAAGTTGTGCCCAGTAGCACAGTGGTAGCGTTACCACCAGTTACACTGGCTACCTGCATTAGGGAGCCGACTCAGGTCACATGGGAGCCAGCAGGAGAAAGAGGATGGAGCATCCTAAGGCCTGTTCTCCTCTCTCCGGGAGGGCAGACAAGTCATGCCAGCACGTGCCTGTCACCTGGTGGAAGCTGGATGGCCACACAGTGGGAGTGGCTACTCAGGAAGGGCCCACCGTCAAGTGTTAATACATACACGAGCACCTCCATATGCATGTGAGGTGCGTCACTGCATGATAGACAGTCCTAGGGTGAAAATGGATGAAAGACCCTGACCGGCAGGGTGGTGCATTGGTCCTCCGTAGGCCCCACCTGACCAACTGGGCTCCTCTCCCTACAGGCATAGATGCTGGAACCTATGGGCGAAGGGGGAGTGGCAGCACCCCCCTTTACCCATGAGCATTCAAAGTGCCTCTTTAATGCATGCAAGATCAGAAGGGAAACAATCATAATTATTTTAGACCCCACACGCACACACTTTTCCACATCTTCCAGCACCCATCCAGGGCTATTTGGATTGATCTCCAGAGGTGATGGGCCAGCCCCACTGACCCTAGAGAAGTTGGGTGACAGCACTTGGAGGGCTGAGCCTGATAGGGGCCATTCGTTCACATGGCAGATATATGCCTCAATTAAAGAAAAAATAAAAATATTTTGTAATGGGCTGGGGTGGAACTAATTAGAGACTGCGTACTATAGTGACATCAAAGTGTTGCTTTCCTGAGTGATTGGAAAGGGAGCAGCAGTGATGAAAGAATGTTGTCACAACCCCTTGGTACGTCCGAGGAACTTCTGTTTACTTCAAAATAATTTGTTTTGATGCAACAGTTATTAAAACAAATGAAACAACCTATATTTTAAATTAGTTTTTAGTTCAATTAGTTTAGGTTTTATTTCACACAGAATCCTGCAGGCAAAACATATTTTCAAAAGATTTAGAGTCAGGTTTATACACACTAAATGCACTCATACAGTGGTTGCACAGGGATCCAGAGTACTGTTTCTGGAATAGCACACGTGTTATGGCCAAACCGGCGCAGTATACACAGGAATACATTGTCAGGATTACAGAAATGATTCTTTTTTATCATGATTTTTTTTAATTAAATTTTCAAAATACAAAACACACTACAAAAGGTAGCACTGAATAACAAAACAAACAACTAGACACAAAGAACCGAGGCAGAGGGGATATAGATAGATACATATGATAACACTTCATAAGAATACCAAGAACAAACATACAACCATATAACAGTCAACAGTAAATTATATAGAGTCACAAAAGAGGCCACAATACTGAAGCCTAAAATCACGCTAAATCATTGGTGAGTGGCATATTTATTTTTATTTAGCTTTTGTTGACCGGGTAAGTGCACTAGACAAATCCTGCCTATTTTCAGGCACGACCTGGGGAAGGGGGATACAGATGAATGCCAACTGACCTTGAACCAGATTAAGCTGTTAGTGGTATTTTTAGTGAATGAGGGAAATTTGGCCAGGACACCAGGGAAATTCCCCTACTCTTTTCGATAAGTGCCATGGGATCTTTAACATCCACCTGAACTACCACCAATCCAGGCAGATGGGACCTCGGTTTAACGTCTCATCCGAAAGACGGCACCTCAGAAATGCAACACCCCTCTCATGCTGCATTACAGTGTCAGTACTGGGATATTAACCCAAGTGCCAGATGTGGGAACTGAACCCACAGCCCTCTGATCTCCTGGCCTCAGAGGCGAGTGTGCTACCTACTGAGCCACTGACACTGTGACAATATTGCTACGAAAGATTGGCAAACGGAGAAAAAAATTCCCTGAGATACCAAAACCGACAGAAGAGAAATAAATACCATCCAATAATTACAAACAAGTTTGATAAAGTGGGGGTTCCAAGGCTGAGGGGGAGGTACTGAACACAAATGTAAATGAAGATAAGAATCTCATTTACTATAACATGCATTGCATTTACTGGTTGTGACAGAAGTCATTCTTTCAAAAAGGTCCATCCGAGAGAGGGCTATGTGCCAGCTAGATATCGGAGGGAGGGATGGGCTTTTCCAAAACATGAGGAATACTCGTTTGGCCTCAAATAATGCTACTAGAAGCCAGCATGGTTGAGTTTGGAGTATAGGGGGGAGCCTAGACAGGAGGCCTAAAAGCACTAACTCAGGGGTGGGTACAATAATCATGTTTACAGAAATGGGGCCCGATTCCAAGACAGCGTACACTGGCGCAAGCCAAGTTATGCCAAACCCCCATGGCGTAACTCATGACTTGTGCCATGTATTATACCGTTCCCTATTCCAAAAGGTGCCTTGCACCATGTCAGCTGTGGGCTATGCCAACTGTGGGATATGCCACCCACTATGCTACAACAACACAATGACATGGTGCAAGGGTGGGTTACGGCAGCAACTGCGCCCTATTCCAGAAGGGCGGGTGCCGTAACCTACTACTGCAATTCCAGGAGCCACACTGGAGGAGCTAACTTAGAACATCTCGGAGATACTCTAAGGGGCATCTGTCGGTGCCATCCGATGGATTCCCACTCCGCAGTGCAGCGACAAAGGTCCAGCTGTACTCCCCGTGCCCCCACGTACACGACCATGCCCCCAACCCCAGAATGTCAGGCACCCCCAGGAGTCTATTCACCACTGTGCCGCCCCCAGACTCCTGTGCCACCTGTCCTGCCCCCCCATGCCCCGCGGTGCATGCTGTGGTGGTCCGGGGTGGGGGTGCTCTGAGGCAGTCTGCAGTGGGTTGCGACTTGCGACATGCAAGGCATATTACACCATGCCAGTGGCGCCGCCACGACAATGTCGCAAGTCGCACATCGTAAGTGCTGGGACCCTGCTGCTCTTAGAATACAGCGCAGGGTCCCTGGTGTAGCAATGAATGTCACAACTCATATATGCTCACAAGTTGCAACATTCACCCTAGAATTGGCCCCATGGTTCTTAGTAGCATTTACATGTTCTTGAGGTATTAACTTGTCACCAGCAACTGAGACTTAAATGATGAAATAACCTCACCAGCAGCTGAGACTTAAATAATGCAAGAGTCACACTTTCTTGAAACATTGGTGGTCATTCTAGCACTTGGCAAATCTGAGCGAGAAAGAATTTTGGCCCAAGGAGGTTTTCCTGTGAGGAAGTACCAGGAGGGTGACTTGCACCACCTCTGGTGGCATATTCATTATCCCCGTAGTGGAACATGGATTTCAAGCCAGGGGAGAGCAAACTAAGGAGGGCATTTTTGCCTAGTACCAAGATATGATATAATACCCTCAGACTTTTCTGATAATCCTTTCCATAAAAGTTCTTACTGATTTTAAACTTTTTGAAACAGTACATAGTTCTGAGCATGCAGCAGTACAGCAAAGTACATTCCTACCACATATTTTACAGCCACAATGGATTTGTATATGTTCTCATACTTGGCATCTGCAGATGAGTAGCAAAGTATTCATCTCTTGTGATTAGTAGGAACAAAAGAGGGAAGTAGTGTTGAGCCGAGTTGTTATGCACCATCTGCTCACCTATGTGGGGAGAGCACAGGCTGATTTGCTTGCTTCTAAAGCAGGAAGGGGCCTCAGAGTGTGTCATGCATGGGAAGTGTACCCACTGCAAGATGGGCTACTTTATGATATTGTGTTATGAGTGTGAGGAGATGTAACCATTCTGAAAACGTTGGGGGATCTGGGTTTAAGATCATTCTTTTATCTGCAGGCAGAGTTCCTACAGACCACAGAATTTGTGTGGGTGAAAGGAGTGTGTCAGGAGGTAGGATACCCAGTATGGCAAAATGAGTGTCTTTTGCCATGGGTAGTGGCATGATCTCTCTACAGTATGCTCAGATTGCGTCCCAATAGTGTTCCAAAGAAGGACAGTACCAGAGAATGTGGAAAAGGGATGCCTGGGGAAGGAACACCACCAGCTGTCACTATGTGAAAGTAGGCCAGCGTTGTACATCCCTAAAGGAGTTCTGTATGCCCTGTAGAGGATCTTATACTGTAATGTTTTGGTCTGAACCTCTCATGAGGACGTGTAGGTACAGGACCAGAGCGCATGCCATTTATCTTGAGAGACAGAGATTTCGAATCCTTGCTCCCAGGCCTCCCTGGGGCCCACAGATGGTGTGGGTCTGTCAAGTTAGACTGCAGGGCCTTGATCTTGAGGGAGACTCTTTTAAAGAGTGCATAGGTGTCCACCCATTTCTCTAAAGGTACAATAGTGGGAACAGAGTAGGCCCTGGAAACCTTTGCACTTAATAGGTCCCTGATTCGGAGATGTCTCCAAAAATGTGTTCTGGGGATGTCATACTTGAAGAGAGCTCAGTGAAGGAATGTAACACCCCAGTGTGGGGGTGGTACAAGTTTCCTAGAGATACTATACCCCTCCTGGAGACCTGGGTTTGAATCCCACCGCCCCCACTTGCATACTGTGTCACCCTGAGCAAGTCATGTAACTTCCGTGTGCTCCTAGGTCACACCTGTAAACAAGCTTCAGCTTAGTGTGCCTCTCCTGGTTAAAAAAATGATAATATAATACTATACCCCTCTTCTTCCAACACTTCCATGCCAGAGGTTTGCAGTCAATGCAAAAGTCTGGGTTGCCCAGAGACAATGAGTGCGAGCTTTGTGAGGGGTCCATCCTAGTTTAGAGGCATATCGGTTCCAAATTGTTTCTGTGTCTTGCACTGGGTGACGTGTCCAGGGCAGTTTCCACTGTGGAACGTTTGACGATGTTCAAACTATTGAATGACTACATATGTGTTTACCAAAACTTTACCCTGAGATTTAAAGAGCTGCCATTAGTATGACAGCTTTGAAGTTAAAAACACAAATGCTGCCTCCAGTTACATTAAAAATCATTTCTGACTGAGCTTATTACAATATGGGCACTCATAAGACAAAGCATCAGTCATGGCTATTGGGTAAAATATCACTGAGTGAATAATTTATTTATTCATTTATTTATTAACGAGATTTACCAGATAAGCATGCTGAGCGGACAACCACTCGTTTCCAGATGCGACCTGGGGTTACAAAGCATAAAGTGCTAGCAATACATTAGGTTTATTTGGTAATGTTGGTGAGAAACAGATGCAATAGTAGTACATACATCAGGTACAGCAGTCACAAAAAAGGTGAGAGAGTGGTCCAGAGATGTTACAGGCAGGACTTATGCATACATAATAGTTACAAGTTAAACGCCGAGTGCGTAGTAGCAATGGGGTCTGTGACCATAGTCATGTCTTGCAGAGACCATGGAGAAGGAGTACAACAGAGGCAGGGGCATTAGGGGTAATGCAGTTGTTTGCCTAGGAGCCCCGTTAAGCCACATTTAGATGCTTCAGTTTAGTAGGTCTGTCCTGCAGGTTACAGTTACAAGTGTCTGAGAAGTGGGCATGAAGAAGAGTGGACAAGGACCTGGGGGTGGTGGTGGACTACCTGATGACTGCTGGGAGGTTATTCCAGAGTGTGGGCAGCCTGTATTTGAAGGCTGATTGGCCCTTAGAGGAGCACCTGAAAGGGATTTGTAATAGATTCGAGTCAGAACCCCGCAAAGAGTAGGCCGGGGAGGGTTGGGTTGATAGAGTGGAACTGAGATAGGAGGGAAGGGAGTTGGACCAATGCTTGGCTATGAGATTAGCGCCGTGGAGCTGTCGCCTGGAGTGCAGCGAGGGGAAACCTAGGGCGGCATATAGGTGACAGTGGTGGGTGGTGGGGGCATTCTAGGATAAAGCGACAGAAGAAGTGGAAAAGGGGGTCCAGGCTGGCTAGGGTTGATGGGGAGGCTGCGCCGTAGACAACGTCATCATAGTAGAAGATTGGGAGTATCATTTTGTAAACTAGCTCTCTCTTGACTGGGGTGGTTAGACACCCTTTGTTACGGTAAAGGGCTCCAAGTTTTGGGTGCAGTTTTTTCTGGATGGAGTCTATGTAGACAGAGAAGTCCAAGTGATGATCCAAATACCCCCAGGTACCTAAAGGAGGTGCAGGATTCAGGATGGTTCCGTCAAGCGTTTGAAAGGTGGGTAGAGCCACTAGCCTGGAGATTCTGGGCTGTGTGCCGAAAGTTATGGATATAGTTTTCTTTGCATTGAGGACGAGTTGGTTGGAGCTAAGCCAGGTTTGGACAGCGTTAAAATCCTGTTGAAGGGTAGAGTTTAGAGACTCTTTTGAGGGGCTGGAGGCGTACAGGATGGTGTCGTCTGCGTACATTTGAATAGCAGATGTAACCCCTAGATGGCGCTATCCCAGGGGCTACTACCCCTGCCTGATTTGCCACTAACAGGTTGAGGGGCCTGGATCCAATGGCGGGTGCCTCCACCCAGAGGTCAGGGTTTGCAATAGTTAAACTACTTGGTCACAGCCCTCTGGACACTACAGCCCCCTTCTTCCCACTAGTGGCCCACATCATATCAGAATTACCTTCACAGTATACACTTACCCCAGGGTGGTTCAGGCACTGGGACCTCCTGTACAATAAGATACAGTGCAACAATCACAGTACAATACTTTCACATAGACAAATACCTCAGGCAGTATAACTTTGCTGAAACAAGCAGCTCGGATTTATTTAGGGGAATATAACAAGGACAGGGAAATCAGGTTAATTAGCTTATCACTTTACTATCTACCTATGGCTCTGTGCACAGCCTATCCCTACCAGTTACTGTCCCTGGGTACCAAGCCCTAGTGGCTAGTCCAAACCGTGGCAGCTGGTAGGGCTCTTTCACACAGTGAAAAGAAAAATTAGTTTAAACAGTCAGCAGTACAGTGATTCCAGTTGGATTTAATGTGGCAATTCAACAGGGCGACCCTGAATTAGTACTCACGACCTCCAAACAAGATGGGGTCCTTCAGCGTCAGCAGGGCTACTCTTGAGCTCACGAGACTCTTCACACATTTATATGGTGAAAAGAAAGTACTATACCAGGTAGGCTGCTTCTCTATCCCGACTAATTACTGCACAATACCGGGAGAACACACAGCAGATTCAGTTCCTGACAGACAGAGTGCAATTCAACAATTTCTCCAGTCTTCTACAGGGTGAGCCTGGTTTCTACTCTTCAGAGATCCTTTGATTCTTTTCACAGGATGGATTCAGTCCTAACAAGCAGTTACACAAGCTGCAGACCGGAACTCTGGGCCTTACACACGTTTTTTGACTGAAACTGTGCACTGAAGGAGCACAGGGTTTCTTTCCCCTTCACTGCCAGATCTAAACTGAAACTCCAACAGACAAAACCGGGCACTTCCTTTGAGTTCCTCCCAGTTCTCGACTGGATTGGCTGTCACTCACAATAGACTGCTGCTGTTGGTCCAAAAAGGCGCCGAAGTCTAAACTACATCTCCCAGAGTCACTGCCCATACAATCCTCTTGTGTCTGGCTCAGATTATGAGTCCAAGTTCTGATTCAGTCCAAGGCACCATTTTAGAGCTAGCTTACCCCACACTGATTGGTCCAGTTCAGCAGTTCAAAACCAGAATGGGAACTAGGCAGACACTGTTCTGACTGCAAAGAAAGCAGGTTAGACAAACTGTAATTTCATTATTACTCTAAATGGTTTCTGGCAAACAGTTACATCTTTCAGATAGGTTCCTTTGCACTCCTAGTGACTGCAAAATGGAGTGAATTAGCAGTAGCTGGTGGTACTCAATCAAAGAAACACACAGTCCCCCATACAAACTAATTATGTCTGCAAGCAGACAGCTCTTAAAGACAGTACCAGAGGTTCTAAAACACTCACTGATAAATGGCTTAAACGCCAAACACCATTCAGGCTTGGAGCATTCAAGCAAGCTTCTGGAAGTCTTTTGGGAACCCCCATTTGCAGGGGGGTTATACAGAGTTCGGGCAGGATAGTGGGAGGTCATTTAGGAATATAGAAAAGAGAAGAGGACCCAGGACGGAGCCCTGGGGAACCCCCATGGTGACTGGGAGCGAGGGGGATATTTGGGTGGCAAGTTTGACTGCTTGCTTCCTCCCAGAGAGGTAGTCTTGGAACCATCCAAAGGCTAGATCTGATAGGCCAGCATCTTGAAGTTTTGCTATGAGCTTGGTGTGGGAAACGGTATCGAAAGCTTTGGCCAGGTCAGTGAATATGGCCACTGTGATGTGCCCTTTATCCATACCTGAGGCGATATCGTTAGTAAGTCTGAGGAGCGCAGTTATGGTGGAGTGTGATTTCCGAAAGCCCGACTGAAAGGGGATGAAAAGGAGGGTATCAAGGAATTGTGTGTGAGTTGTGCTAGGGCAATTTTTCTTGCAGCTTGGCCAGGGTGGGAGGGTGAGATAGAGTTGGTAGTTCCCAGGCTCGGCTGGGTTGCCCCTCAGCAATGGTATAACTATAGCCTCCTTCCAGGATGTAGGAATTTGTGCAGAGGAGAAGGAGGCGGTTAAGGAGGTCAGCAAGGAGCTGCAATGGCAGGGGCAGATAGGTATAGGAGTTTAGCGCCCATGCCGGTGGCATTACCCTTATTGGGGTCTAGGAATTTAGGCGATTAGCACTTGAGGCGGGAGACTGGTTTGAAGGAGAAATAGTTGGATGGGGGGGAGTAGGCGACACATGTGGGGTACTGGTTCTGGTGAGAGGCTTTCTGAATTTGGCAGTAGCGATTTTGCGCAGTTGGTAAAAAAGTGATTAAAGGTTGAGGCAACTGCACTTGGTTCGGATATGCTTCTACCCTGGCTGGTAAGGGTAGGGGTAGGTGGCTGTATGGGGGGGAGAGCAGGATTTTTATTGACTTCCAGAAGTCGGAAGGGTGGTTGAGATTGGATGAGAGGGCCGCGCGGAAGAAATTCTTTTTTGCCTGTCTTATGGCATTGGTGCAATTGTTGCGGAGGGTGCAGTACTGTTGCCAGGAAACCGGAGAGCCTGTTTTCCTATGTATTTTCCATTTTCCATAATATGATACTGTATTTGATCTGACAAAGGTCTGGTTCAGTGAGTTCTGTTATTAGTATTAAATAACATTCAGAGAGATCAAAAAAACTCCTCTTTCTGACAGACGCAAGAATTAAAGGAAGTTAAAAAGAACTAGCAGCAGTAGCAATCTTTCATTTGTGCCATGGTTTTTGACAAGCTCAAAGCATGAATAACAGGCATTATACCATGGACATAAGTGAACAGCCAATGAAATTGTTAGACTGGCAGTTTACCACTGGTGTAAATCCTCTGATAACCAATGGCTGTTGATGAGTATATAATATATATTATGAATTGGGGTCCGCAAATGGAGGAAGCTGATTGGCCGACAGCTCTTTGATGCCGTGATGATATCTAGGTACATCATCATGGCTTCAGAAAGCCTCTGGCCACCAGCCTCCTCACTTCCAGCGCAATGTTTCTCCGTGTCTCACAGTCCGAGGTGAGTCAGACCTCCAGTCGGCTTAAAACTATCCCCCCATACATGTCGCTCACAGCACCTGCTCTCCAAACAGAAACAAATTCTCACCCGGCTTCCTCTCAGAGCACCAGCTACTGAAGTACAGAACCAGCCCCTCACTGCCACCGACAAGCAATATATTTCTTTTTTTTCCTCACACCAGTACATTTTCCCCACAAGTGCTGCCTTGCACCAAATGGCAGTTCATGTAAATCTACAAACCACTCCTTGACAATCATTCCATCGAGACAACAGCTTTAAATGTAAGCTGTGATACCTTACTGACGACATGAGCACTGCAGCCAAACAATAACAAAAGAGTTCAGTAGTGAGGAAAAAATAAAACGAGGCACATTACTAAGGAGCAGACCACAAAACCATACTATTTTTTCAGGCTGGGTTTGGGAAGGGGGCAGCAGAATACACAGGGAGACATCCCTACACTACACTACCTTTTACCAGCTCCTACAATAGCGCCACCTCCTGACGGCAACCCTAATAGAACTATTTTCTGAAATAGTACTCCTACACTACCCCTTAGAAAGCATTTTTTAATATGTGTTTTTTTTTGACAATTTTTTATTTACACCAATTTTGTAATCCAGTTCATAATAGCAATAATGCATGACAGGGTGTGGTATATCATGGGATATCATCACTTCTCGGGTGGTATGATGCACTCAGCCTGCAGCCTTATGCCCAACCACCCAAAGTGTGATGATACCCCATGATATACCACACCCTGTTATGCATTATTGCTTAAATATCTGCAACATAGGAATAAATACAATAAAAATAAAAAAAAGAAATCAACCTCTTTAATATTTGTATTTTATTATAGTAAAAAAAATTAACGTTGGTATAATCGCAGTAAGCCACTCGGAGGATGTGGGTTATCGGGGAATTTACCACTGCTGGCCAGGATTTACTCACTTGGCTGCGCCTCATGGGCAAACCACTTCAGCCGTGGTAAATCCCCTGATAACCCACACCTCCTTGTGGCTTATTGCTTAACTAGAACATTAAAACAAAGGGAGGAAGAAAGCAAGTCAGAAAGTGGGACAGCGCACTGTAACACTCTAAAACATTTCTGTCATACATAAAAAAAGCATAAAGACTACAACTGTGAACTCATGGCCACATTCAGTATATCTGCACACTAGTTCACATAATTTGTTACACTCTCAGGATGTAGTCTTAAATCACAATACTGCTAGGTGGGCATAAAGGGTGCTCCCTGGAGCTGTTGCTTTCTAGTGAGAAGGAAGCCAGATGCTAGAAGGGATATCTCAGCACCGCTGAGCGTTTCAAGCTGACAGTAATGGCACAACCCTGCAGCTTCCAGTGGCTGTTGCTATAAGCACTGGATACCTAAAAACTAGATACAGGAATAGAGGGGGGAGGCTGCAGGAGAATTAAATGATGCAACTGGAATTCTTCAGTAAGCTATTTTGCTCTACAGCCAAGGGCAAAATCCAGTATAAATCATCAAAACTCCATGGTGTACCACAGAAATTCTAGGTTATTTTTTTTTATTTGTAATTTGTGATAAGGAAAGGCACACTGAGCTGTGACAGCTCATATCAAGGTGCATCCTGGGGGCAGGTAAGAGACTGCTTTTATTGACGGGGGAAATGCTGGCCAGAACTCCAGAGTACATCCCCATCTCTTGCGATAAGTGCTATGGAGTCTTTAACCTCCGCTAGAGAGACAGCCAGCAGAGATGGGCAGAAGGGACCTCTGTTTAGCATCTCATATGCAGGACAGCATGTCAGTGGTAAAGCACACCCTCACAATGCTGTACAGTGTCTGTACATATAGTGTCAGTTAATTTTATTGGATTTCATAAACACAGGTCCCAAGCAGAATAGGGAATATACTGGTGGTAATATTTCTTTTCTTTTAAATTGTTACATAGTCCCTTGCATCTTATATATTCTGAGTATCAGAAGTCTAGCCCTAACATGGAAACATAGAAACATAGACTTTGAAGGCAGATAAGGACAGCTTGGCCCACCCAGTCTGCCCATTTCCCTACCTATTGGATAAGCTGCAGATCTTAGTTAACCCATAACCTACTTCGTCCTACCCCCCACCAGAATTGTCTTATGTCTGTCCCATGCATTCTTGAATTTCCCCACTGTTTTTGACCCCACAAGCTCCTCAGGAAGGCCATTCCATGCGTCCACCACCCTCTCCGTGAAAAAATACTTCTTCATGTTGCCCTTGAGCTGTCCCTCCTCTATCTTCAAATTGTGCCCCCTTGTTCTTGCACATCTCTTTTTCTGAAAGATGCTACCTTCCTGGACTTTGTTGATTCCCTTGAAGTACTTGAAAGTTTCTATCATGTCCACCCTCTCCCTCCTTTCCTTAAGGGTATATATATTAAGCTCCTTTAGTCTCTCTTCATATGGCTTCTGGTGCTGACTCTGCACCATTTTAGTTGCCCTGCTCTGTACTGTCTCCATCCCATCTATATCCTTGCAGAGATAGGGTCTCCAGAACTTCACGCAGTACTCCAGATGGGGTATCACCAACTGTCTGTACAGAGGGAAAACAACTTACTGTTTCCACTGGTGATGCCTCTCCCTATACATTCCAGTATCCCCCCAGCCATCCTTACTGCCTTCTCACATTGTTTGCCTACATTTAGGTCATCTGATATGACTATCCCCAAGTCCCTTTCCATTTTTGTTGTTGTTCTTACCTCCACCCCCCCCCGCCAACTGTGTCGCTTCCCCTGGGTTTTTGTTTCCCAAGTGCATTACTTTGCACTTCTTTACATTGAATCTAAGCTGCCATACTTTTGACCATTCCTCCAACCTTGCCAAGTCCCTTCTCATCCTTTCCACCCCGCCTTGTGTATCAACCCTGTTGCAGATCTTTGTGTCGTCTGCAAAGAGGCATACTTTTCCTTCCAGCCCCTCCATAGCATCACTTATAAAGACATTAAAAAGGACTGAACCCAGTGCTGAACCCTGTGGTGTCCCGCTAGTAACCCCCCTTTCTTCAGAGTGGATTCATTTACTATTATTCTCTGTGTCCTGTTGTCCAGACAGTTTTTAACCCAGGCTACCACCCTGGGACCCACTCCCAGGCTGGCTAATTTGTTTATTAATCTTTTATGTGGGACTGTGTCAAATGCCTTGCCAAAGTCTAGGTAGGCCATGTCCACAGTCGCTCCCTGGTCTAACTGTCCAGAGTTTTAAAACGGCACTAAAAACATACTTATTCAACCTAGCGTATCCAGATTAGTTCTGAACTGAATATTTAGCCTGGTGTACTCAGATTTTATTGAAGCTGCTATCTATGGTACTGTAGTTTTATGAATTTTAATACTTTGATTATTATTTGTGTTTTTAAATTATTTTTTGTTAGGTCTATGTACAGCGCCTTGGTTTTAGAAAGGCGCTTTTACAGATAAAGATGATATAAAAGATGACTTTGGTCACCCAGTCAAAAAAAATCTATTAGATTCATCTAACATGACCTTCCTGCTGTGAATCTATGCTGCCTTGGGTCTTGTGCCCCACTGGCCTCTAGGTAATCAACAATTCTTTCTTTCAGAAGTGATTCCATCATTTTCCCTACCACTGAGGTCAAACTAACAGGTCTGTAGTTTCCTGCCTCTGCTTTGCTCCCACTTTTGTGAAGGGGAATTACATCCACCCTCCTCCAGTCCTTAGGTACCACACCATCCTCCCATTATTTATTAAAATGGGTAGTCAGTGGTGTCACTAGTTCTCCCCTTAGTTCTTTCAGAATTCTGGCGTGAATCCCATCAGGGCCCATTGCTTTGTCCACCTTCAGTTTTAGGAGTTCTTTTCAGAACCTTTTCCTCTGTGAGTGGACTGGTATCGACCCCACCCTATCCAGAGTGCTTCTATTGGTTGGATTAGGTACCTCCCCCTCCTCTTCTTTTGTGAACACTGAGCAGACGTATTCATTCAGTATCTCTGTTTTTTAACTGTCACCCTCTGCCCACCCACCCTCCCCTTTATTAAGCCTTACTATGCCTCCCTTGGTCTTTCTTCACTCCCTAATGTACCTATAAAAGGTTTTATCCCCCCTTCTTAACTGAGTTGGTTATCTTTCCCTCAGTTTGGGCCTTTGCTATTCTGACTGCCTTCCCCACTTTCTTCTGCTTTAACTGGCACAGTTCTCTGTCCTGCTCCATCTGTGTTTCCTTGCACTTCCTGAATGCTATTTTTTTCTCCTTAACCTTCCCCGCCACCTCTTTTGAGAACCATAGTGTTTTTTTCCTTTGTTTTGATTTGTTTATTTGCTTCACACAAAGGCTTGCTGCCTCTGTGATGGCAGTTTTGATGTTTCCCCATTGTTCCTCCACCCCTCCTTCTTGCCTGTTTGCTGGTGCTTTTCTGAGACACTGTCTCATTTTGACAAAGTCAGCCCTCCTAAAGTCTAGGACCCTCACTTTTGTATGGCTTGACTCTATGGCTATGTTTATCATGAACCACACTGTTTGATGCTCAGTTGTTCCCAGATGGCTACCCACTTCTAAATTTGAGATCCTCTCTCCATCTCCATTTGAGTGTACCAGATCTAAGTTTGCTCCTCCCAAGTGAGTTCCAACACTAGCTGTCTAAGGCATGCCCCATGTAGGGCATCGAGAATGACCCTGCTCTTGAATGTGGCTGCAGCAAAGGTGCTCCAGTTAACATCTGGCATATTCAGGTCCCCTATCAGCAATATCTCCCTTTTTTCTGCCATCCTAAGGATGCCTGCTATCATTTCCTTGTTCATTTCCTCCCCCTGAGACAGGGGTCTGTATACAACACCCATGCAGATTGTGGTGCCATTTCTTGTCTCCAGGGTGACCCACAGTGCCTCCTCTCCTCCCTGTTTACCCCTTAGTTCCATTGCTTTGATCTCTTCCCTTGTGTAGAGAGCTACATCTCCTCCTCTTCTACCCTCCCTGTCCCTCCTGTAGACTGTGTAATCTGGTATGCTGACATCCCAGTCATGGTTCTCTGTGTACCATGTTTCTGTAGCTGCCATTATATCCAGGCATCCCTCTTCCATCAAGGCCACTAGTTCAGGAAGCTTGTTACCCAGACTATGGGGAATGGTACTCATTGCCCTCCATTTTTTGATGGCCATACCCTTTTTAGCCCCATCCCTGTCCTTACTGCCTTTGCCTATTTCTCCATTTACCCCTGCCCTTTTCCTTATCAACTTCTCTATCTTGGTGTCTATCTCACTAACTACCTGTCTTTGGGTGGGGGGTGCTGGATTTCCTGCTCCTTTTCAGTGCCTGTTCCCTTGGCTCGTTTAAATGCTTGCCAATGAAGCATTTAAACCTATCACCTAGGATTCTGTTGGACACCCTCTGATAGTTTCCTCTACCAACATGTGAGGGAATGAAACCAGGCATCCTGGATCTGGTGCTCATGAACCTAGACCTCATGGAAGGGGAATAGGGCAAGTGACCATAACTCAGTGTGGTGCAAAATCCCCCTTAGGTGCAGAAACCAGAAATCCCAAAAAAAAAAGGGTTCTGGACATCAGAAGGGCTGATGTGGGGGAGGTCCTTCATGCCATGCACAGAGTGGTAGGTCAGTTGGAGGGGGTGGAGAATAAATGGGAGATCATCTAAAGGTAGGTTTAGCAGGTCACCAAGTGCTGTCTATGGATACTTGAGAAGAGCAAGAAAAGGAAAAATCTGATGTGGGGCTCAGGGGAGGTGAGGAAGGCAGTAAAGCAGAAAAAGGTTGCCTTTGGGAGGTACAAGGGGGATCAAATGTCAAACAGCAAAGTAAACTGCTAGGAAAAGCTCAAGGCAACCAATGCAGAGGTGAAGAAGGCCAAGGTGCAGATGTCAAGGACAAGACCTTCTTCAGATGCATCAGTGAAAAAATAAAAAAAAAGAGAATTGAAAGGTTGGCAAAGGATCATGATTGGGTGAGTGACCAGGGGAAGCAAATATAATGCATGTCTACGTCTGTTCAGTTTTAACTTTTCACAAAAAAAAATGGCAGTTCACTGCAAGATTGCAGAACAGGAAAAGCTAGGGGTCTTAGGCACAAATTAGAAGCGGGACATGTGGCGGCTGACAAGGTTTACAGTGGTCTGAATTCATTGATGGTCAACAAATCACCAGGCCCAGAAGGGCTACACCCCAAGGAGGCAGCCTGGAGACAGTTGGCCACCCCACGGTGGACATTTTCAACAGTTCACTGGATGCAGGACTAGAGCAAGGGGATTGGAGGAAGGCAGATGTAACACCACTCCATGGGGGTTGGGGGGGTACCCATGGAATAAAAGGACAGTGAGTTTGACCTCCATTGTGGGCAAGTTGATTGAGGCCATCTTGAAGGAGCACCGAGTGCATTTCCTGAAGAAAAACTGCCTGCAAGACTCAAGGCAGCACACCTTTATTAAATGGAGATCATGTCTGATGAAACTTGTTGATTTCCTCAAAGTAGCAACTCAGGCCGCAGATAAGGGTCAGGCTGTCTCCATCTTACATCTGGATTTCAGCAGATCATTTGACTTGGTAGTGGACAGAAGGCTGGTGAAAAAGATAGGGGTTTAGGGTTAGAAGAGAGCATAACCAGGTGGATTGGGAACTGTCTTGGGGAAAGGTCCCAGAGGGTGGTGATGGGGAGCACTCAGAAAGAAAGGTAAGTCACTAGAGGGGTACCCCAGGAGTCAATCTTGGGTCCAGTCCTATTTAACTCGTTCATCTGTGAAACAGGTGAAGGAAGACAAGGCATGATCAATCTGTTCCTAGATGACACAAAGTTTGAGGGGGGAGGATTTTCACTATGGAGGGTGTCAATGACCATCCATTGACATAAAAGGAGACAGGGTAGGCTGGAAAGGTAACCAGGGCTCTGGCAGCTCAAATGCATTGCCAAAAAGGTTAAGTCATGTATACTAGTAGAAACAGTCCTAAAACCAAGTATTGGCTTAGGGGTATCAAACTAGCCCAGACAACAGAGAAAAGGGACCCAGGAGTGAGCATAGCAGATAGCTTATAAATCACAGTTCAGTGCAATAAGTTAAATGGAAGTGCAAACAGAATGCTGGGTTTCATTGGGAGAGGGTTCTTCAGTAGGAACAAGAAGTTGAGCCTGCCCCTTTATAGGTTTCTGGTGCATCCACACCTGGAGTGCTGTGCATTGGTCTGGAACCCTTATCTGAAAAAAAGACAGCGACAAACTTGAGACTGCAGTGAAGGGTGACAAGGATGATTCGGGGCAGCAGGTGAAATCTTATGAGGAGCTTCTGAGTAGCCTAACATGAACTCACTGGAGTCTAGGAGGGATCATGGGGGACATGATAAATATTTCAAGTTGGTCAAGGGTCTTACATGTAACAGGTTGACCACTACACTCCCCACAATGCCTGAGTGGCAGAGCAGAATCCAACAGGTGGTGGATATGGAGAAAATTAGTGCTGACTTGAGTCTGTGTGCAAATATCTTGAGAAATGGAGGCCATGTTTCACTTACAAAATGAACTAGGAAGAGTAAACCTTTAGCTTGCACATCTATAAATGTACCAAGTGGTTACCAATACCTCATGTAAATTCCAGACTATTTGATGACTTTTTCACTTGTTTAATTGTTGCTGTGTGTTTCATGTTATCTTATGTGTTCTTACTGCATTACATCTAAGCCACGAGGGGCCAAGTTGGAGCCGCTCCAGAGGTTGAGAGAGAGATCTGTTTCTAAACACAGATTGACCTTTCTTCATCTATATGGACTGTGCTGCTGAACTATCCATAATATAGACTTTAATGGTAACTGAAACAGTAAGAAAGCAATGTATGATATATTTATCATTTAAAGTATATGTCGACTTATATCACAAGCTGTAACTATATAGTATCTCTTAATAAACCTGAGTTACAAAAAGATATATATAAATTTCAGGTTTCTTAGAGCAATTAATAAGGTGCACAGCCAGCAACTTTTCAAGCATCACAATGGGTCTACCACAGGAGGGCATGGATTCAAGCTAATAGGGGAGGTTAAGAAAATATGTAAGGAAGGATTTCTTCACAGAAAGAGTAGTGGAGAGATGCAATGGGTTGCCTTGGATGATGGTTGAAATAGAAACTGTGGTGGTCTTCAGGAAAGCATGGGACAAATATATGGGGCTAATAACAACGGGAGTGGGACTTTCGGAGGGAAGGAGTGCTAAGCCATCACAAGGTGGCCCAGTAATACATGCACAGCATTAGGCTGGTGGGGGTGCAAGTTAGAAAAATGCACAGCAGACTAGAAGGGCTTCAGTCTTTTTTCCACCAGGAAGATATATCTGTTTCTGTTTTTCTTTTCTCCCTGTTTACAGCATACTGTCCGTATAAGTAAAAGGCATTCACTATAAAGATTGTTCTCTCTCTTTTTCTTTAAATGAATAGGTGCTGAAAACTGCACAGTTGACCTATAGACTAAATTAGATGTTTTTCTGACATTTATTAAAAGCAATTAAGTTTCAAATTAGTCTCATAAAATGCAGTGATACCATTCATAATTAATAAACGTTACTATGTACAGCTATTTTGATGTTAAATTACGAGGGAGTTGCAACTATGCATCATAGCCTTCTTTTTTCTATGCAGCAGGTTAACCAACACATGCAAATTATGGTTTATTATGGAAATTGTTAATAATGTTTTTGTCTACCTTTTGCATGTTATGAACTAACCAATTTCAAACATGAATCATATAACATTTGTCTTATTAATTTAGTTAAACATTAATGTACTGTGTGCTGGTTCCTAGTGACCATTTTCAGACATGACCTTTCACGCCACAGTGCCACATGACCTTCTAGTGTGTTAAGTTCATTTTTTTGACTCCATGCAGATTAAGGATCAATTGCTCATACACCAAGTAATCAATCAGTGAAAAGATTAACTGTGACAGGAATGTGCCCATGTTAATGTTATCTCCTTTTTTGTTATTGTAATTATTTTTCTTTCTACTTATTCCCATATAAGTTATTTCTGTGATTGGAATGGTGTGGTGCAGACAAAAATGAAGTTCAGATCACATGTCCCAGCAGCTGTACTAGGAAACCTTTATTGTAAACAGTGGGCCAGGTGTGATGGTGTCACTTTTCCCACAGAGGCATCTGAGAAGCTAGGAAATAAACAAAGTAATAAGAGAATGTGAGGGAGCTTGCAAGGATTGGGTTCCCATACTCAGACAATAAGATACGAGGATGTCATAAAGCCTTAGGGATAGGTTTCAGAGATATGATCATGGAGTGAGGATGTTGCTAGGTGGGAAAGGGCAATTCGGCACGGCAGATTTAAACATGCACACACACACCCATGCACCACACACTCACATGGATGGGGAATACCGAAGAGGACTGCCACTCCAGAGAGCAGTCCCATCCTACTGCCCTGAGTACATAAATAGAAGAGAGTAATCACATCTCTCTCTCTCTCTTTGCTTTCCTGCAGTCTTTGAAAATGACCTGGGGTATGTCCCTTGGTGAGTGTTCCCCAGTAGGAAGAAGAACCCTGCTCCCATAGCTAGCTTATCTGGGTGAGGAAAGAACAGTCTTAGTGAATGTTTCTTTCAAGTTAGATGGCAAGTAAATATAGATTCCAATGTGAGACTAGATTGTGAGTTTATTCTATAAGTAAGTCTATCTGTTCAAACTGTTTTATTTTCCTTTCCTGTAAATGTGTGCATCTTTTAGTTTACTGTATGTATCATGGTTGTAATATCTTGTAGTATTATAGTAGTAAAGATCTATTTTTATAGTACCAGTGACTGAGCATCCTTATTGCAAAGGAATTCTAATATTTCTGCTACGTAAGATAAAAATTCTCTGTTTGAAGTCTGCCATCCGAAATGCACTCTACTAAGTAGTTCTGTGTTTGACCTTCCAAGTCCCTGAGTAGGACAGAGGTATTTTCCTGGTATAACCAGGTGGTGGCAGCAGGAGAAGTGATTAAGACAAAACTCCCCAGAAGCTGATTCAGCCCAAAGGAAGTTTTGTCACAAACTGGAAGCAGAGCACTAGGGGTAGTGCACAAATGTAAAGCCAGAATTTGTGGGCAGTGTGCTTTCCTGGTGGAATCAGGAACTTATCTGGTTCACAGAAAACTAGAGATTGCCAGTAGAAAAGTTACTTTATTAGTCACGAAACAAGATACACAAAAAGATTTTACTACTGTTCTTTTTATTTCTAGAAACACAGCTTAGTGCAGTGAAGTTAACAAGTATGATCTCCTCAGCATACAGCAGCTTTTGTGTGCCTCAGCTCTGTGAGCTGTGCAAAGGGAGAGGGATTGTCTTTAAGGGCCTGACTAGAGATGGAGTCATAGAAGCCCTGGAGAAGCATGACCAAATGCATTGGAGACAGGCAGTCACTGAGGAGTATGACTAAATGCAGTTGTAGCAGGCGGTCACTGATGAAGATGATCAAAGTAGCAAGACTGAGGTCACAGAGGCTGAGCCAGAGTTGAACCTTGAGCTAGGAACTGGTAAAGCAGTGCTGCTAAAACTGAGCTAAGAACTGGTGCAGCAGAGTCTCAAAATCAGCTTGAGCTTCTGAAAACAGAGATTGTGCTGAAAGAGGCAGAACTGCAGAGGGCAAGGCATGAGGCAGAGAGGAAGAGAGTAAGGCTAGAGGCTGAGGAAAGAGAGAAGGCATGACAGCACAAAATCCTGATGCAACAGGAGAGAGATCAGGAGCGTCAGCATGAGGTTCTCATACAAGAAGCAAGAGAGAAGAAAAGAGAGAAAGAACAAGTGGAAAGAGAGAAGGAATGCCAGCATGAGAAAAAGATGGTGAACCTGCACCAGAAAGCACCACAGCAAACAGTAATTAATGACATGTGGGGGTCCAACCCATGAAGCCACAATTCATTCTAGAATGTTACCTCAATAGCAGGAGAGGGATGATCTTGATTTATTTTTTTAAATCATTTAAGTGTATGTGTGCAGTTTAAATTGGACAGGGATTCATGGATGACCCACCTTACTTTATTTTTCATTTAAACTTTTGTTGACCAGGTAAGTGTAATGAGTCAAGGCCTTTTTTCATACTCGACCTGGGACCATAAAATATAGTCAAGATGTTACATTAAACAACAACAGAAACATAACAATACAATACATTAGGTGTAAAATCACAAATTCAATGAAAACATTTACATGTTAAGAGACTTAAGTAATATTCCTTAAGATGTTTTTTAAAAGTCTCATGTCCCAAGTCTAATTGAAGAAAAAGTGGTAAATGATTTCACTCTGTTGCTGCAACAACAGAGTAGGCCCTCATTCCCATTTTAGTGGTTACACCTGGGACAACAAGTCTAGGAGAAGTGCTAGAGTGTAAAATCCTGTCAGTTGTCTTAAAAGCATACAAAGAGAATAATGAAGATGCAGTCCCTAAACTTAAAATGTTGTTTGTTAAACAATTTGGGTTATACAAACAGCTTCGGTTTGGAGGTAACCAGCCTGTCAGTTGATATAAAGTGCAATGGTGTGTTCGATAAGGCAATTTTAAAACAAAACCTACAGACAGCATGAAAGGTCATAGTCAACAATGACATGTCAGAACTTGTTAATCCAGAAAACAGGAAGGAGTTGCAATTCTTCATAGATAATAGAACATTATTTGCAACCTCAAGCCTAGCATGAGCAGTCAAGGAATTCTGCAACCTAAACAGGACACCCAATCTCTGATTAACTTGTCTGCTAATTTGTTTTATGTGAACGGAATATGTAAGACATTTATCCAATAGGCTCCCCAAGCATTTAAACTGGGTGACTTGTTCCAGTTGGATTCCAATAGTGTCCAGGACTAAGAGAGGCATGCTCTTGGCCAGTCTTTGCTTGGACCCAAATAACATACTTTTAGTTTTTTTTGCTGTTCAGGAGCAAATTATGTTTTTGAAGCCAGGAGTCTAGGGTCTGAAAATCAGCGTTTAAGTTTTGATTTATATTTTCTACTGAGGAAAAACTATTACAGAGAAGTATATGATCTGCGTAATTATTATGTTTGTTCTCTCTCTAGTAGTGAGGGCAGTTCATCAGTGAACAAAGAGAACAAGAGGGTTTCCAGGATGGATCCCTGGGGCACCCCTGTTCCATAATTCTGCCAGCAGATAATACACCCTGGTAGCCTACCCTTAAAGGATGTTCAGATAGGTAACTTGAAAACCAATTACTAGGTGACTCTGCTATTCCAAGGCTCCTTAGTCTCTTTAGCAGCAGGCGATGATTAACCAGGTCACAGGCCTTGGACAGGTCTACGAACACAGCACTGATGAACTTACCCTTCTCCATTGCTCCACTGATATAGTCCATGAACTTGGCCAAGGACATCCTGGTACTATGGTGTTTTACGAAAGTCATGCTGCTCGGGAAACTGAAGGACAGAGGAACCTAGGAATTCTGAAAGTTGTTCATTGACAGTCTTCTCCAAACATTTACTCAACAATGGCAGTAGGGATATTGGACGATAACTATCTAAATCACCTAACACTCTACCCTTGAAAATAACAGTTTCTTCCCACTGACTAGGGAACTGGCAAGTTATAAGGGATAGATTGAACACTTTAGTCAGTGGTATATAAATATGAAAGGCTATTAACATTAAGAATCTTGGTTCCAAACTATCACCTCCTGAGCTTTTATTAGTGGAAATGTTTTTAAGAAACTTCAGTACCTGTTTTGGTCTAACAGCTCAAAAATAAAAGGGGGGAACTTGGGTGCTACCTAGTTCTAAAGAAGCTCGATTGGATCAGAAATAGTTTTACCATTTACATAAAATGAATCTGTCTGTTTCTTAACAGTAGGATTTGTAAGAGTCTTAATAGCTGTCTAAAAACGTTTTTGATTTTTCAGTTCACACTGCTGTTTATTTAGAAAGAAATCAGATTTACTTTTTCTTAGCTTTATTTTACAATCATTCCTTAGTCTACGATAAGTATTAATGTCTCTTTCATTCTGAGTTTTTTTAAATTGGACCCAAGCTTTGTCTCTAGATTTCATTTAATGAAACAAGTCAAGAATAATCCATTTATTACTAGCTTCTCTAACTCTTCTTGTGTTTTTGGGAAAAACTTCTTTTGTATATTCAATAGACAGGTTCTGATTAACTCCTACAGTATTTACACTTCTCGAATAGCCTCAAGGAAGGTCCAGTCAATTCCATTTAAATCCATCAGCAAATCATTTTGTACATAGGTGGAAAATGTCCTAAAAGTAATATATCTGGGTGGAGACCTGCCTTGATTACCCTTCTAGGTGCAGTAAATTGGTAGGAGATCACTCCCTACATCCAGAAGGGTACCACTGCTTAATACTTTTGTTGAATTATTAGTCAGAACCCAGTCTAAGATTGTATGTCTTTTACTGGCTAGATTCATTCTAGTATAAGATGTTATAACCTGGCATAGTCCAACATTAGCGATCAAAGATTATATTACAGGTTCATTATTTGGATCCCAGTTAATATTAAAATCTTCCCTAACCAATATGTCCCCACCACTAGATAAAGAGCCTAAAAATTCTAGAAAATCCTTTAGGCCTTTAATGTCCATCTTAGAAGAGTCGACTGTACTTGTTTTTAACTTATAGCATCCCCTATTAAAAGCTGAAAACATTTATTTATTTATTTATATAGTTTTTGTTGACATAACATAACATTACCACTCACATTCAGTTATAGGTTTATAAGCAGTACTTAGTTCAGTAATCTCCAACTCATCTTTATAATAAACCAATATCCCACCCTCTTTCATCTTTCCCCTCCCAATCCTTCTGAAGCAAATTATAACCATTCATCATGTAAAATTTGTCATCATCCTGAGGTTTCAACCAAGATTCTGTTCAACAGAATATATCTGGGTGAAACTGTTCCAACCAGGCCTCAAATTCAGCTTTTTTTGATTTTATACTCCGCACATTAAGGTGTGTGAAGCACAACCCCTTAAGTGTCCAATTATTATTAAGGGAAGAATTATCATTTGTCAAAGGGCCAGGGTTGGACTCAACATCACCTGATAAACATATCATAAGGTATAACAGTGATGATAAAAGACAAACAGAAATTGGTATACGCCATAGCACTGGTCTCAGATAATATCCAAGTCATAGGCTGATCTCTTCTTTAAAACACCAAAGTGTTTAACAGTAGTGGGAATTTCTGGTATGGAACCTTGTAAAAGATTTGAGTAATAAAAATAATTAATCTGACTATCAGGTTTAGTAGGACTATCCTGAATATCTAATAAGTAAGGTATTCCCATATCTGACAGGACAAACCCCAGCAGGATGCTACAAAGCACTAAATGACAAAATTTAATTTTTATATTTTGTAAAATGATAAAAGAATAAAAAAAACCTAGTCCAGTAAGACAGGAATTTCTTTAAAAACAAAACAAAAAAAACTAATGTTTACCATATATAAATACAGAGAATTTACCTCAGCACAGTGGTAATCATCTATTAATTCACAGACTATCTGGTCTAAGCAGGGACCTTAGCTTACACAGTAAAATAATTTCTACCGAGTGGCGCTTACACCACTCATGCTCACGCCTCAGCGCTCGCGCTCACTCAAGTATGGGCTTTTGGAAGTGCCCGACTCCTCCCCTTCTTGCTCCAGCATCCAATAGCTCACCGCCAAGCTCCCTCATTGGCTGTATTATCAGCAGATGAAAATGGGCACAGGGGACAGTCTCAAGAGCACACAGAGACATTTTATGAATGTCCCACTAATTCGTATAATGAAAAACAGAACAGTCACAGATGAGCAGAAATAAGACAGTCTTGTTACTGGAGCATGCAGATCCTGATGACTGTGGCAGGATCGGTGGAACATACAGATGATACAAATGCTAGTACACCCTTGCTTGCTGGCCATGCTGTGTACGCATTTGCTAGAATGGATGAAAAGGATTGCATGGACTATGATAAAGTCAAGAGGGTGTTATTGAAACATTGTGAGCTAATGTTTGAAGCTTCTAGGTGCAAGTTCAAGGAGTTAAAGGAGTAGTTCAGTCAGACTTTGCAAAACTGTATGTTGTGCAGAGTGTTTTAATTTGTGTGTGTGTAGTCCTAGTGTGTCCTTCCCTTTGTATGCTATTAGGAGTTTTTTTCTAAATTAGCCTGCTAGTTTTATGGTAGTTGTATGGCCCCTGGAAGTCTCCATATTAGCAGTATTTTTTGCTTTTCTTGTTCCTACAATGCCTCCTGTCCCATGTGACAGTCATGTATCCGGGACCATGGATTCAGCAAGCACTGGTTTAGAGTCAATTTACAACAGCAAAGCTGTGTCATTAAGTAACTTTCCTTATCCAGTAAGCACTAATGGCTACATTTACAGTTCAGCAAATACTTGAGGGCTAACTGAGTGGGTTTTTTCTGTAGGAAGACAGCTAGAGTCTTTATTGATTATTGCATTGCAGACCTGGGGTGATTTGTGTGCTTGTTATGGCTGTGTGTAGTTTGATGAAATGAAATATTTTAAAATCAAAACATTTACTCCTGCTGGCTAGACCTGACACACACACATAGAAAACAAAAATATTGAATTAGAAGTATTTAATGAATGCCAGAACATTAGGCTCCTATCTCTAGTACTTGCTGAATCAGTGGTATCAGATGCATCACTGTCACATGAGACAGGAGGCATTATAGGAAAAAGAAGAGCAATAAAACTTGCTAAGATGGAGATCCCCAGGGGCCATAAAACTACCATATAACTAGCAGACTAATTTAGAAAAAAACTTCTAATAGCAAACAAAGGGAAGGACACATCAGGACTACACAGACAAATCAAAACATTCTGCACAACACATGCTTTTGCAAATTTTGACTGTACTACTCCTTTAAGAAAGGGCCCAGGAGAGATCAAGATAGAATTGCATGTTGAAATGTGTACCTATCTAGGCTGCTAGATGAATGGGAGTAAAGTTAGAACTGTGGAGCAAATAAAAGACTTATTTATATGGGAACAATTTCTTAAAGTTGTACCTGAGGATCTGTGTGTGTGGTTGCTGGACCGAGCATGCATCTCCATGAAGGAGGCAGCAGAAAGTGCTTATCTGTATGTGGCCAGCAAACCACACTTGCTGTGTAGGAACAGTGGGGTAGGGAGGGGGTGCTCATAGTTTCCAGGGGATCCAGGAATGGCAGCCTAAAATAAACCAGTCTACACCAGAGCTCAAAACACAACCCAATGGCCCTAAGGGCAAAAAGGAGCCAGGGGCAATGAAATGCTATATTTGCCAGAAAGTGGAACACCTGTCATATGACTGCCCTAAAAATATGAACAAAGGGCAAAAGCCTGAGGGATGGGGTGGTCAAGACAGAGCCCAGCAGCTAGTAGCCTGCTTACAGACGGTAGTACCACTTAACTACTCCATACAAATGCACCCTGTCGTAGTTAATGGGACTGTAACACAGGAGTTGAGGGATGCTGGTACCTCCATAGCCATGGTGAGGCAGTATCTACTCCATGCTGGGCAGATTCTGCCGGGGCAGTTTTCCAAGATTCAGGGAGTCACAGATCCAGCAGTCTAAGTACGAGTGGCTCATGTCTTCCTGAACTAGGAAGGAGGCCATGGGGTAGGGGAGATGGGAGTCATTCCTAGTCTCCCTGTGGATGTGATAATGGGAATGATTTTGACCACAAGGAAACTCTGGTGTGTGTTACTACTTGCAGTCAGGCAAAAGAGCAAGCTCCTGAGGGCGAGGAGGGGGGCAGCACAGCCTTCACTAACCTGTCCCTCAGCAGCTGAGGAAGCAGCTAGTGTGGTTGAGGGGCTAGCTAGGAGAAGCAGCCCTGAGTGCCAGCTGCACCCCAAGGAGATCTCAGCCATGGGCAGGTTTCCTGCAGAAGGAGTGTTGGGAAGGGTCAGATAGGAGGAGCTGGGCAGAGCTCAGCTGGCTGATCCTTCCCTACAGAAACTGCGAGAGATAGCTGATAGTGCTGATGACTCTCAGAGGAGTAAAAAGCGAGTTTACTGGGTGAATGGGCTGCTGTACAGGAAGTGGATACCATACAGGAAGCTAAAGAGAGAGAGGGGTACTCCAGCAGCTGGTAGTCCCTCAGGCTTACAGCAAGCAGCTTGTGGCCCTGGCCCATGACGTCCTTTTTTTCAGGCCACCTGGGTATTAGCCACACAAAAAGGTGGCTTGCCAACAATTTACTTTGGTCCAGTATGTACACAGATGTGATAAATTACTGTCACACTTGTCCACAATGCCAGAGGGTGGAAAAGGTAGGGGACTCATCCAAAGCATCTTTGATACCCCTGCCTATTACTGATGAAACCTTTAAGTAGGTAGCCATGGACATAGTGTGGCCCCTTAGCACCCTGAGTCACACAGGTAAAAGGTACATATTGGTTGTTGTGGACTACATAACCAGGTACCCTGAGGAAGTGGCCATGTCTTCCATTGAGGCAGAGAAAGTGGTTGATGAACTCCTGGGAATCTTCAGCAGAGTGGCCTTCTACCAGGAGATGTTGTCAGACCAGAGGTCAAATTTCATATCGCCACTCATGACTAGTCTGTGGGAGAAGTGTGAGGTGAAACAGCTCTGTGCCTTACCCTATCACCCCAAGACTAGTGGCCTATTTGAGTGGTTCAATGGGTCCCTGAAAACTATGCTCAGGACATTTGCTGACCAGCAGAAGGGGGAGTGGGACAAGTATTTGCCCCATCTCATGTTTGCTTACAGGGAAGTCCTAAGAAGTCCACATGGTTTTCAACCATTGAGCACCTGGAGCTCCTGTTTGATCAGAGGGTGAAGGGGCCCCCAGAATTACTTAGGGATGAATGGGAGGGTGACCTTGCCTCCCAAGGGGAATCTGTTGTGGAGTACATCCTGAACTTCAAGACCCAGTTTAAGGAGCTAATGGGTCTCACCCAGGAGCACTTAGCCACTGCACAAATGCAGCAGAAAGCCATGGGGCCAGAGTCCAGGAGTGTGAAGCCGAACAGTGAGTAATAGTATGTGTCCCAGTCTGAGAAAATAAATTGCAGGCAACATGGGAGATCTCATTCTCCATAATCAGGAAGGTGAGTGAGGTCAATTATGTAGTAGAACTACCTGACAGGATGTGCAGACAGAGCGTATATCATGTTAACACAATGAAGCTCTACTATGATATGGAGGAAATGGTCCTCACTGCATACAGTGCCCCAGAAGAGGAAAATGAGGCTGATCCACTGTTAGACCTCCTTGGGGAGGTGGGGGAGGAATCCTCAATGGATAACCTTGCTCTCTCAGAGCAGCTGACACCAGCCCAGGCAGAGGAGATGAGTGGGGTGCTGTGAGGATTTGGGGAAAGGTTCACAGGGGAATTGAGGTATACCACAATAGCTGAACACCACGTGGACACTGGGGCCCAAGTGCTGCTGAGGCAGTTCTCCTATAGGGCACTGGGGGGGGTTAAACAGGACCTGACCCAGCTTAATAAGACTAGTGAGTAAATTACAAAATTACTGCACAGGAGCTTGGCATCGCATCTGCATATCCTGACCATCCAGCACTGCAGTGGTTCGCAAAATGCCAATGTGGATGGGTTGTCTAGCCAGGGCTAAGTGCATGGCATGATACTTTAGGCATTTCCTAGTCCCTACATGAATGGCACTGTCTCTTGGGGGTCACTCAAAAGAGACATGCCTTCAATTTCCAGGGAGGAAGATGTGACAGGAATGTGACCAATTTAATGTAATCTCCTTTTTATGTTGCTTGCACGCATGTGCAAGAAACATAGTGCCATCATCCGAGATTTTGGAGGTGTGGCACCCCTCTTCCAATGCAGTCAGTGTTTTTGCAGGCATGGCCCCAGTTCCCCAATCACTGATGCAGCTGTCTATGACAGCAGTTGAAAATGCAGTGGCATACAGTTGAAAGGGAGAGCTCCGCTTCAGTGAGCACAGCTCCCCCCTCCACACGCGCACGCACGCACACTGCATGCTCATGCGCCTTCCCCTTCCCCCCAACACTGTACAGCTGATGGGGGTGCCAATCCCATGTTGGCTCCATGCCCCCCAAAGCATCCAGGTGCCATGCTGGGAGCCCACCCAGCGTGGGCAAATCTTATGGCCGCGTTGGTGCCTAATCTGGGCCGCTGCATGCCCCTGGGGCATCCAGGTGCCATGCTGGGAGCCCACCCCAGCGTGGCAATTATTTTATGGCCGATGGGGGTGCCCAATCTCCCGTTGGCTCCAGCCCCCCCACAGCCTTCTAGCTGCCACACAAACGTCCCTCGTTGTCTTAGTCAAAAAAAACCCCCTGTAAATACAAAAACTGTCCCTCAGCACTTCTCCCTGCCTCCCCCCCAAAACCTGCACCCACCCACTGTGCACCCTGCCTCCCCACACCCGCCCTCATCCCATACTTACCTCTGGAGCACGGCGCGACAATCTTCGGTGGACCGGGAACACGTCTGCGCTCTTCAAAGCCGACCACGAACTGAGGAAATGCCGGTAAGCTGTATAATGGGATAGATAGTGTTTTTTCAACTTTGTTGCATATCTCAGGCATTTTTGGGAATTTTGGACCCAAATTTTCAACATGGGGTTTTTGAGACCCCTCCTCATGAATTCTTGCACTGTCATGGCATTAATCACGTAAGGTGATTTCGCGGTCACTGCGTGAAATCACCTTTCGACTGATTAATGAAATGACACCGCCAGTGTTCATAAGGTGGGCTCTCAAAAGTCTATGTTGAAAATTTGCGAAAAATTCCTAAAAATGACTGTTTTACTTGAGCGTGCTATGCAGTTCCACGACACTTGTAAGTTTGCAAATTTTCAATATTTTCACTCCAGATTTTTCAACATTACCATTTTACCACACCTCCTTTTGAGCAGTACAGCTGTCATTTTTCACATCTCACCCAAAATGTGTTTCATACATGTGGCACTTCTAGCAGGCGCATATCTGTGCAATCAATGTTTGGGACAGATTAAGAAAATCACAGTGACACTGTTCATGAGCAGAGATCTTAAAATGGCTATGTTGAAAATTTGGTGAAAAAATTCCCTTCAGACATTCTGCAATATTACTAATGAAGACATTGAACAGAACTGGCCCCAGGACCGATCCCTGCAGCACCCCACTGGTCGCCCTTCTCCCTAGACTGCACACCATTTACCACCACTCTCTGCCTCCTGTATGTTAGCCAGTTTCTAACCCAGTTAACCACCCTTTCCTCCATGCTCAGCCTACCCAGCTAGTTTATCAGCCTCCTATATGGGATGGTGTCAAAGGCTTTGCTGAAATCAAGGTAAGCGTTGTCCACTGCCCCACTCTGATTCACTCCCTTTGTCACCCAGTCAAAGAAATCAACCAGATTTATCTGACATGTCCCCACTGTGAATTCATGTTGTCTATGGTCCTGGGCTCCGATGGCATCTAGATGCCCCACTATCCTTTCTTTAAGCAATGTCTCCATGATCTTCCCCACTACTGAGGTGAGGCTGAATAGCCTATTGTTCCCTGCCTCCTCTCTGCTGCCGGACTTGTATAGAGGGACCACATGTGCCCTCCTCCGGTTCACTCATGTTGAATGACTCAGTGAACATGGCTGCCAGAGGTACTGCTATCTCCCTTCGCAGTTCTGTTAATATGCTTGGACGTATGCCATCTGGTTCCATCGCTTTGTCCACCTTCAATTTAGTGAGCTCCTGCAGGACTCTTTTGCCTTTGAATGGACTATTGTCCACCTCTTCGCTCCCTTGGCAACTGCTGTACTGCTGTGGCCCTTGCTCCTCCCACTCTTCTCTGAATACTGAACGGAAAGACACAGTGGATGTCTTAGGAGGAAGGCATGGAACTATCACGTCCAAATACCTAAACAGCACATACAAGCAAGCAACATTCGGCATTGACAAATGCTTGTTGTTATTTTATTTTCTGCTTATTCTCATATAAGTTCATTCTATGACTGGAATGGCATGGGATGGACAAAATGGTGTTCAGGTCACATGTCCCAGCTGCTGTCCTGGGAAACCTTTAGTGAAAACAGTGGCTCAGATATGATGGTGTCACTTTTCCCACAGAGGCATCCAAGCAGCTAGGAACTAAAGTAATAAAAGAATGTGAAGGAGCTTGCAAGGACAGGGTTCCCACACTCAGACAGTAAGACAAGAGGATGTCATAAAACCTTAGGAATAGGTTTCAGAGGAGCGATCATGCAGTGAGGATATTGCTAGGTAGGAAAGGACAGTTCAGTCTGGCAGATGTAATTACACACACACACACACACACCATGCACTCATGTGGGTGGGGAATACTGAAGAGGGCTGTCACTCCAGAGAGAGGTCCCATCATACTGTCCTGAGTACATAAATAGGAGAGAGTAACCACAACTCTCTCTCTGACTTCTTTTAACCTTTGAAGAGGAGCTGGGGTCTATCTCTTGGTGAGTGTTCACCAATAGGAAGCTCTGCTCCCACAGCTTATCTGGGTGAGGAAAGAACAATCTTAGTGAATGTTTCTTTTAAGTTAGCTGGCAGGTAATATAGATCCTAATGTGAGACTAGATTGTGAATTTATTCTGTAAGTAATCTATCTGCTCAAACTGTTTTATTTTCTATTCCTGTAAACATGTATGTCTTTCTACTAGCTGTACATATCCTGTTTGCAATACCTTGTAGCATTTAATAGTATAAATCTATTTTTATAGTACCAGGGGCTGAGCAATCTTATTGCAAAGGTAATTTTAATATTTCTGCTGGGTAAAGTGAGAATCCTTTGTTTAAAGTCCACCATCCAAAGTCCACTCTATCAAATATTACTGTGTTTGGCCTTCCCAGTCCCTGAGTAGTACAGAGGTATTTTCCTGGTATAACCAGGTGGTGGTGGCAGCAGGAGAAGTGATTCAGACAAAACTCTCTAGACGCTGATACAGCCCAAAGGATTTTTTTGTCACACTGATGGAAAATGAGATTAAAAAGCTGCTGACACTTAAGTGGAAATCTTTGAAAAATGTACTATTCAGACACAGTTCAGCTTGTATTTCATGTTTCTTCTATAGAGTTCTCCTCCCTGTTATGTATTACTGAGGAAATTTGCATTACTCATAATTGTTGTCCCATAGAGTTCATCTGTCCCAGCAATGTATTCCCCACCTGATGTCAAGATGCTATGTTGTGACATCACAGTCTGTTGCCATGGAAGCAATTGTGATGTCAGAAACAGAGCATTATAATCTCTGTTGAGAAATAAGCAACTAAAATATATACATTTTGAAAGAGCAGCTGATACCTACAGGAGAACTTTAAAAATCAATGAAGGAAAAGAAGAAGAATTTATATAGAGTTTTTCATACGCATTGGATCCCAAAGTGTTTTACAAGCAATTGAAACAAAGACAATGATGGTAGAAAAAGGCCAATGGTCTACCCAGTCTGCCCAGGTTCCCTGTTTAGCCCTAGAACCTACTGTCCCTCTAGGGTTCTAGCTCTCCCCATCCTTATGACAGGGAGCTCCTGCCACTCTTGAGGACCAACCTTTTCTGAAATCTGTTGCAACAGTTGTTCTATTTCCTAGCCTAATCTATCCTTTACAATTCCTAGTCCATAAAATTGGCCACCTATATGCACTCCCCTTCCCTTTCTTGGCTATGCTATAGTGTCCTCTTTAATTTTCCTTTTCCCTCTCAGGTCCTCATACAGGGGAGGTTATTGTGGTGACCTCCAAGCGTATAAAACAACAGACTGTGCTTATTATTGTTAGATTTAGTACTGTATGTAATAGCACTATGCCATAAAATACTTTAATGTATATACATTATGTGTATGAAACCTGTAAATGTTGAAAATACCATGGCACTAGATGTTCTTGATAATAATAAAAAGTACTAGTTGACTGTATTATAACAATTAAGTTAGTTGTGCTATTTAAAATGCATGTAAATTGCTGTAAACTGAGACAATCTGAAATGTCATGTTTATTTGCATATATCCCACAATGCTTTACATTATGGAAGTATGTGTGATGTTGTGTTTCTTTGAAACTTGGCTTATTGTCAATGCCCTTTGGGGTAACCCATGTTTCAGTGCTTCTGCACTGAGGTTCTTTGTCTTTAGCTTGTTTTTTTAATTTTTTTATTTGAGCCCCCACCACCCAAGCAAACAAGGCCTGCATAGGGAAGGAGGCTGAATCTCAACTGCTAAGTTAGATCAGAGATCAGTGTTAGTAGGTGATGGCTAATTGCAGAGAAAGGACAACCATAGTCTGTTGCTGCAAACTGATGTACTGAAGAAGGGATATGCCATTGCTTAAGGTAATTTCCTGCATTTTGAATAAACATCACACAGAGATTGTGAGTTGAACTTGAAGTTCGGTGTCCGGTCCATCTGTTATCCCACAACCCTCCACAATCCTCTACTTTCTTCTCCCAGTGTCTGCCACCCCAAGCAAACACTATACTCTTCATTCTGTCCTGGCTGTGCTTGAAACCACCAGTGGTTTTCACACCCACCACTTCATCTGATAGATTACTCCATGTCTCCACCACCCTTTCTGTAAAATAATAATACCACATGTCCCTCCTGAACCTCCCTCCTATTAGTTTCCACTCATGTCCGTGTGACTGCAAGCTATGTAAGTAATGAAAGACTGGTAGTGAAGCGACTATAAATGTATAGTGGTAGACATTTTACGCATCAACACCCACACACAACTTTGGACAATTGCATGAACCAGTTTCATGGGAAGGGGTATGTTGGCCAGGACATAAGGGAAAGTCCTCATCTCTTTTGAAAAGTGCCTTGAGTTAATTAACAGTATTTCTACCTGGGCAGCACCAGAAATGGGAAGAGGGACCTCAGTTCAATGTCTCCTCCAAAGAATGGCACACTCTTACAGTACAGCATCCCTCTAGTTCTGGACTTGGGTGCCAGGGATACAGTTCAGTTTATATTTCACATTCGTTCTGTATTGCTTCTCCATATTTTTTATTACTGAGGTCTTTTGCATGACAACAGGATCTTTGTTCCTTGAGAGCTGACCAGTCCCTATTGATTATTTTCCATTTGATATCATCAACAGCTTGTGACATCTCAGCTATTTCCATGGCAACAGACTATGATATCACAAAAGAGGATTAGGACTAGGGCAGATGAACTCTGTGGGACAAAGATCCTGTTTTTGTGCACATTTCCTCATTAATACATAAAGAGAGGGAGAAATGTGCCCTGCATCGTGGACTCGCAGCACAACCATGCCACATCCCCAGTGCTTGCACTCGTACCAAAGTGGTCTAACTGACCTGTAGCAAAATGGGAGCCCAATAATGACACATGTCTCAGTATTTGATAAACGAATCATTACTGTGCAGTACAGCTGCAGCAACCACCATAAATGCATCGTAACAATTTAAAAGAGCAACCATGCGTTTGGTCACATTTACCCTGTCGTAGGCTCACCCAAGAATCAAGAGCTATGTCTGGAAATCCAGCTCCATATTTTTTAATGTTCTCCTAGAGGTGTTCTCAGTCCTGTAAAATACATAAATTGTCACCATTTAACCATACATTTTGAATTTCTAATGTTCGGAAGTTTAAGTGTATTACTGTCCTGTACTGTGCTATGTTATTCTTGTATTCAACAATATTATTCTGCTCCACTGCGTACTATATTTCTAGATTCTAATGTAATAAATGACAGGGTTAAATACATATACAAAACACATGGATAGTGTACATGTAGGTGTAACCAAATGTAATGCTGAAAAGTAAGAGTTGCTGGCAGTTTTACTAGGGTGTTAGCTGTATGACTGAACAATTGATTACTCAATGAACTACTTAGTGCTACAGGAAAACAATATAAATAACCACAGTCAGACTCAACAGATTTTCAGGATAAAACAGTAACATATCATATTACACCATGTGATAATACACTCAGCACTACAGCAGTACGTGCACATCATGCAAGTACATTTTGGTGCGCAGTACTTAAAAATTTATATTTGGGAAAAACAGGTAATGAGATATTTATCCAAAGCTATTTTTACAGGACAGTCTATTATGCCCAAAGGCTTTTTTACAATAGGGTCCTGCCCAAGATGGCTAACAGTTACACAGTCAATGGGGCAGTTTACATGATAAACACATTGCCATTCCCAGACTATCGGAATACTGATGCAAGTGGGACAGCTAGCAGGCAGCACTAGCATAATGCATGCTGATCTGCTTGCTTTGGGCTGCCAATTGAGCGGGAACGGTGATCACATGTTTTAACATGTAATGAGAGATACATGATTACAGACCACAGTACATATTGCACAAAAATCTATTTACACAAGTATTTTGTATTTCCAGGTTTACACAAAGGTATTCTCTGTTTCAAAGTGTCTAGTCATCACACCATAGATCAAGGGAGCATTCCCAACCAATCAGAGCACTCGTCTCCACATGACACATTCTTATTCTGTCAAGAGTGTCTCAAGCAGAGCTGTCCTGGAAACGGGCTTGTTTGGTTAAGGTTTTTTAAATATTTAATACGTTATTGATCGAGCTTGATCAATAATATAATAATATGGACAACAAGCACTCTTACAGTTGTAAGAGTGATCTCATATGCTTAGGGTATCAGAACTGCTCACCTTTGGTTCATAGGTCTTGTATCATAAGAACGCATGTGAGACCACTCTTACAACCGTAAGAGTATTCTTGTTGCCCATATTAACATACAGTAAAGGGACTGCATACAGAAATGAGGCTTGGCAATAATTAGTATACTCTGACATTTACACTGCTTCTAACTACATAAATTTGATTTCTAATGTCAAACTAGTACATTAATTTCATGTTTGTGTGATGCCCCTGGAGATTAGAGTATTTCAAATGATACCCTCTGCACTGTGTTATTCACGCATTCCCCAGCACTCCAACAGTAGATATTTTGTTTTCCGCTGAAGAGAGTGGCAGCTGCAGCTCATCGCATCACAGTTTAGCTTGCCTAAGTTTAATAACTTAATCAGTGCTGGAATTAAACTTTATGAGCTTTGGGAGCTGGGGGCCCCATAAGGGTCATATCTTTAAACTGAGACCCCCTTCACATTATAAATCAATGGCAGTGATTTGTGAGCTACCAGTGTTCTCTTCAGAGCTAGAGGGGCTGAGCCCTGGCAAGCCCCCCTGTAATTACTTAACTCATTATTGCCTGGGTGGCCATTTTGTATTAGATTAAGCAATGGATGGTTCAGTCTTCATACAGAGTTACTGGAAGTAATGAGAGCAGCAGTGCAACTAAGCCATTGGGCAAAATGACCCAACCTTTTTTTTAACTGTAACATATTCCAGACATCCTCCAGTCTCATTTACAGGTAAAACTGTTCAGTTCTACCAGAATTTAGGTGTTTTATAAGTGATGTTAATGATTTTTTTCTCAGGGAAAAGAGATGGCCTCTTCATAGAAACAAAGAAGATGATAGCAGAAGGGGACCACAAGGTCCATCTAGTTTGCCCAAGGTTTATTGGTTTCTACCCCACTCCCTATATGCCCCTTTGGAGAATGCTACCTTTGTGTCTGTCCCAAGCTCTCTTGAACTCCCCGACCGTTTTGGCAGCCATGGCGTCTGGAGGCAGGCTGTTCCAGGTGTCCACCACCCTCTCAGTGAAGAGGAACTTCCTACTTTTGGTCCCGAATTTTCCTCCTTTCAGTCTCAGATCATGCCCCCTTGTTCTACTACCTTCCTTGACATGAAAGAGTTCCTGTGTGTCTACCTTATTTATACCTTTGATGTACTTGAAGATCTTGATCAGATCTCCTCTCTCCCTCCTCTGATCCAGGGAGTATATGTTTAATTCCCTCAACCTATTCTCATATGTCATTTGGTGTAACCCCTGTACTATTTTTGTTGCCCTTCTTTGCACTGTCTCTATCCTACCAATTCATAACATTAAATCTGTGCTGTAGTTCATTTGTCTCAGAAATAGAATTGCAAAGCTGGCCAAGGTTTTGGATGAAAAAATTAAAAACATTTTGTGAACAGATTAGGAATCACCTAGATAAGTAGATTCAATATGTCTGGTAAGTTTCTCATTCATGGAAGCTGAAAACTGGCTTTCAGGAAAAACGTTTTTCGCTGCGCTGCTGCTTTAAGTTAAGGAGTCTATATTTTAGTTAGTGGCCTACAAAGCATGCTCTTGGATTCTGCACAGTTTTTTCTCACCTGTTTTTTAAAGTTTTTAACATATTTTTCTCAGTTCTGAGACATCTGTGTAAACCATGGGTTTTGCCACTTTTCCATTTTGTTCACAACATGGGTGCCAGAACATGGGGAAAAGTATGTGTCTGTGTGTGTGTGTGGGGGGGGGGGGGCTATAGTAATTACAAAAGAGACCATGATTGCTTCCCTTCTGACCTTGCATGTGTTAATGCGGCACTTTGCTTATGGGCAAAAGAGGAGATGCTGTAGCCCTCTCTTACCCATAGGTTCTAGCACCAGTGGCTCACAATGACTGTGGGTCAAATGGCGGTTAAACATATTTGAAGGATGTATAGTGATCTGAGTGTGTTTTATTGAGTGTCTCAATTTGAGCGACTCAAAACCTCTCATAAAATGAGTGAGTATGAGAAAACGCTGATATGGACTTTTAGAACGAGTGTAGCAGTATGCTGCACTCGCTCAAACAGGATGTCTTGCTTTGTTTGGCCAAGCTCTGCAGAGCTGGCCATTTGGCATAGTGGCTTGAGTCACCACCTGTGGAGCTTGAGGACCCAGGTTTGGGTCCTGGTGCAGGAGAATTTTTTGCCCTTGTGTTTTCTTTTTTTCTATAAACACCCCCCAGAGTTAAGAATCCTTTGTAAATTGGGGTAGTTGCCTTATTGGTTTGGGTGACTTTAAAAACTCGCCTTATCACATAAAACTTATTTGAAGCCTGGTTTTGGTTCACAATGACTGGGACTGAAATACTATAAAAACTGTGCTTCCTGCCTTGATTTATAGCACAACAGGCTACCTAAAATACCATCTCTCAACAACTGAGGTGAATACTTGATAGAGGTTGGAATTTTTCAGCCAAGGAATTAGGAGGCTAAACCAATCAGATTGTGATACATTGTAATTGCTACATGTATGCTCCTCCTTATACTGTATTTAGTGGTTTCCAGCACCATTGGTTTAGTAAGTAATAAGTCACAACATGGTGTGCATTATAGGATTTTAATGCACATCCCAGGAGTGTAGTAAGGCACGAGTCCAAAGGCAGAGTGTTCTTATGGCTCTGGGAGTGCATTAACATTCTACGACACACACCCTGGAGGAGCTTATTACACTTATAAAATGGATCTAAGTAGGTTTTTTGGGGAGGAAAATGAAATTGCCACCTGACTGTGAGTTCATAGAGATTTAATGCATGGTCAGGTGCTCGCTCTCGGGCAATGCAATTTCTAGATCTTTTCTTGCCATATTATACAAATATATCTCCTAGATGTTCTTTTCCTTTGCCTCCAGGTACAGTATGATTATGTTTGATCTGTTTTGTAAAACATGTAAGGGGAATTTTTACTGTGCTACTCGTGACAAGGATGTTGGACCACATAAAACGTAATTGAACTTTATGATACATGTGCCTACAAGCTGTGCAATAAAAATGATGTGTGCATCAGCAAAAATGACACATGCATCATTTTCTGCCACAAAATGTTGCAAATGTGAAAACGTTTTCAAAAAATACATGCAAATCGATTGACACATTTGCAGTAACGCAGCTGCAATAAAACAGCTGCCTCAAGTCCTGCATCCAAAGCTTTGAAAATCCAGGCCTTAGTCTTTCTAGGTGTCCTTGATTTGTACATTACTCACAAATTAAGTCTGCGTAATAAAGTATGGTAGCGTTAATACATTGTAGACTATATGTGCTGCTCTTGTGAGGCTCAACATCTAATTCTTCTAAAGAATGGCAACTGTGCGGACATTTCACCAGAAAGTTTAGGTAAATGTGTTTTAAATACAAAAGCATTATCGAATCCGGGTCGTACCTGAAAATAGGCAAAGTTGTGTCTAGTGTACTTACCTGGTTAACAAAAGCTAAGTAAATAAATAAAACAGAACTCCTAAGTATTTGTGTTCACAGATTCAAGAAGGCCACCATTAGTATACACTTTAAAGTCTCTAACCTGGACAGACCCAACAACAGAGTTTTTGTGTTTACAGTATTTAGAGTATTTAGAGTTAAGTGTTTTATATTTTGAAAAAATACAAAATCACACATGCCCCCACGATGTAAAGCATCATGGGCTACTTATGCAAATCACCACAGAATATTATGCTGGTTCAACTTTAAGCAGACATGTATGGTGCCGAAAGGCCTCTCACACAGTATCTGCTTAAAACTGAACCAGCATAATACTCCGTGGTGATTTGCATATGCAGCCCATGATGCTTTACATTGTGGGGGCATGTGCAACTTAAGGAATAATGCCTGACAGGGTGTGTGTCGTGCTGGGATAACGTCACGCCTCAGGTGCTTGGGCACGAGGCCGCAGGCTGAGTTCATCCAACAACTGAGGCGTGATGTCATCCCAAATGACACACACCCTGTCTGGCATTATTGTTATTATACAATGGCTCATTGCTATATATAAAATAAAAAAATAATTTTAAAGAACGTTTTTATTGGTGTGGAAAAATATTTTTGTTTCTTAAGAGGAGATGCAAAAAAAGAGCTCTAGGTCCAAAAAATCATCTACAGGTTCACAGTGAGGCTGAGACTAGACCCGTGAGGTTGTACTGGCATAACAGGACGGGTCCAGCCCAAGACTTGACCAATCAGAGTCCAGGATTTTTTCTTGCCATTGTATAATGTGTATTCTCAAATGCCCTTTGGGGTAACCATCGCCTCAGTGCTTGCGCACAGAAGTTCTTTGTCTGTTATATTTTTGTTTGTGAATTTGGTGTTCATGAAAGGGACCGGACTGACAGCACTGGAAACAGAATCCATCTACTGTCCTGACAATGCCTCAACCTTGTCATGGAGGAACCACCACATAGGTGAGGGGTTAGTTCAGACTGCATGCCCATTCAGTCGTTGGCCTCTCATGTGAGACTACCAACAAGGGTTCCAACTGTGTTAGTGATTTTGCGATGTGGACACCTGCCCTCTGGGAACTGGACTGAGACCACCACAGCTCATCTCACATAAGCCACTGATCAGCTGTTAAGTGGTAAGGGCCTGTTATCACTACCAACCTGTGCTGGATTTGAACTAGTGCCCTGGAGGTGAAAGGCTGCTTACCCCTGCTACCAGTTCACTAAGCAATCCAGTTCCCTACATGTTTTTTAAAGAGCCCCTGACACCATTGTGACAACTTTGAGAAAATGTAATGTTTAGCACAAGTCAGCTTATATTTTAATATTATTTCTGTATTTCTCATTCTTCTTTATTACTAAGGACATTTGCATGTAAACAGGATCACTGCCCTATCTGTTCTGGCAGCTTGCCTATATATGACATCACAGTTCTGTTTATGACATCACAGTCTGTTGCTATGGGAATAATTATGATACCATAAACGGGGGATTATTTATTTTACTTATTTATTTATTTACAAGTTGGTAACCTGGAAAAGCACCATGACCAGAAGCTTGTTTCCAGCTGCAACCCAGATTATGATGTCATATGTAGGATAGCAGAAAGAGCAGATAGGGTCTAAGGGACAGTAAGCCTCTTTCATACAGCTGTCCTTGGTAATAAAGAGAAAAGGTAAATAATTATAGAAAATCCAAGAAATATAGACTGAACTGTCTAAATCTCACATTTTTCCAAGTTTTTCTAATGGTGTCAGGGGCTCTTTAAACAGATATTGAGTCACCAAATCATAGAATTTTGTTGGCATAAAAGGACTATTTTGGCCCATCATTTTCATCAATATTTAATCAATGTATTTATGATTGTTCTTGATGGTATACAGCCCCGGCAGCAACATTTTGACAGCGACTGACATTACAGTGACAACAGCGCCAGGTCACTGTTGTGTTGGTGCTGGACCCTGGTACTGTTTTATGGGGGTCTTGCACCACCTCCCCTAATCAGGTCCGACCTGGAATTGTTTATATTAATTCAGGGGGTTTGTGGGGCACAGCCCTCCACTTGGGGGGTTTGGAGGAAAAGCCCCCTGAAGAAAACATGGTCGGCAGTGACCACCTTTATGCCGACTGCAAATACAGTCGACATAAAGGTTTTGCTGCAACGTCGGTCAACAAACTTTTTGTCGACCTGGCGTCGTAGATCCATTCTTGATTTATGTTGTACTTTTGCATATTTGTTGACTGCTGTGCCATTTTATCATTTCTATTGTATTCTGCATGCCCGGGTCATGCCTGAAAAAGGACCCTCGGTCGAGTGCTCTGATCCAGTTAACAAATTAATAAATAAAATAAAAATCTAGTCTGCTCTGCTCTGCTTTCCCAGCCTGTTACTATACCCTGAGCTTATTTGGTCACAGATGCCCCTCTCTCCTCCCTTTCCTTTGCTTATTATGCCCTTGTGTCTATCCCACGCATGCTTGAAGCTCCCCACTATCTTCACCCTTACCATCTCTTCCGGCAGGCTCTCCCAGGTGTCTACCACCCATTCTGTGAAGACGTATTTCCTCATATCCCTCTCAAACTTCCCCCAAGCTTCAAATTATTGCAATATAGTCACCATGTCATGACTTAGGCTGTTTGTTATTTTTTTCAACATATTTTATTTTCCTGCACCGGTCCCTACAGAACCTCTATCCACCGCTGCCATATGTGACATTGCCAACAGCAGAGTTCCATCTGCAGTATGCATTCCCAACCAGGACCACTTCCCCAGCAACTTGGTAACTCCTCTGATCTTGCACTCCCAGGTTTCAGTCACTGCAATGAGTCTTGTGTCCTCTGTCCAGCTAACAATAAGGCAATCCTGGTATCAGGGCTTGGGGTCAGTCAGATGACTGAAACCTGTGGTGGCTGTGGTGGGCCATGATGGAGTGTGTGTCCATAAGGCTCATTTACCCATAAACCACCTCACAACCCTGCAACACAGGCATGCAGGTTTGACTGGGTCTGTGGCAGGTTTTGTACCAAACCCCTGCTGCTTTCAAGCTGCTGTCCCTTTAAGACCTCAATGTACTGCTTGTTTTGGGTGTTGGATGTACCTCAGAGGAAGGGGTGCTAACAAACAACACCTGGCCTCAATAAAGGGAGAGAGGCAGAGGTTTTAGTTTCAGTAAGGCCCTGTTCACACTACCCCTGTAACATTACAGAGTGCCCATACCATTACTACAACGGTTTGCGTTTACACCTGTAACGTTACAGAAGGCGTTTTCGTAACCATTGTTGAAGCCACGTATGAGGTGGTCACAACAATGGTTATGAAACCGGTTACACCTCGGTAATGTTACTGGGTGTATTGTGGACACATGGCACTGGTCCACTAGCGCAGCGCGAGCTGCATTGTGGGATCGGGTGCCACGGTAATGGTTGCCTGGCTCCCGAAATGTGGACCAGCGGTACCGGTCCCATAATGGACACCACTGCAATGTGGACACACTGCACCACTCCCTGGCCGTCACATATTGCATCCGTTACCGGGTCGGAGCGGTGTAGTGTGGACAGGGCCTTAGATGCAAGTGGTGACAAAGAGAGACTGAACTGAATTGTTTGTTTTCTGTTACTGAAAGTAAAGCAGATTTAATTCAATTTAAACTAGTGTCTGGATTGTGGGCCGTGTGGAGGATGACAACAGTAAAGCTGACATATTGAACAGGTATTTCTGCTCAGTCTTTACTGAGGAAGAGGAGGGTAATGGGTCTGAAGGGAATACAAGGGGTGAGAATGGTGCAGAAATGGACACAAGTCCCTTTACACGAGAAAGGGTCCTGAAGGAACTGGAAGTAATAAGAGTTGATAAGGCAATGGGGCCAGATGGGGTGTACCCCAGGGTCCTTAAAGAACTAAGAGAGGTGGTGGCTGAACCTCTGGCTATCCTGTTTAGCCGATCACTGGAAACAGGGGAGGTACCCAAAGACTGGAGGATAGCAGATGTAGTCCCCTTATACAAAAGTGGGAACAAAGAGGAAGCAGAGAACTACCGACCAGTCAGTCTCACCTCGATAGTGGGAAAGATCATGGAAGCACTACTGAAGGAGAAATTGGTGGAACATCTGGTTGTCAATGGACTACAGGACCCAAGGCAGCATGGTTTCACCAGGGGGAGGTCATGTCAGACCAACCTCGTTGAATTTTTTGACTGGGTGACTAGGGAGGTGAATCAGGGGAGGGCAGTGGACATGGTCTATCTGGACTTCAGCAAGGCCTTTGACACTGTGCCACATAGAAGACTATTACACAAACTGGGGAATGTGGGTGTGGGCAGGACAGTAGTGTGGTGGGTAGGTAACTGGCTGTGTGGCAGGACACAGAGGGTGGTGGTAAATGGCTGTCACTCCACAGAGGGAAGAGTGACCAGTGGGGTACCACAGGAATCAGTGCTGGAACCGGTCCTATTCAACATCTTCATCAGTGACATTGCGCAGGACCTAGAAGGCAGAATTTCACTGTTCGCTGATGACACAAAGCTCTGTAACAGAGTAGACACACCAGAGGGTGTAGACAGAATGAGAAGGGACCTGCAGAAACTTGAAGAATGGTCAGGGGTTTGGCAGTTGAAATTCAATGCAAAGAAGTGCAAGATAATGCATATGGGGCACAAAAACCCTGGCACAATATATCAGTTGGGGGTGAGGATATAGCATGCACCAAGCAGGAAAGGGATCTTGGGGTTATCATCTCTGATGACCTCAAGGTAGGGAAACAGTGTGACAAGGCAGCAGGTAAAGCAAATAGGATGCTGGGATGCATAGGCAGGGGCATCACCAGCAGGAAAAGGGAGGTCATAATTCCACTATACAAGACACTAGTGAGGCCCCACCTGGAGTACAGTGTACAGTTCTGGAGACCATACCTACATAAGGACATAGGGTAGGGAGAGGAGGAGAGAGGATATGATAGAGACATACAAGTATCTCACAGGGAGGAACAGGGTGCAGGAATACACTATTTTTAAGCAAAAAAGATGTTCCAGGACTAGAGGGCATGGGATGAAGTTGGAGGGAGGACGATTCAGAGGAAATGTCAGGAAGAATTTCTTCACAGAACGGGTGGTAGACAAGTGGAACACCCTGCCAGAGGAAGCGGTGGGGGCTGAAACAATCATGGGATTTAAGAATGCATGGGATAGACATAAAGGAATTCTGGAGGTCAGGGGTAAGGGGCAACAGACTTCTAGGAAAACATAAACTGAACTTACAAGCTCAAATGGGCAGACTGGGTGGGCCATAGGCCCTTATCTACCGACACTGTCTATGTATCTATGTATTGTTTTCTTTGACAGTGTTTCCTGAGAAGCCGCTTGATTCACTACCTTGTCCCGGGGGGGGGGGGTGCGGACAGGGCTTCATCTGTCTGCAGCGAGGCATATCTTTTCTCTGTTCCCACTTGAGAGCATGCACATTCAGAATGCCTATGAGGCACCATCCCCAAGGGACACACCAGCAGCTATTTACACTGCCCATCCTCGTGTAGCTGCTCTCCCTGCTGCACTGCAACCTGTGGTCACCAGGTAGCAATACAGCAGCAGGAGTCACATCCCACCTGCCCCAGAGAAGGATGCTAGATCCCGCTTCTCTCCCCCCTTCAGCCCCCCAATGACTTGGCTCATTCCTGAACCCCAGTTGCTAGTCACAAGCAGCAATAATTCTGTGGCACTGTTGGGCCAGCACTTAAGCTCTTGTCAGTGGTTTTCAAATCTTTATCCACACACATATTAGGACAGTATTGTCTGCATATAAATACACTTTGGAGAAGGTACAGAGTAAGCCATCAATAGAACAAAGAAAAAGAATGGGTCTGAGGATGGATCTTTGTAGTACATCCATGATAATTAGCAAATTAACTGTTGTATCTGATAGTTCAGTGTTTACGATAAACATTGTTAGTCAAGCGGTGTCCTCCTTTACTGTCCAACTGGCCGTCCTGAAGAATAAAAATGTTAGGAAAAAGAAGCCCCATTCACTTCAATGGGGCGCACCCCCACGCTCTCCCTGGTCACACGTCATTACGTGCTTGAGCGCAGGGGTGTGGCGGTGGGACTGCAACTCTTGGAAATAATCGGGGAGCCCAGCTAAAGACAAAATTACGAGTGATACTGTAAAGATATCAGGTAGAATTTTGAATTAAAACCTGGCTACAACAACTGTCGCTGAGGGCAGCTACCACAATATGTGAGTAGCTCCCTCATATTGGAAATTTCCTTTAAAAAATATTACTTTCCAGACTTTATATACAGTAAATGCCTTGATGACATATTGTCATTTTAGGGGACAAACATACATTAATATTTACTTAATAGTAATAGTAAATATGTTTATTAATATCTAGGAAAATTTTTGTTGAGCATGTGTTAATTTTCAATATGATTCTGGAATACAGAGCTAAGGAATGAAAACAAAACACAAAATATTAACAATAACATACAACAGATGAAACATAATTTACATACAGTATGTTTTGAAATGCCAGTATTTTATCAGCCATGTAGTAAATGAAATAGGAGAGAATGAAGGAGCATTCTTAGTTTGCCATGTGATCGGTATGTTATATTATATTATACAATGGCAAGAAAGAATCCTGGCTTCTGATTGGTCAGTTGTCTGTCACAGCAGGGATGTTATCCTGGCATAACATCCCTGCTGATTGTTTGCATGATATGGAGCACTTTTTTCTGTTAAGAAACAAAAATATTTTTACACACTACCAAAAACATTCTTTAAAATTATTTTTTTAACTATAAAACAATAAGCCATTGTGTAATAGAAATAATGCCCTCAAGGGTGGGTGTTATGCTGGGATAACATCCCTTCTCGGGTGTTGAATGTCCTCGGCCGGTGGCCTCGGGCCCAACCACCCAAGATGGGATGTTATTCCAGCATAACACCCACCCTGGAAGGCATTATTCCTTCAGTCAACGCCACTGATTTACGGTGATTAAAATAATGAAATTCCATTTTCAAGACTTCAGATTCTGCAAATTGCACTGGTGAGTGTTACTCTAATTTCTTGATTTTACCTGGATTCTGCTGTCATTCTTTTAGTATATGTATAAATAAACAGAATAAAAGCAGGCTTAAACTAAAGAGCATTAAATAAAGCAAATTGAAAATAGTACAGGAAGCAATTATAAAAAAATGCAAGTTTTGTAAATGTACTTATCTGGTATAAAATGCCAAATCCCATGAAATGTTTGTTTTACTGGTGTTTATGCAGCCCAAATTCTGGATTCTTACTGGGCTTTCCAGTAAAAACTGAAAACCAGTGGCCTTGATCATAGTAAGATGTACATTTAATATCACTAATTCATTAGAGTAACACACCCCAGCTTCCACAAACTCAATACTACGTACAACTTTATCATACTCTCGTGCCATATAAGTAGCAAACAGAACACAAGGGCAACAAATACAGGATAGAGTGCATATAATTTGCACAAACTTTGAAATCACCATGCATATCCATACCATCTGTGGTAGCACATACATTATTTATAAAATACGTAAGAGAAATCCTGTACTAGGACTGGTGGGATGATGTCTCATGACTAGGCAGGTATTACTGTATAACTACCACACAGAGAATCAGATATACACTCTGCTTGTGAGATTCTGTGTCTTTTTTTCCCCACCGTTTTATAAATCTGATAACACAGTCCAGGGTGCATGGTTATGCATAATAAACATACTTCCCAGGGATAGGAACAAAGTGCCTGGGGCATGAAGTTATTAAAGAGGAACAGTCAGCACTAAGAGCCCTACAGCCAACTGTGAGACTGATCTCAATTTTCACTTTGTGTGTAAAAAAAAATGTTTACTTACTGTTTATTGCCATATGGTAGATTGCATCAGGCTGATTTTGGTGACATCCAGGCTAACATTTACTATAACCAGAACACCCAGAATTCCCTGCAGCTGGCTTCAGAGCAGGACTGCAGCAGTGGGAGATCTAATAGCCAGTAGTGCATGTTAGAGCGTTCATAAACTCAGATCAGATGTTTGCCAGTCCCGCTGTTCACCTGGGAATAAGTACAGTCCTCTGTGACTGTACTTAGATCCGGGAGGACACAGTGACCAGCAAACAAAAGATCAGAGCTTATAAATACTGTGACATGCACTGCAGGCCATTGAATCTCCCACTGCTGCAACCCTGCTCTGATGTCAGCTGCAGGGGATTCTGGGATTTCTGGTTCCAGCAAATGGCAGCTTGGATGTCACCAAAATCAGCCTGATGCAATTAATTATACTGCAGTGAACAGTAAGGAAAAAAGAAAGTTTTTAACACTAAGTGCAAATTGGGACCAGCCCCACACTTGGGTGTTTATGGGGCCCAAATTCTGGATTCTTACTGGGCTTTCCAGTAAAAACTGAAAACCAGTGGCCTTGATCATAGTAAGATGTACATTTAATATCACTAATTCATTACAGTAACACTGATGTAATGCTGACTGTTTCCCTTTCAAGTAAAACCACACATACCGTCATATGTAATCACTTAGTGTACATAATCAAAAGAAAGTTGTCAAGTAGAAGCAAAATATTTGGGGCCGTTAATTCTCAGAAATTTTGCTCCATGGTTTTCTTATTTGCCAGTAATAACATTAAAGAACAACATTTATTCAGTACGTTACAAGATGTCTTCTTGCTTCATATTTTTCCTTTGACAAACTGATGGACAATCTGAGTAACAATTCGCATGGCAGAGATTTTGGAGTGGCATTTAAGGGTATGGAACCCTAACAGTGACATTTCTACGGCGACATGCGTCAATATCGACTATAGTACCATGCCACCATAAAAGTGCCGCTGGAAGGGGGCAACCACTTCCCCGACTTGCACCACCTCCTGAACTAACTCTGATCTGGAGTTAGAATCCTTCAGTGAAGGCCCCCTGATAGCTTGGGGCAAAGCCGCCCGATGTAGAATATAGATTCAACAGTGCGGCTTCATACTGACTGCAACTATGGGTCACCATGGAACCCGTCACTGTAATGCTGTTTGCAATCTTTTTTGTCACACTGGCATATACAACCTGCATTTAAGTTCCAGTGCATGAAGGATGTTACTCAGGAACATACTTATGAATGAATCTGTCATTTCTAAGTCATTACATTGCCTACCATTTAATTTTTATAGTTTTCCACCAGCAGTAAAGGGCTAGTGTACTACATGGAATTAACAGAACTTTCAGAAGTCGTCAGATATCTTTTCTTATATCTGAGGTATTTTTCTCTTTTCTGTTTTGTTAATTAGATTTTCTACCTGACAGTACTAGGTGTAATGTGTGGAATAGCACTGCCTGGATGCTGGTGTAACCCCCCTGCAAATGGGGGTTCCCAAAAGACTTCCAGGAGCTTGCTTGAATGCTCCAAGCCTGAATGGTGTTTTTGCTTAAGCCATTTATCAATGAGTGTTTTAGAACCTCTGGTACTGTCTTTAAGAGCTGTCTGCTTGCAGACATAATTAGTTTGTATGGGGGACTGTGTGTTTCTTTGATTGAGTACCACTCAAGCTGCTGCCAATTCACTCTATTTTTGCAGTCACTAGGAGTGCAAAGGGAACCTATTTGAAAGATGTAACTGTTTGCCAGAAACCATTTAGAGTGATAATGAAATTACAGTTTGTCTAACCTGCTTTCTTTTGCAGTCAGAACAGTGTCTGCCTAGTTCCCCATTCTGGTTTTGAACTGCTGAACTGGACCAATCATGTGGGGTAAGCTAGCTCTAAAATGGTGCCTTGACGAATCAGAACTTGGACTCATAATCTGAGCCAGCCACAAGAGGATTGTATGGGCAGTGACTCTGGAGATGTAGTTTAGACATCAGTGCCTTTTGGACCAACAGCAGCAGACTATTGTGGTGACAGCCAATCCAGTCAAGAACTGGGAGGAACTCAAAGGAAGTGCCCGTTTTGTCGGTTGGAGTTTCAGTTGAGCTTTGGCAGTGAAGAAGGAAGGAGCCCTTGTGCTTTTTCAGTGTGCAGTTTTTAGTCAAAAACGTGTGTAAGGCCCAGAGTTCCGTCTGCAGCTTGTGTAACAGCTTGTTAGGACTGAATCCTGTCCTGTGAAGAGAATCAAAGGATATCTGAAGAGTAGAAACCAGGCTCACCCTGTAGAAGACTGGAGGAATTGCTGAAAATTGCACTCGTCTGTCCGGAACTGAATCTGCTGTGTGTTCTCCCGGTATTGTGCAGTAATTACGATCGGGATACAGATGCAGCCTGCCTGGTATAGCGCTTCTTTTTATATAAATGTGTGAAGAGTCTCTTTGAGCTCAAGAGTAGCCCTGCTGATATTGAAGGACCCTATCTTATTTGGAGGTCGTGAGTACTAATTCAGGGTCGCTCCTGTTGAATTGCCACATTAAATCCAAATGGAATTACTGTACTGCTGACTGTTTAATTTTCCTTTTCTCTGTGTGAAAGGGCCCCACCAGCTGCCACGGTTTGGACTAGCCACTAGGGCTTGGGTACCCAGGGACAGTAACTGATAGGGATAGGCCTGTGCACAGAGCCATAGGTAGATTATTAGAGTGATAAGCTAATTAACCTGATTTCCCCTGTCCTTGTTATATCCCCCAATAAATCAGAGCTGCTTGTTTCAGCAAAGTTATACTGCCTGAGGTATTTGTCTATGTTAAAGTACTGTACTGTGATTGTTGCACTGTATCTCATTTCACAGGAGGTCCCAGTGCCGGAACCAATCCTTGGGGGTAAGTGTATACTGTGAAGGTAATTTGATATATTGTGTGGGCCACTAGTGGGAAGAAAGGGGGCTGCAGTGTCCCAGAGGGCTGTGACCAAGTTAGTTTAACTATTGCAAACCCTGACCTCTGGGTGGAGGCACCCGCCATTGGATCCAGGCCCTCAACCTGTTAGTGGCAAATCAGGCAGGGGTAGTAGCCCTGGGATAGCGCCATCTAGGGTTACATCTGGAGGCTCACCGCTGGGATTGTGTGTCCTCTAGTGGCCATATTTACTTAACCACTGTTAAGAAAAAATGGGTACCCCGACAGAAGTGGCTGCACACCAGCTGGTGGAGGGTGTACTGGGAGGAGATCGACCCCAAAATGCTATGCTTATCCTGGACATCCCCTGGTATCAATACGACACTGTGCAGGAGTACTTTCCAAGGTGGAAGGTTTACAAAACCCTGTGGTGGTGGGTCGGCATGCTAATCTGCTCACCCACACTTTCCTGGCCCTAGTAGAGTTTAAGGATCCCATAGATAGCTCCAAAGTGCCACAGACCATTACCCCAGAGGGAGCCTCACTGCTTGGAGAGTGATAACTAAGGACAGTAAAGCCTGGGGAATCAGCCCCACCACTATCTGAAACTTTTGAGGAGAAATTTGCTAAATGGTTGCTGGGAGAAGGGAAAACTGTGGAGGACTTGAAGAAACTATTCTTGCCACCTGGGGGTGTTCCTCCCCCAACACCCTCTCCTGCTCCAGTGCCCGTAATGGTGGCTGAACCAATGCAGACTCCTATTTCTGCACCTGCCATTAGTCACGACTCTTACCAGGTTGAGGATCTTCTCGGCACCTCCCCACTCCCAAGGGAGGATGACTGGGAGACCTGGATAGACTATGTTGCCCCCCAAGTGCTAGAATGGCAATGCTCGGAAGGCGAAAAGCGAAAGAGGGTTAGTGAGAGCCTCCGAGGTCCTGCCCTGGCTACCATCTGTGCTAAACGGGCCAGTAACCCTGAAGCGACTGCACAGGCCTATCTTGAGGCCTTGGAGAATGTGTATGGGAGCCCAGATTCTGATGAGGACCTATGGTGGAGAGTAAGAAATGCACAACAGTACCAAGGGAGTTGTTGTCTGTGTATGTCTCATGGCTGGAAAATTGTTGCAAGAATGCCTCAGAAAGGGTAGTTTGCCAGCGATTGAACTGGACCGAACCAGACTGGACAGAATCTTAAGTCTGCCCCTTCTCAGAACTGCTGTTGCTTCAGTTACGCCTGGCAAATCAACTGGAATCCCACCCTCCTATGATGAGTTAATGAGAGAAATTGAGGAGTTGAGAAAAGGCGACCTGGAGGACCTGCACCAACAGCTGTGGCTACGACCCGAGTGACTGAGGTGACCCATCAAGGAAGTTCAGGGCAGAGGTTGACAGTCAATGAGTGCTCTGACAAGGAAAAAGATATGCCACAATGGGGGAACTGTTGAGAGAGATCCGGAATTCAAAACAGTCCTTTATGAAGGCCACGCCTGCAAGTACGGGCCCTGACCTATATCCGACATGCTGCTATGGGGTGGGGTACCCACCCATGTATCTCCTGCTGATAACAGCTCCAAACTCAATTCCTTGACCATGGAAGTGGAGAAACTGACGAGATGTCTCCAAATGCTTATCACGCCGCAGACAGAGATGGCACCCAGGTTTCCAGTTAGTAATACCCCCACCCTGGCTCCCAGTGTGGCGCCTCGGCCAGCTCAAACTCCAGAAAGTATGTTTTGCTATAATTGTGGGAAGGATGGGCACATGAAAAGGGAATGCCGGTCCCCAAAAGACACTGACAAAGTTGCATATAGGCTACAAGGAGAGCTTCGGAGAACAAATCAGTGATTAAGAGGTGCACGACATGATCCCAGTGAGGGCACCAAAAATGCTAATTCACGTCCTTTTGTGGCCTGGTCAGTTGCCCAGACCCCCACTACCGCCTCTCCAGACTGGTCCAGAATAGTGGGTCCCTCCATGGAGACCACTGTAAAGGTGAATGGAGTGTCTACAAGAGCTGTATTAGACAGTGGCTCCCAAGTGACAATTATGTTCCAGGATTGGTATCAGAAGCATTTGTCAGACGTACCCTTACAACCATTAGAAGGACTGCATGTATGGGGGTTAAGGAGAAGGCCTACCCTATTCGGGTATATCCGAATTTGGCTGTCTTTCCCCACCTCCGTGGCTGGAGTGGCCGAACAAGTAGAGACCCTAGCCTTAGTGTGTCCCCCACTGGACTGTGATGATGGTGTCCCTTTGTTGATTGGAACAAATGCTCATATGTTCGGAAGGCTGGCACAGTTGTGTTATGAAAACAGGGTCAAAGACTAGTAGAGCTTTAAGAGTTCTGGCTTTAATTAAGAAGGCCTATGAGGCACAGAGAGATGCTGAAAAAACAGAACCAGAGGAACCGGTCGGAATTGTATGGAAGAAGGATCCTGAGTCTCTGATCCTGGCGCCAAATGCCCAGTGTACCTTACAGGGAGAGGTCCGTATCAGAAAGGATGTTAAGAATAAAATATTAATGTTGGATGCACCAGGCGATGGAAAATTGCCAGAGGGACTGCTGGTCAAGCCTAGTATTTTGCCTGCTAGAGCCCATGCTTATGCCAGAAGGGTAATGGTCCAAGTTCATAATGTGTCTGAAAGAGACATTCGAGTAAACAGAGGTTGCATCCTGGCTAATGTGCATTGTGCAGACACTGCAGTGCTACCCAGCAGCAAGAGTTCAAGGAAGAATGACAGAGTAACGCCTGACTTGTTTGATTTCGGCGACTCCGCTGCCAGCTGAATGGAAAGTGAGGATCAGTGAGAAGCTTGCCCAGAGAGACCAGGTGTTTTTTAAAGGAATGGGATGTAGGATGCGCAAGGAGCTGAGCACAATATCTGGCTGCATGACGAAAGACCATTTCGTGAGAGGTCTCGACGCCTGGCACCTGCTGACATAGATGATGTGAGACGGCATCTGCAAGAGATGTTAGCTGCTGGTGTAATACAAGAATCCAGAAGCCCTTATGCTTCCCCATTGTGGTAGTGAGGAAAAGAATGGAACAGTAAGGATGTGTGGATTATCGCACCTTAAACCGGCGGACTATCCCTGATCAGTACACAATGCCCCGTATTCAGGATGCTTTGGACTGCCTAAACGGGAGCAAGTGGTTCTCTGTGCTGGATCTCGCGGTGGGTACTACCAGATCCCGATGGCCCCAGAGGACCGTGAGAAGACGGCCTTTATCTGTCCGCTTGGCTTCTATGAATTCATGAGGATGCCTCAAGGATTTCAGGTGCCCCAGCCACTTTTCAACGATTGATGGAGCGGCAGTGGGGGACATGAACTTACTAGAGTGCCTGGTATACCTAGATGATGTTATTGTGTTTGGCAGCTCACTGGAGGAACATGAGAGCAGATTATTTAAGGTATTGGACCGACTGGAGGACTTTGGGCTTAAACTGTCCATTGATAAGTGTCAATTCTTTCAAACATCAGTAAAGTATATGGGACACATAGTATCCACCGAGGAATAGAACCCGACCAAGTAAAGTTGAGGCCTTGACCACCTGGCCACAGCCCAAAAATCTAAAAGAACTGCAAAGATTCCTGGGATTCTGTGGGTATTATCGGCGCTTCATCAAGGACTATTCAAGAGTGATCCGCCTTTACTTAACCTTACTCAAGGGTATCCCCAACCCACAAAAAATACCAAAAGTCAGCCCCTCAAGACGGAAAGAGTGTATTTCATCCGAGGAAGTATTTGGGGCCGCTGGACTCCTGATTGTGAGACTGCTTTCATGAGATCATATATCAACTTACCCATGCTCCAGTGCTGGCCTATGCCGATCCAAGAAAACCTTACGCCCTGCACACTGATGCTAGCTTGCAAGGGTTGGGGCTGTGTTGTACCAAGAGCACGAGAATGGCCTGAGACCAGTGGCCTTTGCCAGTAGAAGCCTGACCCCATCCGAAAAGAACTATCCTGTACATAAGTTAGAGTTCCTAGCTTTGAAGTGGGCTATTGTTGACCAATTCCATGAGTACTTGTATGGGGCTAAAATACTAGTAAAAACTGACAATAATCCTTTGACCTATGTGCAGACCTCAGCTAAGTTGGATGCCACTGGCCATAGGTGGCTTTCTGCATTATCTACATATGACTATGCTCTCGAATACGAGCAGGTCTGAACCACATAGATGCTGATGCTCTCTCCGGAGGCCTGTTCCCCAGAATGATTGGGCCGATTGGCAGAACCTGACATTCGGCACTCTGCCGGAAGTTTGACAGGGAGGAACAATGTCCACGGATGCAGTGGACTGCATGGTGGATTGCTTGGGACCCTCTGAGAATTGCATACCTGCTGCTTATTGCCACTTTTCTGCAATAGACATTGGTGCACTGCCTCAGCTGGACAATGACAGTATTCGCGGGCTCAATCCCGCGATCCCATGATCAAAGCAGCTTTAGAAGCCCTCTATGCAGGAAAAGATGTGTCCAAATTACGCTCCACTGATTTGAGAACTGCACTGTTATACAAAGAAGGTCCTAAGTTGAAACTGATCAATAAACTGTTATACAGAGAAACAGTAGACAGAGGGGACAAGTAGACAAACAACAACTAGTGCTGCCCACTGCCTTTCGAGACTCAGTACTGAGGTCCTTGCACAACCACATGGGCACCTTGGTATAGACAGAACACTTGACTTGGTGAGATCCAGATTCTATTAGCCTAAGATGGGGCTGATGTGGAGCAACACATTCGAATCTTGTAGTCGCTGCTTACAGAGGAAAGCTTTTCCCCAGAGGGCTGCCCCCTTGTTAACATCACCACCAGTGCACCCATGGAGCTGGTCTGTATTGATTTTCTGAGTTTGGAGTCAGATCAAAGAAATATCAGTAATGTGCTGGTGGTCACTGACCATTTCACGAGATATGCCCAAGCTTTCCCCACCAAAGACCAGAAAGCATCCACTGTGGCCAAAGTACTTGTAGAAAACTTTTTGTTCACTATGGGGCTCCACAAAGAATCCATTCTGATCAAGGGAGAGACTTTGAGAGTCGTCTGATCAAAGAGATGCTTTCTCTGTGGGGAGTGCGAAAGTCCAGAACCACTCCTTACCACCCCCAGGGGGACCCACAGCCTGAACGTTTCAACCGCACTTTGCTAGATATGCTAGGCACCCTGCACCCAAAGGACAAGCCAGTTGAGCATGACTGTCAGTCCATATCGGAAGAAAGTGAGAGTGACTTTGAATACTATCCTTCTTACGAACTGAGTCAATTGTTTCGGGGCAATCCCCTAGTCAATACTGGAGACAAAGCTGGGCCTTCTGGACTGTCTAAGCCCCCAGCTTTATCCCTGGAGCCAATGCTCCCAGAAAGTGAAGTGCAAAGCATCAGATCAGATGAAATGGAATCATTGTGCATGGTTGAACTGTTTGAGCTTTCAGGGAGGAAAATGATAGATTGGGGCAGACTGGTGATACACCGAACAAGAAAGAGTATTTTGAGTGCCCTGACAGTCCACTGCCAGTGTCGAAAGCTCTCCATGCGAGCCAAATGTTGTGGACTCAGAAACTGTAACTCCTGGAGCTGAAAGTGCCCCAAGTTCTAGCTCTCTACCCCATGGAGACTCCTGACAAGTGAGGACAATGCTGAAAATGAGGCTCAGAGTGCAGAGACTGTAACAGTTCCCCTAGAAAGACTGGTTGAGCTGTAAAGCCTGTGGTGCACCTCAGTTATGATTCCCTTGGGAGGCCTGTGGATTTGCCTCTCAATGTTGTCCATAAAGGAGTGTATGTGTCCCCGAGCTCATTGCCCAAACTGAGCGTCAGTGCTAACTCAAGTTACTTGTGTTGCCTCTCTAGTATGGTGCCCTTGCCCCGCTCCAGCCCCAAGGTAACTGATAGGAAGGGCCCTCTCTTCAGGTTTCATGTACAAGAGGTAATAACTTGAGTTATGGTACAATGTGTATGTAATACTGTGTAAAGAGTGACGTACTGCAATATTTCAGAAATGTGTTCTTGGTAAATGATATATTGACTGATGATTACATGCGGCAGCCTAATGCAAATGTATATGGTTGCAGTTGAAACTTATAGGGGTATTTGCTTTCGCAGGACGCCAAGCTTTCCCAGGCCAGGAAGGTGTAACCCCTGCAAATGGGGGTTCCCAAAGACTTCCAGGAGCTTGCTTGAATGCTCCAAGCCTGAATGGTGTTTGATGCTTAAGCCATTTATCAATGAGTGTTTTTAGAACCTCTGGTACTGTCTCTTTAAGAGCTGTCTGCTTGCAGACATAATTAGTTTGTATGGGGACTGTGTTTCTTTGATTGAGTACCACTCAAGCTGCTGCTAATTCACTCTATTTTTGCAGTCACTAGGAGTGCAAAGGGAACCTATCTGAAAGATGTAACTGTTTGCCAGAAACCATTTAGAGTGATAATGAAATTACAGTTTGTCTAACCTGCTTTCTTTTGCAGTCAGAACAGTGTCTGCCTAGTTCCCCATTCTGGTTTTAAACTGCTGAACTGGACCAATCAGTGTGGGAGTAAGTAGCTCTAAAATGGTGCCTTGGACGAATCAGAACTTGGACTCATAATCTGAGCCAGCCACAAGAGGATTGTATGGGCAGTGACTCTGGGAGATGTAGTTTAGACATCAGTGCCTTTTTGGACCAACAGCAGCAGTCTATTGTGAGTGACAGCCAATCCAGTCAAGAACTGGGAGGAACTCAAAGGAAGTGCCCGGTTTTGTCGGTTGGAGTTTCAGTTGAGCTTTGGCAGTGAAGAAGTTTTTAGTCAAAAAACGTGTGTAAGGCCCAGAGTTCCGGTCTGCAGCTTGTGTAACAGCTTGTTAGGACTGAATCCGTCCTGTAAAGAGAATCAAAGGATATCTGAAGAGTAGAAACCAGGCTCACCCTGTAGAAGACTGGAGGAATTGCTGAAAATTGCACTCGGTCTGTCAGGAACTGAATCTGCTGTGTGTTCTCCCGGGTATTGTGCAGTAATTGCGATCGGGATACAGATGCAGTCTGCCTGGTATAGTGCTTTCTTTTATATAAATGTGTGAAGAGTCTCTTTGAGCTCGAGAGTAGCCCTGCTGATATTGAAGGACCCTATCTTATTTGGAGGTCGTGAGTACTAATTCAGGGTCGCTCCCTGTTGAATTGCCACATTAAATCCAAATGGAATTACTGTACTGCTGACTGTTTAATTTTCCTTTTCTCTGTGTGAAAGGGCCCCTACCAGCTGCCACGGTTTGGACTAGCCACTAGGGCTTGGGTACCCAGGGACAGTAACTGATAGGGATAGGCCTGTGCACAGAGCCATAGGTAGATTATTAGAGTGATAAGCTAATTAACCTGATTTCCCTGTCCTTGTTATATCCCCTAAATAAATCAGAGCTGCTTGTTTCAGCAAAGTTATACTGCCTGAGGTATTTGTCTATGTTAAAGTACTGTACTGTGATTGTTGCACTGTATCTCATTTCACAGGAGGTCCCAGTGCCGAACCAATCCTGGGGGTAAATGTATACTGTGAAGGTAATTCTGATATATTGTGTGGGCCACTAGTGGGAAGAAAGGGGGGTTGCAGTGTCCCAGAGGGCTGTGACCAAGTTAGTTTAACTATTGCAAACCCTGACCTCTGGGTGGAGGCACCCGCCATTGGATCCAGGCCCCTCAACCTGTTAGTGGCAAATCAGGCAGGGGTAGTAGCCCCTGGGATAGCGCCATCTAGGGGTTACACTGGCATAGTTCTAGTCTTCCCTTTACATCATCGGCACAATGACCTCACTGACTGTGGCATCACAGTAACCAAGAAGAGCCAATCTCCTGTTGCTGGGTTGGTAACTTGTGTCAGTCAGACTGCAGGACCTGTGATGTAACAGTGCCTGAGGTCATATGTGGATGATGTAGTTGGAGGAACAGAACTAGATGTGTCTGCTTCAAGGTAAAGCATTGCTTTTCACATGACATCACACCCAATACTATTGGACAGAAAGAACCATCTAATGATCACATAGAAAAAGAAGAACACTTCAGAAATAAAAAGTAATACGGGACTACTTTTAAAAATCTTATGGTTTTCTGTCTGCTATATTTTTGTGCTACTGTGTCTTAAGGTGCAAGTACTGAGGCATTTCCCTTCTTTTTGCTTGCTCAAATAATATGCTGGGACACCCCCGATGGAGAATCTAGGAGGATTCAAAGTGCTGTGGTTGCAGTCAGTGTGATTTTTGCCTTTGCTGCTATTATGAAATATTCTTCTTCACTTGCCCATTCAGTTCGGCGTTTGTTTTTTGTGAACCACTCCTCTTTGTTTTGTGGGTATGGAGGGAGTTGGTAACAGATGAACTATCTGCTGTATGGGACAGGTAGGGTACCAGTCAGGGGAGCAGTAATGAGGAGTTGGGAGGCAGTGCCCCTGATAGCCCCCCTGTTACTACAGCCCAGCATTTGTCAGTCTCCTCCTTACTGATCAAGTCAAGTTTATTAAGTAAAATCATATGTATTGACATGCATGTCATAACATACAATAAATAACATATAGTTCATACACTAGACAGTACATTAATAATATATACACCTCAATGTCTGTACATGCACAAGATTCCTAGATAAAAACATTTGCCAGTGTAAAAAAAGATACATTCATCTATGTGCAGAATCTCTGTTACTGTATACATCATACAATTTCAGCAGAATGTTTACTTAGATAATTTATATAGTGCACTGAGCTATGCGCAAAACTGGCTACTGCAAATATAATTGATCTGAGAACAATAAGTATTCACTACTCCTGTTGGTTTTGTGGGTATGGAGGAAACTGGTAACAGAAGACCTATCTGCTGACATGGGACAGGAAGGGTACCAGTCTGGGGGAACAGTGCCCTTAGAGCTCCCCGTTACTATGACTATGTATTTGACATTCTCCTCCTTACTAATCAACCTTTTGTCACCCCTGGATTATTTTGAGCCATGTCCTCAAAAATGTTATTTCTTTTAGGAACCCAGGTTCCAAGTAAAAGGATGGTGCTCAGAAGTATTTTGAAGACTTGCACACACTCTGGTTTTGTACCCGAGTATCATGTGTTTCCATGCCCACCTCAGAGTACAGGTATCTCTAGAGAATAATTAAGACGTTTGTTGATTTTCTGGCCCATGTATAGTACAGAGACTGCAGAGGGTGGTGCTTTACATTCTAATGGATTGAGCTTAGTGTGGCCTGTAACAAATCCCACCAGAAATAAAACAAAAAAACAAACAATGCTTTCCATGAATACTGCAGAACAGCATCCTGTGAATGTTCAGATTACACCTCGGTGCAAGAGATCTTGGAATGCCAGGGCAGACTGACAACAACCGAGCCTCTGCTAGGCAGCTGCACTCCAGCCTTTGGTAGTATGCTCTCTATGGACCTTGCCACTGTGGCTGTCTTTATGACTATTTTTCTCCGCTCCAGTAAACCCAAGTTGAGTATTAAAAAATACAACAAAATAAAAATCAGTTTGGCACAAAAGCTCCAACAGACCTCTAATACTGCACTTCTCAAAAACATGCCCAAGTTGATAATATTTTGTTGTTTATTTTGTTGTTGATTTTACAAACTAGATGCATCACAATGCAGAATTTCATTTGCACAATCCCCATAGGGGAAGACTGGGAAAGGGTTATGCTCTGCAATAAATTAATAAAGTGTCTGGCACTTAATACTGGCAGTGGCAGCTTTGACTTTATTATTTACAGTACACAAAGGAAACAGTTTCTTCCATGCGCTCATACAAAAATTTAATCTTCAACAACAAAGTCCCACAGCTTGTGTTGTACTTCACTTGGCAAAGTGTAGACAGGAATGATCCTTTTGAAGCAAGAACAAAGGCATGCAGCTAATTGTAACCCACTGTAAATTGTCTACCTCTGCTGCTGTATACCCAAAGTCTTCTTTACAGAGTTCGCTGAATTGATTCTTCACAAAGAGGTGGTATGACCAATGCGTGTATTAAGAAGTGTTGGGGCCCTATGGGAATTCATAAGTTGGTCAGGTATCTGGGGATCATGGGTTCTCATGCCAGGAAATGCAGTCTTAGGTCTTTCTCTATATGTTTATCTAGTAACTCAAGTTCAATTGTTTAAGCAATAATCCTGGTAGATGTTTATGTCATGTTGTACATTACATAATGAAATAACTGATATCCTACCATGATTTTCTCTCCCTCTGACACAATAAAGATGAATGTTAGTGAATTGTAATACATGGGGCAGTCATTTTCCCATGCAAATGATTGCCGCATCAGAATTCGTAGTACTGCTGGGCTCCGAGGTTCAAAGTTGTAATAGCATCAATCTGACATCAGATTGATGATATTATCACTTCAAACTCTCCTAAATCATGCATGCACTCTGTTTTTTTCAAACAGAATGCAGAACTTCCTGACTGCAGCAGCTGATTTGTTTGTTCCCATGGCCATTGCTTATGACAGACATCATTGCCATGGACCACTCATAATGTGCAGTGAGAGCAAAACAGTATGTGTCATGGTGGTGAGTAAAAAAGGGATTAAAAAAAGAGGCAGTCAGCCAGCTTGGTGGCACTGAGGGTTGAAGCGCTTGGCGCCACGCCCACGACCCAAGTTCGGGAGTGAGGACGAGTTGCCGGGGGTTGGTGGGAAGGGGAAGGGCTGGGAGATGATTGTAGTGACCAGTGGGCTGCTTCCATCTTCCAGATTAGGGAGGCACATGTCCTCACTCTCAGCTGACACCTGGTGGAGGCTGGGGTGTCAGAGCAGAGGTATGGGGGACTGACGTTACATCGGGAGGGTGGAGGAAGCTCTGGTTCCAGGAGCATGTGTGTGTGCCTCCACATGCATGTGCCCACTGTGCATGCCTCAGTTCCAGGCTGGGATGGAAGAAAAGCAGAAAATGCCTGTGTCTCCCCATTACTGAGTGTGATGGCTCAGTATGCACTCAGACCCTGCTGCTTGTCGATCCCCACCAGTAAAAGACAGTGGGGGGAGTGCAGCAGTGGGATTTCCACTTGTGATGCCGGTGACCCGGGTTCGGGAATGGATCTGGGTCACTGGAGGGCCGGCCGGGGGGAGATGGATGGAGTGTCCTCAGGACAGCTCTCCTTCTCCGGGGGGAGGGGGGACGAATGTCCGGTGCACACAAGACTCCTGGCGAAGGCCGGGGGCTCCTACGCAGCCTGCGTCAGGATGTCTGGCGGGCGGGGCAGATGCGGGATGTCATTGCATGTCCCCACCCCCAAGGAAATAACGTCCTTTCAGGGACAAGACAAATTCCAGCCAGCACCTCCATGAAGCCCTCCTCGCCACCTCCGATGTGCTCCCAGGCCGGCTCCCCTGACCAGAACCGACATTCGTGACACTGGTAAGTGCCACGACCCAGCCCTGGGGGTAAGCCAGGGGGCATAAGGGGAGAGGGCAGCTCATGTTGGTGCAGGGGGTGGCAGGGGCCGTGACTAGGGCTGAGTTCGGCGACAGCTGGCAAAAAAAAAAAAAAAAGACAGTGGGGGGAGAGGCTGACAGGGTTGGGATCGAAGGGACCCAATGGCAGGAGTAGGTGGCAACGGGGGGCAAACAGCTATATGAAAAAAAAGGCAGTCACAGAAATATTCCCATGTATGACAAAAAAACAACACGAGAATCTGTCTGTTATGGGGCTATAATACCACCAAGGTTCCATGAAGTCATAAACCTCTTGAGCTCCATTCCTGAGGTTTATAATGTCATAGAATCCCTCGACGGTGTTACAGCTCCATAACAAACAGATTCCCATGTGTTATTCTGTATATGTTTTATTGACTTCCATTGGATTTCTGCAGACAGCAATGGTGAAATGACTACTGTGCCAGCATTCAGTATATATATCAATGCTTTTATATGGTTGTGACATAAAATTGTACTCACTCGTTCTCCACCTCTTGTAGTTCTGTAGGTTAATTATCTAAAAAAAAGAATATTCCTTAGTTGTATCATAAAATATTATGCAGTGTTAAAAGCATTTGCTATGAATACATATTCTTTCTACAAAACCTCCTGAGAATATCAGCGCTCAAAATATAATTTAAAATTTTAGAACAAAGCTGGCTCTTTAGTTCTAACATTATTTTTTTCTGGGTTCTTACACATTTTGAATACTTTCATCAAAATGTAAGATGTTTATGGCTTCCTTTCCTTCTAATGGTGCATCTTTACTTTGCTTTCCTTGTAAACAATTCAGTGAGGTATTGAATTATACTATGAATAACTGCTAATTCAAGTGTCTGGTAATACAATTGCTCAAATCAGAATTGCAGGTAGGTTTATTCATTTTGTGAGCATTTCTTTCACCAATGAAACTACTTTCAGTACTCAGGAATATAAAGTGGTAGACCTTGTTTAAGTAGGTACAGCAATGCACTGCATTCAGTGCTTATGTACAAATAACAGCCTGTTATACAGACTACAAAGATTGACAATGTCAAAGTCACTAGGTGAGTAGCCTTCAAGATTGCTTTGGGACTTCCTAGAGACATCTCTGTGGTGACTCATACTTGTCAGGCATCTGAATCAATACCCCCCAATAATGTCTGCACGTTATGCTTTTGAGAAAAGTAAATCCCCATCTACAGTAAGTGGACATAATAAGTATAAGCTGACAGTGAGTTACCACCCAACAGCAATACAGTTTCTGTTAATTACATACACTCTGTTAAATATGCTTGCACTTTTTTGGTCATAAATCCCGGCATTCTTAAATCTGCAATTGGAAGAACTCAGAAAATGTGCACAAAGCGTTACAAGATTTTTACAGCAGCTTTTTTTAAATTAAGTTTTTACTTGTTCCTTATAATTTTCATATTCCTCCGTATTCCTCCTGACTGTCTTCACACTGAAACGTGTCATCGCCTCTAACCAACTCACTGAAAAGCATCTGAGTTCTATATTTATTTGTGCTTATTATACGTAAAGAAGCAACACATAAATGGACATAATTATCTAACAGATCCCCTTCTGATTTAATAAAACAGCATATTATCCTCTTGAAATTCACAGTCAAAATAGAGAGATTTTTTGAAGAAATTTCAAATACCCAGCTCTGTCAGGTAGAATGAAGAACTTTTTGAGAAAGCTTGACACTATTCAGCTGAGGAAAAAGCTGGTCTATTACAAATCAGTTTTTTTTCTTCATTTTAGCTGAGATTTTAATAAAATAGCCTCTTATAACATGGACCTGGAACTGCATGTGTAGTGATTTGATTGATGTGATTGGCTAATAAGATTCCAAAAGGGTTATTATAATCCTTACGATAACAATCTCCTCTCATTTGCATATCTGTGCTGTCACTAGCTGAAGCTGAGGCAGCTTTAACTATGCTTAATTACATCACAATCCAGTACTGCTACACTTAAAATGAAAGAAACTCAAACTGAAACAGTTGAACAAGTACTGTATCACTAACTGTGTTTAAACAGTTGTTAATGTACTTTTTTTCTGATTTAATTGCTTAATTACAGAATATATTCATTTTATAAGTGCGATAATACACTGGGTTCATTTAAATATATGCATTTCTTGGCTGCTAATGACAGTTGGCTCTTCGCCTTGTGCTAATGAATCCAAGATGTCCGTGTATCTCCGTGTGACTACATACCCTATTGCGTCCTATATATGTTTATATGTACAATTACTGTGTCTCTTAAGGTTATAAGAGCACATTCCCAAGTTCTTTGGGTGAGAGAACTGTGACGCGAAGCTGAGAAGTACTGGCACACTAAAGACTCAAGAAGAAACTCCTATAACCATAAGAGACAAAGGAACGGCACACGTCAACATATTATAACTGGGGAGTGTTTTTTCCCATAGGGAAACCCCAATTATAATTCGCTGTTATAACCTGCGGGTTATATCAGTGAACACACGCTGGGTTTCCCTCTCTCCACACATGTGCATGCCTCTACTTTTCCCGGAATCACCACTCTCTAGTCCACTGCCAGCAGCACTCGGTGGTAAGTGAATAAATAAAAAAAGAAGAACTGGCCAGTCACTTTTCCTCAATCATTCCACAGGTGCTTCTTATACATTTTTTTTTAAAGAAAGAAAAAAAGGGGACAAGTTTTAAGCAGCTGCAGACAATGGAGGGTGCTTCATGCCAACCAGATTGCAACTGAACACTGATTAATTTTTATTTTATATAATTGCTGTGGCGAGAAAACGCTCCCCAACAATTATATAAAATAAAACATGGGGTGGTGTGTAAAGCTCGATTTTACACACACTCTCATTTTGGGATGCATTTAAGTATCCCACAATGTGTGTGTGTGTGTGTGTGTGTGTGTGTGTGTGTGTGTGTGTGAAATCTCGTTATACACACCACTCCATACATTATTATATATATAAATCATGTTAAGGACCTGTGTTTAAAAAAAATGACATTTGATTTTAAAATCAAAATCTTTTACTTTGCAGAATATTAGAGAATCCCCTTTTGAGGAAAATGGACTTTGCCAACAGAGCTTAGAACTTCAGAATTTTAGAACTATATGTATTATCTACCCTCTTATAAAATGGGTAGAGAATTTCCTGCGTTCTGATTGGCTGAGAGGATTCGGAATCCAGTGCCATAAGGAGCAACAACCAATGGACTGGAAACCCTTTTGGCAGCCAGTACACAGTGCACACTGCCAGGTATCAATGTTTTTGTGTTCCAAGAAAGAATGTCATGCCAACATTTTTGTATAGTAAAACCTGGCAAACAACCGAAACCGCCATAAGCCATAAAATTACAAAGAATATATATGTTTACATGATTAATAAACCAACAATGGACAGACAGTGCCAGATTGTCATGTTAAAGCCCATTTACTGCTCAGTACACACCTTTTTCAGCTTGTTCTTCCTCTTTCAAAATTGTAGGCCACCAATCCCCAGTGTAGTAGCAGGTCATGTTCTTCAATATGTTTCTCTCCCACACCAGCTTACCAACCATCACCCTACATGCAAATTGTACTGTGATCACAGGATGCTTAAATAAATAACCAGTCCCCCGACCAACTGCAGAATCAGACTAACGTAAAAATTGACTTTGGCAATATCAATGCTTTTAGAAATACTAAGTATCCCCTACTGCCACAGAACACGTCCTTCTTGATGTGCGAGCTGAAGCTGAAATGAACTGCATGAACGTGCAAGCTGACCAGCATCAACACCTGCACAATCGTGTGATGACTGCCAGACAATCGTGAAGATGTTGAAGCTGGTCTGCTTGAACATTAGCGCAGCCTATTTCAGCTTCAGGATGTGTTCAGTGGCAGTTTGGCAGTTCGTCTGTACTACAAGTGGTACATCCAAGAAAGTGACAGGCCCAGAGTGGCAGGATCACTGCAACCTCCCCCCCACACACACACACTAAGCCACTTGCTCCATATCTCTCATGGTCTCCATGGTAGCAGGAAAGATGCTTTCTCCACCACACACTAGCTCTCTCTCTCTCTCTCTCTCTCTCAGCTGCTATAACTGCTGCTACCGCAACAGTGTGGTTGTTTTTGGTGGCCAAAATGGAAGCTGAGGAGTATTTAAAATCAATAATGAGGTTCAACAGTAACCGTCAAATAAATGGCACCCAATGGAAACTGCTTCGTAAGCACCATGCTGATTGCTTTCACGGTCTCCCCAGTTCACTGACAGAGAACACAATCAGTGCAAAGGTGTCGGCTAAGGCAAGGGAACAGGAAATCCTCTCAGCTCTGCTCTTCAGAGCTGAAATAAAAAAGTAAATACCCAAGCCACAATGACTTTTATAATAAAAAATTATATTGAAATCTCTAAGGTGAGAGCTCAGGTCATCCTATTCCTAGAGTAGCTCACAGTCAAAACTGTGCCACATAATGGCAGAAAACTGCAGCAACTTATTTTCATATTTATTGAAAAATTATGTTTTTTTTGTTTTGTTGTTAATATAATGTGTTTCCCATTTCTTTATATTTTATTCTTTCTCTCTTTCTTACATGGGGTCCCATTTTCTAAGCACAATAAGACACTCCAGGGTGTTTGTGGTTATGTGCTAACCACATGCATAGGTGCAGAAGGACACTTGACCTTCAGCCTTGTGCCTTAACACACACCTAGGTGTGCGGTTTCACATAACAACCAACACCCTGTTGTGTCTTATTGCTTTCTTATGTTTATGAGATTACCTGGAATATTTAGAAATAAGCAATCCTGACTGGCTAAGAATGTTTTCATGATTTATAATCCCTTTTAGATCCTGCAAGGAAATAACACATTCCTTCAGCAACTTTTTATTTTAATTCTCTTTCTGCTTCTTCTTTTGACATGGATGCATCCCTATATCTTCCCTCTGTTGGTATCCCCACTGATCCTGACCCAGCTTTCCCCCAGGCCTACCTACACGGGGTGTTGCCCCATGGCTTGCCTCTCATGACAGGGCTCGTGCAATGAGACTGAAGGGGACAGAATGAGGTCCCAAGGTTCCCTGGCTGATCATTCTCGGCTTCAGGAGCACTGTGCAATGGTGGCCTCTGGCATCATTTTGCACATCCAAAGAGAATTTTCTTTATGTCGCAGTCCCCGATGGAGCAGATATGCAATAATGTTAGGGCACATTACACATGCTGCCATGCCTGATGTGCCAATGTCTGCTGCTCTACCAGTCCCTGTTTTTTGTCAGTCCCTGGCACATCAGGCCCCAGCTGTCACTCAGGGTTGGAATTTTGCTGGGCTCCAGATCCCTGACTCCCTAGAGGAAGAGAGCCATTAGATGCTCCTTCTCCTCCTCCTCCCTGCTGCCAACCCTCAAACACTCCGGGCTGGTTCCCACACCCAACTTGTCAGCACCACAAGCAGTAGCTCTACTACTGTGCCAGGGGGCTGGCTGCCTCCCACAACTTATACCATAAACAATATTTCTAATGTTTTGTATTTATTTTTATATGATGCCTATCATAAAGATGCAGTTATTTTATTAAATTAATATTTTGGGTATTGGCTTTGAAAGCACAAGAGCAAACATTGCATAAGAACTTGCAAATGTGAAGGGGCACTACAGTGCCAGTCTCCAGGAAACTTTTCTCACAAGCTCTCCACTTCAGCACAGCATATTTATCAAATAAAACATTTTGAAACTTAACAACCTCGAACAGTACCACCAGAATCAAGTTCCAGAGGTCACCAGCTCTCAGGAGATGCCAGATTTATCATGATAAAAGTGAAGAATCAAAGTCAAGTGAGCTCCAAACCTGCAGCGCAGAAACCAGGGAAGGCCAGAGAGACCTCAAGTAGACTACACACCCAAGCCATCATCAAACCTGTCCAGGCAACAAATTAAATCCTCAATGACATTGATGGACTCTAAGATAGAGAAAACTCTAAGCTGGAACAATATGATGCAGCCATCGAAGAACTAACCAGCACGGTTGCAGTAAGTGAAAAGAGGTCTATGTCTACCCAGTCTGTAGTTGCTACTCTCACACAGGAAAGTACCCAACTGCATGGTAGACTGAAAGCTTTAGAAAATGGAATTCGGGCAGGGAATCTCAGTCTAGTTGGTGTGCCTGAGAGAGCAGAGGGGATCAGACTTACTCAACTTTTTGCTATAGTGGATGAAATCCATGATCTCTCTGCCCAGAGACTTTAACTGGTCCACAGGGCAACTAGTGTCAATATAGGTCTAAAACAAATGGGCAGATTAGATGGACCAAGCGGTCTCTTTCTGCCGTCAATTTCTATGTTTCTATGTTTCTAAGTATCTTGCAAAGTTGTCAGAGGATTGTGTTGCATCCTCCATTTTTTTGTACCATAATACAATATCCCTTATAGATTCATGCTGCTTGTATATGGTAATAAGTGAAATCTAATGCAATGAGGCCTCATTACAAATGCCCTGTATCACTATAATATTTAAAAATGTATTTTTATTTTTGTTAATTTTACAGCTCCTACAATGAACCCTCTCCATAATCACTTGTATAGAAAAGATAATATTCTACAGAGGCATACCAATGGTAATACATTGTACTGTAGTCAATTTTTAATGTCTTTATACATGACATTGCAGAGGGATAGGAAGGAAAAGTATGCCTCTTTGTTCTGCAACAAGGTTGATACACAAGGAGGCGTGGAAAGGATGAGAAGGGACTTGGCAAGGTTGGAGGAATGGTCAGAAGTATGGCAGCTTGGATTCAATGCAAAGAAGTGCAAAATAATGCAACTGGGAGACAAAAACCCAGGGGAAGATTACACAGTGGTGGGGGGGGAGGTAGTAACAACAACAAAAATGGAAAGGGACCTGGGAGTAATCATATCGGATGACATTAAGGTTGGCAAACAATGTGAGAAGGCGATAGGGAGGGCTGGGGGGATATTGGGATGTACAGGGAGAGGCATCACCAGCAGAAAACAGGAAGTTGTTATTCCCCTGTACAGACAGTTGGTGAGATCCCATCTGGAGTACTGCGTCCAGTTCTGGAGACCTCATCTCCACAAGGACATAGACAGGATGGAGGCAGTTCAGAGGAGGGCAACTAAAATGGTGCAGGGTCTGCAAGAGAAGCCACACGAGGAGAGACTAATGGAGCTGAATATGTGTACCCTTGAGGAAAGGAGGGAGAGGGGGGACACGATAGAAATGTTTAAGTACCTCAGTGGATTCAACAAAGTCCAAGAGGGTAGCATCTTTCAGAAAAAGAGATGTGCAAGAACAAGGGGACACTATTTGAAGATAGAGGGGGGATGCTCAGGGGCAATGCAAGGAAGTATTTTTTCACAGAGAGGGTGGTGGATGCATGGAACAGCCTTCCTGAGGAGGTTCTGGGGTCTAAAACTGTGAGAGATTTCAAAAATGCATGGGACAGACATAAGGCAATTTTTGTGGGGCAGGGGGTAGAAAAAAATAGGTTGTTGGTTAAATAGGATCTACAGCTTATCCTCTAGGTAGGGAAATGGGCAGATTAGGTGGGCCAAGTGGTCCTTATCTGCCATCAAAGTCTATGTTTCTGTGTTTCAATTGCTACAGCTAATGGTACTCCATGGTATACCGTGATGTGCACGACCACGTTTGAACGACCCCTGAAAGGGCAACTTAATTGTGGCACATGACACAGCGGCTACTGGGCAGCTACAGCAACTGGATGGGGTGGGTTGGCAACCATATCGACAGGAAGTTGCTACAGGTACGCACATGGGGAGGGTGGGAGCAAGCACGCTACAGGTACGCATTTGGGGGGGATGGGAGTGAACACGATCGGTGAGGGGTGGGAGGGGATTTGAGTGGTGGCACTGCAGTAGGCTGCTGAGCTGGCCGTATGGTGTATTTATTTATTTATTTATTTATTTAAACATCAGTTTAGAAACCTTTGAGCCAGAGGCTCATTTACAAAGGTACCTCGTCACATAGAGGACATCAGACAGCAGCACAAGGGACAACAGATATTACAGAAACAAGATAGTTACCATTCAGGGTTACAGTAAGCTTCAATACAAATGACAGCAACCTGGCAAAGAATGCAAAGACTTGGGGTTGGGAGGGTGCAGGTAGGAGATGGTAGAGGTAGGAGGGGAGAGGGACAGGGGAGGAAAGGAAGGGAAGGGAGAGGGGAGGTTAGTAGAAAAGGAAAAAAGGGGGGGTGCAGCTCAGTGAGCGTTGTCAAGGGTTTGTTTTTTTTTGTATTTTAGTGGCAGTTGCATTTGCGTGAGATGAGCAGGTGGTTTCTGAGCCTGAGCTTAAAGCTTGCTAAGGTGGGTGAGTCTGAGATACCGGCAGGGAGGGAGTTATACCAGGAGGGTGCTCGGTAGGGGAACGCCCTCTGTCCTTGTGAAGTCCTGGCTCTTGGTATGACTAGAGTTATTTTGGATAAGCTGCGAGTGATCAGGGTCGGCGTAGTTCAGTGAATTGAGTCAGATAGGCCCGTGGGGGATAGGCCATGAAGGGCTTTAAAGGTGAGCTGGCAGGTCTGATACATAAGCCGCTCATCCAGGTTGAGTAGGGTTGCCAAGGTGTACAGCAGACATGTGTGAGTGAGTCTGGGTGCACTGGTGATAAGTCTGCAGGCCTTGTTAAGCGTAAGGCGAACCTTGCTGAGGGCTGTCTGATCAGCTGAACCATAGACTGGGAGGCCATAGTCGAGAGATATGACAGAGGAGGTGACGGCCAGGCAGAGGGCATCTGGAGGGAGGCATTTCTTGTGCCGGTAGAGAATGCCCAGCCGCGAGTTGGCGGCAGAATTTAGGGCAGATATATGTCCATGGAACGAAAGGGCAGGGTCAAAGGTTATTCCAAGATATTTATAGGACTGCACAGGTTCGATGGGGATATTGAGGGTGGAGTGGACGGTGAGGGGAAACTTGCTGTACTTATTTTGGGGGTGGAGAAGAGCATTGTTTTTGTTTTCTTTAGGTTGATAACAAGTCGGTGTTCAGTGAACCAGGTCACCGCAGAGTCAAAAGCTAGTTGGAGAGAGTTCTGAATCAACAAGGGGTTACTATGAGAGGCAATGAGAATAGCATCATCAGCATAGAGAAGGATCTTACCCGTACAATTGCTGGGTAGCGAGTTGAGGAAGAGGGAGAATAGTAGGGGTCCAAGAATAGAGCCCTGGGGAACTCCAGAGCGAATAGGGCAGGTGCTGGAGAGAGTTCCACTAACTTTCACACGTTGGGAGTGGGCTGAGAGATAGCTGGCGCACTAGGTAACTGGTCCAGAGGCAAAGCCTATGAGGTCGAGGGTGGATAACAGGAGAGGATGGGACACGGTATCAGAAGCTTTAGACAGGTCAATGAATATTGCACCAGCCAGGGCGCCAGAGTCCAAGGAGGTGTGGAGGAAGTTGGCGAATTCCAGGAGTGCTGTATTGGTACTATGACCAGCTCTGAACCCGTGCTGTTCAGGGCAGAGAACATTGTATTTACAGAGGTAGTCAGAGACTTGGGAGGCCACAATTTTCTCCAAGGTCTTAGAGAGGGGGGAGAGGATCGAGATGGGTCGGTAATTACCCGGAAGAGTCCTGTCGCCACCTTTGTGGACAGGGGTAACCGTGGCAACCTTCCAGACAGCAGGGAATTGTCCGAGACAGAGAGATTTGTTAAATATGCATGTGATAGGGGAGAGGACCTGATCCAGGACCTGATGAAGGAGGCAGGGATCAAGGGAGTCATTACCGACGGTGTTACCTTTTAGGGCTTTAAGCAGGTATGGCCTGGTTTCTTATATGGTGACACAACGCAGGTGGAAGGAGGGGCATGCGATGGGTGGCGCGGCACAAGGAGGTGGAGGACTGAAGAAGTTACCAGGGAGCACTGAGCTAAGGTCGGTAAAGGAGTCATTGAGGTGAGTGGCAATGTGGGCAGGGTCAGTGGAGACAGCACCATTGATGTTAAGAAGCGAAGGAGAGGGGGACCGGGAGTGACCATTCAGTTGCTTGACATTGTCCCAGAAGCACCTAGGGTTCCCCCAAGAGGAGGTAAGGGAGGCTTGGTAGTATTCCGCCTTTGCTGTGCGGATGGCCCAGGTGCACTGGTTGCGAGCTGCTGCATAGGACTGCCTGTCTGCTGGTCGGCCAGTTGCGACAGCAAGGTGCCAAAGGTTATCTCGTTGCTTAAGATGCCACAGTAGGGCAGGGGTGATCCAAGGGGCATGTCTTACTTTGGACCTCCAAGCAGTTATAGGAGCAAAGATGTCACAGGCAGAGTTGAAGGTGTTTACAAAGAAGGCCAGAGCCGAGTCAATGTTAGTTGCGTTTGTCAGTGGAGACTGATCAGTATGGGCAAGGTAGTGCTTTAGGTCTTTGAGTCCCCTAGGTCTAAGCCGCCTCCGAGAGGTGGTTTTGACTGAGGATGTGGGCTGAGGGGTTACCCAGTTGAAGAGAACAGGGGAGTGGTCACTGAGGCAGTCAGGGAGGATTTGGATGTTATGGACGCGGCTTGGCCTGTTAGTGAGGACCACATCCAAGAGGGTGCTAGTGCCCCTTCTGGGGTTGATTCTAGTTGGCTGAGAGACCAGTTGGGTTAGGTCAATTGCATCGAAAGCCTCACAGGAGGAGGAGGAGGATGAGGGGCAAAGCCAGTTAATGTTCAAGTCGCCCACCAGGATTTGGTCAGAGGGGTTGGGTAGGGAGGTAAGGTAGTCAATTAATGGCCCAGTGCCTGGGATTGGTTCTTGGGAGGTATGTAGGCTGTAGTTAGGAAGATAGGGCCTCTAGAAGGGTCAGGGGATAGCTTTAGAGTAAGGGCCTGGGCCTTATGGTCAAGGTCGGGGGGGGAGGGGTAGACCTATGAGAGAATCCTTCAAATAGAAGGCACAACCCCCACCTCTCCTACCGACACAGTCCAACCGGTGGAGGGTGTAGCCAGGGAGAGAGACCTGGGAGTTGGGAGTGGAGTCAGACAGCCAGGTTTCAACCAGGGCAACCACATCCGGTTTATGAACCATCACCCAGCAGTGTAGTGAGTCCAGTTTTTTCAGGAGGCTACAGATGTTCATAGATGCAATACGCAGTCCAGAAGATTTCAGGGGAGGACCAGTGTTGCCAGGCCCAGGATTGGGGTGGATATTGCCTGACAGAAGCAGGAGGAGGGCTGCTCTTGGGAGTGAGTGGCTGCGAGAGAGTTTTCGACGGTTGGAGAAGGGGGGATGAGGGGATGATATAGTGCAGGGGATAGGCAGAGTAGAACAGACAGGAGAAGCAAGCACGATGAGATGTATGAGGGGGCAGCTCACGGGTTTGTTGGCTAGGGTGCTGGGTTTGGGTCTGGGTGCAGGTTCGTTTTGTTTCACCTGGCCTGAATTTTATTTTTTTTATGTCTCCCCCAACATGCACCCCCCTGGAGTTAAGAATCCTTAAGTGGGGGGGGGTGCAATTCCCCGGCAGCGTTTTGTTGTGCACTGGGGAGTCAGAGTGCCAAAATTGATTTTCGGCTATCTGATTTCGCCGTAACAGCAATCACCCTTTGGTGGTTGCCATTATCACATAGAACCGTACTCCACTTGCTATTGTTCAATTCTATCCTTCACAAATATTCTTCCTGTGGTTCACTGTATCTCTTCTGTTATTGTAAGTTGTTCCGAGTAACTAACTACTGTGTTAGCTATGTATTTGCATTTGTACACTTAATCTTGCCTCTTTAATGCCAGTACACCTAAATGCTAATTGTATACTCTGCTTTATGTAATTAGCTCAGAGTTGCCCCTAAAAAAGGGACAGTTGGCCTCAGTGGGCCTACCCGATCATCAAAATCCAATGAATATTTAGCTGACTGAACCTTTTGCGAGAAAGAACTAACATGAAATAAGTAGGATTCCAGTTTGAGTCACATTTATAAAATCCCTTAGAAATGTCTGAGTGTCCCAGTATTGGTCTCAAAATGTTGCTGGAGACCTACCTAATCTGAAACATAGAAACGGAAACATATAATTTGATGGCAGATAAGGACCATTTGGCCCACCTAGTCAGCCCGTTTTCCCTACCTACTATAATACCGCAGGCCCTTCTTGATCTCAGGCTTTACCCCCCCCTTTCTTAACCACTAATGTTCCCTTATGCCTAGCCCATGCATTCTTGAATTCTGTTACAGTTTTTGCCCCCACCACCCCCACTGGGAAGCTGTTCCATGCATCCACCACCCTTTCTGTGAAGTACTTTCTCACTTTTCCCCTGAGTTTACTCCTCTCCAGCGTCATAGCATGACCTCTTGTTCTTGAAAGTTTTTTTCTGAAAAATGCTTCCTTCTTGTGCTTCACAATCAGAGAGTCGCTGCAGCAATGGTATACAGGAAAGTACACTGCTGCTGGAATGGTGGCTGGTGGACATGGGGAGGTGCTGTCAGATAACAGTGCCCCCAGTTGGGGAGGAAAGTTGCCAGGTTCTGACACCAGTGTGAAAGGCCAGGAAGCTTGTACCACAGACCGTGTGCACACAGAGTTGACAAGATGGTCATTACCAGAAACTATGGTGGGGAAGGGGAGACAAACCACAGTGCTGTCAGGAAAATGGCCAGTGATCCCAGGGAGGTGTCACCACCAAACAGTGCTTCCAGCAGAGGAAGGATGGTGCCAGGTTCTAGTGCCACAAGGGAAGGCCAGGAAGCTTGCTATCCCCACATGATGCCATTGGTGGGTAAAAATAGACAACAAGATGGTCATTACCAGGCACCATGTAGAGGTGGGGAGAAGAACCATACCATTGCTGGGATGATGGTGGGTGGCCCTCTTTGGGCATGCACTTTAGATTACTTCATGGGGTAGATGGTGGAGATAGTGGCAGATGAGAGTGAAGGTGCCATCATAGGGGTATGCCCCCCCAGGTCTGAGGACTGGATGAGTAACGGTTGAGGAAAAACAGCTACATGAAAAAAGGTAGCAATAATGATGATGTGGCTTTCACCTGTCCTGACAGTGTGCAGTGAGGCAGGTAAGAAATTGTTCACATTGACAGGGATCTTGTTGAACCATGAAAGTAACATGCAGAAAGAGACCAGTGGTCTATATAAAGCCCTGGTTTTCCTTTTTGTCAAAATTTAAGAGGACTCAGTGCTGCCTTGAAAGTTTTACAGGTCTCCGCCAGCATGAGCAATTTGTTTCCACCTGTCTGACCGCACACTGTCAGAAGGAATGAGACCGTGGCATCATCTCACCCCTCTTCCAGTCTGCAACATCAGTTTATCTACACAGGGCTCTAGCATTGTTATTTAGAAACTACTGTCTCTGTTTTACTCAAGGTGGCATTTTACCTAGTAGTTCAGCCAGTTAGGGAATGGCACAGATTCCCTGTAAGGAATATTGAGTTATATGCTATAAATGCACATAAGAACAAAAGAGTAAGAAGTGGAATAGACCAACTAACCCTTCATGACCATCCCACACTTTGCAGTGGTTGTAACATTTGAGACCGGCTACCTTCATTTATCTGTCTAAATTAAAAATTTAAATTTGAAGAATTCATGTACGTATATTTATTTACTTGAAAATCGGTGACAAGGAAAGACACTCTGAGCCAAGATTTGTTTCCAGGTGTGACCCAGGTAAGGGAACAAGGGAGGCAAATACATAATATGGACACAGGACACAGTTAATGCAATTACATAGCACGGACACAGTTCACAGTTACAGTAAAGTGGAATAGAGTACATGATTTATAACAGGAGGAACCGCAGTAAGAGCAAGAAGCAAAAATCAGGGAATTCAGCCACATCTGCACTAGGGCAGGAGGCAAATGTAAGGAGAGCAGTTAGGTAGAGGGAATGCTTCTAGCCTGCAAGTGTTCAAGACCAGTCTTTCCAGCCACCTTAGAACTCCCTGCACTTGTTTTGGTCCTGAATTCTACCCTCCCAATGCTCGTACTCTTTGTTTGCTGTGACCCCACTTTGTTAGCTTGCTTTGATTATTGTTTAGATGTACTTATCTTTAAGTTTTTTCTTTTCAATGTATATTTTAGCACGTTTGTAACTATTAATGTTGGACTACATTAACCTGTTGCTGTCTTGCATTTTGTATTGTCTTAATTTATTTAGTTTTTGTTGACCAAGTAAGCGCACTAGACAGATTCTGCCTATTTTCAGGCACGACCCGGGGAGGGGGATACAGATGAATGCCAACTGACCTTGAACCAGATTAAGCTGTTGGTGGTATTTTTTTTTTTTAGTGAATGAGGGGAAATTTGGCCAGGACACCAGGGAAACTCCCCTGCTCTTTTCGAGAAGTGCCATGGGATCTTTAACATCCACCTGAACTACCACCAGAACAGGCAGATGGGACCTCGGTTTAATGTCTCTTCGGAAAGACGGAAACTTTTCTGGCCATGCACAAAAACAGGCAGATTCCTGCTCATGGACCATCCAGGTTTTTAAAAATAAAATGAAAGTGAAATGAAAAAATGACAGCCAGCCCACTGGCGCAGAAGCACGATCGCCGTCTATGGTCCAGACGACCCGGGTTCAGGAACGGACTCAGGAGTCGGAGGGCTGGCAGGGGGAGAGTAGGATTGAGTGTCCGGATGACTGCTCTCCTACTCTGGGGGGGGAGGTGGGGTTGAGTGTCCGATGCATGACAGACCCCTGGCAGAGGCCGGGAGTTCCACTGCGGTCAGCGCCTGTACATTCTTGGGGGCAGGGCGGATACAGGTTGTCATTGCACATCCCTGCCCCCATGGGATTCACAGATTTCAAAAAATATGCCAGCCCCTGCTAATGAGCTGGCTCCATTGCCGTCCCCTCTGGCCATTATAGTTCACCTACCGGCGGCCCCACTCGGGGAGGCAAGCCCAAGTATGAGGGGCCGGCTGCCAGAGCCTGATGAGCCCATCTGGGCTTAGGGAGCTGGCACAGAAAAAAGAAATGAAAAAAATGACATCTGCTAACTTCCTTGGGACCCTCATGAAAATGTGATGCTGCATCTTATGCGTTATCCAGATTGGAATAATTTCAAATAAAATATTAAACAGGTTTAATGCTGTGTGGAATTCAGAATCATAGGAAATCAGGTACAATGGTAAAATTGTAGATGTCCTAAAACAAGAAATAATGCATGACCATGGGAGGTAGTAAGGGAAAGGACATGTATTAACCCGTGTGTGTATTGTGTGCAATACTGGCTACCATCCCACTGGATCAATATTTGTGCTGGGGGAGGGGTGAGTGCTGTTAAATCATAAATAAATAAATAAATAAATAAATAAATACTGTGTAGGTGCAGGCCACTGCACATTTAATAAGTTGTGTAAGAAATTGTTTGACTAGGATAGCCCAACTGAAGTACAATATCTTGTTTTCAGTGGGGTCCTGTTTCTACAGAAGATCACATGACCTGTTCTAGGTCATATTTATTTATTTCCTTTTGGTAACCGGGTAAGCATGCTAGGCAAACACCTGCCTATTTTCAGGCACCATATAGTGCAAGTGAAAGCCCATGCCTGTGATGGGATGCTCTAATCACCTGGTTCATGGCTCAGTGCTCTATCAACTGGACCTTCCAGCATTTCCTAAAATATGGAACAGGAGTGCACTACAGGTAGCTATAATGATGATGTGGCCGTCACCTGTTCTGACAGTGTGCAGTGAGGCTGGTAAGAAATTACTCACGTAGACAGGGATCTTCTTGAATCGTAAATTTAACGTGCAGCAAAAGACCTGCAGGTAGAAACAGGACTCCACTGAAACTGTGATTTTATATGCTGTAAATATTTCTTTATTGGAACTTTTTGTGCTGTGCTTTGAGCCTTTGGGATGAGGTGCTAGATAAAATAAAGATGACTGATTGATGGATTTCTTGATTGACTAATTGACTGACTGTTTGACTCATGTAGCACATAATGTCTAGGGAGAGACCACACCTGTTCACTGAGGTCACATCCCCAGACCTTTCCTTTCCTAAAGGGAGCTTGAACATGCCATCCTGTCAGCCTGTCAGCATGGTATGCCACCGTTAGGGCACCATGATTAGGGCTCTGTAATGTGAGTGCTGCAACCAGGTCATGAGTGACAGGGGTGTTCCAGATTGTAGAGTGTCCTGCACTCACACTGTGTTGGGTGTCACCATAGTTTTTCTCCCCTTCATGGCATGCCTGACCTGGAAGATGCCATATTTAGTTTAGGGGTGTGTGGGGGGTGAAGCCCCACACAAGCCTTCACTGTTTCACCGGATGGTCATTGGTGCTCTAACTTGTTTGTTGCAAAGTGCCAGCCATGCTAATGCCAGGTGACATATTGCTTGCACCCTAAGTTACCGTGCCCACATTGCCCACGCACCGTCATGGGCGAACCATCATCATAGTGGCAGTGGCACCACATGTGATGCTGGTGAACTGTGTTCAGGAATGAGTTTGAGGCAAATGAGACCCTCAGGGGAGAGGAGGACTGAAACATAGAAACATAGAATTTGACAGCAGATTAGGACCACTTGGCCTACTTAGTCTGCCGATTTTCCTACCCAACAGATAAGCTGCATATCCTAGTTAACCAACAGCTTATTTCTTCCTACCTCCCACTAGGACTGCCTTATGTCTGTCCCATGCATTCTTGAATTTCCCCACTGTTCTTGACTCCACGACCTCCTCAGGGAGGCTGTTCCATGCATCCACAACCCTCTCTGTGAAAAAATACTTCCTCACATTACCTATGAGCCGTCCCCCCTCTATCTTCAAATTGTGCCCCCTTGTTCTTGCACATCTCTTTTTCTGAAAGATGCTACCCTCTTGGACTTTGTTGATTCCCTTGAGGTACTTGAAAGTTTCTGTCATGTCCCCTCTCTCCCTTCTTTCCTCAAGGGTATACATATTAAGCTCCTTTAATCTTTCTTCGTATGTCTTCTGGTGCAGACCCTGCACCATTTTGGTTGCCCTCCTCTGGACAGCCTCCACTTTGTCCATGTCTTTACGGAGATAGGGTCTCCAGAACTGCACACAGTACTCCAGATGGGGTCTCACCAACTGCCTGTACAGAGGGATAACAACTTCCTGTTTTCTACTATTGATGCCTCTCCCTATGCATCCCAGTATCCCCCCAGCCTTCCTTACTGCCTTCTCACACTGCTTGCCCACCTTTAGGTCATCTGATATAATTACCCCCAGGTCCCTTTCCATTTTTGCTGTTGTCAGTATCTCACCCCCCCATTCTGTACTCTTCCCCTGGGTTTTTGTCTCCCAGGTGCATTACCTTGCACGTCTTTGCATTGAATCTGAGCTGCCATACATTTGACCATTCCTCCAACCTTGCCAAGTCCCTTCTCATCCTTTCCACTCCATCTTGTGTATCAACCCTCTTGCAGATCTTTGTGTTGTGTATGCCAGTGGACACTCTTCTCCTCTGGGGAGGGAGGGATGTCATCTTTGCTGCACTGCTGCCGCCTTATGTACTAGCAGAGCCGCTCAGGTGGATCCAGGTGCCAAATGACAGAATGCTCAACAAGTCATGAGAGAGTCACTGCGCACACCGTCCAAAGCATATAAACAGGAGCCCATACAGTGTTGCCCAAAACTTCCCATTTATTGAAGACTGAAGCAGTTTGCCACAGCAGTGGAGAAACAGACAACAACTGACGTTTCACCCATTACAGTCTTTTTTAATGATAGTGCCCCCTGGGTTTGAACCCCTTTTATAGCATGTTCACCCATTGTGATAATCAAAATTTAAAGTGACAATTAAAATTACACATCACCATTCATTTTAACCTACACAATTTTAATATTGAGACACATACTTGTGTTCAGGTTTAATCTATAGCATTGATATCTGTGTACCCCCTTATTTTTCACTTAATAAATTCATGAGTTTAGCATAAACCTTTTCAGTTTCATTGTGAAGGGGGAGCAATACTCACATGCAAGGGAGAGCTTGTCTTCTCATTTTTTTTTTTTTATTTATTCAAAAAAGAACAACATGGTCACTTCACTTGTGTTATTCAGTGAGGTGTTACCTCTTACAGTTCCAATGGGGTGGCCAGTATGAAGAAAATGGAAAGGAAGAAAATGGGGAGGGCACAAAAGTAAAGAAAAGACAGATCAGTAAGGAGAGGAACCTCCTGGCTCCAAAGAGTCATGCCTACTCTTTTTCTACGTGACACCCAGTTTAGAGGCTCACAGTGGACTGTTTCATTTCTTCCAAGACTAGTCCCTGGAAAGAAAAAGGCGAGAGTGAATACGAGAGCATACACGTTAAAATACACTATTCTCAAATCAGTTGAGGGTTTTTCATCTCTCCACTGAAAAGGGTTCCAATTCAGTTTTGTCATTGAGCCCCTTCATTGTATTACATGCTCTCAACCTGTGGATCCAGAAGTTTTGACGCTGGCTCAGGGCGAGGTCTCTATCCCCACCCCTTGCTTCCAGGCCAGGCACACTTGGTTCAGTCTTGTAAACCCAAGTTCATGCTTGCTATTCTACCTTCTACCCAACATGTGAACCTCCCACACATACTCCAGATTACCATTATTGACTGCCTGGATATGTTCACCAATCCTTTCTTTCCATTTGCATTTCATACGGCCCACACGGTATGCTCCACAGGTACAGCTTACTAGGTATGCAACATAAATGGTGTCACAATTAATGAAACATGTTACTTCCAACTGTTTCTCATCATATGGGTTCTGTACCTGGGTGCATTCATTAACATATGGGCAGTACTTGCACCTGCCACATTTTCGGCATCCTTTCGGTAGTGGGGGCAACCTGTTTCTACGTTTCAATACAGGCTGCACAGAGTGCACTAGATAATCTTATAAGTTTCTAGCTCTTCTATATGCCATCCTAGGCATAATTTTTTGCTGTCTCTGTCAAACATGGATCCGCTTCCAGTACATGCCAATATTTGCAGAGAATCTCTATTACAGAGAATTAACAAGATCAGCCTGTGAGGAAAAGACGAGGGAATCACTGTTAAGAAAGAACAAAAACAGCACTAAGGACAGTGGAGTACACAAGCAGGTCAATTTTGTGAGCAGGTACAATATTAGATCATGGAAGGTAAAAGAGATTCTCTGTAAAAATTGGCAGGTATAGAACCCATATGATGGGAATCTGGAGTAGCACATAGAAATAGAGTAGACACAACTCTTTGGAGCTAAAAGGTGTGCTGTTCCTCTCCTTGCTGGTCTGTTCTTTTATTTTCTTTTTGTCTCCCCCCCCCCCCCAGTTTCCTTCCTTTCTGTTTTCTTCATACTGGCTTTTTTTTTTCTTCTTCCCCTCCCCTCACCTATTGGAATTGTAACAAGTAATACCTCACTGAATAACACAAGTGAAGTGGACATGTTGTTCTTTTTTGAAACAATTTTAAAAAATAAAATGAGAGGACAAGCTCTCCCTTGCATGTGAGTATTGCTCCCCTTTCACAATGAAACTGAAAAGGTTTATGCTAAACTTATGAATTTAATAAGTGAAAAATAAGGGGTATGCAGATAACAATGCTGTAGATTAAACTTGAACACCAGTATGTATCTCAGTTTTAAAACTGTGTATGTTAAAATGAATGGTGATGTGTGATTTTAATTGTCACTTTAAAGTTTGATTATCATGATGGGTGAACATGTTGTAAAAGAGGGGTTCAATCCCAGGGGGCACTATCTTTGAAAAAGCCTGTAACAGGTAAAATATCAGTTGTTTTCTGTTTCTCCACTGCTGTGGCAAATTGCTTCAGTCTTCAACAAATGGGACATTTTTGTGCAACACTGTATGAGCTCCTGTTTATATGCTTTGAAGGGTGAGTGCTGTGACTCTCTCATGAACTGCTGCCACCTAGGTGAGCACAGGTGACAGTGCAGCAAGGCACTGAGAGGTGGGGGGGGGGGTATCAGCCAAGGATCCACACTGTCACGCACTGCATGAGTCTGCACATTATTCCCCCTTGTTGTGTGCCAGCATCCTTCAGGGGATTGGGATAGAAAAGCAGAAAGCAGCCCTGGTGCTGGCTTCCCAGGGACTCTGGTAAACCCAGGGTGGCCACCATCTCCTCACTATGCCTCCTGACATTGGTCCCTACATATGAATGGGCAGGAAATACGTACCAGAGGTGCATATCCTGCCCGCGTAGCTGCGCACCTGTGGACAGGTGTGCACTGGCCATTATTCACTAATGGCTGCCACCTGTCCACGGCTCCACTCACCCCGATGCACAGGTCCATGCAGGTCGGCCATGGGTGGAGTTGCAGACCCAGCCAGGCATCCAATAGAATGCCTGGCATGGGTCCCACAGTGGATCCTTTGCACATTACAGTGTGGGTCCAGGTGTGTGAATGCCTACGGTAAGCACCCGGACCTGCACGACCAGTCCCTGACTGACAGTGTACCCCCCCCAGTGCCAATGGCACACGACACCCACCCAGCGCATGGACAGGCCCCTAGTTGGTTGCTCCTGCTCTGTCCTGTGTGCTGCCCTGCCACACAGTGGTGGCCTGTCACTGATGTAGGCAGCCCCCTACCACCAGCAACACGATACCCCACCAGGGGCAGCATGCCGTGGCAGGCAACCACTCCCCCCCCCTGGCAGCAGGGCAAGGCCCTGGTAGGCTTGTCAATGGTGCATCCCCCACCTGCCCCAGCACCAGCAGGCAACCCCACCCACACACACACCACAGCATCCCCGGTCCCAGAGGTGGCCATCCCCACCACTCGCACATCCCTGTCTTGGCCCCCGACCCTTGATCTGGGAACCCCAATGGTGATGTGCTGGCCATTGGCAACCCCCCAAACTTCACGGCACTGACAACTCCACCCCCATCCCCATCCCTGGCTGTCAGTGCCGTGGCTATGGACAGCCTGAGGCACATCCCTCCTCAAATCACCACAGCTGCCAGCCAGCAAGGTGCTGCTGGGATCGCAACGCCTATTTATAGGGGTGCACTCTCAGCATCTCCTGGATGGCCGGCAGCCGTGGAAGTGTGAGGAGGGATGTACCACTGGCCGTCAAGTGCCCAGCACCGGCTGCCAGGTACAGTGGACAGAGGGTAGGCTACCGTCCCACCGGCGACGGAGGGGAACTCACCGCCAATGGGGGTGGAGGTACCGGTTCTGTGGGTGTGCGGACATGGTTGACACCTTGGTTGGGGGGTTGTTTGTACCACAGATGGGGACAGGGGTGGTACCTGTGGGGAGGGGGGTGTACTTTGGCACTATGGGACAGGATGTCATGTGTTGGGGGGGCTTGGCTACTGGAATGCCTGGGCGGACCATGGATCAGTGGCATTGGGCACTGGGTCCCTGCTGTATGGGCACCCACTGGATGGGATGCCCCAGCCCATTTCAGTGGCCTACAGGGCTGGGGTAGCATGGGGGTCATCACCCGGTTCTTCTGCGACCAGCAGGTTACATCCATGGAGGGCACACAGTCAGTTCCAGCAGGGTTCCAGCTGCCATAACCTGCTTGCCACTACACCCCCCTGTGGCCAGCACTGCGCACCTTTGTGACTGGCATGTAGTGCTGGCATGCCCCCTGCCCACCCCTGGCGCATTGCTCTCCAAGCAGCCAGGGGATCAGGTGTGTACCAGTCTTGCATCCTGTTCGTGAATGCTGCATGGCACCCGCTGCATGGCATTCCTATGTAGAGATGCCAACAAGCCCAGTTTCCACTGCACATTAGTATCGTGCATAGGGCCCACTGTGCACAGTCAGAATTATATCTCTCCAGTCTGTGCCTGACTGGTGGATTAGTCAAGGCTCCATGGAGGATGACAAGTGAGATAGGTGAGGTCTGGCAGGAGGGTGATGGAGGGTTCCATTGGAATTGGGCACTGGAGACAAGGGGCATACCATATTTTAAAAAAGGACTTGAACCTGGCTTTCTTTTTTTTAATATAATTGCAAATGCTGGCATGTGGGCAGTCTGTTTACTCTCCCTGCAGAAATGCTCCTTGTGTTTACTTCCAAATCATCAGCTTGTCCTTTTTAGGGTCTCTTGTGGATGCTGAGTTTTTCCTGTCTGATATTATTTTTTTTAATTACAGATCTGTTACACAACCTGGTGACATCAATCAAGTGAATGATTAGAGGGAAACTTTTACTGTAGGCTTCCACTTAACTTTTGTCACTGGGTTCCAGAACCATATGATAATTAAAAATGAATGTCAGGCTGGAACAAGGCAGCATTGGCATAGGACCCTAAAAAGACAAAAAAAAAAACAAGTATTTCCAAGCAGATGCAACATGCAGTTCACCAGGGTGGTGAACCAGGCTGCACATATGCCCAGATTTCCAATGAATATTAAAAAATAAAATAAAACATGGAAATATAGACAATCACAGCGGAAAAAGATTAAAGGCCCATCCAGTCAACCTGAGTTCCCTATCTAACCCTGGGGCCTACTGTTCCTCCAGGGTCTTGAAGCTGTCCAAGCCAGACTCAAGTTCCCTTAAAAAATATGATGTTTTGAAGGTTGTTGTTTACCACTATAAATCATATCATCATTCCTAGACAATCAGGATTGTTCATTTCTCATTATAAAATGGGCCATGAAAATCCTGGAACCTCATTTGGATGAGAAGTTAAACTGAGGCCCCTTCTGCCCATCTCTGGTCACTGTCCAAGTAGAAGTAAAAGGTCCCATGGTGCTTATTGATAAGTAGGGAAGTTTCCCCTGGTGTCATGGCCAAACACTTCCCCGTCAATAAAAACAGATCCACGTAACCCACTCCCCACGATGCACCTGGAAACAGGCTGCCATGACTTAATGTGCCTTTCCTGGTCAAAAACTTACAAATAGATAAATCATTGGTTGAAACAAGGCCTGTGACCATTATTTTCTAACAATGAAACACTTCTAACTACACATTTTTTTAACAAATAAAAGCCGATTTTGTAAGTGAGATAACACACTCCAGGGTGTGCAGTCCTATGGGAATAATGCACTTCTTGGTTGGTTGTGTCACTCAGTTACGTCTCATGCCTAACAACCACCCAAGACCTGCATAATTCCCTTATAACTACACAACCTGTCATGTTTTATCCCTTAAACGTGCCAGGTACTTATAACTATATGAGGGTGTCTCGTGCTAATGCTTCTAAAACTCTGAAGTTCTAGATTCAATTTCTAGAGTCCATCGTCCGCTCAGTAGTTTCTCTCATTTTCTACAAAGTAAACAGAAATCTTCACCATGGTTTATAGGTTTGTGTGTTCAGGTCCTGTGTCTCTTATGGTTATAAGAGTTTCTTCTCAAGTCTTTTGTGTGCCAGAACTGCTCAGCTTCACAATTCTCTTAACCAAAGAACTCCAGAATGCACGCTAACTGTAAGCAACACAGTAATTATGTACAAGCATAAAAATAAAGTGTAGTGATGTGATCAAACTTCCGGATCTCTGATTAACTTTAGTCAAAGTCATGCTGCTCTTCAGAGAACCCAAGTATGCTTTCAGATGAATGTGATGGAGATATTACACACCAGCAGGTTTATTTGTTTATTTTCTCAGATCCAGTTACATGAAACAGGAAATGATGTCCCCATTTGAGAGCTGTGCATTTGGAGAACGTTTTGATTTTAAAGCCAAAATTATGACTGTCAATCTTTGTACTTCACTCAAGAGGTTATTAGATTCCATTCAAGTTCCCCCCAATCTGATCCCCATCATTAACAAAACACGACCTACCACAGACAGTTCAAAAGCTCAGGCTACATTTGTTCAAATGTTAATGATGAGTAGACAGGATGGAGCTGATATGTACACAGAATGCCTGTGTGTCATGGTGAGCACAAAGTCTTTGATTTTTCAATTTATTTCGGAGGACCCGAGATCAGAGCTGTCAATGTGGCTTGCATCCTTCATTTAGCCAAAGCCAGTCACCTCCGCCTACGCTCTGGCAATCCCTTGAGCCTGTCAGCCATTACAGTCTGTCACTTGCTGTGAAAAGAAGGTGTTTTCCTTTGTAGAGCAGACTTTGAAATCTTAGCACAGTTTTTTTTACATGTGTTTTTTAATAATATGGAGCAAAAATGTTACTCGGTTTATATTTTGAGCAGTGCTTTTTTTATAGGAGGTTATCTTCTACTTTGTTGTTGATTTCAGAGCATTTCTATTTATCTGCTAGCTGTCATACCTTCTTATTGTCTTGCTTCTGTTGAGTCAAGACCTGAAATATACTGTATTAATTTTATGAGCTCAGTTGGTGCCAATTATAACTATAAAGTCCTTAGTTAAACATATATAAAACAGTTATGTGAAATTATACCATGCATTCCTCCTAGGGAAACTAAAATGCTTTATGTATTTTGAAATACCTGCAAGTAAATCCACATTTAATATTTTCAGCCAGTGGTCACAGACAGGACTTCATAGATCCTTAGCAGAGCACTAAACTAGATTGTTGTGATAAATAGCAGCTTTCCTGGTTACAGCAATTCCATTTCCAGTGGGATCGTGCTTCTTCTCATTTCCACACACGTAGGTGGTCTGAAGCACTGGGAGGTGCAGCAACTTGCACACAGTGAGTATTTGGGTCTAACAGGGTTTGAACTTATGATCTCCTGGTTCATAAGCTGGTGCTGAAACCATTAGACCACACTGCCTCCACAAGAAGTTTAAAAATACTGATTAACCACTGGTGAGTGATATATATATATGCAACAGGCATGGACACAGAAGCCATTGTATAAATCTTGATAACTGAGCAACTGTATGTATAAATGAAATTTATAAGTAAACTTGTCATCAAGATTTATACATATAGTAAACTCATCATCAGTAAACCACACCCCATCCCTCATTGGCCAACCAGTGCTACTTCGAGTTTCATTTCTACAAGTACTCCCAAGATGATGGTCGTCCTACAAGCAAGAGACTAGTAAAACTCCTTACCATAACTCTAAAACAGCCAACCATAATTTTTTTCTTGCAGCCTGTCACCTGCTTTCTTGCAGCATTTCCCTCCTCCTGAAGTGCCAAATAGAAACTACATTCTTTCTGTTTTTCATAAAACACTGAGCTCAGTCTCATACCTGACTCCTTCCCGAAGCGGCACCGCATCTGCTCGCTTAGTGAAGTACTGCCTCATTTTCCCAGCCTGCCAGCCTACCCATCCATTTCACTATGTCACTCTGTGGCTGCTCTGCCTTTAGCAGAATTCAAAACCAAACTGGAAAACATCTGTACTGCCTTTTGTTCATTATTTCTACCTCAGTACACTGCTCTCCTTTGACTGCCGCTCTGCTCTTGCTCCCGCTCTATTTCTGCTGCCTGCTAGCCCACTCCCTTGCTCTCTCTGCCGCCACTCACTCCCATTTCCACTCGCTCCTGCCTAACATTAAGAAATAAAAAAAAAAAAATCTCTGCATACATTTCCAAATAAAAATGGCTAAACAAAATTAATACAGCAGCATTCTACAAACTTAAACACAGGCACTTCACATATGGGGATCACAGACAGCTTGCTCTCTCACTAAGAGGCCCACCATTTTTTCAGTTAATTATGTATGCATGAAGAAAACCACCAGTCACAGAACATGTTGCTAGAGTAAACAGCATTGAGACGCTGATGTGTCCTTAGCAACCACCTAGCAACCACAGAATAAAGTGGAGTAACACTAGTTACATCACAAAAAGTCCTTTAAAATGTATTAAAAAAAAAGAAATAAACATTTAAAAACATCTAACTTCACTATCATTAGCATCCCCTGTTGCATAAATGGAACATGCAGGAGTGAGCTTGTGTGATGCCAGATTTATCTATACTTGTGCTTTGACCTCGGACACCTCACTCGTGGTTTACATCACTCATGAGGTTACCTGAGGTCAAACAGCACTTGTATTGATAAATCTGGTATCACACATCTCACCCCTGCATGTCCCTTAGATATATATATATATATATATATATTAGAGGCAAAAAACTCCGTTTAATGCATCAGTTAGGGTTGTTCCACAGCGACAAAAGTGAGGAAATTCGATGTTAGGGTTGAAACCCCCTTTGCACCCCTCCAGCCCACCCCCCAAATGGAATCGGGGTGCGCATTGGAGTCATCAGCCTAACTGTCACCCCATCACATGTGGAAAGAAGCTGAGGAATAGGAGAATGGGGTGACAGTTAGGACCGATGACCCCAATGCGCACCCCGATTCCAGTTGTGGGGGGTGGGCTGGAGGGGTGCAAAGGGGGTTTCAATCCTAACATCGAATTTCCTCGCTTTTGTCGCTATGGAACAACCCTAACTGATGCATTAAACTGAGTTTTTTGCCTCTAATTTTACTTCTTTTTGAGAATGATAATGAGAAATAGTGAATGTAATGCGGCGGCGGGAGGCCCCGTGCTCCCACCACGTGATGTCTTGTCACATAGTAACATTGTGCCCACAAATACAAATGGTAATGCGCATGGTGACGCAAAGCGAAACAGAAAGAGAAACAGTACTGTAGACAGAAATGTTAAAAACAATGGAAACGCAACCGCAAATGAAAACGCAAAGGGTAACGCACATGGTGGCGTAAACATGAATGGTAAATGAAACGGGTACAGAACTACAAGCAAAAACGGTAATGGTAACAGTAATGTAAGCACACAGGCTGGTGTTCCCCAAAAGCTGTATAGAGAAAGACAGTGAGTAGAAAGAATGTATGCAAAATAATGACTCTCGGAACACAAAAATCAGGAGTTGGAATAGTAAATTGCTTATATCTCAGTAACCGTACAACATAGAAAAAAAATGTAAAAGTCATATGTATTATCACTTTCCTGGCTATTTTTTTACCAGCCAGGAAATTTTTCAACAAAAACTCCATATCTCGCACCGTTTTCGAGATACAGGCCCTCAAAGGTGTGGCGAACGCCGTAATGTTATCCTATGGGAAAAAAACAGAAGTTCGGAGTGCCATAACTTTGCCTCCCTGTAATATTTTTTTCACCAAACCACTGAAAGGCACATCTGTGGGATGTTGGCTGTATCCCCTGCAAATTTCAGCCCAAAAGACTAAACTGTTATTTTGCAACAGGGCGCTAAACGATTGCTGTAATGCGTCGGCTGCCGTAATGTTATCCTATGGGAAAAAGCATCAACTTTGGAGTGCTGTAACTTTGCCACCATGTAATATTTTTTCAACAGAATACTGAAAGGCACATTTGTGAGATGTCAGCTGCATTCTCTCCAAATTTCAGCCCAAAACTCCAAACCGTTCTTTTGCAGCGGGGTGCCAAAAGAATTGCTGTCATTCCCACAGCTTAGAAAATACCAGCCATAATTTCTTAGCTTTCATAAAATTTGCAACACTTTAAAACGCAGTACTCTGCAAAGTACTTTTCCAGAAATTTGAAAACATATTTCTGAGGTGTTTTACCCCAAAATAAAGACATGGCTAGCATCCTCAGGCTCCGACTAGGTGAATACAAAAAGAATTAGGTTGCTAGAGGGTCTCAATTTTAAATGCCAAGCATTTTTCTGATCACTAACTGAAAACAAAATGGCAGATTTGCGAAAGTAAGAGGGCCATTTGCGAAAGTAAAAATGCATTTGCGACACTGTCAAACTTTTTAACTTTTCCCATTGACTTATAATGGGAAATTGTTGTTTGAATAACTTTTGAACCGTTTAATATTTTTTCATGAAATCATTGAAAGGCACATCTGGGACCCTGGCCACATGTTCCCTGAAGATTTTGGGCCAGTCGTGCAAACCGTGGGACCTGTAGGCACGACCGTAGAATTCCAGAAAAAGCATAAATGCACGCGCAGATCATGCTTAATAACTCCACAGCTGTGTATCCAACCAGTACGAAACTTGGCAGATCCCAAGGCATATGGGTCTTGATTGTGTATTCCAAATTTCAGGCAAATCCGTGAAATGGTTGCAAAGTTATTAAGGTGCAAAATTTTGGATTTAACATGTAAATGGCTCCTCAACCCTAACTATGGTAGCACTACTGTGCTACCATAATATATATGTATATATATATATATATATATAAGCAATAATACCCGACAGGGTGTGTGATACTGGGCAATACTGGACCACCCAGAGGTATAATGAGGCCCGACATCACAGGCAGAGGGCCTTATAGCCCCTGGAAGGTCTGGAACAATCCATACCACCCCACCCACCCTGGAGGGTCATTATTGTACTTAGACAATTGGTACTTTTTAGTATTTTACTAAGAGATTAAAATAAACTAAAAATGCGTATAAATGAGGGAAAAAATTATTTACTTGTAAAGTAGTACTTCTAGTGGTACATTTGCCAGCAGAGGGTGCTACTGTTTTGAGAGATTGTGCAATTTTTTACTTTTACTTTTATTCCACCACCACCACCTGCTGGTGAAAAGTGAGTGGTGAGTGGTGAGAAGATAAAGAGTCATTTTTGTTTTCTGTTTTGTCGTTCCCCCACAGTTCCTGACTCTACCTCCAGAGTAACTGTCCATTTTTTTTTTGACCAAAGAGAGCAGAGAGCAGCAATATCACTGAATGCTAATGAATAAATGAAGGGTGGGAGAGCTGTGGTGGCACTGAGGAGGAGAGTGGCATGAACGAAGGGAGTGAGGCCACGTTTAATGGATTTGCTGCCACAGTGAATTTAAACTTCAAGAGGTGAGGGAGTTGCAGAGCTGCTGCAGAGAACAAAACAACACAGTGAGCGTGGACGGGCAGCGCGTTGAGCATGATCATGTTGGCAGAATAAACAAAATGAGTTGAAACTGGCAGTTCCTTGAATCCAAGAACCTGTCATAACAGGTAAAAAGCTACATGTTATAGGGGGTGAAAAAATACTTAAAATAATGGGAATATACTGGGAGTCGGGAGTGAGTTAAGTGCGGGATCAGCAGAATGGCTGGCAAGGAATTTACGGGCTACAGTGCACTTGGTTGGCAGAGGGCTGTGACCGCAAAGTGACACCAGGGTAGTGCTGTCAGTTTAAGAAGAAGAAACAGGTGATTTCTTTCAGTTTCTTTTACTGTTCTATTGTCAAGTGGCAGGGGGAGCCAGAATCAGGTCTCTGTGTTGTTTCAGCAGATGGGGGGGGCTATATTTCTCGTTAATTGAGACACAAAATCGTGATATTTTGAAACTAAGCATTCTTTGGCAGCATCATTTTTACAGGAAACAGGCTAGCACAGACTGGGACTCCTTATTTCCTGGTCTCTGTTGCCTGATACCAGATCAGGTTCGAGAATTTCTCCAATTCATTTTCCAGTTAAATATAATATCTATCTACATATGTGATAGCTGTATGCCTTGGACTGGTATTGTATCTGCTGCTTGTCTTTAACTGTTACTAAAACATTCTGGTTGTATCTGTTGTATACATGTAACATTTTACCTGAACTTGCTTTGGATGCCTTTGTAAATGATCCTTGCTCAAGAGCTTTCTGCTTCTCTCTGAGCAAACTTAAAGAATGTGTACTGATACACGGTCTCTCTCTCTAGCTATCTATATTTATGCAATAGGCATGGACATAAATCCTATGTGATAAATCTGAGCTACTATGAGTTAAATTCAAAATTTTATATTTATACACATAGTAGACGCATCATCACAGATTTATATACATTTTAGAAAATGGGCTTGAAAAATAATGCATGCTGGTTGGCTGAAAGGCCATGCCAGGCATGCATTTATTTTTCAATAGATGCCCACCCAACAACAAGTGCCAATTTGGGGTGCCCCATTACTTAACATATCATTGGGCACCCCGCATTTTCAAATTGACCAGCCGCCATTTTTTTCTCTCATGAGCTGGCAGCTGGTGAAATGCCCCCCCACCACACTCTCTCTCTCTCACTTAAGTCAAACAGCCACCAATAAGCAATAGCCACACATTTAAAAAAAACACATGAAAGAATGAAAAACGAAGCCATCAGTCCGATTGGCTTCATGACGCCCACAGTCAGCAGAGCATTTTTTTTTAAAGAGAAGCACGCACCTGTATCTGTCAAACCATTCTGCAGCAGCGCCAATAGTCAAGGCAGCTGCAGAGGGCACCGAGTGGAAACTGACAGAAGTGTGTGGGGGAGTGGGGCAGAAACCACCTTTTTTAGGTAAGGACAGGTCCCCTTTCAAAACCCCAACAGAAAAAAAAACTCTTTCCATACCTTACAGCTGCACCCTCCTGCTACATACTGCTAGGTGTGCTACACTGAAAAACGGGCAGCAGTAACTCCTTTGTGAACTTACTGTCCTTTCGGGAAGGAATCGCGATCGCAAACTACACACTGACCAAAAGAAAAAAAAGAATTTGACAGGAACTCTGGCCCACTCCCTCCATGAGTCTGCCTTAGTTTCTTTTAATAAGTAATAGGGAAAACAGCTATTGTACAAAGATAGGACACACTCCTTATGTTTCCAACAGCGCAGCTCCATCTCTATTATGCCTCACATCCCCAATGCCGATCATCTACTTGCCGCAATTGTTTCTCACTCTCAAAACGAGCAGACCGCCCAGCAGCATGTCTCCATCTGTGTTACACTAATCATGAAAATACCACTTTTCTCACCACCATTGCGCTCCATGGCAACCAAGTTCTGGTCACAGAATCCATCACCCCTGACTACCTCTGCAAACTGCAACTGCTGACACACAAACAGTCAAATCCCCATCTCCCACTGACATTCAAGTGAAAAAGAAAAGACAGGAATGTACCTATACTGCCCGATCCACCACGGCCCCATGCTTGCCAATGGACAAGACATCCACACTTCTCAGTTACCGGGAACTTTCAAACTCGCCAGCCGCACATTTTTTTTCTCGCTCACCTCACCACACACGCCCACACGTTTGCCCTCCCTATTTTCCATCCTGTGAAATAACATAACTACAGGTGAAAAAAAATTCCTCACTCCGTTGTTGTCTCGCTGGCAGAAGTTATGCCATTCCTGATCCTCAGCATGTGTGTGGCGGCGGGGGTGGATTGCTTCTGGTAACACTGCAGCATCTTCTCTTTCTCTTCGTGTAAACTGAAAAAGAAAAAAAACATAGAACTATGCTGATAGTGGGGGGGGGGTTAAGGGACATACTGATACCTCTTCTTCCGGGTTTTACAAACGATGACCAGACCATGCTTACTTGAAAACATGTGGCAGTTTGTTTTCAAAGTTCCCCTTAAATGCATTTCAGAGTTCCGGTCCTTACCTATCATACTTTGTGGTAGATGGAGAATCACTTCTGGAATCACAACAGCAAAAGTGACAGCCCTCAGTATTTCCTATTTACTGCAGCAGTGCCGTCTACTGTCAAGTACTGTATGCCAATTATAGAAGTGGAGGAACTACTTTACAACAAAACGGACTTCTCATTGTTTTTTAATTGTGGTTTTATTTATTTATTTTCTATTTTTTTCGATGTTTGATAAAAATGCTGCTTATAGCCCATTTTCTAAGTGCAATAATACCCTCCAGGGTGAGCGGTATGGGCTATACCAGACCTTCCAGGGGCTATAAGGCCCTCCGCCTGCGGCGTCGGGCCTCATTACACCCCTGGGCTGTCCGGTATAGCCCAATACCGCCCACCCTGTCAGGTATTATTGCTTACGTAGATATGTTACAATCACTCTGGAACTCATTTAGAATGTTCAGCCTCAGTACCAGTACTAACTATATTCAAATGCGAATAACTTTAAAATGAAAAAAATAGCATAGTGCTGTGAGCATGAAAGTTGTGCAGTGCAAAATTATTTACAAAATGAGTGGTATTTCATTTATAGATACCTTATAGATCTTTTATAATTAGCAAAAAAGAGCAGAAAATGCAATTTTTTGTTCACTTTTTTGATAAACATATGCAAAAAAATATAAACACTCAAAAGCAAATGTCCCTGCACTGACAGAAAGCATCCCTATTGCATAAATGAAATATACAATGGTGAACTGTCAGATAAATGATTTCTCTAAACTTGTGCTGTTTGACCTCGAACACCTCACTCATGGCATATGCCACTCGTGAGGTTCCCAAGGTCAAACAGCACTCATGTAGATAAATCATTTATCTAACAGCTTTCCATTGCATATCCCATATATATACTGTATAGATATTTAAAAAAATACAAAAAATGTGTTGACTGTGCAAGGCACACTGAGTCAAAGTCCATTGACAGGTGCTATACGATAGATAGATAGATAGATAGATAGATAGATAGATAGATAGATAGATAGATAGATAGATAGATAGATAGATAGATGGATGGACGGACGGATGGACGGCTGGGTGGATGGATGGATGGATTGATTATGGGATACACAACAGGGACCTGAGGAATAAATGATATCTTTTCACAAGAACTGTTTGACATTGGGTAACCTCATGAGTGGTGTAAACTTTATGAGCTTGTTTGACCTCAAGATAGTGATATTTCATGAATATCGGGGACTTATCTATCAGATGATTTATATATTATGTAAGATTGATCTCTTTAACTTTAAAAAAAGGGTGCTGATTTGGCTTTAAGAAAGAAATGTGCTGGTTTAGCTTTAAGGAAAAAAAGTGTGGTTGTTCAACTTTAAGAAAAAGCATTCTGGCCTGAGCTGCACAGTTTTGGCCCTTTTAGGTTTCCATAGTGTACTTCCTATAAAAAGGAGGTGTGGTTCTAGCATTTTTCCCTTTAGTGTTTTTAAGGACTGCAGGAGGAAGCAGCAATGGAAGGGAGCAACTACACTGTGAGTGATTTGGGACACTTTTTTTTAATACAGCTTGACTTTAATTTCCATGACTGGCTGTTAGTTTGGCAAGTGATATGGAGGCAGCAGCAAAAGTGGTTGGTAGTGATTCGGGGGGATGAGTTTGTATCTCAGGGGCACTTTAGTTACGCAGTTTAACTTTGATTTCCACGTGTGGCTGTTAGATTGGCAAGTGATTCCGAGGCAGCAGTAACAGTGGTTGGTAATGATTGGGGAGTCTGTTTCTTTTCAGGCACTGTAGTTGGAGAGATTTTTAGGGCAGCAGTGGAGGTAGATAGTAGGTTACTGTTACACGTGTTACTTGGGTGGTTTGTTATACATGTTAGTAGTGTTGCAATGAATGTATATATATTGGCCCGGATATTCAAAGCAGTTGCGCATGGCACAGCTGAGTTGCACCAGCACAAGTGCAGACTTGCGCCAAGGAGCCATATTCAGCGGGAGCCATTGTACAGCGCAAAATCCATTGTGCCAATGCACAACTATAATGAATGCAGGCGGAAGTGCAGGGGGTGTTCCCATGAATATCCAGCGCAGTGGTATATTGAACCATGAAACCATGGCACAAGGGTGGAGCAAATAGAAGTTGCGCCAAGCAGACTTGTTCCTATAAATGCAGGGTGCAACCACACAGACAGCACTTGTGTCAGGTGAGAGGGATTAAGAGAGAGAGGGAGAGAGAAAGACAGCGAGAGAAAGAGAGTGAGAGAGACAGACAGACAGACAGACAGACCAAGGCAGACACAGAGGGAAAGGGACAGAGACGGCATTGGAGAGGGGGAGAAAGGGGCAGAGAGAGTGAGAGAGAGAGAGACAGACAGACAGACAGACACACTGCCAGGCAGTGCACCAGGGTGGTACATAGCCAGCAGCAGCTAACTGCACAAAGGGATATCAGACAGCTAGGGCCATGGATAGTACGCCCTTCATGATGGAGGCTATAATGAGGGGTGTGAGGGGGCAAGAGGAACAGCAACATGGCCAAGGAAGAGCCCATCGGCGGTATTCCCGACACAGGTGGTACCGTGCCCACATCACCTTCTAGAATTACAGTGACATGGAGATTGTGGGCCAGTACCACTTGAACAGGGCCATTCTGAGGCAGCGCTGTGAGCTGTGCAGTGAGGAGATGCAGGCACCCTCCAGACGGAGCCACGCCATGTCCATGGAGACGAAGGTGACAGCTGTCATGTGCCTGCTCACCACAGGCACCTTCCAGAGACCAACAGGGGACACCACAGGCCTAACCCAGTCAGCCACATCCTGCCTCCTCACATAGTTCCTCAACACACTGCTGCCACGTGCTTCGGAATACATCCATTTCCCCAGCACACAGGCAGAGCATACAGCAATCATGCAGGACTTCCATAGGGTTGCACATCTGCCTGGCATGATTGGGGCCATCGATTGCACCCATGTGGGCATCTGCATGCCACCTGACCCGAGGATGTGGCATACATAACCAGGAAGGGGAGCCGGAGTGTCAACTGCCAGGTGGTGTGTGATGCCATGGGGTGCATCACCAATGTCTCTCCACACATCCTGGGAGTGCACATGATGTGTTCATCTGGCACAGCTCTGCTCTGTGCCACAGGTTTGAACATGGGGACATCCCCATGGGCCACCTAGTGGGTGAGTATGGCATGGGCAAGGGGCAATGGGCAGAGCAGACCTTCGGATGGGGGAAGGCAGGGTGTGTATGTTGGCATGGGCACCAGTGACAGGTAAGGAGCACAGCATAGAATAGCAGAGGGCTAACCATGTCATTATCCACACAGGAGACAGCGCCTATCCACTGAGGCCCTGGCTGCTCACCCCCTACTGGTGCCCGTTGTCTTCAGCAGAGGAACGCTACAACGATGCACATGCCAGCATGTGCAACATCATCGAGAGTGTCTTTGGCACGCTGAAAGCATGTTTCCATTGCCTAGACAGGTGAGGCGGTGCACTACAGTACAGCCCCTCGAAAGCCTGTGGCCTATTCCTGGCCTGCTGCATACTGCACAACATAGCCATTGACCGTGGGATAGCTGTCGAGGCGGATGAGGGCAACAGTAGTGGAGATGACAGAGGCAATGGGCCGGAGGGTGGTGGACAGCCACCCCTGGGCAGAGGGATCCCCGGCTGCAACAGCAGGCGCAATGACACCAGAACACCATTGCACAGGAGTACTATGGTGCACACAGGTAGGTGGTGCAATACACATGCATGGGCCACAGAAATAGGTACAGCACACAAGCAAGGGAATGCAAGGCAATGGGCATGCACACACAGAGGCATAATGCAGGGGTAGGGGATTCAGTGGCACACAACCACTCACAGCAACACACACACACACACACACACACACACACACACACATATGCACCCGCACACCCAGGTGTTGGTATGTGGCATGGATCAGATGCATTGCACCGGTGCAGAGGCGCAACCGGTGCTAGACTGCCTTCATCACACCCACGTCACACGGTCCAGTGGCCGGGCAAGCATGCACACAGGCAGCGTGTGGTGCAACACACAGGTGCCACACCAGGGGTAGGCACACACACTGCCCATGTGCACACAGGGCAGCAGCTGCAGACTGCCGGCGGGGCAGCCCACACATCAGGTCCACCACATGGAACCATGGCCACCACAGCCACAGGGGCAGCTGTGCCTGGGCCGATCGGCAGCCACAGGCTGCACATCAGCCATGGGGGTTGAGCAACAGCCCCCCAAGGGTTGAACCACGGGACCACAACCATGTCCACGTGGGGGTGTGAAGACGCCTAGACAGGCCAGCCCCAGGCATGCCTGGGATGCCTACATCAGAGCCCAGCATTGGCTGTGTTGGGGTCACCCAACGCCGGGTTCGTGGGGTGGGCAGCGCACTGCGGGGGCCATCTTTGCCCAGCCATGCCCCGTGGCAGCCAGCAGTGCAAAGCCATCCATGATCGCAGTGGCAATGCGATCCAGGGATGCAGTCATGGTCTCCTGCATGTGCTGCATCCCCGCCAGAATCTGCGCATTGCCCTTCTCCTGCTGCTCAGCTAACTGGCGCACCTCTGCATGTAGTGCATGCACCCCAGTGGGAAGCAGCACCTGTTGCTGAATGGACGCCCACAGCAGACGGGTGTGCTCAGCCAATGGGTCAGTGTACTGGGGCTCCCGGGTGACATGCCGATCCTCATGTGGTGACTGGCCATGCTGCACAGCCCCCCTCTCTGGTGGATGCTGCACAGTGGGTTCTTCAGGGGGAATGGCCATTGCAGGTGCACCGGTGGTGGACCCTGCATCCGGCTTCCCGGTGGCACCCTCAGCCTGCTGCCATCACCCATCTGGCCACTGTATACTGCCCAGCACCTGCGCGGCAGCACCTCCACCACTGCTGAGCACAGCCGTGGCAGGGCACACTGATGCACTTGCAGTGGTGGCAGACAGCTGGTCCGCCACTGGCAGAGCACTGGGTGAGGTGCCTGTAACAGCTGCCAGCAGGGGCAACACAGCCACTATGTCACCCATGCTGTCCAGGAGCTGAGCTCATTGGAGTCGGACCCTGCCCCGATCTTTGTTTCCACACACAGGACACCAAAGCTGGCATCCTGGAGGATCACATCCAGGGCCTCATCCGATCCCAGGTCCAGGTCATCTGCTTGCACCGTGGTGCTGGACTGCAGCCTGTCGGGCCACCAGATCCTGGTGGAGGTGGACAGCTGGTCCTCCGTGGCCGTACCAGAATCCACGGCTGCTGCTGGCACTCCATCATCCACACGGAGGCATGCTGGTGCTGCAGGAGAAAAGAGGCACGTCAGTGATGCAATGCCCACATGTGCCCCCCCCAACACTGCCACAGCATGTGTCCTGCAGCATGGCATGCATGTGGGTGCGCACACATGCACATGACATACATGCCGGCTGCACGCATGCCAGCATGCCCATGACATACTTATCATGCAGTGATGGGCTGCCACCCATCTGGAAACCACCTCCAGGCACACCCTCCACTGTGCTGCGGTGCATGGTGGCTGCCACCAACTCCTCCTGCGCTGTGAGTGTTGGTGCATCTGCAGGTCCCCTTCCGGTGGCTTTCTGGGATGCATGGATGGCAGCCACCTTCTCTTTCATGTGCTTTTTGTCCATGCCCACCTTCTTCTGGCACTCCTGTGCCAATTGCTAGTGGCTGCCATGCTGGTTGACGAATGCTGCCACCTTCTCCCAGGCCCCAGCCCTGGCCTGTGGTGTGCCCATGACACCACTTAACATGGGCTCCCTGTCCAGGTATGTGTCGAACAGAGCCTCTGTCTCTGCTTTAGTGAAATTAGGCCTGCGCTTCCGAGCAGGCCCACGCTCCTCACCCTCCTCATGTTCCGACATGTCACTTCCTATGGACATGGACAGCACAGTGTGTCAGTGGCAGCATCTCCCTGGTCTGTCCCTCCCTCCTGTGCTGTCTGCTCCCAGTGAGCTGCAGCAGCATGCTCAACTTACCTCAAAAGGATACAATTCTGGTCCATGACCTGTGCTGTTCCGTGGCACTTATAAGAAGCAACGTATGCAAATGAGGTTTGGCGCAACAGTAATGATGTGCTAATGCACCCAGTGCACCATACATTGGCTGATGAGCTCATTTACATGTGGTTTCTGAATATCGCAATTTTGCTCCGTGCACAATGAGATTGCACCAGAGCAAGTTGCATCACAATGCACATGCATGTGCAGGCCCGCAGTGCGCATGTGCCTATCAGTATCATGGTGTCAGTCGGCGCATTGTCGGCTGGACAGCATGATGCAATGGCATAGCACATGATCGCCAGGCCTGCTCGACGCGACGTGCACTGCTCACTGGTGGTGACCCTGACCATTGGGAGACCTCTGACCCCTGGGTCACTCCCCCGACCCGGTGACCCCACTTGGCCATGCCCTTGCCGTGCATCTCCAGCACTGCATGATGGGTGAGCACTGTGCATTTTCCTTCGCATCATGCATCTGGCACATGTTGTGGACATATGCACCTCCTGCTGCCATTTTGGTCCCAGAGAATGCGGTGTGTAAAATGGCGCAGGGACATGTCCATCGAGCACCAAACTGGTCACAGGTTGAGCTTGTCAACCTGGTGGCCTGTGTCCAGCCCCACACCCCCCAACTATTTGGCCAGGTGCCCCTGCAGCAGGCAAGGGTCACAGTCTGGTAGGGGATTGCTGCCAGGCTGCAGCAGAGGGCCAGGGTGGTCAGAACAGGGGAGCAATGCCACCACCAATATGGAGACCTGATGTGGTGGGACCCAGAGCATCTGAGGAGGCTTCAGGCACATGTCAGGTGAGGGGCTGTGCCACAGCCAGGTAAGTCCACCCATAATGCATGTGTGCCCTGGTGCTGTACTGTGGTGTTGGCTAGACTGCCTGGCATGCCCTGCAGAGGGGTACACTGTCATCATGCACATCACAGAGTGGCATTGCCAGCCACCTCTTGCATTGTGATGCAGCCATGCGGGACGTGTCGGGCAGGGGCTCATCCTGTGCACAGGGGTGGGGCTGGTGGGCAACTACCATGGATGATCCCTGAGATGTACCTGTCTTCTTTCCATTCCCAGGGCCTGAGGATCAATGCCAGGCACAGGCAGCAGCAGCAGCATGCCAGGTCACGGTGGGCCAAGGAGGAATGGGACCAGCACCGGCGGAGCCACACCGGGCAAGAAGGCACTGCCATGGTCCTTTGCACTTTACATGGGGGGTGATGGGGGAGTGGGTGTGGGCATGGCTGCCTGTGCCATGTGCCGTGGCAGCTGTGTGTGTCACACTGCGCATGGTGCATGCCACTGTGGCGCATCCATTGGACACGTGTCCCAGCTGTTAGTGGGGTGGGTGTGCGCCTGGCTGCCACTGTTGTTGCTGTGGTGCTGCCGGTACACTGTGCCATGTGACTGTCATTGCGTAGTCAGGTGGCTATTGTGTGGTGGGGATCACCTCTGTGCAATGTCGTGATGCGTCGAGTTACTGTGGCGTTGGTACCCCATAGATGTGCGTATGGGCCCCCCAGGGCTGTGTGTTCCCACTGTCCATTGCGCACTGTGGGTGGGCATGGTTTCTTGGGACATTGCACTGATCACCTGTCCTGTTGCTTGTTTAAGGTGTCTGGCAGAGACCTAGTAGGCTGATGCACTGCAGACTGCTCCGGCGGTTGATTCTCATTACATCAACCACCATGGAGGCTGTGTTGCAAGTTCAGCATCTGCTGCTGGCAGAGTGGAGGCAGCAGGTATGCCAATGGGTGGCAGGGTGTGGCTGCCGTTAGTTTGGCCCCAGCTTTCCCCTGTTTCTCCCCTGCAGTACCTCCCCCTACAGTTCCCCTTCCCACTGTACAGTCCCTGTTCCCTGTCCTCTTCCCTTGCTTTCCTACCCTTTCCCACCCCCTTGTTATTGTAAATAGTTTTCTTCCTAAATATATATGTTTTGACTTACCTGCCTGTGTCTGTGTCTGCTTTGCAGGTGGTGTGAGGAGCCATGCTGCAGTGGCCCAGTGTCTGTCCGTGTAGTGTGCATGTGTCGGGGAGCGTGTTGTGCTTCTGTGGTTCACTGTTGTGTGCTGTGATGTGTCCCACTGTGGTAGTGTCCTTCCCTCGGTCGGTGGCTGTGCCTTGGGGTGCCAATGGGGCAGCTGTCAGGAGTGTGTGGCATGTGCGTGGGTGGTGGTGGTGGCACACGGCTATAGTCATTGGTCAGGTACTGACCGCACACTGTGTTGGAGCCCCTGCTTAGCATTGTGTGGCCTGTCCCATGTGGTCCCATTCAGTGCCTACTGTGTGGGCTTCCTGTGTGCCTGTGAGGTGTGTGTGTGCTTGGCTGCGTGGTCCTAGGTGTGGTCTGCTATGGTCTGGGGGGGCACAGCCAGCAGCCTGTGGGGGGGTGGGGCTCCCTTGGTGACCCTCCATTGGCCATTGGCACCTCCTGTTGCCTGCTATCTGTGCCACTGTTGTGTTCTGGGGAGGAGTGCCTGGGTGCCTGTGTGTTCCCTGCTGTGTCCTGCTGGTGGAGGCCTCCTGTGGCCTGTCACTGTGCTTCCCTGGCTCTGTCCCTGGGTCTGTTCTCTGTGCCGTGCCCCCCCCCCCCCGTTGCTATGCTGCTGTGCTCTGACAGTTGCGCTGGGGCATCTCTTTCTGCACCACGGTGCAACTGTGTTTGCGCCATGGTGCAACACTGCCATATTCAGCCAGGTTGTGCCGGTGCAGTTTGGCCTGTGCAACCTCTGAATATGGCTCCTGTTGTGCCATGGCACATCGGATTTGCGCTGTGCCAGACTTGCGCCGGCCTTTAGCACATTTCTGAATATCTGGGCCGTTGTGTGTACACTTCTAATACTTAATGAATAGATTGTTCATTAATTTGTAATAAGCTGTGTAGTTTCTTAAGTAGTGTTAATTATCATCAGATATTGGGAAATATCTGATGGTTTTTTATAATGGGCAAAAAGTCCCAACCATGTAACATATATAGAGAGAGATTAAATCCACCTGCTTAACTGCTTCACTTCAAGAACTTTGTAAAATGGACTTTTTTATGAATGCCTGTTACAATTATGTAAGACATTCTCTCTCTCTCTCTCTCCTTTAAACATATAAGACATGTTCATTTATTCAGTATCTTTTATTTACTGTCTGCTTTTTGAATGCTACTTTGATAAAGTGAAAGACATAAGAAACTGCTTGATATGATAATTCTTATTTCAAACGCACAGCAAGTACTCCGGAAGAGTTCCTATTTTTAACAAGATACTTTCAAGTAACGTTCAGACGTATGCTAATGCAGTTAAATTGCTACTCTGAGTTCTTTTGGCAACAGAAAACCATGAGCCCTTACTTTCATAGTTAAGAAAGGATTAAGTTAATAACAAGTTACAGAGAAACACATGTAGCCCTGTTACTCAAAGCTGAGCCAGGTATCACGTCCTTGAAAACTAAACATCTCGGAAACAATTTGCTGCTCAAAGCATGTTTGCAGCAGAGTATCTAATTCAGATACAGTATAAGTGAAAAATAGCCCCCCATTTTGTGTGTTCCTAAATTTGGCATTCATTATGGAGAACAGGCAGATCCTCAGGGTTTATTTGGTAGTATTTCTAAAATTAAATCTTAAATGAAACAAATGGCTTTTGCAGGTGTAAGTAAACAGCTGACTGCCAGATGCCCACATTTTTGACAGCCAGGCAGTCAGACCCGTGCCAGTGACATAAGAAGTAGTTTTCTAGCTAAGTAAATTGCTCGGTAAATGAGTGGAGGTTATCCAAGATGAGAAATAACACAGGGACTGGTGTATTGCTCGATTAGATGACTGGGGAAGGGGGGAGTATGTCTGTGCTGGTTAACAGTCTATCAAATGTCTTTCACAGAGTAATTGTGAGCCAGAGCAGGGAATACATTTTCAGTAACTGATGCAGCCACCTCTAGGGCTGTGAAGTGTAAATCTAAAGCAAAATGGATCAATTGGTCAAGCAGCGTTTGTATTACTTGACCATCTTTGATCTTAAAAGGATTATCGATGATGTATAATAAAATAAAAAGGAGCCCCAGGTTATGTGACCAGTCTCCTCATAAATGCAGTGGGTTATTGTTATGCAGATAATGATGAAAGCCTCTGCCTGTAAATCTTCAGCATGGCAGCTGGCGGTACAGGACTGAGCAACAAGGTCTGATTCTCCAGGCACTGAATTATTGAGGTATATGGCATGCTGTTTTATAGTGGTGCAGTGTAGCACAGAAAGCTGAGTTCAATTCCAAACAATACCTACATTATAGCTGTGCAATCAATATCAGTTAGAACGGTGGTAATGTGCTGTTATTCACAATGTGTTTGGTTTTTTTTTTACCACAAAGGCTTTCAAAAAAATCATGCAGTACACAAATCCATTTGCTGTTTTTACATGTTAGATAATGAACACTGTTTAACAAGAATACACGGTATGTGGAAATTACTTCAACAGCTACAGAACAAAGTATGCAAACAGATCATTTTAAAGACAACACAAACCTGTCTTTCCTGTTTTTTATATTATTGAAATGTTTTGCTTTTATGTTTTAATTTTTATTTATTATTTTATTTAGCTTTTGTTGACCAGGTAAGTGCACTAGACAAATCCTGCCTATTTTCAGGCACGACCCGGGGGAGGGGGGAATACAGATGAATGCCAACTGACCTTGAACCAGATTAAGCTGCTGGTGGTATTTTTAGTGAATGAGGGAAATTTGGCCAGGACACCGGGGAAATTCCCCTACTCTTTTCGATAAGTGCCATGGGATCTTTAACATCCACCTGAACTACCACCAACCCAGGCAGATGGGACCTCGGTTTAATGTCTCATCCGAAAGACGAATGTACTCTCCCTACCGTGCTTTTTTTTGTTTGTTCGTTTTGAACAAACCATTTTTCCCTTTCTTTAGTGTCTCTTGTTAAGTCTGTCTGTTTCCACTGGATTCATTTTTTTTTCAAATGTTCACTTCAGTTCAAAGCACCATATATTGATTCCAATTTATTTCCCCATTTAGCTTCTGTCCTCTCTGGCTGGCTCGGGCAGGCTCTCAGCCAAGTCCTTGCCTCCTCTCACCCGGCAGCTCATCTTTCCTGTATCTCAGGCCTCAGAATACCCCATGGATTGGCCCCATGGTGGGGCTGGGAAGGGTAGGGTCATCTGCCCCCCCACCCAGAGAACACATCCAGATTAGTCTGGAGACCGGGCAGTGGCATGGGATGGAGGCAGTCGGGCAGGGCTTCATGTAGCCTGAGCCAACCACTTTCCATTTTCTCCCTTTCCCCATTGCTGGAGCACGCACGTCAGCATGTGCACAAGGAGATGTGCACATGCTGTGGAGTCCCGCAGCGCCCTCCCTTCATTGATGCCCCAATCCCACACTACCCTCGGGCCTACACCTGTTGGCAAGTCATTCAGCGGGAATGCCAGTCCACATTCCCCAGGAGAGGAGAACTGTCCTCCAGATGCTCGATCCTCTCCCTCCCTGGCCAACCCCCATCAATCCATGCTCACCACCAAACGCAGCAGGTCACCGATGCAGCAGGTGGTAAGGCGGCAGCGCCTCAGCTCTCCACGCCACCACTGGGCCGGCCATACTGACTCCAATTTAAATCAAATGAATTTTATTCAGTTTAGTTCAGTACAGGTGAAAGGTTAACTTGATCTACAGTACTTAAGCAACAATGCACAACAGGACATGTGTTGTGGGATTTACCCATGCCTTGTGTGATGTGTCACGAGGTGCAGCTGAGTGACTGCAACCACGCAAGTGGATAAGTCCCATTACTACTTGTGCCCTGAAGTGCATCGTTGTGATTATGATATTAATCTGTATAGAACATTTACAAAAAATGAATTAGGTTGAAAGAAAGTAAACATTTGCTCAGCAGGACCTTTATTGGATGTCTGTAGGATTTACTCACAGTCATGTGACTGTTTTGATGAATGAGGTTTACAGGATTTTTGTGACCAATTTTTAATTATATTTCTTCCATCTCTTCAGCTGCTTCAGTCAGTCTTCAGGTTTTATCTTGATGATACTTCTCTTTTTGTCTACACCATGTTTAAATTCTTTTACTTTGACATTTAATACTCTGAATGCAGAATGACTGTGTAGATGATCCAAAAGGACCTGAAAGTGAAGCTTCATTGCCAAACAAATCTGTTCCACTGATACTTGTGATGCAGCATGCTAAGTTCTATTATTTTCTTTAAATCCTTAAGACATAAATAAATCTTGTTATTTGGATGCTGCCCCCCCCCCATGTAGGGGATAATACTTCTAAGCTTAATTTTTACTTTATTTATATGTAACTATTTTTTGTTTAAGAATATCTAAGTACGGCATTTTCTCTGCAGTATAAAAGAGGTGTGCAAGAACAAGGGGGCACAATTTGAAGATAGAGGGGGGCAGCTCAGAGGTAATGTAAGGAAGTATTTTTTCACAGAGGGGGTTGTGGATGCATGGAACGGCCTTCCGGAGGAGGTTGTGGAGTCAAAAACAGTGATGGAATTCAAGCATGCATGGGACAGACATAAGGCAATTCTAGGGGTTGGGGGTAGGAAGAAGTAGGCTGCTGGTTAACTAGGATCTGCAGCTTATCCATTAGGTAGGGAAATGGGCAGACTGGGTGGGCCAAGCGGTCCTTATCTGCCATCAAATTCTATGTTTCTATGTTATGCATATCAATAAATAAAAAGTTAAAGAAAATAAATACTTTTTGAAATTACTGATTGGAACTGGCCCGGGATGCTAATGACATCAGTGTAGTGAAAGCCTTGTATGCATTTCAGTGTGGGTTTTCACTCAGCTCAGCAGGTCCTGGAACCTGTTGTTAAAAATGAATATCGAGAAGCCTGGGTGGTGACCCAGTAGTTCAGGAGTAACTTCAGTTTGTGAGCTGTGTTTGCACCTGGGTTTGGGATACAGCTTTGCTCAGGCTGTCAGGAGGAGGTAGCAGGTAGGACCTCCTCAAATGTATTATAGGGAAGGTGGGAATGTGAGTTCTGCTACAGATCTGCTCCTGGCATACAGGGATGAAAGAGAAAACGGTGGACATTTGCTACATGCATAGCTTTCTGGATATACACTGATGCATTTCCAGGGTGGAGGGAGAAACGTAACAAAAGAGTGAAAATGGGGCAGAGCCACAGCTAAAGATGTCCTGACAAGATAATGCATTTATTCTGCATGACCCAGGCTTCTGGCCCCTGCTTATCTGCTATATCCCCCACCAGAATGCATAGTCCTAGCCCATCAGGAGTAGAACATGCCCCTGTCCCTGCTAGAGTCACTGCATGGTGGGGGGATTACCAAGAAGAGAGATGCAAAGCACCCCAGGGATAAGGATCTGAAGCAGAAGCTATTGGAGGGAGATGTGCCATGCCCAGGCTCTGTGTGGAAAACTGAAGAAGGGTGACAGTCCCAGTTGGTATGGTACAAATCAAAATTTACTACACTTCGTTCCACCTTAGCTCCCAACCAGCCCACTTCAGGCCGTCACCCCGCCCAGCCCTGTCACCTGCCATTTCCGGGATTTATCTACTGCTCCCATGTTCCCCCATGGATACCCCCCCCTCACTGGAAGGGCTGCCAGAGGCCACCCCTGACCTCTAGCCAGAGCTTTGAGGGTCAGTGAGGGAGCAAGAGCCAGTTGGTGGTGTGGAACTAGTGGTAGGCAGCGGACAGCATATTGCGCAGTTCTGAGTTTTTTTCTCTTTTTTGGTTTCCCTCTCTCTTGGCCATCTTTAAGGTTGTGTCTGATGCCAAAGCATCAGAACGCAGACATCCTCCTCCCTTAGTACTGGCCCCAGTCTGCACTGTTGCCTGTGGTCACCCAGATGATGCTATTGCAGCAGAGAACCGACAGCCCTCCCTCCCCTGAGGACATGAGTGTCTGCTGGGATGTTCAACCATCCAACGACCCAGGCTCATTCCCAAATCCAGGTCACCGGAGTCGCAAGCAGTAGTTCTACTGTTGCACCAATGGGCTGGCAAATAAAGTCAATAATTAGCAAGTGGGGAAAGGCAGCAACAGAAAGGGATTGTAAAAGGGGAAAAATTCCATTGGTTAAAAGTGAGCAGAAGAAATTCTACAGTAGAGAGATTAAACAAGCTATACAGATACCCAAATTCCTAAGTATGTTAAAAAAGGACATACAAGTAATGCTCCCTTAAAAGCTTGTGCCCCTACCCGATACCCATCTACATGAAAAAAACAAAAACATGATATAGCAAGGCAGCTGCTACATACTGCAGTAAGAGAAAAGCCACTCATAATTAGTACTGTAGCACAGGTGCATGTATCACTGACGGGGGGGGGGGCTCTCCCATCTGATGTGGGAGCAGGCACATAAGGTCCATCTTGCTGTGCTTCTGTAGGCGCACAGAGGGCCTAAATGAAAGCTCTTTCATGCAAACTATAATGGACTGTTTTTCTAATTTATGTTTTGGGGGCAAAGGATCTGGAACATTGTTAGCTTTAATCTACTTTAAGGACAAAGATTGGGGATGTTAATATTACCAGCATTCAAGCTCTTGTATACCTGAAAAATGAAACCAGAAAAAATGCATTTTATTTATTTTTATTTCTTAGTAACCAGGTAAGGCCCACTGGGCACTAGGCCCATTACAGGGGTGACCTGGAAGTGCAGGGAGGTTAAATGACTTGCTCGGGGTCACACAGTATGCAAGTGGAGGATGTGGGAACAAAATCCAGGTATACTGTATGTACCAAGCTCATTACATAGAAACATAAAAATTGATGGCAGATAAGGACAGCTAGGCCTATCTAGTCTGCCCATTTTTCCTGCCTATTGTAAAAGCGCAGACCCTACTTGATCTCTGGCTTTACCTCCTCATTCCTATTGCTTGGGTTCCCCTACGCCTGTCCCATGTATGCTTAAACCCCATCACTGTGTTTGTCCCCACCACTTCTGCTGGGAGTCTATTCCATGCATCCACCACTCTTTCTGTAAAGAAATACTTCCTCAAGTTATTCCTTAGTCTACCCCCTTCCAACCTCATGCCATGCCCCCTCATTTCTGGACATCTCCTTTTCTGAAAAATGCTAACCTCCAGTACCCTATTTATGCCTTTTAGATATTTGTAGGTTTCTATCATTACTCCCCTGTCTCTTCTGTCCTCCAGGGTATACATATTGAGGTGTCCCAGTCTCCCCTCATATGACTTTTGGTGCAGGCCTGGCACCATCTTTGTTGCCTTTCTTTGAACTGCCTCTACCCTGTCTATATCCTTATGGAGATGTGGCCTCCAGAACTGGACACCGTATTACAAATGAGGCCTCACTAATGATCTGTAGAGTGGCATCACCGCTTCCTTCCTTCTGATGGTGCTACTTTTCCCTATGTGCCCCAGCATCCCACTGGCTCTCCCCACAGCCTTGACACATTGTTTGGCCATCTTTAAGTCATCAGATATATGATTACCCCCCCATCCCGCTCCTGTTTGGTGACCATCAGTTCCCCCCATCATGTAATCCTCCCCTGGATTCTTGCACCCCAAATGTATGATTTTACACTTTTTTGCATTAAATCTTAGCTGCCACACTCTGGATCATTCCTCCAGTTTACCTAGGTCCCTCCTCATTTTTTCCACCCTTCACGGAGTGTCCAACCTGTTGAAGATCTTAGTGTCATTTGCAAAGAGGCACATCTTCCCATCCAGCCCTTCCACAATTTCACTTATGAAGCCATTAAACAGGACTGGGCCCAGGAATGATCCCTGTAGCACCTCACTGGTCACCCTCCTTTCCTCAGATTGAGTACCATTTACCACGACCCTCTGCCTTTTATCTCTCAACCAGTTCCTAACCCAATTTACCACCTTGTGACCCACTCCCAGGCTGCCCAGCTTGTTCACAAGTCTTCTATGTGGAATGGTATTGAAGGCCTTACTGAAATCCAGGTAGGCGACATCCATCATTCCCCCCGATCCACAACCTTAGCCACCAAGTTAAAGAAATCAATTAGATTTGTGTGACATGACCTTCCTGCTGTGAATCCGTGGTGTCTTGGATCCTGTGTGCCGCTAGCTTCAAGATGTTCCCCAAGCTTTTGTTTAAGTAGTGATTCCATAATCTTCCCCATTATTGAGGTGAGGCTGCCTGGTCTAAAGTTTCCGGCTTTGTCCCTACCGCCACCTTTGTGAAGAGAGATACCTGCCCTCCTCCAGTCTTCTGGAACCACTCCTGTATCAAGTGACTCAATGAACAGTGATGCCAGTGGTGGCACCAGCACCTTCTGTAGTTCCCTTAATATTCTAGGATGCATCCCATCCGGTCTCAATGCTATGTCCACTTTCAGTTTTGTGAGTTCCTTTAGGACTCCCTCTTCTATAAATGGACTGGTGTCCATCTCCCTCCCATATCTGTTCATGTTGCCTAACGGTGGTCCCTTACCTTCTTCTTCTGTGAATACAGAACAAAAATATTTGTTCAGTATTGATGCCTTTTCCAGGTCCTCTTTCACACACACTCCTTCTTCCTCTTTAAGCCTTATTATCCCACCCCTGGTCTTTTTCCTTTCACTAATGAGCCTATAGAAAGTCTTGTCTCGTTTCTTTACCTCCTGTGCTATTTTCTCCTCTGTTTGTTCCTTTGTGCTCCTGACAGCTTTCCCTGCCTCCCTCTGTTTATCCAGGTACACTACCCTGTCCTCCTCCCACTGTGTTTCCTTGTATTTGCTGAAAGCAATCTTTTTAGCCCTTACCTTCCCAGCCACTACCTTTGAGAACCATAGTGGCGTTCTCTTGCCCTTGTTTACTTGCCTAATGCAAAGGTTTTTTGCTTGTACTATGACTCTTTTCAGATAGACCCACTGCTCCTCCACTCCCCCTCCCCTTTTTGTCCCTCCCTGCCAGGGTATATGTGAGACAAATTCCCATCTTAGTAAAGTCTGCCATCTCCTGAAATCCAGGACCCTTGCCTTTGTGTGGCTTGACTCTGCCACTGTACTCATGCTGAACCACACTGTGCAATGATCACTGGATCCCAGGTGTTTGCCCACCCTGGCTTCCTCAATTCTGTCCCCATTGGTGAGTACCAGGTCCAAAATTGCACCCTCCCTGGTGGGCTCTAGCACTAGCTGCCTGAGGCCTGCTCCTTGCACAGAGTACAGGATGTCCCTGCTCCTGACTGAGGCTGCAGCTGGGATGCTGTAGTCCACCTCTGGCAGACTGAAATCACCTACCAGCAGCACCTCCCCTTTAGCTGCCATCATGAGGATGGATTCCACTAGACCCCTGTCCACCTCCTCCCCTGTGCTGGAGGTCTGTATATTACACCTGTGCGAAGAGCAGTGCCGTTGCCTGTCTCAAGGGTGACCCAAAGTTCCTCCGCTCCCCCTGCATTCCCTGTACCTCAGTCACCCTAACACCCTCCCTGATGTAAAGAGCCACCCCTCCTCCCCCCGGTCTCTTCTAAACAGAGTATAACCTGGTACTGCTACTTCTCAGTCATGATTTCCAGTGTAGCATATTTCAGTAATAGCTACAATGTCCAGGTCAGCCTCTGTTATCAGGGCCACCAGGTATGGGATTTTATTCCCTAGGCTGCGGGCATTGATATACATGGCCTTCCATGTCCTGCCATTTGTCTTTTTATCCCCCCCCACTGTCTTTTTGCCTCCTATGCTTGTCTTTTCCATTTACAACCCCCTTCCTACTGTTCTCCACTGTTCCCCCCCTCTATGGGTTTCATTTCCTCTGGCAATACCATAACATTATGGTCCTCCATGTTGACTTCCCTATCCCGTGGGGGCGGGCAGTTTGGTTCCCTCTGCATCCTTCTACCACCCCCCGTGCTAGTTTAAATGCTTGCCAATGAAGCATTTAAACTGTTCACTTAGAGCAGCAGTCCCCTTACTGGACAGATATAGTCCATCTCTCTTTTACAGGGTCATATTCTTCCAGGTGGGTCCCCTGGTCCCAATGAAGCCAGAACCTTTTTCTCTGCACCAGCTCTCCTGCCAAGTGTTTAAGTCCTTGGTGTGGAGGTTTCTAGCCTCCCCCTTTCTGTGGACAGGCAGCACCCCCAAGAAGGTCACGGAGCTTGCTATCTATGCAAGGCCCCTTTCCAAATTCCTGAACTCCTCCTGCACTCTTGCTATTCCTGCCTTGTCTCCAGCCAGCCCATTTGTCCCCAGATGGACAATGACATCAAGCTCCCCCCTGCCTTCCCACTGCTTCAGCAATTCCCTGGATCCTCTCCCCGTCCCTCCAAGTTGTGCTTCCTGGTAGACACCTTACCCCCCTTTCCTCCCCTGTTCCTTTCCCCAATTCCACTCCCCAGACTATGGAGTCCCCTACTAGGAGAAACTTCTTCTTCCTTTGGGGTCCTTTTCCACCCACTTGTGGGGTTCTCTTCTATAGAACCTGCTCGTCCAACAAGGTCACAACTTTGGGTGTCATAGTGTGATTCTCCCGCTCCTCAACTACACTGCCATAGAAACACAGAATTTGTTGGCAGATGAGGACAGCTTGGCCCACCCAGTCTGCCCAGATGTTCCCTGCCTACTCTTCTTCCACAGACCCTGTCTGGTCTCTAGTGACCCCTCCAACCTCTCTGCCTCTTGTGTAATATACCTCTGTGACTAACCCATGCATACTTGAAGCCCCCCACTGTTTTAGCCTGCAACACATCCACTGGCAGTCTGTTCCAGGCCTCTACCACCCTTTCAGTGAAGAAATATTTCCTCACATCCCTCTTGACCACGCAGCTTCATTGCACCCCTCTCCCCCCCCCAGTCCTGGTGCACTTTCTCATTTGAAAGAGACTCCCACCTGCACCCTGTTCACTCCTGTGAGGCACTCGCAGGTCCCCATCATGTCATATCTCTGTCTCACTCTCTCCTCTCTTCCAGGGTGTACATGTTGAGATTCCTCAGTCTCTCCTCATAGGGCTTTTCATGCAAACCCTACACCATTTTACAGTTACAGAAAAGGTGACAGTGCGCTATACCTGCTGCACAGGAGTGCTCCAATGGGACCACCAGTCCCCAATTGACACACAGTTATCAAGATTAGACACACTTAGAAAATAATGCAGTCCAAACTGACAAATGCAGTTCAAATGATTTTAATTCAGCAGACCGTAAGGTCTAATCTGCTGGCAATTAGTATGTTAGTTCTTCACCATTCACCTCAGTAGTCATCCGTCCCAGCACTTTGCCTATTCAGTTAGGCTTCACCATTTTAGCTGTTCCCATCTGGACTGCCTCCACCCTGCCTATGTCATTTTTGAGGTGTGGTCCCCAAAACTGTACACAGTACTCCAGGTGGGATCTCACCAGTGACCGCTACAGTGACAACATCACCTCCCTCTTCCTGCTTGAGATACCCCTCCCTATATATCCCAGCATTCCACTAGCACTACCCACTGCTTTGTCACACTGCCCTGCCACCTAGAGGTCCTCAGATATGATAACCCCAATGTCAGTATTAAAAAAAAAAATCAACCCACCCCTCCCTTTATTTATCCCCGTTAATGTTAAAATGCCTCATTTCCTGATTATCGTGTTCCTTTTCCTGATGGTCTAGTGGTTGCATAGGGTATAAACAGGGGATATGACATATGTTGATGTAAGATAACATTTGGTCTGTTGATATCTCATAAGTGGCAAAGTTATGAGTGGGATTACAATAGATTAATACCTCCAAATGAAAATAAAAATATTTTAAGTCAGCCTGTGGCATATTTGATGTAAACAACAGAGGTTTAGGTGGTTTGTGATCGAAACAGTAAAAAGCTAGACAAGTAAAAATGAAAAAAAAGTGAACTACATAGACTTTTGAGTATATAAACAAAAAGTAAATGGCATCTCACATTTTATTTATTTATTGAAGAATTTTACCTCAAAAGGCCTACTGAGCCAAAATAGTTCATTTTCATATGCATTCTGTGAAAATACATGACATTGTTCACTGAGCATGCTCAGAAATTTATCTTCACATGTGAGAATAAATTTCTGAGCATGCTCAATGTGACCAAAATGAGAGAGAGAATTTTATGAACATGCTCAGTGACCAGCTTTATTTGTCTTGCTCATATAGCCCAAAATAACATGTTTATCTTGGAAAATTTTTTTCACACTTAAATGTCCTTGTTTCATGTGGTACAAACATCTGTGGCTGCTGCCCTCTAGCCACTGCATCTCTACATTCAGTCTTACTGACATAAGCAGTCTAACTGACATTAAACCGAGGTCTCTTCTACCCATCATGATGCTGTCCTGGTGGGTGTCCAGGTGGAAGCAAAAGAACCCTGGTCACTCTTCACAAAGAGTAGGGGACATTCCCAGTGTCCTGGCCAACATTCCCCTTCCCATAAACCAGACTGAGCAATTGTCCAGGCTGTGCGTGGGTGTTGATGTGCGATATGGCTGCCACTACACATTCAGTCACTTCACTACCAGTCTAGCATTGCTTGTAAAGTGCTTTGGGATACATTGTGTATGAAAAGCACTATATAAATGCTAATTCTTCTTCTTCTAATTAGGCACCTGCCCCTATCAGTTACTTGCATTGGTGGGCCAGTCACCACCCAGGATACAGACGGGTTTCTCACGCCAGCCTGATGTACAGAATTTAAAAGGCCAGTTTGCTTATTTATTTGTTTCAAAATTTTTGCCAAGAAAGACATACTGAGCTGATTACAGCTAGTTTCCAGATGGGTCTGGGGGGTGGGAGTGGGGTTGGGGGTATGGCAGAGAGTGCAAGAGGAGAACAAATATATAAAAATTAGGTGCACATCTTTTTATTGTCGGGCCCTAATTCTTTACAAAACTGACTAGTTGGCACATTTCATGAACCACCAACAGCTAAGTTGTTTCAGTTGTAAATTTCTTTCTTTCATTCTTTTGCCATGACATCATGCTGTTATTTGCCTCCCTCTGTATTGCTTTCTCTGCATCGGCAAGGAGTACCACATGGGTAATATTCTGGAAGGAAGTGACGGATCACACGAGGTTGCTGGTAAATATACTTGCAGTCAACCTGCAGTCCCACAGTGCTTGATGTCTTCCACATTTTTCCTGACATGAAAGTGAATACCAGTTTTCTCAAGCAAAACCAATATTCATCTGGTTAAAAATGCCTTTGCAAAACAAATGTATAAATATTAATATGTAAGCAAACAAAAAACACAGATCATGCAACATTTCTTAGGTAGTGATTATACCATTTTCCATACAGAGTTTTAATTAAGTATTAAAGGCAATTCTTAAGGAGCTCAATAAAAAAAATGGTGTGTGCTATGTCTGTCTCCAAGGTTTTGTTTGATATATTGGATGAGACTAATAACCAGAGATTCTGCTTTGGCCACTGAGAATTACCATGCCCATGGCAATCTTATTAGTATTAAAAGACACTAATAGTTTTCTCTTTTGTCAGCTGTAATATTTACATTAATGACTGGGACACTTCTGCCTTAAGATGTTATACTAAGAAAAATTATCTGCAAAATCTCTCTTGCTTTAAGGAAATGTCAAATCCAAAAGCCTTTTGCCTTTGTGGGTCAGCATAACACAGAATTGCTCTTATGCTTACAAGGAAATGTCTGAAACTTCTACTTGCACTGCAACACAGATAAAATATGACACATATCCGTTACTTTACCTCATAAATATGCAGAAAGCCACCATGGCACTTAAGTAATAATTTGTTTTTATTATTTTTATACTGATACGGCACTCTTTATAATCTAATGCAATAAATTGTAAGAATGTCACCTTGAGTAAGATGTTAGAAAGCCTTAACACATATGACAATTAATCTAGTCAAGTGTGTATGTGGTGTGTGTGTGTGTGTGTGTGTGTGTGTGTGTGTGTGTGTGTGTAGATGAACAGATAGATAGATAGATAGATAGATAGATAGACAGATAGATACGTACTGTCTATAGAAATACAAATAAAGTGAGAGACAGAGAGGGACAGAGAGACAGAGATATAGAAAAGATAGAAAGTTAACTAGGTAGGTAGAGAGATAGAAAGATAGAGAGAGAGAGAGAGAGAGAGTTAGTTAAGTAGATAGGTAGATAGAAACATAGATGTTAGATAGATAGATAGTTAAGTAGATAGGTAGCTAGAGAGAGATAGAGATAGAGATAGAGATTGATAGATAGATAGATAGAGAGAGAGATAGATAGATAGATAGATAGATAGATAGATAGATAGATAGATAGATAGATAGATAGATAGATAGATAGGCAGGCAGATAATTAGGTAGGTAGGTAAGGCAAGGCAAAATTTATTTATAAAGTGTCCAATCCAAAACGGCTCTGAGCGCTGTACAGAATAAGCATACAATCAAAACACTAATATTAAGAACACTTTAAAATAAGTAGAAGCAAAAATAGTTTATCAGTGAATGCTTGCTGAAATAAATATGTTTTCAAACAGGCTTTAAAGGTCTTCACCATGCTGACCATATGGATATTCAGAGGGAGCATGTTCCCTAACTGTGGAGCAGCCACTCCAAAAGTTCTGTTCCCACATAGCTTCAGCCTGGAAGGAGGGAGGGATAATGAGCTGGCCCGCATCGGTGGAGTGGAGAGGGCGATTTGGGTGGTAGGGAAACAGAAGCTCTTTTAAGAAGTTGGGGCCCAGACCACATAGGACCTTGTAAGTTAACAAGCAGATCTTGAAGGTGATGTGCCACCACACAGGCAGGCAATGCAGCACACGCAGGACCAACGTGATATGCTTCCTCCACGAGGAGCCCACAATCATCGGGGCTGCAGTGCTCTGGACCAGCTGCAGGTGTCACACAAAACCTCCAGATAACCCTAAGTAAAGGGTATTGCAATAGTGAAGAAAGCAAGAATGATTGTCACTAGGTCATCATGAAAAAGATTTGACTTGATCCTGGTGATATTCCAAAGCTGATAAAAGCTAGATTGGACCACAGATTACACCTGCTGTTCTAGCATGAATCTGCTGTCCAAAATGACTCCCAGATTCTTTACCCTGTCAGTTGCCAAGTGAGGTCTGCCGCCCAATGATGGAAGAGCCATACCATCCCTGGCAGCCATGCCCCAGTGACCACGCTCGATCACCATAAGCTCTGTCTTATCCAGACTGAGTCATAACCAATTCAAGGCCATCCAGTTGTTGATCTCAGCCAAACACTGACTCAGCACTGAGACCGCAACATCATCATCAGGAGAACAAGAGAGGTACAGCTCAGTGTCATCTGCATAGCAGTGAAACTCAGCTCTGTACCATCTAATGATCTCTCCCTGTGACAGCATATACACAGAAAACAAAATGGGGGTGAGGACTGAGCCTTGTGGGACTCCACAGGTCAGCATATAAGCTCCTGAGGTAATATTCCCCAGGGCAACCTGCTGTGTTCTCCCAGTTAAGTAGGACTCAGACAAGCACAGAACTGCACTGGAGATGCCCACATACTCCCTCAGGTGATCCAGGAGCACCCCATGGTCAACTGTGTCAAATGCTGATGATAGGTCCAAGATCACCAGAATAGAACATTGCCCTCAATCCCTTGTGAGTAGGAGGTCATGAGTTACCCTAACGAGAGCAGTCTCAGTGCTATGTTGGGGCCAATAGATACTGTTTATTTTTTCTGACCAGAAAAGGCACACAGCGCTGTGATAGCTTGTTTCCAGATGCATCCATTAGTGGTCGTGGTGGTGGTGGGGTGGCGTGAAGGGCTTGTTACATGAATCTGTTTCACTGACGAGGGAATATTGGTCACGACACCGGGAAACTCCCCTACTCTTTTTCCATTAGTGCCATGGGATCTTTAACTTCCAGCTGGACAGTTTCCAGAGATGGGCAGAAGGGACCAGCACATATACAAAATCCAACAAAAAAGCTGGAAGTGGGTCAGCACAATACGTAGTGAATGTTCAAAAAGACAACCTCTTACTAGACCATAAATGGTACAGATGTCCTTTATTATCACCCTGTGTAGTGTTACACACATAAAATACCACATATCCAGGTTCAGTAACCACTTCAGAAAGGCCACTGACTTTGGCTGGGGAGGGAGGGAGGGAGGGTAGGCTGTCCTACAGCTAAAGGAACTGACAGTCTCAATCCAACCAATACAATACAGTGAACAGCAGTACAAAAGGACGGCGCTTGAATTTATTTATTTTTTATTTATAAAGCAATCAGTTTACAACCTTTGAGCCAAGGGCTCATTTCCAAAGGTACCTCGTCAACAATGGTAGAAAATACAGAATAATACAAATAAAACAGATAATACAGGTAATACAGAAAGAAGGGTACATACAGGGCAGCGCATGAGTATAAGCAGACACGCATTAATGGCACATGGTAACAGCAACATTGGTAGTGTGATACAGAGCAAAATATGGTATAATTGACAACAGTAGAATAAAAGGGTTTAGCAGCATAACGGTATGTCATGTAGGTGTGATTACAGCCAAACAGGTCTACTGTGCCAGATTACAAGGAACGTACGGCATGAGGCAGTCGCAGTACAGGTAACTCGATAGAGCAGTACACCGGTGACATGATATCAGATTACACTAAGTGTAGGGCCTGGGACAGGAGTAGTACAGGAAACGGGGGTAACCGTATAGGGCTGGGTAGCAAATAAGATAAGTATAAGCAGCATAGGAGTGCAACGTGATTCATTCAAGTCAGTTGTGAATGGAGCAGTGCTCCTAAATATGCCCACTAGATAGACTCTATTAAAGGAAAGGAAGATACCTGTTGTTTGCCTTGTAAATGCCCCCCAAATATGAAATATCAGGTGCCCCTGCCACTGCGAACATGCTGGTTGGATCAAAGGCAGTTGCGGTGCTTACATATCAATGTCAAAAACCGGTATCTTCCTCAGAGCTCCGGGCAGAAAGGACCTCAGTTTAACATCTTGTCTGAAGGGATGGCACCTCAGTAGTGCAGCACCCCCAAGTACCTGGTGTGTTCAACTTCTGTGTTTTTATGTGTGAGGTTAGAACCCATGTCTTTCTGATCTTCTGGCCCCAGAGTTGAGTGCTACCACAGATGTACAGGACAAGCTCCTAACAATGTACTGAAATGTCGAGTGGGTTGATGCACCCAGCATTAAATTAAACTATTTATCCTCATTTAGAATTCATTAGTTGCTAAAATAAATCATTAAGTTGCATGGTTTGACTCTCACATATTGTACATTAGGTGTGAAAATAAATTTGCCAAGTATAGCACAGTGGTTTAAGGCTCTGAGCTGCAAATCTTGTGACATCCAGCAGACTAGACCTGGGTTTGAATCCCACAGCTTCCACTTGCATACTGTGTGACTCTGAGCAAGTCACTTAACTTCCCTGTGCTCCCAGGTTGCACCTGTAAAAAAGCTTTCAGCTTAGTGTGCTACTCCTGGTTAAACAACTAAAAAAAAAAGCTATACGTGTTATTTTTGGCAACATAAGCAAAATAAATAGTCGGTCACTGGGCATGCTCAGAAATTTGTTTCACTATTTTTTGCCACACTGAGCATGCTCAGGTATTTATTCTCACATGTGAGATGCCATTTGTGTTTTTTATGTCACTGCACTGATAGCCCAGGTTTGTAGCCCCAGTTTGCATTTTGTAACTTTTAACCCTTTTGTATCTTTTAACCCTTTGTATTACAAAACCACCTAAACACCTTTTGTATAAATCGAATATAACGTGGTCTGACTTAAGATATCAGTCTTATCTTCATTTGAGGATATTGATCTATTGCTGTCTGACTCGTGACTTCACCACTGGTGAGATAGCAACTGACCAATACCCTCTCATGAAGACAAAAATGATATCCTAAGTCAGACCATTTCATATATTCGCTAAAATACCACCAACAGCTTAATCTGGTTCAATATCAGTTGGTTGCCATCTCTATCCTCCTTCCCAAGGTTAAGGTTAAAAATAAGCATAATTGCCTAGTCCTCCTTTCCCAGTCAACAAAAACTAAACATGTATTAACATATCTCTCTCTCTCTCTCTTTATATATATATATATATATATATATATATATATAGATAGATAAATAGATAGATAGGTAGATGTGTGTGTGTGTGTGTGTGTGTATAACTCTGAACCTAATATTCAGTACTGATGATGCCATGCTCTATATAAGTGCTAATAATATCTCACCTAGAGGGCTGATTCACCGGGAACAAATTACTACTGAGCCAAAAACAAACAAAACAAAAGCAATGCGTTGTGTCTCAACAGTCAGAGTTTAGGCACCAAACAAAACATTTGAAATCCTGACCCTTGAAGGAGCCAAGCTGGATATGGTTAGTAATTTTAAATACCTGTGGATACAGCTGGACCAATATTATCCTGCCAGGATCACATGGTTTACACAGTAGGAAATGTGAATAGAAAACTGGGATTAAGAATGTCATTGGAAACAGGCTTGTTATCTCATCTGACTAGCCATTACTGTGTTCATTTTTTTTTTTTTTTGCATTATTTGTTTATCTGCCTCATCGTCTTGACCGGCCTCTCTTTCGGGCCACCAGGGACACTCTCACCTTCCCCGAGAACCCCCGTTGCCAACTTTCACCTCACACTGCAGCCACTCTGCAGGGTAACCTGACATATCCCTTCGTCGGACAGGTCCTCTCCTTCTGAAGAGAATGTGCCTTGTAGCTTATCTTTCTTGACCCTGGGTGCTGCTGAGGTAGGTCCCAGCTGTCCAGGGCTCCATGGCAGTGAGGGTCCAGGTGGCCGTCATCTGTTCAGTTGAAATGCCATTTTTCCCTGGTTTTCTTAGCTCCTCTGCAGTGCTCCTGGTCTCCACTGGGGGCCGCTACAGAGCAAGGCAAGCTCCCCAACCCTCCCTAGGGGAGAGGAGAGCAGTCCTCTAGATGTCAATTCTCTCCTTCCCCTGCTGACCCCCGGCATCCCGAATCCATTCCAAAACCCGGGTCGCCGGCGTGGTGTGAGGTGTTGCATCCAGCGTCTCAGCCCTCAGCACCACCTGGCCGGCTACCCTGTTCATTTTAATAAACAAAATTTGGATTGACTGATTAAACTGTGCCTGCTACACTGAATAAGGTTGTCCCCTGTAACTAGAGAGGCCCAGCTGGTGCTCATCAGCCACAACCTCCTTGCATTACCAGATTATGGCACTTTTTTATTTAATATGCTAGCTGAAAATGAACTGTCCAGAGTAGGGGTGCCATTCACTTAAACTAGTCACTTTGTCTAAGCTGCTGACTAAAAGACACACTATTGCAGCATCTGCAATATCTACAATGACCCAACATGGCTTCTCCGAGGTGAAACTGCAGTTTCTATTATTGTCTCCTGAAAATCAAGGCTTCTGTTCTAAAATGAACTAATTAAGCAGCAAATGTTCAATTGTCCACCCCCTCTGTAAAAACAACATGGGTCAATGTAATCTATAACATGGTGAGAAAAAATTTAAGCATTCTGATTAGCTGAGAGACCAGTAAAGGAGTGTAATTATGAGACCACAATTACACCCTTGTACTTTTTTAAGGCCAAGAGCTTGTGTACCACATTAAATCATTACACTCTACGGTATATAAAATGTCGCCCAGACTGCCAGTCACTATTGGCAACTGTGGGATTCCTCTACTATTGAAAGGGACTACTTTATCAATCTTGCAATAAATTTTCTATTTTATTTGAATTAACAATTAGAAAGACATTTTTCTCACCCTGTTATACGTGCAATAAGACTCTTTAGGATAATTATGTAGGAATATTTGCACTTTGCTCTCATACCTAACAACACCCTCGAGCTGTGCAATTATTCCCCCCATAATTACATACCTTGGCATGTCTTACTGCATACACATAGCTCGTAATGCATGGAACTCATTACCACTGCACATAGGGCTAACTAGGAAGCCTTGATCATCTAGAAATAGAGTGAAGGACCACCTGTTTGAGCAGGCTACTTGAAACTGTTACAACTATATCGCACTACAGTTACGTAATGTTGCTGTTCCTTAATGTGCACTACATGTACTGAATGTATTGTACTGCATGTATCATACTGCATCCTGGCCTGCATCCAGTTGGCTTACTCTGTTAACAAAGCATAAAATAAATAACTATAGATTTATGTAACTGGGGTAGATCTAAACAGAGGCAAATAAATCCTATTATTTAGACCTGCAGGTAACCATACAGCAAAATAAACATTTATTTTTATGTACACAAATACAATTAAATGTTTATTTTCCTGTATGTATGCCAACAATCATTTAGTCAATCAAGAGTACCTGTTTGTTTATGAAACATATCTAGGCTTGGCAGCTAGCGATTTATATCGATTACTGACTATTACTGTCGACTTTTACAACTTTTGCAATTTCAACGGATATGATGAAACGTCAATTTACCTCGTAATGTGTTTGTAGCATGCCCTCATAGAACTTTAATGACTGTCATTCAGCATTCGTCTATTTTGCTGAGGCTTAGTATTACTTCAATTGCCGAATCTATTCGCACCTAATCTACAGGTGCTGCATACCTGTGTGCTTTCCCGTGTGAGCTTCTCAGCTCATAATTGAACCATTAATTATCTGTTCCTTAAGTGTGAAGCATAGTATCAACCTCTCAGCCACACAAACACACAGCACGGGTCAAAGAATGAAATGTGCAGACGAATACTGCTCTGAGTTCCCAGAACTAGAATTAAAAACAGTGAAAAAGACTGGTATTGGGGAAAGCGTAGACATTTTACGTTGCAAGAGAGCTCTACTGCAAGCTAACATTTTTGTGCAGTTTCTTGGGTAAAATTCATGTGGTACATGTACAAATGGAATTAAAAGCACCTCTGATCCACAACATTGACAGGCTCCTGAACTGTTATCTAAATGTAGCAAGTGATGTAAAAACATCATTAAAAGAGGTTGATTTAAAGTCAATGGGTTCTAAAAAGCAGTCCGTGTCTGCAGCAATGCATTCATTCTCAAAACATTTTCATTCTAAAGCTAAGAATGATATAGAAAATAAATTAGCAACAGATACACTAGATAATAAAAATTAATGTTATAATTGTGGGTTCGTTAAAAGACTCCAAAACTACAATAAGCCCTTTACTAACAAACAATGGTGGCATCAGTGAGGAATCTCAAATGACTAAAGAACTCAATAATTACTTCCTTACTATGTTTTCAGTTAAGGAACAATTTATCAGCTCCAAAATGGAACATAATAATGTTAACGTTATTCCTATTACTATAGAAGAAGTTCTGAGGGAACTACAAAAATTAAAAAACAAATTAATCTGCAGGCCCAGACGGCATTCACCCAACTTTCCTTAAAGAAATTGCAATACATATTGCAGGCCCTCTTTGTAAGTTATTTAATCTATCTCTGGATGCAGGAGAAAGTATATCTGCATGGAAGGAAGCAATTGTTATTCCTATTTATAAATCAGGAAAACAAAATTGCCATCTAATTATCAACCAATAAGTTTAACTTCAGTTATTGGGAAAATCTTAGAAAGGTTCATTTTACATAGATTAGAACATTTTATGAATCTGAATAACCTCCACCATATAGCAGCATGGGTTTGTAAAAGGAAGATCGTGTTTAACTAATCAACTACACTTCTTTGAGAATGTTAGTGCTGCTTTGGATGCCAGTCTCCCTATAGATATAATATTTCTAGATCTAGAAAAAGCATTTGACAGAGTTTCCCACAAAATATTACTAGAACATAGTTTGATAAATGGGATAGAATCATGGCTCCACAATCGCAGTCAATGTACATTGATAAAAGGAGCTAAGTCACCATGGGGAGAGGTGAGCAGCGGGGTACCCCAGGGCTCTGTACTGGGCCCGGTACTATTTAACATTTCGATCAATACTATGAAGACAACTGATAAAGTCTGGTATCAAAATATGCAGACAATTGTAAGATAGACTGTATTGTTAACTCCAGTGAGGAAGTTATACCATTTCAGAAGGAATTAAAATGTTTAGAAATGTGGGCACAAGATAATAAAATGATGTTCAATGAAATAAAGTGTAAAATAATGCACTTGGGTCACAATAACCTGAAAAACAGTTATTTTATTAACAATGTAAAATTACAAGAAATTGAAAATGAAAAAGATCTTGGGACAAATATTGATAACTTGCTTAATTTTGAAAATAACACATTATTTAAAGTTAAGAAATGCCAAAGAATAATGGGCTGTATAGGGAAAAATATTAAAAGCAGATAAGCTCAGGTTATATTACCTCTTTACACTAGTCTTGTAAGATCGCACTTAGAATATTGTGCACTTTTTTGTACACCTACTACAATTCGGGTTAAGAAACAAATTGAAGGAGTACAAAGAAAAATGACAAAAAAGATCCATGGTATGAAAGATAAACCCTATGGTGAAAGGTTAACAAGTTTGAATTTATATTCTATGAAATACAAACAACTACATGGTGACCTTTGTTTGACTTTCAAAGCCATAAGGGAACCTGGACTTTCTGAAACATTAGGAATTGAAACAAATTTTTATAAATCACAAACAAGATGTCATAATCATAGACTAATAGGGGTAAACTGCAGAACTAAAAAGAGAAGTCAATGGTTTTCTCAAAGAACTGTTAATTTATGGAACACTTTACCAGCTTCAGTCATAGAGTGCAATACCTTTGACACTTTTAAACATAATTTGGATCAATTTATGGGTGACTCTAAATTTGACTATATATGTAATATTACCCCACCTTTGGGTGGCGAGCTCATCATTAGGCTTTGGCCTCCTGAGCTTGAACTAAACTATGAACCTATGAATGCAACACTGACATGCAATGTACCTGAAGGCCTTTACAGTGCAGGCTCACTGTTTGACAACTGCAGGATTTTTTTTACCCTTTTGTTAAGTCACAGCTTTCTAATGATGTATCCCAGTATTGTACCCTAATCAACACATTTCATTGCAAAGCAGATGATTTTGAGGAGGACTTTCATCTATACATGAAGCTGGATGTTCCCTCTATCAGCATGATCACTCAGATGGAGTACTGGGAGAGTGAGATGCAAAACCTTCCAGTACTGTCCAGTGTTGCACTGAGAGCACTGGCAGTGCCAGTTACATCTACTGCCATAGAGCGCTCATTTAGCCTGTTCTGAAAAGTGCAAGATAAACTGAGAATGTGCCTGCCAGAGGAGAGACTAGGGCTACTAAACATATTGTACCACAACAAGGACATACCAGAAAGTTTAGTTGCATTTAAAGACACAGACATTAAACAAATTGAGTGATGAACTGCACAGATAAAACCTGGATCGATTGTACATTTGTATCAACCTGCATGTTTTGTGTGCCTGCGTCCTTGTAACCATGTCAGTGTCATTTTCAATCTTCAGTGGTGTGTGGGTAAAGAGTTTTGCAAAAATGAGAAATTGGGGGGGGGGATATTGCACAAATACCAATATTGCACAAAACCCAAAATGCACTCACATTTATTAAGTGCTGCACAAGGATTTATGTACATTTTACCCGGTGTTGTGTGTCTGTGTCTCTGTCTGAGTCTCCGTGTCACTGTCATTTGTCATAGTCTTTTGTAATGCAATGTAATGCAATTTGTAATTGATAAATGCCTAATTAAAAGGCATTTTTACAAATGATTTTTACTGGTACAATAAACATCAATATTTATCAAAAAAATGCTTAGAGAATAAACGTCAAATTTTTAAGTTGATTTTGGCCAAAAATAAAAATCAAAAACTGCCAAACTTAAATATATCCAATAAAAAACATTGATGAAAAAAGAGTACCTGTTTGTTTATATTAGCAACACATATTCCTGTTACATAAACCAGTTATTACACTTGCCCTGATTGTATAATCAGATTCATTTTCACCTGTGCCTCTAAGCTTACACACTCGTGACTACACCACTCATAAGTAAAGAGGCTTGGAGGTACTCATGAAAACAAATCTGATTACACAATCAAGGTAAGTGATATGTGTGTGTGTGTGTGTATATATATATATATATTATATTATAGTGGCTCAGTAGCACCACTATAGTTAAGATTGAGCAGGGGTTTCTATGTTAAACCTCAAACATTGCACTTTAACAGCTACGCAAATGTTCAACAGATTTGCACAAGATTTTGCAAGTGTAGTCTCCAGGGGTAGATCTTTTCACTTATCAAGTTTTGTTCCAGTCGGATGTGTGGATTCTGAGATCTGGATAGTGAAAAAAGTGAAAACAAATCAGGGATTTTTGCTGGTTTATTTTGTCCTTGCCTAGTGCCAAGATGGTTTTGAATACTTGCCTGACATTTTCAGGGTAGAACAGGCTTGGGCCACAGTGGTGACTTTCACTGGTTTGGTGAAACAATATGAATCCATTCCAAAGTTATTACATTTTGAAATTTAAGTTCTGAGCATACTTAGTATGGTCTTTTGGATAGCTGCTTGGAATGAAAAAAAGATTTTGGTCCATATGAAAAAAGATCCTTTTTCGTAAGGGGTAATCCTTTTTGTGAGGAATTTTTTTTGTATGGCCACCATCTTGTTTCTGTTTTTTTTGTTTGTTTTTTTAATGTTTTTAAAAACCTACAAAAATAATATCCTGCACACACATGTAGCTTGCTAATCAGGACCCTGTTAGGGGGATTCTGCAGTTACTTTTTGGAAAAATGACCCAGAAATGTGTTTTTATACATTTTAAAGTCCTTTTTTGTGACTCAATTTGCTTTTTTCATATGGCCATACAAAAAAGGAATTTGACCATATGAAACAGGATCCCTTCATATGAAAAAATAATTTGGACTTAGTTTTTTCTCTAATTCTTTTTTTGTATGAAGGCATTTTTTTTTCATATGAATGAAAAACCCATACGAAAAGGATCCCTTTATAAAAAAAAAAGAATCGGGGGGGAAAAACTAAGTCCAAACTCTTTTTTTTGTAAAGGGATCCTTTTTTGATATTTTTTTTTTTCATCATCCAGAAAAGGACGCCTTCATATGAAAAAACAGTTTGGACTTAGTTTTTTTTTCTGATTCATTTTTCATATGAAGGGATCCTTTTCATATGTCTTTTTCACTCATATGAACAAGGATGCCCTCATCCCCAAAAAGATTTTGGATTTAGTTTTTTTCTGATACTTTTTTTCATATGAAGGGATCCTTTCCATATGGGTTTTTTGTCCATATAAAAAAGGATGCCATCATACAAAAAAAGATTTTGGACTTAGTTTTTTTTTCAATTCTTTTTTCATATGAAGGAATCCTTTTTTGTATGCCTTTTTCATTCATATAAAAAGGATCCCTTCATATGAAAAAATAATTTGGACTTAGTTTGTTTCCCCACATTTCAACTTCAACAAGCCATAACTCCTCAGTATTTGCAGTTAAGGGACAAGCTACATATCAAAATAAAGGTCTTAATGAGTACTACAAGAAGAATACATAATACACCCTTAACAATGTAAAATGCATATAAAGACACCACAAAAATTAAAACATCAAAATTCTCATAGGATAACACTGGAAGTTCAACAAGTCACACAACCAAGCAAATTAGTTGCTTTTGGGCAGAAATGGAAGTGCAGAGCCCAGAGAAACCTGTGCTTCCACACCAACACGGATGTATGTATCTATGGAGGGTGGAAGTGCAGGGCCCAGAGGGCCCTGCACTTCCACAGGAAAATGAATATGTTCACAGAGGTCCCAAAGGGACCTACATGAATGAGGATACAGTTATACTATCTCAAAAAGTAAGAAAATTAATCGCAAAAAAGTTTGTTAATGCACCAGTTAGGGTTAAAGTGACAAAAGTAGGGAAATGTGGTGTTAGGGTTCTCAACCCTAACACCCCCACCCAGCAGGCAGCAACAGGAAAAAACATTACAGTGTCACCTCTCCTGAGTGTTTGGAAATTAGGCATGGGGTGTACCTTGGGGTTGTCAACCCTAACACTCACCCCATTCTCATATACTCTACACATCTCAGCTTATTTACTGATGAACTGGGGTGAGCAGTAGGGCTGATGACCCCAAGGTTTACTCCATGCCTGATTTGTGAAGACTCAGGAGAGGTGAAACCATAATGTTTTTTTTTCCTGTTGCTATGCAGTGTTAGGGTAGAGAACTCTAACACTGCATTTCCCTACTTTTGTCATTTTAACCCTAACTGCTGCATTAACAAAGGTTTTAGCAATGAATATATTTAAAAATGGGTAGAAAATTTCCTGAGTTTTGATTGGCTACAAGGTACCATTTTCCATGTCTTCATCAGGACATATTCTGGAACTGGTACTACTTATGCCAACCAAAATGCAGCACACTCAGAGATCAGTGCATGCCACAACTCTCCCACTGCAGCTCAGTACCTATCATACGATGGAAGCACAACAGCTACACCGGGAGAGCATTGCCACCATGACAGAAATAAAGTAAGACCACCAGTCCCTATGTCCAAGGTCCCCCCTTCCTACTCAACAGCTAATGTTTGAGTATTTTATCAGAAAATGTTGCACCTCTTATTTTCTTGTCAATGCTGTCTGTTTGTTCTGTCTCAGGTCCACAGCTCCTGCTCCTACTGTGTAAACTGCAAACCACGTCCATGATGCATTGCCTGTTTGTTCCATCGTTAGTCTCCAGTCCTCCCTCTTGATCTCTCATCTCCAGTCCTCTCCCCTCCTTCTTTTTATTTAGCTGCAAAAATGAGAGAAGCCCTCAGATCAGTAGCACAGTATCACTATGACTGGAAAAACACAAAGGAGGAATGCGCTTTGCGTGGCAGCTGCTGAGGGACACGCTCAGTCAAATTGGAGTGTCTTACAAAACATCATGGAGAAATACCATGCAAAAAACACCAGACAGAACCAAAAGTAGAAGTAAACCCAACAAACTGTCCGTCTACGTGTGTCTGTTGTGGATGGGGGGCACTGCAGCGCACACACACACACCCCCCTCCGAAATTGGTCACTGTGTTTCTCCCTGACAAAGATATCCTAATAAAATAGAAGAAAATAATAAAAGTACATGAAAACATCAAGCTGTTTGCTGTGTGTGTATGGGGGGGCAGGCAAATGGACATCATCTCACTGAAACTGTAAAATAATTTTAAAAGAGGAAAAAAATGAAGGTTTAAAGAAAAAAAGGAAGGTTTAAAGACATAACTATTTTCTTCTAACCTGAAAGTAAATTGAAACAAAAAGATAAAATCAATTACATATTACTGTTCAAACTGTATATTGTTATTTAGAGTGTATGTTGAACATTCTCTACCCATTTTATAAGCAGAATAAGACACTTCATGGAGTGGTTTACCACTTCTCAGGAGCTAAATGCACTTGGCGCAAGTGCCTCATGCCTCATTATTCACCAGGGGTGTGCTCTTATCAGCCCATAAACCACACTTCGTTGTGCCTTATTCCTTACATATGTCCCTTGGATTGCAACTAAATACCTGATTGACTAAAACATGGTCACAGGGCCAAACATAAATTGTACTATACTACTGAAGGAGGGTTATAATCTTTCAGCAATCACAAATCTCCAAACAATTGCCTTCAAACTGGTCAGCAGTCTTTCTGAGCATGAGCAATGCATTCCCTAACAAGACTGCTGCGCACTAAAAGTTGAAGTTGCTAATTAATAATAATAATAATAATAAATTTATTTATAAAGCGCCTTTCAACTTTTCAAGGCGCTGAACACATTAAAACGATAACATCAAATACAAATCCAATAGTACATATAAATAAGATCATACCATAACAGTTGAATTAAAAGTTGCTGCTGCTCCTTGTTGAATATTATTGTTCATTAAAAGTTGTTGCAGCTTGTTTAAAACAGTTACTGCTGCTTAAAAGAAAGATACAATGAAACCAAAAAAACATATTTTTAATTAAAAAAAAATTACTAAAATAAATATGGATCGGAGTACTCTGCTAATAGTCATAAACAACTGCCCATTGAGTTGAAAAAGTGACCTACAGTAGGCAGTAATACCCTCAGCCTGAGACATTGGACATTACAACCCACATTTTCATCCTTGGAGAATAGCATTTCCAGCATAAACATCAAATCTAGTCCATATTAATATATTACAAGTATATTGGTGAAAGCTGTGATTAAATGAGAATATTACTGATAATAAATAGCCTTCCTATTTGAAGTCTCATGCGATCTGTTTTAACGTGTAATGAGGCCCAAGTTCCGTGGACAATGATGGCTGTTTTTTCTAATGTGGCATAGCCAGATATCACATGCAAGAAAAAAATGCATTGCCAGATCCCTTTCTTTTTGATTTTTGATTTTAGGAACAGTTTTAACATCATTATTATATTTGCTATCTTATGCCTTTGAAATAAAGTCACTGGAATGCCCAGTAGAGCAAACAACGTTCATTAGTCTTAGAATGGTTTCATTTAAAAGATACACCATAATTAACTGTGTAAGAATAGAGCAAGACTACTTTTTTGTTGGTTTTTCATAGTATTTTGTGAGATTTTTCATGCTTCCTTTTCTAAAGTACCTCATAAACAAGCCTCCAGGCTTAATAGGCTAGCCTGTAAAAATATATTCCAATGAATACATAAACTTGGTAGAAATGATGTTTGTTGACTTGACAGAGAAGAATTAAAACTTGGGATTTATGTGAAAACATTGTGCGGTTCCCTAACGATCTGTAGGAATGTAGGACACTTTCCCAGTGTCTTAATATATGTGAAAGTCACAATGGCCCCAATTCACGAAGGGGTGTGGGGTACATTCAACATGCACATACCCCACCCACGGAGCTGCGCACCCGTGGACAGGTGCGCAAGTACCGGCATGCACAAATGCCAGCCACCTGTCTTTGGCCCCACCCCCGGTGCACAGGACTCTGCATGGCAGTCGGGGGGAAGTGTCGAGGTCACGGGCAGACATCCAATGGGATGCCCCTCCCGAGACCGACAGTAGATCCCTTGCGCAGCGGGGTGCGGATCCAGGATGGTGCATGCCCACAGCAGGTGCCCAGACTCATGCAGCATGGCCCCATCCACCAATGGTCCCAGGCCCGGCTTAGGACACCTGGCACCTTCCTGGCACACAGACAGCCATGTTCACATGCTCTGACCCTGTCCTGGCCACCACACTCCCGCACTGTCACCATGCCCCTCCCCACATCTGGCGTTCGCTGCCAGGCACACACCCATCCAGTCCACTGCCTCCCGGTACTGCACCATGGGCCGTGGCAGTATGGGGGGGTCATGGCACTGTGCTGCTGTGCCTGGTGGAGGGGCTTCTGTGGGGGGCATGCACCGGGTTATGCCTGGTCCCGGCTGGCATACCCCTTGCCACCCTCTGCACCCCTGTGGCCAGCACTATGCGGCTTTGTGAATGCTGCATAGTGCCAGCCCACCCCTCACCTGCCCCCCAGCACATTGCTCATTGCGTGGTGGGGGGATCGGGCGCATGTGTACTGCTCATCCCCCCCTTTGGGCATCCTGTGTGGGGGGTGCAGTTGGTGCACGGTGGCTACTCGCCCCGATACATGCCATAGCCACTCCACACCATTCGTGCATTGGGCCCAACAACAGCACTCATGGCAAATCTATAATTCAGACAAAGGTTTTCTTTTGCAAATGCAGTTTTATTTGGTGCTAGAGCCAAATGCCCTAGGGCATTTAGGGCATTTGGTTCTAGCACAAATAAAACTGCATTTGCAAAAGAACACCTTCATCTGAATTATAGTGTTGCCATGAGTGCTGTTATTGTGACTTTCTTGGCTGTTTTGGGCTGGTCGCCCTCTTTATAGCACCAACCCTGTACCGCTTGTTTCGCAGCAGCAACTCGTGGACCTATCTTTATATATGTGGTAGCGGTACAATTAATGCCATTTAAATAACCTAAGCTGCAGCACATATTTTTACTTACTGTTTATACAACCGTATCTCACACTTTTTGTAAATTATTACAAAAAGTATGGTAATATTTTGTTATTATTTTCTGAGGTGTAATTTTGATGTTATTTAATTGTGCTGTAGGATTTATTTAAAGAGCACCAACTTTGGTGCAATCCCCACGCCCCTTACTGTTAGTTAACCTACAAAGGACTTACACAGTTCTTGTTTGAGAATTTTTACTTTGCTAGTGTTTTGTAGGGGAAGGGATCAAAAATCCTCATATCAGGGAGCTGGCAGCCAGATCCCTTCCCCTTCCTGGTACAGTTCACACACAGCTCCGTCCCCATACCGCACCCATGCTCACAGGTTTTTGTTGCATGAGTTTGTAGAGCATGGGCTCGCATTCCTACTGATTTCAATGGGGGCAGAGTCTGAATTGCATTTTTATGTATTTTGGAGGTCCCCCTGATTTAAATCAATGACACTGTTCACCTAACAAGATTACCTCTAATTTGAGCCAGCTACTTCAGCTGAACCATTTCAAACTTTTGGTAGAAATAACACAAAACCTCTGCACTTGAGCACTGCTTCTACTCTCCTTGAGTAGTCAGCTGGCAGCACTAAAAACAAGCATTTGTCAATGCCGAATGTTTGCTTGCTGGCATTGGCATTGGTAGTGTAGGAGTTAGAGAGCTGCATAATTGGAATGGCAGTGAAGTACTGAACTGAAGCCAACCACACCACCACCTTGCAGAGACTGACAGGCATTGGTGGGGTGTGCCCTTGGATCATAAGGCATAACGGCCATGCCATTTCACCACACCCTTCCCTGCAGACACCGACAAGTGTCACGGTGTGCCTTGGGGTCTTTGGCCCTTAGGCTCACCCCATTCCATCAGGAAATATGGTGAGATGGGTGCTGTATAGGAGAATGGGGTGAACTTTGGGGCTGAAGAGTACAAGGCACACCTCGATGCCTCTCACTGGCTGCAGGGTGTGGAATGGAATGAGCATTACAGGCGAAAATCCCAAGTCACACCCCTGATGCTTGTCAATCTCTAAAGGTTGGGGCGTTATGGTTGGAAACCCTAACACCTCAGGCGTTCATTGGCATTTTCGCTCCAAATTTTCAACATTGGGTTTTTTGTGACCCCCACCTTATGAACAGTTGCAATATCAGTTAGTTAGCCGAAAGGTGATTTTGCACAGCGACTACGCCATTTGGCACCGCAGGTGCGAAAACACATTTTGAACAGGATGTGAAAAATGACAGCTGTACTGTTCATGGGGAGGTGCAAAAAATGGCAATGTTGAAAATCTGCAGTGAAAATATAAAAAAAAACTGAAGTCATGACCGTGTGTAGAAACTGCACAACGCACACCCGTAATGCAATTAGTTTGGGGATTTTTTTACAGCAGATTGTCAACACAGGCATTTTGGAACCTCCGCTCATGAACAGTATCACTGTGATTTTCTTAATCTGTCCCGAACAGTGATTTCCCACAGCGACCACGCATTTCTGCGCTGGAAGTGTGAAAACACATTTTGGCCATGGTGTGAAAAATGACAGCTGTACTGTTCATAAGGAAGTATGGAAAATGCCAGAGTGAAAATCTGGACTGAAAATATTAGAAATGCATGAACTTACGAAGGTGCGTGGAAACTGCACAATGGTCACTCGTAACACAGTCATGTTATGGACTTTTATCACCAAATTTTTAACATAGCCATTTTAACATCTCTGCTCATGAACAGTGTCACTGTGATTTTCTTAATCTGTCCTGAACATTGATTTTGCACACCGACTGTGCCATTGTGCGCTACATGCACGGAAACACATTTTGGGTGAGATGTGAAAAATGACAGCTATACTGTTCATAAGGAGGTGTGGTAAAATGGCAATGTTGAAAATCTGGAGTGAAAATATTGAAAATTCACAAACTTACGAGTGTGCATAGGAACAGTGCAATGCATGCTCGTAAAACAGTCATTTTTGGGAATTCTTTCACCAAATTTTCAACATAGGGTTTTTGGAGGCCTACCTCATGAACTGTGACACTGTCATTTCATAAAATGGTCCAGAAAGGTGGTCACACGCAGTGCCCGTGAAATCACCTTTCAGGGCAGATTAACAAAATGACAGTGCCAGAATTCATGAGAGGGTGTTTAAAAAAAACCCTTGTTGAAAACTTGGTGAAACAATTCCCCAAAATGCTTGAGATATGCTTCAAAGTTAAAAAAACTCTATTCCATTATACAGCTTACCGGCATTTCCTCACTTCGCGGTTGGCTTTGAAGAGCGCAGACGTGTTCCTGGTCCACCAAAGATCGTCGCGCCAGACTCCAGAGGTAAGTATGGGGTGAGGTGGGGGTGTGGGGATGCAGGGTGCAGAGGGTGGGGGCAGGTTGGGGAGGGGTCAGGACAGTCAGCGAGGGAATGTTTTTTTTTGCAGGTTATTTTTTTTTCGTAGATGACGCGGGATTTGTGCCACGCTGGGGTGGGCTCCCAGAGTGGCAGCTGAAAGGCTGTTTGGGGGTCAGTGGAGCCAATGAGGGATTGGGCACCCCATTGGCCATATGGACTGTTGCCATGCTGGGGTGGGCTCCCAGCGTGGCACTCGGTAGTCTGTTGGGGGGACAGTGGAGCCAACAGGGATTGGGCAACCTCGTTGGCCTTACAGACCATTGCCATGCTGGGGTCCCAGCGTGGCACCTGGAACTCTGTTGGAGGGAGCGCAGCAGAGCTGACGAGGGATTGGGCACCCCCGTTGGCCATACAGTGTGTGTGTGTGTGGGGGGGGGAGCGCATGAGCACGCAGTATGCTAATCAGCACTATCTTATCACTGCTCACTGAAGTGGAGTTCGCCCTTTCAACTGTACGGCACTGCATTTTCAACTGCTGTCATAGTCAGCTGCAGCATTCATTGGTGAACTGTGGCCATGCCTGCAAACACACTGACTGAATTGGAAGACAGGGTGCCACACCTACAAAAACTTGGATGATGGCACTGTGTTTCTTGCACATGCGTGCAAGCAAATATAATGAATGTACTCCTCCACCTCTTGTTCTACTTCCAGGCACTCCTCATTCAGATAGTGGACTCTTACTGGAGGCAGCTGCGAAAAACTATAAATAAGTTCCTTTGGGAAGGTCAGAGAGTCAGGGTTGGTAGAAAGACATTGGTCCTCCCTAGGGAAGAAGGTGGATTAGGGATGCCAGACTTTGAAACGTACTACTGGGCAGCACAGGCAGCCCAGTTAGTGACTATCTACAAACAGCAGTAGGACCCAGGACATAATGGTCTGGAGAAGAGCACTATCCTCCCAGACTATTATGTGCCCTCCCTTCCACACAACTCACCACACTACTCATACAGAGAATATAATCCCCCTGGACTAGGCATTCATTGAAAGTAGCTCTGAAATTCAAACACCTCACTAACACCCCAAACCGCATAGGATCACTGGTAGTAATCACTGGGGAGCCAGCATTCACACACCCCTAGAACAGATGAAGGTTATAGGCATTGGATCTGAGCAGATCTTACCACTTCTAAGCAATTTATAGGATGTGACACCTGCCACTCATTCAAAACACTTAAGCAACAGTATGGAATCCCAAACAGAGACTTTTTTAACATATCACGTTGGAAGAGCAGCCCCCCCCCGACTGCAAATCCAGCACAGCGACACAACCCATTCGACATCCACAGTGTTGAATGGGTGGTCACAGCGATGTGCTGATACACTGACTCCTGGTGTTGGCTACTCTCTCCCAACGTCCACCTTACCCCCGGAGTTAAATGACTCCAGCACTATTAGGTCCGTTGACACTTTGCCACGGTGATGTGATCGCTGTCGGAAAAGTGGTGTCACTGTCAAGTTCTTCGACAACTTTGTTGTTGAAGTGACTTGATGGAATCCTTTCTCAGATATTTTTAGGTCCAACATTACCTTCTGTGACTCTGGAATACTGGGAAATATATCGATATGATTTATGTACTGTTAAGGGGATCCAGAAGGATGATTATTGATGAGGTTAAACACAGATGGGAAGTGGCCAGCCTGTTAGTGCAGGGGTAGGATTTCTTCCTGCGACACCAGCGACTTGGGTTCGAATCTGGACTTGGGTTGTTGGAGGGCCAGCCGGGGAGAGGGAGGATTGAGCATCCCATGGACTACTCTCCTCCTCCTCCTGGGGAAGAAGGGGTGTGATCGAGTGTCTGGTACCAAAGTGCAGACCCCTGGTAGGAGCTGGGGGATCCGATGTGACCGGCACCTGATACATGAGGAGGCAGGATGGATGTTGGGTTCGTCCCACTGATGTCATTGCATGTCCCGCCTCCTGAGGGGATTAACATCCACAAAAAAAATGCTACTTGTCCCAGGGATGATGCTGCCTGCTGGTACTACAGCCTCCCCAAGTACCCGACCCTGACCAGGACCATGTTCTGCTGGATGGCCTACCCCACGCGGACCCACCCAGGGAGGGTAAGCCTAGGGAGCCCTGCTAGTCATGGTGATGTGGCCAGTAACCTGGACCTGTCTCCATGGGGTGGGGTCATCTCAGCGGCTCCATCTTGGGGGTTAAACCAGGGCAAATCGGGAATCAGTTATGGGGGGGGTTGTCCAGGAGGTAGGGCTGATAATTTGGGACAGGCGGCACCAAAAAAAAGAAAAAAAACACAGGTGGGAAAAAGAGACAGGAGCACCAGTTGCTGAAAAGATACTCCAGGGAAGCTGGATGGTGACATCTTCCACATCCTTGCAGGAATACCACTGGAAGAGCCTGGTAAAGTTCTTCTGCACAGCCACAATAACCCCCCATTTCACCTCAATGGGCACAAGCGACTGCTGGAGGGGATGTGGAGTATGGTGAGACCACCACATTTTCTGGAATTGTCCCCAAACACGAAGATACTGGCAAAAGATCCATGCAGAACTGACTTGGATGTAGAGCCAAACAATCCCCTAGTGTACATGCACACTTCCTGCTGGGTCTCTTAATCCCAGGAATGAAACCCCTGTACAGAGGGACTTATTCTACATCCTGTGCATACTAGCAGTCAAGGCGATTACTGGATTATGGCAACAGTACCCACCATAAATGAATGGCAGGCCAGGGTAGCCCAGGTTAGTCAGATGGAATGAATTGCACAGACCTTCGTCTCACTAGAGATAAATATGATGAGAATTGGGCAAAATGCATAGAATACCTGGCACCGTTGTAAACAGGAGTGGAAACCCAGGTCATTGCCTCATACCTGAGTGTCTACTGATAGTAATAACTAAAACAGATGTGAATGTTGAATTAGGAAAGTCTACCTTGTGTCCAGGAACCTCAAGACCAACCATGTGAGCCTGTAGTTCAGAGGTTAGAGCACTGGGATGGTATTCCAGGAGGGCTGGGTTCAGTTCCCAATAGGTTACATTATTTCTTTCTCACTATAATTCCTAAAATAAAAAGTATTCATTAACAAAAAAATACTAACTTTGCAGTCCCGCTCTAACGCTCTCACTCTCGATCACCAGCGCCCACTACTGACAACATGAAAGTGGAGGGACTTTTTTGCACCCAAAAAGGAAATATTTTAATATTTTACAATTTTTTTTAAAAAGAAGATATACTATTTCTCAACATACACTTATTTTTTTAGTGCAATAACACACTCCGTAGAGTGAGTTATGCTCTGATAAACGCACTTCTAGGAGCAGCAAAGGCATGAGGCTATTCACTAAGCCCCTAGGCGTGCATTTATAACTGCATAAAATACACTCTGTCATGTGTTATTGCTTACTTACACACACCTCCCAATACATTATTCTTTATTTAACTCTCTGACTGTGCAAAATGTTAAAAACCTGTGTCTGAATAAGTGAGCATGTGGTTGGCTGATTGCATTATTTAAATTCTTGTCTACTAATATCTGTTGAAATCCGATGCATATGGATCCCAGGAATTAGATATTGAGCTCTCCTTAGTGGCACATAGCCAAGATTATCATAAGATTATATTACAGTTCTAGACGTGTCAATCATGAGACAGCCAAGCAGAACAATAATTTCAAATAACATGTCATGAGTAGGAAGAATGGTGTCAGAGAAGACACGATTCCTATAAAATGTCCTCTGATATGTGTATGCATTTCCATTACAAGAAGTACAGTACACGGAGAGCAACTGATTATTTATGCAAATGGGTGATTTTCCATAATTTACTTATATATATGAAACTGAAATTAACTGGTTTAATGCATAAAGTACCTTTTTTTTTATCTGTTGCATATTCAATAGATCATCGTGAATAATAAAAAGGCAGCCTCTTTTTTCGTCTTTCATAATTATTCTTTGGGACTTACTAACATAATTTGAAAATAAATAATCTGTACGGGAATATCATTTTAGTTATCATATATAATAGTCATTAACATAATTTCATAATTCCTAAACGCTCTCATTTTTCTTATTTACTGGAATGGTACCATTGGTCTGAAGCATCAGACATTTAGGGACTCCGTTTTTATTAACCACAATTCTCAATTCGCTATATTTAATTTGAAGAGTAGGAGGCAAAGTCCCTGTTGTTTAATACTTTTTTTTCTCAAACGTCAAACTAACATTGCAATTTGTCTTGCTTTCCCGATAGCAACAGCATGGTTCTAATGGATATGTTTGTGAGTGGTGGGTTAATATGTCCTGTAGCAGGGCTTTTGTTTCCACCCTTTTCCTGTTATGTGCAGTGTTTGCCAATGGTCGTCTCTATGCAGTCCTCTAAAGGCAACTGAAGTGAGCAATAACCCACAACAGGGCATGCATTTCGAGAAAATTAAGTCACACCCTGGGTGAATTGGTACTTGGAAGGCATAAGGTTAATGACCAAGTGACTTTCAGCACACCTGGGAAGTGCATTCATTCCAAAGAAACCCATGCCCTGGAGTGGGTTATTGCCCTTGTAAAATAGAAAACAATTCTTATGGATAAAGGTTTTATTTTCCTTTAGTTAGGTTGTTTCTAGGTAGAATAAGTGAGTTTGGTAACCAAGGCCATGTGCCTTTTAATGAACCCAGGAACTGCATTTATTTTGAAGAAACCTATGCCCTGTTGTGGGTTTTTGTGTTTAAAAAGTGAAACAAAATATATATTTTAATGGAAAAAGGTGTTATTTTCATTTGATTACGCTGTTGCTAAGTAGATTAGGGCAGGTTAGGTATGAACTGAGCAATTTCTAGGTAACCAATCAATGGTCAAGTGCTATGTTTTAACCAATGAAGTTGTTCAATTTGGTAAATTTGTTATACCCTATTTTATAAGTATAATTATACAATGACAAGGAAATTTCCTGTATTCTGATTAGTCAGTGGGTACCTGAGACAGTGATGCTATTACACAATAACATCACTGTATTGATTTATTGGATCATTTGATTGCCATTGTCTCCTCAGAAACACAAAAAAATCTACTAAAAAAATTTGAATTTTTGTTTTATTTTGTATAACATCGAGCCATTGTATAATTGCAATAAGGCACTCCAAGGTGTGTGTTATTGTGTAATAATGTCACTCCTGGGGTGGTGGAAGCACTTGGCTTTGCCTCATGCTTCAACCCATCCTAGGAGTGACGTTATTACACGATAACACACACCTTGTCGGGTCTTATTGCTTAATTAACTCAGACTCTCATCAGTGGTAAACCTAGAGCCTGTAACAGTTATCATCACCATCATTCCCCACATGTATTGAAGTCATAACACCCGCACAAGCAGGCATTTCCTGGCGTTAACATCCTGCTGGAGGGGGATTGATGGCTTGAGGGACATTAACCCAGTCTGGGTGTTAAGACCCTGGAAATGCCTGCTTATAAGGGTGTTATTTTGATTCTAAGACTAATTGCATTTCTTTTGTAAAGTTTTTAAAGCTTGTACTTACTTGTTTATTTAGTTCTGCTTTAGGAAGCTGTGTTGTGTTCTTTTGCTTTGAGCGTTGTCTGATCATGTTACTGGTACTACGTGAGATGGCGACGAGGTACAAAATAACTGGAAGGCTTGGCCAATGGACAAGCAGCCAGCCACTCCCACTTTCCTGAGCTATATAAGCAGTTCCTCTCAGCCTCCTTCTGAAGCCCTTTTTTCTTTGCTGGCCGGAGGTTCTGTCTTTCTGTCCTCTGCAGCTGGCTGGGGCCTACCCTGGAGCTTGTGCCCCCCCGCCTTGCTGCTTCTGTTTGTCTCTGCTGGACTTCTGCATTTGTTTTCCTGCTTTTGGTTTGTATTTTGCCTCCAGCTGTGTGCTTCTTTCTGTTACTCCTTGTTTTCTGTGTTTGTGTGTCTTTGTTTTGGGCCTTGTTCCCAGTTCTCCATGTTTGTGTGTTTTGGCTTTGTTTTTTGGGGCTTTGTTTCTAAGCTCCTAGCATATTGCTACTCCAGAACTCATATTACTTGCTCTCAGTCACTCACAACCCTCAAATTACTTGCAATGCAACTGCAACAATTATCTGTGTGTTTCAGCTCACATATAGCTGCTCTCCATGCTGCACTTAATTGTTTTCACCTGATTCAGGCTCACACTGAACCATAGCTATGCAGCTCGATCACGCTCTCTCAACTCATTCTACTTACCTCATTGCTGCAGTTTCATTGCACTGCCAGGTGATAGCTGCTTCAGAGCATGGTGTCTCTTTTCTTTCTATGTTTATTGAAGTTTACAACTCAGTGTACTCAACACAGATGCTGCTTCTATGTTTGTACACTCTGTTATACTCTGAGGTCAGCTAAGCTACTGCTGATGCTGATGCTGTCAACTAGTTTCAATACCTGCATGTGGGTCTCCACTCTTCCATCACTTTCTTGTTTTTCCTATGGTGGGGAGTTGTGGCCCTGTGTGGCTAACTACTTATGTTGTAAATCCTGTCTCCACTGCCGACAAATCCTCAGAGTATGTGTCACCTTTATTGGCTATTTGAATGCCTGGCTGGCTTGCCCCACTATTCACAGTGCTGCTTCATTGGTACTATGTTTTGCAGACCTACATGCAGGTCCAACTATTGCTACACTGTTACTGACCTACGTGCAGGTCCACTCTTGCTTATGCAATCTTTGCATCATGCATACCACCATCCCTTCGGCTTCAGCCTCTGGGATGTCTGCTGCGCTCACTACTGCATCTAACCTTTGCAAAGTCTCAGCACTTAATGCTCATTCAGCTCCTTATCAGTTCTGGGGCATGCCAGCCATACCATTCTGGTGCAGGGTTTCCCCTGCAGCTGATGGACACAGTCTGCATTTTAAGTACACATCTTGAGTGTGCCCGACTTGGGGCAGGGTCCCTCTCACCTGACCCATAGCTGGGAATGTCCTCACTCTGGGCTTGGCTTTAGCTGTTCACTGATGCAACAGCAGCTCCTGGTGTAGAATTTAAGACTAGCTGTGAAGGGTGGTTACTCCGATCTCCTTTGGCTCTAGTGGTTCCACTACAACGGTTATCCATTGGCTTTAGTGGTTTCCCTCGCAAGGCAATTTCGCTGCATACTCCCTACGACTGCCTCTGGTTCACCTGGTTTGTGTTTAGGGTGAGTAGGCCAGGTGAGTCCCTCAGCAGTCGTTGCTCTCCTCTTCCCGCCTTGGTTGCCCCCGATGTTGCAGAGCACTCTTGCAACATTTCACGGCATTCTCACTAGAGGGACTGAGCGAGAGCTTTCCACCAAATTGGAATATTTTCCACCTCCCTTTAATTGGGTTTCCAAATCACAGCTGCAGAGCCGTCACTAAATAAAATACCCCAGCCTGGATGGAAGGCAACCTAGGCCTTGGAGCCCCAGAGATTTCCTCCTCAAAGGTTTTTTTTTCTCTTTCCTCTGTGCCTCAGGTCATAAAAGTTAGTTAGCTGTAGTTAGTGTTTCCTAGTTCTATTAGGTGGGTTCCGCTGTTGGATGGAGGTGGATGGTGTCCCTACTTGCCGTTCCCTCTCTCCTTATGAGGTCCCCTCATTCTCTAGTGCTACCCACCAAACTCATGCTATTGTTAACCTGTGCCTCTCATTACATTATCAAGGCACCTCATTACCTTATTAAGCTGCCTGATGCTTTATCTACTACTACGTCACAGCTACTGCTTGCTTATATGTTTTGTACTGCTTCATTCTTTTTGGGGGTCCTTCCTAAGGTACCTTTAGCCATGGGAATCATCCCATGGCACCTCTAGGAGTAGAACCCTCTTCGAGGGTTCCTTGCCTTTGGTACCCCTACAGGGTGGTAATTCCTCTGGAATAGAGTGCGAATGGCCAAAACCAAACTAACACAGTTGCACAAGCATAGCACTATACTGGCTGCGTAGGCCATTAAATGGAAAGGCTTGACCTGTAGTTCAATGGACAAGCAGCCAGCCACTCCCACTTTCCTGAGATATATAAGCAGTTCCTCTCAGCCTCCTTCTGAAGTGCTTTTTTCTTTGCCTCACCATCCCCCCCCTTCCTCTGGCGGCAGCACTTTTCTCCTTGGGATCCTTCCTAAGGTAGCTTTAGCCACGGGAATCATCCCACGGGACCTCTAGGGTAGAACCCTCTTCAAGGGTTCCTTGTCTTTGTTACCCCTACAGGGTGGTAATTCCTCTGGAACAGAGAGCATGAATGGCCAAAACAAAACTAACACAGTTACACAAGCATAACACTATACTGGCTGCATAGGCCATTGAATAAAAAAAAAATGGTAGAAGAAGGTTTGCCTTTTTTTCATAGGGCTTTTTCTCCTGCCCCTAATCTGCCTTTTTCCTGATTTCACCCCCTCCCCAGTCCCATCACTGACCTTTTCAGGGACTTAGTCCACCACTTATTTGGGACCACAGTGTGGTGGGTGGTCTGCTTGTCCAACATGCATGGGCCTGCAGTGGTTCCCAGCATAGTCTGGACAGGCATGGAGTTTTCTTCTCTAATTTTTTCCCCTGTGGGTATTGCCACTCTGGAGACCACATCTCAGGAAGACATAGACAGAGTTGATGTCATCCAGAGGAGGACAACAAAAATGGTACAACCATGCAGAGTCTGTATCAGAAGCCCTCTGAGGAGAGACTGAAGGACCTCAATATGTACACACTGGAAGAGAGAAAGAGGGAATATGATAGAAACCTATAAATACCTCATGGGGGTAAATAAGGTACAGGAGGGGGGCATTTTTCAGAGCACAAGATGCACGAGAATAAGGACATGCAATAAAGCAGGAAGGGGATAAATTCAAGAGCAATGTGAGGAAATATGTTACTAAAAAGAGTTGTGGATGCCTGGATTGAAGGGTTGCCTTGTGAAGTATTAGTAATTTGAATTATGTTTTTGGGTAACGTTCACTCGAACAGTGGTGCTTTCAAGTAAGACCTGGAGTGTTACTGACAACAGAATTCGTGCTATACTCTATTTATTTGTACTGGATATTTCCTAAGGATTAACGCCAAGTACAGCAACAGGTGAGAGAGAGCCATGCACTCATGAATAATTACTGTAGACTTACTTTCTATCTGGCATGCTGTTGGTGGTAATTTATCTTCACGGTCGCACAGTTCACAAAAGTGCTATTTATACCTTTACGCAAACACTGAATGGGTAGTATGTCCATTATACTGGCACACCCTATTTAGGCCACTAATGCGATCTTCTCCTTCTTTGGTAAGCTTATCGCACTGGCACTTCCCCAATTGACCATTGTCCTGGCACTCCCAAATTAGAACTCTAATTCAGTCTTTAAAGTCAGGGAGTGGCTTACCTGCTCTCATCCATGCTACTGTTACAGAATGTTGCTAGTAAGCTGGTTGAAGCAGAAATCGGTCAAGCAGGATTGCTCGCAGACAGACTATCCAATGCTGCTGTCAGATTTATCTTGTTTGGACACCACTGACCCATAAAAGAAGTATGACTGTCGGTACAGTACTGTATTTTTTTTACTTTTCATGGTTGCTTGAGTTTGCTACAAGGTACAAAGTATGAATGAATTAATCGCCGAGTTCATATGATTATTGTTTACTCTGCAGTATGTGTTTGCCAATACTAATGCATTGTTGAATGTTCTTAGCACTTTAGCGGTACTTTAGCTGGCTTTTTAGTTTTGTTTGCAAAGAATAAAGTTTGTAACTTTTTTACTACTGAAAATCAATTTTGCCTGCATATTTTTTTCGCGGGTGGCAAGCTGACCGCGAACATAGCGGAGGTTTATTGGCAGTGAATATAAGTAATTCTATAGTAATTGGCCTTATAATAAATGTTCATGGCACAGCAGTACTTTTTATTTTTTTCTGAGTAGTTGTCCTTCTTCTTAGTATACTTCAGTCAGTGCTATGGCAACAGCCTGCGGGCACTAGGGCAGAGCTGTCTGATGACCTGATGTACAGTGTGACTAAACCAATGGCAAGTCTTGCTTCAGTGTTCTGAATACTAAAGGGGGAGGGACGGAAGGGGGGACTTTACACAGATGTCTGAGCTGTTGAATGCGAGCAGAACTGGGGGACAGGAACTCAAAGACTGCCGAAGTTTGCTGCTGACCCTAAATGTGCAAAGAGAGTGGACACAGCAGGGGTGGGGGCAGGTACATTGCAGGTGGACCTGCAGACATTAAGGTAATGGGCTGCAAAATGGGGGCTTATATTTAGCATGGGAAGTGTGCCTCACTGCACCCAGGGGTCTGGACTCTGACTCACACATGTATCCTGTATGATAAAGCAGTCACCACAATGCAATGCCACTAGATCTACAGCTGTTTAAATTTGTAACTATTCCCAGCAGCAGAGTACAATGTGTTAGCGATGCTCGGTTTATAGCACAGCTGCCTCATGACCCAAAGTCTGTAGGATCTAGAACCACATCAGGATTTTTTTTACAACTTTATCTTACCCAGGATAACCCAGCTGAGAAGCAACATCTCCTTTACAGTGGGGTTCTACTTCTACCCATTTCCACAGCTGGGTGCGCTGGAGGACTGAGAGATTAAGAGGTCACACAGTGAATACTTGGCTCTAACTGGGTTTGAATCTGCAAATTTCCAGCTCCCAAGCCAGTACTTTAATGATTAGACTGCACTGCCTCTTATCCAAAATGTTGGCACTTCAGCGCAATTCTTGGAGGTGCAGTACTGTACTGTACTGTGGGGGTGTGCTGCCCTTTAAATGTAAAACTGAGGCCCCTGCTGCCCCTTTTTGGTGCTGTCTTCCTGGGTGTCCAAGTGAAAGTCAAATAATCCATGGCGCTTATGGCAAGAGCAGGGGCTCATCCCCGTATCCTGCAAACACGCCCAATAACACTGGTTTAGGACATTGCCCATGAATGTGTGTGGGTTTTGATGTGCAAAATGACTGCTGCTACACATTTACAATCACTGCACTACCAGTCTCTAATTACTTGAAAAGTGCTTTGGGATACAGTGTAAATAGACAATGCTATCTACATAAATGCAGATTTTTATTATTATTCAGACAGAATAAGACTGATGGTCCATGTCTATTCCCTGCTGTCTCGGCTGTTAAATCCAGCTATGTATCTTTTCCCCATGTACTTTTTTTTGACTCCCACTACTGTTTATTCAACAGCCTACTCACATTCCTTTCGTCCTTGTAAGGAAGAATATTTCTTAATATTCAAGTGTATGCCCCCCCCTCACTTTGAGCACCTGTCTTTTAGAAAGGTAAGGGTAGATAAATACAGTCTGCCCTGTGGCTTTACCTTGAAACTACTGGTCTTTGGCCCCCTTCCCCTTTCCTCCCTTTGACTATTTGAAACCATCTTAGCCAGCTCTGAACTCGGCAGTGGTACAACTACCTGCATAAACTCAATGTGCCTGGCAAGCTGTTCCACTTTTTCACCACCCTCTCTGTGAAGAAGTACTTCCTCAGTCATATCCCACCACAAACTTTTAACTCCATCCCCTTGTGGTCAATTTCCTATTCACTTGAAAAAATCCAGTTATATCACTGCAAAGCCATGACAGCCTCTATCATGCCCCCACCCTATTTCTTTCAGTGAGTTCATATGTAGGCTTACTAATCTTTCATAATATGATTTTCCCTGTTGCCTCTGAATCATACCTCTCAACTTCTCAGCAGTAAAACTGCATAGCACTGACCTTCAACATGCAGAGAAAATGGTCAGAGTATGTAGTGCTTTCTTAGTTTAAAGAATAATAAGTTTAAGAATAGTGGGGCTCATATGTTTCAAGCAGCAGTACAATGAAACTGGGCAACAAAATCTGACCCTACCTTTCTTTTCACTATAAAAGATTCCAAGCTTCTTCTGGCTTTATTTAGTAATAAAAACATTCTAGTTTCATTAAAATTTCAGCATTTTATCAGTGCTTTAATCATGTTTTTTCCATGGGAAAATAAAAATGGCTGCCACATTTTACATAGAAATAGTATTGCAGACCTAGCCTGGGTTAGGACTGAGAAAATGAAAAAAAAATCTCATGGTGCACAGCATAGGAGGTACCTAGAAAAGTAGATTTCATATTAGGCGTGCTAATATGTTTTGTTAATTGTAGCTGAAACTAGCATTTTTGGAAAAAACATTTTTCACTGCACTGTTGCACTGCTGCTTTAAGTTTGTTTAGTTTTTTAATAGTTTGTGTGTCCAGAAATAGCTCTGACATTAATCAACATTAAACATCAATAAATCTTTGCAGAGCAAATGACAAAGTCGAGGGTAAAATACATAAGGCACTGCAAAATGCATACAGTTGAGAGGTATACACTGAACCATCTTAGTAGCCCTCTGTTGGACGGTCTCCAGTTTTTTCCTGTCCTTTATTCTTCTGTTCATGTCTTTAGATTTCTGCAACATTAATGGGTGACAGCTTTTGTCTTCTCACTCCCTGGAGTGGTGGTGGTGGTGGTGGTGGCGGGGAAGCTATTCATTTTTAATAGGAGTCATGAGTTCATGTTATGTTAAATGTGAATATTTATTGTGAATATTCTTTCAGATCACTAGAATGTTAAATACATTCTGACCAACTACTCTGCTGTATGCAATGGCCAGTATAGCCTTTGAAACTTGCAAAACAATTTGTGTTTTCCATGAAGCGCTGTAAACTGCAATGAAAATTGAAATTAAATGCTCTGCATACAAAAAATAACAGTGAATAACTTGCTTTGCTTACATCTACCTTCTCTCTACCCCTCCAGCTGAAACATCCCTATCACGTCCTCCTCATCCCTCTATTGTCATGTGAGGAGTCTGAACTGCATTAATTTCTGCTGTATTCAGTTTCGCTGGGTCCTTGTTCATCAGAGTTGCTCAGTGCTGAACCTACTCCAGTTTCTCATCCTATAGTATTGCTTATCATGAAAAGCACACTTTCATGCCAGCCTGCTGATGCAGCGGTAGCTTTACTGCTTGCGACACCAGCAACTTGGGTTCAAGACTTCATTTACTGGGGCAACGCTGATGCTATGCATTCTGACAGCTTTGGCTTGTGCATCCGGGGGAGGAGGGAGGGGGCAGGGCTAGAAAAAGGAAAATATCCTTAGCCATTGCAGAATGACGGCCCTCCCGGGGCTCGCAGATCCTGCACCTGCCAACCCAGGCTGGCTCCCTGCACACAAGATATGGCTTTTCTGAGGGACCTGGGCCAGTCCAGAGACCTCCACCATAGGAAGGGGATACCGTGGGTGCACAACAGGACAGCAGGTAAGCCCTGGGAGAAGATAGGGTGATAGAGTTGGGGTATAAGTAACAAAAAAAGCATACTTTAGCTAGGTTACAGGAAGCTTTTTTTTAACATACATACCTATGAAATTCCATAACAGTAAAAATATGAGAACGCTTAAACATCTGAGCTTGACACTGCATTGCCCATGGTTCTGCAGACTTCCTGACCACACTGGTGCCATATCAGACATGCTACAGTACTACTCCATATGCCCTAGTGGCAGCAGCCAAGTACTATTGTTTATCTCTTAGAGAGTCTGTCTAGAAAGCAATTTTTATTTTATTTATTTAGTTTTTGTTGACCGGGTAAGTGCACTAGACAAATCCTGCCTACTTTCAGGCACGACCCGGGGGAGGGGGATACAGATGAATGCCAACTGACCTTAGACCAGATTAAGCTGTTGGTGGTATTTTTTTTTTCAGTGAATGAGGGAAACTTGGCCAGGACACTGGGGAAATTCTCCGACTTTTTTCGGTAGGGGACTTCCGGTGCGCAGACACAGATGCTTTCACTCGGTGTCAGCATCACGATGGTGCTGCACTGTCTCAGGAGCTCACTACGCTGAATATGGTTACTTTGCCTCAACAACAGCTTTCCGTGGACTCACCTGTGCAGACTAGAGCTTTATGTGCTGAATTTCAACCTTGTATCAAAGAGACCGACACTTTACCTTCAGGAGTTCGTGTTTTGGAGCCTTTGCTTGCTGAGAAGGATTCTAATTCGGGTCTGACAGCGGAACGCATAGCTCAGCCGCTGCTGTGTAACCCACCGGATGTTCCTCCTTGTGTTTCCGTTTCTGAAGGGGTTGCGACTATGGAGTCGCTTTCGGGAGGCTTGCCTACACTTTCTCTATCTACACTGCCTGCCCAGTTCACTCCACATCCTTCATCCTCCACTACAGAGCTTCTACGTTCACGTTTTGGACTGCCATCTGACGGACATGCTTCTGCTCCACACTGGACAGCTTTGGGTGCACTCCAGAAGGCAGGATGGACTAAAATGGCATCTGGTTCCTGGACCCCAGACCCTTCTTGGGACGCTGACTGCCACGGCGTTTTGTTTTCACTCTCCAGGTCTGCAACATTTCAGAGCTCCAACGAGGTACCTATACTCCAAGGTGTTTCTTCTACTTCAGACATTTCCATTGTTGAAAATGCTATTCCTATACAGTCTCCTGTACCTAAGGCAGCTTGGGGGGATGTTATGGATTTACAGGATGCTATGTTAACTAATTCCCATATTCCCTCTACAGAGAAGCCTCTCCCTAGAGAACCAACCCTTCTGGCTTTACATCCTGACATAGGGGATTCTCTTACTGTTCAGTCTACTCCTATTCCTACACAATTAGTTGATAAAGCCTCCCCACTTCTCTTGGGATCTGTTCCTGTTTCTCTTACAACTGCTTCACTCTCCCTCCTAGATGATCCCGGGGAAGGCCCCTCCTCCATGACTCCTACCTTACAGCCTTCCCCAGTGGTACCCCCTCCTGCCACCAACAGAGGTCCTGTCCTTTCTGATTTATTTAAAAACAAACTGGAACAAGCCCCAAGACATAATGCTGTTCATTTGTGTTATAGAGGTGGCCTTCCAGATTTTCCCAGACTGATATTATGTAGCTCGTACACTGTTAAAAGGGACTATGCATTTCCAGGATTCTGACATATATGCCCTGATTCATGTTTCTGGGGAAGAGACTTTTGATATCAGTTTTAAAACTACTACTGGTTTAGATAGATTCTGGCATAAATATGCTTCTTTAAAGAATACCTCCCCCTGGACTCCCTTTTATGTGGTTCCACTCACTAAACCTTCTATTCGTACTGTGACTATCATGTTTAGAAACGAGGGAGTGAGTGTTAGTGACATTAATCATTGGCTACAGAATCACTGTACAGTCTTATTCCCTCCTGAGGCCCTTTTAGATGAGGAAGGCCTCTGGACGGGAGGATGGAAATTCTGGGTGAAACTTTTTCTAGTTAACTCAGAAATTATTCACTTACCTAACAGTTTCTTTTTGGGTAAGGATTGGGGTGTGTGTTTCTATGGGGGACAGCCCAGGGCATGTTACAAATGTGGTGCTCACACACACTTAAGCGGTACGTGTGATCTCTTAAAATGTAGTCTATGTGGCGGGTATGGACACCCTAGTGTTTCATGTGAGAATGTTTTCCAATGTAATTTGTGTGATGAAAAAGGGCACGCCTACCACCAATGTCCCTGGGCAAGTAAAAACCGTAAGGAGGGGTGGGATCCTGATGTACTGGTACAAAAGGCATAGGATAAAATACAAGATAAACCCATTGATCTGGTTGATGTGTCAAATAACATGGATGTTCCACCCCCCCCTTTTCCCTTCCTGTGGAGAGCGTGCGTTGAAACTCCTATTCTATTAGATCACCCTATTACTCCATTACCTACAACTGATCCCTCATCCTGTCCTACTACTCCTCTTGTGGTCCCTACTATGGATTTGGAAGGTTTTCAACCCAGTAGAAGGGTCACCAGAGCTGCTACTAGGAAAAATGTGAAAACCTTTGCCATTCCCCTCTCTAACCCTTTTGATTGTCTCAAGGGTAGCAGGGAAGAGTCAGATGGTGAGTCGGATACTTCTGTTTTTCCCTCAGATATGGATTTGACTAATATCAAACCTCCTGATGTTTCCCGTAAAAAAACAACAAATCCCTAAAAGGCAGAAAGAAGAGGAAAAATATGACCATTACAGATGGCAGTGGGTGAATACATGCTTTATACTGGCTTCCATCAACATAGCTACTCTAAATGTCTGTAGCATAAAAAGCTACAAGAAGAGGCTGTTTTTTTTTCATCTTGCTGCTTTCCTTCCCATTGACAACCTTTTCATACAGGAAACCCATATCTCCATACTGTTTGAGGTTCAGCACCTTAAACGAGGATGGCTTAAAGGTCCCTCATATTGGACCTTTGGAGAGGATGTCGCAGATGGGGTTGCTACTCTGTTTTTTTCTATGGACTTTTCTATCACACGCGTTATTGATGTTTATCCTGGTCAGGCCTTAATCCTGGATTGTACCTTTCGCAGTTCTCAGTTTCGTTTGGTTAATATATACGGCCCACAAACTAAGGCTACCCGTATTGCTTTAATGAACCTCATAAAACCTTATTTATGTACCACAAAACATGTTATTTGGGGGGGAGATTTCAATTGTTCACCAGATGTTAAATGCCAGACAGCAGAGGGGAAGAAAATGTATTGTGACTCTCTGGCCTTGTTTGACCTAGTGAGAGATATTGGTCTCATTGATGCATACCGTTCCTTGCACACTACTGCCGGTCATACGTATTATAGATCACACTTCCACACTCGAATCGACTATTTTTTTTCCTCTCCACATTGTGTAGCACGTGCGGCTACGCTCCGACCTTTGGAAATCTAGGATCATTTTTTACTATCCTGCATGTTTTTCATCAATAACTCTCCATTTTCCATCCTTTCTTCCTCTACTCATTGGAAATTGAACAACGCTCTCATTTTTCCTCTTGATATGCAAGATCATGTTCGCCTTCTATTTCGTGCCAGGATTTCAGTATTATGTTTTTATGATTCCATATTAACGTGGTGGATAGATACTACATTAGAACTACGTCATTTTTTTCAAACTATGGGAAAACGGATAGCCTGAGATAAATATATCTCATATTTATCCTATAGAAAACAATTATATAAACTACTCTCTCTAGCCGCTGATTCCCCTATTGATTATTTCTCTCAAATTTATACGGTAAGACGTTATATGTTTTCATATTAATATAACAGTGTTCGTACGCTAGATTTTTTATGAGAGTGGGAACCTCGAATTTACCCACTACGAATCCTTTTTTCGCACATAAAGATAGGATTCGGAACACAGTGATGCATGGTTTATTAAATCGGCAAGGTATTATTGCTTCTGACACTCCTAGCATGCTGGAAATTGTTAATTCTCATTTACATTATCAATTTTGCAGGCCATCTCCTATGTTACCGGACTTATGTTCAGTCTTTTCAGCCCCACTTCCACAGTTTTCTGTACACCATATCCCAGATCTTGTTTCACTTATTACACAAGAGGAAGTGGCTTCTGCCATATCTCACCTGTCGTTAAAGGTCTCCCCGGGCCCTGATGGCTTAACACATAAGTTTTATAAAACTTTTAAGGACAATCTACTGGAACTTCTGACTCAAGTTTTCAACTATATCTTACTCTCCACAGAGGTTGTCCCTGATTTTGGTATGTCCTTCCTTAAATTTATATATAAGAAAGGAGATACCCACGACTTACAGAATTGGAGACCTCTGCATCTTCTTAATACCGATTATAAACTTCTAGCCAGAATTCACGGTTATCACATGTTGCTCCTGACCTACTTGACCCTGCCCAATCATGTGCTGTTCCGGGACGTTCTATACAAAACAATTTATTCCTTCTTCATGAACTTTTTGAGGCAAAAAGTCGTAATGCTCTTACAGGATTTATACTTTCACTGGATCAAGCAAAAGCTTTTGATTCAGTACAACATGCATACTTGGTACAGATTCTGACATCCTATGGTATCCCAGCCACCTTCATCCAATGGATTACATGTATATTTTCTATGGCCTATTTTGTACCCCTTGTTAATGGACATAAGGGGAATACTTTGCTTCAGATGGTTGGTATTTGTCAAGGTTGTCCCTTAAGCCCATTATTATATGCCTTTGCGTTAGACCCTGTTATTTGACATATTTTATGGGACTCTTCTATTATAGGTCTTGCACCTTACCCAACATTACCTCGAGTTAAGATTTTTGCCTATGCAGATGATGTTGTATTATTTGTTAAGGATAAAAAGTCATGAGACCGTGCTGTGGATAGCTTCCATACTTTTTCAAAACTCTCCAGAGGCACTCTTAACCTTCAGAAGAGTGTCTCTATCCCCTTAGATCTTGACTCTGCTATAGTACCGGATGTCGGTGGGATTAAGTTATGTTTGTCTCCACACCATATTTTGGGGATTTGGTTTAATATTCAGACTACTGCCCTCTATAACTGGGAAAAATGTCTGAATATGGGAGAAACTAAAGTCAACATTTGGAAATCCTGGAAATTGGGTAAAAAAAAGAGGGTCTTAGCTATTAAAAAATTCATCATTCCAATTTTTTTATACCTCAGTTATATATATATGCTCCACCCCGCACTCTAGAAACAAAGATCTTTAGTGTTTTTTTTCCAAATGTTATGGGGTAGTCGTCTGAACCCTGTCAAGCATGACATCACATATTTACCCGTTAAATAAGGAGGATTTGCTATGGTTCACCCTATTGCTTTTTTTCTTTCTTTTTTCTCTTTTTCAACTTTTTTTAGAGTCAGATTCATAGCCCATGTTTGTGACCAGTTATCACATGCAAAACGTATTGGATAATTGGGTCCTACTTCCTCCTATAATTACCTGCATCCCTGGCTCCCCAACTTATGCAGTGGACAGTTTTAGAAAATTTCGCAGCTGGAAACTTTCAAAAGCATCCATCATGCCGCTCTCTAGGAAACAATTATATGATGCTTTCATTAATCTCTCTAGACTAGTACTACAATTTCCATTGTGTTCCGCTTCTAGACTAGACTGTGCTTTGTCAATGCTGAGAGATACACAAATACCTTTACATATGTGGGATATTACTTGGTTATGTTGTCACGGACGATTACCTGTTCGGGGGAATTTGAAGCATAAATCATCCCAGGAGCGATATTGCCCCAAACCTTCTTGTTCTAATATTGAGGAAACCATGTCTCATTTTTTCTTTGACTGTCCGGATGCTCTTCTATTTTGGAAGACATTGATCAATAAATGGCAATGGCCATTTCTTAGTGGAATTACTTACCAAATTCTGATATTGAGAGATTTCTCTACTCCTTGGATGCAATTTCACCCCAGTACCCTTAGAGTAATTTTTTCAGTTTGTAAATATTATTTGTGGCAAGCTTGTTGTCAATATGTATTACAACAAGTACACACGTCTCCTCCTAATGTTATTCAGCAAATGGAAAATGCTTTGTTAACTATTATGGAATCAGAGCATAATCGATTTTCAGTTACCTGTTTTACTTCTTTTTGTAAGAATATACATTTTTTGCATTGATTGTTATTGCAATACTGATTGACTCTTGCTCTTACACTATGTTATTTTGTCATTTGTTTTGAACTGTTTTATTTTCTTCTGTTATTGCATTGTTTCATTACTTTCTTTATGTATATACTTGATGTTATGTTTCTTTGCCTAATAAAATTCCCCTACTCTTTTCGATAAGTGCTATGGGATCTTTAACATCCACCTGAACTACCACCAATCTAGGCAGATGGGACCTCAGTTTAACGTCTCATCCGAAAGATGGCACCTCAGAAGTACAGCACCCCCTCATGCTGCACTACAGTGTCAGTACTGGGATATTAACCCAAGTCCCAGATGTGGGAACTGAACCCACAGCCCTCTGATCTCCTGGTCTCAGAGGCTAGTGTGCTACCTACTGAGCCACTGACACTGACTAATTAACTACTAGCTGTCCCATAAGCATTAAAATGATTTTCCAATATCCAAGAAAACATTTCAACATGCAACATTTCGACACAATACTGGTTATTTGGGCTGCACAGTATAGCCTAAAAGTTAGAACAATGAGCTGTGAATGAGCTTGGCACAACCAGCAAAGCTGGATTTGATTCCTAGTACCTCTACTTGCATACAGGCCCCTATGCATGATGCCAACATACTGAGTACACCAGGGGCCAGAATTTCAAAGCCCTGATGCAAGCTGCAACAATGGTGACTTGCGCCAAGTGTGGTGTGCCCAGGACCCTGTGCCCGAATTTCTAATTTACAGGGTCCCAGTGCCTAGGTCCAATGGCTTGTGGCAAAGGGGGTGCTGCACCTGACGTATGGTGCACCCACCCGGAATGCCACAATGGCTGCAGGGAGTGCAGAGCACCCACAGACAGGGCTGGCAACTGGTCACTGCCCCCCTAACACCACCATGCCTCTGGCACTGGCGCCACAACACACTCTGGTACACTGGTGGGTTAGTACCCCCCCAGGTGGTACCCATCTCAGCACTCCCACCCCCCTCCCATACCCCAATCCGGCGACCGGCACAGCCTTCTATGTGCCACCCTGGCCAGCCACCAAACGAGCTGTCCATTTGCCTACTGTATACTGTATACAGTACACACAATGACGGCTCATTCGGCGGCCGGCCATGGTGGTGTGTGGAGGGCTGTTCTGGTCACTGAGTCAGGGTACAGGAGGAGGTGGGAGTGTTGAGATGGGTACCACCTTGGGGGGGGTTGGCAGGACATACAGACATGGGTGTCGGGGATCATGACGGGGGTGTGGAGGGATTACTGGACCCACCAGGGATTTATCGGAGCAGGCCACACAGTGGCACATACAGGATAACCCCCCAGGAGCCATCTAAGTCCCCTTAGACCAGCCCCTCGCTGGTCTAAGAGTACTTGGCACTTGGTTCCTGGGGAGGGTCTTTCAAATTCCGGATCCAAGGGCTGCGGCAGTCTGGATCTGCCGCAAGCCCCCTAGCGCCACGTCACAGCCACTTTCATGGTGCAAGGCTGGTGCTAGCACACTTTGGTGCAGGCAGCCTGCTGGGTGATGCAGGCTGCCTTTAAAATTCACACTTGGCAGAGCCCTTGGTGCAAGGTGCCTGTGCATCAAACCTGTTTGACGCAGGCACCTTGCATCAATCTAAGGCCTTTGAAAATCCAGCCCCAGGTGTGTTGGCATCGCTATGACAGAATGCCACAGAGTGGGGTCCTGCAAACCCCACGTGGCATTCACAAAGGGTGCATGTGGCATTTATGCACCCGTTTCCCGAGCTGCGCAGACAGCAACATGCCAGGGGTGGGCAGGGGGTATGGCAGGGGTGTGCCCACACTCCATGCCATTCACAAAGGTGCAGAGTGCTGGGCATGGGGGGCACATCATACACTGGGTAACACCCAGCTGTAAGGGATATGTGCCCCCACAGGATGCTGCCACTGGCCATGGCACCAAAATGGGGGCACTGCAAACCCCCCACACATGCCGTCCCAGCCTATGGATCTACTTGGAAGGCTGGGGTGGCTGATCAGGCACCCACCTGCCCCTGCCCCGAGCTGGAGGTGCAAATCGTGCCCACTTATGTCATCCACACCCCGTGGGTGCAAGGGATCCATTAGCAGAACCAGTCCAGGCATCCCATTGGATGCATCCCTGGTCCACTTAAATGTCCAACACATGTCTGCATGCTGGGGGGTGGGGCCGCAGACAGGTGGTGGCCAGTAGTGAATACCAGCCAGTGCAGAACTCCACGGGTGGGTAACTTGCCTCCGGTGCATATTACTCACCCATTTGTGCATAGAACCCACTGTGTGACTCTGAGCAAGTCACTTAACCTCCCTGTGCTCCTGTGATGCATCTGGAAACAAGTTTTGACTTAGTGTGCCTTTTTTGGCTAAAAATTGTACAATAAAAATAAATATATTTATACAATGTATGTTTGAGATAACTGGACAGATAACTAGCAGATATGCAATGAAGACTTATGTGGCACATTATTTATCTACACAAGAACAATTTTACCTCAAGTAACCTCACAGGTGGTTTAAGCCACGAGTAATGTATCCAAGGTCAAACTGTGTGTGTGTAGATAAATAATGTATCATGCAGGTCCCCCTTCCTTGTCCTGTTTATAAAATAGGCTGGTGTTTCTTTTGGGGGATGACTGATAGGTATTTATTTTTTATTTATAAATGTTGCAATCAAAACGTAAATAAATTTGCATGAAAGGCTATAACAATTAATAAGAGTCATTGTATCATCACTTACAAAGGCTATTTTAAACACCTTTCCCTTAGTTACATCATGGGGGGTAAGTAAGCATAATAGTCGACTTGGTGATACAAAAGCTGAAAACGACACAGAAACTTATAGGGTTACTATGGAACTATGTGCATAAACTGATGCCCTGTTCTCCATATCAGCCCAAAGGCATTATGTAACCCACACAGCTGTTACCCACATAAAGAAGTAGAACGTATTAACCTAAGGAAGCATCATAGATACAGTTTAAAAAGATTACTGTCAATTCTGAAAAGTAAAACTTGGATTTTTTTTAAGAAACTATGTATAGTAACCATTTAACCATACCCACTGTGCAGATATGTCCAGTGAGCACTAGAAGGGGACCAAACATTCTCCTCCCTTACGTTAAAACAGTGACTGTCAGTGGGATATAGTAACCCATTAAAAGAGGGCTGCAAACACAGTACTTTCAGGTTATTGGTATGTGAGTTCATTAAGAGAGGATGCTTTCTGGATAATTTCTACTTTTTACTCAAAGAAACCCTGATTGCACAATTAGCCTTTCCACACTGCTACTCCACCATACAGTCTACCATGTAGGTAGCCATGTTTAAGAGAAAGAAAAAAAAGTCTGAAAAATAGCAGAAATATTACACAGCCCATCCGATAAATGCACACATTCCCACCACCCCGAAATTACATGATGCATTAAGTCCCAAAACAGTGTCTGCAGTATAACTGCCCAGAAGTCCTGTAAATGTCCAAAGTCTTCTTCGTTCCAGTAGAGAGAGGTAAGAGAGGGGAATATGCCAAGTCCATAAAATAAACAAACATGCAGCAGCCTACAGTCCATACGATAGAAAACCTAGTGGTAACCTAACAGGAATGATCAACTGGAACTTAGGATGTAGGCTGAAAACTAAAGCTGGTCTCCAACAGCAGTACTCACAGTTCAAAAACTGAAGCACTCAAAATTGTTCATCCTTTTTCCACTTCCAGTGGTTGGTGCTTGAGCTTTAACGCCCTTAAAGGAGAACTGTGCTGAACCTGTTAATCATGTTTCCAAATAGAAGCTGTTTTTTTAAGTACTGGTTAAAGTTTCCATTATTATCCCATCTATACAGGCCTTCAAGTAACCTCAGTGGGTGTTTCTGTTTTACAGTCTAGTGAAAAGTATCACTTCAGAACTGTGTGATGTAATTTATATCCTGCTCAGTCTTACAGTTCTACAGCAGAACATGGGTGCATTGTACCAAAAATAGAAGAGCAGAATAAGCATATAAACATCATCATGCAGTTCTAAAATGGTTCTTACCAGCACCATGTAAATCAGAAACAACCAATAGGATAACTAATAACCCTGGATAGCAGGAACAACAACCGCATTTGAACCAATAATTAAAAAGCAGCTTCTACTGGTAAAATGACTTCTAGATGCAGTGCAGTTCTCCTTTAAAGCTGTATGGACCTGGTCAAAGGCTTTTCGACATTGTTTGATCAAATACGAAAGGTCTGGGCACAATGAAAGGGGAAGAGTCACCATATTTCAAGTCCCATTTTCATTTGGCAAGGGAGCAAATTCTGTCTCTGACCCCCACTACATTACATACAATAAGAAGGGTCTGAGGTCCCAGTTCAACTGTCACAACCCTGTACAGGATAATCTAGTAGGCCTTTTCGAAGAGGAAAGCCGAATCTTCCTCCGTCATGCTGACAATTTGTTGTGGCATGGTAAGTACAAAATCAAGTGGGGTTTCACCTTCAACTTGCTCAGGAAGGCACATAAGGCTCAAATTACACTCCATCATTTGGTTCTCAATAGTTGCTAGTCTCTGTCTCAGGAAAGTGTTCTTTTTAATTAATTTTGTGGTCACATCTACAGACTTTAGTACTGAGCTGTCCACCCTTGATAACCTTTCTTCTGCACAGTCCATCCATGTCTCAAGGGTTATAACTCTCAGGGTAAGTGCATCCAATTTTTTTATCCATATCTAGACAGTCTGCAAGAGTTGCATTAAAGTTGCATTGACTGTGCTGAGGGAGACCTCCTCGGCCATAGTTCCATTGCCATCCGCGGCTCCATCCTGCACTTGCAGCCCAACACCTTGTGTCTTGGAGGATTTGGAATGAAAAATGTCTGCAGCAGGTCTGGAGTTTTTCAGCTTGACCATCTTTCTGCTACTTAATCTTTATTATGTTAATAGAGATGGTTTAGGCACAGACAAGTCAGTAAATATCAATTTTAGTCGAAACGCTGGTTCTATTCTTCAGGAGCTTTAGTGAGGCGCATCTGTTCTGCTATGCTGCTAAACCATGCCCTCCTTTCTGACAGATTATGCTTATCCAGCACATGCATGCTAAACTCCAGGTTCTAAAATTTATCACATATATGTGGCGATGACATTTTTAGTTACGACATAGGATTTGTGTCCACGCATGTTGTATAAAAACTGTAATCTCGGGCATCACGAAAAGATATTATAAAATGGGCATCCAAAATAAAGAAGTCTCATTGGTCAAAATATATCATGTGACCGTGCATGAAATCTCTTTCATGCACAGTCATCCTGTTCCTAAACCACAGCACACAATGAGCAAATCAGTCCTCCTACAGCCAGAACTATCTTCCATCAGTCCCCCTACAACCAGAATTGATCTTTTATCACAAACAAGGCTGCTACCTTTACACTGTAAAAACCTTCAACTGGGCCCTAAAAAATAAAACTACCTTAACTAAAAAATAAAACAAATTAATTAAATGTTGTTTCCCTGATCATCACAGTTTCCTAACACATATAAACAACCTAGAAACATTAAGTATTGTTTATAGTTTTCATTACAACTGCTTCTTTGCTGACAATGAAAAATCCTGCTTCTGTCTTTACCTGCTTATCAGGGAAATCTCTTCTGCTTGCCCTGACAATGAAATATATGAGTCTCTGGCTGTAGAAGAGGCCTTTATTGTGTGTGTGTGTGTGTGTGTGTGTGTGTGTGTGTGTGTGTGTGTGTACAGTATGTTAGGAGAGGAACATTCTGCCAGTGGAACTGAGCAGAATTTTGAATCCATGTATTCCATGGTAAACATTCCATATCTTGAATCTTGATGTCAGCAAAGGACAAACTTTGTCCAGTAGTAATACAATGACATCATTTGCAGTGGGTAGAAGGACCATTTTATCATAAATGCACACAAGTCAATCTATTGTTTCTACACATAAATATGCTTTTCCCAACTGTAAAAATTAAAAAAAGGAGCCAATTTTATATGCGCAATAAGACACTCTGGGGGTGTGCATGGAACAAATATTACTGCACTTACAGGAGCTGAAGGCACTCTACCTGTGGCCTTGTGCCTCACTGCACCCCTGTGCATGCAGTAAAATCTGTTCCATGCACACCCTGTTGTGTCTTATTGCTTACTTAATATCATTTCATAATGTATTATGTCATCCTGGTATCTCTCCTTGTTGCATTATGTCATAGTGCATTCTTAAATAGAAGTAGTTGTAGATTTCATAACTAGCCAATCACAAACAAGAACAACTAGAATGCTGCAATTGGCTAGCTTCTGAATTCTACTCCCCAGCCCCAAGCCCTGTAGCTACTGTAAAATAGCTTTTACACAGTCCCAATCATAAAACACATGTCTGTATAAACAGAACATGCCATAGACTTGGCTGAAGATATACTGTATTTATCTTCATCCACGTACAGCCATTAGGCTGTACATGGATGACACTGCCATAGTACTCTCAGGTCGAAATATGGAGGAATTACAGTCTAATCTGCAGTCTGACTTTTGTAACATTGAGGGGCGATTCACCGGTCAAAGTTGCTCATGAATGTAAAAAAGACCAAACTGATGTACTTTTCCCCAAAAAAGGATGATGGGGTTAAAAAGACTGAAAAACGTAAAATTCAAACACAAAACTCCACTACATTGGAATTGGTAGATAGTTATTGCTATCTGGGGGTGACAGAAATGACTTTTGTTAAACATATAACAAACACAATAGGGAAAGTGAATAATAAACTAGGAGTATTAAAAAGAACTACAGGGTTTTTGAAATTATCAGATAGAAAGAGGATTGCAGAACAGATTGTTCTGCCAACCCTAAATTATGGTAAACTGATTTATAGAACAGCTAATAAATCACTTCTAGTACGTCTCGACAAAACACACTACAGGATTGCCAAATACATGTTAAAATGTAGTTTTTACACTCATCATTGCCTGTTATTGAGCAGGCTGGACTGGCAGCCACTTGAAATAGGCTATAGCAGAACTTGGTTGTTACTACTGCATAAGCTAAGATCTTCTGATCATCCAATTTCTCACCATTTATTCTTTAAAGGGGGTTCAACTAGGAGGGTATTGAATAGATCAGTTCATTTGAATAAAATTCTACCTAATAAATGCCTAAACAGATTTGGAGACAGGAGCATCTCATCAAGGGCTGCTGTAGTCTGGAATTCGCTTCATCCAACAGTTCATGAGATTTCAGAATACTTTAAATTTTTTCAAGCTGTCAAGAAAAGAGTGGCACACACATGCAACTGCTTTACTTAATTATCTGTTATTTCTGTGTTCATGCTTCCTAGGGCTTGCTTTGTGTATATTTGTATATTGTATTGTGTATATTTTTATATTTTTATTTTGTAATGACGAAACTTGAGATTTGCACACAGGACTGTCTTGTAAACAGGTCTTCTATGTCTTAATGACATGATCCCTGTTTAAAAATAAAATTTTTACTTTTACTTCATTTGAGGCCATTAATATTAAGATGTATACAACAGGAGTAGGGGTAAAACTGATGAAATAAAAATATATCTTGGCTAGTGACATCAGTAACAGCAACATATATAGTAATAGCGTTGCCATTGTCACAACTGATATTTCTAAGGTTACTGTCATCACAGTGGAATACTGTACCAATCAGAGGGCAGCTTTCAGAATGCTGATGAGATCACAATGCCCAGTGCAGTACTGAAGCAAACTATTACTATCAAATAAAAATGCCCAAATCTTTAAACAAACTGCAGATTAAAAAGCTATAATGTGTACACTACTGTTGTACAGTATATATCAAATATACTATAGCCTGACTCAAAATAGACAATGTATCATCACTTGTAAGTGGGCAAGACTTTCATAACTCACTCACGGTTCTGCTACTGGTGATTTATTACCTTGCCCCCTCACACTTGAAGATGAATTACCTATTTTGAGTCAGCCCATTGCATAGCCAATATAATTCATGAGTGGCTTCACCAATCATGAGATATCATAATTTAGAGAATGGCAACAATCAATTCTTAAACCTGATTGGCTGAGACAGGCTCCAAGCTGGGCACTTATTTTTCAGTAGATGCCCAGCTAAAAATAAGAGCCAGTCCAATTGCCTCTTCACAGAGTAACATTCTCAGATGGGCCATTTTCTAAGTGCAATAATACCCTCCAGGTGGGCATTATTGGGAAATACCAGACCTTCCAGCGGCTATAAGGCCCTCCACCTGTGGCGTCGGGCCTCATTACGCCTCTGGGTGGTCCAGTATTTACCAATAATGTCCACCCTGTCAGGTATTATTGCTTACATCACTGGCCTCTCATGAAAATAAATATGATCTCTTCAGTCAGATCATGTCGTATCCCCTATTTCTTTAATGTTTTGTATTTATCTTTTGCATTCCGTATCACTGAGGTCATGTATGAAAACATGATCTTAGTCTCCCCTATGTCATCTCATCCTCCTGCTTTGCCCTCATAATGCTCCGTTTGTGACAATCATTTCCACAGCAACAGACTGTGATGTCACAAGCAGTGCATTATAAGGGAAAAGCAGGAAGATGAGACAAAATCCGGTGGACTAAAAATCCTGTTTTTCATGCAACTGTGCTACAAAATATGCATGAAATATAAGCTGTATTGTGACAAAATATTTTATTTTGAAAAGTTTTCAGGTTATTGGAAAATTGCATTTGCTCTTTAGAAAGTCAACAATTTGATTCTTAAAGCTTGGCCACTATCCCCTTCCGCCACTACCACTGCCTTTGTGCTGCAGCTGAGGGGCAGTTTTAGAACTGCAGGGGCCAATAAGTTGGCCTGCCTAAGTGATCAGGAAGAGCAGCATGCAAAATTGTTTGCACAAATATCAAAGACAGTTAATTAGGACCAAAATGATGGCAGGAAATGAGTTTTTCCTGTTGTAACAAGTGACCGCCTTGCTTCAATAGTGCATGCAGATGTCCTCTCTGCAAAACTCTTTTGACAGCTAAATCTCAGTAATCTCAGCAGTTTTGCCAGTATATTTTTAGGAAGCAAATGTGAACATTCCTGTGACTTGACTTATAATTTGCATTTATGAATACTGTTGGTTACAAATCAGCGCAGCTGTGTGCCCTATCATACAAAGACAATCAGAATATGCCGGAAAACTCAACTAGAACAATCACATGGTAAACATGTTGTCAATATTGTAAAGAAAATATGAAGTTATTTTATTTCGAGTATTCCAAAGCTTACTAGTAAAGCAGACAAAAAAAAAAAAACTTGCAAATTTATGATTTTAAGTAACAGAAAACTTCAGCACTTGGAAATGAAGTGTCTGTTGTAACTCATTCAAAAGGCAGTAGCAAACTTTCCCACAGCCAAGTACTAAAACGTGCATCAGCATGGGACTTGAACACTTTGGATTACGTTCAATTCAAAAGCAGTTTGCAACAAAAAGACAAGATCGTCATGAGATATTTTGACTTTATTTATTTAACCATTTACTGAAATATAATCAGTTTGATGGAAGACCTTCTTCTTGTACCAAAAAACTGTATGGCTCTTTAGAGAACCCTAGTGACTCTTCTTAATAAATAGAGTACAAGCTGTAGAATACAAGAAATCATAATATTTTCATTGCTTATTATTGTCAGCAATTATTATTACTAAGAATAATACATTATATAAACATTATCGATACTTCATAAAAACTTAAAGTGAAGATATAGTATGTACAGTACACCTTGATGAAGTGGTTTTTAAACTGACAGTTGAAAATACAAGAAAAAATTTGATATATGGATCTCTGGTGACTGGGCCTCCTTTCCAACAACTCTCCTGGGCTATTTGATATGCAGTTCGAATTGGGTTCTCCCAGAGTTTTTTTTTAATTTCAGATACAGGGACCACACTGTGTAAATTCTGTTCTAAGAATATTATTGCTCATTTATGGAATCCACTTTATGTACTGTCATTCTTGACAAATAATGGATTTATGTAACTTCTATATGTATTGTTCGCTGACTTATATCTTGTACTTTTAAGAAAAGCTCAATAAAAAATTTAATGGGGAAAAAAATAACAGTTTGAAACCAATGTCTCAAACTGATATAGTACCATACTACAGACACAGTACGGTACCACAGACTGATACAGTAACATACTACAAACTGATACAATACTGTACCACAAACTGATACAGTACAGAACCACAAAACACAATTTTGACAACTTTTTTACCCAGGATATTCCAGCTGAGGTGCAGCATCTCCTTTCCAGCTGGTTTGGATCTGGCCAGTAATATCATTGCCTGAACATCGCGGCACAATATAAAGCAGGCAAAACATCACGCCCAACAATGTCAGCATGCACATAATAACGCTACCCTACATATCGCAAGAAGGCAGTATGAGGTACTGCCCCTGGTAGCCGGTCTGCCCCTCAACCCAGCTGCCATGTCCCACTGACAGCAACAGACCACCCAGTAGTAAACCGTGACCGCAGTTCCCCCACATCACTGATCACCGATCATCTACCCCCTGCACCACTCCGTCACAGCAGTCAAAACGAGTGACAACTCCCTGGTGTCTAGTGGACCCTCTCGACCCCCAGGTAGTCTGCCACCACCCTGCTCCCACCCCTACCTCAACCGTTAGTGGGCGACCAACACAGCCCACCACTCTCCACCATGGCTGGCCACCTGACTGAATTGCAATGAATGAGCGCGTGCCCTGAGCGCAGGGTACATGCTCATTTATTGCAGTTCAGTCGGGTGGTCAGCACTGGTAGAGAGTGGCAGGCTGTGCTGGTTGCCTACTAGCAGTTGGGGTAGGGGTGGGAGTGGCATGGTGGGGACTACCTGGGGGTCAGGGGGATCCACTAGATACAGGGAGTTATCACTGTTTTGACTGCTGTGACGGAGATGCTGGGGGTGTGGATGATCAGCAATCAGCGATGGGGCACTGAGGTCATGGTTTACTACGGTGGTCTGTTGATGTGTGGTGGCAGGATTGGTGAGGGGCACACGCTACCAGAGGCAGTCACCTTTTACAGCCTTCTTCATACATATGCAGAGCGGCATTATGTGCATGCCGACATTGTCGGCTGCAATGTTTTGCCCGCTTTATATTGTGCTGCAATGTTCGGGCAATGATATTACTGGCTGGATCCATTGGTCTTGCTTCAGTTCATTTCTGCAGCTGGGTTGCCAGTTATTTATTTAACAAATTGTTTTATATCTTGCATAATTATGGAAATATTTCACAAGGTTTTAAAATATATTGAGATTTAAAGGAGCAAGTTAAGGGGAAACATATATGAGCTGTACTGCACGTGGTTTGATAGTCCATATAAAACTCTTTTTAGTAGCCAGCCCACTGGCACATCCATAGTGTTACTGCTCGTGACACTGACAGTCCGGGCTCAGGAGTGGACTCATGTCATCGGTACCAACCAGGGGGAGAAGAAGGACTGAGCATACCAAGGACAGCTCTCCTCCTTTGGTCTGGGAGGGATGTCTGCCCGGCTATGAGAGCACCCCCTAGCAGTGACTAGAGGGAGATCTTAGTTGGGCCACCAGGAGAGGAGGAATGCCATCAGACTCTGTCATGGTCACATGTCAGTGCACGTCACTGCACAGTGGAGTTCCCTTGGGAGAAAACCAGAGGAGAAAAGCCAATGGTTGTCGACATCAGAACTCCCTGCAGGCCCATGCACTACCAACCAGGCATCCCACCCACCACACAATGGTTCAGGTTAAGCAGCAGTTAAGACCTAAGATCATAAGAAGATTGGTGACAAGACTGGGTAGTGCCTGGGGCACTGCTGAGCATCAAGCATGGCAGATGGCTTTTGTTAGCTCTGTGTTCACCATCTGATCATCTAACAAACTTTACTGCTCTAAACTGCTAAAATTTGTACTGCTTTTTTATCGCTGGATGCAGTCTGTAGCAGGGCATGACCATGGGACCAAAAAAAAGATCTAAAGCAGTAAACACAAGGACTAGAGGCTAACCTTTTGGCAATGGTCAGCTCGAAGGGTCTGGGCCTGCTCAGCCCGGTAGCACACGTGTCACTGACCTCCCAGCCATGCAAATCATGGTGATATTTACCAAGTTACAGGTGATGGAGGACAAGACTAAGAAGTGGCTTGCCAGCATGGACGCTGTTAGCCAACTTTGAGACGTAGATATGTAAACTCAGCAACAATTAAGGACATTTCCTGTGAATGTGAGTGGTGGGGGGAATTTAGTGTCACTACAGTAAAAGACCAGCAATCCTGAAGTCAAAAGTAGAGACTCCAGAAAATGCATAAAGAGAACAAATGAGTGCATCACTGGATTCCCACCTAGACTGGCTGGCAAGGCTGACCTGCTTGGTGCTGCTGAGAGACTCATATTTCAGGACCTATGCCTTTACCCCCTGGCTCTGGAATTAAAATCTTTAGGGCTTCTGTGATTCCCATGCACTAGCGGCCATGTGGTAGGGATGTGCAGAGACCTCTGATGGCCACTGTCATGCTTTCCAGCCAGAAGATATGGATCCCCCTGTTGTAGGCAGCCCTGCCCCGGGTGATACTGTATAGGAGGGCAGTAGAATTTGCTTTTTTTTCCCCTGTCCTTTCATCTCAAACACAGGCACAGAAAAAAGATCTGAAGCAAATCAAGAAAATGCTTATGGAGCAAGGGATTGGGGCTCAGATGCTGTTCCTGGTCAGACTGCAGGTTCTTCACCACAACAAAACACATATCTTCACTGACCCTAACTTGGCAGCAGCTTACACAGAGAAACTGCTATCTGAGGACTTTGCTATAGATCCAGAATACTTTAATGACACCAGAAGCTTGAGCTGCGAGGGTATTGTGTAGACTTTGCTGCCTCTTTCCATAAGCAGGACTGCATCAGTTTCAGACTGACCAGTACAATGTCTGCCAAACTGAAGCTTAGCGGATTTAAGTTGCTGTTTGTTATTAGTATGAGTAAAACTGAATATATTCTTGCTATACCTGCCATGTTTTGCTAGCTTGTTTGAATGGTATGCCATTTACTTATGCAATCATACCTGTCAACTGTCCCTGATTTTCAGGGATGTCCCTGATTTTGCCTCAAAATTTTCCTCTGTCCCTCGTAAAATTTGAGTTTTTGTGACAGAACAATGGGGATTAAAAGCACAAAATAATGTCAAACATTAAAGTAACAGACTTATTCTTCTTCAGAAAATGCATCTTAAGACAAATCCTTTTATAGTATCAGCTTTCTGAAAGAATAGTACCAGTTTTTAAGATGTGTCCCTGATTTGAGGTCTTTGTCCCAGATTTTTTTAAGCCTTGTCCCTGATTCATGAGGCAAGAGGTTGAGAAGTACTGTATGTATGCAATGGTTTTGGGGAGTGGAGCAGGTAATAAGTTCATAAAATGACACCATTCAGTCGGTGAACTTTTAAACTGGCCTGTTCATTACTGCTTTGTTTCCCTGTCTGGCATAGTTATGCAGGGTGTGATGTGGGGCAATGCAATGTTATTGAGCCCAGGACTTCTTTTACATTATGGGTCTGCTCCCTGAACTTTTCAGCTGTCCCACTGGTCTTTTCTCTCCTTTGGGGGGGGGGGGGTAGTAGAAGCATGGTAAATAGACTTTAATGCCTACGAGTAGGTGAGAGCGTGATGGAGCTGCGTGCTCAATATTCTGGATTTCACTCCTGTGTTGTAAATTGTAGCACCTTGTACTTGGAGAAGCACATGTATTGACTGTTGTGCCTTTTGCACTCTGTTACTATTAGCTCTGAATCCTCAGGGTGAGGGACTGTGTCCTTTCCTGTTTGTAGTGTATGGTATATGATGTATGCTATACATTCCATAAATACATTTTACAAAAAAAAAGACTGGGTGGTGCCATCAAGATGGAAAGGTAGACCGATGGAACCAAGAAAAAGCTTGATTACAAAAAAACAATAGCTGGCAGCAGACAAGAGATATTGAAGACTAAGTTTGCCCCATATTGATAGTGCATTTCAGCATTTTTACATGTACAGTGCCCTACACCAGGACGAAGCACTCTGTGATAGAGATGTCACTGTTTGCTGCATGGCAGATTGGAGAAACTGGATTATTGTAATGCACAGTCTATATGTTTTTTAGTTTATCTATTTATGCCCCCATCCTGGCTGGCCCCACTGTCACCAGCCCTCCCCAGTCCCGTCGACCCGGCTTTTCCATGGACTCCAGTTCAGGCAGTGCCTGGGTGACTGATGTGGGGCCTGCAAGGAGTCGGTGGTCATCCTACCAGTCGGGGTGTATTCCTCTGTTTCTCCCTCCCTGTGGAGCACAGGTGCAATGAAGTCAAGAGTGACACTGCTTATGATTCTGCATGCAGCACACCAGATGTCCTCTGTTCCTCTGCCCACGCATTCTGGCACCCATGTCCTGCCCCCCCAGCTCCCACTTGGGGCCAGGCATACGCTGTGCAACATGCCACCCCCTCCTCGGAGGAGATCAATCTCCTGGACACTCAGTCCTCTCCCCCACCCCGGCCAACCCTCTGATGCTGCCGAATCTGGGACATCGTCACCTCAGGCAGTAGCACTGCCACAGCACCAACTCCTTGCAGACCCCATAAAAGTGACCCATGCGTCACCTGCACTGGATCTGTGTTCGGCAAGTAGGGGGTATTCCCCACCACCCTGCCACAGGGTGAAAGCCGTGGGGATGCCAACTGAGGTAAGTCCATGGAGAAACCAGGTTGTTGGGACTGGGGGGAGGGCTGGTGACAGTGGTGCCAGCCAGGGTGGACTCATATATAGATAAACTAAAAGTATATATTCTAGTGGCTAGCAGGACTCTGGCTGCCACTTTCTCCACAAGCTGCCATCAGTAAAGCTGATTTTCAGAGTGTCCTTCATACAGTGCATTGTACATTACAATAATCCAAGTGAGACCAAAGAAGTGTCAGAATTAGAGCCCTCAGTTTCTCAGACCACTGTCAGGAGGACAATCTAGAAAACCACTGCTTGGTTTTACAGTGACAGCTTACTATCCAGCAAGCTTCCTAGAGTTTGCAACCATTTTTCCAGTCACCAACTGTACACCGTTTATTTTATTTACTGGTATTTCATTTTTGTTGACTGGGAAAGCAGGACTAGACCCTACAGCCTATTTTCAGCTTCATCCCAGTGGACCAATGGGGCTTGCTCCATCCTCAGGATGTTGCCACGTGCTTCTGAGGCACCATGATGCTACATGCATGCCAAGCGGAGGAGGGAGGATGGGGAGAAAACCCATGCACCATCTATTTGATAGCCTCTGTTCTTTGGCTCCCCTGGGTCCTAGTGACTGCCCATTCTGGATCCTAGCACACATAGCGAGCTGCCTTGGCGTGTGGGAGGGTGGGAGGACAACCCTCCCTTGGAATCCCCACCATGGGGGATGGCAGCTGGTGTGGGACCTGAACAGGTTATATACCTGACAGAACATGGCCTGGTAGAAAAAGTAAGTTACAAAAAAAGGAAAAAAAGAACTCTTCATTTCTTTCTTGCAAAAACATTGTATTTTACACAGACATTGCATACAGAATAAGTCATCATTAATGTTTTTGCTGCTACATATTTTGTTTTGTATAATTTTATGAGATGTCTTTAGGCACGGGGAAGGGCTTGATATAAATGTAAATAATGTTATGTTATTTTTAAAAAAAATTAATCCTGGTTTGGGTAGTTTTTTGTTTTTTTAAAGTTCTCACTAGCATTCCACCCTGACTCTGGCAATTTTGGCCTTAACATTTAATGCTGCTGTTATATCACAGACTCTGAAATCCTGCTAGCCAATTAGAAGTTTTAATGTCAATTTATGGATTTATAATATACATTATAAATCTAATTAAATAGTTATGAGCCTACCAAAGCCCCTGATTAGCTCCTGGATTGGTTATTAACGTTTTAGAAATGACAGATCCAGTTGCTAACTGAGGCTGTGCGGCACGGAGCACCAACCTTCTTTTACTGCACACGCTTACATACACCAATGGAAAAAAAAGTAAGTAAACTCAACTGTAAAATCACAAAATATTATTTTGATGAGACTTATAATTGCAATACCAGCTTTTCAGCTGTTATTTCTTAAATAAAGAATGATACCTGGAGTTGCCCCTTGGTGAAGCAATAGGGTTACCATTTACAACACTGGTGACTCGGTTTTGGTAAGGAGCTTGGATCATGTGGGGGCCAGCTGGGGGAGGAGCATGCTGCCCCCCTCTGAGGATAGAGAGTTATGCTTCTTGCTGTATTGCCACCACCTGGGGACCACATGTGGTGGTGCAGTGGGGCACACATGCACGCATTTGGGGTGGTAACGGACTGTGGATGCCAATGGGTTGGGCAGACTGACATGCAACAGTATCACATGTTTGCACCCTTATGGGGGGAGGAACAAAAACCAGAAATTGGATGTCTCTGACAGGAGGATGAAGCCCAGCCTGCTTTACCCACAACCACTGTGGATCCTGTCCCTCCACCCCCAGAACACCTCTGGCCTTCTGGCTTATCACAGTTGCTGGCCAGATTAGGTAACAGTGCTTGCCACAGTGCTGAAACTGCAGAGCCCTACCTCCAGGGGAGGATTATCCGGAGGGTCCCAGGACTGTGACTTCGAAGTTGGAGTTAGTATGCATGGAGCAGTGGTCAGGGGGGCTCCACAGCCAGGAATAAAGAGCACCTTGGCATTGATGGAAGAAGATCCCACTGAAGGACACAAGTGAGATGCATAAAATATGTGTTAAAGAAAATGACATTTAGAAAAGTTGAAGCTGGTCAGCCCAGTGGTGCACAAGGTTGAGGAGGTGGACACTACACCTCAGACCATACCATCAACCTATGTTTGGAAGGAGACTCAGGTCACTGGAGATTGGCTGAGGGGGGAGATTGATCATCCAAGGGACTGCTCTTCTCTCTCAGGGAAGGGACATGCCATGCCACTCCTAGACTGTGGCCTCATTGAGGCATGGTGGCAGGGCAGTGAGTGTAGCTTAGCTGGGGGTGGCCAGCATCAGGCAGATGCTGTGTGTGTGCCTCTGCATGCATGCACAGCTGCATCCATGCATGCTGCTGGTCAGTGGGGAGAAAATGAGAAAAGAGGAAACAGCTTGTGCTGCCTGGCTCCACCTATGCCCACATTGCTGCCCAGGCATGGTAGCTTCTGGACTGGGTCTCTGGGTACGGGGTAGGATGTGCCTCCCCTTCCAGGCCCCACTACAGGGGGAAATCCACAAGGGAACTCTCCTGCCAGTAATTCCTGGCAGGCTGATATTGGCCAGGGGTAAGGTGGGGCTGAGGGGTGTGCTGACCCCCCCCCCCCAAGAAGAAACAGCTTGATTAACAAAAAAAAAATCAAAAATCAAAAACGTACAATTAATTTGCACAGTTTGTGATTCAGAATCCTCAGTTTATACAAGGTAGTTACACTGGGACATTTTTATGTACCCTGTCTCCTGGCTAGCTGTTTACAGAGGCAGAGCCAGAGGGGGGGCTGGGGAGGCGGTCACCCCTCCTGGCTGCCCCAGTGTGAGTAGTAGCACCCTGCCACCATCTTTATTCACTGTTTAGTGCCCATTGTGGAGCTTGTCATTGACTGAATGGCCCTTCCTGGCTCCCAAATGATCCCAAACCTGTCTCCGCTACTGGCTGTTTAGTAAAGAGGGTAAATTCTGAGGTAACAACATCCTTTGAATTTCATCTGGCCTTCTTATGTACAAGATACCCCATCTGTGCTTTATAGGTTTTATCTCAGCGTTTGTGGAAATAAAAAGTTTGTTCAGATTGATGTCAGATGCCTTATTACATAGAAAAGTGCAGCCAGCTAAGATCCATCAAGTGTCTTTACTGAGAACTGCTCCAACACTCTAGGTGATTTAGTTAGGTGGTCAAAGAGAGCTGTATCAGTGTTTTTACATTTAAACCAGTTTGTTTTGCTAAAACCCAAACTGAAAACTGATGAAGTGATACAGGGCAAACAAATATGGTGCACACACCAATGCCCATAAAAATGCTCCAGCTGAAGAAAACTGAAGAGTATTCAGGAACAAAGCTAGACACACACCAAACAGGTACGTGATTGCAACTATTTTTATTGTAACAAACATAGCATGCAAGAACAGGGCTAACACCATATGATGAAGTGATATCCATGTGTGGACAGAAGACATTCTGGAGAAGAGACATGAGGTACTGAAAGAAAGGTTTAGGCAGCTAGTAACAAGATTATATGAGGATATGATTCCACTAGCTCAATAAGAAAGGAAATTCATTGCAAAGAAAAAACTGCATTAATGGACCAGTTAGGGTTCAAGTTAATGTCGTAAGAGTAGGGAAATTGGTGTTAGTGTTTCCAACCCTAACTCTCCCCCCAAGCAGTGAAAGGACAAGACCACACAAGCAGCCACAGACAGACATCAACAGGTAAGACAAATGACATACAACTGTTTCCAGATGACACAAATGCAGGAACATTGATGTGATACCTTCTTGGATTTGTATCTGCAGCATGCACAGTGAAATACATACACACTGACTTCTGGCTGCAAACAGAAATCTGCAATGCTCAACTCACACCACTTCTAGCTGCACAAGTACAGGCCCCTGCAGCCACAACTACAGATCCATGATACCCAAATTACAACAGTTCTTTGTCTGAAGTGCAGGCCCTTATGGAGCCAGCGCTTCTGTAGCCACAGGTACTCATGCAGTGTTAGACATACACACACTTCTGGCTGTAGAAATGCAAGTCCCTGAGGGGCCTGCACTTCTGTGGTCACAGTGAGACATACACATCGACTTCTGTCTGCATAAGCACAGGCCACTGTGGGGCCTGTTCTTCTGCAGCCACAGATAGAAAACAATGATACCTAAATTACAACACTACTTCTAAGTGTAGAAACTTAGAAGCACAGAATCTGACCACAGACAAGGACTGCTTTGCCCATCCAGTCTGCCCATTTCTCCCTTCCTACACTATTACTTCAGTCTGTGCCCAATCTACAGCTCTTTCTCCTTCACCCTTCCTTTTCACTATGGTTCCCTTGTGCTTATCCCATGCATTCTTGAATCCCACCATATAGTGACCATAAAGTGAAGAGAAATCTTCTCTTGGCAAGGGCCCAGAGGGCCCTGAACCTCTGCACCCATTGCTGCATGGAAGCTTCTCCAGCCAGATTGACTTTTGGCCCTGTGTGTCTGCATCTGTAGCCATATGGAAGTGCAGGGCCCAGAGGGTGCCCTCCCCTGCCCTGCTATCCTTGCAATCCTTGGGATCCACTGACCATCCCTCCTACCCATGGCACCAGATAGACACTTTATCCCCATCTCCACCCCCTCCCTGTACCCAAATCTATCCCCTAATGATTGAGTCCCCCACCAGAATCTACTCCTTCTTCTGCAGGGTTGCATGAATAAGTATGGAGAGAACAGGGTGTGCATGGATATCTCAGTATGGAGACAACAGGGTGTGCAGGAATATATAAGTAAGGGGAGACTAGGAGTAGAGAAATATAGAAGCATGGAGACATCAGGGTGTGTAGAAATGTGGAAGAAATGAATACAATATATAGGCATGTCTGCAGAAATGTAGCTATCTGTAGCCACAGGTACTCATGCACATTGCAACACTGCAAGACATACACAGACTTCTGACTTTAGAAACACAGGTCCCTGAGGGGTCTGCACTTCTGCAGCCGCAGGTGTAAGACATATACACACACTTCTGGCTGCAGAAGCTCAGATCCCTGTAGGTCCTGCAGTTCTGCAGCCACAAATAGAAATCTATATACACAGATTGCAACACTGCTTCTGTCTGCAGAAGTGCAAGTCCCTGTGCAGCCAGTGCTTCAGCAGGCACAGGTATGTTTTCACACTGTAAGATATACACACACCTCTGGCTGCACAAGCACAGGCTCATGTGTGGTCTGCACTTCTGCAGTCGCAGATACAAATCCACGGAGGCGGTACATCGCTGTTACTGAATTTGTATAATCTTTAAGCAGTTGTATGTTGTTTGTCTTATCTGATGATGGTTGTCTGTGGTTGCTTGTGTGGTCTTGTCATTTTGCTGCTTGGGGGGAGAGTTAGGGTTGGAAACCCTAAAGCCACATTTCCCTACTTTTGTGGCATTAAGTTAAACCCTAACCGGTGCATTAATACAGTTTTTTTCAATAAACTTCCTTTCTTTTTGGGATAGTGAAATCGTATCCTCCTTCAGAAAGGTCCCAAACCTACCTGTGTGAACAGATTCAGATATGCAGGGCCCTTTGGGCCCTGTGCTGAGGGAATACTCCACCTGCCTACCTAATTGCTGGGCCCTCTGGGTCATGCACTTCTGTGCAGCTACACATACAAAGAATTTGTGGGTATCTCTGTGGGGCTGAAGAGGCACAGAGCCCTCTGGACCCTGCACTTCCATGTGGCTACAGATGCAGACCCACAGGGCCAAGAGTCTGTCTGGCTGCAGAAGTTTCCATGCAGTTATAGGTGCAGAGATGCAGGGCCCTCTGGGCCCTATGCCAAGAGAAGACTTCTCTTCACTATATAGTCACTTGTTGCCCATGTGGCCAACACTGGAGCATCCATCCCAAGGTTGGGGGATGGTGCTACATGGCTGCACTGTCCCCTCAGCCCATCCAGCTGGCTCACTGAGCTCACCCCCACACTCGGCTCATGGGCACAGGATCACAATGCACCACCCACTGGGCCAAAGGCCAGCCATGCACACATTTCTTCATAACTTTTTGTTTTACATTTTGATCCCATGTCATGAACTTGGTTGCAAGTATGTGTTAAATCCTGGCTGAAAGGTGGTTTTGCAGAGTGACTAAAAAATCACCTTCTCACCTGGATTTGAAAATTCCCACCATCCTTGTTCATGAGGTAGGGTTATGTGAAAAGTATATTCAAGATTTGGGACTTAAATATTGTAAAGCAGCCAAGCTATGAGTAAAAGTATGTGAGACTCACAAAAATCATGTTTTTATGTCACAAGCCAGTATTGCACTACTGTACTTTATTTATTTAAAACATATTTTACCAGGTAGAAGAACAGAGCCCAGAAGACTCATTTCCAGTTGCAACCTTTGGGAGTGAATGGAGCATAGGAATTAAGGGATTGCATACAAACTCAAATGAAATACAGTATACATTTTTCAAGGAGTTACAAACTGTACAAAGAGCAAGTGAGTACAAATACAGCATAGCCTCTGTATGGGTGCAAGAGAAATTACAAACACAAGAACACAGTGAATTATGCTTATAGCTACAATCATAATGCTTAGATCTGGAGTCATCTGAGTAGACTGAGTACTGAGGTTACCTTACATATCAATTATGCATACCTAAGCACCAGAGATTGTGAAGGGGTGAGCAGCAACAGGTGCTAATTTTCTATTTGGGGGAGGTCCAGGGAGTGTCTGGAGCAGTTGTGTCAGGACTGGGGGGAGTTGTAGTGAGTCTTGATCAAGGTTTTGGCTGCATGGAAGCTTGGCATGGTGGTGATCATGGCAGGGAGGCAGTTCCAGATGCTAGGGAGCCTATAACTGATGGAGGATTTTTCAGGATTGCATCTGTAGAGTGGGATAAGTAGCCAGCAATCTTTCTTTGACCTCAGCATGTAAACTGGATTATAAGAAGGGGAGAGGAAGTCAGAGAGGTAGCTGGGTAATTTGCAGCCCACAATTTGGCACTGACCAGTGCGGTGTGCAGCAAGTGTCTCACTGGAGGAGATGCCCACCTAGGTGATTGTACAAGGAACAATGGTGGGTATGGACAAGGCAGGCCAGAGAAAGTCTGCATAGGACATTAAACAGAAAGGTGAGTTTAGTTAGGGCAGTGGGGGAGGTTCTGAAGTAGACATCATGCCTGTAGTCCTACAGGGGTAAGATTGTGCACTAGATCACCCATTTCCTGGGGGTTAGTGGCAGTCAGCTCTTTACCCTGTAGAGGCCATTAAGTTTAACAAAACTCTTGGTTACCACATGTGTTTCATACTCAGAGTAGTCAATGTGTTGATTCAAGAGAAGACCTAAGTATTTGCAGGGGGATACAGAGTCTAACTGGTTACCCTGAAGAGTGCATAGGTTCAATGATGTGAGTGAGGAGTTTAATAACTGCCTAGAGCTGAAAAGCATTTTCTTGGTGTTCTTGGCTAGTCTGTTGATTAAGAATCACTTTTGAACAGTTACGAAGTCATTTTGCAGGGTCTGTTCAATGGAGGATGTGGAAGGGCCAGATATATAGATGATGGTGTCATCGGCATACATGTGGATGTTACAGTTTAAGAGGGCCAAAGGGAGATCATTGATAAAGACTGTAAAGAGGAGAGATCCCAGAATGCAACCGTGGGGAACCCTGGATGTGACCAAGGAGGAGTGGGACGTAGCTGATCATAACTTAACAGACTAGGTTCAGTTAGAAAGGTAGGATTTCAACCAGTTTATTGCTTTGCAGGAGACTCTGAAGGCTGCCAGCTTGTTCAGAAGTAGGCAGTGGTCCACAGTGTCAAAGGCCTTGGTGAAGTCTATGAATATGACCCAATGCCCATACCCTTGTCTATATTTGAGTGAATATGGTCAGTGACTCTAAGGAGGGAGGTGGAGGTGAAGTGGTTGAATTGGAAGTCAGATTGGTATGGTGACAGGTAGCCAGCACTGGAGTAGAAGTTGGAAAGTTGCTTGCTTACTAGCCACTTAATGTGTGACCTAAAAATTCTTAGATTGCACATAATAAACATCTTCAACTGGAAAAAAGACAAGAATTTTTAGTGCGCTCAAAAACTTCTTGGGTCACCCTGCATGGGTGACCAAAGAATTCTTTGTCTGCATATGAAAATCTCTGTCTGACTCAAAATCTTTTTTTTTAGTTCACGTGTCAAAATCTAGGGTCAGGGCATGGCTTAGCAGCAGATCAGAGCAAACGTTCCTTTATTAGAGCTCCCAAGGATTTGAGCATACAATCAAAATAAAACTATCTTATTGATGTTTTTTCAATGCTTTTCTGCAACTAGCAACTGCTACTACAAGCTCTCAGGCAAGAATGGGTAAACAGCAAAACACAGCTCCTTCAGTGGACTTAAGTCCAAGACAACACAAGAGGTGGACTGCAACAGTTGGACGAAGCCTCAAGCAGCAGTGCCACTGGCTCGGAGGAGGTGTCCCTTATCACAGTGAATGCTATCCTAACTAAGCTTGTCAAACCATAACGGATACAGACAAAAAGTTGGATGTGCTTACCCATCAAGGTAATGCATTGGAAACTTGAGTGGATGAAATCGACCATACTGTGCAGCGAGCTGAAGGGACTTCAGTCAAATCAATGGGCGCCATGTCCAAATTGGCAAAAGAAAATTCCTTGCTATACCAGCGACTCAAAACTGTGGAGAATATGGCAAGGGGAAGAAATGTTAAAATAATTGGTCTCCCAGAACAGGTTGAGGGAGAGGATCCGCAATCCTTTATACAAATAATGTTACCACAAATATTTGGAATGACTGAAGAGGATCCCCCCTAGCACTTGAAAAGGCGTACCGAATCACCCCCATCATGTTTGAGGGATGGCCATGGGGCCGCTGTTTCCTGCTGGTGTGCAACAGTGTCAGCATTTGGGACAGAACGCTCTCATATGCCAAATGCAAGTGGAATCTGCAATACAGGGAAGCAGATCTGTCTCTGTTCCCTGACCTATCATACTCAACCAGGCAGCGCAGGAAAGCCTTTGATCGGGTGCAGGCCACATTAAGATCGCTTAAGATCCAACATCAACTTTTACTGCAGGCAGAATTAAAGGTGATCTGGAATGGCCGTACATACTTGTTCAACAATCCCTCTGAGGCCTGCAAACTACAAATGTGGATCAAAGCAGAGTTGACTGAAATGGAGGAACACCCAGCCATCGACGATGCATTGGAGGGAGAATTACTTTTTCTCTCGATGCAGTGGGTACTAACTGAAGATCCAATTATCAGAGACTGGGGTTTCCTGAATGGCTCTTCATGGTGAATTTTTTCTTTTTTCATAATGTTGGCCCAGGAATTGAAAGACTTTTTGAGTGCTGATCCTGGACTTAAAATTTTCATCTCCCTGTTCCATGATGTTTTGGTTAAACAAGGGAGTTGTCTAGTTTGCAAATTGGAAAGCTTTGCATCTTTTACTTAGTAGTTTTGTTCAAATAATATAAGTTTGTTATATATGATGTTAAAATGTGCTGTGTTATGAAATGTGGGATGGCAGGCTCACCCTCAGTGTATTAGTTCTGGCCAGTCATTAAGTGTATTTCTATGTGGGATACTGTAGGCACTGTGCCAAAATGGTAAGATATGGCATCCCTGTCTATATTACTTTAACTATATCCCTATTAAGTGATGTGCTGTCAAAAAGCTGTTGTAAATACTATGAGAATTTAATTTTTTATATACTGGCAACTCCCCCCATGATGTATCTAAAGGGAGGGTGTCTAAGGAAGTCCTTGATAAGTGAATGATAATATTATGTAACATGCCTGTATCCCTCTGTGTAAGCTTTAGTATAAGTTTCCTCACAAAACTTACAGTATAAATAAAAAGTAAAAAAAAAAAAATCTAGGGTCACAATTTGTGTTTTTTTTTTCAACAAGGTTTTCTGCCTTGGCGAAGGCTGACAGGGCTCCCCTCGATCCTGTCCCACCACCCCACTATCTCCCAACTACCAGAACTTACTGGTCATCAGATGAACCCTCACAGATTAAACCCCATTGGCAGGGTCAGGAGGGGGAGGGCCATCCCCACCGAAGATGCATATCCTGTGTTTAGCTTCTTCAGGTCCCTGATGACGCATCAGGCAGGGGTCAGCATGCAGGGCATCATTCCCACCTGCCTCACCAGTTTTTCTCCTATTTTGTCCCTGATCTCCATGGTGGGGTGTGCATACAGATATGTGTGCATGTGGAGGCATGCATGCACATCACAGAAGTCTCATAGCTCCCTCTCTTCTTGTGCCACCCAGAGACCCACACTGCCACCAGACCTCCACCTGGTGGCAGTCATTCAGTGGGAATGACACAACTCCCTCCTGAGAGAGGAGAGGAGAGCAGTCCATCAGATGTGCATCCTCTCTCCCCCCCCAAGCCAGCCTGCAGCAACTGGAGATCACCCCCATCATGCCACTGGACTGGCTAGCTAGGGTCACACTTAAATGTGCAACCAAAGAATTAATCTGGCACAAAAACAAACATGTTTGGTGAGCATGAAAAATTCTTTGGTCACACTTAAATATATGACCCAAGAATTTGCATCTCACAATACAAGAACTGGCCCTCTTGCTAAGCTGACAACCAAAGAACTTTACAAAGTCCCAAAAAGGTAATTCTGGACCATTTTTTGAAAAACAGACACCAGACTCAAGCTTAACAAGTCTCATTTAGCAAGGCTTATGTATCTGTTTTTTCAAATAACTTGTAAAAACAAGATGGCAACCATCACAACCTATAAGTGTTTTCTTATGACCCAAAAACACAGTTAGTCACAACCTAAAAACAGCTTGCAAAAGAAGAGTTTTTGGGTCGTATCAGAGGGTTATCCCGAAATCTCCACTGAGAATGCTCAGAAGCCAAATTTTAAAACCTTATAAATCTAGAACTGTTTAATTTTTTTTTCACAAAATCTTGACTGGCACACCCTCAGCACAAGTCTCTTCTGCCCTGAAAGTTTCAGAACAAAATTTCATACTGTCTTGACTCTAGGTGAGAGCAAAACAGTGGCCCAACATGGTGCTTTTTATGCATTTCTTCTTTCAGTGTTCCTTTCCTTGTGTGCTGCTGGCCCCCTTCAACCTGACCCCATTCACAGCTGGCATATGCCTCCCCCAGAACTTACTAGCCATTCAGCCCCCCACAGATGACCCCTATCATGGCGGGGCCTGGAGTGGAGGGGATGTCCTCTCCCTTCCCAGTGACCTAATCCATCTGTGGCTTTGCCTGGGTGATGGTGTGGGTCTGGAGCAGGGTGGGCATCATCCTGCCATGCCGCATGGATTTTCCTGCCTTCATTTTCTACGCCATTGATGCCTGGTAACAGGCAATGGCACAGATGCACATGCGTGTAGAGGCACACACATGCTATGTGTCAGCTGTCAACCACTCCCCCCCCCCCATTCTGGCCACAACCGCTGCCCCACCACCACACTTCCATGTAGTGGCAGTACAGGAGTGGGGTAGCACAACCCTTCCCTCAGGAGAGGAGAGCTGTCAAGTGGATGCTCTATCCCAGCCCCTAGCAGCCCAAGTCTGCTTCTGAACTTAGATTGCCGGCATGAAGGGAGGTGTGGCATCCAGCACCTCAGTCCTCTGCACCACTGGCAAGTCACTTTTTATATGTATTTAACATTTCTGGATCTCAGAATCTAGATAAGCATTCATCACAAAACCTGCCACCCAGACTGTGCATGCCAAATTTTGTGGAATTCCGTTAAAGCCACCAAAGTTATTCAGGTGCAAAGATTTGAGTTTAACATTGAACACTCATCTCAACCCTAACTACACACACATATATAAATATATATATATATATATATATATATATATATATATATATATATATATATATATATATATATATATATATATATATATATATATATATATATATATATTTTCTTTTTTCAAAATCCCCCAAATCAGTATAGGCTAGGAAAAAACCTTTATCACAAGGTGGCCAGATATGCCACCTCCCATGGCCCCAGGTCCAAGCACTGAGCAGCTCAGATGGTTGCAACCAGAGCACAACACCCACCTTACACTGGTCAGCTTTGTTTACAAGACATTACAGAGCAACATGCCTCAGTGCCTAAAAGAGCTGCTCACACCTGTCAACCTCCCTCACTCTCATTACACAGATACATAGATACATAGACAGTGTCGGCAGATAAGGGCCTACGGCCCACCCAGTCTGCCCATTTGAGCTTGTAAGTTCAGTTTATGTTTTCCTAGAAGTCTGTTGCCCCTTACCCCTGACCTCCAGAATTCCTTTATGTCTATCCCATGCATTCTTAAATCCTGTGATTGTTTCAGCCCCCACCATTTCCTCTGGCAGGGTGTTCCACTTGTCCACCACCTGTTCTGTGAAATAATTCTTCCTCACATTTCCTCTGAATCGTCCTCCCTCCAACTTCATCCCATGCCCTCTAGTCCTGGAAAATCTTTTTCGCTTAAAAATAGTCTATTCCTGCACCCTGTTCCTCCCTGTAAGATACTTGTATATCTCTATCATATCCCCTCTCTCATTCCACAGCCAACAGTTCACTTCTGACACCACTTACGCTTACAGGGATGGGCCAGACATCCTTCAGCTTCAGGGCTGCCTCCCTCTGAAATACCATACCTGCTCCCATCAGATAGTCCCCCTCCACTACAGGTTTCATTCATATGATGAAGGATGATTTGATAAACCTCAGTACTTGCTCCTGGTTCTTGTAGATATGCTTCCTGCATTCATTTATGGATAGTTCCTGCTTGCTGCATTAATCTATGGGTAGTTAATCTCTGCTGTAAAACTTGCTGTACAACCCACTGCACATTATGTTTTTGACATCCATGTTTCCCATCCTTCAACCTTCCGCTGTGTAGTATTGTAAAATGGTAACTCTATATCACTTTGAGCTTTGTAATAATGTAAAATTGTAAATCTGTGTCACTTTATTGTGCCATACATTGTATCCTACTTCACATTAACTGGAACTACTGTTCCAGAAACTGTTACACTATTTTTACTGCTTATTCCTTGTGCTTCTACCAGATGGGTCATGCCTAAAACGACCACTGGCACCAGTGCCCCTACCCGGTCATTGAAGTATAAATAAATAAAATAAATAAATATGGATGGAACTTTTCCCCATGGAATTGGTTAGCAGTTACTTCCTTGTGTACCACACTTACTATATCTATATCTGTATCTATAGCTATATCTATATCTGTATCTATGTCTATATCTATAGCTGCATCTGTATCTATAGCTATAGCTGTATCTGTATCTATAGCTATATCTATATCTGTATCTACGTCTATATCTATAGCTGTATCTGTATCTGTATCTATAGCTATATCTATATCTGTATCTAAAGCTATATCTGTATCTATGTCTATATCTATATCTGTATCTGTATCTATAGCTACATCTATATCTATATATGTATATGTCTATATCTATAGCTGTATCTGTATAGCTATAGCTGTATCTGTATATATGTCTATATCTATAGCTGTATCTGTATCTATAGCTGTATCTGTATATATGTCTATATCTATAGCTGTATATGTATCTGTATCTATAGCTATATCTGTAGATGTATCTGTATCTATAGCTATATCTATATATGTATCTATGTCTATAGCTATAGCTGTATCTGTATCAATAGCTATCTGTATCTGTATCTATAGCTGTATCTGTATCTGTGTCTATATCTATAGCTGTATCTGTATCTATAGCTATATCTGTATCTGTAGCTGTATCTGTATCTGTATCTATATCTATATCTGTATCTATAGCTGTATATGTATCTGTAACTATAGCTATAGCTATATCTATATCTGTATCTATGTCTATATCTATAGCTGTATTTGTATCTATAGCTATATCTGTATCTGTAGCTATATATGTGCCTGTGGCTATATCTGTATCTATAGCTATATCTATGTCTGTATCTATGTCTATATCTATATCTATATCTATATATATATATATATATATATATATATATATATATATAGCTGTATCTGTATCTATAACTATATCTGTATCTGTATTGGTATCTATAGCTGTAGCTGTATCTATAGCTATATCTATATCTATATCTATGTCTGTATATATGTCTATATCTATAGCTGTATCTGTATCTATAGCTATATCTGTATCTGTATCTGTATTGGTATCTATAGCTGTATCTATAGCTATATCTATATCTATGTCTGTATATATGTCTACATCTATAGCTGTATCTGTATCTATAGCTGTATCTGTATCTGTATCTATAGCTATATCTATCTCTATCTGTATCTGTATCTATAGCTATATCTATATATTTATCTATATCTATAGCTGTATCTGTATCTATAGCTATATCTGTATCTGTAGCTGTATCTGTATCTATAGCTGTATCTATGTCTATACCTACATCTGTATCTATAGCTGTATCTGTATCTATAGCTATATCTATATCTGTATCTATGTCTATATCTATATCTATATCTGTAGCTGTACCTGTATCTGTATCTATAGCTATATCTATATCTATATCTGTATCTATGTCTATATCTATATCTGTAGCTGTACCTGTATCTGTATCTATATCTGTACATCTCTGTAGCTGTACCTGTATCTATATCTATATCTCTATATATCTATCTATATCTGTATCTGTAGCTGTATCTATAGCTATATCTATGTCTGTATCTATATCTATAACTGTATCTGTAGCTGCAGCTGTATCTATCTATATATGTATCTATGTTTATACCTATATCTATATATGTGTCTATATCTATGTATGTGTCTATGTCTGTGAATGTGTGTATGTCTGTGTCTGTGTCTATGTCTATATCTATATCTATATCTATATCTATACCAATTTTTTTTACTAACTGGAAGTTTATAATGAAACCTATTACCATAAAGGTGAAAAAGTCACTTAATGTACAGTTGGTTAAAGTGCTCAAAGCTGCAGGCTGAGGGACTTACTGCCTAATGGAGGTTATTTTTTCAACCCGGTGACTAGAATAACATCATCAGAATATTTTGTAAATATCCATAAGCTTTGTGCTAAGAGAATTTGCTAAATGCTGTGTGACCCTGAAAAATAAGGGATAGTTACCATGCACATTAGTAGATAAGCAGAAATCAAACACCAGGAAAAATTAATTTCACATTAGACTGCACTCTTGTCAGAATATCTGCAAGACAATATCAAAAACATGTTTACTTATGGTAATATATTTATATTGTGTATTCTTCCTGCCATTGGCACGTCACTAGACAAGCCCTGTGGACTTAGAAATTTAATTTTTTTTCCATAGATTTTCTCTCCTGGCCATGCTTGTCTTTCCAGGGATACACCCCTGTTCCCAGGATATGCCCTTTTCTGGCCTGATGGCCACTGTCTCCCCAGGTCCAGTGCATCACTGACTACCCCTGCAGTTTCCCCTCCCTGGCACGGGCTCTATGGGGAAGGGAATCCTGTCCCCTCAAGGCAGTTCATTGTGTGGACTGGGATCTGGTATCAGCAGTAATGAGGACCCCGGGAAATCCAGGGGCCCAGTCCTTCACACAGACTGACAGCCATGGCGTTTTCTTTATCTTTGGTTTCCTCCCACCTCTACTGACATGAGTGCAGCCTGCTGGGTAACATTGCATATGCACAGCATGTTCCTGAGGTAAGAGTAAGCTCCCTGGCCCAGCCACCATCCTCTGCGGTGCTGGAGCTTGCCATCCCTCCCTGGCAATGGCACACTGCCACACAGTGGCTACGTCAGCCCAGCCTGCCCTCCAGTGTAATGACTTGAGTTTGCATCGACACCTAGGTAGCCTGCATGGCACATAATTAGCTGCCGCTGGGCTAATGGCAGCAGCCTGGAAATGTAGTTTCAAATCACACTGATCACACGGCATGATTGACAGAAATCAGGGGACTGCCATTTTGCTCATATCTCTTGCATCATCCCAAATGTGAGAAAACTGATTAAACCCCATGGGGCAGAGTGGCAAGATTTTGCTGCATCCTTGCAAACTGTGCTGAAATGCTAGACCACAAAATAGGTGGTCAAACATTCAGGCACAGTTGCCATAATTAGCAGAATGTCAAGTGCCACTTGCGTCACAAAAGTATACAGAACTTTTTTTCATGCATGCGGCCACAGTTGTCATAAATGCACATGAAAACAGGGCAAAGACATTTTGCCACATTTAGGGGGATGCAGGCACAGTTCAGAACTAGTAGCTGCACCTAGATTGCTTCCTCTGAAAATCCTGTTCAAATAATTTATTATCAAGGCAACTGGTTTTTACTGGAAAACACAGTAAAATTCTGGAATTTGGACCACCTGCACACCAGCAAAAACAAAGTTTCACAGAATTTTGGCATTTTAAGCATATCAATAAAGCTACAAAATTGCTTCCTGTACTGTTTTCAGTTTACTTCATTTAAAGTTCTGTATAGTAATGATACTTATTCACCTGGTAAAGGTGATTATACCAGCAGCCTTTCTAGTGCTCAGAGAATCATCACCAATGGGTTATCCTCCATCCATCCTATTGGCCGATGCACGATCATAAATCTTTTCTAGGCTGCTAGAGGCCAATCCCCCAGCTAGTACAGAAACTCCAGTAAGAAGCTTCCCTAGCAGAGAAAAGAAAACACAGACCCCAAAGAAAAAACAGGCAAACACGTAGAGAAAATGACCAAGACCAACAGCGTTTCGTACTGAGCAAAGGTCATTTACTGAAAAAATAACACTGGTATAATAATAGTTTTACATACCATATAGGTCATAACATATCTGTTTAGAAATATTCAGGTTGATAATATCCATGCACGCAGTAAATACAGAACAAGCATATAAAAGGCCTAGTGTAAATAAGGCCCTAAACTACCAAAATACACTAGGTAGGGGCCCCACAGAAATGATAATGTTGATAAGCAACAACTATAAGGTATGATAGTTCAGATTCTGATTCTGGCTGCAGCCGAGTAGGGTTCGTCAAGCATGGGAGGGACCCTGAGCACTTTAAAAGGTTGCAGGTATAATCACCTCTACCAGGTGAGTAAATACCATTATCCCCTGCAACCTTTATAGTGCTTAGGAATTCATGATAAATGGGACTTCTTAGCAGTATCTAGAAAAAACCCTGGGTGGAAAAAAAGGGACCCCACATGATCAGCCTATGCCTGCTGCGGCCTGAAGCACAGCCCTTCCAAAAGTGGCTCTATCAACTGAAGCCACATCAAGCCTGTAGTGGCAAACAAATGTGTGGAATGAGTACCACGTGCCCACTGCCCAGATATCCTGCACAGAGGCATCCCCCTCTTTGCCCACGAGGCTGACAGTGTTCTGGTGGAATATGCCCAAATGCCTACTGGGGGCTCCTCGTCAGCTCCTTGATAGGCAGCAACTATTGTCCCCCTTACCAGCAGGCAATAGCTTCTTTGTATGCCATCTGGCCTTTCTTCCTGCCAGAGAAGAACACAAACAATCTATTGGACCTATGGAAACCTCAGACATAGCCAGATAGTCTCCCAAGATGGATACCATCTCATGGGATTATGTGGGGCTGAGGAGACTTTGGCTGTAGTCTCACAAGAAGATTGACCCCCACGAGGTCTCAGCCTAATGGGGGCATTGCAATTTTTAAAAAAATAAATCCCCAAAAGCAACTTTGGTGGCCCTTCTGAATTCTGGGAGGGGGTGGCTAACTGTCTCCTTTTCCCCCTTGGGATATAATTGTTCAGTGCCCTGTGCTGATTAGGTGCCCTGGAGCCTGCCAAGTCTCGCAAGAGCAGCCATTTTATCTGTTTGACCCAAGACTCTAGTCCAGCATGGTGGTGGGCTCTGGAATTTGCAGGGGAGTCTTCCTAGAATTGCAAAGTGGGGTGGCATGGCACAAAATGCGTGATTTTCACACAATGAAAAAATTGCTGGCCCCATCACTGATTCATCCCCTGAGGAGTCCAGAAAGCCACAGAGCCCTGAGAATAACTAGCAGAGGCATGTTACAGCTCATACTGCTCCCAGGATTGTGCTGCCAATACAAGTACCAGGTAACTTGGGAGTGGGGGGGCCTTACTGCCACTTAATTCTCCTCACCCTTATGCACCATAAATGTTTTTATTTCCTGGCTCAGGCTCTGGTGAAGCTGTTCGTTCTCTGGGTGGAGCAGATGCTACAGGAGGGTCTGCTCCCCAGTACTGACTGATGTTGGGGATGCTGCTAGAGGGTCCCAAACTGCGACAGGGGGTAGGACAGATGCCTCATGAGGGTCTGTGCTGCCTGATTCCCTGCCTTAATCATCCATTAAAACATGCCACGTTACTCCTCAGGACCATGCTGGAAAAAACATTTCTATTGCTTTTTTTTTTTACAGAGACAGAAGGGTAGAAAGAAACCCTAGTTAAAATCTTATGCTGAGCCTGTCAACGTGACCTAACTTGAGAGTAGGAAGTCAGAAAAATTAAAAGTGAATCAAAGTCCATAAATACCTTGGAGATTGGGAACAAGAAGAAACGTGACTAGCCTCCAGGGATGCACAAAGTAAACTGGAGTTTCTGGATGTAGCTGGGGTGTTGGCCTCTGGCAGTCCAGAAAAGATTTATGAGCGTGTATCGGCCAGTAGGATGGATACAGGATAACCCATTTGTGATAAAGTCCTGAGCACTCTAAAGGTTGCAGGGGATAAGCCTTTTTTTAGTCTGATTATTTATATACACACACTAAAAGAATGACAGTAGAATCCTAGTAAAATCCAGAAATAGACTAACAATCACCAGTGTAATTCCAGAAATTTTAAGTCTTAAAAACAGCATTTCATTATTTTATTCATCATAAATCAGTGGCCTTGTTTATTATATGATTAGTTGTAATTGAGCCCCTACGGAGAAAAGAAGGACGCACTGTTAGAATTAACCCCCCCCCCCCAATTTTGTTACTCCATCACAGTATCTTCTTCACTTATCTAATGTGTTCAGTGCCTGGCCAGATAAAGGGTTGGCATATTTCCATTTTGTTTAAAAAGGTCAATTTACAAAACAGAGCTCATGGTTTACCTGGCAAAAAGGTAGAAATGATTAAACAATAGATATGAAGCCCTGTTTTTGACACTCGCACAGACTCAGGAACCAAGATCTGTAAGCCCACGTGGATGTGCACAAGACCACATAAGGTTTATTAGTAGAGGCTTGCTAATATGGTTCCAAGCACTATAGGTTTCCAACATACCCCCTGTGAGAGCAGTACAAAGCAAAGCACTAACCTTAGTGGAAGTGCAAGTCAGGTGTGACCAGAAGCTTAACTGGGCAGCATGCAAGGCAGGACCCCATTAGCACTGTAGTGCCAAACTGCAATATTGGTATGTAAAATACTAATGACCCTTATTCAAACACACAAGGACCTAACACCTCCCTACCATACCATTAGCTGTCCTAAATTCTCTATTATAACATGCTGTTTACATGTCATTATCAACGTACATTACGTCTCATAGCAGATGGAGGATGTGGGCTGCGGAATGCAACAGAGCACGCCAGATCCACAAGTGAGAAGGCTGAGATGTGAGGAGGATACAGCATGCCTTTTGTTACAATGAAATAAAAGTATTGCTGTGTTTAGGGAGGCCAGCCTGGCATCTGTATTGTGCTTGTTCAAGGTACTCTACATCAGTATAGCATTATACTGAGATCCACTGTACATCTGGGTTTTGCATCAGTGTCCTCCACCCACCATCAGAAATACCATTGAGAGATATATTGAAAGAGTTTTTCCACTGCCTTGGGTCACCACTGTAACAGAATTGGCTTTAACTGGGCTTAGGTAGAGTTTTTGATATGGTCTGCACACTGTTAAAAATGCTTTTGCTGGCCCGCCAGCATAGTAGTAGCACTACGCTTAGGCGTCAACTACATGATTGCGGGAGCAAGCTCAGGACACCAGACAGTGGTCCAAGGAAGGAAGACTGTGCTTTCAATGGACTGATCTCCTCTTACAGGGAGGGGGTGGCATAGTGCAGAGCGTTAGCCTGGCCCCTAGCAGAGGCTGGGGGTACAGGATGCTGGGGCTGCGATGTGGAGGCAGAGGCACAGTGGACATCTAACATACTAAGCACAGGAGCGTTCATGGTGCTGCCATTGATGTCACTGCATGCAGGCTCCTCAGTGCCAATTGGGGGGGTCGGAAAAAAGGCATCCTGGGTGGCAGAATGATTACCAATGCCTTGCAGACCCTGCACCAGTGACCTAGGCATGACCCTTTTGGATCCCTGACTTGGAGGGTCATAAGCACTCCCCACTGTAGGGGGTGAGCCTTGGGGGAACAGGGCATAGTAAGATCAGGGAGAAGTTGGTTGACAGGGCTGGGAGTATCAGTCAGCTAGGGACCAAACCAGGCTGGGGCATAAACAGAATTAGGATAAAAATTCATACTTTTTTCCAGTTTCTATTTATGCCCCTGCCACCCTAGCACTGTCACCTGACTAATCACCCCCCCGAGCCGGCTCAGGGGAACCCCCTCATCCTGCCATGGAAAATATACTTTTGCCAAGTGTTAACTAGCACTACAGAAACAGCCAGTTGGTGTGACCACCAGACTGTCAGTGTACAGTTGTGTCATGTATGCATGGCTCTACCTTTTGATTGCATGCGCTGAAGCCCTGACTTTCAGCTGATACGCAAACTGCTTTGTGCCTTGGGATCTGGAACTTCCAATAAAGGGGCTAGTGTGCAAACTACCTTCTGAGCACTAACAACTCAGTTAGTACAGTACAAATAACAGCTCACATTGCACGAATGCTTTGGATATGCTGCCCATAGAAAATAAAGTAAAGTGGCACTGCTATTATTACATTCAGAATTGTTTTTCATTTACGTGTTCAGCTCTCTTATTCAGTCTGTTCAAAGATGACACCCACCTACAGTATTTTCCAGTTAAAAAAATTTCATCCACTCTTATTCCTCTTGGATACTGCTGGTTGCGTATGTTTATAGTCAGTTACTAAACAACCAGTTTCTGTACCCATGGATATTTTTTGCTTCATATAGCTGAAAGATTTAATTGTTATCTAGTTTCAGTCAAGGCAAACCAGTGTTAATCTTCACAACCAAGACACAAAGTGCTGATACTAAAATCCGCTCCTAATCTAAGATGACTGATAATGGACATTGCAACAAGAGTCTTGTAAAGATGACTAATTTGAAATAGGTTTTAGCTGAAAGTGCTTTATAGGAAAACTTTTTAGATATATTAGAAGCCTAATTAAATATTTATGAGCCAAGTGATTGGCCACTAAATCGGTCATTACTGTCTTAGAAATGACCAGTCCAGCTGTCACACAATGTCTTAAATGTAAGATGTACTTGTGCTACACTACTGCCACATTGCTAAAACTCAAAATCTGCATCTCAGACCCTCCATCCCCCCCAAATGGTCATTAATCCCTTACAAATGACTGGCTTCTCGGTCATTATTGCTTAAATATTTAGACACAATTTCACTTATTTCTCACTTTTCTGTATTTTCTCCTCTCATTCTTTTAAACCTAAGTTTTGTATTTTGCAAAAAATGTGGTGTTGTTACTGAGGCTGCTAGGTATGCGATAGGTACTACAGCCTATTTTACAACTACGTGCGTAGAACTGATTGTTTTTTTATTCTTGCTAATGCATTAATTATTTTATAGTATATGGTTAGGGTTTATTGTGGATGGAAAACGATTGTTTTCCAAATCCTGTTGTAGGACAGTTAAAAAGGTCAAAAAAGTTGTACTATCGTTCTGACGTCACATCGATAGTACAACAACTTTTTCCCCTTGAGCTCCTACCTGATTCGTGGAAACAGGCAGTGTTTAAAAAAATACATTCTAAAATGGCACATTCAGTTAGCGAGCGATCGGGCGAGCAAACAGTTTGGACACGGACTGTCAAAATTTTTTTTTGTTCATTTTTTTTAATCTCTGGCACAGTTATGGCGAAAGTAGAGCGGGACCGCAGCGATTAGTACCCTACCACTTTATTCGGGGATGTGATCGAAACAGCATAACTGCAGTGAGGAGGACTAGTATCCTGGGGGACTTGAGCGAGGACCAGTGCAGGAGTGTCAATGCAAGGTATGAACCTTGTCTCCATTTTGGGGAAAACCATATACTATAAAAAATAGTGGATAGTTGTCTATCCACAACTAAGTCTGTGTTTCCATCTCGGGAGTTGATGATGCCATGGAGACCTCTCGAGCTTCGCTCTCGAGGTCTCTATGCCATCAACTCCCTTGATGGAAACACAGCCTTGCTGTGGATAGTCAATCATCCACTATTCTATATGTTATATTCCCTCCACCTTTCTGTAGTCCCCTTCCCTGGCTCTCCACCTGGAAATTAGCCTCATCTGAATGTGCTTTTCCCAGTCGACATATTTTGCATAAACAAATAACCACTAAAAATGTAACACTAAAAAGCTCAGATGTCACAGGCAAACCTTTGTGAACTGCAATACTGAGATTCCATTCAATTTATAACTCAGTTATTTCCCTATTTACCACCCCATATTTGTTTGTTAGTGAGGACATTAACATGAAAACAGGACTTTCTGTCACTTGTACTTCACCTGCTGTGGCTGCTTGTCTATAAGTAACATTATACAATGGCAAGAAAGAATGCTGGCCTCTGATTGGTCAGTCTGGGGCTAGACCCGGGATGTTATCCCAGCATAACATACCAAATCTAGTCCCAACACGCTTATGATCGCATGAAATGTAACAAAAAAAAAAATCAGTCCACAGCTGTTCCTCTGATCGCCTTCACTGCTTCTTGCCCCCAACTGAAGACAAAGCCACGTTTCCCTGGCTTCACGCCACTGTAAATCCTTCCCTAACACAGAAACCAGCCAAAACCCAGCCCACAACCGTGAGACCGTCTCTGAAATCCCCAAAGTTAGTTTTTGTTATTTAAAAAAATACCTATGGCAGCGCACTGAGTGACTTTTCCAGCAAGTGAGAAAGCAAGGCTTTAAACAGTCACCGCATGCCTTTCTTCGTAATGTTCGCTCGCTGTTCAGGTCATTTTTGCTTTTTTTTTTTTTGTTTGTCAAAGTCGACCACCTAAAATCAAAGTAGTAAAAAGAATTCTCCCTACCACCTCTCTACCTCCTTTCCTGTCGCTATACAGACACACTCACAGCAGTGGCACCAAGCAGGCAGCAGCAGCAGTGACAGGGTGGGAGGTCCAAACAGTGGTTGCTGTCTCAAAATATTACCCCACTTTTAAAATCTCTCCACACAGTTTTTAAACATTGTAGAAAACTGTACCAGAAGAACCCCAACTAGAACACAGTGTTGGGGGGGACACAGGAAAAGAAACAAAACCACATGTCAAACAAGCAAGTAGATACAGAACACAAGAAAATTCCAGCTACTGGACACACAGCCCCACCTAGAGGATAAACAAAGAAAAAACTTCTTTTTAAATAAATATTCTTCCACACACAAAAATCAAGTAGAAAAACTGTTTAAAAATATTTATTTTTACTTTAATTCTTCTATTTAAAGATTAGGCATTGTATAACAGGAATAAAGCACTCCAGGGTGGGTGTCATGCTGGGATAACGTCCCTTCTCAGGTGTTGAACGCACTCAGTCTGCAGCCTCGTGCCCAACCACCTGAGGCAAGACGTTATCCCAGCACGACACCCACCCTGTTTTGCATTATTCCTTTATTATAAAAAGGTAAGAGAAACCAGGACTTGTGATTGGTCAGATGTGATCACATGACCATATATTATTTCATCACAACAGCATAGGTCAGAACTATTTAATGTTATGAACCTCATTACTCAGTTTTTAAAATAAAAATGAGTGAAATTATTTTATAATCACAGTAAGATACTCAAGAGTGTGTGCAATTGTGGGATAACAGCACTTCTTGGGTGCAGAAGACAGTCAGTCAGTGTTACCTACTCCTTATCTTTCGAGATGTATTGTCATCACACATTATAAAATGGGCCATAACAATCCTGTAACCTCATTGGTCAAAACACATAACATGACTGTTTATTTTCTGACAACTGCACACCTCATCTGAACTATATACATTTTTAACAAATAAAAACTAATTTTATAAGAGGGCTAGCACACTTCAGAGTGTACAGTCATAAAGGAAATAATGCATTCCTCAGTGGTTATGGCACTCTGCTACACCTTGTATCCAACCACCTGAGACGTGCATTATTCCCTTTTAGCTATACACCCTGTCATGTGTTATCCATAACACATACTCTGTCATGCCTTATTTCTTAATCATAATCCTCTCCCCTATGACGTCCTTATAATTTCTACAGAACCTAACTGTAATGTCAGAGGAGAGAATTTTGGCAACACTTGCAGAGAAGCAGGAGGAGCAGCTGAAGATCAAGTGACAGAAAGTATTGATTTTATGAAAATGTTATAAGCCATGAAGTATGAGAGGAAGGTATGTAAATCAGATTTATACTACACAGTGTGAACAGACTGTACCTTTTAAAAAGTTGTCCATATGGTGTCCCAGGCTTTTAAAATCCCCTTTTGTGCTTGTCCACAAATAAAGGGAAAAATCATAAACAATTAGTGTATTACTTGCAGCTTTAATATAAAATACAGACAGACCAAAATTCAATCTAAATTGTTAAATTCCCATTCCCTGATTATTAAAGTTTAATCAATCAATCAATTCAATTTTATTTAAAAAAAAAAAACATTTGCAACCAAAGGTTGAATCTTAGCAAAACATGTACACAAAAAAAGAAAGAATAAAAACAACATATCCTTACATATACATATAGACATTTGATCATTAAAACACTATTTCGCCCATGGAATGAAGCTAGAGCCAAATCTATATGTATGTATCCAACTCTCAGATCACACCCTTCTTTTTCTAAATTGGTACCCACAATCCCTTTAGGGGACAAGTCACTGATTCAGTTTATGCTCCTGTCATTTCATCACCTGAAGAAATTCAGAATGGTGCATATTGTTAAACATTTATGAAAATGCAGTTTCCTCCCTTCACTGCCAAATGAAATAGAGGCTAGTATTCTTTACATCTTCAACATCACATCCAGTAATGAAGTTGTCAAAATTGCCAATGAATGGAAAACTATTTTCACTTATCATTACATCACTATTCACGGTAAGAGGCAATTAAGAGCTTCAAACCAAGCAAAGAAAACAATGAATAAGGGGGTGGGTGCAAGCAGACACCATTATTTAATGGAGAAGGCAGAAGTCCTGCTTTCTTTTTTACAGGACAAGTTATAATGCTATTGGGTATTTTACAATTGTTGATATATAGTAATTGGACATGTGGGCACGTGTAAAGTCTAATATGTAGGCATGTGTAAAGTCTAATACTCCTGTGTACTGTGTTTGCTTTGAAATAATCATATTTGCCCGTTTAGAGTTCCTTGAAGAGATCACTGTGGGACTGAAAGAATTCCAGTTCCTTCACTCAGTCAGGAAGGGATTCTGTCAGCAGCACTGTGAACTGCAGGCTAACAAACTGTCAGGCTACTGGGCCTACTCCTGATCCTGAACCCAGGTAGCTCATATGATTGCATCACAGGCTGCCACAATGACACTGAGACAGCACCTCAGCAGGACTAATTTCAACAATACCCCAGCAGAAACCACAAATGTGGGAAGCACAGCAAATAGACAGTTGCCTCAAACCCTTTTAAAAATCAGTTCCCCTGCCTAAAAAAATGGGCACAGGTTTTAAAAAAAGATCAAACACAGATTACAGTACAATAAACCCTTTGACATGCAAGCTCAGTATGCACAATTAATTATGGTGATGATGTCAACTATGGCTGATGAGATGCACAGAGTTTCATTTCACATTTTGTTCCTCCCCACGTATGAACTGTGGCGTATGTATAGAAAGTGTCCATATATTAACCAACAGGTGATATTTGCATTCATATCATGTAGACATTTTATCTATATCAGTCACTTCTATGAAGATTAGGTTAAAAATAATAGATGTGATTACAAAAAGGCATGAATAATTAATTTAGTAGCCTGCCAATTAATAGTGACACCATCCTGAATACATTTACATTAATCTAACTGAATTAACTTGCTTGTTATAATTTCACATCAAATTGCTATACAGTATTTATTTTGAGGATTATCCCTGGTTAGAGTTGCATGTCTGTACAGAGCAGAAACTTTTGCAGTTTACACAAACACTAGAGACTTGGGGCAGGATTTTTAAAAGAATATGAGCCCAGTTCTCAATGACTCCAACTTGCGTCGCTCCAGGGATGTGGCAAACTCCAGGTGCACAAAGGACCTTGTGCCTGATTCTGTAAGAATCAGGGTCCCAGCACCAAACTCTCCGCAAACCGCAACTTGTGTCCAATAGTTTACACACCTAAGAGATGTGCCAGGGATCTGCCCCCACCCTGTGCAACACATGCACGAAGGAATGGGAGGAATGCTCACCGGGGGGGGGCAGGGGGCATAAAGGACAGGGGTTAAAAAGTATCATTTACGTGGCTCAGTTAGACCCTTGGGTGGCCCATTAGGATTTTTTCAGAAGCTATTTAAACACAGTGTATATGGCAAGGTAATCTATCTCTGCAACCATTTCAGCAGACTACAGTCTATATGGTGCCACAGACTATGTGGTACAGTGACTGGTACCTATACAGTGTGGTCATTTGCAGCTCTACAGAAACAAAAGCATGGCTGAACTAATGATAACTTAGCAGACAGCAGCAGCATATTCTACCATAACATAGCAGACCACATGACTGTCCAGTGACACTGTACAGTCATGCGGTCTGCTGTGTTATGGTGGCATATGCTGCCACACTCTGCTAAGTTATCACTGGTCCAGCCATGCTTTTGTTTCTGTAGGGCTGCAAATGACCACACTGTATAGGTACCAGTTACTGTACCATGTAGTACAGTATAAGGCCATGCTGGCTTTTACATGATTCATAACACTTCACACACACCAAGCCGAGTGCCACTTCTATCATAGTCATGTACAGCTGTCCCCCTATACATCCCTTGCCACCCCCGCACCTTTATGTCCCCCGCAGCCCACCATCTACACTGTTCCAGTGGCGCAAGCCACTTAGACCACCTCCTGGGTGGTCTAAGTGGTGCCTCGTCCTGCGGCCATAGCAGGGCTTCTAGAATCCCCAAAAAGGGGGTGTTGCAGCCCACTGTTACGCAAGCCCCCGTGCACCCTGGTGCATCTGTTTAGTTGCCACAACCCTGGTGCAAGGGGGCTTTGGTACAGCTGCATTAGATTTGACGCAGACTGCTTTACAGAACTGAGTTTGACGCAAGTGGTGGCACAAATCACCACTTGTATCAAACTGTTATGACTCATGCATCAATCTAAGTCTTTTGAGAATTGGGCCCTCTGTCTGTGATCTGCCTGCTGCTATTTCAAAAGGAAAATCCATCCAAACTATATAGATTATCTGCTAGCTGGTAACTATATCCAAATTCCGAGTAAAAAGATTGCAACAAAAATAAATCATGCACATGGCATTTCCATGAATTTCTTATTGCAGATCTTAACTTTTTGTCTCAACCAGATGCATCTTTTTTTATTTACATTTTTTTTCTACTGTCTAACTCCAACTGGCTCTTGGCCTCTCTTGGGGAACCACTTCACCCCAGCCCCATCGCCCTACCATCTCCTAAGACTTACTTTCCTCTGGCACTCTCTTGCGGCATCTCCTCCCCATGATAACGGTCAGCAGGCCAGGCGGTTCCCGTCAAATCCCGCAGGCTGTCTGTGTCAGGAGTGAGCCAGGTCAGCTGTTGTGGGATCGGCAGGTGGAGCAGGCCCATCATGATGCTGCAGTTTGGGATTTTCCATCTTTTTTTTTCCCATCCTTGTTGAGAAGTCGTCGGAGGATGGGGAACACACATGACATGCAACAGCCCCTGCCCCAGCCAGTTGGCATCTCATCCCTCCCTCAAGTGTTTTCCTGCCTCCAGCACCACTTGTGGTCACTCGGGGCAGTTGTGCAGCTCAGCTTACCCCCCTCCCTCCCCAGAGGAGGAGGAGAGCACCCTGTGGGTTACTCAATCCACCTCCCCTCCCCCTGGCCTGCCCTCAGTAGCCAAGGCTCGCTCCCAAACCAGGTTGCCAGCATTGTGTTAATGGTAGTGCTAACACTGCACTGGCAGGCAGCACTGATGCATCTTTTGAAAACAGCAGCAGAGCTGCTCAGATGAAGTTGAGCAGACACCGATAAAGGCTCAGTGTGCATTTGTGTTCACTTCCGACCCTACTGAAAATCTGTCCCTAGAACTTGTAGTGACCATTCTTTTAAATCTAGTGCATGGGAGGCAGCTAAACCTAAAGGGTTAAAGCATCAAGCTTCAAACCTGGAGACCCTAGGTTTGAAAGCCACAACCTCCGCATGCATACTGTGTGACACTGAGAAAGTCACTTAACCTCCCTGAGCTCCCAGAATGCACCTGGAAATGAGCTTCAGCTCACGGTGACTTTCCAGGTTAAAAATTCTAAAATAAAAAAAAAAAATCACAGGTGCATTTTCTACTTTTACTGTAAAATGTTATAATCAGAGTTAAATTTACCAAATAGAGAGCTATTACAAATGATTATACAAATATGACGAAAGTACTCTGTGCACTGTGGGTTGTCCTACCAGTTCAGAAATAACATAAGGCATGTAACATGTGATTGGTAAATGGGTCCTGCATTATCAGTTAAAATTTTCTTTGAATTTTTTTCAGCATATTTATCAAGGATAACCCAGCTAAGCTGCAACATCTTGTCTCTAGCGGGGTTTTGCCTTTACCCATTGGCACAACTCAGAGTCACACAGAGAGCATTTAGCTCTGATGGGGTTTAAACCTGTATGCATTCTTGAAAAGAGCAAGGTATTGTTGTCTACAACCATTTAAAGAATGGTGGGAATGAGTCAGTACTGGCTTTGCCTTCCGTTCTGTCTAATGTTATGTAAAACTCATGCTCTCCCGGTTTCCAAGTTGCTGTACTAACCACTAAAGGACCGCCATTTTGAAAGAACAAGCCATGTGGTACCCCTAAAATGCTAATTTGGGGGGAAAGGAGTAAGTCCTGTCAGTTGGAAACTGGCTTTGTAAAATGATGCAGCATCACTTACTTCAAGAATAATGTTAAGCACTAAATTCAGATATTTTATCAGTGGAACCATTTACTTTATAATTACTGGTACGCATTTTAATGCTCATATAACGGGTTTGTAAAAATGTGGTTACGACCACCTGGTTGTAATTAAGTGTTAAACTGGGTAGTTGTAATCAGTCCCTGTCAATCGCGCTCACATTGTTCGCGGCGCGAGCATTAGTAACTGAACTGCCGCCAGTTAAGTTAAACAAAATCCCACTCAAACACACAGGTTTTGCTTCACCAGTTTAAAACTGTACCTTACCTTTGCAGACCCTACATTAATTAAAAATGCTCATTAGTAATTATAATAATTATGGCCCCGGGGCCAGATGGGATGCATCCAAGGTTGCTCAAGGAATTGGCAACGGAACTAACTGAACCCCTGGTAGGGCTGTTCAATAGCTAAATTCATACAGGGGTAGTTCCAAAAGATCACAGGGTGCAGTGGACATAGTCCTGCTACATAATTTGGGGGTGGGGGTGGGGGGGGACAATGAGTAACCAGGTAACTATTGACATGTCACCTCTTATCTCTATTGTGGGTAAACTGATGGAGACACTAGTCAAAGAGGACCACATGGATTACCTGGAGAGCAATGGATTCCAGGACAGTAAGCAGCACAGGTTCGTGGCAGGAAGGTCTTGTCTGAGCAACCTGATAGTATTCTTTGACTGGGTAATGAGGGTAGTGGATAAGGGCCACATTGTGGATTTATTCTACTTCAATTTCAGCAATGCTTTTTTTATTTTCATCTTCTCTTTATCTACCCCAGACCTGGAACTCTCTCAGGCCACTCAGCTCGCCTATGCTGCTCTACCTCCCACTGTGATCCCCGCCTCCTCAAGGACATCACTTTCTCCCCAAACCCGGGGGACTAAGGCCCGAAGAGATCGAAGGGGGCAGAGGCAAGGATCCAATGTTGGGTGTGTGACAGTTTGGCACTGTGAGGGCTGTCGCCCATTTGGGCTGGAGGGGTATTTCCATGTTTTGTCCCGTGAGCTCCCCCCACCCCCTTAGCGTGGCGTGCAATGACACCAAGGCGCATAGCAACCCTGCCGGTGTCGGCCGTGCTCCCCTACAATCTGGTCCTGCGTGCTGTAATGCCCATGATCTCCATCAGAGGTCGCCAGTATGCTGGACTTCCTGAAGCCCTCCCCCAGGAGAGAAGAGGAGAGCAGCCCTCAGATGCTCAATCGTCTCCCTTCCCCTGCCGACCCCTGGCACCCGAGCTCACTCCCGAACCCGGGTCACCAGCGTGGTGTGAGGTGTGGCTATTTCAACAATGCTTTTGACTCAGTGCCTCACAGAAGGTTGCTGAAAACTTGGGACAGTGAGAGGATCTCAGATCTAGAAGTGGGTAGCCATTTGGGAACAAGTGACTACCAAACAGTGTGGTTCACGATAAACTCAGCTACAGAGTCAAGCCATACAAAAATGAGAGTTCTGGACTTCAAGAGGGCTGACTTTGGCAAGACGGGAGAGTGCCTTAGAAAAGCACTAGCAAACAGGTTAGAAGGAGGGGTGGAGCAACAATGGAGAAATATCAAACTGCCATCACAGAGGCAACAAGCCTTTGTATGAAGCAAATAAACAAATCAAAATGAAAGAAAATGCAACTATGGTTTTCAAAAGAAGTGGTGGTGAAGGTTAGGGAGAAAAAGATAGCATTTAGGAAGTATAAGGAAACACAGAAGGAGCAGGACAGAGAACTGTACAAGTTAAGATAGAAGGAAGCAGGTAGGGTAGTCAGAATAGCAAAGGCACAAACTGAGGAAAAGATAGCCAACTCAGTTAAGAAGGGGGATAAAACCTTTTATAGGTATATCAGGGAGAGTAGAAAGACAAAGAGAGGGATAGTGAGGCTGAATAGAATGGAATGGATGGTGGGTGGGCAGAAAGTGACAGTGAAAAAGCAGGGATACTGAATGAATACTTCTGTTCAGTATTCACAAAAGAGGAAGTGGGGGAGGTGCCTAATCCAATTAACAGAAGCACTCTGGAGAGGGGGTCGATCCAGTCCTTTCACAAAAGAAAGGGTTCTGAAAGAACTCCTAAAACTGAAGGTGGACAAAGCAATGGGGTCAGATGGAATTCACTCCAGAATTCTAAAAGAATTAAGCAGAGAACTAGTGACACCACTGACTACCCTTTTTAACAAATCATGGGAAGATGGTGTGGTACCTAAGGACTGGAAGAAGGCTGATGTGATTCCCCTTCACAAAAGTGGGACCAAAACAGAGGCAGGAAACTACAGATCTATCAGTTTGACCTCTGTGGTAGGGAAAGTGATGGAATCACTTCTGAAGGAAAGAACTGTTGAGTACCTAGAGGCCAGTGGGGCACAGGACCCAAGGCAGCATGGGTTCACAGTGGGAAGGTCATGTCAGGCGAATCTAATTGATTTCTTTGACTGGGTGACCAAAGTATTAGACCAAGGAGGGGCTGTGGACATGGCCTACCTAGACTTTAGCAAGGCATTTGACATAGTCCCACACAAAAGATTAGTAGTCAAATTAACCAGCCTGGGAGTGGGTCCCAGGGTGGTAGCCTGGGTAAAACATTGGCTGAACAATAGGACACAGAAGGTAATTGTAAATGGAGTCCACTCTGAAGAAAGAGGGGTTACTAGTGGGGTACCGCAGGGTTCAGTACTGGGTCCAGTCCTTTTTAATGTCTTTATAAGTGACACTGCAGAGGCACTGGAAGGAAAAGTATGCCTCTTTGCAGATGACACAAAGATCTGCAACAGGGTTGATACACAAGGAGGTGTGGAAAGGATGAAAAGGGACTTGGCAAGGTTGGAGGAATGGTCAGAAGCGTGGCAGCTTGGATTCAATGCAATGAAGTGCAAAGTAATGCACCTGGGAAACAAAAACCCAGGGGGAAGAGGTAGTAACAACAACAAAAATGGAAAGGGACCTGGGGATAATCATATCAGATGACCTTAAGGTTGGCAAGCAATGTGAGAAGGCGGTAGGAAGGGCTGGGGGGATACTGGGATGTATAGAGAGAGGCATCACCAGCAGAAAACAGGAAGTTGTTATCCCCCTGTACAGACAGTTGGTGAGACCCCATCTGGAGTACTGTGTCCAGTTCTGGAGACTCCATCTCCCTAAGGACATAGACAGGATGGAGGCAGTTCAGAGGAGGGCAACTAAAATGGTGCAGGGTCTGCAAGAGAAGCCATACGAGGAGAGACTAAAGGAGCTTAATGTGTATACCCTTGAGGAAAGGAGGGAGAGGGGGGACATGATAGAAATGTTTAAGTACCTCAGTAAAATCAACGAAGTCCAAGTGGGTAGCATGTTTCAGAAAAAGAGATGTGCAAGAGCAAGGGGGCACAATTTGAAGATAGAGGGGGGACAGCTCAGGGGCAATGTGAGGAAGTATTTTTTCACAGAGAGGGTGGTGGATGCATGCAACAGCCTTCCAGAGGAGGTTGTGGGGTCTAAAACTGTGGGATAATTCAAGAATGCATGGGACAGACATAAGGCAATTTTTGTGGGGGGTAGGAAGAAATAGGCTGTTGGTTAAATAGGATCTGCAGCTTATCCTCTAGGTAGGAAAATGGGCAGACTAGGTGGGTCAAGCGGTCCTTCCCTGCCTTCAAAGTCTATGTTTCTATGTTTCTATGTAGGATCCAGGAGCAGTGAAAGACACAGATAGATGGATGAGAGACTGCTTGGAAGGAAGACAGCAGAGGTTTCTAGTTAACAGATATAAATCAGAAGGGAGGGAGGTCACCAGAGGGGTGCCACAAGATTTTGTCCTGGGTCCAGTCTTTGTTTTTTTAATCCTCTTTTATCCTCTTGGTCTGGGCAACTTCCCATCCTCTGGCCACCCCAGCCCAGACACACCAACTTATCCTGGGACCTACTGAAAGCATCTGCCACCAGGACGTACTCCCCCAGCAGGGGTCCCTAACCACCCCCTCTTCAAAGCATATCTGGTTATGCGTCGACAGGCATAGGTGGTCTGGTGCGAGACCTGCAGGTGACCAGAGTCATCCTGCCAGCCTGGATGTCCTGTGTTCTCCCCTTGGAGGAGCACACATGCAATGACATGATGCATGTCATGCACTCTTGTACAGCTTGCGTCGGCATCCATTACTCCTCCTAGCACACTGGTGGTCCGAACTGCCCTACCGCCTAGCATCCACTAGGGGCCAGGCACAGTCTGGGTTCAATGACCCTGCCTCCCCAGAGGAGGAGAGCAGTCTTACAGATGCTCGACCCTCCCCCCCGGAAGACCCTCCATGCCCCAGGTTCACTCTCGAACCCGGGTTGTCAGCACTGCTTATGATAGCACTACTGCTGCACCAAAGGGTAGCTGGGTCCAGTCCTTTTCAACATGCTCATCAGTGACGTAAGAGAAGGAATCTAGGGCAAGATGTGTCTTCACAGATGACACTAAGCTCTGTGGCAGGGCAGACAATGACGAGGAAGTTAGGAAGATGCAGAAAGACTTGCAAAGGCTAGAGAGGTAGTAAAACGTTTGGCAGTTGAAATTCAGTGCCAAAAAGTGCAGGATAATGCACATAGGAACAAGAACCCCAGGACAGAGTACTGGATAGGGGAGTAAAGCTGGACATGGCCTCTGAGGAACTAGACCAAGGAGTCTTTATCAGTGACTCATAGTGACAGTGAAACAATCAAAACAGTATAACAAATCCTACAGTAAGGCACACAGGATGCTGGAGTGTATAGGAAGGGAACTGACAGCAGAAGGAAGTTCTGTAGAGCACTGGTAAGACCCCACCTGGAGTATTGTGCCCAGTTTTGGAGTCCTCACCCAAGGAAAGATAAGGACAGGCTGGAGACAGTGCAACATAGGGTGACCAGAATGATTTAGGGCCAGCAGGCAGATCTTATGAGGACCGACTCAAGGCACTGAACATGTACGGGCTAGAGGCAAGACGACAGAGGGAAGATATGATAGACACATTCAGCTTTTGAAAGGAATAAACAAGGTAAACTGTGAGGAACTATTCAATATGAGTCGTGGATGAAGAAAACAGGGACATGAGTGGAAACTGATAGAGGGAGGTTGAAGAGTGACAGGAGGTAGTTTTATTTTACTGACAGGATGGTGGAGACATATAACAATCTCCCAGCTGATAAGGTGGGTGCCAGAACCATTAATAGTTTGAAACATGGCTGGGGCAGAGCGAAGGGCTTAGTGGTTGCTCAGGGTGGTAGTGATATAGCAGGGAGCATGGGGTGGATAGTGTGGTTAGAGCCCTGTATGGACAATAGGTCCTGGATTTGTCAGGGTTTATTGGCAGACTGGATGGACAAATGGCCTTTTCTGCAGTCATTTTCTATGTTTCTTAAAAAAAAAAAAAAAAATTGTGGTCTAGCCAGTGGCGTGGAGAGCTGAGGCACCCAAGGCCTTACCCCTTGCCACACTAGTGAACCGGGTTCGGGAACAGTCGTGAGTTGCTCGGGGGCTGGCCGGGGGAGGAAGGATCGAGCATGTGGAGGACAGCTCTCCTCGGTGAGGGAGGAGGGTTTACATTACCCGCTGTCGACTTCCACCTGGAGGTGTCCAGGTGGCAGCACAAGTCTGGGCATATCGTGTAGGCGGACACTGCCTAGACATCTGAGGAAGTCTCCATGGAGGTAGAGCTCATTATTATGCCACTATACTGCTGGGTCCAGGGGAAAACCTAACCAAGGAGGAAAATCTCTCCTGGCTTCAGGATGGTGTAGTTTTGTTTGTTACTGTAATGACCCTGATGTGGAACCTATGTAATGAGCCTGTACTCAAAGGTTAATCCGAGCTCTAAATAAATAAATAAATAATGTATGGTCCCTCTCAAGCTCTGCATTGGCGACTGGGCTCCTGCCATTTTCCAGTAAGCTAGGATACCGGCAAGAAGAAAGTCCCACGGAAGCTGAGTGACAGAGGTGAGGGGATCGGATAGAAGGGGGTGTGCTGTCAGCAACTGGAGCATAAGCACCTACATAGAAAAAAAAAACATGGGTTGATGTGTGTGTATATACCAGAATTTGACACACACACTCAGTGTGGGATGCTTTCATAAGCCACTCGAGCTTCACTCTTGAGGTTTATGGAGCATCCCAGATCATGGGTGTATGTAAAATTCTGGTTACACACACCCACCCACCCATGTATTATTCTGTGTGCAATACATGTAATTACTGATCTTACTTTAAGAGGGCTCTTGCAGTAGGTACTCACATATAGGACTAAGCTGCCAGGCGCCAGGACCACACGGAAAATTTCTGGCTAGCAGTGTCCAGTGGGGGACCGCCCCCGACGTCACATGACTGACGTCAGCATGACCAGCTATATAAGGGCGATCCCACCCGCCTTCCAGTTCTTTCCTGCCGTCAACCTATGCACGTCGGACCTCGCAGAAGAACGCTGCTACTGTCGACGCCATCTTCGGAAGAGTATAGTTCAAAACATTTTTTAAATTAATCATTCAATTGTATTCTCGATATTATTTGTCTACAAAATCATCATGCATGTCATCTCCAGTGCCTTCAGACTCGCATAAGAACAAGTGCAATTCCTGTGGAACTGAGCTCCCTCACAAGGATGACCATTTTTGCCTGGGCCCAGGCCATAAGATAGAAGGGTGTGAGCACTGCCAGGAGTTTAACTCGGCCACACGTAAACATCAGCAACAGTGCCTGGAAGCACATCTTTTAAAAGAAAAGAAGGCCAATATGGAGAAGGAGCTGAAAAAACTCAGGCAATCATCGTCCTCTCTGGGGGGCCACCATAAAAAGAAAAAGGACAAGGAGAAACAGCAGGCCCGGGAAGGGTCCCCAGCAATCCCGCCAACTCCGGCCAGAGTCGCGGCCCTTAATGTAATTTCCCCTCCGGAGGATCAGCCTTTGACATCCATTTTGGTGGCTATCAAACAGCCTTCAGCCCCCCCATCCGGCCCGGGCTCGGGCCCAACGGGAGCCTCTAGAGATCAGAAGTCACCCACCTCCTCTAAGGCCCCAAGATTCAGAGGCCTAGTGGATACAGAGTAGAACCGGTAAGTCGAGGAGTTCCAGCTCCTCTGGTTCTCGCATGACTGTGGCTGGCAACTGCCTGCTGGTTCCTCCAATGGCCGCCCAGCCCCGGACCCTCCGTCAGGCCCCAATAACAGGCCTGACAAAGAGGTGATGATCCAGCTGACACGTGAGATGCAGCTGACGATGGAGATTACTCTGACTTCTCCCTTACCGCCGATGGAGACGGTATCTCCAGCTTCCCCCCACTGGGGTTGTGGAGGAAGGAGACTACCCACCGTTGGGAGTTTCATCACCCCCTGTGCTGGAGCCTCAGATGCCTGAGCCACCGTCAGACCAGAAGAATGCTCTGACTCCCTCAGGCATTTCGGTCCCTCAAGGTCCGCCATCTGGCCCGATGCCTGGACCATCTGGACCCATGTTTCTGTCTCCTCCATCAGGACCTCATGCACCCCCAACGGGAAGTTGTCTGGACCTGATGATCCCTCCATCAGGGCTGATGCCGGGCCCTTTGGCCCCTCTGTCAGGTCCTACGACAGGACTGTCTGGCCATTCTTTTGGGCAGCCGACGCCAGGCTACCCATCGCCACATTACCCTATGCCAGGGTACCAGACGCCACATTATCTGACGTCAGGTTTTCAAAGGTTTCAGGTTTAGGAGGCAGTATAGCAGAGTGGTCTAAGGCTCTGAGCTGCAAATCTGGTGACATCCAGCAGACCAGACCTGGGTTTGAATCCCACAGCTTCCACTTGCATACTGTGTGACCCTGAGCAAGTCACTTAACCTGCTTGTGCTCCCAGGTCGCTCCTGTAAAAAAAAGCTTTCAGCTTAGTGTGCTATACCTGGTTAAACAACCAAATAAAAAAAAAAAAAAAATGCCAGGTTACCCTCCATCGGGTTTCAACAACCCGTACTATAGGTACCCGAGATATGGGTTTTCCAATCCACCTCCACAGCCACAAGAGGACTTACAGGTGGAAGCAAAGTCGCAACTCACGTCGGAGCTGGAAAAGCACCAACCACCGACGGCTCTGACACTGGCTTCAAGGCCTCTTTCACTAGATCCTCCCCCACCATCCAGCCCTAAGGTCCTGACATCAGGCAGACAACCAAAACCCTTACCCAATCCATGGCCCTGGGAAATGTCAAGGCCGATGGACTTCTCAAGACCAGTCGACTTACCGCTTCCTGCCATCAGTTCACCCAGTGACGATTCCTCGGACTCGGACAGTGACACCGTTTACTCTGACTCCAACCTGGATACCCCCGCATTGGAGGACCCTGGACCAAAAGAGTCTCCCAAGTCCCCTCCTGAGGACCCTTCCTTCTTGGAGCTCCTCAAGAAAATTCAAGCAGCCTATGAATGGTGCACAGTTGCCCAGGATCCACAGAGGCAGAGACTGGTGCCTCACCTGGACTTGGCAGACTCTTCTCCAACCCTCATTCCACCCTGGATAGCAACACATGAGGACTTGGTCACTACTATCTGGAGACAGCCTTTCTCGCTCGCACCAGTGGCCAGGAAAGCAGATAGACTTTATCAAACCCCAGACAATAAGGACTACCTCAGCATCCACCCTAAAGCTGATTCAGTAGTCATCAGTGCGGCCCACGATAGGTACGCAAGACCGAAACATCTTAGTGCTTCCCCTCCTGATAAGGAGTCTAAGATTCTTGACCAGTATGGCAAGAAGATGTATTCTTCTTCCACTTTAGGAATCAGGGCACTGAACTACGTCACCCATATGGGAGACTACAAAAAATCGGTCTTGGGTCAGTTAGAGTCAAAAGTGGATTCCCTTCAGGACTTGTCTTTGAAAGAGGAGATGGCAGATCTGGTTAGGTCGGCCAGATCCACCTGCAGACATATGTTATGAGCCACCTATGATGCAGTAGATGCTGCAGGTAGAGGTTCAGCATCAGCCATTAGCCTTCGATGCCACGCATTGGCTTCGGATCTCAGGCTTGGCACCCGAGGTCCAGACTGCCATACAGGATGCCCCATTCAGCGGGTCAGTCCTTTTCGGCAGAGACATCAAGGACATAATAACTGACCTCCAGGATAAGGGCAAGGCCTTACAGTCTGTACAATGTATGTACAAACCTCTGCAGAAGCTGAAACAGCCATTTTGGAGACAGCAATGTCACCAACAAAGACAGAACCAGAAACAACGTCAAAACAAATGTCGGGCAACTTCGGCTGCTAGAGCCCTCCTGGCCAAATCCCACAATGCCTGGGGCACTGCAGCCTCTTCCTTGCCCTCTGCCTCCTGACTCCTTAACCCTCCCACCTCCACTGGTATACACCCCAGAGGAGCCAGTAGAGGAAGGTTCAATCACCTACCAGAGTGGGAGAAAATAACAAGACTCATGGGTGCTACAACTGGTGGCAAAAGGCCACACAGTAGAATTCATAGACAGACTTCCAACAAAACCTCCAGGTCACTCATTCTACTCACCCCACCACTTGCCCTTGGTAAGAGAGGAAAAAACATCTCTGCTGACAAAAGCAGCAATAGAACCAGTTCTCGTAATAAATCAAGGGAAAGGTTACTACTTGCACTTCTTCCTGGTTCCCAAGAAGACAGGTGACCTCAGACCAATTCTAGATCTGAGCTCTCTCAACCTCTTCAAAGATTACAAGAGGTTCAGAATGCTGTCTCTTCCCAGCTTACTTCCTCTGTTACAGAAGGGTCCGTGGCTCTGCGCCCTGGATATGCAGGATGCCTACTTGCATATCCCGATCTGTCCACCACACTGCAGATTCCTCTGCTTTTGTTTTCAGGAGAGCATTTCCAGTTCAAAGCCCTCCCCTTTGGCCTATCTTCAACACCCAGGGTGTTCACAAAATGCCTAGTGGTGGTGGTGGCAGCTTTTCTGCACACACAGGGGGTCCAACTGTACCCATACCTGGATGACTGGCTGATATCAGCTCCATTGAGGGATGCCCTAGTCAGGTCTCTGGCCCTTACACTGGACACTACCCAATGGGTGGGCATTATAGGAGGCAGTATAGCGCAGTGGTCTAAGGCTCTGAGCTGCAAATCTGGTGACATCCAGCAGACCAGACCTGGGTTTGAATCCCACAGCTTCCACTTGCATACTGTGTGACCCTGAGCAAGTCACTTAACCTCCTTGTGCTCCCATGTCGCTCCTGTAAAAAAGCTTTCAGCTTAGTGTGCTATACCTGGTTAAATAAATAATGGTCAGTTATGCCAAATCCCAATTGGTCCCTACCCAACAGCTCCAATTTATTGAAGCAGTGTTGGACACAGTCCAGGGCAAAGCTTTCCTGCCACAAGACAGGATAGTGACATTGCAACACCAAGCACACTTAGTGGCTTCACAGAAGAGGGTATCAGCCAGAGCAATCCTTTGACTGCTAGGGCTCATGGCGGTGGCCATCCCTTTGGTCCCCTTAGCCAGACTACACATGAGAATCTCTCAGTGGACCCTCAGAGTGTAGTGGGACCAGAGATCAGATGATCTGGACCACAAGATCCTAGTTTTGGATATGATGGTACACAATCTTTCATGGTGGCAAAACCAGGATAACCTCTCCAAGGGGGTTCCATTTTGCTCAGACAACCCCTCCCAATCCCTAACAATGGATGCTTCAAGCCTGGGATGAGAGCACACCTGGGACCCCACAGGACACAGCCTGGGACCCCACAGGACACAGGGTCTTTGGTCCCACGTCAAACTGTCTCTTCATATCAACGTACTCGAGATGAGAGCAGTGTTGAATGCCCTTGAGGCTTTCCAACAACTAATTCATCTGGGTCATCTTATGATTCAGATAGACAACATGTGTGTAGTCTGGTACATAAACAAACAAGGTGAACTTGCTCTTATCCTCTTTGTCGGGAAGCGGTGAGAGTGTGGTAGCAGCCAACCACAACATTAATTTGCCGGCAGTCCATGTGCCAGGCATTCAAAACATCCTGGCAGATGCACTCAGCCACACGCAAGCCAGAGCACATGAGTGGGAGCTCAGACAGTCGGTGGTAAACGGCATCTTCACAAGGTGGGGGAGACCTCAAATAGATCTGTTCGCCTCCCCACTCATCGCAAAACTACTAACCTTCTGCTTGCTTGCTCCAAGGTGTGGTGTTTTCTGGTGAGACATGCTGTCTCTTTGCTGGAGGGGGAGGTACGTGTATGCCTTCCCTCCACTCCCATTGATTTAGAGAGTACTAATGAAGCCCAGGCAGAAGGAGCATGGATGATTCTCATTGGTCCCTTCTGGCCGAGACAAATATGGTTCTCTACTGCAACAACTGTCGGTGTAACCTCCTTTTCCACTGCCGGTCTCTCAAGATCTCTTGACACAGGAACAGAGGATTCTGATACATCCAGGTCTCAAGTCCCTTCATCTGCATGCATGGCACCTACTGACATAGCTGCTGCTCATTTTGGGGTTTCCCTGAAGGTAGCACAAATTCTGGTGGAGGCCAGAAAGCCCTCCACCAGAGCCACATATGCCATGAAATGGAAATGTTTTTTCCATCTGGGCAGACTCGAAAGGGATAGAACCTTTCTCCTGTTCAGTCAAGAAGGTCTTAGATTACATGCTGCATCTCTATGACTTGTGTCTTAGTTACTCAACTCGAAAAGTACACTTATCAGCCATTTCTGCCTATCACATTCCTGTGGGACAAAAGACTTTGGCCCAGTCGGAGAGATCCAAAACTTTCCTCAAAGGAATCCTCCATCTGAAACCACCAATATGGAGCCCTGCTCCTCCCTGAGACCTGAATTTCATACTAGAGAAACTCACTCTACCCCCTTTCGAGCCAGCAGCAAGTTTAGACATGCGCTATCTTTCTTGGAAAGTGCTTTTTCTAGTAGCCATCACTTTAGCTAGAAGGATTTCAGAGCTTCAGGCTCTCATGTGTAAGGTTCCTTCTTGATTTTCCATAGAGACCAGGTGGCTCTACGAACCAATCCTAATTTCTTACCCAACGTGGTATCAGAATCCACCTTGAATCAGTCACTGGACTTGCCAGTGTACTATCCGAAGCACTCTAATAGGGGTGAAGCACTTCTGCACACTCTGAATGTACACAGAATTCTTCAGTACTATATGGATGGGACAAAGTCTGTCCGTAAGACTGACCAGTTGTTTGTTTCCTTTGCACCCGAAAGAGAGGGTGCAGCTGTTTCTAAACAGTGTTTATCTAAATGGTTGGCAAACTGCATTACTTTATCAGAAGTACAACAAAACTCTTCCAGATCAGGTTAAAGGACATTCAACCAGAGGCATGGCTGCTTCTGCTGCTTGTTTCAGGAATGTTTCAGCCGCAGACATTTGCATGGCTACAACTTGGAGTTCTGTCCACACCTTTACCAAGCATTGCAGTTTGGACATTGCATCTAGGTGCAGAGCAGGCTTTGGCTTTGCTGTTCTACAGGAACTCCTTTTATGAGTCTCCTGGAGTTGTCGGTAAACCCATTCCTGCCTCCCATGCCTCTTACTTGTCTCAGGTCACTGCTTGGGACTCAGTCCTATATTTTTTTATTTATTTTTGAAAGTCAGATTTACAACCTTTGAGTCAGGGACTCATTTACAAAGGCACCTCGTCGCAGGGAGGGTATACATGGTTACAGTGTGAGATACAACAGTGGTAACATACAGGTGCAATACAGATAACAAAAGAACACAATATAACAGTGGTTTATGGAATAAAGTTACATGCAGTAAATAGCAGTTGTATAAAGTATAACAATAGTAGAAGTCACAACCCTGGTCATACTGGGGAAATACCTATGTGGAAGGGTGGGGAGAAACAGGGGTGAGGAGAGGAAAGAAAAAAGGGGGGAGAGTAGTCCAATGGACATTGTCAAGGCTATGGGCCAGAAACAGGGAGGGACCCCAACATTAGGTTGATTAAGGGCAACTACAGCTTCAGGCGCCAAAGAGGTGGTTACGGAGAGTGACTTTAAAGTACCTACTGCAAAAGCCCTCTCGAAGTAATATAGTACAGTTACGTAAGAACTTACCGTAACAGTAGATCTTCAAGAGAGGATCTTGCAGTAGGTACTGCTTTCCCGTCCAATCTCCCCCTGCATTTCCTTCTGTGGTTTATCATATTGGCCTTTTGGCTGTAGGAGTCCTCTCCTTTTCTCCTGTCTCACCTTTCCAGGTCTCCGGCAGGAGAACTGGAGGCGGTCGTGAGGACCGCTCCTTATATAGCGTCACTCTGACGTCAGTCATGTGATGTCGGACACTGCTAGCTAGAAGTTTTCCATGTGGTCCTAGTGCCTGGTGGCTTAGTCCTATGTGTGAGTACCTACTGCAAGAGCCTCTCTCAAAGATCTACTGTTACGGTAAGTTCTTACATAACTGTACTTTCCTACTAGGTTGCCAGCCAAGAGGGTACTCAATACTGTACCCTGGATTTGTGTCACCTGCCTGTGGTGATGCTGATGGTCTGGATGTACTGTAGACAACATAGAAGATTTTATTGGTAGAGCTATTGGCTGTAGAACAGAAGCAAGATATTTTTTATTGTACTCTTTCCTTACTTCCCCTGGATGGCCCTATGGCCCTACCTTTGCACTTGTCAGATCCTACAACTCTAGCCAAGAGCCCCCATGGTTTATACCATGTGGTGGGGCCTTCAGGGGCATCCTCCTCTGAAAATTCCTCCAGAGTGGCCATTGAGTACTGGGACATCATTAAACTGTCTGAGGAGGTTTTTTCTTCATTTCTCACAGCCTCCTCCTCCTCAACTGGGTTTTTGCACTCCTGTATACTGTTCCAGCTACGCCACCACCTATGGTCATCCAGTACCACCACCACCTGTAGTCACCCAACAATACAATCTGTGGACACCTCCAAAAACAACATCTGTTGTCACCCAACAAGACCACCTGTATGCACCCAGCACCACCATGTGTAAGCACCCAGCATCACCACCTATAGAAATTCCAGAACTACCACCTGTGATCACTCAGCACTATCACATGTAGTCACCCAACACCACCTGTAGTCACCCAACACTACCACGTGCAGTTACCCAGTACCACTACTTCTGCTCACCCAACACAACTAGCTGTAGTCAACCAGCACTACCACCTGTAGTTGCCCAACAGTAACACCTGTAGTCAACAAGCACAAACACTTGTAGTCACCCAGCACTACCACCTATAGTCACCCAACATTATCACCTGTGATCACCCAGCACTACCACGTGTAGTCACCCAGCACTTCTGCCTGTGGTCACCCACCACCACCACTTGTGATCACCCAACTCCAACACCTGAAGTTAGCAAGCGCCACCACCTACAGTTAGCCAGCACTACCACTTGTAGTCACCCAGCACCACCACCACCACCTGTAGTCACCAAGCACCACCACCTGTGGTCACGCAGCACCATCACTTGTGGACACTCAGCACCATCACCTGTAGTCACCCAGCACTACCACCAGTAGTCACACAGCAGTACCACCTGTGGTCACCCAGAACTGGTATAGTCACTCAGCACCACAGCCTATAGTCACCCTGCACCACCATTTGTAGTCACGCTTTACCACCGCTTGCAGTCACCTGACACTACCACCTGTGGTCTCCATAGCACCACCTGTAGTCACCAGCACTGTAGTCACCCAGAACTACCACCTGTAGTCACCCAGCACTAGCACCTGTGGTCACTCAGCACTACCACCTGTAGTCACCCAGGTCTACCACCTATAGTAACCCAGCACTAGCACCTGTGGTCACTCAGCACTACCACCTGTAGTCACCCAGGTCTACCACCTGTAGTAACCCAGCACTACTACTACCTGTGGTCACACAGAACTACCACATGGGATCACCCAGCATCACCACGTGTGGTCCCCAAGCACTACCACATCTGGTCACCCAGCAATACCACCTGTGGTCACCCAGCACAACCACCTGTAGTCACCCAACCCTACCACTTGTGAACAACCAGCACCAACACCTGCACCCAGCACTACCACCTGAGGTCACCCAGACCCACCACATGTAGTCATCCAGCACTAGCAGAACCACGTGTGGTCACTCATTACTACCATCTGTGGTCAGCCAGCACCACCACCTGTAGTTATCCAGCAATACCACCTGTGGCCATCCAGCACTACCACCAGTGGTCACCTAGCACTACCACCTGTGATTACTGAACATCACCACCTGTGGTCAGCCAGTGCCACCACCCATGCTCAGCCAGCACCACCACTTGAGATCTCCCAGTGCAACCACCTGTATTCACCAAGCACCACCACCTGTAATCACCCAGCACCACCACTTGTGATCAGCCAGCACTACCACTTGTAGGCACCCAGCACCACCACCTGTAGTCATCCAGAACTATCACCTGTGGTCACCCATTACTACCACATGCAGTCACCAAACAACACTACCTATAGTCACCCAACACTACCTCGTTTAGTCACCCAGCACTACCACCTCTGCTCACCCAGCACTACCACCTGTGGTCTCCCAGCACTACCATCTGTGGTCACACAACAACACCTGCAGTCACCCAGAAATTTCACCTGTAATCACACAGTAGTACCACATGTGGTCACTCAGTACTACCACCTGTAGTTACCTAACATTACCATCTGTAGTCACTCAGCCCTACCACCTGTAGTTACCCCGGTACCATCACCTTTGTTCACCCAGCACTACCACTTGTAGTCAGCCAGCACTACCACATGTAGTCTTCCAGCACCACCACCTGGGCACACAGAACTACCACATGTGATCACCCAGCACCACCACCACATGTGGTTCCCAAGCACTACCACATCTGGTCACCTAGCATTACCACCTGTGGTCACCCAGCACCACCACCACCCACAGTCACCGAGCACCACCACCTGTAGACATCCAACCCTACCACTTGTGAACACCCAGCACCAACACCTGCACCCAGCATTACCACCTGAGGTCACCTGGATCTGCCACATGTAGTCATCCAGCACTAGCAGGACCACCTGTGGTCACTCATTACTACCATCTGTGGTCAGCCATCACCACCACCTGTAGTTATCCAGCAATACCACCTGTAGCCATCCAGCACTACTATCTGTGGTCACACAACACCTGCAGTCACTCAGTACTACCACCTGTAGTTACCTAACATTACCATCTGTAGTCACCCAGCACTACCACCTGTAGTTACCCAGCACCACCACCTCTGTTCACCCAGCACTACCACTTGTAGTCAGTCAGCACTACCATAAGTAGTCTTCCAGCACCACCTCTTGGGCCACCCAGCACCCCCAACTGTGGTCACACAACAACAACACCTGCAGTCACCCAGAACTTCCACCTGTAATCACCCAGTAGTGTGAAGCTTGGCTAGCTGGTTATGATTGTTCAATGATATTTGTAACATAGAATGTGGTATGTGTTTGTCTCACATAAGACAGCTGTGCTATGGGTGCCCCCCCCCCCCAGGTTTCAGAGATGCTAAGGATATATTAACCTGAAACCAGGAGGTAATTAAAAGACTAGAGAGACTTAATTAAGGGTCTCCTGTTTATCTGACTTAATTAGAGCTGAACCAGCTACCAGGATATAGGGCTTGTAAACTTTTATGACATCTTAGAGGGAAAACATGTTATAAAACCATGGTGTGAAAAGCTGTAAAACCTTTGATGCCTCGGGAATAGGAACTGCTTGAGATCAAAAGAGAAAATGTTAATTAAGGAGTCATATTTGGGAAATGAGTTCTTGCTGATGTCACCTTATTTAGTACACCTTCTGATAGGACATCCTCTTTTCATATCTTTTGTATTTAACAAGGAGGAGCTAGATGACACACAAAAGGGGTGGGAGAGAGACACAGTTTAACTAGGACTTGTGTCTGATCTTTGTGACATATCTTTTTGGGCTCTTAAGAAACAAGATCTAACTATAAGCACTATAGAGGTAATACATCAGATAGAAAAAGTCTAATTGTATTGTGGTATGAGTTTATGTGTTGTACTTTAACCTTGTTCTTTTAAGTGATTGTATGTTCAGAGCTTGATGGTGTTACTAAACTGGGAAAAGGTAAGAATATACCTAAGGTCTTTTATAGAGTTTTAAGGGTTCATTTTGGATATCTGGTTAGGTGCCCTTAGGCGAAAGATATCTGGCCCCCCCCCCAAAGAGCAGATTATCTGAGCCTGTACATTTGGGTACACTAGCATAAGGTTCACAGTTTGAATCCCCACAGAACTTGAGTCTAAAGGTGATTCGGACCCACAAGAAGACAGGAGGGTTACCCTGTCTGTTACCTGTTCACAATACTGCGCTCAGGGGTTGGCACTGTGGGAGCAGAGGGCTTGACCTGCTGAGTGCGTTTGTGACAAGTAGTACCACCTTTAGTCACCTAACATTACCATCTGTAGTCACCCAGCACTACCACCTGACGTCACCCATATCTACCACATGTAGTCATCCAGCACTAGCAGGACAACCTGTGGTCACTCATTAGTACCATCTGTGGTCAGCCAGCACCACCTGTGGCCATCCAGCACTACCATCTGTGGTCACACAACACCTGCAGTCACTCAGTACTATCACCTGTAGTTACCTAACATTACCACCTGTAGTCACCCAGCACTACCCCCTGTAGTTACCTAACATTACAATTTGTAGTTACCCAGCACCACCACCTCTACACACCCAGCACTACCACTTGTAGGCAGTCAGCACTACCACATGTAGTCTTCCAGCACCACCACCTGGGCAACCCATCACTGCCAACTGTGGTCACACAACACCACCTGCAGTCACCCAGAACTTCCACCTGTAATCACCCAATACTACCACCTGTAGTCACCTAATATTACCATCTATAGTCACCCAGCACTACCACCTGTAGTCACCCAGCACTACTACCTGTGGTCACCCAGAGCTACCACATGCAGTCATCCAGCACTACTACCTGATGTCAGCAGCACCACCACCTGTAGTCCATAGCTCTAACACTTGGAATCACCCAGCACAACCACCTGTAGTCAGCCAGCACTACCACCTGTAGTCTTCCAGAACCACCTCCTGTGGCCACCCAGCACTACCACCAGTTATCACACAATAACACCACCTGTATTCATGCAGAACTACCACCTGTAGTTACCCAGCACGACCACCTGTACTCGTCCAGCACGACCACCTGCAGTAACCAGGCACTACCACCGGTGTTCACCAATCACCACCACCTGTGGTCACCCAGCACCACCACCTGGTGTCATCCAGCACTACCTTCTGTATTCACCCAGCACCACCACATGTGGTCACCCAGCACCATCACCTATGATCACCCAGCACTATCAGCTGTGGTAACCCAGCACCACCACCTGTAGTCACTCAGCACTACCACCTGTGAACACACAGCACCAACACCTGTAGCCACCCAGCACTATCAACTGTGGTCACCCAGCGCTATCACATGTAGTCATTCAGCACTACCACCTGAAGTCATCCAGCACCATCACCTGTAGTTACTAAGCACCACCACCTATAGTCACCCAGAAATACCACCTGTAGTCACCCAGCACTACCACCTATAATCACCTAGTACTATCACTTGTGGGCACTCAGCACTACCACTTGTAGTCAACAAGCATTACCACCTGTAATTAGCCAGCACTACCACTTGTAGTCACCCAACACCACCAGCTGTAGTTTCCCAGCACTAACACCTGTAGTCACCCAGCACTACCACTTCTGGTCAACCATTACTCCCACCTGTGGTCAGCCAGCACCACCACCTCTACGTATCCAGCAATACCACCTGTGGCCACCAAGCACTACCACCTGCAGTCACCTAGCACTACCATCTGTGGCCAACCAGCACTAACACCTGCAGTCATCCAGCACTACCACCTGAAGTCAACAGCACCAGCACTTGTAGTCCCCAGCACTAACACCTGTAGTCACCCTGCACTACCACCTGTAGTCAACCAGCACTACCACCTGTAGTCTCCCAGCACCACCTCCTGTGGCCACCCAGCTCTACCACCAGTGGTCACACAACACCACCTGTAGTCACCCAGCACTACCACCTTTAATCAACAAACACTACCACATGTAGTCACCCAGAACATCCACCTGTAATCACCCAGTACTACCACTTGTGGTCATTGAGCACTACCATCTGTAGTCACCTAGCATTACCACCTGTAGTCAACAAGTACTACCACCTGTGATCACACAGCACCACCACCTGTGATCACCCAGCACCACCACCTGTGGTCACCTAACACTACCACCTGTGATCAGCCAGCACCACCACCAGTTGTCACCCAGCACTACCAGCTGTAGCCACCCTGCACCACCACATGTGGTCAGCCAACACTACCACCTGTGATCACACAGCACCAACACCTGTAGCCACCCAGCACTACTACATGTAATCATTCAGCACAACTACCTGAAGTAATTTAGCACCGCCACCTGTAGTTACCAAGCATCACCACCTGTAGTCACCAGCGTCACCATCTGTGGTCATTTAGCACAACTACGTATGTCACCCAGCACTATCACCAGTAGTCAGCCAGCACTACAACCTCTGGTCTCCCAGCATCACCACCTGGGGCCACACAGCACCACCACCTGTAATCACACAGAACTACCACCTGTAGTCACTCAGCACTACCACCTATAGGCACCCAGAACTTCCACCTGTAATCACCTAGTACTATCGCTGTGGTCACCTAGCATTATCACCTGCTGTCACCCAGCACTACCAGCTGTAGTTACCCAGCACTACTACCTGTGGTCACCCAGCACTACCACCTGTGTCATCCAGCACTACAACATGCAGTCATCTGGCACTACCACCTGAAGTCACCCAGCACCACCATCTGTAGTCCCCAAGCACTAAACCTGTATTCACCCAGCACTACCACCTGTGGTCAGCCAGAACCACCACCTGCAGTCAGCCAGCACTACCACCTGTACTCACCCAGCACTACCACCTGTGGTCACCCAACAACTTGTAGTCACTCAGCACTTCAGCACTACCACCTATGATCACCCAGCACCACCACCTGTGATCACCCACCACCACCTGTGTTCAGCCAGTGCCACCACTTGTGGTCACACAGTACCACCACCTGTAGTCACCAAGTACCACCACCACCTGTGGTCAACCAACACCACCACCTCTGGTCACCCAACATTACCACCTGTAGTTTCCCAGCACCATCACCTGTGGCCAACCAGCACTGCCACCTATGGTCATGCAACAACACTTGTGGTCACTGAGAACTACCACCTGTAGTCACCCAGCACTACCACCTTTAGTAAACAAGGACTACCACCTGTAGTCATCCAGTACTACCACTTGTGGTCAATCAGCACCACCACCTCTAGTCACCTAGCATTACCACCTGTATTCATCCAGAACTACCACCTGTGGTCACCCAGCACTACCACCTGCAGAAATCCAGCACTATCACCTGTAGTAACCAAGCAATACCACCTGAGGTCACCCAGGACCACCACCTTTAGTCACTCAACACTACCACATGTAGTCACCCAGCACTACCACCTCTAGTCACCCAGCACCATCACCTGTAGTCACTCAGCACTATCACCTGTGATCAGCCAGCACCTACACCTGTAGCCAGCGAGCACTATCAACTGTGGTCACTCAGCACTATCACATGTTGTCATCCAGCACAACCACCTGTAGTCACCCAGCACAACCAACTGTGGTCACCTAGCATGGCCACCAAGCACCACCACCTGTGATCACCCAATACCATCACTTGTGGTCAGCCAGTGCTACCACCTGTGGCCAGTCATCACCACCACCACCACCTGTGGTCTGCCAGGGCTTCCACCTGTGGTCACCCAGCACCACCACCTGTAGTCACCAAGCACCACCACCTGAAGTCATCCAGCACCACTGCCTGTGGTAACCCAACGCCACCACCTGTGGTCACTCAGCACTACCACCTGTAGTCTCCCAGCACCACCAACTGTGACCACCAAGCACTACATGGTCACACAACAACACTACTTGGAGTCACCCAGCACCATCACCTGTAGTCACCCAGAACTACCACCTGTAGTCACCCAGCACTGCCACCTGTAATAACCCAGCACTACCACCTGTGTTCACCCAGCACTACCACCTGTGTACACCCAGAACTACCACCTGTGGTCACCCAGAATGACCACCTGCAGTCACTCAGCATTGCCACCTGTAGTAGCCCTGTAATAGCCCAGGATTACCACTTGTGGTCACCCAGCACTACCATCTGTGTTCACCCAGCACTACCAGCTTATGTCACGCAACACTGATACCTGTAGTCACCCAGCACCACCACCTGTAGTCACCCAGCACCACCACCTGTGGTCACCCAGCACTATCACCTGTGTTCACCCAATACTATCACCTGTTGTCAGCCAGCACTACCACCTGTGCCCACCTGTGGTCACCCAGCACCAACACCTGTGGTTCATTGAGCACCACCACCTGTATTCACCCAGCACTACCACTTGTAGTCATGCAGCACTACTACCTGTAGTCACCCAGCATCACCACCTATGGTTACCCAGCATCACCACCTGTAGTCACCCATCACCGCCACTTGTGGTAATCCAGCACCGCCGCCTGTGGTTACCCAGGACCACCACCTAAGGTCACCCAGCACTGCCATCTCTGGCGACCCAGAACAACCACCTGTGGTCATCCAGCACCACCACCTGTAGTCACCTAGCACCACCATGTGTGGTCACCCAGCACTGCCACCTGTGGTCATCCAGCACTACCACCTGCAGTTACCCAGCACTACCACCTGTGGTCACCCAGCAACACCATAGAAACAGAAACATAGACTTTGACAGCAAATAAGGACCAAGTGGCCCACCTAGTCTGCCCATTTCCTACTTATTGGATAAGCTGCAGATTCCAGTTACCCAACACCCTACTTCCTCCTACCGCTCGCTAAGATTGTCTTATGTCTGTCCCATGCATTCTTGAATTCTTCCACTGTTTTTGACCCCACAACCTCCTCAGGAAGGCGGTTCCATGCACCCAACACATTCTCTTGAAAAAGTACTTCCTCATGTTTCCCCTAAGCCATCCCCCTCTATCTTCAAATTGTGCCCCCTTGTTCTTGTACAGCTCTTTTTCTTAAAGATGCTCCTGTCTTGGACTTTGATTCTGTTGAGGTACTTGAAAGTTTCTATCATGTCCTCCTCTCCCTCCTTTCCTCAAGAGTATGCATATTTAGCACTTTTAGTCTCTCTCTTCATATGGATTCTGTTGCAGAACCTGTGCCATTTTTGTTACCCTGCTCTGGGCTGCCTCCACCTGTCTATGTCCCTGCAGAGATGGGGTCTCTAGAACTGTACGCAGTACTCCAGATGGGGTCTCACCAACTGTCTGTACAGAGGGATAACAATTCCTGTTTTCTACTGGTGATGCCTCTCTCTACACATCCTAGTATCCCCTCAGCCCTCATTACTGCCTTCTCATATTACTTATCTACTATAAGGTCATCTGATATGACTACCCCCAAGTCCCTTTCTATTTGTGTTGTTGTTAGTATCTCCCCTCCCCACTGTGTACTCCTCCCCTGGGTTTTTGTTTCCCAGGTGCATTACTTTACACTTTTTTGTATTGAATCTAAGCTGCCATATTTTTGACCATTCCTCCAATCTTGCCAAGTCCCTTCTCATCCTTTGCACCCCTTCTTGTGTATCAACCCTGTTGCAGATCTTTGTGTCATCTGCGAAGAGGCATACTTTTCCTTCTAGTCTCTCTGCAATGTCACCTATAAAGACATTAAAGAGGACCGGTCCCAATAATGAACCCTGTGGTACCCCACTAGTACCCCACCTTTCTTCAGAGTGTACTCCGTTTACTAATATCCTGTGGGTCCTGTTGTCCAGCCAGTTTGTTCCCCAGGCTACCACCCTGGGACCCACTCCCAGGCTGGCTAACTTGTTTATTAATCTTTTGTGTGGGAATGTGTCAAATACCTTGCTAAAGTCTAGGTAGGCCATATCCACAGCCCCTCCCTGGTCTATTACTTTGGTTACCCAGTCAAAGAAATCTATTAGATTCATCTGACATAACCTTTCTGCTGTAAATCTATGCTGCTTTGGGTCCTATGCCCCGCTGGCCTCTAGGTACTCAGCAATTTTTTCTTTCAGAAGTGATTCATAATTTTTCCTACCACTGAGGTCAAGCTAACGGGTCTGTAGTTTCCTGCCTCTACCTTGCTCCCACATTTGTGAAAAGGAATCACATCTGACCTCCTCCAGTCCGCTGGTACCACACCATCTTCCCATGATTTGTTAAAAAGGGTAGTCAGTGGTGTCATCAGTTCTCCCCTTAGTTCTTTCAGAATTCTGGGGTGAATCCCATCAGGCCCCATTGCTTTGCCCACTTTGAGTTTTAGGAGTTCCTTCATGACCCTTTCTTCTGTGAATGGACTGGTATCGACTCCTCTGTACAGAGTGCTTTTATTGTTTGGTTTAGGTACCTCCCCCTCTTCTTCTTTTGTCAATACTAAGGAAAAATATTTGTTAAGTATCTCTGCCATTTTACAGTCACCCTCTGCCCATCTCCCTCCCCTTTTTTAAGCCTCACTATCCCTCCCTCCCTCGGTCTGCCTTCACTCCCTGATGTACCTATAAAAGGTTTTATCCCCTTCTTAACTGAGTTGGCTATCTTTTCCTCGGTTTGAGCCTTTGCTATTCTGACTGCCTTCCCTGCTTTCTTCTGCTTTAACTGATACAGTTCTATCCTGCTCCTTCTGTGATTCCTTGTACTTCCTGAATGCTATCTTTTTCTCTCTAACCTTCCCTGCTACCTCCTTTGAGAACCATAGTGGTTTTTTACTTCATTTTGTTTTGTTTATTTGCTCCACACAAAGGCTTGTTGCCTCTGTGATGGCAGTTTTGATTATTCCCCATTGTTCTTCAACCCCTCCTTCCTGCCCATTTGCTAGTGCATTCCTTAGGCACTCACCCATTTTGGCAAAGTCAGCCCTCCTAAAGTCCATGACCTTTGCCTTTGTATGGCTTGACTCTACTGCTGTGTTTATCGTGAACCATACTGCTCGGTGACCGCTAGTTCCCAGATGGCTACCCACTTCTAAATCTATGACCCTCTCTCTGTCTCCATTTGAGAGTCCCAGGTCTAAGATTGCTCCCTCCTGAGTGGGTTCCACCACTAGCTGTCTAAGGCATGCCCCCTGCAGGGCACTGAGAATGACCCCGCTCTTGGATGTGTCTGCAACAAATGTGCTCCAGTTAACATCTGGCATATTCAGGTCCCTCATCAACAATAGCTCCCCTTTTTCTGCCATTCTAAGGATACCTTCTATCATTTCCTTGTCCATTTCCTCCCCCTAAGATGGGGATCTGTATACAACCCCCATGCAGATTGCAGTGCCATTGCTAGTCTCCTAGTTGACCCACAGTGCCTCCTCTCCTCCCTGTTTCCCCTTTTGTTCTGTTGCTTTGATTCCTTTCCTTATGTAGAGAGCTATTCATTCTCCTCCTCTTTTACCCTCCCTGTTCCTCCTGTAGATAGTGTACCCTGGTATGTTTACATCCCAGTCATGGTTCTGTATGTACCATGTTTCTATGACTGCCACAATATCCAGATGTTTCTCTTCCATTAAGGCCACTAGTTCAGGAAGCTTGTTACCCAGACTACATGCATTGGTACTCGTCACTCTCCATTTTTTGATGGTTTTACCTCTTGTAGCCCCATCCCTGCCCTTACTGATTTTGCCTTCTCCATTTACCCCTGTTCTGCTCCCTGCTGACCTTTCAACTTTGGTGTTTACCTCGCTAATTACCCTGTTTTGTGGGGAGAGGCTGGGAATTCCCTGCTTCTTATCAGTGCCTCCCCCCTTGGCTAGTTTAAAAACTTGCCAATGAAGCATTTAAACCGATAACCCAGGAGACTGGTTCCCTTCCCAGACAGATGCAGATCATCATACCAGTACAGGTGGGTATCCCTCCAGGTGGAACCCCAGTCCCCACTGAAGCCAAAACCCAGTGTTCTGCACCAGTTTTCAACCATTCATTAAATCTCATGGTGCGGAGTACCCTTGCCTCACCCATGCCATAGACAGGCAGCACCTCTGAGAAGGATACTGTATGAGCTGCTTGTCTAAGGCCCCTCCCTAACTCCACAAACTCCTTCTGCACTGCTCTAATCCCATGCCCAGCCAAGTCATTTGTCCCTAGGTGGACAATGACATCCAGCTCCAGCTGCTGTGCTGCTGCTCTTGTGATCCTAAGAATTCATTTCCTGTCCCTCCAAGTCATGGCACCAGGCAGGCACCTTACTTCACTTTCCCCTGTCCCCCTTCCCCCCAGTTCTATTCTCCTAATAATTGAGTTCCCCACCAGGAGCTGCTTCCTTTCTCTGTGGTGTCCTGTGCCACCTTTCTGTGTACATCCCTTGTGACGGTTGCCAGCAACCTCCTCAGTCTCCACTGCAGGTGCTTCCATAGGGGAACTATGTTCCACCAGAATGGCGTATGGATTGTGGAGCGGTACATCTGAAGGGATGTGCCTCTGTTCCACCACCATCACCCTCCCTGAGCCCACTGTGGTCCAACCACTGCTCTTTCTTGGCAATCTCTGAGGCAGAGGTGGTGGCCCTGGTGTTTCCTGGGAGGGGGAGGTTCCCCTACTCCTGTCCAGTTTGGCCTGGAGATGGGAAATTTCCTCCCTCAGAGCAGAGAGTTACCTGCAAATAGGGCAGCATCTCAGCCTCCAGAAAGTCTCCCAGATGATCACCTAGCACCACCACCTATAGTCACCAAGCACCACCACCTGTAGTCATCCAGCAGCCCTGCCTATGGTCACCCAGCACTACCACCTGTAGTCACCCAGCACTACCACTTGTAGTCTCCCAGCACCACCAGCTGTGGCCACCAAGCACTACATGGTCACACAACAACACCACCTGAAGTCACCCAGCACTGCCACCTGTAGTCACCCAGCACTGCCACCTGTAATAACCCAGCATTACCACGTGTGGTTACCCAGTTCTACCACTTGTGTTCACCCAGCACTACCAGCTTATGTCTCGCAGCACTACTACCTGTAGTCATCCAGCACCACCATCTGCAGTCTCCCAGCACCACCTCCTATAGTCACCCAGCATTATCTCCTGTGTTCACCCAATACTACCACCTCTTGTCAGCCAGCACTACCACCTGTGCCCACCTGTGCCCATCTGTAGTCGCCCAGCACCAACACCTGTGGTTCATTGAGCACCACCACCTGTGTTCACCCAGCACTATCACTTGTAGTCACTCAGCACCACTAACTGTAGTCACCCAGCATCACCGCCTGTGTTCACCCAGCATCACCACCTGTAGTCACCCATCACTACCACCTGTGGTAATCCAGTACCACCACCTGTGGTCACCCAGGACCACCACCTATGGTCACCCATCATTACCACCTCTGGTCAACCAGCACTACGACCTATGGTGACCCAGAACCACCTATGGTCATCCAGCACCACCACCTGCAGTCCTCTAGCATCAACATGTGTTGTCACCCAGCATTGCCACCTGTGGTCATCCAGCACTACCGCCTGTAGTTGCCCAGCACTACTACCGGTGATCACCCAGCAACACCCCCTGTAGTCACCGAGCACTACCATCTGTAGTTACCCTGCAATACCACCTGTACTCACCCAGCAGTACCCTCTGTGGCCACCCAGCAACACCACCTGTTGTAACCCAGTACTATCATCTGTAGTTACCCATTACTACCAGAAGCAGTAACAGAAACCTTGGTGGGAGGGAGTGGACACTAGTCTTCTTTGGAGGTGAGAGTCCTGAAGGGACTTGCTAATCTGAAGGTGGACAAAGCAATGGGGCCAGATGGGGTGCATCCAAGGGTATTGAGGGAACTCTGGGAAATACTGGCTGCTACTCCGACAGTTTTATTTAACAGCTCACTGGAAACTGGAATAGTTCCAGAGGACTGCAGGAGGGTGGACGTAGTCTAACTAGGGATGGGCGGACCCGAAAAAGTCCTGACCCTTATTATCAGGACCAGGATCCAGGCCAGAGTCCTGATTAGTTCTGATTGGTTCTGATTCAAATCAGAACCTTTAGGAAATCTTTAGGAAATACGAAAACATTCACAAAATGCACAAAAAATAAAGACTTTTTCTAACATGTGTGCGCTGGTCTGTGTTTTGACTCTTCTGTGCATTCTTCTGCTCTGTCTTTTCTTTCTTGTTCTTTGTTCCCATCCCTTACCTTCTGTGTGGGGTATGGATAAACATATCTCAGGCCACCTTCCTTCCCCAGTATAAACACGCATATCTATCCCCTCCTAGCCCCACTTCTTACATTTCTGCTCCTCCTTCCCTGTTTCCAGATTTCTGCCTCTTCCCTGTCCTAGAATTTCCCATTTCTGCCCTCCTCTACCCAGGACTTCCCATTTATGTCCCCTTCCTATCCAGGATTTCTCAGCCCCCTTCCTTGCCCTATACTTCCCATTTCCACCCACACCCTGCCCTAGTTCTCAAATTTCTTCCCCCTTCTCTACCTTAGTTATAACATTTTGGCCCCCTTCCCTAGCCCAGTCCTGACAACTGACTGCTGCTTGCATTGCATAGCATCCCTATCTCTTTCCCCCACAAATTTCACATCCATCTCTAACTTTACTGTAATGCAGGTAATACCCTCACCACACACCACAAACTGCAATTTTGCTAACTTGAAAAACAAATCTTTATCTATTGATCAGGCCGGTCCTCATCTGTTGCCATGCTGCTGCCATCAACCACTTGTCTGCTATATCAGTCAGACATCAACTACTGCCCCATTTGCCCAGTGTAACCACTGACTATCCGCTTCCTTGGCTGGCTGCCCACTTCTGATCTCTTTATCAACTGACCGTGATGGACCGACCAACTGTGATGGACCGACCTACCATGATGGACTTCATTGGTCCCAAGTTTCATCATCTGGAATGCTGGTCCAGTTGCAGCTGAGCAGGGTGGGCAGCTGCTCCTCCTCAAAAAGGATGCATCCCAGACCCCCCCAAATAGATAAAAAGAAGTAATTATACACTACACCACATCAAGTCCAGCTTGCTTGTAAAGACATAAAATAACACATGCCCCCATTTTGCCAGCATTCCATTCCAGTTTACTTTTTAACTGACAGGTATTGCAGCTGAACCAGCTAGAGGGGGCCTCATGAAAATGCTTTTTTTTTTTTTTTATCCAAGCCAAGTCAAAGAATCAGCAGCTTACTTGTTCACTAAGGTTAAACATTTTCATTTGTCCTTTTGTTCACATTTTTTTTACTCTGTATATCCCACACTGTAGTGTAAAACAGAGAGTAAAGTCTGACTAATAAAGCAAATCCCTCTAGTCTGTGCTGGAGCAGAGGAGCTGCACTACATTAACTTAAGTGACTCCAGTTCATCTGCCAAACGGGTCTCTCCCCGATGGCCCCCCCGAACAATGGCAGATCAGACCACCTCTTATAATACATCGATCCTTTTTTTTTTTAAACCACTGAGTGCACAGACAGTAATACCAGGTGTTCTTAGACAGTGTTCCCCACTGAATATGGCCCAAGCCAAGAGATCACTGTTTAATTGCTGAGCTGCAGTTTTCATTGGCCTTACCAAACACCTCGCTTTTCCAGGACTGCTGCTCCTTTTATTGGCTGCAACAACCGGTGGCTCGCCTGGACTGTCCTTCTCAGACTTCATTTATTTATTTATTAAAAAAAAAAAACTTTCCCCCAATGTGGTGACTGAGGCAATGATCTAGAGGGAAGCCTCACAATCTGCACCTCTGCCCACTCAAACTGATCTGAACCCAACCCCGTAGTACACAGACACGGACGTTCAGCATGCTTGAAGTGCTAATGCAGAGAGCGGATACAGGAAATAGGAAAACAAATCCAGTCCAAAAATAAAATAAAAGAAAAAATATTTTTTTTATTATAATTATTACTATTGGGGCATTTCTTTTGGAATTTTACAGGGGATGGGGTGGTTTTTGCAAATGGGAGTGGTATTTTCATGGACCCAGTACACTTCACGGCAGGGTTCTTATTTACATCATGGGATCTGGGGGGGTTCTGATTCTCAATGGACTGGTCCGCGCATCCCTAAGTTTAACTGCTCAAAAGTGGTAGCAGGGAGGAAGCTGCCAATTACAGACCCATCAGCCTGACATCAGTAGTAAGCAAGTTAATGGAATCACTGCTGAAGGAAAATATTGTGGAATATCTTGAATCCATTGGGTTACAAGACCCAAAGTAGCAGGGTTTCACAGTGGGGAGGTCATGTCAAACCAGTCTGATAAATTTCTTAGACTGCGTGACATAGGATTTAGATTAAGGTGGTGTGGTGGACATGGCCTACCTAGATTTCAGTTAGGCTTTCAACATCGTTCCACATAGGAGACTAATAAGCAAACTGGGTAATTTATGAGTGGGTCCAAAGGTGGTAAACTGGATGAGAAATTGGTTAGAGGATAGGTGACAGAGGGTGATGATAAAAAGAGTTCACTCAGAGGAAGGGGGGGGGGGGTAACCAGTGGAGTATCTCAGGGATCAGTGCTGGGACTGGTCCTTTTTAATGTCTTTATAAGTGACATTTCAGAGGAGCTGGAAGAGAAGGACTGCCTCCTTGCAGATGACATAAAAATTTGCAATAGGGTGGACACTCCAGGAGTGGTGGAAAGGATAAGCAGAGACCTGAGAAGACTAGAGGAGTAGTCAAGAGTATGGCAGCTGGGTTTCAATGCACATAAAATAGCAAAATAATGCACTTAGGGCACAGAAACCCATTGGCAGAATGCAAAGGGGATGGAGTGATATTGACAACCACCAAGCTGGAAAGATACTTGGGAGTAATCATATCAGATATCCTAAAGCTGGCCAATCAGTGTTAAAAGGTAGTAGGGAGGGCTAGTGGGACGCTGGGCTGCATAAGGAGGGGTATCACCAGCAGAAAGAAGGAGGTGGTGTTGCCTTGTATAGATCACTGGCAAGACCCCACTTAGAGTGCTGTGTCCAGTTCTGGAGACCACATCTCTGGAAGGACATAGACAGAGTGGAGGTGATCCAGAGGAGGGCAACTAAAGTGGTGCAGGTTCTGCATCACAAGTCCTACTAGGAGAGACTAAAATACCTCAATATGTAAACCCTGGAACAGAAGATGGAGAGAAGGATATAACAGAGACCTTTAAATACCTCATGGGGTAAATAAGGTACAGGAGGGAAGTATTTTTCAGAAGAAAAGGTGCTCAAGAACAAGGGGGCATGCTATGAAGCTGGAGGGAGGTAAATTCAGAACAGCTGTAAGGAAGTACTTCTTCCCAGAAAGAGTGGTGCATTCCTGGAACAGCCCTCCAGTGGAGGTAGTAGGGCCAAAAACTGAGGTGGGTTCAAGAATATATGAGATAAATACATGGGAATCATAGCGGAAGGGGGGTAGGGAGAAAGAGTTGTGGAGTGGGCACAATCTGTGGTAATAGTGTAGGTAGTGAGAAATGGGCAGACTGGATGGGCCAAATGGTCAATCCTTATCTGCTGTCAAATTCTCTGTTTCTAGCACTTGTAGTTACCCAGCACCACCCCTTGTAGTCACCCAACACCACCTGTGGTCCCCTTCCACATACTCTGGGCCAAGCTCTTCTTTTTCAAATGGTAATGGACTAGAGGTGACTTTGTTGATTCTTTTGTCTTCCTTGGATTTACAAGTGTCTTCTTTATAATGTTAAGCATATGCTTATAGAAGGGAATCTGTGACACATTCAGAACCAAAAGACTATCTAATTTAAAGTGTACTAGAGCTGCTAACTGGGGAAAATGTGATGTCTGGCAGAGATATTGAATTAAAACCCCTAACCTGTCCTTTTGGAATTGGCTTAGCTCTCTATGAGAATCAACAGACTTGTCTGAAAACTCTTCCTTGTAGAGATCACAAATGTCTAGTGTCAGCCCCAGACTTTAGGATAGATCAGACATCCTTATTTTGTCTAGAGGCTTCATCATCTCCAACAATGGGGAGGAGGGGTGTCTCTGTGGGTGGGCCTATGAATCACTATGCTCAGAGTAGATGCAAGTGATGGAATGGAGCCCTGAGAAAAGTTTAATTTCAAACACATTTCATTCATCAAGCTTAAAAAGCTAGGTGTTTCATTACTCAATGGTGAAGTAGTTTGAGCTGCCATTAGAGCGCTAGGTACAATTGCTCATGTAGCACTATAAATTGTGGAAGCAGTCCTATTCAATCATAGAGCTCCAGACCATGAGGTGCTCTTACTGTGCAAAGGATGCTGCCTCACCCACAGTTACCATGGAAATGGGCAGATTGAGTGGTACTTTCCTTTTTAATTTTAAAATTAATTTGGTCTCCCTGATCCATCGACAAACAGCACTCTTGCAGCTATGTGCAGTCCCTGACATTCTTAGGGTGTCAGAGCCGGACAGTTTCAGTATGTGGATCTCACACTATGTGAATGTCTGCAAGACCACTCTTATAGCAGTAAGCATGCTGTCAGGGAACCCATTAACACAGAAAAGATGATATTCTTTGTGCATATTTCAGTTCATTAATTCATAATAGGCAGTTAGTGCAATTACATCTCAGACTGGCCTTCCAAGTTTTGTAAATTACACAAGATGCCATATTACAATTAATTTTTATAGATAATCTAATGGATTTATGCTATTCTAATGTAGACAACCCAAGTTAATTGTCAGGCCAGTAAATGCCAAGTGGAAGACTTGGTGGTTCATTTGTTTTATAGGAAAGATTACCTTGTTCGGTTTGTCAATCAGAGAAATACAAGTCTTTTTATACAGCAGCTCTCAGTCTTTTCAAACTGGAACTGGTGTCCATCTATAGAATGACATCACAGGTCGTAGAAATGGTTAACAGAATATACACTCTGATGTTTACATTTTTTTTAAATAGTTGTAAATTTGGGCACGTGGAAGTCTGTTTAAAGCAGCAGTGCAATGAAATTGGGCAAAGAATTTTACCCAATCTTTTTTTTTTTGTGGAAGCAGTCCTATTCAATCATAGAGCTCCAGACCATGAGGTGCTCTTACTGTGCAAAGGATGCTGCCTCACCCACAGTTACCATGGAAATGGGCAGATTGAGTGGTACTTTTCTTTTTAATTTTAAAATTAATTTGGTCTCCCTGATCCATAGACAAACAGCACTCTTGCAGCTATGTGCAGTCCCTGACATTCTTAGGGTGTCAGAGCCGGACAGTTTCAGTATGTGGATCTCACACTATGTGAATGTCTGCAAGACCACTCTTATAGCAGTAAGCATGCTGTCAGGGAACCCATTAACACAGAAAAGATGATATTCTTTGTGCATATTTCAGTTCATTAATTCATAATAGGCAGTTAGTGCAATTACATCTCAGACTGGCCCTCCAAGTTTTGTAAATTACACAAGATGCCATATTACAATTAATTTTTATAGATAATCTAATGGATTTATGCTATTCTAATGTTGACAACCCAAGTTAATTGTCAGGCCAGTAAATGCTAAGTGGAAGACTTGGTGGGTTCATTTGTTTTATAGGAAAGATTACCTTGTTCGGTTTTGTCAATCAGGAGAAATACAAGTCTTTTTATACAGCAGTCTCTCAGTCTTTTTCAAACTGGAACTGGTGTCCATCTATAGAATGACATCACAGGTCGTAGAAATGGTTAACAGAATATACACTCTGATGTTTACATTTTTTTTAAATAGTTGTAAATTTGGGCACGTGGAAGTCTGTTTAAAGCAGCAGTGCAATGAAATTGGGCAAAGAATTTTACCCAATCTTTTTTCCACAATAAAGGATTCCAGACATCTTCTCATTTTATTTGGTGGTAAAATGTCCTAGTTCCACCCAAATCTGTGCATTTTATATATATTTTAATTTATTTTTTTCTCATAAAAAATATGGCCACCACATTTATCTAAGAAATCATCCTGTAGACCTGGTAAGGGTTAATACTGAGAAAATAAATAAAAACTTGTGCTGCACAGCAAAGGAGGTAGCTAGAGAAGTAGATGAGACAGGTATGCAAATACTTCTATTAACTGTATGTGAAACTAACTTTTTGGAAAAAAGATTTTCATCACATTGCTGCTTTAATCACCCTAGTGTATTGTTTCGTGTGTTTGTTTTTGAAATAGTCTGATTATTCCATTATTAGGGCTTTATATTAATGCAACCTTTTTCCTGACAAGTATTTCTTTTTTTTAATTTGTTTATGCCCCCTGTTCTCCATTCAACCCACACCTGTACCTGCCCCAGCCCACTTATCCTTGCATCCTCTAGGGCTTACCACTGACCTCCCCGTGTTCCCTCAGAGCTCTCCCCCTCTGGTGGTGGCAGAGGAGTCCCCCTATACCCCACCACAGAAGGATCCAGTGTGGGAGGCAGTGCCCAGGTAGGCAGGTGTGGGGCCCACGAGCAGGTCAGCTTCATCAAGCCACTCAGGGTTTTTCCATGCTTTTCTTGCTTTCCCCTAGGATGTTGACATCAAGGGCACACCAGGCACGCACGTGGTGTTACACCTGTCAGCATCCTCCCACCCACGAGCCACTCCAACTCACTGCCACACATGGTCACCAGGTGGCAGTAGGACAGTGGAGCTGGCTGTCCTTCCTCCCTGTAGGAGGTGAGCGTCCTCTGAGATGGTCGCTCCTCCTTCCCCCTTCTGGGCCTTGATGGCCTTAGCGTGTTCCCAAATTCGGATCACTGGCATTAGCAGCAGTAGCCCTACCACTGTGCCGATGGGCAAGCCCAAATATTTAATTTTTAAATTAATTAGCAGTTCTGGAACTCAGTGACATTGGCTGAGCTAGTGACTACAGTGAAACAGAACACAGTGACATTAGCTCAGCTGAAAGGCCAAGGAAGGAGAGCAAGAGGGGGATACTGGCCTGTGCAGGGCTTTTCAAGCCCCATGGTCCACTCCCCAACAAGAAGCCCCCATTCTGCCAGTCTGGTGGTGCTGAGGGTTGAGGCTGTGGATGCCTTACCTCATGCTATGCCAGCAACCTGGGTTCGGGAATGACCTTGGGTCATCGGAGAGCTGGCACGGGAAGGGGGAGTGAGGGAGCAGAACTGAGCAGCCAAAAGTCAGCTCTCTTCTTCCGGGGTGGTTGTCACCCCCCCCCATAGTTCCACTCCGGTTGGAGGTTCAGTGGGTAGCGTAGGTGAGAGGGGGTGGCAGTGTAGTGATTGGGTGCTTTGAGGCATGGTATGCATGTGCCTTCACACACACGCGCACATACCCGAGACATGGGGATGGGAGAAAAAGAGAAAAAATACCATCAAAATCTATACAGGAAAAAAAAAGAAGCCCCCGTTCTGATGGGTAGCCCTACCTGGCCCTCCCAATGGGAAGGGCACTACCTGAGCTTGCCTGATCGGCTCAGGTATCCAGGGGAGGGGCCTTTGAAAAATTCTCACCTGCTGTAATGCTTTGCAGGCTGTCCTGTCCTGTGGTGAACAAACTAACAAAACAGAATTCATTTCATGAATGTTCCTTATCATCAGATTGGAGATCTGTATTTCTTATAATTTGTTAGTGCTCTTTTGAAACGCTGTGCTTTTTCCCATATGGCACCTTTAATTTTTCCTGATTATGAAAAGCAATTGGGTCCAGCTACATCTGCTCGCAGATTTTTCATTTCTAACACTGAATAACAAATTTGCCAGCCTTATTATTCAGTCACTGCCTGGTTAGGAACAAAAGAAAGCCTCAAAAAGATGACATGCTCTGTCTTTCAGTGCTTGCTGTCATGTTAATATGAATTGTTTGTAATGGACATTTTCATTGTAGCACATACAAGTGTCGCTGATATGTGACTGAAAGCACCATTTGCATACAGTTCAGACAAAATACAAATCCCTCTAGTTGCACTGCATCAGACAAGGCCTGCAGTTATGATTTATCAACTGTATTCCATTGTATAACTTGTAATCCACAGAATGATGTCCTTTAGTTCTAGAGAAATTATGTGTTTATGGTGCGCCTGGGTTCAGTGGTTCCTGCAGTAAGGGGAACATGACATGGACTGCTTGGTCACCTGCCTACTTTGTGCTTAGCTTGCCGACATCATGGTGAGGGTGAACAGGTTTATGTAGGATGGTGAAGAGAAACCATTCATCCTGGTACATGTTGACAACAGTGACATAGACACAGGCAGAATGGAGGCCCTGCAGGAGAGATTTACATATCTCGACAACTACAGCAATTGGATAGGATGCCAGTCCTCAGTGTTATCAAGTTGATTCCTGTCACAAACAATAGAAAAAAAAGAATCATCACATTTAAAACTGTTTAATTGATAAGGGTGGTGGCAAGGCCTTCTCTCTATTATGAACAGCCATATATTTTCCATACAAGGCAAAAAATATATTTTACATGTATGTAAAAGATCCATAAATTGGCAGTTTGGGGGATATTTTAAATATATGGAATAGTGGGAAAATATGACATACAGTATATATAATACATGAACAATGGATGTAATATGCATGTAACCATTTATATTTTGAGACACTATTATCCATATATCACGCATCTATAGGGGATATATTTTCCAGCTAATTCATATATTTAAAATATCCCCAAACCAGTCAGTATTGTGATATTTAAAATACATTTTTGCCATATATAACTCATATATGATTCTTCAGTTTGTGTCTAACATGCACATGAACGATAATGTTAGAGGCAGTATAGAGCAGTGGTTTAAGGCTCTGAGCTGCAAACCTGAAGACCTGGGTTTGAATCCCACAGCTCCCACTTGCATAATGTGTGACGCTGAGCAAGTCACTTAACTTCCTTGTGCTCCCAGGTCACACCTGTAAACAAGCTTTCCACTTAGTGTGTCTCTCCTGGTAAAAAAAAAATTGTAGCATAGGACTTGGCCTACTACAGCCAATCTTAGTACCATACTTTAGTCAGAAATGTGGTAACCAAAGACTCCTATCTAAATGAGGATAAGGAAAAAAGTAATTTTATCATAGGTCCTTTCTCAGCATTGATTTGGGGTATGCTAGATTCTGTGATAGTACGGATTAACAATGGTGGTTAGATATTTTAAACTGATACCATGTAATGCCTATAACTTGCATTGTCCTGTGTCCATTCTACTTTAAGGAAGTCAGGGTGCATGAGGTCTGTAAATACGTCTCTAATGCAATTGCCAAATCCAGAACTAGTGGGGACTCACTTGACCTCAAGCTGGTGTCCCTCACCCTTGATGAAGTGCTGCTTCCACTAACAAAAAGTTCAACCTCTCCCTCACCCTCAGCCAGTTCCCCGATGGATGGAAATCAGCCACAGTAACCCCAGTCCACAAAAGTGGGGACAAGGATCTGCATGTGAACTACCGGCCTATCTCCATATCCCCCCCCCCCCAAGGCCATTGAACATATAGTATCTGACCAGCTAACGGAATACCTGGACAAACACAACATCCTCTGCCCCCAACAACATGGTTTCCATACAGGTCACAGTACCACATCGGCCCTCCTTGAATTTACTGGTGCTATCCACAGCTCGTGGGACAACAGCCTCCTAACCAGGTCAATTTTCATTGACCTGACCAAGGCTTTTGACACTGTACATCATAATCTATTAGTCACACAGCTACATTCTGCTGGGCTCTCACCTGAGTCCACTGCCTGGTTCAAGAGTTACTTGGAGAACCGCTCTCAAAGAGTGAAAATAGCTGATGTTCTCTCAGATGCACGTCCTGTTCACTCAGGAGTTCCTCAAGGCTCCATTCTTGGGCCAGTTCTTTGTAGCCTCTTTCTGAATGATCTTCCACAATCGTGTCCAGCACAAGTCCTCCTCTATGCTGACAATGCCATCATCCTCTCCAATCACAAGGATCCAGGCCACCTTCAAAAGAATCTACAGCTTGCCTTCACCTCAATTGAAACTTGGTTTAGTACACATAAATTGGTTCTCAATTACAAAAAAACAAGTCCATGCTCTTCTGCAGCCTGCACAAAAAACACAGACTCAATCCCATCACAATCAAAAACTGCCTTGGTGCAACCCTCAAACAGGTTCAATCCTTTAAATATCTAGGTATTACCATTGATTGTAACCTATCATATGCTACGCACATTGACAACATTGCCAAGGCTGCTAACACTTGCATTGGCCTACTCTTCAGGCACAGGCAATGCCTTACCTCAGATGCCTTAAGGATTACAGTACAGAGCTCAGTAATCTTAATAATCGACTACAGCCTGATCATCTACGGCTCTGCCTTTGCCACCGCCCTCAGGTGCATATCCATTGCACTAAACAAAGCTTGCTGTCTCATAACTGGCACCCATCACCTCACCCACGTGTGATCTCTACGCACAAACTGGGTGGCTTCAACTTTCAAACCGTATCAAGTACCGAACCTTCCTTATGACAAAGAAAATAACACTAGGCCTTGCTCCCCCAAGGTGTCCAAGCTCTCCTCTGCCCAGCGTGGACTACTTCCATCACCTGGGGCTCTGAATCCCAGCTTCTGCATATCCTGCATTTCTGCACCACACAAGGGCAAAGATCATTTGCGCACAGAGCTCCCAGCTGGTTCAATGGTCTCAACATTGACATCGCCTCAATGTCAAAGTTTGGTCCATTCAAATCCAGTCTCCATCACATCCTGTCTGCATCTAGCTCTTGTGACTGTCCTTCCTAATTGTTCTCCCCTCTCCTCTTTGCTCTTTCCACCTAGCACTTAACCCTCTACCCCCTCAACTCCCTCTCCCGTACACCCATTCATCCTCCCCTCCTCCCACCCTCCTTCCCTACCCCCTGTAGCACTTTGATATTTGACAAGTGCCTATGGCCGCACCCCACTAGTGTGTCTCTCCTCCATACCGTGTCAACCCTGTTACCAGACCTCCTTCTGGCATGTTTGCCACTGCATTGAATGTATAAAACTGTATGTAACTACCTGTAACCCACTATTATACTGTTTTTCAATGTCTTGTTTGAATTGTACCTCAACTGACGTGGAACCTTTGTAAAAGAGCCTTGGCTCAAAGGTACTTGTAATCCTAGATTGAAATAAAAATAAATTTAAAAAAGAGAGAACAGGTTATACAAGTGCTCATAAAAACACAAGGCAGATGTAATTGTCCTTCAAGAGACATGTCTTTCAAATGAGGAACAAGAAAAGCTAAAGAAATTTACATTTCCTGAGGTTTCTATCCATCATACAAAATATGTTGGATGAGATGAGGTGGTATAGTTTTGGACTCCATTCTCTCATTTGACATGGGTGAGATAAAAATAGATAAGCATACAGCAGGTGAAATACAGAAACCAAGCAACATGGATTTTGCCAGCAGAAAATGACCACAAGGACCATCCAGTCTACCGAAACCCTACTTACCCTCTGTGGTGGCAAATGTGATGAATAAAAGACGTCAAGAACTGACAGTGCATTACTGCAGTCTTACATACTACTTGGCTACCTGGAGGAGTCTCATAAGAAATTGGTTGACTTGAAGGAGAACTGCAGTGAATCTGCAAACTATTTGTCCCTTTGTAAGCTGTTTTTAAAATACTGGCCCCTATTTGATTATAGCTCCATTGCTAATTCATACTCTGACTGTAAGTGCCATTTTAGAACCACATGATGATGTTTCTGTTCCTTTGATTCAAGGATTTTCGTAGTAGAACATGGATACATTGTGACAACAATGGGAGAGCTGTATAAGGACATAAACTACATTATAATGTTCTAAAATGGTCATTTCCGTAAGTGGGTAAAGCAGATATAGGGGATATGCAATGGCCTGAGTTGAAATGTGTAATTTATTTTCAAGTGTGAGGGGGCAGGATCATAACTCGTGAGTGGCAGAGCCACGAGTGAGTTATGAAATCTCTGCCCTCTCACACGTGATGGTAAACAGCATATTTTAAATCAGACCATTGTATATTCAATTTGTACTACATTGGTTTATATAATTATAACTTTTGATCCATCTGCATGTATGAAAATGTAACTGTTTCTATTTGATTTCAACTGCTGCCTTTAGCACTGCACGTCTGTTGTGATGTCATCAGCATTATGCAAGCTGCTCTCTGATTGGTTCAGTATTCCACTGTGATGTACCCAGATTTGCTAGATATCAGTTGTAACATACCTCAGAATGCAAAATATCATGATATGTTACAAAGTAGCTCCAGAAATATCTGTGTTATTCTGCGACATTTCTGTCCACGGCTGTTGTGTAAATGGCCACTGAATTTACTAATAGGACAATAATAACGGAACAATAGCAGAATGCATGCCAGTACTGGAAAAAGAACAGATTGTACAGGAAACACAGGTTTAATTTTTTTTTTTCTGTTTGTCTCCTAGTCACCCAGCCTGCCCCTTATCCGCCTTCTCTCCCGAGACCCATCACCCCCAACCCGGGACTTACCTAACTGACCCTTACAGTGCCCCACAGTTTACCCTCTGTGGCAGAGCCCTCTGGGTTCCCCAAGCCTGGGAGCAGTGTAGCTCATCTGTGAGTTGGGGAGCCCTGTGAGTGGGTGCAGGGCCTGCGAGGAAATGCGACTTCATCCTGCAGGCTTTTTCCCCTGGTTTTCTCGGTCCCCAACCCATGGACACTTCATGAAGGTGGCTGCTTGATGTGTGCACATCAATGGACATGCTGATGGCTTCCATCAGGAGCATCCCTCCCCTGGAACTGCTGCTCCTAACCTGCACCATCACCTATGGTCACTTAGGTGGCAGTGTCTGACGGAGCAGGCTACCCTCCCTCTCCAGAGGAGTACAGCATCTGTTGGCATGCACAATCCTCCTCCTCCTCCTCCTCTTCCCTCCCTCCATGCTAACCCCTGGCCCTGAGTGGCCTAGGTTCATTCCCGAACCTGAGTCGCTGGTGTGGTGGCAATTCAGGCATCGGTGCCCCAGCCCTCTGTGCCACCAGATCAGCACAGGAAACATAGGTTTGTAGGCTGTATATACTAATTGTGGGAAGGGCCCTGAATTTTCAATGGAATGCTTAGCAAGATAATTCTGATAGAAACAGGGTATTATTTAATAAAGTATTCAACACTTTACAGAATCCTTTGGAGATCTGTGCCCAAAGGATATGTGGAAACCTAGCACAGAAGAAAAAAGGATTACACCTTCTACTCAGATCAGATGGGTGCTATGGGTAGTACACAATGCACATCATCCTTTGGGCACTTTTGGAAAAAAGTATGGGTTCTTGTGCGCCCATTAGTGCGAGTTGTTAGTCATCAATGGATTGAGTCAGCTGCGGGGAGTGTGGGCAGTTAAATTGCAGAATGGACTGCTAAAAAAGAAATTTAATAAAAAAAAAAGAAAGAGTATTAAAAAATGAAACCTAATTTAGAGATCAGCTTATGAAGTACATTTTCTTTTCTAGCTTTTGTAAGAAAAAAGTGACATAATCAGCCCCAAAAGCTAACAGTCTGTCTTTAGTACTCAAGCATAATGAGGTTACCTCATATGAATGAATGCCAGTGCAGTTTCCAGATGTTACCATAGTGATTGCTAGGCTGATATTTTAGAAAGACACCGAGTGACCCTCACTCAATATCCTAGCTCACCTTCAATGTCATTGCAAGGTAAGCTGAACTCTTTTGAACTGGGAAACTGAAAGAAGCACTGTGTACAGCAATCAACAGATAGAGAATACTGGAGACACAACCATGCACAACAAGCCTGTGTTGTCACAGAGTAGGTTCTGATTACATCACTGTCCTTAATAGCGAAGCTTGAGAGGTCAGAAATGAAATTTGAACCCCAAGGTGCCTACCCTGGCTTGTTGGGCAAATGGTTGCCCATCCACTATTTTGTGTACAGCTTTGCAGTTTTTATTTTATTTTTTTCTATTTTTACCCCTACCCCAACCCAGCACTGTCACCCGACTGCTATACCTTGGCCGCCTCTTCCAACTGAGGACTCCCCAATGGAGCCCTGGCTTACCGCTCAGGCAGGAACACGGGGTTGGGAAGGTACCCCCTAAACCCCCTCCGCAGAGGGATCAAGTCATCATCAGAATCTGGGGCAGTACTGCAGCCACAGGTAGGTAAGGACACACTATCGGGCCCTCACGTTGGTGTCACGCTGGGAGAGGCATTTTTGCTATGTACACCCTCCCAGAGCGTGACATGCCACGACACCAAGGCTTACGCCAGTGTCCATCGTGCTCCCCTCTTGGTGCGGGCATCGGGGCTGAGATACCTCTGCCTGTTGCCAGAGGTCAGGCCACCCCCGAGCCAGTGTGCCCCCCCTCCCCCCAGAGGAGCTGAGTGGTCCATTGGACGCTCAGACATTCTCCTCCCAGCTGGCCCTCTAACTCCCAGGTCCACTCCCGAACCTGGGTTGCTAGCATTGCAAATAGAAATCCAACTGATGTGCCAATGAGCCGGCTTGCTTTTTTAAAATTATTTTTGTTAGAAATTAAAGTGTTCTCAGTAAGCCATGGCAGAAGCGAGAATGCCATCAGCAGCAGCTGGAAAGAATGGCAGCCAAGTAAGGCCCTCAAAAAACTATGGATGACATTTAAAGGGAAGCTGTCATTTGCAGGGGCTTCCACTCCTGCAAATGTTACCCTGCAGTTAAGCTTTTTGCCAAAAAGTGCACTTTTTATGCCCAGCAAAGTAGTTTTATTTAAGAAAGCTGCTACCCAGAAGTATTGCGGACTATCGGGTGGCACCATTAACTGTAACAGTGTGGTGCTGCACCCTGCGCTTCTATGCATTTGGACTGAAGTGCAGGGTGCGGTGCCACACTTTTACAGTTAATGGTGCTGCCCAATAGTCTGCCATACTTCCGGGTAGCGGATTTTGCTTTCTTGAACTAAACTACTTTGCCAGGCACAAAAAAATGTGCTTTTGAGCAAAAAGTTTAACCGGAGGGTGACATTTGCAGGATGGGAGCCCCTGCAAATGACAGATTCCCTTTAAAACCTTTAAAAAGAATGGGCTTCCTCATCCTTTCTTGGTAGATGCATTTACTTCTATTGGTCAGTGGCAATCTTGCTGCTGCTGTGGTGCTCTCAGGTCTACTGTGGCCATGTTTTCAGTTCAGTACTTGAATTGACTGCAGTGCACATAGCTGTGCTGAGGGAAAAAAAAAAAATTGGTGGCACACTAGGATTTGCAGTCAGCAGGAATGTTGTTGTACCACAGGATGGTACAGTAATGTTTCATGACCTTTGAACTGTGGAACAACAATGAAGTATAGAAACCCATGGAGAACAAGAGCAAGCTATACACTATGTGCCTTTTCTGTGCACAGTGACACTCCAAACTCCACACTTGGCTCTCATGATTGTTCCATTATCCCTTCACAGGAGTGCCCCAGCAAAAGCATATATTTAGAAAATAACAGGTCTCCATGCTTTGGCCATATTCATTGCCTCTATGGGTATTACTGACAGCTGCTAACAAGAATGAGAGAAGATATTAGAACAACAATAATAATACTAAAATAACAACTCATTCTGATTGAGTGACACACATCCTAAAGGGTTAGGTTAATGTCTAGAAACCCTCATGTAGGGCAAAACAAATAGAATTTCAAACTATAAAATCACTGGTTTAAAAAAAATAAAATGACTAGATTTTCAAAGCGTTGCTTGCCAGACAACTGTTGCATCATTGCAAATGTGCCCATATGCATGCAATTTTCAAACATTTTGATGCATTTGCAACATTTTGCTCACTTCGCAGCAGAAATATACATGTGTTTTCTGATGCATGAACCATTTTTGTTGCACAGTCCACAGCACCTGAAACATGCAGTTAAACCATGTTTAAAATCATGGGGCAATTCATTGAAAGTCCAGGCCATTTTTGTTTAGAATTAAGCCATTCCAGTGGCTGGATTGCACTCCTTAATTTAACTTTGGGAGAATAAGGCACTTAGCTTTGCCTCATGCCTCCAGTCCCCTTTAGTATTAGATTAACTGACAGCGATGCAATCTATCTTGCCTTAATGCTTAAAGTAATACAAATTACAACATTCTGCAAGTCTTTCAAATGCAGACCCTTTATTCTTCTAAAATAGCACTGGATTTTGAATCAAGGAACCCCCTTCTGAATTCACTAGAGGAACACTACACTTTTTGTGTAAATATATTTTTAAACTTTTTGCAAAGTCATTTGACTTCAGATTTAAAAAAAAATAATAATTCAAAGCGTGAAAAAGCAATTACTTACTCAATTTAAAATACTCATCTCCAAGTGGAGGAGGACTGTACTGAAAATAGAACATTTTAATTCCACTGTTGGAATTAAGCAAAGACTGCAGAACAATTTAATTACTCTGTCTTTTGAACTGCATCACAGATGAAACATTTTACTTCTTTTGACTGAAGTTTACAATACCTGCTGCCTGGACTGCTTTACACTAGGTTTGAGGCTTTTAATGTGCGTCCATGGCAGCCCGCTTACACAGTGGTAGCACTACCACGTGCATAGTCAACAACCAGAGTTCAGGAGCAAAGTCAGAGTGTTAGAAGGTTGGTGGGGGGAAGAAGAGGATCAGGTGTCCAAAGGACTGCTCTGGTGAGGTGGATTGCAGAGCCTGGAGAATGTCTGACCCCAATCAGAAGCCAAGGGAAAGGCAGTTTGGGGCCATCAGAAAGCAAGGGGTCAAGGCAGACATTGATGGACATCACGTGGAAGTGCATGGCGTGTCACAACATGAGTACATGCTGCACCCTCATAGGATAGGATAGGATAGAAAAGGAAAGGGGAAATTGTTAACCAGGAAAGGCACACTAAGTCAAAACTTGTTTTCAGGTGCAACCTGGGAGCACAAGGAAGCTAAATGACTTGCTCAGGGTCACACAGTATACAAGTTTTGGCTATGGAATTCAAACCTAAGTCTCCAGGGTTGCAGCTCAGAGCCTTAAACCACAATGCTATACTGCCTCCTTAAATGAAACAAATTAAATGAAAAAGGAAGAAAATGGGAGGAAAATGCCGGCTGACATGACGATACTAGTCACCCACAGGCCCGGCATCAGAACCAGATCCATACTCACAGCAGAGGTTGGGGAACACCACTGACCCTGCCAGGGGGTAAGCCCTGCGGGCAGACAACCATCAGGTAAGTCCTGATGAATGTTGGGATGTCAGAACTGGGGTGTTCAGGGGATGGGGGCTGGATGAAAGGGAGTAAAAGAGCACAAAAAAAGTGTGTCTAAGCCAGCCTGGTTGCATGGAGGACTGTGGCACTGGTTACCTTACCTCCTGCCACACTGACAACCCAGTGTCAGGAATGGACTTGGGTTGCTTGGAGGCCAGCAGAAAGAGGAAGGATCAAGTGTCCCTAGACAGATCTCCTTCCTCAGGGAGGGGGGTTAGTGCGGTGTACTGTTTGGATGACGTTCAGGGTGGCAGGGTGCCAGCACATGCATGCCACTGTGTAGGAAAGGAATCCCACGTTCAGGACACTGGGGCCATCTCTGTAGTGGCAGCGCTCAGACATCATGCCCATTGCATGTCTGTGGGCCCAGGAAGAAAATCAGAGGAAAAACCACCCCAGGCAGCAGGAAGACGACTGACCCTCCGTGGGCCCCGCACCAGTGGCCTGACACAACCACAGTCCTCTGGCAGAGGATGCTGGTGAAGGTAAGTCCCAGAAGAGCCAGTGATGGAGTGGGTGGGTTAGAAGGGGGCTGCTGGGGAGATCAGGTGATAAAATGTGTCTGTCGTAGGGAGAGACATACAAAAAGCATGAAGTGCTCTTTGTTATAGTTCCTTCATCAAAACATCTGAAAAAACGTTTCCAGGTAAACACCTTCCTCTCAGCCTCTAACAAGACAATTTCTGCCTTTTGGAATAAGACACTTTAAAAATAAATATCTAAAAAATTGTGCCACTGGGAGTTAGTGGTGCTCTCATAAATCAAGTCCACAACATCAAGCAATGAAGCACTCTCTCCCTGAATTAACTGACCAGCTGGTCTCTTAGTTCAGCACAAAATCTTTGTGCTGACATGGCTCAAAAAATTTACCCCTGACACGGCAATAGCCTTCCCCTCATATAACATCTTTCACAATGAAAGACCTACCAGGGAAGGGGGTGTAGCTATATACGTCAAAGATAGATTCACAGTATCCAACATCACTCCGGACAGCACTCCAAAGGAATCTGAAGCCTTGCTGCTGAACTTATCCATATCCCCAATGAAGCCATTACAGCAACTGGCTGCTGCAGGCCACCTTCCGGGGGCCTGGAGCTACTGAATTATCTGCGTACAATTTCAGATACGAGATGGAACAAGATCATCATTCTTGGTGATTTGAATCTTGATTGGCAACAAATCTGCAAAAGTAGCTCCCAGTTTAAAACCTATTGTGACAAAGCCGGTTTTACACAATTGATCCCTGAAACCACATGGCCAAACCCAAAAAATATAACTAATGGACCTCTGATTGACTTAATACTTACAAACAGACCCCACAAGGTCACACACACAGCAGTTTTCCACAATGATGTTCACTCAATCAATCAATCAATCTTTATTTAACCAGGTGAACATCATTGAGAAGAACTCATTTACAAGATGAGCCTGGGCATTTACATACAGTATATGGTTACAAGGCAGCAATATATACAGTGTTTCAACAAATGGGAGTACAAACAATACAGTAATGCAAAAATAAACGATAGGTACAAGGCAGAAATACATACAGTGTTACAACAAACTGGAGTTCATACCATGTAGTAATGCAAGCGTAAATAATGCGAGAGTGCACATATCTTTAGAAGAAAGTAGAATACATATTATGATACAAGAACCTATGTACATTAGCTATGACAGGAACCTATGCAGCAAGATAGGGTAAGGAGGGGAAGGAGTATAAAGAGGAAGGGGGCAAATCCAGAGGGAGGGAGCAAGCAGGGGAAGAGTGAGGGAGGTAAGAGTGATATGCTTAGGGAATAAGTCAGGGTAATGCTATAGTGTGCAGTGAGGCAGGGCACAGGAAGGACATGAGGAGAGGAGCTTAAAATAGAGAAGTCCTAATCCTAGGATAGGTGTGGTAAAAGTGCCATTAACAGAAGCAAGTACAAGTCTCTGAAAAAGAACGTGGGTATATGGATTTAAAGAAGCTCAGTTTCACAGGGATTGCCAACTTTAGAGTATTCTGTATTGTGTTCCAGATGACAGGAAGAGCATGACTCATTGCAGATTTGCCATATCTGGTTCTCACCTTAGGGATGAATAGTGAGGTATAAGAGAGGCTTTTCAAGGTGTAATTTCCAACCCTACAGGTGGGCAGGCAATTCACAATATAATGTGGTAGCATATTAGTGATGGCTCTGTAGGTCCAGAGCACAGCGTTCTTTTGTCGTCCGAATCTTAGTGAGCTTCATCCTACCTTAGCATAGAGCTCGCAGTGGTGGTTGGCATAAGGGAGATGAGTTATGAATCGAATAGCTCGATGGTAGAGTACATTCAAGTTAGAGAGGAAGAGCATCGGGCCTTGGCCATACAGAAAACCAACATAACCTAAAAGAGGCAAGAATGTAGTCTGGACCAACCTAGTTTCAGCTTCTAGCATAAGTAGATTTTTAATATGGAAGAAGAGACCAAGTCTCTGTTTCAATTTTTTGGACAGTCCTTTGATATGATGGGCAAAGGACAATTTGTGGTCTATCCAAAAGCCCAAGGTACTTAAATTTCTCAATGAACTCCGGTGGCTCACCCAGCAATGTGGATATGAAGGGAGCAGAACTGGGGAGACTGTGTTTAGTTGCAAGGATAGAGAAAGCAATTAGCATAGCCTTGGGTTTTTTTTGCATTTAGGAGGAGCTTTAACCGAAGTCGATTTTTCTGTAAATGGTCAGAGTCTCGTTGGAGATCACTGCAGGCAAGATCTAGAGTAGGTCTGGCAATGTACAAGACTGTATCACCTGCAAACAAGTGGATGTTTGCTGTGGAGATACCAGTATTAATACTGTTAATATAGACAGCAAATAGTAGTGGGCCTAAGATGGACCCTTGGGGAACACCCCTTAACACGGTTTTTGGAGGAGAGAGACCCCCTCAGCCTTAACCAGCTGCTGACACTCAGTAAGGTAGTTAGTAAACCACTTCAAGGCCAGTTGGTCAACTCCAATATTTCTTAGAACACACAGGAGTAAGTCATGGTCCACAGTATCAAAGCTTTGCTCAGACTGAGAAACAAAGCACACACATAAGTTCTTGTATCCAAGGCAGTCTGCCAATCATTAGTAACCTTAGCCAATGCAAATACAGTGCTGTGGCGAGGTCTAAAGCCTGACTGAACTGGATTCGACAGATTGTAAGTCTCCAGATAGGACCTAAGTTGCTCATTGACCACGTTTTCTAATAGTTTGGATAGGATGGGCAACAGTGATATCGGTCAGTAGTTATTTAGGCCACTGGGGTCCCCAGATTTAAACAGGGGAACTACATGAGCTATCTTCCAGACTGGGGGCAGTGCTCCCTGAGCAAGGGGCATATTAAAGAGGTAAGTAATGGGGGGGAGTGACAGAAAGTAATATCCCAGTTTTAGGTAATAAGGTTCAGTATTGTCAACGCCTGCCAATTTTCTGGTGTCAATACTCAATAATAGATCCTCTACTTGTTTCAGTGTAACTGGAGTGAAGGAGAATACTCCTTCATGGGAGGGGATAGCTGAGGCATGTCACGCCAGGTCATGGCTGCTCAGCTGTGAGCGAAGTTTAGATGCTGGAAAGGTGTCAAACGCTAGGCCAGCTGTCGCAAAGTGATTATTGATAAGCTCAAGAATCTCCTTTTTATCCATGGAGGAAATACCACCAGATGTGATTTTCTTAGGTAACGAGCTGGCTGGTCGAAATCCTTCAATGTCCCTAAGCATTTTCCAAAATTTGGCTGAGCAAGTAGATGCGAATTCGAGTTCAGCACTGAAGTAATTAGCTTCTTCAGTCCTAATTAGCTTAGTGCACATGTTTCTTGTAGCTCTAAATGCTGCCCAGTCTGCTGTTTGCTTACGTTTTCTCACCCTTTTCCATAAGTAATCCCTGTTTAGCAATGCAGTTTTTAGGCTAGCTGTGAACCATGGGCAGGACTTCTTTTTGGTGCGTACTTTGTGCAGAGGGGCATGTCTGTTTAGAGCTTCGATGACTATGTATTGGAAGAACTCATATGCTTCGGATACAGTGCTGACCAGATAGAAATTTTACCAGTTAGAGTATTGGAGTTCAGAAAGGAAGGCATAAGGATCAAAGTTCAGTCAACTTTTTTTTTTAAGATGAACCTAGATGTAGAAATCACTTTCGGGGCAGACCTCACACAGGCAATGGCACAATGATCGCTAAGGTTATTAAAGTGTGCCAGAATGAGAAACAAGGTGAGGTTTGTTCACTAAGGTTAGATCCAGAAGTGTACTGTTCTGAGGATTTTTCCGGTTTGGCCGGGTGGGTTCCTGAATAAGTTGGGTGAGCCCAAACATATTACAAACATCCTTCAGAGGCTTAGAGGTAGCAGATAGCCAGTCCATGTTGAAGTCGCCCATGATAATTAATTCTGAGGCTATTGTAGGTAGAGTCTGACTCAAGAAGTTCAGGATTTTTTGCCCCACTGAAGGAGGCCTGTAGCATCCAAGGGGGGTTGACTGGTGTAGTTGAACTTTTACAATAACACATTCGTATTCTTTAGACAGCAAGGTGGACTTCACTAGAGAAGATGTAAATTGGTCAGCAACATAAATATCTATGACCCCCCTCCCAGTTAGTCTATCCATCCTGAATACATTATAGGAAGGAGTATTGGTCTCATGATCCTGATTTGTAGGTTTCAGCCATGATTTAGTAACCACCAGGCTATCTGGTTGTGCATGACAGATCCAAGATTGTATAGCATCCAAATGCTTTAGCAGGCTACATGCATTAATATGTAAGAGACCCATACCCTTTAAGTTAGCCAGTTTGTTGGGAGCTGAGATGGGGAGTGTAGGGCCACGGTTCAATTCAACGTTACCTGCGCAGATGAGCAGCAGAAGAAGAAGAAGCTTTTTAATGGCATTTAGCAGTAGCTTTAGGAGACGCATTCTTCCCCTTTTATAACTATTGGCATGTTGTGGTGACTGAGGAGTGTGAGGCCCAAAAAAGTCCAGAGAAGCAGATAGCAACCCCTTGATGGAGATACTGCAATCGTGTAAGACGCAGCGAGTCAGAATAACTTGTTCAGTGGACCTCCCATGGTGTGAAGATCGGGTGCCATGGGGCACATAGAGATGGGAGTTTTCATCGAGGGTAAACCATGCAGCATATTCAACATTATCAGGACAGGGAGCATATACAGTATAATTTATAGAAGCTGCTGCTTTTGGAGGAGTAGAACATGGTATCAGGATATAAAGAAGTATACCTACAAGTAATCGAGGTGCCAAGGTTGTGCAAAGCATTTTTGTTTGCATCAGCTAACTATACCAGAAGTTTTGCAGTCACACAGTAGATAGGTGATAATAATATTTTTAGGTGCACGGGCCACCATGTTAATGATCACTGCGCTATAGCCTGTATTAGAGGACAACTCACATCAAAGCTTACAGATAGGTTCATCTGGATAAGGAGTTTCCAGAGATTTAACATTTCCCACTACCTCTCAGACTTCAGTAATATAGACTGGACAGACTTCTATCTGGCCTTGTCCACTGATGCTGCAGCTACAATCTTCAGTGCCACCCTGAGCAACATTATCAACAGACATGCTCCCTTGATTAAATGCAGAGCCTGGAAATTCTCCTGCTCCTGGTTCACACCTGAACTAAAAATTGCCCTAAAACTAAGAGACCAGTTCTGGACCACGGCCAGATGGACTAAACTCCCTGCAGACTGGGTTGCTTTCAAAGCTTGCCGAAACTGCACAAAAAAGATCAAAGCCACAAAAGCTCACTACTATTCAACTGCCTTTGACTCCACAAAGGGCAATTCCAGCAAATTCTGGCAGATCATTAAGTCAATGGAGGGAAACAAATTGACCTTACTACTGCCTGGAAAAATCTCCTTTAAGGGAAACAGCTTCTCTGATAAATCCGATATACTACATAGCTTCAATGACCACTTCTCAACTATGGGTCTTGCATTCAAAACCTCTAAAGCTGCTACACTTATCTCCAGCCTACCTAGAACTTCCTCAGCACAATCCAGATATACCTTCTCTTTTAACCCCTTTCCACTTCAAAGAAGAAGACCTACTTCTCCATTTAAATGTAAATAAAGGGACTGGTACTGACGGAATAGGACCATCCTTCCTTAAAGTTAGTTTCCGATACCTAACAGCCCCAATACTACACCTGTTTAATCGATCCATCAGCTCCAGCACTGTTTCTGAAGCATGGAAGATAGCCCAGGTACTTCCCTTATTGAAATCAGGTGACCCCATGGATCTAAACAATTACTGCCCAATATCTGTCTTACCCCTACTGTCAAAACGTCTTGAAAAATTAATAAATTCCCAAATAAGAAACTATCTTGAAGACTCCAACCTAATAAATCCTGCCCAACCTGGATTCAGATGAGCACACAGCACTACATCAGCCCTTGCTTCAGTCACAAATGATTGGCTCCTCGCCATGAACAAGAAACAGCATAAAGGGGCTTCCTTTCTAGATCTAAGTAAAACCTTCAACACAGTTGACCATGCTGTACTACTCGATACACTAAACTGTCATGGCATCTCAGGTCCTGTGTGGTCTTGGTTCAACAGCTATCTGAGACACAGACTGCAACAGGTGAAGGCGGATGGCTCACTCTGCTCACTTCTCCCTATCACAAGAGGGGTACCTCAAGGTTCGATCCTTGGACCCCTACTGTTCATGCTATACATCAATATTATTGGTAATACCATTAGTGAAGCAAAACTCCTTCTGTTCGCAGATGACTCAGTCATCTACATTTCCAGGACAATGGCAGCAGAAGCTCAAAGGGAGCTTCAAGTTAAATTCGATCTCCTCCAACTCAGCTTGGCACAATCAAGACTTCTATTAAATGCCCAAAAACCAAAAGTCATGTACTTTCATTCCAACCATCTCCCAGCCATCTCAAATGCCATCGCATCCCTGCCCCTGATAAAAACACTCCTTGATGACAACTTAGAGGTAGTTAACAACTTTAGATATCTGGGGTATGACTTAGACCAACATCTAACATTCTCTGTCCATATTAAATCTCTTATGAAAAAAATAAGGCAACGTACTGGCTTCTTCTTCAGGAATAAATCCCTCTTTACAGCTAAGGCCAGGCTTTGTTTGGTCCTGATAACATTCATGCCACTCCTTGACTATGCTGATATAGTTTATGGCCAATGCTCGGACTCCCTACTAAACCAACTAGATACACTCTACCACAGGGCAATTTGTTTTGTTACTGGTGCTCACTGATGTATGCACCACTGTGAGCTCTATGCTCAGCTGGACTGGACCTCATTGTCAACTAAACGCCTCATCCATCCTCTTATCTGGCAATACAAAGTGTTTTTGTCAAAGCTCCCTTCCTATTTATCCACTATCCACTCTCTTCTAGCATACAGTAAGCTGATGCATGTTACGTAGCAATGATTATATCATGCTAGAAGTTCTGTGCACCCGCTCTCGATTCGGAGATACGTATATAGGCTGTGCCCTCCCGGATGCCTGGAATAAAGCACAATCTAGCCTTAAACTTCAAAAACGAATATCTCTGCACAGTTTTAAAAAAACTAGTCATCAGCAAAATTAAAAACTGCTGTGCATGTCACTAACCCTATATCACACTCATAGTCCACAACTCCACATGGTAGCTTTAAGTCCCCCCCCATTTTCTCCCACCAGCACCAAACCACATGCCTACCCCCTTCTCCATGTTCCCCTCCCCTCTCCCCATCTCCATCTCATTTTTGCTCCCTATCTATCCCTCCTCCCCATCTCCCTCTCTTATATGCTCCCTAACGAGCTCCAGTGCTACTCACCTTCCAACCACACATACATCTTGACCTGCAACCCCCCCACTTCACACTTCCCCCTCCCTCACACCCCTTTCCTACAGTTCCCTGCACTCTCCTCTGATCACCCTCTCATATGCCTACACTTCTTTAATTGTGGTCGGATAACATGAAAAGTACCATCTGTGTTCATGGGTATACTAATGTCACTAGCAAATATGTAACATGTACTTTTCATAGTTATTCTATACTGGAGACTAATGATTATTAGGCTAGCTGTATATAGTATGTATTTAGACTGTATATACTCCCTGTATTTGTTCTAAATTCTGTACTCTGTGTATGATTTTTTTGACATGTAATTATTATAATACATGTGATAAATGTATGACCTGTATAGTTCTGCAATAAATGTATGATCTTTCCAGGACCTTCTTGTAAATGAGATTGCTCAAAGGAGTATTCCTGTCAATAAACTTGAAACTGACATTTAAAGAGCAACTCTACACTACAGCATGTTCCTTCATAAATAAGATGTTTCAGCTGTTACAATTTACTGGAGAATACATTGTTTTCAGTGTTCCTTTCCAAGATTTACAGCACATCTTGGTATTCCATCTAAAAAGACTGTATAGAAAAAAACTTGAAAACATTTGCCTTTCTCCTGTTAACTTCACAGTGCCTTTGTTTATGATGTCATAGTGCTCACCAGGACAATAGACTGTGATGTCACACACAGCAGTTGTGCAGTTAGCAGGGGAGAGTCAGATACATTTTGAAAGACTCAATGAAATAACTGCTGCATTATCTACACTGTTTAGTTGTCCATCAGCTGGGGAAAGTATAAAAAATAACTAACTAGAAAACAATAACATTTAACACAATTGGTGTAAATCTAGTGATTTTAAGCTCTTCATTATAATAGAGAGTTGCTTTTTAAACATTAAAAAGATGTGCAAATGAAACAGCAGGAAGTAGTGTACAAATGGAGTGGATGCCTGGTGGGTCGCAGCACTGCAGTGAAACTGGGCAAAAATTTCACCCTACCTTTTTTGTCACTATAAGAGATTCCAGGCCTCTTCCAGGTTTCATTGGTGGGAAAATAATCTAGTTCCACAAAAATGTAAGTATTTTATAAATGTTTAAATTTTTTTTCTCAAGAAAAATAGATGGCCACAACACTTGGCTTAGAAATAGCATGGTGGCACTACTGGCTAGCGCAGCATTTCAATCTGAGAATTCTACCTATGGACACCAACCTCAGACACTGAAGTGGCTGGCCTTTCTTTGGACATAATGGGACTTTTGGTATGTCGGCACCTATATTAACGATTTCCCCCACACTCCTATTATACAAGAGTGCAAGAGTAAGATTGTGTTGCCCCACATGTAAGAAATGGATTGTTGTATCTCTTGCATGATATTACTGACTATATATTTTTTTTTCTTTTGAAAAGCAATAAACAGAAAGTAATAAAAAAGAAATAGCACTGTAAACTTGGCAAGGGTTAGGATCGAGAAAATAAAACCTCATGGTATATGCAGCATAGGTGGCACCTAGAAAAGTAGATTTGACAGGTATGCTAATACTTGTATTAGCTGTAGCTAAAACTAGCTCCTCTCAGCTTCTTGCAACTTTAAAACCAACTATTACTTGTTGAGTTCGAGACTGTTTTTTCCTGCTTTAATTATAAATAAAATGTTAACTTACAAAAAAAAAAGGTCACTATTTTTTTACTCATGCTGCAAAGCCATTGAAATGAGTAAATACATAAAATGAGATTTGGGCAACAGAGTAGTTTTGTGGTTTATGTTGTTTCACATACTTCAGATATGTAAAAAAACACTTGTTACACAGTTGCCCATACAGTATTATCCATATAATTTGATCCTGGAAAAGGGACCTGGTCTCAGTGAATTCCCCCATAATCAAAATAACTAAATAAATAAAAGTCTGACTTTTTTGTGATGGAAAAGCCTCATTGTAGAGAAAGTGATAACATTTTAAGTAAACAAAAAATCAGGGATAGTTGAGAGGTGTCTTCCATGTCAGCCCTTTCAAATAAGGGAGACTCCTGATTTTGATGGTTTTTTTCATGTTACAACATATTTACACAGAACAGTGCAGCTGAGTTGCATCATCTTATTTGCAGTGGGACCCTACTGTTTCAGTACATGCCTACAACTGGGTGGACTGGATGGACCACTGAAAGGTCACTTGCCCAAGGCCGCACAGTGAGTGTTTGACTGTACTACGGCTCGAACCTGCAACCTCATGACCCTTAAAGAGCAGCTGACGCTGTCAGGAGAACTTTAACTAGACATAATATTTAGACACAGTTCGGCTTATATTTAACGTTAGTTCTGTATTCTTCCTCCCCATTATTTTTTACTGGTGTAATTTGCATGAAAACAGGATCGTTGCTCCTGAAGAGTTCATCTATTCCTGTTGCTTTCTCCTTACCTGAAGTCATAATGGACTGCTTGTGACATCACCATTACTCCCATGGCAACAGAGTATTCTGTCACAACACAGAAGTATGACCTGAAGTAGTGAGTAAGCTATAGAGGCAGATGAACTCTGAGGTATAAAGATCATGTATTTATGCAGACTTCCTCAGTAATAAATAATGTGCAGGAGAAATCTATAGAATATATATGGAATACAAGCTACATTGTACCTAGATGTTATGTTTTCAAAGGTTTCTTTGAGGCCTTAGCACTGCAGTTCTTTAAGCTGGCATTCTAACCATCATAGGCAATTTTCCCAGGACCCTAACTGATGTGCCTATTTATATATAACATGGTGGAAAGGCAGGTGCTAGAGACTAGACTGACCATTTAAAGAAAACAGGAGCAGTTTTTGTGCGACTGATTTTTGGGGAATGGGAAGGTGCCATGACATCAATTCACAATTCTCCCAAGACCTCCAAATCATTCGACACTGGCTGATAACCAACAAGCTTATCCTGAATGAAGGCAAGACCCAGGCCATGTTATTTGGGTCCCACTAAACTCAAACCTTACCAAGCAAATTTCAAAGTTCTCACTGCTAATGGCTCATCTGTTGGGGTAGTAAACTCATTTAAATATCTCGGAATCACCCTTGACCCGATGCTCAGTTTCGATCTCCATATTCAGCAAACTTGCAAGCTAGTTAATATGAAACTTGGTATTGCTTATCAGACTAGCTATGTGCTCACACCATCTGCTAGGCTTGCTATAGCTCGTGGAATACTCCTACCATGTCTCTCCTATGGTGTAGCTACCTATGCCTCTGCCTGTAAATCTAGCTTCCTAAAATGGGGTGTTACTTATAACAACATCTGTCGCTATGCTTCCTCCTAGCCTAGGCTGAAACACCACTGTCTCCTCTACTCTGACCTTGGATGCCCCCCCCCCCCCTTCAGCAGCCAGGTCTCATGCTTACGGATCTCTCATAGATAACGTTATCAGAAACCAAATTCCCAAACCTCTGGCTGAACTATTTATTAACCATTCTTCCAGCTATGGTCTTCGTTCAGCAAACAATGCCCCTGTTCACATTCCCAGATACAGAACATCCAAAGGTGCTAGTGCTTTTGCCTGCTGGGCCCCCTTTTCAAGAACTCCCTCCCTCTAAGCACTTGACTAGCATCAACCCATGCCTCTTTTAAGAAACTGCTTAGACTCCATCTTGTTGACTCCTCCTGCTGCACCTGCTTCAAACTACCCCTAGCCCCGTTATCCTCTCCCTATACTTCTTACCATTTCTTATCCTTGGCCTCTACCGATGATTAGTTTCTCTTCTTCCAACCTCTTGTTTTATTACTTTTCTCACTACCTTTGCATTTAAATCTATCTATATGTCCCGATCATTTCCTGTCCTACCCTGCCCCCATCTCTCTAGTCCTCACTTCCCCCCCTTTACACCTCTACATCATCCTATATTTTACCCTAAAAATGTCTCTGCCTCCTAGGCATAACCTCGCCTAGTTATCTATGATATTTTAGCACTTAAGACCAAACCAATATTGTGTTTTGTAGAATGTTATGCCAACTCTCTTTACCTCAATTTTGTTTCCTCTCTTGTAATATTATTCCACTGTTGCCTGTAATGTTATTTCACCGGCCTGCTCTGTAGCGTCTTACCTTGACTAGTTGTGATCCTACATATTGTAACCTATTATTGTAAATGTTTCTGTTTTGTACCCTCCCGGGTCGTGTCTGATAATAGTTATTGTCATGGCTAGTGCACCTACCCGGTTACCAAAAACTAAATACATAAAATAAAATGAGAATCGGAGACATTGCTGCAAAGGAGTACGACTTGCTCTTTAGGACCTACGATTGACAATGCATTTTCAGTGGGCGGCAGTCTCTAATTTTTTCACCCTCCTAAAATCAAGGGTTATTATGCATGTTAAAGAGTGAACCGCTCCCCGTGGGCTCCGCACTAGTCCACTGCAGCCCCCTTCCCCCGTGCCCGCATCCGAGCTAAACACTTCCCGGGTTTTGCTGGGTGCCCCGGGAAGCTCCGCCACGGTGGCAGGGGCGGGATCCGTGGGGTACTGTACTGCAGTGGGTCGGAAGGGGTAAGTCTTAGAGACGGCAGTGTGACGGGGCTGGAGGAAGGAAGGAAGGCCGATAGGGGCAGACTTGGCGTCCAGGAGGATAAAAAGAAATTAATAAAACAAAAAAACTCACTCTTCTGACTTACCTTCACCTCCTTCTTTTGATGTTTTGATCTTAATGACAGCGGTGGGTGGGTGTGTGTGTTGGGGGGGGCATGGACAAAATCTGACAAACTCCCTGAAAATGAGAGAGCTTGAAAGGTATGATTGGGTGAAGAGAGCCTGAAGGGCTGTACAAGCGCAGGTTGTTAGCGCCTCTCAGATGTTTGCTCCTGGGCGCAAAATCGCAGAGGTGTCCCTGGAAAGCGCCCCGCCCGCGCGGTGTATCCGTTGACCATATTTGGAACCTGGCTCAGCACATGGAACGTGAACAGCTAACTACAGGGACAGAGCGCAGCAGCAGCAGCAGCAGCCAGGCTGTCGCCCACAAAACTCCAAGTGCTGCCGCCAGTGTGGCAACAGGGCGCACGCGAGGGAGCTCCTGCCACAGCCAGACGCGCGTTGCAAGGCGCAGGTAGCTGGCAGCAGGCACCACCTCATGCTAGCAGGAGCACTAGTACCCACAGCAAGCTCCGTCTCTGCAGTCTGTCGACCTCTCAGTGAAGCTTAGCCTGACTAAGCACCAGAACCAAGAAAGTGCCAAATCAACAGGTTGTGCAGGTGCTTCTTCCCGGCTCCTGGGCTGGAGGCATTCCGGTTTGCTGGACTGGACGTTTGACTGTACATCCACACAACAGCTACAGGTATGTGATGCGACTTATTGGTGTCTTTTGCGACAGAGCATTTCCATGGCCACCTTGCATTGTATTTCTTATTTTACGAAATTGCAAAAGAAACGTCCATTATATGTTAATGATTTCCATTGGTACCAATATATGTGGTTGTAGTGAATGATGTGAAACTTTTTATCTGGCTGGATGTATAGGCGTTACTCTTGCTGTTAAAAAGGTTGCATTATAATCGAATTTCTGCATTTATTACTATTGACAGACTTCGGGTACGACATTCTTACTATATATGGTTACCCCTTGGTGTGCATGATTTCCAGGCACACTAATTCTTGTTGGATAATAATTCTAGAGCATACATTGCAGGTGGTATATTCGGTGTTCATTTTTTGTTTCCTTGGAGATATATTTTACATGCCTTTTCACAAGACTAAAAAACAAGCTACTGTCACTTGCAGTGAACTGCACAACAAAACATGGGTGAATTATTTAACTTCATGCTGCTGTGATTCTTCCGTTTTGACTTGGCCAGACAGCTGGAGTGCCATTGTTTTCACATCATACTGATGTGACTTGAAGGTTCTCAAGCCAGGATAAAAAAGGCAGACAGAAACCCTACTGCATTTAAAGAGCTGCTGATACCTCAGGGAAAACTTTGGAAAACAATCTTTAGACACAGTTCAGCTTGGATTTCAAATACTGTATCTTATGTAGATTTATTCTGCCCCATAGTTATTATGGAGGGCATCCAGTAGTGGTTGCAGCCCTTTCTGGCATGTCTTGTTGGCATGCCAGTCCAGGTACCAAAAACATGGCATCTACACTGGCATGCAGGAACTAAGTGCTGGCATGCTGGTCTAAGTACCTGGATTCCACTACCTGTCCTGGGGTCAGCATGCCGACTGGTGTAAGTGGCAGGTTTCTGGTACCATGTGCATGTTGTGAGGTTGCCAGTGTGGCATCTGGGCCAGCATGCTAGCAAGACATGTTGGTGTCAGAGCTGTGAGTCATGATTAAGTCAATCTAGCTGTTAGCAATTCTGAGAAGCTTATGCGCTGCAATTATCAAAAACTAAACTTATAGATACAAAGCCAGTTCAGTTGTTTACGAATCAAAAAACAGTTCTCAGATTAAAAATGAGTGATTGAAAGTTTATTGCTTTCTGTATAAGAATATAATGTATAAATATTAAATGCTTCTTTCTTTCAACGTCAAATCATTTGGTTTGGGAAAGATGCGACCTTAAGTGAAGGTGGAGCTTGTATTCTACACTATTTGTTTTAAAAAAAAAATCAATTAACTGTTGACTTGCTGGGGGAAGGGGGGATAAAAGTGACATGTCGTTTGTTGACATGCTGAGATACCAGTGGGGTGGTGCTAGTTAAATGCCGGATTGCCATCTGATTATGCATACATTTGATTAGTCAGTTAACTGTTGTTAGTTCTAGAAAGCTCTTAACAGCAATTAAGTAGAGAGTAATGGATGGGCAGCAGGTTATAATGAGGATTTTACCTCCCCCCGAGGGGTGGGATGCCACATAAAACCCGAGAGCGAAGCTTGAGGGTTTATTAAGGCATCCACCCGAATAAAAAATGTAAAACCTGAGTTTTAACTAGCTACCCATGTTTTATTTTGTATAATTTCTGGTTTCTGTTTTTTTGCCTGTGCAACTTACAGTTTTACTTAGAAAAGAGAATGTTGTTATAACCAGCTGGTTATAACGACAGAATTATAACCAGCTTTTCCTATGTTAAAAAATAGAAACCAGTCATTATATAATAATACTGAACTGTTCCTCCTATGCTATGGCAATTCTGTTCTATTCTATTCTATGCAGTTCTGTTTATGTGAAGAACATTTTACAGGATAGTCTATTACACCAGAAGCATGCTTACGGTAGGGTCTTACCTAAGACAGCTAACTGTTACACAGGCAATGACTACAGATTACATACAGTACATATTGCACAAAATTACATTTACACAAGTATTTTATGTTTCCAGGTTTACACATAGATGTTCTCTGTTTCAAAGTGTTTACTAACCATTCTTATAAAAGTACCAAGGCTAGGAACTCTTATGATATCGGTGGGGAGTGAGTTATAAAGTACCGGGCCTGCAGACAGAAATGATGCCTTGCCATAGATAGCTTTAACTTTAGGGATGTACAGATGAAGCATTAGCCGCAACATGGTGTGCTTTAAAAGACTTTAATGGACACCTCAGGGGAGTGAGGCACTAGTCCGAAGGCCGAGTATCCTTACACCCTAGGGAGATACATTTGGATCCTTTTAAACGCACTCTGGAGTGGCTTATTGCACTTATAAAATGGCTCACTGGTCCTTTGTGTTACATGTAAATTGAAACACTTTTAAATGTACTTTTTTTTACAAAAATTGTTTAAATACATTTTAAATAGCGGAACATATACAGGAAATAGTCCTTGAATTTGTAGGTAATGAGGCATTTTGCCTTGGTAATGAGATCCGGCATGTTGCCCTGCAGGGCTAGAATTTAATGCATGGTCAGATGACATCTCTCAGCCAATGAAGTTTCTAGATTTTTTCCTTTTATACATTCAAGTAAACTATGCCTTTATTCACATTGTACTGATGAGGGGGGTGGATTCATTCATCAATTAAAGTTTTAAAACCCTATAAATACTGTTTGACTATATATATATATATACAGTATTATTGAGAATAAACAGCTGTCTAACTGTAAACAATAAGGCTTTCCGATTTGTCTTGGGGTGCTAATAACATTTTACAAGTCACTTGCACACTGAGTATGATTAACACATATTTATTAGTTTTGTGTAAATGATTTAACAGACTTCTTGACCAATAGCACTGGTATGTTAACAAGCAGGGTGAGAGATTTTAAATTGTTTGTGGCAAGACAAATATATAACATCTGTTTGCAAAAACGTTTGTGCCAGTATTTTCTCAGTTAAATGGCTCAGTCATGTCTACAGCTACCTTCAGAATGCAACTGGAAATGAGCTGGTGTCGGCTCTGCATGTTTTTCCTGGTGAAATATTAAGTACATGCGTTTGCCCTTGACACAGCTACCAATGAGTAGATAATAAACCCTGCCACACTTTTTGGATGCAGCATGATTTAGTTTACCTCTACAATATGATTATACATAAAGACGGGATGCCCAGTGTTCGGATTCAGAATATCCCATTTATCTTCATGAGTGCCACAAGGGAGTTATGCAAGTCCTGCCCACTCAGAAGTGATTCTGAAGTGGCATATTCTGAGCCTTGCCATTTTCTTTCCAATTTATACAATATATTTTAAATGGTAAAGCTTTAAGACTAGTTATTTTTATGAAGAGGTTTATAGATCGAGGGAGCGCTCCTGTCCAATTGGAGCACTTCTTTCCTCTGCTTGTGAGACACACTTATTCTGTGAACAGTGTCTCACATGCAGCTGCCCAGGAAATGGGCATATTCTGGTAAGATTTTGTTTTAAAATGTAATGTATTATTGATCGAGCTTGATCAATGATATATTATTACCATCATTGAGACCACTTTGACTGTTGTAAGAGTGGTCTCACTTACAGTCTTAGGGTATCATAACCGCTCATCTTTGGTTCATGTTTGTCATACCCTAAGATGCATTTGAGACCACACTTACAACCATAAGAGTGGTCTTGGTGGTGGTATTAACATACAAACGGTTTCTGGTTGATAATTCGGTGCTCTGTTTTGAGTGCAGCAAAGGCCACTATGATGTCATCAAGCATTGTTCAAATTGCTCTCCCATTCATTAAGGGTTGCTTTGTGACCTGCCTAAAGTGGAGATAAATGGCTTAAATAATAATTTTATTTTTTTATTTACTTGAAAATTGGTGACCAGGAGAGGACCAGTAAGCCAAGGCTCATTTCCAGGTGCGACCCCCCCCCAGGTGGGGGGGGGCACAGTTACAAAGAAACAACCAGGCTGATCATGGTAATTACAAAAACAATAACATTACATGCATAAGTCAAATGCAGTACAGACAGTAATGCCAAAAATTATAACAGGTTGCCGAATAAATAGCATATAAAATCAAAAGCAAGTATGCAAATAAGGTAAAAATTCAAAAAAATGTTAGGGAACCCAGATGATATAATGCTGAACCAGTGCTGAGAGGTGGGGTTGAAGAAGGTAAGGATGATTTCAGAAAAAGGGTTGGCAAGAACAAGGGGGAGGAGGGAGACGTTTTAGTTGGTGTCTAAGGGAGGGAGGTAGGGAGAGAGATGGATAGAGGAGAATGGCTGATTCCAGAGGGAGGGGAGATGGTATGAGACAGAAATTTTCCAGCTGAGTGGGGTGTGGGAGAGAGAAAGTGTGTGGGTCCCTGGAGCGCAAGGAGCAGGAGGAGGAGGAGGAGGAGGAGGGGATGGGGGAGTTGAGATGGGATAAGTAGGAGGGGAGTGACCCAAACCAGTATTTAGAGATAAGGGAAGCATGGTGGAGCTGGCAACATATGATGAATAGGAGGATGGTTAGGGAGGAGTAAAGAGAGAAGTTATGGGTATGAGATGGAGAGTTTGTTGCAAAGCAGGAAAATATATTGCAGAGCATGTCCAGTCTGGCCAGGGAAGCAGATAAGGCGGTGCCATAGACCACATCCACATATTTCTGGCTGGTACCGAAGGTCATAGCCATTTTTTATGTGTTGATCCATAGCTGGTTGGCCTGGAACCAGTGCAGAACATTGTGAAAGTCATTCTGGAGCTAGACTTCCACAGAGGCAGTTGAGAGATCTGAGGTGTAGAGGACTGTGTCATCTGCATACATGTAAATGTGCCATTTGGCACAAACAGAGGGGAGGTCATTGAGGAAAATCGAGACTAGGACTGGACCCACGATGGAGCCCTGTAGGACCCCAGCCAGGATAGGGAATGGTAGGCAGAGAGCACCTCCTACTTGTGACTATTGTTGATGGCTCATGAGATAGGAGCAGACCCATTCAACAGCAGAGGCTGAGTGGCTGGTAGTGCTCAGCTTATCCAGGAGGAGAGAGAGTGGGACACTGAATCAAAAACTTTGGCCAGATCAATGAACATGGACACAGTAACATGCCCCATATCCATCCATGAGATGATGGAATTGGTGACCCTAAGTAGCGAGGTGATGGTGGAATGATCCTTCCTAAAACAAGACTGGAAGGGGGAGAGGAAGTTGGTGGAGTGAAGGAAGTCAGCAACCCATGAGTAGACCAGTTTCTTTTGCAGCTTTGCAAGAGAAGGCAGGAGGGAAATAGGGCGGAAGTTGCCAGCAGTGGAGGGATCGCCCCCTTTGTGGAAGGGGATAGCTTTGGCAAACTTCCAAGACTGTGGGACAGTGCAAAAAGTGAAGGAGAGATTTAGGAGGTGAGTGGGGGGGGGGTAGAAGGCGCGCAATGTCTGGAGCTGACAGGTGGAAAGGTTTAAGGTCCAAACCATTTGGGCTAGATTTCAAAGGACTGAGTGAGGAAAGGGCAAGATGGGTCTCCTTGGAAGTGACAGGTGAAAAGTCAAAACCCAGGGGAGTGTGGGATGGGGGAGAGAGGGGAGGAGCCAGGAGGTGGTGGGAGGGGAAAGCACAAGTGGTGAAAAACTCACTGAAGTGAGCAGTGACAGAGGAAGGGTCAGATACTGGTGAGCCATTTACCAAGAGGACTGGGGGAGCAGACAGGGCCCAGGGGGTTCAAAAAGTGAGAGAATCACCTACCAGAATTTGGCAGGGGAGTTCTTGTTATTCTGGAGATTGTTCTTGAAATACAGGGTCTTGGCGGTATGAATGGCCTTGGTGCAAGAGTTGCTAAGCACCCTGTAGGAGAGATGGTCCTGTAAGGAGTGGGATAATTTGCACTTGGCCCAGGTTTGGTCATGAGTCGAGCACAAGTTGATGAGATCATAGGTAATCCAGGGGTGGTGAGGTGATTATATCCTGAATTTCTTGATGGGGGTATGCTTATCCCAGACAGAAGTAAATAATGAGTGGAAGAGGGACAGTGCCATATCAGTGTCTGGGGCAGTGATCATGGGGGACCAGTCAGTAGCAGCCAGATTATTCAGTACAGCTTCTATGTTCAGTGACTGGAGGGACCTAGACCAGATGTACTTTGGGTAGGAGGGAGGGAGCTGGACTTTTCTGATTCAGAATGTCATACAGTGGTCACTGAAGGCATCCAGAAGGTTCCATGTCATAAGGGTGAATGAAAAACGGCGACCCGTCAGAAGGGTGCCAGACCCCCAGGGTGACGATGTTTGGGAACTTTTTTTATGTGGGGGGCAATTCCCCTTGGGGAGGCTTTGCACCCCACACCCTCCTTACTATGGATTCCTACTCCGGGGGGAACACAACTCTGGGAAGGGGGCAAACCTGGGTCACTCAAATTTGTCGCCGCCGTTGTTCCTTTGCCCTTCTGATGGGTCACCATTATTCGGTCGACCTTCTGATGTGTTACCCATCTGGAAGTATACCTTCTGCAACTGTGCAGTGGGAGTGACAGGAGAGAACCCAGTCCAGGAGGATGTGGTTAGATGAGTGGCGATTGAGTTGGGCTGGTTCTTTGATGATTTGCGAAAGGTTAAGGAACTCAGTCCTATGGGTAGTCAACCTAGAGAACAGGGAAGGCCAATTAATGTTAAAATTACCCAAGAGGATGCGCTCACCAGCAGAGTAGGGTGAGGAGAGAGCTGAGAATGAATCCACCAGAGAAAAAGGGAATGATTCTTAGTGAAGTGTAGGAAACACCAACAAAAGTGAGTAATGAAGGGGGAAAGGAAAGCTTAGCTAGCAAGAACTTATGGGAGGAGGGTGTAGCCTCCCTGAAAGTGATGGTGCAACAAAGACTCTGGTGGACATAAAGGGCAGTGCCACCCCCATGTTTATCCTTGTCCTGCCTGAAGAGATGATAATCTGGAATGGCCAAGATAGAATCAGGAATCCTGGAAGGGAGCCAGGACTCCATGACACAGAGGAGGTCTGGAGAATGTTGAGAGCATACAATAAGAGCATCCAGTTTGGGAAGGGGGCTCCTAATATTGAGGTGGAAAATACTAAGGTCTCTGGGGATGGGGGGGACCAAGATTGAGCTCCACATTACCAGCAAGGAGGAGAAACAGGGCGAGGAAAAGGAGAATGGAGTGGGACTTCAGACCCCGAGGCCAAGGAGGAGAAGAGGGTGGATGAGCAGAGAAGAGACAGGAGAGCGGTGGAGGAACTCCAGGTTAAGGGAGGGGGAGGAAAGAAGATTAGGATGGATGGGGAAAGTGGTGGGGGGGGACTGGAGGCAAGAAGGGTTGTGGAAGAGAGAAGGGGAGAGAAAGAGGGGGGGTAAATGATTTATCTTCTTTTAGAATGCTTCAGTGGCTAAAAAAAATAATTTATTTGTAATTATAACATCAAATGGCTGTGAAGATTCATAAGACAAAAGCAAACGGGAGGAACATTTTTTGTTTTAAAACAACACCGTTGAATTAAGTTTTCTGCAGTTCGTATCCTCCTTTTGTAGGCAAATGCCACATTACTGCCACCTTGTTTCAGATGAGCCATTATTTGTGTTGCCTATGTTTCCTTATCACACATGAGTTAGCCTGGGTCTGAGTTCATAGCCAAGGTAAAGTACCTGATTCACGGCAAGGAAAGGCATGGGCCACACAGAATTTATGTAGTCTCAGCCAGCCAGCTGAGAGGTGACATTAGCATTGGTGGTGAAGGCTGTTGTTCAGCTACCCACCAGACAGGCAGAGTGGTGCATCTGTTGTGACTCAGAATGTGGTAGAAGACAATGGGTAAAGGGACCAAAAGGGGAGAACATGGGCACAGCAGCACTCCCAGCAAGGGAGGGACAGACATCGGGTTCTGCCACACTTAGCGACCACTGTAGTGGGCTAGGGTAGTGTGCCTCCTCCACAGGAGCACAGCTGATGCATGCTAGGTCTTCCAGGACACAGCTTGCCATTGAGGAGGTGGGCAGGGAAAGGGGGTAAACCAGGTGAAAAATACTGTGAGCCCCAGCTGCCATTAATGACAGTGAGCCAGTACCCTCGGACCCTTCCCCATGTGCATTCCTACTTATGAGACACCAGGGGGAGTGACAGTTGGGGGAACTGGAATCGACCAAAGTACGTGAGAAGTGGTGACTGGAAGGCCAAAAGGCTATATAAAAAAATGGGAGAACATTTCCTTCTATGATAGCTCAGGCTGCACCTTTTTCAGGAAAGTCATGGAAGTAATAAATTCCATGATTTTTCCTACTTTTAGGAAAACATTAAGCAGTGTCAGTGGCTCCGAAGTTTGCACACTCACCTCTGCGGCTGGAAGATTAGAAGATTGTGGGTTCTAGCCCCACAGCAGGAACTTAGGGTAGAACCCAATACTGACACTGTAGTGCAGCATGAGTGGCATGCTGTACTCCTGAGGTGCCATCTTTTGGATGGGACGTTAAACCAAGATCCTGTCTGCCTGTTCTGGTGGGTTTTCAGCTGGACATTAATGATCCCATGGTACTTCTCAAAAACAGTAGAATAACGTATTGGTCATGAAAGTACTGTACAGACAGTAAATCAATGAAATAATACAGAAGCCATAGCAACATTATACAGAGATGCCAAAAAAAAAATAAAACAGGAAGGAGCTAATAAAACCAAAAAGGAAAAAAAAATGACAAACCACCCCTTCTGCATATTTAATGTTAAAAAAAAATCAAAAAGGAATTATATGCTAAGAAGGAGACAGAAAGTACAAAAGAAAAATCTTGTACAAAGGAACAGAATCAAAGGTTTAAGTCACAGGCTTCTCTGAGTCCATAACCCATGGCATAGTCTGCCACCATTCTTGTAAAAGACTAACGGGGCACACTTGAGCTCAGCAAGATATATGCCACATGTTTCATATTCAGTTTTACTTACAACCTCACATAAACTATAATCTTTCTGCTGTAATGTAAAATGACATTGATTATACAATGGGGTATGAAACTCCTGTAACCTCATTGGTCAAATCATATCACATGACCGTGGTATATCTTGCAATAAACCACACCCTGTCGTGCCTTATTGCTTAATTAAGCTATAAGTGCCATCGAAAGCATGCAAAAATGGTATCTAAAGAACTCTTGTGCCAGTTCCCTTCCAAGGAAGCGTAATTCCCATACACCAAAATGGCATAATTTATAACCCAAAACCTAGGATCATTCTACAATGTGGCCACAAGATCCCAAAAACCTCGAATATATGAATAATTATGAAATAAACGTTCCATAGTTTCCCCGGTGTTAAAGCACTGGGGTCTGGAGCATATTCTGGTCTCCATTTTTTTTTTATGCTTTTGGTTAGCTTTGACGTTGAGCTTACCATGGCAACTATGTCAAAGAGAATCCCACATTTTAGGAGGAATCCTGGAATCAGCTGTCTCAATAAAAAGGGTGCTACATTCAAGGGAGGTGGGGTGATTCATAAAGACAGTATCTACAGAAGAAAATTGGAGATGAGTCATATTTTTTATTGATATTTTTTAGGTCTGCACTTTACTGAAGGAGTGTTTAAGATAGTGAGGGACAGTACCAGAACGTTTAACAATTTTAAGTATCCCACTTCCTGTGCTTTTAGCCAGCATAGGCATTTTGTGATAAGCCAGGAGGTCCTGGCTTTTGAGACGGACAGTAATAAAGGCCTGAAGTTCCACTAAATGAATACTGAATAGAAAAAAAAACTATTGGATTTACCATATGCAAACTACCTCATACTGCTTAGAAGAAGGCACTCAAGAGGGAGACTTCCAAAGCCTCAGGGGTAGGGGGAGTACATGACAGATGTACAAAAACAGGAGATTAAGGGTTGGCCTGTTGATGCAGCATTAGTGCTACCGTTCATAGCACTGGCGACCCGATTTGGGGAATGGGCTCGGGTTGTTGGGGGCTGGCTGGAGGGAGGAGGATTGAGCATCCCAGAGGACGCTAACCTCCCCAAGGGGGAGCATTCCATCCTCTGCTGCAGTACTGCCATCTAAGTGACCACAGGTGGCAGTGTGGCTGGTAGTGCGGTGACGTTACTGACGTTGGCAGGTGGACACGTGCATGGGCACATGTGGGACTCACATTGACATCGTTGTAGGTGACGTCTCCTGGGGGTGGAAACTAAGGAAAATGGCACTGGTGCCTCCGTGATGACAACCTGTGGGAGCTCCTCAGGTCTCTATCACCCGCCAGTTCACGACACTCACCTGACAAAATGTCAAATGTTGGGGGACTGAAACCACCCTGACCCCGCCTGGGGGACATAGCCAGAACTCCACTGAGGTGAGTGACCTCGACCGGGGGGTGGTAGTGGGGAGCTGCCCATGGAGCCTATGAATAGGAGGAGCCGGTTTGACAGGGGCATAAACAGAACTTGAAAAGAAAAAAAAGACGGGAATTAAAAAGGTTTCAATCATAAATATTAATCTTTTCTTACTCATTTTCCACTGATTCCAATAGGCAGCTTTTCTTTTACTCTCTCCAGTTTTAATTTCCTAATTCAGTTTCCCAAGGTCCCTAGAACCAAATTTTACCCCGTAAATAGACAGGGGCTCTTCCGTAAGCTGGATTTCTGCAACAGAAGTAAGATGTACATAGTCTTGTCCTAAACATCTCCCAATACATTTAGTAAAATTCAAGGAGGACCCTGAAAAAAGTCCAAACACACAAAACCTGTGTATGTCATGCTGCACAGATGCAGTATCCTGCACTAAGCGTCAGATATCATCTGCATATGCCAATATTTTCTCTGCTGTAGTTCCTTCCTCATTGTGCAGTGGATATATTCAGGAATTCTGGTCTATTTTCCGAAGTAAGGGATCCAAGCACAAACTATACAGAAGAGGGCACAGGGGACACCCTTGCCTGACCTCTTTCAGTATTCTGCATATTGATTCTAACTAACCGTTCACAACTGGTATCATAAAAGTATTATTATAAAGACTCACGATCCAAGAAATAAAGGCATCAGGTATTTCATATGTGCATAAAACAAAAGCCTGGGGTGGGGCTATCAGATATTCCATCACTTGGCTTAATCTAGCAGTCAAAATTTTCTGATCCGTATTAGTTAAACAGATGGACCTCCAATTACTATTCTTTTTTTTAATCATCCTTTTAAATAAGAAAATTAAAAGACCTTCTTTCATACTATGAGTTATATAATCCTTTTGCAACACATAATTGTGTACTTGGGCCAATTCAGCAGTAACAGTAGTGGCCAAAAATTTGTACAATTCGTGAGTAAGGAAATCATGACCAGGGGCAGTATGTGATTTCAAAGACTTAATAACAACTTCTATTTCTGCAGGAGAGATCTCTGTAACATGTACGTGGGCCAGATGTTCAGATACTCGAGGAAGCCAAGGAGTAGAAAAAAATTCTTCTGTTCCAGCAACAGTAGTGAAAGTAGGCCTGAAAGAGTTTTGTACATATTCCGTCACTACAGACAGAATATGAAGGGACTCCGTTTGTATTGTCCCATGTGAATCATATACTTGTGTCATAGTTTTCTTATCAACTCTTTTTCTTGCATGCACCAAAAAAGACAAACTTGAGGTTGTTTCCCTTCAGTGTCAAATGAAGAGATCTCTGTTAAGTGGTACTGCCTCATGCTATTTTTAAGGTTACAAATTTGCACATGTAATCTTGACCCTTAGCTGTTGTCAGGGAAAATAATTTTTGCAATTGATGGTGCTGTGACAAATAATAGAAGTTATCAGTCTTAGCTATGTGTTTCCAGTGTTTTATTAAAAAAAATCCTTTGATTCCTTCTTCTTGTCCTCCCACCATCCTAGGGGTCATCATAAAAAATGAGGACACTTTTACTAGCCACAGTCAATTCTCCCAGATAATTCTGGACCAAGGGATTGGTAAGTAAAGTGGAATTAAGTTTCCAAGCCCCAAGCTCAAAGTAATAAACACGGGAATCTCCTATTGAAACTGATACCTTTCTATGATCGGAAAATTGTAGAGGACAAATAATGTACAGTCCAATATGTGGACAGAAATAAAATATCAATTCTTGTAGAAAGGAGGCCTTTAAAAACCATGGGATCTCTTTTATTTGTGTGTTGAAAGTAAGCATCTGATAGCCTCGCTGAGTGTTTAAATGTATGTAAAAAGGACATATCAAAAAAGACTTTTCTGGTTTTTGCTTCCCTGTCCAAGGCAGAGAGTCCAGAATTAAAATCACCACCAAATATAATGCGTTTTGTTGTGGAAAGATAAGGGTAATAAAGGACAACAGCTCCGTTGTGGCCACCTTGGGCTGACGTGCATAAATATTCATAAGATGTTATGTATTTTGGTGTCCAGAATAAGGACCTTTCTAAGTCTGGGAGCAAGATCTATGACCTTTAGTACTACTACTACTACTCCTCCAGAGGTGGTGGGGAAAGTTAGGGAGAAAAAGATAGCATTCAGGAAGTATAAGGAAACACAGAAGGAGCAAGACCGAGAACTCTACCAGTTAAAGCAGAAGGAAGCAGGGAAGACAGTCAGAATAGCAAAGGCCCAAACCGAGGAAAAGATAGCCAACTCGGTTAAGAAGGGGGATAGGTACATTAGAGAGCGAAGAAAGACCAAGGGAGGGATAGTGAGGCTTAATAAAGGGGAGGGTGGGTGCGCAGAGAGGGACAGTGAAAAAGCAGGGATACTGAATGAGTACTTCTGCTCAGTATTCACAAAAGAAGAGGAGGGGGCAGTACCTAATCCAATCAGTAGAAGCACTCTGGATAGGGGGTCGATACCAGTCCTTTCACAAAAGAAAGGGTTCTAAAAGAACTCCTAAAACTGAAGGTGGATAAAGCAATGGGGCCTGGTAGGATTCACCCCAGAATTCTAAAAGAACTAAGGGGAGAACTAGTGACACCACTGACTACCCTTTTTAACAAATCATGGGAGGATGGTATCTAAGGACTGGAGGAGGGCCGATGTGATTCCCCTTCACAAAAGTGGGAGCAAAGCAGAGGTGGGAAACTACAGACCTGCTAGCTTGACCTCAGTGGTAGGGAAAATGATGGACTCACTTCTGGAAGAAAGAATTGTTGAGTACTTAGAGGCCAGAGGGGCACAGGACCCAGTGCAGCGTGGATTCACAGCATGAAGGTCATGTCAGATGAATCTAATAGATGTTTTTGACTGGGTGACCAAAGTAGTAGACCAGGGAGGGGCTATGGACATGGCCTACCTAGACTTTAGCAAGACATTTGACACAGTCCCACACAAAAGAGTAATAAACAAATTAGCCAGCCTGGGAGTGGGTCCCAGGGTGGTAGCCTAGGTAAAAAATTGGCTGGACAACAAGACACAGAGGGTAATAGTAAACAGGGTCCACTCCAAAGAAAGGGGGCTTTCTAGCGGGGTACCACAGGGTTCAGTACTGGGTCCAATCCTTTTTAATGTCCTTATAAGTGACATTGCGGAGGGCTAGAAGGAAAAGTATGCCTCTTTGCAGATGACATAAAGATCTGCAGCAGGGTTGATGCACAAGGGGGGTGGAAAGGATGAGAAGAGACTTGGCAAGGTTGGAGGAATGGTCAAAAGTATGGCAGCTTAGATTCAATGCAAAGAAGTGCAAAGTAATGCACCTGGGAAACAAAAACTCAGGGGAAGAGTACACAGTGGGGGGTATGAACAACAAAAATGGAAAGGGACCTGGGGGTAGTCATATCAGGTGACCTAAAGGTAAGCAAGCAATGTGAGAAGGCAGTAAGGATGACTGGGGGGATACTGGGATGTATAGGGAGAGGCATCACCAGTAGAAAAAGGGAAGTTGTTATTCCTCTGTACAGACAGTTGGTGAGACCCCATCTGGATTACTGCATGCAGTTCTGGAGACCCCATCTCCACAAGGACATAGACAGAATGGAGGCAGTCCAGAGGAGGGCAACTAAAATGGTGCAGGGTCTGCAACAGAAGCCATACGAACAGAGGCTAAAGAAGCTTAATCTGTATACCCTTGGGGGGGGGGGACATGATGGAAACTTCAAGTACCTCAAGGGAATCAACTAAGTCCAAGAGGGTAGCATCTTTCAGATAAAGAAATGTGCAAGAACAAGGGGACACAATTTGAAGATAGAGAGGGGGGACGGCTCGGGGCAGTGTGAGGAAGTATTTTTTCACAGAGAGCATGGTGGGTGCATTGAATGGCCTTCCTAAGGAGGTTGTGGGGTCAAAAACAATGGGGGAATTCAAGAATGCATGGGACAGACATAAGGCAATTCTGGTGGGGGGCAGGAAGAAATAGGCTGTTGGTTAACTAAGATCTGCAGCTTATCCAATAGGTAGGGAAGTGGGCAGACTAGGTGGGCCAAGTGGTCCTTATCTGTCGTCAAAGTCTATGTTTTTATGAATTAAAAAGTATATTTACCCCTGTGCAGGTTTCCATACCCAAGGCCTAAGTGCCAAGATTTCCTAGCTGAGGAGACCTCCAAAAGTGTGCGTATCTTAGTAGCTTGCAAGATTATTACCTCACGTTTGGATTGCTGAAAAGGAGAAAGCAGTGACCCTTTTTTTGATATTCTTGATGCTGTTAACATAAACAGTAGCGAGGGTAGTAATTGATATAACCATCAGAACACAAAGAATGTGCAACACCAGTAAGGCCCCCCCCATTAAGAGTTATTATTTTTTGTTTGTTTAGCTCATGCTTCCCTTCTTAGCCCTTCTCTGTGCCTTTTTCTTTTATTGGGAGTATCAGTAGGTTTTTCCCCAGTCTTGCAGGAAGATTCAGGCTGTGTAGACAGTACTAAAGAGGAATCAGGCTAGATTCACCTGGCAATGCCTTTTTTAGCCCCCCCCCCAAACCATGTCCCCCGCTTTCCACCTGATTTCTCGTGTGCCCCCTTTATTATTACTTTTTGCACTTCGATAACCCTTGATCAATATCTATTTGAATATTTATTACATAGGATTAAAACTTATTCTGTGTATTTGGTTTTTGGAGGTCAAGTCTGCAGACCTAGATTATAATTGCTATTTTTTTAAATCAGATTTTTCTTGCAATGTTTCATTTGTTAAATAGTCTGAACTGTTGTTTTTTTTCTTATATGACTCACTCCTATTTTTAGATGGAAGCTATATACCTTAACTATCCTCAGAATTAATTTTTATGACTTGTTTGCTTCTTTGTGACATGATTTGATATTATGTGGATTAATAAACTTAAGTTAAAAAAAGAAAAAGAAAGAGGTATCAGGCTGCTCCTCAGTGTCCCTTCATTGTTGGGTTGTTTACAGGGCGTGGTATCTGTTAGATATGGAGACAAGGTCAGATTTTAACACTTTGGGTTGACTACAAGTTCTTCTTCTCCGTGTAACCACCGTAAGTCAATTGGTTTCTGGGGTGAAGGGTGAAGGCATGACGTCCATCGTAGGTTCTGGAGCATTGCCCTCTGTAGCAGCAGACAAGCTCTCAGGGTGTGTAGCAAGGCGAGGCCTCTAGACTGCTTCTGTGGAGTGTTGTCCTGTGGGTGTGGCAAGGAAGCAGGAGCAGTAGCTGCCACTACCTGAGTAAAAGGAGGTTCAGCTGGGGCATGGTTCAGTAGTGGGGGTTACATGGCTCTGGTGCAAAACCACAGGGAGAGATTCCTGTCTTGGCTTTTCTGGTCACGCTGCCAAGAGAACCCATGGATTTAGCCTTATTTATGATTTTTGGGCAAGGGTCACAAACACATTTTGCTCCATTTGATTATCTTGATCCGACTGGTTATGCACAGCCTATGGGCAGCTGTGATAGGAATGACCTTTCTCATCTCTCAAGTTGCACTTGAGCTCATTAACAAAATACAGGCTGACTTTCCCCATTGTATCCCACAGACTACACTTGACCTGGTCACAGACACCACTGGAGCTGCACCTATAGCAGGCCTTGGATTGTCCTGCATAGAACAGTACTCCCCTGTCCCGATCCACGAAGAAACTATTCAGCAGGCATTGTATCCCTGTCTCAGTTTGTTCCAAGTGAACCCTCACTTTCCATCCCTGGTCCAGATGTTTTCTGAATATATAATTGCTTTGGGATCCTCCAAAACAGTATATGTTTGCCATAACCAGTACAAAATATGTATAATACTGACTCCTTCATTTCTAAATAGAATGGTTAGTTTTTTTTTACAGTTTCTGTTTTTAAGCCTCCTAATCTCCAGCACTGTCACCCAACTCCCCACCATCCACAGCGACCCTAGAGGACCCCCCACAGAGCCTTGGCTATACCCCCCCAGGTGGGATGAAGTGGGGCCTCCCCCCCTTAAGCCCCTCATACCTTGTATCTCGTCGGAGTCCTCCTTGAGGGTCGCGGCGCCGGTGGGTGAGAGCCAGTATTCAGACCCTCTTGTCAGTGTCGCACCGGGGCTGAGCATTTTTCTGTGTACACCCCCCCTGGAGGCAAGACATGCACTGACACCAAAGCATACGCTGACATCTGTCATGCCTCCCCCTTAGACTAGACTCGGGCGTGCTGTACCTCCGGCCACTGCCAGAGGCCAGGCATGCACCAAATCAGTGCTACCCCAACCCCCAGAGGAGATGAGCAGTCCCTCGGATGCTCAAGCCTCCTCCCCCTGGCTGGCCCTTCGACAACCCAGGCCCATTCCCAAACCCGGGTCACCAGTGTTGCAAGTGGTAGTGCTACCGCTGCACCAGCAGGCTGGCTATGGTCATAGTTTTATGAGAAGGCTTTGTAAATAGTATTGCCAAGAAAGGTGACCAGAAAGGAGTACTTTTCAGCATATGATATTTTTATCCAGAATCACGCCAAAGCCCCAGAAGTTTTAAAACTAACATCAAAAGTTTATTCGCTGCTGGCCCAGTGGCACTGAGGACTGAGGCGCTGGACACCACACCATGCCACTCCGTGACCCAACTTGGGAATGAGCTTGGGCACCGGGGATCAGCAGGGGAGGGAGGTGACTGAGCGTCCGACAGACTGCTCTCCTCTCCCTGAGGAGGGATTCAGGGGCTCCCGGTGTGGTAGAGATCGCCGGTGGAGAACGGAGGAATTACATGCACCTGGTAAGAGTAGGGGAGCAGCACGGCGGATGCCCACAGCTTCTCTGTGCCGGCATCATTGCACATCCACTGTCCTAGGGAGAACCAAATCAGTGCCCCCCCCCACTACCACCCCCCAGAGGAGATGAGCAGTCCCTCGGATGCTCAAGCCTCCTCCGCCTGGCCGGCCTTTCGACCCGGGCCCATTCCCAAACCCGGGTTACCAGCGTCACAAGTGGTAGTGCTACCACTGCACCAGCAGGCTGGCTGTGGTCATAGTTTTATGAGAAGGCTTTGTAAATAGTATTGCCAAGAAAGGTGACCAGAAAGGAGTACTTTTCAGCATATGATATTTTTATCCAGAATCACGCCAAAGCCCCAGAAGTTTTAAAACTAACATCAAAAGTTTATTCGCTGCTGGCCCAGTGGCGCTGAGGACTGAGGCGCTGGACACCACACCTCGCGCCACTCCGGTGACCCAAGTTTGGGAATGAGCTTGGGCACCAGGGATCAGCAGGGGAGGGAGGTGACTGAGCATCCGACAGACTGCTCTCCTCTCCCTGAGGAGGGATTCAGGGGCTCCCGGTGCAGTAGAGATCGCTGGTGGAGAACGGAGGAATTACATGCACCTGGTAAGAGTAGGGGAGCAGCACGGCGGATGCCCACGGCTTCTCTGTGCCGGCATCATTGCACATCCACTCTCCTAGGGAGAACCAAATCAGTGCCCCCCCCACTACCACCCCCCAGAGGAGATGAGCAGTCCCTCGGATGCTCAGCTCCTCCCCTGGCCCGGCCTTTCACCCGGGCCCATTCCCAAACCGGGTCACCAGCGTCACAAGTGGTAGCGCTACCACTGCACCAGCAGGCTGGCAATGGTCATAGTTTTATGAGAAGGCTTTGTAAATAGTATTGCCAAGAAAGGTGACCAGAAAGGAGTACTTTTCAGCATATGATATTTTTATCCAGAATCACACCAAAGCCCCAGAAATTTTAAAACTAACATCAAAAGTTTATTCGCTGCTGGCCCAGTGGCGCTGAGGATTGAGGTGCTGGATACCACACCTCGCGCCACACCAGTGGCCCAAGTTTGGGAATGAGCTCGGGTACCCAGGTCAGCAGGGGAGGGAAGGGAATGAGCGTCCGACGGACTGCTCTCCTCTCCCTGGGGAGGGATTCAGGGGCTCCTGGTGCAGTAGAGATCTCCAGTGGAGACCGGAGGAATTACATGCACCTGGTAAGAGTAGGGGAGCAGCATGGCAGACGCCTACGGCTTCTCTGTGCCGGCGTTATTGCACGTCCACGCTCCTAGGGGTACCGCCACCTAATAGAAAGACCCCAGCCTCAGGGATAGGCGAAGGTACCTCCTGTGTGTCTGTGACACACTCCCACCATCGGGCACGCTGTCCAGGTCTCTCCCCTGACTCCAGCCTGGCACATAAGACTATAGATAGAGCACCAGCATGTAAAGCGGGCCTGTGGAGGGGTTGTGGGATAACAGATGGACCAGACACCGAACTTCAAGTTCAACACACAATCTATGTGTAATGTTTATTCAAAACACAGGTAATAACCTTCAGCAATGGCATATTCCTTTTTCAGTACATCAGTTTGCAGCAACAGACTATGAATGTCTGTTCTCTGCACTTAGCCAGCACCTACTGACTCTGATCTCTGATCTACCCATTTTTAGTGAAAACCCTTTATCCCTATGTTGGCCTTGTTTGCATGGGTAGTGGGGGCTCAAAAAGAAAAAGGAAAAAAAAAACAAGCTATAGACAAAGAACCTCAATGCAGATTCACTGAAAAAGGGTTACCCCAAAGGGCATTGGCAACAAATCAAGTTTCATAGAAATATAACATCATACATACTTCCATAATGCAAAGCATCATGGGATATATGCAAATCATCATGACATTTCAGACTCAATCAGTTTACAGCAATTTACATACATTTTAAATAGCACAACTAACTTAATTTCTATAATAGTCACCTAGTACTTTTTACCGATATCAAAAACACCAAGTGCCATGGTATTTTCAATATTTACAGGTTTCATAAATGTAAGGTATATACATCAAGGTATTTTATGACATAGTGCTATTACATACTAAATCCAACAACGATAAACACAACCTGTTTTACATACACTTGGAGGTCACCACAATAACCTCCCTGTATGAGGACCTGAGAGGGAAAAGGAAAATTAAAGAGGACACTATAGCATAGTCAAGAAAGGGAAGGGGGTGCCCATAGGTGGCCAACCTTATGGACTAAGAATTGTAAAGGATAGCTTAGGCTAAGAAATAGAAGAACTGTTGCAACAGATTTATGAAAAGGTCGGTCCTCAAGAGTGGCAGGAGCTTCCTGTCACATATCCCCCACCTTAAGAGGGAAGCAGTTATTACAAACTGCTTACCACCTTCCTGTCCCAGGAAGGGATGGAGCTTCCACCCATCCATCTTCAGAAGCTCTATCTCAGGGTCCCTACTAACGATGAACATTCTATCATAAACATAGTGGATATTACCCTTCTTTACCCTGAGGCATTAACACATTTCTCAACAGAGAATAACGGTACCTTTCCTGAACTATCTCCTTTTAGGGAAAGTCCATCATATTTCTTAACCAAAAATCTGGATGACTATAAAGTCTAGTACCATAGAAAGAATTTATTTGGGGTGAGTAATTACCTGCTCCAACCCCACCAGACATGTCAGTTTTAAGCAGGGGCCCAGTCCTAGGTTCAACCCCTCTACATAAACCCACTATGTCTCTTGATTAATTTCACTTGCTATTGATACAGACACCTGAGGGTAGACACTCTTGGTGTTATCCCAACACAAGTTCTAATCCATTTTCCGCCGACCTCCTCTTTTGAAGGTTTTTCATCAAAAAAATAAAACAAAATAAAACACATGTACCACCTGTTTGTTCTTAACATATCGTAACATTTTGGCAGTATTAGCATTTTTAGTCTGCAGTATATACCAGTCAATACTGTTAATAGATTTAGCTGCATCAATACAAGAAAAAGTTCCTTCAGCCTCATAGGCTTCTTCTTACTTGCTTGGAGTCTTCAACCCCAGCACAATATCACTAGGCAAAGTCTTACCTGGTGTCTTACATTCAAGTTCCATACTTGCATCTCCGACTTCCAATAGGTAACATCCTAGGAACACAGGCAACAAAGAAATATCCTGCTCAGTCAGAGGGTCCTCCTCAAACTAAGCCCATGAAAAATCCTCCTCCGATTCTTTATCCAAACTCTCCGGCAGGAACTTCTCGAGTACCTGGCACCAGTGTTCCGCCTCTCTGCGTAGTCAGTCCATCTCTAGCCATTGCCCACTCATCCAGTGGATCATCCTCATCAGGGTCTCCACATCCGGGGTGTTGGTCCCTCACACCACCAGTCTGCCTGCATCTCTTAATTGTCTTCAGGCTTGGCCTTCTTCTGAGCTCCCAGGTCCAGTCCAGGCAGCAGCTTCTCTCCATCTATTGGTCATGGTTCTGGTCAGAACTCCAAGTACTTTCTTCTCCGGGTTTCTACTCTGGCAATTCCTGCTGCATCGGGCCACCTGGGATATCTGTACGATATCCACCAGAAAACGTCCCTCTTCAGCCAGTCCAGATGCTTCCAGCAAGTTATCCCACCATTGACACCAAGTCTGTGGAGGGGTTGTGGGATAACAGATGGACCTGACACTGAAATTCAAATTCAGCACACAATCTCTGTGTGATATTTATTCAAAATACAAGTTATAACCTTCAGCAATGGCATATTCCTTTTTCAGTGCATCAGTTTGCAGCAACAGACTATGAATGTCCTTTCTCTGCACTTAGCCAACATCTACTGACACTAATCTCTGATCTAACCATTTCTAGTGAAAACCCTTCATCGCTATATGAGCTGTGTTTATTTGGGTAGTGGGGGCTCAAAAAGAAAAAAATAAAACAAGCTATAGCAAAGAACCTCAATGCAGATTCACTGAAAAAAGGCTTACCCTAAAGGGCATTGGCAACAAATCAAATTTCAAAGAAATAAAACATCATGCATACTTCCATAATGCAAAGCATCATAGGATATATGCAAATCACCACAACATTTCTGACTCTATCAGTTTACAGCAATTTACATGTATTTTAAATAGCACAGCTAATCTAATTTCTATAACAGTCACTTAGTACTTTTTACCAGTATCAAAAACACCTAGTGCCATGGTATTTTCAACATTTACAGGTTTCATAAACATAAGGTATATACATCAAGGTATTTTATGACATAGTGCTATTACATACTAAATCCAACAACAATAAACACAACCTGTTTTATATATGCTTGGAGTTCACCACAGTAACCTTTCTGTATGAGGATCTGAGAAGGAAAAGGAAAATTAAGGAGGACACTATAGCATAGTCCAGAAAGGGAAGGGGATGCCCATATGTGGCCAACCTTATGGACTAGAAATTGTAAAGGATAGCTTAGGCTAAGAAATAGAAGAATTGTTGCAACAGATTTAAGAAAAGGTCAGTCTTCAAGAGTGGCAGGAGCTTCCCGTCACAGGCCCCACCTTGGGGGTCTCAGAGCTGGGGGATCCACTCTGCTGGGTCAGCCTGGAACTAACGGGTCTCAGACAGAGAGGTAGAGCAGTGGACATTGGGGGTAGCTGGATAGAGTTCCTTGAGATCCCAGCGAATAAAGAAAGTCTACAAAAAAAAAAAATGTTTATTCACCGGCAGTGTGAATCAAAGCATACATTTCTCTTGCAAGGAATTTCATGGAATCCTTAAGCAGGGTGTGGGCAACACAGAACCTATCTGGGATGTCAAGTCCACCTTTATAGCATAAACTTACCGCACCGTGCTGCGTAGCTGGGAGGATGGGGGCATGAAAGAATGCAGCATAAGGTCTTGGTTTCTTTCCCCAGGAGGTGTAGAAGAGAGTGTACTCTCTCCATGAGAGGATGCGAGGCCCAGCTAGTGGAGGGTGGTGCACCATCCACAGACAGTTCATTGGCAGAAACAGTAGGAGAGTCAGTGTAAATAGACTCCTCCTGATCAGACAAAGCCAAGCTAGGGGCTGTGCTGGGGGCTTGTGTTTTATCAGTATTTACTTCATGAGGCCTTGCTCTGGGTTTGGGTGAAGTCACTGATGCCCCAGGAGTAGTGGTGCTATCAGTGGGTATCTGCATAAACTGTTGCTTAGTGTCTAATAAAGTCAGTATAGGTTTCTGAGTGAGTTCTACTTCAGAAGGCAATTCCACAGGAAAAACACTCCTCTCCCCTTCTCAGGGCTGTGCCAATCACTGTAAGGGGCCCTGCAAAACATTTAGTGGGGTCCTATCTACCCACCAATAAATGTAGAATAACCATTAGCACATATGAAATATGTGCAGTGTAGGTTCCTTTGTAGCAGTCCAGCTGAGCATCCGTAGTATGTCCATGCTGCCCCCATTCCCCCTTGCTGGCACCATGATCAAGGAACCGAATGATAGAATGTGTCCCTGCCCTACCTGAGTACACTGACACTAGGATCAGATGTGTTGAGTACTGGGCCCTATTACATCTGTGTTCTGTACCCTCCCCTGAAACTGAAGGCGAAAGCTACAACACGGACCATTCTGCTGCCACTTCTGAGAGCCCTAGTGTCACATGGAAAAGCAATGTACAAAACAAAACTTCCAAGTTTGCCTGTGACAATACAAGTTCTACCCAATGCTGACCTCTAAGGCACTCAGGCCCCTGACAGTGTGGGCCATGCCCCTTCTGTATTGTCAACAGCCTCCCCCTTAGCTGTAGTCGAAGTAACAGTATTAGCATTAAAGTCACTTGTCTGTTCTGGGAGACAGCCGGATGATCACCAGGTCAAGGGATTTGAATAGGGGTTGAGCCAGATATCTATTTTCCACCCTGAATCTCTTGTTCCCAACCAGCGCCCAGAAAAGCTTTTTCCACTGTCCAGTCGGGTACAACATTTTTAGAAGCAGACCGGGATTCTCTTTCATTTCTATGTTAAATTTGGTATAGCAGCCATTGGTTGAGTCCGTGTGCCAGAATTCAGTAAGGGCCTTTCTGTCAAGGATTCTGACTGCAGGAGAGGCTGCTTCTCAGATACAGCTGATCAATTGGGCATTTCAGGTGTTGCAGACAGGGCGTTGTTTGACAACACCAGAGAACACTGCCGCGTAGCACTGTTAAGGAGAGAGCACCTGTCGGCAGCTCTCTGCTGCATCTTACCTTGCTCAAAATGAGCCTCTTCCACCTACCAGTCGTAAGACTAGAAGAGGATGTTCAGCATACATACCTGTCTGTAAATGCATGATTTTATCAAGACTTGTCCAATCATATACTGTATGTATGACCAGCTCATTTCTGAATAAAGAAGAATTTAAAAAACAATAGAGCCTCTTTCTCTGTGATCATTGCCAGGAGATAACCAGTGTGTTTTTTTTGCCAATTTTTGAGCCATCTTAGTTTCCTCATCACTCAGATGTGCAGAAGATGTCCCAGGGACCAGAGCTCCAGTGCTGTTTCAGACCTTCATACCAGCGGATGCACCATTGGCAGCAACACTTCCTACTGCTTCAGGTATGTGGCCATGAGTACTACCTGGCTTTTCCACTTCAGACATGCTAGGGGCTTCCTCGTTACACCGGGTGGAGAGGGAATCAGTGTCCTCCACCCAGACCACCATGTACACCTCCTCCACTTCAGGGCTCTCCATCTCTAAACAGGAACTGCACAACACCCACTGCAGGAAAGTAGGGGAATTTCCCTGGTATCCTGGCCAAATTTCCCCTATTCACTAAAAAAATGCCACAAACAGTTTAATCCAGCAACATTTGTTAGTCACCATGTAGTTTTTTCAACAATGTTTTCATATATATATATATATATATATATATATATAACCCCTAGATGGCGCTATCCCGGGGCTACTACCCTGCCACTAACAGGTTGAGGGCCTGGATCCAATGGCGGGTGCCTCCACCCAGAGGTCAGGGTTTGCAATAGTTAAACTAACTTGGTCACAGCCCTCTGGACACTGCAACCCTTTCTTCCCACTAGTGACCCACACAATATATCAGAATTACCTTCACAGTATACACTTGCGAGGTCTGGTTCGGCACTGGGACCTCCCATGAAATGAGATACAGTGCAACAATCACAGTACAGTACTTTAACATAGACAAATACTCTCAGGCAGTATAACTTTGCTGAAACAAGCAGCTCTGATTTATTTAGGATATAACAAGACAGGGGAATCAGGTTAATTAGCTTATCACTCTAATAATCTACCTATGGCTCTGTGCACAGGCCTATCCCTATAAGTTACTGTCCTGGGTACCCAAGCCCTAGTGGCTAGTCCAAACCGTGGCAGCTGGTAGGGGCCCTTTCACACAGAGAAAGGAGAATTAAACAGTCAGCAGTACAGTAATTCCATTTGGATTTAATGTGGCAATTCAACAGGAAGCGACCCTGAATTAGTACTCCGACCTCCAAATAAGATAGGGTCCTTCAATGTCAGCAGGGCTCACTTGAGGTACACAAACTCTTCACACATCCATATAAAGAAAGCACTATACCAGGCAGGCTGCATCTGTATCTCGATCGCAATTACTGCACAATACCGGGAGAACACACAGCAGATTCAGTTCCTGACAGACAGAGTGCAATTTTCAGCAATTCCTCCAGTCTTCTACAGGGTGAGCCTGGTTTCTACTCTTCAGAGATCCTTTGATTCTTTTCACAGGACGGATTCAGTCCTAACAAGCTGCAGACACACGTTTTTTGACTAAAACTGCACACTGAAAAAGCACAGGGCTCCTTCCTTCTTCACTGCCAAAGCTCAACTGAAACTCCAACCGACAAAACCGGGCACTTCCTTTGAGTTCCTCCCAGTTCTTGACTGGATTGGCTGTCACTCACAATAGACTGCTGCTGTTGGTCCAAAAAGGCACTGAAGTCTAAACTACATCTCCCAGAGTCACTGCCCATACAATCCTCTTGTGGCTGGCTCAGATTATGAGTCCAAGTTCTGATTCGTCCAAGGCACCATTTTAGCTAGCTTACCCCACACTGATTGGTCCAGTTCAGCAGTTCAAAACCAGAATGGGAAGTAGACAGACACAGTTCTGACTGCAAAGAAGCAGGTTAGACAAACTGTAATTTCATTATTACTCTAAATAATTTCTGGCAAACAGTTACATCTTTCAGATAGGTTCCTTTGCACTCTAGTGACTGCAAAAATGAAGTGAATTGGCAGCAGCTTGGTGTACTCAATCAAAGAAACACACAGTCCCCCATACAAACTAATTATGTCTGCAAGCAGACAGCTCTTAAAGACAGTACCAGAGGTTCTAAAACACTCACTGATAAATGGCTTAAATGCCAAACACCATTCAGGCTTGGAGCATTCAAGCAAGCTCCTGGAAGTCTTTTGGGAACCCCCATTTGCAGAGGGTTACACCCTTCCTGGCCTGGGAAAGCTTGGCGTCCGCGTCAAGCAAGTCCATAAGTTTCAACTGCAACCATATACATTTGCATTAGGCTCGCACATGTAATCATCAGTCAATATATCATTTTACAAGAACACATTTCTGAAACATTGCATTACGTCACTCTTTACACAGTATTACATACACATTGTACCATAACTCAAGTTATTACCTCTTGTACATGAAACCTGAAGAGAGGGGGCCCTTCCCTATCAGTTACCTTGGGGCTGGACGGGACAAGGGCACCATACTTAGAGGGCAACACAAGTAACTTGGAGTTAGCACTGACGCTCAGTTTGGGCAATGAGCTCGGGGACACATACACTCCTTTATGGACAACATTGAGAGGCAAATCCACAGGCCTCCCAAGGGAATCATAACTGAGGTGCACCACAGGCTTTACAGCTCGACCAGTCTTTCTAGGGGGAACTGTTACAGTCTCTGCACTCTGAGCCTCATTTTCAGCATTGTCCTCACTTGTCAGGGGAGTCTCCATGGGGTAGAGAGGGGCTAGAACTTGGGGCACTTTCAGCTCCAGGAGTTACAGTTTCTGAGTCCACAACATTTGGCTCGCATGAGAGCTTTGGACACCTGGCAGTGGACTGTCAGGGGCACTCAAATACTCTTCTTGTTCAGGTGTATCACCAGTCTGCAATCTATCATTTTCCTCCTAAGCTCAAACAGTTCAACCATGCACAATGATTCCATTTCATCTGATCTGATGCTTTGCACTTCACTTTCTGGAGATTGGCTCCAGGGATGAAGCTGGGGGCTTAGACAGTCAGAAGGCCCAGCTTCATCTCCAGTATTGACTAGGGATTGCCCAAACAATTGACTCAGTTGTAGAAGGATAGTATTCAAGTCACTCTCACTTTCTTCCGATATGGACTGACAGTCATGCTCAACTGGGACTTGTGGAGGAACACTTTAACTTTGCTTCTGTAGGTGCAGACTTTCTTGATCTTTTCTTAGCAGCAGCTCTAGTCACTGGTCCAGAGGGGCATCTTCTAGGGCTCAGACTCAATTAAGATTTGTCCAATGGGTAAATGATTTCTATGCATTGTTTTTACATCTTTTGAATTATTCTCAGGCCTTACTTTGTACACTGGCAGATCATCTAGTTTGCCCACTACAATGTGAGGGAGATGGTGCCATCTGTCAGCAATCTTGTGCTTGCCATGCAGTTCCAGATTTCTTAGCAATACCGATCTCCTCCTGGAGTTCCTGTGCTTTCACCTTTTATCATACCTTTCTTTGTTGGCCAGATTTCTTTTGGCAGCCATGGTTTGAGCCAGTTGAGTGCGCATGAGGTTAGCTGGGCCTTTAACTTTTGCACATACTGTAAATAGTTGTCAGCTTGAACCCCATCAGGAGAGACCCCAAAACACACATCTACTGGTAGTCGAGCTTCTCTTCCAAACATCAGGCGGTAGGGGAGAATCCAGTGGCATCACTTTGGTGCAGTTATAAGCATGTACCAGGGTGCTAATTTGTTGGCTCCATCTAAGCATCCTTTGGGTGCAGGGTGCCTAGCATATCTAGCAAAGTGCGGTTGAAACGTTCAGGCTGTGGGTCCCCTGGGGGTGGTAAGGAGTGGTTCTGGACTTGCCTCCCACAGAGAAAGCATCTCTTTGATCAGGCGACTCTCAAAGTCTCTCCCTTGATCAGAATGGATTCTTTGTGGAGCCCCATAGTGAACAAAAAAGTTTTCTACAAGTACTTTGGCCACAGTGGATGCTTTCTGGTCTTTGGTGGGGAAGCTTGGGCATATCTCGTGAAATGGTCAGTGACCACCAGCACATTACTGATATTTCTTTGATCTGACTCCAAACTCAGAAAATCAATACAGACCAGCTCCATGGGTGCACTGGTGGTGATGTTAATAAGGGGCAGCCCTCTGGGGCAAAGCTTTCCTCTGTAAGCAGCGACTACAAGTTGAATGTGTTGCTCCACATCAGCCCCATCTTAGGCCAATAGAATCTGGATCTCACCAAGTCAAGTGTTCTGTCTATACCAAGGTGCCCCATGTGGTTGTGCAAGGACCTCAGTACTGAGTCTCGAAAGGCAGTGGGCAGCACTAGTTTGTTGTTTGTCTACTTGTCCCCCTCTGTCTACTGTTTCTCTGTATAACAGTTTATTGATCAGTTTCAACTTAGGACCTTCTTTGTATAACAAGTTGCAGTTCTCAAATCAGTGGGCGTAATTTGGACACATCTTTCCTGCATAGAGGCTTCTAAAGCTGCTTTGATCATGGGATACGGAGTTGAGCCGCGAATACTGTCATTGTCCAGCTGAGGCAGTGCACCAATGTCTATTGCAGAAAAGTGGCAATAAGAAGCGGGTATGCAATTCTCAGAGGCTCCCAAGCAGTCCACCATGCAGTCCACTGCGTCCGTGGACATTGTTCCTCCTGTCAAACTTCCGGCAGAGTGCCCGAATGTCAGGTTCTGCTAATCGGACCCAATCATTCTGAGGAACAGGCCTCAGGAGAGAGCATCAGCATCTATGTGGTTCAGACCTGCTCGGTATTCGAGAGCATAGTCATATGTAGATAATGCAGAAAGCCACCTATGGCCAGTGGCATCCAACTTAGCTGAGGTCTGCACATAGGTCAAAGGATTATTGTCAGTTTTTACTAGTATTTTAGCCCCATACAAGTACTCATGGAATTGGTCAACAATAGCCACTTCAAAGCTAGGAACTCTAACTTATGTACAGGATAGTTCTTTTCGGATGGGGTCAGGCTTCTACTGGCAAGGCCACTGGTCTCAGGCCATTCTCGTGCTCTTGTTCAACACCTGACCCTTAACCTTGCAAGCTAGCATCAGTGTGCAGGGCGTAGGGTTTTCTTGGATCGGCATAGGCCAGCACTGGAGCATGGGTAAGTTGATATATGATCTCATGAAAGCAGTCTCACAATCAGGAGTCCAGCGGGCCAAATACTTCACTCGGGATGAAAATACCTCTTTCAGTCTTGAGGGCGCTGACTTTTGGTATTTTTTGTGGGTTGGGATACCCTTGAGTAAGGTTAAGTAAGGCGGATCACTCTTGAATAGTCCTTGATGAGCGCCGATAATATACAGAATCCCAGGAATCTTTGCAGTTCTTCTTTAGATTTTTGGGCTGTGGCCAGGTGGTCAAGACTCAACTTTACTTGGTGGTCTCTATTCCTCGGTGGATACTATGTGTCCCCCTACTTTACTGATGTTTGAAAGAATTGACACTTATCAATGGACAGTTTAAGGCCAAAGTCCTCAGTCGGTCCAATACCTTAAATAATCTGCTCTCATGTTCCTCCAGTGAGCTGCCAAACACAATAACATCATCTAGGTATACCAGGCACTCTAGTAAGTTCATGTCCCCACTGCACGCTCCATCAATCGTTGAAAAGTGGCTGGGGCACCTGAAATCCCTGAGGCATCCTCATGAATTCATAAGCCAAGCGGACAGATAAAGGCAGTCTTCTCACGGTCCTCTGGGGCCATGCGGGATCTGGTAGTACCCACTGCGGAGATCCAGCACAGAGAACCACTTGCTCCCGTTTAGGCAGTCCAAAGCATCCTGAATGCGGGGCATTGTGTACTGATCAGGGATGAGTCCGCCGGTTTAGGTGCGATAATCCACACACATCCTTACTGTTCCATTCTTTTCCTCACTACCACAATGGGGAAGCATAAGGGCTTCTGGATTCTTGTATTACACCAGCAGCTAACATCTCTTGCAGATGCGTCTCACATCATCTATGTCAGCAGGTGCCAGGCGTCGAGACCTCTCACGAAATGGTCTTTACGTCATGCAGCCGGATATTGTGCTCAGCTCCTTGCACGCATCCTACATCCCATTCCTTTAAAGAAAACACCTGGTCTCTCTGGGCAAGCTTCTCACTGATCCTCACTTTCCATTCAGCTGGCAGCGAGTCGCGAAATCAAACAAGTCAGGCGTTACTCTGTCATTCTTCCTTGAACTCTTGCTGCTGGGTAGCACTGCAGTGTCTGCACAATGCACATTAGCCAGGATGCAACCTCTGTTTACTCGAATGCTCTCTTTCAGACACATTATGAACTTGGACCATTACCCTTCTGGCATAAGCATGGGCTCTAGCGGGCAAAATACTAAGCTTGACCAGCAGTCCCTCTGGCAATTTTCCATCGCCTGGTGCATCCAACATTAATATTTTATTCTTACGTCCTTTCTGATACGGACCTCTCCCTGTAAGGTACACTGGGCAGTTGGCGCCAGGATCAGAGACTCAGGATCCTTCTTCCATACAATTCCGACCGGTTCCTCTGGTTCTGTTTTTCAGCATCTCTCTGTGCCTCATAGGCCTTCTTAATTAAAGCGGAACTCTTAAGCTCTACTGGTCTTTGACCCCTGTTTTCCTTAACACAACTGTGCCAGCCTTCCGAACATATGAGTATTTGTTCCAATCAACAAGGGACACCATCATACAGTCCAGTGGGGGACACACTAAGGCTAGGGTCTCACTTGTTACGGCCACTCCAGCCACGGAGGTGGGGAAAGACAGCCAAATTCGGATATACCGGAATAGGGTGAGCCTTCTCACTTAACCCCCATACATGCAGTCCCTCTAATGGTTGTAAGTGCGTCTGACAAATGCTTCTGATACAATCCTGGAACATAATTGTCACTTGGGAGCCACTGTCTAATACAGCTCTTGTAGACACTCTATTCACCTTTACAGTGGTCTCCATGGAGGACCCACTATTCTGGACCAGTCTGAGAGGCGGTAGTGGGGCCTGGGCAACTGACCTTGCCACAAAGGGCGTGAATTAGCATTTTAGGTGCCCTCACTGGGATCATGTCGGCACCTCTTAACCACTGATTTCTTCTCCGAAGCTCTCCTTGTAGCCTATATGCAACTTTGTCCAGTGTCTTTTGGGGACTGGCATTCCTTTTCATGTGCCCATCTTTCCCACAATTATAGCAAAACATACTTTCTGGAGTTTGAGCTGGCGAGCGCCACACTGGGAGCCAGGCGGGGTATTACTAACTGGAAACCTGGGTGCCATCTCTGTCTGCGTAGTGATAAGCATTTGGAGACATCTCGTCAGTTTCTCCACTTCCATGGTCAAGGAATTGAGTTTGGAGCTGTTATCAGCAGGAGATACATGGGTGGGTACCCCACCCCATAGCAGATGCAGTCGGATATAGGTCGAGCCCGTACTTGCAGGCGTGGCCTTCATAAAGGGACTGTTTTTGAATTCCCGGATCTCTCTCAACAGTTCGCCCCATTGTGGCATATCTTTTTCCTTGTCAGAGCACTCATTGACTGTCAACCTCTGCCCCTGAACTTCACTTGATGGGTCACCCTCAGTCACTCGGGTCGTAGCCACAGCTATTGGTGCAGGTACCTCCGAGGTCGCCTTTCTCAACTCCTCGAATTTCTCTCATTAACTCATCATAGGAGAGGTGGGATTCCAGTCGATTTGCCAGGCGTAACTGAAGCAACAGCAGTTCTGAGAAGGGGCAGACTTAAGGATTCTGTCAGTCTGGTTCGGTCCAGTTCAATCGCTGGCAAACTACCCTTTCTGAGGCATTCTTGCAACAATTTTTCCAGCCGAGAGACAAACACAGACAACAACTCCCCTTGGTACTGTTGTGCATTTCTTACTCTCCACCATAGGTCCTCATCAGAATCTGGGCTCCCATACACATTCTCAAGGCCTCAAGATAGGCCTGTGCAGTCGCTTCAGGGTTACTGGCCCGTTTAGCGCGGATGGTAGCCAGGGCAGGACCTCGGGAGTGCCTCTCACTAACCCTTAGCTTCCGAGCATTGCCATTCTAGCACTTGGGGGCAACATAGTCTATCCAGGTCTCCCAGTCATCCTCCCTTGGGGGTGGGAGGGTGCCAGAGAAGATCCTCAACCTTCGGGTAAGAGTCGTGACTAATGGCAGGCAGAAATAGGAGTCTGCATTGGTTCAGCCACCATTACGGGCACTGGAGCAGGAGAGGGTGTTGGGGAGGAACACCCCAGTTGGCAAGAATAGTTTCTTCAAGTCCTCCACAGTTTTCCCTCTCCCAGCAACCATTCAGCAAATTTCTCCTCAAAGTTTCAGATAGTGGTGGGGGCTGATTCCCCGGGTCTTTACTGTCCTTAGTTATCACTCTCCAAGCAGTGAGGCTCCCTCTGGGGTAATGGTCTGTGGCACTTTGGAGCTATCTATGGGATCCTTAAACTCTACTAGGGCCAGGAAAGTGTGGGTGAGCAGATTAGCATGCCGACCCACCACCACAGGGTTTGTAAACCTTCCACCTTGGAAAGTACTCCCTGCACAGTGTCCGTATTGATACCCAGGGGATGTCCAGGATAAGCATAGCATTTTGGGGTCGATCTCCTCCCAGTACACCTCCACCAGCGGTGCACAGCCACTTCTGTCGGGGTGCCCATTTTTTCTTAACAGTGGTTCGTAAATATGGCCACTAGAGGACACACAATCCCAGTGAGCCTCAAGATGTAACCCCTAGATGGCTATCCCAGGGCTACTACCCCTGCCTGATTTCCACTAACAGGTTGAGGGGCCTGGATCCAATGGCGGGTGCCTCCACCCAGAGGTCAGGGTTTGCAATAGTTAAACTAACTTGGTCACAGCCCTCTGGGACACTGCAACCCCTTTCTTCCCACTAGTGACCCACACAATATATCAGAATTACCTTCACAGTATACACTTACCCCCAGGTCTGGTTCGGCACTGGGACCTCCTGCGAAATGAGATACAATGCAACAATCACAGTACAGTACTTTAACATGAACAAATACCTCAGGCAGTATAACTTTGCTGAAACAAGCAGCTCTGATTTATTTAGGGATATAACAAGGACAGGAAATCAGGTTAATTAGCTTATCACTCTAATAATCTACCTATGGCTCTGTGCACAGGCCTATCCCTATCAGTTACTGTCCCTGGGTACCCAAGCCCTAGTGGCTAGTCAAACCGTGGCAGCTGGTAGGGGCCCTTTCACACGAGAAAAGGAGAATTAAACAGTCAGCAGTACAGTAATTCCATTTGGATTTAATGTGGCAATTCAACAGGGAGCGACCCTGAATTAGTACTCACGACCTCCAAATAAGATAGGGTCCTTCAATGTCAGCAGGGCTCACTTGAGGTACACAAACCTCTTCACACATCCATATAAAAGAAAACTATACCAGGCAGGCTGCATCTGTATCCCAATCGCAATTACTGCACAATACCCGGAGAACACACAGCAGATTCAGTTCCTGACAGACAGAGTGCAATTTTCAGCAATTCCTCCAGTCTTCTACAGGGTGAGCCTGGTTCTACTCTTCAGAGATCCTTTGATTCTTTTCACAGGACGGATTCAGTCCTAACAAGCTGCAGACCGGAACTCTGGGCCTTACACCGTTTTTGACTAAAACTGCACACTGAAAAGCACAGGGCTCCTTCCTTCTTCACTGCCAAAGCTCAACTGAAACTCCAACCGACAAAACCGGGCACTTCCTTTGAGTTCCTCCCAGTTCTTGACTGGATTGGCTGTCACTCACAATAGACTGCTGCTGTTGGTCCAAAAGGCACTGAAGTCTAAACTACATCTCCCAGAGTCACTGCCCATACAATCCTCTTGTGGCTGGCTCAGATTATGAGTCAAGTTCTGATTCGTCCAAGGCACCATTTTAGAGCTAGCTTACCCCCACTGATTGGTCCAGTTCAGCAGTTCAAAACCAGAATGGGGAAGTAGACAGACACAGTTCTGACTGCAAAGAAAGCAGGTTAGACAAACTGTAATTTCATTATTACTCTAAATAATTTCTGGCAAACAGTTACATCTTTCAGATAGGTTCCTTTGCACTCCTAGTGACTGCAAAATGAAGTGAATTGGCAGCAGCTGAGTGGTACTCAATCAAAGAAACACACAGTCCCCATACAAACTAATTATGTCTGCAAGCAGACAGCTCTTAAAGAGACAGTACCAGAGGTTCTAAAAACACTCACTGATAAATGGCTTAAATGCCAAACACCATTCAGGCTTGGAGCATTCAAGCAAGCTCCTGGAAGTCTTTTGGGAACCCCCATTTGCAGGGGGGTTACATATATATATTGTTTTCTTTCATTCCTGGACTAAAGAATGGTATGTTAAAGTTTTTAACATGGCCTGTTCCAGCGCTATGCTCATCATGAAAACATGGAATGTCTTGGCACTATACTTGAGCTGTTTGCCATCAGAATCACATGCTAGCAGCGTCTTACTACGCCCACAGTATCAATCTGGTATGTACAGTATATTCAACAAGTAACCACAACAGAAAAGATTATTAAAAATTGCGAACAGTGGTCATCTTTAATGACACGAACCATTAATTACAAACTAAGCTAGAAAACTATTTTAAAAAATCCAAGAAAACTAAAAATACATCGAGGATGATGTTAACGGTGCCAGAAATGCATTTCTACTAAAAGAAAAAAAGTATATGATGAAAGTTGTTGCTGACTAACAAATACTGTGTCCATCTGCATCTCTCCCCTCCTCTGGAACGAGGCTGAAAATAAAACTGCCTAGCCCTCCTTTCCCGGTCAACTAAAACTAAATAAATAAAATAAACTCCATGATTTTTTGACACCATCTATGACAATCCCATAATTTTTAATCATTTTCCATGAAAACACCATAGTTTTTGGTGTTTGTAAATAATAGACCCATAATTTAGGTCTTGCAAATGCATAGCGCTAGCTCTTCATTTAGTCCCAGTGTGGGAGTCTGCAGCTTGCATGCAAGCTGCGGTGTCCGAGGTGGCAGCACAATAGAAACATAGAACCATAGACAATGATGGTGGAAAAAGACCATTGGTCTATCCGGTCTTCCCATAAAACCCTAGCAAACCAAGGATCTGTTGTCCATACGGGATTCTACCCCACACTATCCACTCCCATGCTCCCTGTCGTACCACTACCACCATCGGCAACCACTAAGCCATTCGCTCTGCCCCAGCTGTGTTTGAAATGATTGATAGTTTTGGTGCCCACCACATCAGCTGGCAGATTGTTGCACGGCTCCACCACCCTTTCTGTAAAATAAAACATTCTCACTTCTGTCTTGAACCTCCGCCTTGTCAGTTTCCACTAGTGCCTTGTGCTCTCGATCCATTTACTTATTCTAAATAGTTACTTGCAATTTACTGTGTTCATTCCTTTCAGGAACATGAAGGTGTCTATCATATCTCCCCTCTCTTGTTTGGCCTCCGGCAGGTACACATTCAGTGCCTTGAGAAATAAATGTGCTACCTCTCGCCACTGAGTCAGCATAATAATGTGATTTTAAAAAAACATTTACTGGTAAGCATTTGCTGCTGTGCATGTTGAACAAATATGTCAAAATGGAGGTAATTTGTACACAGTGGACTATGATGTTTTGTAACTTTTATTATGATAACCATGATATTTTCATTTTGACTACTGCAATGGTGTGTTTTCTCCAGAATGTTTCATGACAAAAGTACAGCCCTAATGAAAGACAGTACTGAAGAATAATTCCAAAATATGTAGGATGGCAGGAGGACCTGTGTACAAACACAGCTAACCATAATTGTTTTGGAGGTCCACATTGATGGTGGTCTTTTGGCATTTGGGAGGGCACCATCTAACTACCTGAGAGCCACAGTCAAACTCTGGTCTTTTAGTCTAACTGGTTTGGCTATACTGTGATGTGTATGATATTAAGGAGACCTGATTTACAATAATTTATGGGGGGTAGTAGTGGGAGAAGTCTGTGGGAATTGCAGCAGAAAAGTTTCAAACTGTAAATGCTTTGTAATGCTATGTTTTTAGGACTAGACTACGTCCTTCATCTTCATGCCAAAAGTAATGAGTGCAGTACCAAGGGGATGCTGTAATGTGAGGTGTGTTGTCCTTCAGATGAGATGTTCAACCAAGGTCTTATCTGCCGTTTCTGGTTGTTCAGGTGAATGTTAAAGATCCCATGGCACTTCTCGAAAAGAACAGGGGAATGTCCCTGGTGCCCTGGCCAAGATCCCCCCTATTAAAAAAAATTACCACCAACAGCCTAATCTGGTTCAAGTTCAGTTGGCTTTCTTCTGTATCCCCCCTTACCCCTGAAAATAGGGATTATCGTCTAGGTCTCCATTCCTGGTCAGCAAAAACTAAATTAATAAAACATTGTTTGTTTATTTAAATTTATTCAAAGCGCCCCTCCAGGGCTCAGAGAGCCCGTACAGTAAATGCAATAAGTATAGCTGTCATAAATAACACAAAACTGAAATACACTGTGGGAAAACACAAAATACTTCGCTAGCTAGATCCTCCTCCACACAGTAGCTAGTTTGTTTTCAATAGTAACTGTGGACTCTTTTCAATCCACATATGATTTTTCAGAGGTTTGTGGCAGTTTGAGGGCTATATAATGTCCCTTCTGGCTGAACCTAACAAATTCTTTGTCAGACTGACCTCCAAGACTGACCCCCCTCCCCTTGGTAGCCAATTTGTAAGTGACAAATGTGTCTAATTTTTTTTCCCATTCACTTGAGCCAATTAATTTCTTCTAGCACCAGTATGTGATTTTGACCTCTGCCATTTGCACAAATTGGGATTGCCCAGCAAAGTCTGTGCCTTGACAAGATGAACATCCTCATTTCTGTTAGAGTTCAGTGAGCGTGGCTGACTTACTACCCCCTTCCCCCCGTTAGAGGCTGTGTGCCAGGAAATCCTGCTATAATGCAGAATTTCATGTTTGAAAAGTCAGACATCTGTCCCCCTCACCCCTCAACAGAAAACACGGACAATAAAGACCTGTGCTTGAATTGCAGACTAAAACGATTCCCAGTTTGAAGCAATTAATCATAATGGAACTTAGTGAGATTGGTATCTTAAGGCAATGGAACTTGGAGCTTAACTCCTCATATTTTGTTAAAATCAGAAGCGTGTCTGATTATGATAGATGCAGGAAACAAACATTTATAGGGACATGGATATGTTGTTCATCCACACTTATTGGCAGGCTCCTTGCCGCTTTAAATCTTGCCAGAAGGTCTTCAAGCTGGCTCCTCCCACCCACCCGGGTGGTAAAACTCTTGGCTCCGCCTCATGACGCCAGATCTTCCTTACCGCTTGGAAGCTCAGGTTCCCTCCTTAATGCTCCGAGTATAAGACTGGTTCCTAACTCTTCGGTTTTCCGAAATCAAACTTTAATGTTTTCTAGACTTTGGTCAACTATTTCCCTCGCGGCTGCGATGGACAAATCGACTCACGGTTTCCGGAGATGCCCATGTGGGCAGAAGATGTCTCGGACGGATCCGCACTCCATGTGCGTCTACTGCTTGGGCCTTGAGCATGACCCGCAGGCTTGTGACCTGTGCTCTTCTTTCTCGGCCTACGTCCTGGAAGACCGTGCTGCCCGTCTGCAACTTGGGCAACCCGAAAAGCGTTATCCTCCGGTAAAGTCGAAAGAGGCCCGGTTGGCGGTTTCTGCGGTGGCGGGCTCGGCGGATCAGCTAGAGCAGATGATCGCCCTCGAAGAGGAGGCGGTGCGGGCTGCATCTTCCTCGGCCGCGGCATTTATCCCGCTCTCCCTGGGATCCTCATATTCTGCTTCCTTTAAGGAGCTTTGTCTGTCTGTCTCCACCAAGGGAGAGGGACCTTCATCTTCTGGACCTTCCTCTCGGTCCAAAAAGAAGAAGGAAAAGGGTAAGTCCGTCCGTCGGCGCTCTTGGGAGGCGGGAGATCCCCCTCCCGGTGGTCGACCATCGACTTCGGTCGATCCTTCGGCTTCAGCCACTGGCTTCACGGTGTCCCCGTCAGGTCAGTTGACCGAGACTCCCGTCGGCGCAGTCGAGATCTTTCTCGACCTGTTGGACGGGTTGTCGACCGGCGAAGCCGAAAATCCTCTCTCCCCGGTTCCCCCGGTGGTGGTTGAGGATCCCGTGGGCTTGCCAGTGCCTCCGGTTCCGGAGCCCTTGGGTGTTCCTTCCGAGCCGAAGGGAGGGCGGGTTTCCCCCGCTCCTTCCCTGCACCCTCCTCGGAAAAGCCGAGGTTCGCGGTCTCGGTCTCAGACTTCTTCGCGGTCCAGCCGATCCCGCCACCATAGGCGGTCTTGGTCTCGGCACCGCGGCAAGCGGCGCCGCCGCTCATCCTTGTCCTCTTCCTCGGACGAGGGGAGGCTTTGACGCAAGTTGCGTCGACAATACGAGGACCTCATGTGGCAACAGCTTCTGCTGGCTGGGAACAAGTCGACGACGTCGCCTTCCCCAGCCATTAAGTGGCTGTCACCGGAGCGGCCGAAGCAACCCCTCGCTTTAGCCGAGGTGCTTGTTTCCAGGCCTGTTGCTCAGCCGAAACCAGCTACTCCACCGATTATGGTGGAACCTCCGCCTCCACAGCCGTTGTTTGGGGCTCCAACCAAGAACTCTCGGTCGGCTCAGGGATTACCCCATAGGCTGTCGGTCACCCTTACTCCCGATCGCCCTCGGCAGGTGGAGGGTGGCTGAAGCCCGAGGCAGCTCTTTGCGGACTCTTCCGAGTCCGATGATGATTCCTCCCTTTTCTCCAGGCGAGTGGACTTGGAGTCCTCTGGAGGTCAGTCACTGGATGATAGCCCTTCATCCTTTCTGGGTTTGCTTAGGCTCATCTCGGAGTCCACCGGGATGCAGCTCGAGCCCGTATCCAAGTGGGCCAAGTATCCCCTCACGGAGATATTGGACCGAGGGGATTCCCCTACGGAGGCCTTTCCTGTGGCCGAGGCCATTGTGGGCCCGGCCTTGGAGTTCTGGCAGCGCCCTGCTTCCTGCCCTGCGCCTTCGGCCAGGATGGCCAGGAAGTATGTGGTCCTTACCGGTTCTCTGTCCAGTTTCTTGCAACATCCCTCAGCCGAGGGGTTAGTTACCGACAGCGTTTTCCGGCATGCTGGACATGCTAGGGACGTGGACAAACCTCCCGACAAGGAGTCCAAGAAATTGGACTATGCCGGGCGAAAAGTCTACGCTGCGTCCTCCCTTGGCCTTCGTCAGGCCAGCTTGGCCGTGCTTATGGCACATTTCTCCCATGCCCTGTTGGGCTCCCTGGACGAGGTAGTCCCTCATCTCCCGGCTGACCTGCAGACTACGGTTAGGCAGGTGCGGGACCAGGGCAGGGCAGTGGCAAAGCAGCAACTTCAGACTGCTTTGAACATTGGAGACTCATGCGCCAGGTCAGTCGTGGCCACAGTGGCTATGCGCCGTCGGGCATGGCTGAGGATATCCACCTTCAGAGCGGATACCCAGCACAAATTGGCGGATGTCCCCTTCCTGGGGACCGACCTCTTCGGCCCTGGAGTGGAAGGCCACCTCCAGAGGATCGAAAAGTCCAATGCCACTTTGGACTCGGTCTCATCCGCTCAGAGGGACAAGGGCCGCAGACTGCAACCCAAGCCCTTTCGTCCATCTGCGCCCTCAGCACGTCCAGCCCAACAACATCAGGGCCAGCAGGCTCGTGCTTGGCGTCCCAAACCCAAGCCCGCGGCTTCCTCCTCCAGGAAGCAGGGAGGTAAAGGCCCAGGAGGTCCCTCGGCCGGTCCCTCCTCCAAGCCTGCACAGTGACGGGTTGAGGGGTGTCGCCCCCAACCTCGTCACCTTACCCACCAGGTTCCCCGTTGAGAGAGCGGCTCCAGTACTTCCTTTCTGCCTGGTCTGCTATTACCACAGACCGGTGGGTGTTGGAAGTGGTAGGAAAGGGCCTGCCTCTGGAGTTCGAGCAGGCCCCGCCCTTCAGAGCCGTCACCCCAAGGGGGGCCTCGGGGTCCGCAGCCTCGCTGTCGGCTCGCTGTGCCGACATCACTCTGCTCCTCAAGAAAGAGGTGATCAGAGAGGTGGCGGACCCTCCCTCAGACACGGGGTTTGTGTCCAGGTACTTCCTGGTCCCAAAACGGATGGGGGGCTGGCACCCCATTCTCGACCTACACGACCTAAACAAGTTCCTAAGGTCTCGAATCTTCAGGATGGTCACTCTGGCTCAGATAATACCATCCTTGGAACACGGCATGTGGTTCTGCTCTCTGGACCTGCAGGATGCGTTTTTTCACATCCCTATCCGTCCGTCTCATCAAAGATTCCTTCGCTTTCAAGCGGAAGGATCCCTTTTCGAGTTCCGAGCCATGCCCTTCGGCCTATCTCCTGCACCCAGGGTCTTCACCAAATGCATGGCAGTGGTGACAGCATTCCTGTGGCGCCGAGGGGTCTGGGTGTACCCTTACCTGGACGATTGGCTGATAGCAGCCCCCTCCAGACAGGAGGTGGAGCAATCCAGAGATCTGGCCCTCCAAGTTTGCTCTCAAATCTGCCTCCTCATCAATGAGGCCAAGTCGGAACTCGAACCGAAGCAGGTGATTCTCTTCATTGGGGCAGAGCTCGACTCTCTTCGAGCCAGAGTACGGCTCCCAGCGGACAGGGCCGAGGTTCTTTCCTCCTTTGCCCGATCATTTCTGGTTGGGCAATCGCGCCCTGCCCGGGACTTCCTGGCCTCCTGGGTCTCATGGCGGCCTGCACCAGCGTGGTCCGTTGGGCCCGCTGGAACATGCGCCCTCTTCAATGGGGGCTGGCCAGCTAGTGGTCTCAATGCTGTGATCCATTGGACTAGCTAGTGACGGTGACCCAGGGGATGTGGAATGCTCTCCAGTGGTGGATCGTTCCAGCTCATCTGCAGGAGGGCATCCCGTTTGTCCGCCCCGAGCCGACGGTCTCTCTATCGACCGACGCCTCTCTGATGGGTTGGGGTGCCCATCTGGGGGAGCACAGAGCGCACGGCCTCTGGTCCCTGCAGGAGTCCCGATGCCATATCAACCTGCTGGAGCTCCGAGCAGTCTGCCTAGCTCTCACCGCCTTCGCTCCGTTTCTACAGGGTCAAGTGGTTCGGGTCCAGACGGACAATACCACGACCATGTACTACCTAAACCGCCAGGGTGAGACGCGTTCCATGCCCTTGTGCAAGGAAGCTCTCCGCATTTGGTCACTCGTGCGCAGCCTGGAGGCGGATCTCCTAGCCATTCATGTGGCAGGAGCCTCCAACACCCTGGCCGATGCCCTAAGCCGGATAGGGGCTGTATCCCACGAGTGGTCTCTCCTGCTGGAGGTAGTACAAGATCTGCTCTCCCAGTGGGGCGCACCTCAGGTGGATCTGTTTGCCTCCAGGGAGAATGCGAAGCTGAGGCTGTTTCATGCCCGCCCCCCTCAGCAGGGCTCGCTGCAGGGGGATGCCTTCTCAAGGCCATGGATCCCGGGCCTCTTCTACGCCTTTCACCCATTTCTCTTGATCCACAAGGTGCTTCTCAAGGCGAGGAGGGACAAGGCACAGGTGATTCTGGTAGCCCCAGACTGGCCCCGCCAATGCTGGTATCCAGATCTCCTCAGCCTCAGCTCCAGGCTCCCGAGGCAGCTTCCAGCTCGCCCGGACCTGCTTTCAGTCAATCAGGGGAAGGTGTTCCATCCGGACCTTCAATCCCTGCACCTGACGGCCTGGTTCCTGAGTGGCTAGAGTTCCAGGCCTTGGGTCTTTCCGACGAGGTCCTCAATGTAGTTGAGGCGTCCCGTAAGGAGTCGACCAGGAAATGCTATGCCTTCAAATGGAAAAGGTTTTCCATTTGGTGTCAGGGCAAGGGCCTGGACCCTTCCTCCTGTTCCTTGGCAAGCATTTTGGACTATTTATGGTCCCTTTCTCAGCAAGGGCTCAGGTCGACGACCCTGAGGGTGCACCTGGCAGCAATCTCTGCTTACAGGCGTGGGCAGGCTAGGTAGTCGATGTATGCAGGGAAGGTGGTCTGAGGCGCTTTTTCAAAGGCCTTGATGACATTTCCCCTCCAGTGCGAGAACCTCCACCTCCGTGGGATCTACTGCTGGTTCTGGCAAAGCTCATGGGCAAGCCATTCGAACCAATGCACAGGTGTGATCTCTCTCACCTGTCGTGGAAGACCGCCTTCTTGGTGGCTATTACGTCAGCCAGAAGGATGAGAGAGTTCCAGGTGCTTTCCATTGAGTCTCCTTACCTGGTCTTCCACAGGGACAAGGTTGTCCTGCGCCCCACCCGAAATTCCTTCCAAAGGTGGTGTCGGAGTTTCACCTTAACCAGGTGTTGACTCTGCCGGTGTTCTACCCCAGTCACACCTCGGAGACCGAATATAGGCTCCATACTTTGGACCCTAGAAGGGCGCTCGCTTACTATAAGGAGCGCACGGCTGAAAGTCGAGGAGAGGTTAAGCCAGCTGTTTGTCACCTGGCTGCAAGCCACACCTGGCAGACCTGCAGCCAAGCGGACGATAGGCAGGTGGGTCACCTCCTGCATAGATCTCTGCTATAAGTTGGCGGGCATGGAGCCTCCCAGAGGATAAGAACTCATTCTACCCGCCATACTGCTGCATCGGTGGCTGCTTCCGGGGCGTCCCTATCCAGGAAATCTGCAGGGCTGCTACCTGAAGTCAGCACACACTTCATCACCCATTACCACATCGACCTTGAGTCACGCCGGGATGCTGGTTTTGGGGCCTCGGTTCTCCAGTCTCTTTTCCCTAAGTAGGGGGTGTGCTCTTGCCTCCCTCCTCCCGGAGAACTGCTAGGAGTCTGCCAATAAGTGTGGATGATCAACATATCCATGTCCCTAGAAATACAGGTTACTCACCTGTAACAGGAGTTCTAGGAATGGTAGATGTTGTTCATCCACACGACCCACCCGACCTCCCCGGCTTCGACGCACAACCTGAGCTTCCAGCGGGCCAGATCTGGCGTCATGGGGCGGAGCCGAGAGTTTTACCACCCGGGTGGGTGGGAGGAGCCAGCTTGAAGACCTTCCGGCAAGATTTAAAGCGGCAAGGAGCCTGCCAATAAGTGTGGATGAACAACATATACCATTCCTAGAACTCCTGATACAGGTGAATAACCTGTATTTATATCCTGCAACATGCCAGCACAGGTTTTGTCATGAATGAATCAGTCGGCATAGGTGTCATAGGTGTCATAGTCTTACATGGGCCAAAAAGGGCACATGCCCCACAACAGCCCGCCCTTAACTCAAAGGGTGTAGCCACTTATATCTTTACTTTTACAGTAAACATCTAATTTATTCTTGAATTCATTCATATTTTTGCTACCCACCACGTCCAGTGGCAGGCCATTCCAAATAGTCACCACCCTTTGGTTGAACCAGGTTTATCTTTTGGCTGTATGACTAGTTTGCCCTTTGAGTTGTAGCATATGTCATCTAGTTAAATATCCTCCTGTTTTCAGTTTCATCCGGAGCACTCCGTAAATCATCATTGGCAAAAGCTCCATACACAAAACACAGATCCCCCCCTTACCCTCCTGTACGCGAGGGACTGCAGTCCAAGAGTGTTCACTGTATCCTCCTCATTGAGGAGATCATCCTAGTTGCCTTACTTTGTACGCCACCAACAAGTCTGAAATCACTCTTTGCCACAGATGCTGATAAATGTCTACAGTATTCCAAGTGGGGCCTGACCAATGATTTGTATAGGGAAAGAACCACTTTCTGATCTCTACTATTAATATGCCGCCTGATGCATGCTAGGATTCTGTTGGCCCCCACTGCCATGGCCTGGCAGTTTGCTGTAAACTTGAGGTTGTTTGACATTATAATTCCCAAATCCCTTTTTTCAGTTACAGTTTTAATATATTTTCCATTTAACATATAACTAGCCCCTATATTGGTAATTGCGTTTCCCCAAATGCATAACTGAGCACTTATCTAAATTGAATTCCGATTTGTGCTTAATAGCCCATCCTCCTAGACTAATTCTTTCTGCATCCTATCTGCCTCTTCCCTATTGTGTATTACAGAGTCACTCATTTGTTTTTTATTCCAAAAGCTAACTGGCGTCTTAAAATGATGTGGTCACTTTTGGGAAAACTGTGAAAAACAAAATATTTAGACATAAGTCAGCGTGTATTTTTTTTATATTTATGCTCCCACCCCGCACCCTGGCTGATCGATCCCTCTTTCAGGCTCCTCAGGGATCTCTCACCCCCGCTGCTCCTGACCCCACTGCCCCACACTGCAGCCACCCCAGGTTACCCTGGTGTATCCCTTCACCGGGTGGGTCCCCCATCTTTGTAGGGAATGAGCCTTACATGCCATGCCAATGATCAGTGCGCTGCTGAGGTGGCTGATGGAAGTCCGAGAGCTCAGCGGCAAGGATCCAGGAGGCCGTCACCCAATCGGACAGGGCACCATTTTCTGTTTTCTCCTGCAGGAGAGTGATGTGCAGAATGCAAGACAATGCCAGCATCTGTCACGGTCCTTGGACAGAGGAACTTGGTACACTGCTGTACCCCCGGCCTCCACCAGAGGTCAGTAGGCACCGGTCCTTGGCCCCACTCTCCACCTGAGAGAAGGCGAGCTGTCAGCAGACGTTCAAGCTTTCTCTCTCTGGCCAGTCCTCCAATGCCCGAGTCCATTCCCGAAGCCAGTTCGCCAGCGTCGCAGTGGTAAATCTTTCCGCTGCACCGGCAGGCCGGCAGTCAGCATGTATGTAATAGATAAATAGCAGTTACTGTAAACAAGATGGGTGGAGGTGCTCTCAGGGGTGCATAGCCTGAATCTGGGGGAGCTACAGTTTTTTTTAATCTTCTTTTCCTAGAATCATGCATCCTAATAAATCTCTAGGCTATAACATTATATAATTCAGTAATGGTGTTGTTAGAAATTAATACTTCTTAGTTGATGTACGTGTACATTGTCAGCTTCTAGCTGTGGCAAGGTTTTCAGTGGAGTTTAGTGCATTTGTTTGGCTTTCTATATGTGCCCTCCCCCATTATAAGAACTTAGGACTATACTATTCATATAATGTAAGGATTAATAATGTCTCTTTCAGTAATGTCATTTTTTCTTCTTTTTAGATTATCGTTTTGGACAGCAAAGCATGTATTCTAATGTCAATATAAATTGATTGAAAATTTATAACATTTAAGTAAAAAAAATATGTAATAGACTTTCTGTATTTCTATTCTTTTGGTTCTTTATTACTGGGTTCATTTACAGAGAAGCAGGATCCTTATCCCCCTCATTTGATCTGTTCTTGCTGTTTAATCATTTGCTGAAGCCACAGTCCAACATTCCAGTCACTTCCATGGTGACAGACTGTGATGTCACAAACAGAGGATTATGACTGCAGCAAAGGATTAAGTAGCAGGAGCAAATGAACTATAGGGGACAAGGATCCTGTTACCCTAGCAACAAAGGGCCCCTGTTACCTTAGTAGCAAAGGGCCCCTGTTACCCTAGTAAAAAAGGGCCCCTGTTACCCTAGTAACAAAGGGCCTCATTATCCTAGTAACAAAGGGCCTGATCCACAAAGCAGCCTGGGAAGGCATGATTCATATGGATCCCAGACTCATAGTTCTGCGCCACGGTGTTGCACCGGATGGCAACCACATTTTCCACCCCCTCCCCGATCTTTGCAATTGTAGTGCTTCATGCAGGGATGGGGTGATGTTATGGGGGCAAAGCTGTACTGGACACCAGGCATCCTGTCAGATGCCCATGCCAGGCCAGATCCAGAGTGGACATCCTGCTCTGCGCGGAGCAGTGTGGAAGAGGGTCTTGCGGGATAAGGCAGTATCCCAATTGTAAGACTGGGGGCAGTATGAGAGAAGGTCAGTAGGGCCCCTGACAGACTTGTAGGGGCTGATAAAAGAGGAGATATGAGCACTATGGTAGGGCCTTAGGCTGTACGGCCTGTGCTCCCTCTGCCAACCTTCCCCACTGCGGAGACTATGTTGTACATGATTGGGTCCCAGCTATGCGCAGAGATCTGCAGACTGTCCCAGGATCAGATGTGGAGTGGGCATATGTGCTCTTTCTTTTTTTAATTACATTTTATTAATTTATAAGTAACAAAACTTTCAAAGTTGATTTACCGCAACAATATAGCAGTCACAATATATACACCATACAATAGGAAATGCAAAACTCTTGCCCAGTGTTTAATATCATCGGGGCGCATTTACATAACTCCTAAAAATGTTGCTACTTGTACTTACCCTTCCCTAGGTTAAGGAGCTGCTTCCACTACGTTGTTAACCAGTACAGTACCAGGAGCATGTCTAGAAATGCACTAGAGTTGCTCTTCTAGAAAAAAACACTTGGGTCAACGCTCTGTAGTGGTAAGGACTGCTGTCTGGCTAAACAAACCAGCGGAATCACTGTTTAATCTTCCCAATTTTGCATATTTGAAAAGATCTCTGCAGTCATCTCTCTCTTTACAATGCTGTTGCAACTTTTGTCTTATTTGATGTTTTGCTTCACTGTTTTGTTATTGACATTGGATGTATCTCACTGTATGTTGCTTGACGTAGATTTTACTGTCTCGTAATTGTATTATAATAACCGTGACGTGGAACCTTGGTAAACGAGCACTTGTGCTCAAAGGTACTTTCCAAATTAACTGAATGAATGAATAAATAAAAGATAAACTTATAAAAAGTAGCCTTAATGAACCATATGATGATGATGGACCATATATAAAATGAGCCCGAGTCCAAAGAAATGTCCCAAGTCACTATGCTGATTTATTAAAGAGGCACATTTACGAACAGTGTCCTTCATACTTTGAAAGTCCATGGAAAGATTTTTTAAAAGATGTATTGCGCTCCTCTGTAGCTGGTGGCATTCCTGAGATATCGATGACTACATCTAACCCCTATTGGGGCCTATGCACAAATGGGCAGGAAATACGCGCCAGAGGCATGTGTCATGCCCGCATAGCTCTGCACCTGCGGACAGGTGTGCACAGGCCAGTATTCACCACTGGTCACCACCAGTCCATGGCTCTGCCCCCCCGGCACACAGGACAGTGCAGGGCAGCCGGGGGTGGAGTAGCAGACCCATGCGGACATCCAATCGGATGCCCATCCTCGGTCCCAGCGTGGGATTCCCTGCACATGTAGGCATGGGTCCTGGTTCATGCATTAGATGCAGGCACCTGTGGCATGTGCAACTATGGTCACTGTCAGTGGAAAAGCCCACTGGTTGGATGCCTGCCCCAGTGGCTCCCGCCACCACCGGGAGCCAGCCCTACCTCTCCAACATGGCAAGGCACCCACACTGGTCCCTGATGCCTGACCACCACCCTCAAACACAGCGGAACACGTTCCTCAGTATGGACCATGACAGTCCCCTGACACACATCAGGACACCAGCCCCATGACTGCAGTAACTCCCTGCACATGTCCAGGCTCCATCGCCCCCCCCCCCACTAGTACTGGGTGGCCTGGTATTGTGGCGCTCACGTCTGACACACAACAAGCCACCTGCCCCAGGTGCTAGGACAGTATGGTCATAACCTGCCACTGTCCAATGGCCACAGATGTGTGCTACTGCAGGCCACCATAGGATGGGTGGCATAGTGGCCCAAAGATCCTTCTGGCCCTGTGACTCCTGTTCCCCGACAACCCGTGCCCCGATCGGTGGTCCGTGGCTTTTCTGGCGGGTCGGACAGCATTATCACATCTCTGCACTCACTCAATCAGTGCTGCAGCCATGGGACAGCCAGCAGTGCAGCCCACCGCACATCTCTCTCTGGCCGCCAGCCATCCAAGTGATGCCAGGGGCATGCTGCTGTTATAGACAGCACGGTCCCAGCATTACTTGGATGGTTGATAGCCGGGAGGTGTGCATTAGGCTGTCGCTGCTGTCCCATGGCCGTGACACCTACTAGTGGGTACAGGGATGGGGATGGTGGTGCTGTTGGTGCAGGGGGTGGGGTCTCTGTACACCAATGTAGCTAGTGGTGTACTATGTTTGGGGGTCGGGACTATGGACTAGGGCACCGTGTGTGTGGGGGTGTTCTGTGCTACACCAAAGATGGGGCTGTCCTCTGTTGAGGGTGTACCTGCCTATTCTGGGAATGGGCGTGTCTTGGTGACAGGGTGGAGGGTACACCCTACTTCGGGAATGGGGCTGCCATGTGAGGGGAGTGCCCTTAGCCAGCTGGGGGACGGGCATTTATGTGCTAGGGAGGGGGGCAAGCCACTGCCCTGCAGATCAGGCTGGCACCTGCCGAGGGGTGGGGGTCCATGCTGCAGGGACTGGGTGGGGCTCCTTGTGATGGGGGGTGTTACAGTCAGGTTGCCGGACCAGGGGGTACTCTGTCACTGCACAGGCCTGATCGCGTATCGCGGTTATGGCAAGGTCCCCCCAGTGTATCCTACACACCCCTATGCCCCCTGCAAGCTACACTGTGTGCCTTTGTGAATGGCACGTAGTGCAGACACACACCCCGCCCACCCCCAGCGTGCTGGGGGGGGGGCTCTTGCATGTTCTGCTGAGAAGTCTTGCTGTTGCACTGTTGCAAGATTGAAGGTTCTCACGTTGCACTTTATATAACAAATTCATTTTAAAGCAGCAGTGCAATGAAAAATGTTTTTTCCAAAAAAAGCTACTTTTGACCACAATTATACAAAATACGGACATACCTGTCAAGGCTACTTTTTTAGGTTTCTCCTTTGCTGTGCACTATTGAGTTGTTTTTAATATGTGTGTGTGTATATGTGTGTATATATATATATATATATATATATATTTATTTATTTATATATATAAATATTCTTGCTCCTAACCCTTGCAGTGATATTTTTAGGCCAAATGTAGTGGCCATCTTTTCTTGAGAAAAAAAAGTTAAAATAAAGCATTTATAAAATAAATATACTTTGGTGGAACTAGAACATTTTACCACCAAATAAAACTGGAAGATACCAGGAATCTTTTCTAGTAAATAAAGGTAGGGTCAAATGCTTTGCCAAATTTCATTGCACTGCTGCGTTAAGCACTTTTCAAGCTTGTCCAGAAATGCCTTGTGTGCAGTCAACGCTCTCCCCAGACACTCTAGCCTGAATTTCCCTCCGTGGTGACCCAGATGGCAGTGTCATGGCAGAGATTGGTGTTGGCCCTCCCTGGAACAGGAAGTGTCCTCTGGGGTCCTCAATTCCTCTTGCTTTAAAGTAAATTTCTGACATAAGGGAGCTACTCACATATTGTAATGGCTACCCTCAGCGGTATTTATTCTAGCCAGGTTTTAAGTTTGAATGCTAGCCCATACCTTAGTTATAGCACTCGTAACTTTTATAAACTGCAGGGCAGCCTAATCCTTTCAGAGAGCCCCGGAGATACTGACATGCCCACGCGCTCAAGCATGTAATGACGTGCGACCAGTGAGCATGCGGGGGCATGCCCCATTAAAATGAATGGGGCTTGAATTCTTTTCCATTTTTAAGCTGGGCCAAGCTTGTAGTCCTGGTGCTGTTATATCAAGGGCTACTACCTTTGCCTGCCTTCCTAGTTGCAGGTTGAGGGGCCTGGGTTTCGTGACTACCTAGTATGGGTGAGCCCCTATCCATAATAATAGTAAGATTATGGGGCCTCCACCCAGAGTAATTCTTAAGTAGGTAACTATCACAGTAGGTACAGCCTTCTGGGAAGCTAATACCACCCACAATCCTGCCTAGTGACCTGTTACACTTCATTTCCTATTTGCAACCTTCAACACTGTAAACACAGACAATTATCGGCATTAATGACATGCTCATGTACCTTCTACTTACCAGCAGGGTCTAGATCTCTGGCTTGCACCCTGCACTTCCCCCACAAAAAGACAGTTTCAAGGCAAATACGCACTGTAGATCATTTAGCATATATCTTATCGCTGTAAATACACTTGTATTGGAGCTGAGCTGTGTGGCGCAGCGCTTTTCCTTGAAATGGAAGCGCACAGCGTGCACCATTTTTCGGAACCCCAGACTTTTTAAAAATACAAAAAAGTAAGTTTAAACACTGAAAAGAAGGTGTTTTCTTTGTGAAACCCCTAATCGGGGGGGTGGGGTAAGGCTTTCGGGGATGAGGAACCTGTAATTAGGACAGCTGTCCTTTAAATACCTTGGCATCACCCAAGACCCCGCCCTTGATTTTAATCTCCACATATCTGTAGCATGCTAATCTATTAATTCAAAGCTAGGACTTGCTTGTAAAGTCAGACATGCCTCGACTCCGAAGGGTAGGCTGGCGTATAGCTCAGGGTGTTTTGTTGCCTAGCCTCACCTGTAGTCTGGTACCCTATTGTGGGGTAAACAAATGTATTGTAAATACATTGAATACCTGCTAGAACACTATCTGTTGCTTTGCCCTCTCAGTTCCTAGGCCGTCTCTGCTCAAGCCTTGACTGGCATGCTTCAGCTTCACACTGCCTCTTTATTATTGACTGCACCACGGACAAAATTATCAAATCAGGTACACCTGTTATCTTTGTCAGCATGTTAAAAATAAATTGATCAGACCTACCTCCTGTGATCCAGTGATATGTCATTTCTGGAGTACCTAAATGCACTACAAAAATGGGAGAGCAGGCTTTTTTCAATCTTTGCCCCTATGCTCTGGAACTCATTTCCGTCTTATCTCAGGAACTCACTGACTCACCTAGTTTTCAAGAATGAGCTTCATAAGTTTCTTCTGACTTCTGATAATGGATAACTGCTCCTATAACTGATACCTTGTTCTGCCACTTTTACTGTGCCATTTCTATGCCTTCTGTAGTGAAACTTAGGATGTTGCATTTTTGTATTTAAGTCTCTGCACTTTAGAATTATATATTCTTTGCCGGTATATGTAAGATTGTTCTTTGTACTAGTGTGTCTTGTACCAGCGTTTAATGTTTGTACTTCTCCTAGGTCATGCCTGAAAATAGGCATGTTATTTTGTCTCATGCACCTACCTGGTAAACAAAAACTAAAATAAATGTCATAAATAACATCTCGATTTCAGTGGGGCCGTGCTGCAAGCGTATTGTTAATAAATGACATCTCGACTTCAGTGGGGCCGTTCTGCAAGCGTATCATTAATAAATGACTTCTCGACTTTAGTGGGGCCGTTCTGCAAGCGTACCATTAATAAATGACATCTCGACTTCAGTGGGGCGGTGCTGCAAGCGTATCGTTAATAAATGACTTCTCGACTGGTGGGGCCGTGCTGCAAGCGTACCATTAATAAATGACATCTCGACTTCAGTGGGGCCGTGCTGCAAGCGTATCGTTAATAAATGAAATCTCGACTTCAGTGGGGCCATGCTGCAAGCGTATCGTTAATAAATGACATCTCGACTTCAGTGGGGCCGTGCTGCAAGCGTATCGTTAATAAATAACATCTCGATTTCAGTGGGGCTGTGTTGCAAACATATCATAAATAATCTTGATTTCAGTGGGGCCATGCTGCAGACATCATAAGCAAATAACAGGTTGAATTCATTGGGACCAAGCTATGAACATATATACTATATATATATATATATATATATATATATGTGTGTGTGTATATTATTGTGGCACAGTAGCGCCACTATAGTTAGGGTTGAGTAGGCACTTCAGTGTTAAACCCCAATTATTACACTTTAATAACTTCACAACTGTTCAACAGATTTACACAAAAAATTTGCATGCGCAGTCTTGTGGGGTAGATCTCTTGATGTGCCAGGTTTCATTCTTGTCGGATGTGCACATTCGGGGATACGGATAGCAAATAAAAGTAAACAATTGCTGTTTTGTGCTATTTTGTTTGCTACCATGTAGCACCCAGATGGTTTGGAATTCTGGTCTGAAATTTCAAGGGTAGAAGGACCTTGGCCCACAGAGGTGCTTTTCGCTGGTTTGGTGAAAAAATGTCACTTCCTTCCTAAGTTATTAAATTAAAAAAAAAATTGGATTCTTGGCATGCTCAGCACTTCAAAATAGCTATATGAAGTTTTCGGATGGGGATTTTTCGTAAGGTTTTCATATGCCGCCATCATGTTTTCCAGTTTTCCCTAAAAAATTTTATTTGGAAAACCACAAAAACAATAATCTGGAAAGCGACCAACACACGCAGCTTCCTTATCAGGACCCCCTTAGCTGGATTCTGCACTTAACTGTTGGAGAAATGCCTTGACATGGTGTTTTTTTTTTAAGATTATAAATCTTTCTTCACAACTCGTGATTCTAAAAAAATATTCTTTTTTCGTATCATAAGTCATGAAAAAATAATATTTTTCTAAGCCGGCCCATCAGTGCAGTGGTTGGAGTTTCGCTTGTGACACCGGCGACCAAGGTTCGGAAACAGACCCGGGTCATCTGAGGGCTGGCCGAGGGAGAAGGATTGAGCATCCTCAAGACTGCTTTCCTTCATCGGAGGGAGGGTGGGGAGTACATCCAGTGCTTGACTGACCCCTAGCGGAGGCCAGGGGCACCATGGCAGCCGGCATCTGGACGTCCAGAGTGTGAGGCAAATGTGGAACATCATTGCATATCCCCGCCCCTCGATAACATATGGGGGAGAAAACACCGTACCAGCGGCTATGTGATGCCCGCCTCGCCGCTCCTCATATGCTCCCAGGCCTGGTCCCTGACCTGACCAATGTCTGTGACACCTTGGCCGGTGCCACAGCCCCACCCTAGGGGTAAGTCAAGGGGGCAACGGGAGGAGTGTGGCTCAAGTGGGGGCAGGGAGTGGCGAGGTCCATGACCTGTGCTGGCAGTGGACAAAAAGTATAATAAATCGCAAAAAAAAAAAAAAGAACCTTTTTCGTGAGGGGAAAACCCTTTTTGCTTTGTCAGCATCTTTTCCCCGGTGCCTAGTGGCACCCCGCACCCTCTGATCGATGCCCGGTAATAGCAGTATATTTCCCTGGTGTTTAGTGGCACCTCCCACCCTCCAGTTGCCTTCCCCATATATATATATATATTTTGAATATTATATACTGTATTTTCTTTTTTCTCCCTGATGTGTAGTGGCTCCCCCACTCTCCAATTGCCCCCCAATTCTTTTATTATTTCCTGGTGTCTAGTGGCACCCCCACCCTCTGATTGCTCTTCCTTCATTAATATATATGTCCCTGGTGTCTAGTGTCACCTTCCCGTCCGATCGCCTTATGTAATGTATTACAATAAGACAAAGAGGTGTGAGTTATTGGGATTTACCTATGCCTTTGTGTGGTGTGTCACGAGGCATAGCCAAGTGACTTAACCACACAAGAAGTGGGTAAATCCCCCAATAACCCACACCCTGGAGTGTCTTATTGCGCTTATACAATGGACCCATGTGTAAAATAAATTTTAAATATGTTTAAATATGTTTTTTATAAATGCCATTTCTCAGCTATGGGTTATTACAGGATATACCACAGTCATGAGATGTGCTTTGACCAGTGAGGTTACAGGACTTTCATACCCCATTGTATAATTAAATAGATATTTCCTTGGTGTCTAGTGGCACTCCCCCTGTGATTGCCATCCCCAGCATTCATAAATGTTTCCCTGGGGCTCGATTTTAAAACAGACCTGGATTGCCGAAGGGACTTGGGTCTGGGAGTCGGATGCAAGGGGCAACTTGGGGCAATCCTTGCAGTGATCGCGATTCTGCAAGGACACTTGCCAGAAACCTGGATGCAAGTCCTTTGCGTCAAACGCACCAAGTTAGACCAGCTACCCCTGGTCTAACTTTATGTCATTGGGGGTGCCAGTTTATGGGGCTAGCACCAAAGCTCTGGTGCAAGCTGCCATAAATTGTGAAAACTGTCACAGCTGTGCCAAATATTAGAAAATTGGGTACAGTTGCTGCAGATGCATTCAGCACAGTTGCACCAAACATCCTGGTTGATGCAGGGCTTGATATAAGCCCTGCGTCACCCTTTTAAAATCGTGCCCCTAGTGTCCCCCCGATCACCCTTCCTGTAATTCATATAATATTTCCCTGGTATCTAGTGGCACCCCCCTCAGATTGCTGTCCCCAGTCATTAAACATATTTCCCTGGTGTCTAGTGGCACCCCCCCTCATCCGATCACCATCGCTGTCTTTTAAAATCCTGTAAAAAAATAATACCTTCCCTTGATGTCTTTTTTTTAACCTGTAAAAAAAAAAAAAAGGTCCCTTGCCATTCCACCACCCCCAATCCAACCTACCACTGAGCACCCACTACCTCACACCCCTCACACACTTGAACAGGTCCCAGGGTCAAGATCCACTCTCCGATCGGTGACACGTCTTGCTGCTGGAACCGCCAACTTCAATATGAGAAACTAAGGTAAATGCAATTCAATGTATATCAATTGGGTTTTGAACTTTGATGCACAACCTTGTCATTTTTGCAGATTTTGACCCCAAATTTTTAACATGGCCTTGTTTTGGACCCCACCTCATGACCGGTGTCTGCGGAATTTCAGAAACGAAGCCCAAAAGACAGTTTCATGGTTGCTTGGTGAAATCACCTTTGGGGCAGGATTTAAACATTTTTACCAGTGTTATTCATGAAGTGGGGTCATAAGAAGGATATTTTGAGCTAGCCTGATGTTGCTGAGGATTGAGGCACTGGACGTCACACCTCGCGCCATGCTGGCAACCCGGGTTTGGGAATGAGCCCGGGATGTCGGGGGTCGGCCGAGGGGGGAGAGGATTAAGCATCTGAGGACAGCTCTCCTCTTCTGGGAAGGAGGGGGGACACATGCTCGGTGCCTGACTGGCCTCTGGCAGATGCCGGAGGCATAGCAGACACATATGTTTATTAGAGGGGTTGGGAAGTGGCGGACGTCAGTGGAGATGCCTTAATGTTGGGGCGTAGCCACTCCCCCAGAACATTGGAAAAAACACCCATGGCACTCCCAGGTAGACCGAGCACCAAGCCTCAATCCCCAACCCCTACCTGCCCCGGTGAACGGCATCCTGACGAGACTCAGGAATTCGGGGTGCTGGCCCCCCACCACCTCATCCCCGCCTGGGGGGTAAGCCAAGGCTACGTGGAGGACAGACCGCCACGAGATACAGGTAGGAGGTGGGGACTAGAATGGCCATAGGCATCTCTGAAAGGGAGTGACGTGCCACAGGAGGGGAGGAGTATAAACGGATAGTAAAAAAAAAAAAAAGGATATTTTGAAAATTTGGAGAAAAATATTTAAAAATGGCAAAATTATGCCCATACATTGAGATTTTGCTATGCTTTTGCGTAATTTTTCCAATTTTAAATATTTTGACACTAACATTTTAACATAATCATCTTTTTTATACCACCTCATGAACTTGATAGCTGTCATTTTTTCAAACCCTGGCCAAAACTGCGTTTTTTCACCTGTGACGCACAATGGTGTTGTGGTAGCATTGAATCACATTTTTGCAGGGATTTAAAAATGTTCATTACTGGGTTCATGAGATGGGGTAATAAGAAGGCTATCCTAACACTTTTGTTCCTGTTATATGTACACATCTGAGAAGGGATGAAAGCAGAGGGCACAAATGAGGATACATTATACTATTTTAAAAAGTAAGGAAATTCTTTGCAAACAAATTTTGTTAATGCACTAGTTAGAGTTAAAGTGACAAAAGTAGGGAATTGGGGCATTAGGGTTTCCAACCCTAACACCCCACCCCCACCCTGTAGGTAGCAACAGGCATGGGGTGTGCATTGGGGTTGTCAACCCTAACGCTCACTCCATTCTCATATACTGTACCCATCTCAGCTTATTTACTTATGGAATGGGGTGAGTGTTAGGGCTGACACCCCAGTGCACACCCCACATCTGTTGCTGCCTGAAGGATGGGGGTGGGGTGTTATGGTTGGAAACCCTAATGCCACATTTCCCTGTTTTTGTTGCTTTAACCTAACTAGTGCATTAATGAAGTCTGTCTGTCTACCTGTCTATATACTAAACATACTAAAACGCCACCAGAGTAGGCCTTATGGTCTATCGAGTTTGCTCGGGCCTCAGCACCCTGATTGGGTACTGTAGCCATCTACTCGGCTATATCATTGCAAAAAACTTTGTTAATGCACTAGTTAGGGTTAAATCGACAAAAGTAGGGAAATGTGGCATTAGTGTCCCCAACCCAAACACCCTACCCCCACCCTGCAGGCAGCAACAGGAAAAAAACATTACTATTTGACCTCTCCTGCATCTTCGCAAATCAGGCATGGAGTGTGCTTTGGAGTTGTCAACCCTAATGCTCACCTAATGCCCCACCCTCCCAGAGGAGGAGAGCAGTTCAACGGACGCTCAATCCTCCGACCCCCGGCCAACCCCCGACAACCCAAGTTTGCTCCCGAACCCGGGACGGCGGTGTAGTGTGAGGTGTGGCATCCAGGACCTCAACCCTCAGCATCACCAGGCCAGCACTCATGTAAAATTTTGTCCAAATCTATTGCTCGGCTGCGAAGATATTAAAGTGCAATGTTTGAGGTTTAACATAGAAACCCCTGCTCAGTCCTAACCACAGTGGTGCTACCGCATCACTATAATAATATCTCGAATTCAGTGGGGCCATACTGTAAACATATCATAAATAAAACCGTCTCAATTTCAGCGGGGCATGCTGCAGACATATAAATAAATAACATTTAGAATTCACTGGGACCATGCTGTAAACATCACATATAAATAACATCTTGAATTTAGTGTGGCCATTTTGTAAACCTATTTTAAATAAATAAAATTTTGATTTCAGTGGGGACATGGTGCAAACGCGTCATAAACAAAATAACATCTCAGTTTCAGTGGAGCCATGCTACAAACATGCCATAGATAAAATATCTCTCGATTTCAGTGGGGCCAGGCTGCAAACATACTATAGATGAATAATATCTTGATTTCAGTGGGGAGTGGCTCATGGCGTGAACAACCATAGGCAAATAACATCTTGGTTTCAATGGGGCAACTCTGTAAACATATCACAGACAAATAACATTTCAATTTCAGTATGGTCATGCTGTAAACATGTCATTATTAAATATTATCTCGATTTCAGTGGGGCCATTCTGTGAACATGTCACAAATTAATAAAATCTCGATTTCAATGGAGTCTTGCTGTAAACATGTCATAAATAGGTAACATTTCAATTTCAGTGGGGCCGTGCTGTGAACATGTCATAGATAGGTAACATCTCAGTTTCAGTGGGGCTATGCTGTAAATGTATGTGTCATAGATAAAGAACAACTCGGATTCAATGGGGCCATGCTGCAAACATGTCATAGATAAATAACATCTGTACATTTTATGGATCTTTATAAAATGGGCAAAGGATTTCAAGCAATCTGATTGGTTGTTAGCCATGCATTAGATGTGTCTAATGCACAGCTAAAACTAGAACCCCCATTTAGAATACACAGGCCCATTTTATAAGCGCAATAAGACACTCCGGGGATGTGCATTAGACAGTTCTAATGCACAGCTAGGGGACTGGATGCACTCGGCCTGTGGTCTTATGCCTCACTACGTCCACCTAGCCGTGCATTAGAACTGTCTAATGCACACTCCATTGGGTCTTATTGCTTACTTAACTTGCATCTGGACAGTGACCAGAGATGTGCAGAAGGGACTTTGGTTTAACGTCACATATGAAGCACAGCAATACAACAATGCAGCACCCCTCTTGCACTGTACTACAGTGTTAGTTATGCATATGACCCCAAGCACCTGGTCTGGGTCCAAACCTCACGACCTTCAGGTCTGCCAGCCCTAGCATGAGTGTACTACATACTGAGTCATTGACATTAGGGCCAGGATTTTCAAAAGTCTTGACAGAGCACTTGCGGCAGTTGTACTGTCATAGCTGTATATGACTTAATGTGCCAGAAAGTCTGTGTGCCATTTCTCAACATTCAGATGCTTTTACCTCATTTTGCACAGCTTAAGTCCGAAAAATGACGCATGCTTCAAATATCTGACACGTGCCTCATATTCACTGCGCAATGTGTCACACTTGCGACAAGAAGGTAAACCACTTTTTCTGTGGTCTGTCAGTCTTGTCACAAAAACATCAAGTGTGGCCAAATCCTGCCACAACTTGCTGAATAAACAGGCCTAGATCCTCTCATTAGCTGAAGGTTCTTTCATTGTTTGTTTAAAATGTTTTGTTTGTTTCTTAGATGGTCAGACTCATGTGGTTTATTTTTCTTTCTTGTCTGTATTTTTCTTAAAGCAGCAGTGCAATGAAAAATGTTTTTCCAAAAAGCCAGTTTCAGTTACAATTAATAAAGATAGACGCATACCTGTCAAATCTGTATTTCTAGATACCTACTGTGCTGCATATGTGAGTGTTTCATTTTTTTTTATCTTAACCCCTGCCAGGTCTACAGTGCAATTTCTTTGCCAACTATGGCAGACATCTTTTTCCTTGAGGAAAAAAACTAAATTAAAACATTTACAAAATACTCATGTTTTAGCCAGCCCATCGGTGCAGTAGTTGGATTTCTGCTTGCAACGCTGGCAACCCGAGTTCAGAAATGGACCTGGGATGCTGGAGGGCGGCGAGGGGCAGGAGAAGGCTCCGAGCGCCTGATGACTGCTCACCTCTCACGGGGAGTGGGAGGCAACCTGGTGCTTGCTGACTCCTGGCAAAGGCTGGGGGCATGGCAACGCATCATGTCCCACTGACTGAAGTGGCATGGTGAACGTAGGCGTACGCGTTCACGTTAGTGGTATGCCACCCCCCTCCGGGAGAAAATGGGAAACAGCACTCCGTGGTTGACTGGAGGACAGTCGCTGGCTCCCGTCTGCCACGGAAGCCCTGGACAGCCCAAAGACCACCTCAGCAGCACTCGGGCCAAGACTGAGTCTGCTAGTCGGCCCCCACCAGCGCCTTATCCCTTGGAAGAGGGGGCCCCAACCGGCGAAAGGTTACGCCAAGTTACTCGGGGTGGTTGTGATGTGGGGTGGTAGTGACTGCTATCAGGGCAGGGTGGCAGTGGGGCCTAGGCAGCCTGAAGGAGAGGCCAGCCAGTAGCCGGGAAGGAGCAAAAAAACAACAAAAATTACTCATATTTTCATGAAACTAGAACATACCACCAGATAAAACTGGAGGACTACTTGAATCTTTTATGGTGAAAAAATGGTAGGGTCAGACCTTTTTGCCAAATTTCACAACACTGATGCTTTGAACGCTGTAAGTCCTAAAAGAAGAGCTGAGCACTCAGAACACCGAGTCGGTGCTGACCTGGGCTGCAAGCCCAAACACGACACAATAGGATCCAATAGGTAGCACTTGGTTACAAATACAAATTCAGACAGGAACATAAGAAATTGGACTACGAATGTCTGTTTATTGAAGCATAAAGGTGAGCCCTCAAAAAGCAGAGAACACTTTGACCAAACATGTCTTCAAGAGGGGCGTGGCTAACATCAGACAGGGAGTGTCTTTTAAGTGTGCTAAGTAAAGTGATGGAGTCAAAAGCAAAGTATTAGTTAAATTAACAGAAATCACCACTATATATGTATATATATATATATATATATATATATATATATATATATATATGTATATATGTGTGTATATACATGTATATATATATATATTTTTTTTTCATGGCAAAAAACTCTGTTTAATGCATCAGTTAAGTTGTTCCACAGCAACAAAAGCAAGGAAATTCGATGTTAGGATTCCCACCCCTTGCACTCACTCCCACCCACCCCACCAACAGGCATCGGGTGCGTTGGGATCATTGGTCCTAACCTCACCCCATCCCAAGTGTAAACAAGCTGAGGTGATGCAATATAGGAGAATGGGTTGAGAGTTAGGACCATCGACCCCAAAGCACACCCTGATGCCTGTTGGTGGGGCAGGGTGGGGGTCAAGGGTGGAACCCTAACATCAAATTTCCTTGCTTTTTTCAGTGTGGAACAACCCTAATTGATGCATTAAATCGATTTTTTTGTCATGAATTTCCCTTCTTTTTGAGAATGTGCACTATAAATAGTGAAGTAATGGCAACGCAAATGCTAACGCACATGGTGACACAAACGTAAACGATAATGCAAACGGTAATAAAAATGCAAGCACAAACATTAATGAAAACAGAAATGCAAATGCAAGTGCGTATGGAAATGCAAACTGTAATGGGTATGGTCGTGATAACGTAATTGGAAATGCAGATATGGTAACAGCACGATGACGCCAAAGGAAAGACAAATGGAAATGGAAGCACATACGCAAACGCAAATGGAAATGCACATGGTGACACAAAAGGAAACAGAAACAAAAACAGTAATGGAAACATAAATGTTAACAGTAATGCAAACGAAATCGAAAACGCAAAGGGTAATGCACACGGTGGCATAGACGGGAACCCTAATGCAAACAGTAACGGAAACCCAAGTGGAAACACTAAGTGTAACAGTAACAAAATCCACAGCCTTTTTTCCCCCAGAAGCTGCATATCGGAACACAGTGGGTGGGATATTTAAAAGGGTTGTGCATGGCACGATATTCAAAGGGGCATGTTGTGCTGCACAACTCCCGGTGTGCAGGGGCTTAACGGTAATGTATGCGGTGCAAGTTCGGGGGGCGTGCCCATACATATGCTGCACATCCCGATATTCAGCCCGGGATGTGCAGCGCAGATGCTGGCACAACTGCGCCTTGCACTGCCCGGGGGGTGAAAAGATGTGCCTGGTAAATTCAGGAGCAAGTTCTGGCCACCCACAGGTGAGCTGCCATATTGCAGGGTGCAACACGGCAGCCACCGGCCATGGGTGGCCACTCGGCCACCCAGAACACTGTCCACAAGCTCCCTGCCCAGGAAGCCTTGTGCCCCCCCCATCGTCCGATCGCTGGCATACGTAATAACAATCCCTGGTGGTCCAGTGGACCGCCCTCCTTCGCCCGATCGTGGGCATAGGTAATGAACATCCCTGGTGGTCCAGTGGACTTCCCTCCTTCACCCAATCACGGGCATAAGTAATGAATATCCCTGGTGGTCCAGTGGACTGCTCTCCTTCACCCGATCGTGGGCATACATAAATTAAATCCCTGGTGGTCCAGTGGACACCCCACCAGTGCCCGATCATGGGCGTATATAACGAAACCACTCCTGGTGGTCCAGTGGTACCCCCCTTCCCACTGACGTCCCACGCCATCCTGCACCCCCCCAGTCAGTGGCAGGTGGTGCCACCCTACCCACATGCTGCCTGGCTGCCCGTCGACTGACAGCGTACAGTACTGTCTGTAGACCTGTTGGTCCACTGCATGGGCCAATGGGTGTACAGACCATACTGTATTACACAGGCCCGATATGTGAATAAACGCGTGGAGTGGTTTTGCTATATCCACCCGCAATCAGGCGCTGGGGGGGGGTGTCCACTGGACCACCAGGGATTTAATTTATGTATGCCCATAATCTGGTGAAGGAGAGCGGTCCACTGTACCACCAGGGATATTCATTATTTATGCCCGCGATTGGGTGATGGAGAGCAGTCCACTGGATCACCAGGGATGTTCATTACTTATGCCCGCAGTCAGGTGATGGAGAGCAGTCTACTGGACCACCAGGGATGTTCATTACTTATGCCCGCAATCAGGTGTACGGGTGCGGGGTCCACCATGGGGCTGCAGGGTGTCGGCCCCTGACGGCTGCAGCCTGGCAGGGCTCCGGGCGCAAGTCACCGAGAATCGGCACACCACATTCAAATGGGGCCATAATGAGATGCAAATGGCCCCTTTTGCACCCTGCATACATAATGGCCTCATTTGCATGCCTAGTGCTGAATACTGCAGTTGATGCACCTAGTGCAACTGCACTTGCACTGGTGCATCCCCCAGCTCCCCTCCTGCCACTTGTGCTGGCGCAGTGCCACTGTGCTGTGTGCAGTGCGTGCACCCTCAGTGCAATATTCAACGGTGCTGAGCCACGGTGCAGCACCATTGAATATCGCCTGGTCCCTGCCCTGGCGCAGCCCAGTTGCGCTGTACCCAGGTTTGTGCCCCTGCCTGATGCAGTCTGAATATCCCACCCAGTGAATACAAAGAATGTATGCATAATAATGGCCCTCGGAGCAGAAAATGAACACTTGGAATACTAAATTGCTTATATCTCAGGAATCATACAACATGTTTCTGGGGTGTTTAACCCCCCAAAAAAAGACATGGCTGGCATCCTCAGGGCTCGACTAGGTGAACACAAAAAGAATTGTGTCCCTAGAGGGTCTCAAATTTAAATGCCAAGCATTTCTGTGACCAGTGACTGAAAAAAAAAAGGCTGACTCATGACATTACAGGGGTCATTTGTGACACTTAAAATTGCATTTGTGACACTGTCTAATAGTTTAACTTTTCCCATTGACTATAATAGGAAACTTGTTGTTTGAATAACTTTTGAACCATTTAATATTTTTTCACGATATCTTTGAAAGGCACATTGGGGACCCCGGCTGCATGCTCCCTGAAGGTTTTGGACCGGCCTGGCAAACCGTGCAACCTGTAGGTGTGAGCAAAGAATGCACAAAAAAGCGTAAATGTGACTTTCTATTGTGCTTTATAGCTCCACAACCGTATATCCCACCATTACGAAACTTGGCAGATCCAGAGATCCATGGTACTGCTTCGTGCCTGCCAAATCTCAGGCAAGTGCATCATACAGTGGCAAAGTTATTAACCTTCCAAATTTCACACTTTAACCTTAAATGGGGTACTCAACCCTAACTACAGTGGCACAGTATGTATATGTATATATATGTGTGTGTGTATATATATATATATAGTATACATATATACACGTATAATATATGCTGGCACGGTCATGCCAGTTTAGTTAGGGTGAAACTGCACTTCTTTGTTAAAGTCCAGACTTTAAACCTTAATAACTTTGGAACCATTCAATGCCAAATTTTGTGGGAATTCGTTGAGTGGTTTCTGAGATATAAAGTGTTGAAAAAACAGAAAAATCTGTTTTTTTTAATATTTCTTTGTCATCCTGGATCTCAGAAACAGCTTTAGATTTTGGTCTGAAATTTCCAGGGAAGAAAGCCTTTGGATCACAGATGTGCCTTTTACATGTTTGGTGAAAAAATATTAATCCGTTAAAAAGTAATGACATTTAAAATTTTCCCATTATTTCCTATGGGAAAATTTATATGTCAGGCATGAAAAACATATTTTTTGCACAATACAAGTCCTTTGCACAAAGTGCCAGCTTCTTTTTGCAAAGAAGGCTGATATTTTGAGCAAAGTTCAAAGTCGTTCGATCGATTAAGCTGTGTTGCGTCCTCCATCTTGTTTGCTGCTTAGTGAGGATCTTGAAGTACAGAACATTTAAAAAAAGGAGAAAAAAACATCAGAACACAGCTAAAGCGAACCCCTTCAGGTGTATTCTGATTTTTTGTTTTGTTTTTATCTGGCCCCAAGCAAGTTTTTTTTGTTGGGTGCCAGCTTGCAGAGAACAGCTTGTAGCCCGTTCTTTGTATTAGAAGAGTGGTATTTTTTGACTTCTGCAGCCGCAGCTGGAACTCGTGCCGCTGGCTGCAGAGTCAAGGAAGACCTGCTTTGTTCGCACCAACATGGGGTGTCTAGTCCCCGTGTCAGTATGTATCCCCACACACACAAACACACTTATTTGGCACACTGCGTGCCCACCCCAGTGTGCCCTACATTATTTTTAACCCTGCAAAATAAAGAAAACCGTCCCCCGACATCTTTTCTTTGATGCAGAACCCTGCATTGAAATTTGCATTAATTTTGATATTCTGCCCCCCCCCCAATTCCTGTTGTTTGCACCGACATTGAGGTGCCCAATTCCCATGTCGGTGTGTACCCCCTCCCCCGGCACACTGGGAGCCCACCCCAATGTGCTGAGATAAATGATGTTTTTTTTAAAAACTTTCTGACACTGGGATGCCCACTCCCAGTGTTGGATACCTCTGGCCCACTTTTATTGCCGTCGGGGGTGCCCAATCCCCATGACAGCATCATGATTCCTCCCCAACTCATGTGGCACACTGGGAGCCCACCCCAGTGGGCTCAAATTTATTTTTTTGCAGGTTTACCTGTAAGTAAAGAAAACCATCCCCCAACGTCTTTTTTTTTCACCTGCAGAAAAGAAAACGGTCCCTCATTGTTTCCCCACTACCCCTCCCCATCCCCACCTTCCCTCTGTGCACTCACCTCTCCTTACCCCCCCTTACCCCTTACTTACCTCCAGAGGTTGGAAGCAGCGATCTTCTCTGGACCGGGGACACGTCTGCACTCTTCAAAGCTGAACTGAGATCTGAGGAATCAAGGTAAGCTGTATAATAGGAGTCAATGGGGGGGGGGGTCAACTTATGTTGATATCTCAGCCAATTTTAGGAATTTTGGCCCCAAATTTTCAACATGGTGTTCTTGGGACGCCACCTTGTGAACACTGACACTGTCATTTCGTTTCTCGGTCCTGGTCGCTGTGTGGAATCACATTTTGTGGCCGAGTAACAAAACAACAGTGCCAATTATTCATGAGATGGAATCCCAAAAAGCCCATATTGTAAATCTGGTGAACAAATTCCTAAAATGACCGTGTTATGAGCACATGTTGCCTAGTTTCTACGCACACTCGTAACTTCACCAATTTTTAATGTTTTCATTCTGGATTTTCAATATTGCCATTTTTTTATACCTTCTTAGTAACAGTACAGCTGTCATTTTTCATATCCTGCTCCGAATGCGTTTTCGCGCATGTTTAGTTTATTGTTCTAGGAATTATTACATTTGAGCCAATGGCTCTTTTACAAAGGTTCCACGTCATCAATGTACAAACAAACAAGACATGTTACATAGAATGGTCAGCAAATTATAAAGGTTTCAATAAGCCAGTATAATACAGTGCATCACAGGAAAAAACCAAAACATTGGAGGAACGGTCAAGGTGGGAAGGGTAGGAGGAGATATGGGGAGGGGAGCAGACTTAGAGTAGCTAGAGGTACTCAGATGCCTTTCTCAAGAAAGCAGAGGAGGAGGATGAAAAACAGGAAAAACAGCCATGAGGGAAGAATCATTAGTCAAGGCAGTCACAGGAGCTAGAGGCTGAGAGGTGAGAGTAAAGCACAGATTTGAAAGCTCCTAGTGACATGGAGGATGTAATGAGCGAGCTCAGGGCATTGTACCAGCTGGGGGCACAATAGGCAAAAGATCTTTGGCCCCGTGTGGTCCAGCATCTGGGGACCTGAAGAGGCTGGTGTTCGATCTTCTGGTTGGTGGATGCTGGTATTGGCACAAGTGGGTCTTGTATGCAGTGGTCTGGCCTAAGATGGATTTTTGCCATCAAGCATGTGAGGTACCTTATGTGATTTGAGAGTTGCAACCATCCCGTTTCAGTGTAGAGCTCACATGTATGAGTACGTCTTTGCGCTCCAGTGAGCAGCCGGCAGGCCTTGTGTAGGGTGGTTGTGATGCATCTTAGTGCGGTGGTAGTGGCAGATCCATAGATAATTAAGCCATAGTCTATGATTGAGATGACAAAGCTTTGGATAGCAATCCTCAGCGCAGCTTGACTAAGGAATTGCCAGTTTCAGAACAGGATACCAATGCGCTGGTTCTCCGTTTTCGCTGTGTTATCAATGTGGGTCGCAAAGGTAAGACCTTGATCAAATGTGATTCCAAGGTATTTAAATGCTGACACTTGTTCAAGGGCATTTCCTGGGTATGTTTTGATAGTAAGTGGAATTTGTCTTTTTCTGTTTTGTGGACTGGAGAAAAGTATGGATTTAGTTTTTTTTGTGATTTAGGACCGGCTTGTGATCTAGGAACCACTTTTCAACATTGGAGAACGCAGGTTGCAGGCTCTGGAGTAAGGGTTTCGGGTCCTCATGAGAGGAGAGAATCATGGCATCATCAGCATAAAGGATTATTTGTTCCAGGCAGGATTTGGGGAGAGAGTTTAGGAAAAGGCTGAAAAGGAGGGGGCCTAGGATTGACCCCTGTGGAACACCTGAGAGGACTGGTTTTGAGTCTGAGAAAATTTCTGAGACTTTTACTGATTGAGAGCATTGGGCCAGGTAACTTTTAACCCATGCACCTGGTCCTTCCGAGAGCCCAAGACTGTGTAGTTGTGTGATAAGTAAGCCATGGTGAACAGTATCAAACGCCTTTGTTAGGTCAATGAAAACAGCTCCGGTTTGATATCCTTTGTCCAAGGCAGTGTGAATTTCTCCTGAGAATTCCAGTAGGGCAGTCAATGTACTGTGTCCTTTCCTAAATCCATGTTGCTGCAAGCAGAGTATGTTATACTTATGCAGGTAGTCTGAGAGTTGGTCAGCCACAATGCGTTCCGAGGGCCTTGGAGAGGGGTGGAAGTATAGATATAGGCCGATAGTTTCCTGGTAGGGACTTGTCGCCACTTTTGAACACTGGTGTGACTATAGCAGACTTCCATTTGCTGGGAAATTGACTAAGGCAGAGGGAGAGATAGAACATTTTGGTGAGTGGGTGCACCACCTCTTCCAGGGTAAGGGACAGAATTTTAAGATCAATAGTATCATTGCTTGCCTGGATTTAGAGATAGCCTTTTTTATATATTTGTAGACTTCATGTGCCTTAATTATTTTGAAGTGGAAAAGTGGCTGGTCAGGTGAGGCAATAGGAGATGTTGGTTTTGGCGAGTCCGTGTCAGAGAAGAAGTCCGGCGGGAGGACCCCACCGAGGTCAGTGAAAGTTTTATTTAAGGCCTTTGCCATGACCATTGAGTCTAAGGTACTGGTTCCATCGACGGTCATTATAGTGGGAGAGGATTTGGACTGCTTACCCGTGATATTTCTGATGTTGTCCCAGAATGCTCTCTCGTCACCCCAGCAGTTTACGAGGGCATTTTGAAATAGGAGCTCTTCATATAGTCGGATTTGTTTGGTACATTGGTTTGATGCCTGTTTATACTTCCGGATATCCGTCAGGAGCCTGTGGCTCTGGCTATGGCCCAGAGGTCCCGAGCTTTGAGTTGGGCCAGTAGTTTGGCCGTGAGCCAGGATTTGAGAGCGCTTTGATTTTATGCTTTTTACTGGCATAGGTGTCACAGGCAGAGTTGAAAGTTGTGATAAAATAATCTAGGGCTGCGTCAACATCTAGTGTATTGTATATTGGGGACCAGTCTTGCTGTAAAGACGGTCTTGAGCTTAGTAAGGTTTCCATGGAGTAGCACTCTGCTTGAGATGGTTTTTGGAGGTGGTTTTTGGAACTTATTTGTCCAGGTACAGATCACAGGGGAGTGGTCACTGAGAGAGTCCGGGAGAACAACTGTGTTTTTTATGTGGGCTGGGTGGCTAGCAAGGATCCAGTCAATGAGAGTGCAAGTTTTAGTTTTGTAGTTTTTTCTAGTGGGGGAGCTCACCATCTGCGTTAGGTTAGCTGCTAGGATAGCATCCTTGAGGGACCCAACGTCTGATGCGAGCCAATTTTTATTAAAGTCACCAAGGAGAAGGAGCCCAGTGTCAGGTGGTCTATCTTACAAATTCAAGAACAGTCTGGAGGCCGGACCCTGGATCTTTAGGAGGGATATAGACAGCGCTCAGTAAGCACTTTATTTTGGGCACCAAGTAGTAGCTTGACAGGAAGAAATTGCACAGAGGAGTTTGTGGTGGAAAAGCAGACAGGGTGGCTAGAGAGGTTGTCCTTAATGTAAATAGCACAACCCCTTTATTAGCCTGTCCAGTCTGAAAATATTGTAGCCTTGTAGTGAGATGGCATGGTCCGAGTGCTTGGTGTCAGCCAGGTTTCAACAATGGCTAGTATGTCGGGTTTGTGTTGACTGGCAAAGACTTGAAGGGATGCCAGTTTGGAAGGAGGCTACAGATATTTAAGGTGATGATGGTGAGACCCCCCTCCATTTTTGCTAGATTTGTTACCCTGGTAGAAATAGGGCCAGAGTTTGGATGGACACTTCCTGACATCAGAAGGAGGAGGAGCAGGAGTTTAAGGGACATCTGCCGTAGCTCATAGTATGACATGTAACGCCTCTGTTTCTTGTTAGTTTGAGTACAGTGTAGTCGTTTAGGGACCCAGCGTAGGGTAATGGCTAGGAGCAGGTGTCGATTTGTCAACTTTCCAGTGACGTGAGCTGTCATTTGCACCCAATCCTTTGTAGGAGGGTGCCACAAGTGAGGGTAGGGAGGATTTGCCATGGTGCCAGGTTGCTGGTATCGAACTTGAATGTGGTTAGTGTGAGAGGTAGAGGAGACTGCAAATGTTTACTGTAGCAAGGGTGAGTGTTCCTGGTGACTCATGGTGAGCTACTGTGGACCAGAAAACTGATTGTTACTGTAGATCAAAGACCCAGAAAGTGTTAAATTCCTGAAGGTGATGAACATTAGCCTAGGGCATATACAGGATGTAAAAATCCTTTGTTAGAATCTTACCTTTGTTCTCCAAAACAGTTGTGAACAGACCTCAAAGACAAGCACACATCCTTTAAGAAAGTCAGACGGAAATGTGGATTCAATGCAGCACTCCACAACCCAGAAACTTGTATAAAAGATTTACTGACCTCACCTTTGCTTTTTGATGTCTTCCAAAAGAGTTAATTTATGATGAGAATGCCTATACCTGGTGGTGATGTTTTGTAGTTTCTTAGTCTAGGAAATGTTCATAGATGTTATGTCCAAGAATGGCCCAGTTCCTCCAAGTAGAAACACGTGAAAAACCTCAAAAACTAAACTACTGACAGAGACAAACACAAACAGCCAACCACACTAGGCAGGATATCCTAGTTGGCCATGTGGTGCAGAATGGTGCGGTTGCTGTGCAAAATTAACTTTTGGAACAGAGCAACAAAATCACAGTTGCACTGTTCATAAGAGGAGGTCCCAAGAAGCCCATGTTGAAAATTTGGTTAAAAAATTCCAATAATGACCGCATTACGAGCGTGCATTGCACAGTTTCTACGCACTCTCGTAACTGCAATTTTTCTGTTTCACTCAAATTTTAACACAGTACCATTTCCACACCACCTCATGAACAGTACAGCTGTAATTTTTCGAATCCTGCCAAAAATGTTTTCCACGCACCTGTGGCGCAAAACAACGTTACAGTTGCATGGAATTACATTTTGACAGGGATTTTAAACTTTTCTGTACTGGGTACATGTGGTGAGGTGATAAGAAGGTGATGTTGAACATTTGCAGTGAATATTATTTAAGATGGTACAGTTATGACTGTTTGCTGCAATTTCGCTATGCCTGCTCATAACTTTATGTGTCAAAGTGCAGGGGTCACAGATCCCTGTGTTTCCACAGCCACATATATATGTGCATCTGTAGAGGGATTGGAGTGCTCCCACTGTGACATATGGATACTGCTGTACTATCTGGATGGAGGGATGGGAGCACAGGGTCCAAAGGGCCCTGTGCTCTCACTGTGACATATGGATGCTGCTATACTATCTGGATGGAGGGATGGGAGCACAGGGTCCAAAGGGCCCTATGCTCTCACTGTGACATAAGGATACTGCTGTGCTATCTCAATGCAGGGATGGGATCGTAGGGTCTGAAGGATCCTGCGCTCCCACTGTGAGATATGGACACTGTTGTACTGTCTTGATGGAGGGATGGAAGCTCAGGGTCCAAAGGACCCTGTGCTCCCACTGTGACATATGGATACTGTTGTGCTGTCTTGATGGACCCTGTTTGGACCCTGCGCTCCCCCTGTGACATATGGATACTGTTGTGCTATCTCAAGGGACCCTGTGCTCCCACCTGGACCCTGGGCTCCCACTGTGACATATGGATACTGTTGTGCTATTTCAATGGAGGGATGGGGCTCCCACCATGAGATATGGACACTGTTGTACTATCTAAATAGAGAGCTGGGAGCTCAGGGTCCAAAGGACCCTACACTCCCACTGTGACATATGGATACTGCTGTACTATCTGGTCCCACCAGAACATATGGATCACTGTTATAATTATCTGATTGAGGAGGAGCGAGGTCCAAGGACCCTGTGCCCCATAGTAAAATGAGGATACTATTATGCTACCTCAAAGTAAGGACGCTGTTGCAAAACTTTGTTAATGCATCAGTTAGGGTGAATACCATAGCAACAAAAGCAGGGAAATGAGGTGTTAGGGTTTCCAACCCGAATGCCCCACCCCCATGGTTCACTGCACCACTCCATCCCCATCTCCCCACCCTCCACACACCAACAGGCATCTTGGTATGCCATGGGGTTGTCAGGCCTAACTCTCACCCCAGTGCCCTGTACTATACTGTGTAAGGTTGTTTACACATGGAATGGGGTGAGAGTTGGGCCTGAAAACCCCCATGGCACACCCCAATGCTTGTTGATGTGTGGAGGCTGGAGGATGGAGTGGTGGTAGTGGCACATTAGGAGGGGGCATTAGGGTTGAAACCCACGTGCTCACTTTCTTGCTTTTGTTGTTATAGAGCTACTTCCTGACCGATAGACATCGAAAGTTTTGGCAACATATACATGTTGCAAAACTTTGTTAATGCATCAGTTAGGTCAAAGTTATAAAAGTAGGGAATGTGGCATTGGGGTTTCCAACCCTAATACCCCATTCCCCACCCTTCACAGATCCACTGGCGGGGGGGTCTGTCTTGGGTGCCGTGGAACCTAATGCTCACCTTATTCCATTACAGTATTAGGTGACATGGCAGCTGTAGGGAGAATGGGGGTGAGGCTAGGGGTCACGTCGCCCAAGACAGACCCCCCCATGGGTTTTTGCAGGGTGGGGGATGGTGTGTTAGGGTTGGAAACCCTAATACCACATTTCCCCTTCTTTTGTCACTTTGACCATAACTGATGCATTAACAAAGTTTTTTGCAATTTATTTCCTTATTTTTTGTGATAGCATAATAGTGTCTTTATTTTACTGTGCGAGGACCCTGCCCTGCCATCCATGCGTCAAGGTAGTATAACAGTAGCTTTAGTTTTACAGTGGAAGTACAGGGTCGGACCCTGCACTCCCATCACTCCATCAAGATAGTAAAACAGTAGCTTTACTTTTATGGTGGGAGCGCAAGGTCCGATCCCTCCATTGAGATTATATAACAGTGCCCTCATTGTATGGTGGGAGCACATCAAGACAGTATAACAGTTTCCTAATGTTACAGTGGAAGTGCTGGGTCCAGTAGCCTTATTTTTATGGTCGGACCCTGTGCTCCCATTCCTCCATCGAGATAATATAACAGTAGCCTTATTTTTATGGAGCGAGCTCAGGGTCCTTCAGACTCTGCGCTCCCATCCCTCCATCGAGATACTATAACAGTGTCCTCATTGTATGGTGGGAGCGCAGGGTCTGAAGAACCCTGTGCTCCCATCCCTCCATCAAGATTGCATAACAGCATCCTCCTTTCATGGTGGGAGCAAAGGGTCCTTTGGACCCTGCACTTCCATCCATCCAATGAGATAGTATAACAGCATCCGACTTTGACCCCAAATTTTCCAGCATAGCCTGTTTATGACCTCACTGCACGTACCCACTACAGAACATTTTCACATCCCAGCCAAAACATGATTCTGCGCAACTACAAAGCCATTCTACACCACAACTTCGAAAACACATTTTGGCCAGGATTTGAAAAATTACAACTGTCACATACATGAGATGGGGTAATACCAAGGCTATGCTGAAAATATAGGGTGTAAGTATACAAAATTTCCAGAGTTAAGAGCATGCATAGCGAGATAGCAACGTATGCTCATATTTTGACACCAGATTTTAAATATACCCTTCTTATGACCCCACCTCCTGAACAATAAGACTGTCATTATGCAAATCCCACCAGAAAGGGGATTTTCCCAACCAACCACGAAATCACCTTTCCGGCAATAGTTGCCAATGACAGTCATATTGTTCATGAGGAGGGGTCCCCAAAAGGCCATGTTGAAAATTTGGGTCCAAAATGTTAAAAAAGGCAGAGTTATGAACGTAAGTTGCACCCCAGCCCCATTGAAATACACTGAAGCGCATTCATCTTAGTTCATATTGCAGTCACCAGTTCCAGCAGCAAGACATGTCATTGATCGGCAGAGCATGTCTTGAACCTGGGACCTCCTCAGGTGAGTGGCGGTCTGGGGGGACATCAGGGGTGTGTGGGGAGGTGGTTGTATGGGTACGATTTGCGATGGACAATTTCCTTTTTTCAGGGCAAACGGCCTCAGAGACTTGGGGACGGTTTCTACTTTTCAGAGTAATAAAAATAAATAAAGGCACAGTAACGGGGACCCACTGCCACCAATGATAACTAGGGCAATGGAGGGTGAAGGGTACCACTGGACACTAAGGAGACGTGAAGGGGGGCATTGGCATGATCGGTGATGGATGATTTTCTTTCTTTCCAGGTCAAATGGCAGCAAAGACAATGAAGGGCAGTTTTCTACTTTTCAGACTAAATAAAATTAAAATGGGCACGGTAACAGGGACCCATTGCCACCAGTGATAACTGGGGCAGTGGAGGGTGGGGGGATACCACTGGACACCAGGGGGATGTGGCAAGAAAGCTACAAAAAAAACAAATTAAAGAAATATATATAAAATAATTTAAATTAATAATACATGGGACACAGGGCAGGGGTGGGTGTGCCACTAGACACCAGGAATATAAATGAGGGGGCAGGGGCACAAACCTGGAAATGGGAAAATATTCCTGACCAGTTTGCCCCATATTGTGAACCAGATGTCCACAACAAAATCCTTGTTTGCAAAAGGATATCCCTGTCTGCACCATGATTCGTCAATCATCTGGCAGACAAGGATTCCCTGTCTGGCCATCTGGTTGGCCAATTTTGCTGACCAGATGGCCAAACAGAAATCCTTGTTTGCCAGCTGAATTCCTTGTCTGCCACTCTGATTCATCACTGGTGGACAAGGATCCCAGTCCGGCCATCTGGTTGGCCAGTGTTGCTGACCAGATGGCCAGACAGGAATCCTTGTCCACCAGCCAAATTCCTTGTCCACCATCCTGGTTTGTGACTGGTGGACAAGGATCCTGGTCAGCAAAATTTAAGACCAGCTGTCCGAACTGGGGATTCTGGTCTGTCAGTCGAATTCCTTGTTCACCACTGACGAACCAGGATGGCAAACAAGGAAGTTAAGAGAGTTGAGAACCAGGATTTAAAAAGTGCTAAAAATAGAAAAATAGCACTAAACAAATGAAGGAAGCTACAGAGGACAGCTCATCAAGTCCCGATGAGCTAAATACATCCATAGATGTGTCAGACATCCCAGGACAGAGATATCAGTTGTTGTTTTTTTTTTTTGGAGGGGGCAAAACAAAACAAGTTGGAATGCAAACAAATAATTTTTTTGGTGAACCAGGATTGCCAACTGGCATGTAAGGAATGGCCCCCGGAGAACCGGGATCCTGGTTTGTACCATGCAGCTATCCTGAAAAATCAAAGTCCCATTGAAAATAATGGGACCTTAAAAATGCTATAACTTTTGAACAGAGTAATGCTTTTTCACCAAATAAATGCTGGTCTGTTCTATGACCAAAGCTCTTTCTACCATAAAATTTCAGACCACAGTTCAACACCATATCTGTGCAGTGTGACAAGAAAAAAGATGCCAAAAGTGTCGAATTTTAGGTTTTTTTCACTATCTGGATCTCAGAATCTGCAAATCTGACCAGAACGAAACTTGACATGTCAAGAGATATACCCCCAAGAGACCGCACATGCAAATTTTGTGCAAATCCATTGAATGATTGCAAAAATATTAAAGTGCAAAATCTGGTCTTTAACATAGAAACTTCGTACTAATCCTAACTATAGTGGCACTACTGCATCACTATATATATATATATATATATATGTATATATATATATATATCTATATATATTTATATATATATAGATATATATATATATATACACACACTTATGCAATAGGGTTGGACATAAATGGTGTGATAAACTATATTTATTGAACTGTGTGGATAAATTTCATTTATCCACACAGTTACTCATTTATCCACACAGTTAATCGTTTATCCACACAGTTACTCATTTATCCACAGAGTTGGTCTTTTATCCACACAGTTACTCATTTATCCACACTAACCATATTCAAATTCGTATAACTTTAAAACAAAAAAAGCACATTTATCCACAGTTAGTCATTTATCCACACAGTTACTCATTTATCCACACACCCATTTATCCACCCAGTTACTCGTTTGTCCACACAGTTGCTCATTTATCCACACAGTTACTCGTTTATTTACACAGTTACTCGTTTATCCACACAGTTGCTAATTTATCCACACAGTTACTCATTTATCGACACAGTTACTCGTTTATCCACACAGTTACTCATTTATCCACACAGTTACTTGTTTATCCACACAGTTACTCATTTACCCACACAGTTGCTTGTTTATCCACATAGTTACTTGTTTATCCACAGAGTTGCTCGTTTAGCCACACAGTTACTCATTTATCCACACTAACCATATTCAAATTCGTATAACTTTAAAACAAAAAAAGCATGGCACTGTGAGCATGAAAATTGTTCAGCACAAAATTTATCTCCAAAATGAGTGGTGTTTCATTTATAGATACCTTATAGATTTTTTATAATTAGCAAAAAAGCAGAAGAAAATTAAATTTTTGTTCACTTTTTTGACAAAAAAATGCAAAGAACTTTAAAAGGAAAAATGATAGCCTGGTACTGTGAGCATGGAAGTTGTTCAGCACAAAAATATCTGTAAAATGAGTGATGTTTCATTTATAGATACCTTTTAGTTTTTTTTTATAATTAGCAAAAAAACAGCAGAAAATTCAATTTTCTTTTCACTTTTTTGACAACAAATGCAAATAACTTTAAAACAAAAAAGTTACCATGGTACTGTGAACATGACATTTGTTCAGCAAGAAGTTTTCTACAAAATGAGTGGTGTTTCATTTATAGATACCTTTTAGTTTTTTTATAATTAGCAAAAAACAGCAGAAAATTAAATTTTCTTTTCACGTTTTCTACAACAATTGCAAATAACTTTAAAACAAAAAGGTAGCATGGTACTGTGAGCATGACATTTGTTCAGCAAGAAGTTTTCTACAAAATGAGCGGTGTTTTATTTAAAAGCAACCACTATGCTAGGTGGACATACACTAAGAAAGTTAACTGAGAGACCCTTACCCATCATTTATTCTCTCTCTCTTTCTCTCTCTCTCTCTCTCTCTCTATATATATATATATATATATATATATATTTATACACATACACAATGTAGATGTACAATGCATTGTTAAATAACCAAAACATATTGTCATATTAGATTAAACATTATCCAACACTTTACATTGTATCAGAATGAAACACAGTAAAAGACACCATATAATAAAGCAAAAAAGAAATGCAAAATAAAAACCTAGTGGAGCCAGCCCGGTGGCTCTGAGGGTTGAGGCACTGGATGCCACACCTCGCACCACACTGGCGACCTAGGTTTTGGAGCGAGCTCGGATCATCAGGGGTAGGCCATGGGGAGACAGGCTGGAACGATCAGGGACAGCCTCGCCTTCTCTGGGAACTTCCATAATGGGCAAGCGCAAACCCTGGCAGAGGCTGGGGAAAGCGATGGCAAGATGGAGTCTCAGGGGCATGATTGGTTGCAGACGTAGGCCAGCAGCCAATCAGCCTTGGAGGCTGCTCCTTCGCAGAAGGGGGGGGGACATTGCGGATGCCAGTAGATGCCTTGACACTCAGGCACGTAGCGTCCCATGAGGAACATGGGAAAAACCCATCACGGAGCCAGGATGATGGAGCGCCGAGCTGGGTCCCGATGTGCCAGCGCCTGCCTGCGACCCAGGACCCTGACAAGATTACAAGATTCAGGGGTTGCCCGACCCCGACCCCACCCGGGGGGGTTTCCGTGGCTTGATGGTAGGACTGCAGGGTGCAGGTAGGTGCTGACATGGGCAGGCTTCATGGGTGCTCCAGATGGAATGGCTCTGTGGGGCAGCGGGAGGAAAAATAGAAATTTCAAAAAAAAAAAAACCTATTGAAAAATTAGTGTGTTAATCTCAGAGTACAATTTGTCAAAATGCTATATAAATAATTAAATAGCCTTATTTTATTTTAAATATGTTGTGGTTGAAAAGACTAAATTATGCCCACGGAGAGACACCAATTGTAATAAGTGCAAATTACACACGGTACTAAGATGGTAGCATTAATACACAAACACAAGTGCATATCTGAACAGTTCTTACTTATGTGCCAATATAAAAAAAAAAGTCTCAGTCAATGAAAATTCAGTAAGAAATATCAAGGCAAATACCAGTGTAGACAGCACATAAGGAGATGGCATCTATTATGAAATCAAGAATGAATAGGAACAGTGGTAGTAATAGAGGTAGGCAGGCAGGGAGTGAAACAGGACAGAAAATATGTCATCCAAGGATCAAAAGCAAATGGAAAATAATGAAAAAATGTGATGCATAAAAAGAATTATACAATTGCAATAAATGTTAATTTTATGGTGCAGTTCCTTTGGTCCCAGGTGAAAAAAATATATATATATATATATATATTTATAAAATGGGTAGAAAATGTCCTGCATTTTGATTGTCTAAGAGGTACCAGTTGCCGAGTCCTTATCAGGACATATCCTGGCAACTGGCACTACGTATGGCAATCAAAATGAATCACAGTGTGAAATTACTGTATGGCACAGCTCTCCTGCTGCACAGGACAGTTCCACAACAGCTAAACCGCCACAGCGGTAACACCAACAGGCAAACAGCACACATGGCACAAAATGTATCTAACATCCCCCCATCCACTTCCTACATCGCAATAAAAAACGTTTCCATATTTTGTATCTCTTGTGTACTTTACTTTGCTGCACATTTGTCCGTACCAAGTTTACGTCTCTTGCTCCCACTACTAGAAACCACACACACACACACACACATACACATGAAGCTGTCACCGTATCCCAAATCTGAAGTCTCTGGTTCGTTTGGTTTCTGGCATCTCCTGTCTCTGGTCTCCGGTTCCTCCTAAAACCTGCCTCCTGCCCACAAAAGGACAAACCAATTGAAGTAAAGTGACTATCCCCCATCGGCAGCTGCAGCACAGAGGACAGGTAACAGTTTCAAAAACCGTGAAGCAGGAAACCGCTCTGTACGGTGACTGTTGATGGACACGCTTGCTCAGAGTCAAGTGGGCCAGTCAACATAAAGGCAACAGATAAACTGAAGTAAGGAGACAGAGATTAAAAAAAAAAAACAACCTCAGGATACACTCAAAAAAATTATTTTTGTGTGTGGGGTTGGGGGGAGACAAGAAACATCATGGTAACCACAGCAGCAGATATCAGCCACACATGGTCGCTCTAACCTGAAACTGAGTGGGCAGTTGGTCACGCCTCAGAGAACTAGAAAAAGAAAGAAATGTGAAGAAAAAAGTAAAATAACCATATTGTACAAGATTTTGAGTGTGTGGCTGTGGAGTATAAAGACAGACACAAACACCCTGTACTGACTTACACAAGAAGAACTATTTTTTCTCTTTTTTAACTGATGTAATCATATTTTTTTACTCCTTTTATGTATACTTTTTCTCTACATTTTTTAATTGATTTCTGTACTGGAGGACCCATTTTATAAGTGCAATAAGACATTCCAAGGTGTGGGTTATGGCCTGATAAGAGCACTTCCCTGGTACAAAAGGCACTTGGCTCCAGCGCCTCGTGCCTCATAACGCACCTGGGACATGCTCTTACCAGGCCATAACCCACACCTTGTCATGTCTTATTGCTTGCATATAGTGCCATGGGAAATGCTACAGATGGATGGGGGGGACATGGAAATGTAGGGAATGAAATTAATATAATGAGATGGTCCTGGAAAAAGAGGACTAGATTAAACCATAAGGCAAATAAATCTTAAGGAAGTCACTTGAAAGTTACAAAGAGAAATGTTAACAAGCATTTGTCAATGCTGAACATTTACATGTAGGTATTTGTAGCGGTGTTTGGTACTGGTACTGTCTTCAGAGGAGAGACGAGACAGCAGTGAGAGTGGCGGGTGCCGCATGGTGGAAGCTGGACCGTAAATTATCCCAGGATTGATCCCTGAGGTACCCCGCTGGTCACACCCCCTGTCCCCGGATTGGATCCCATTACCATCACCCTCAGCCTCCTGTCCATCAGGCAGTTTCTAACCCAGTTTATCAGCTTGTGCCCCATGGTCAGACTACCCATCTTGTTAATCAGCCTTCTGTGTTGGATGTTGTCGAAGGCTTTGCTTGAACTAAAGGTAGGTGACGTCAATCGTCCCTCCCTGATTTACTTCCTTAATAAGGCATTAGGGTTTCCAACCTTAACACCCCACTTCCACCCTGCAGAGACTGACAGGCATTGGGGGTGTGCCTTTGGGTTGTCGGCCATAACACTCACACCATTCCACCCCCACCCTCACCTTTCAAACACTGACAGGCATCGCGGTGTGCCTTTGGGGTCTTCAGCCCTAACGCTCACCCCATTCCGTAATGAAATAAGCTGAAATGGGTGCAGTATAGGAGAATGGGGTGAACGTTGTGGCCAAAGACTCCAAGACACACCCCAGTGCCTGTCACTGGCTGCAGGGTGGGAGTGGGTGGAATGGCATGAGCATTGTGGCCGACAACCCCAAGGCACACCCCTGGTGCCTGGCAGTCTCTACAGAGTGGGGCATTAAGGTTGGAAACCCTAACGCCCTGGGTGTTGGTTGGTATTTTTGCTCCAGATTTTAAACATGGGCTTTTTGGGACCCCACCTCATGAACAGTGGCACTATTATTTCATTACTCAATCCCAAAAGGTGATTCTGTGCAGCAGCTGCGCCATTCGGTGCTACAGGTGCGAAAACACATTTTGGGCAGGATGTGAAAAATGTCAGCTACACTGTTTATGAGGTGGTGTGAAAAACTGGCAATGCTGAATATTTGGAATGAAAATATAAAAATTTGTCAAGGATACATGCATGCATAGTGAAATGTCAACGAGTGCATGTAACTTGGGCGTTTTGGGGTATTTTTATACCAAATTTTCAACATGGCCTTTTTGGGACCCCACCACTGTGATTTTGGTAATCCGGCCTGAAAGTTGATTTTGCACAGCAACTGTGATATTCTGCACCACAGGTGTGAAAACATGTTTCAGGCAGCATGTGAAAAATGACAGCAGTACTGTTCATGAAGAGGTGTGTAAAAATGGCAATGTGGAAAATCTGGAGTGAAAATATTAAAAATTGGTGAAGTTATGAGCGCGCGTAGAAACTGCACAATGCATGCTTTGTAATGCAGTCATTTTGAGGATTTTCTTCACCAAATTTTCAACATGGGCTTTTTGGGACCTCCCCTCATGATCACTGGCACTATCATTTTGTTAATCGGTCCTGAAAGGTGATTCCATGCAGTGACCACAAAATCACCTTTGGGGACCAAGTAATGAAATAACAGTGTCTGTGTTCATGAGGTGGGGTCCCAAAAAGGTTGTGTTGAAAATTTGGGGCAAATATTCTAAAAAATGACTGAGATATCAACATAAGTTGAACCCCCCCCCCATTGACAGCCATTATACAGTGCTTACCTTCATTCTTCAGTTCGCTGTTCGGCTTTGAAGAGTGCAGACATGTCCCGGTCCACAGAAGATGACATCCGGGGGAGGTGGATGCACAGCAGGAGGGCCGTGATGGGGGAGACAATGAGGGACAGTTTTCTTTTTTTCCATGTATAAAAAACATCGGGGGACCTTTTTCTTTTTTGCAGGGTAGACATAGCACAGACTTTGACAGCAGATAAGGACCATGTAATGCACCCAGTCTCGCCATTTCTAAGGGGGGTTATAGATATGGGGATATTGGGAGTGGGCTCCACAGTATCGTGGAGTATTGGGTGGGTACAGATATAGGGACACTGGGAGTGGGCTTCCTAGTGTCCCTCAGTGGCGGCGCTGTTTTTTTTTTTTAAATTGCCGACACAGGGATTAGGAACCCCGATGTCAGCTTTAACGGAAAGCCACACCACTGCTAATATTGAAACACCCCCCCCCCCGGCTGAGAAGCAAGCACTGGGAGAGAAAGCCATGTTTAATGTTTAAGGTTTTGGGGGGTGGGGGTCAGAGGAGTAAACACTGGCTGTAACTCTGGCCATGCGCATTACTGTGCACACTAATGCACATGGCTGGAGTTCGGGCTACAGAAAGAAATGAAGCACTCCCATTACAGGGGTTCAGTTCTTGGAAGTCCAGCTGTGCCACGTCAGCAAAGCTGAACTGCTGTCATGACTGGCGTGCCTGTCGTTGTTGTGCACTGCCAAATCCATTGCAGTTTCAGCGTAATTGGCTTGGCAGTGATACACCTCTCATTTCCCGTATTGTCCCAAGATGTTCCTTGTGCAATCACAAGTGAATGCAATAAATAAGGCAAAATATAGGGGATAAGTTGTAAGTATGCAATATGCATGTGGATGTTTATATATTGGAGAAATTACATGTGGTGATAAGAAGAGCCTGTAACAAAAAATTAGGTTTGGCGAAACCAAGGTTTATAAATTAAGCAATAATACACAACCGGTATGTATCGTGCTAGGATAACATCACGCTCTGGTGGTGGGCAAGTGGCTGCAGGTCGAGTGCATCCAACACTGGAGAAGTAACAGCCTATCACGACACAGATTCTGGAGTGCATGATTGCTATGCTACAACAGCCCATTTTTATACAGACAAATACAAATAGGAAAATACATTTTTACTATAGTTTTTGAGTTGATTTTTGAGTGTGCGAGAACATTAAGAACAAAAGCTCCTGTTTTGTGTTTGCCCAGTAGGTGGTGCTGTTATATAATTTTTTTTTTTGTTGCACTGTCACTGAATCTCTGTGCCCCCTTCAAGCTACTTTCCTCTCTCCTCTCTCTTCTGTTTGTCTTTCTACCACCCGTTTTTTTTTCAGCTCCGTCTCTTCAGTTTGTCTGTGTTCGCCCCCACCCCCACATTTGCCCTGTTTAGTTTTGTGGTTGTGTCAGATAGTTTTGTCAACTGTTTTTTACTGTAGTTGCAAGCTCATGCTTTCACTTCCTTCCTCGTAGTTCTGTGTTTGTCACCCTAACCCCACCCCACGGTTCCATGTCTGCTGTTCGTTAGTTCTCCTGGTACAGCCGCTGGCTCTTAAAGTTGTTACCAGCAGAATAAGTGTGTTCACACAGCTGGAACTGATCTGGAGCCAGTAGTTAACTCGGTAAGTGGAGAGTGACATAGCATGTGCTGTACTGACTTGAGCAGAGATTGTAGGGTGTCACTTTTCTTTGAAGCAAGCTGAACAGTGCGGGGAGCATTAAAAAAAAACAGATATCTTGTTGAAAGCCATCAGAGCAATCAGCTTCACAACCTACTCCTGTTGTTGTGAAGCCGATCGCTCTGACAACTTTCAGTGGAAGTTTTTTTTTTACATAACTTCATGCCCTGTTTCAGTTCTTCTGGGTAGCGGAGACCGTGAAGTCAGCTAATTCAGTGAGACATAGTAGGAGGCAGGAATTGGGCAGGCTTGCAGTTGTAGGGGCACAGTAATTTCTTTTTATTTTCTGTGACTGTATTGGTGCCGGACCTTCATACAGTCATTTTATGCTCAGATAACATAGATACATAGACAGTGTCAGCAGATAAGGGCCTATGTCCCACCTAGTCTGCCCATTTGAGTTTGTAACTTCAGTTTATGTTTTCCTAGAACTCTGTTGCCCCCCCTGACCTCCAGAATTCCTTTATGTCTATCCCATGCATTCTTAAATCCCGTGATTGTTTCAGCCCCCACCACTTCCTCAGGCAGGGTGTTCCACTTGTCCACCACCCGTTCTGTGAAGAAATTCTTCCTCACGTTTCCTCTGAATCGCCCTCCTCCAACTTCATCCCATGCCCTCTAGTCCTGGAACATCTTTTTCACTTAAAAATAGTGTATTCCTGCACCCTGTTCCTCCTTGTAAGATACTTGTATGTCTCTATCATGTCCCCTCTCTCCCTCCTCTCCTCCAGGGAGTACATATTCAGATCCTTCAACCTGTCCTCATAGGACTTGTGATGCAATCCCTGTACCATTTTTGTTGCCCTCCTCTGAACCTTCTCTACTCTGTCTATGTCCTTACATAGGTAAGGTCTCTACATCATTGGTGAAAGTGGACACTGACCAACCAGAAAGCAAGAAATTTCCTTGCTATTGTATAATTTACCATAAAACCTATTCTGCTCAACATCCCGGAGAGAGGTGCAAAACAGATCAAGTAGAACCTTGTAGAAAATGGTTGTGTAATATAAAGGAAAGGGAGACAAAAATTATGAATTAGTAGAATATTATCAAGTACCATCACCTATTAATATACGCAAGTTACAGAATTATTACGCTGTCACCTCATTATCTCTGATCCATTTAAAAGAATCATAATCTGGGTTTATAAACAGAATTCAAAAGGCTTAAAGAAAAGGCATGAAATTTATGGGGTTTAGATCTGCATAGTCACAGTCCATTTTGTTTCTTTTTACAATAATGTTGTGGTGTGGTCACCACCCCTGGGGTGTGGGGGGCATGTGTTCAAGGGCCATGAATTATAAACTGTTAGGATTCGAGTTGTGTTCAGTCAAAATTGTTTTGTACACCATTGCTCTGCGCATTGGGAATACTGTATCTGGTTATTTGATGCTGTACATTGTTTGAATTATCAGTGCTTGTTATTCTCCCGGGTTGTACCTATAAAAAGGCAGTTTCTGCTTAGTGTACTTACCTGGTTAACAAAAACAAATAAATAAATAAAAAATGATTACTCAGAGAATTTCTTGAATCTCCATTAATAATGGGCCTCACGTGCTCCTGAGGTTTTCTTTTTAAAGGTCGTATGGTATGCCCAGGTAATATTTGTCATAAGAGTACCATTCCACATAAATGACAAAAGGTGTGGTGCAGTAAACAAACTCTTATTTCCATGGTGTAATGGTCTTTCACAAACTGATTTCCCTTTTGGGCAAATTTGAGACATTGCACCATCCACATCTAAAGAAACCTGTAAGGAGTAGGCAGCCAGTTAAAATGAGTTTTAGTGCCCATTGCTTTATCACCTATACTCTTGCCATTTCAAAAGGTCATCTCAGGAGCAGCCTGTACGGCATCTCTCAGAACAGAATCTAATTGCAGTATAGGCCATAATCTATGGACTAGACTCTCTACTTTCCCTGCTAGAGTGTTGAAGTTTGTGATAAAGGTTCATTTTTTTCTGTGATCCAGTTTCTTCACAAGAACTCGTGTCCTGTTTTTGTTTATGTTTGGGTGCTAATAAATGTGTTACTGTGATGGTTCACCCACCCACGACAGTGTGTGGACAATGTGGGTGAACTTGTTTAGGGCACTGGAATTATGTTGCCCAGAATTATTGCGGGTGGCATTCCAGCATCCTAAACTGACAGTGCCATAGGACCGTCTCGAGAAAAACTTAGTTTTTATGGGGGTGCTTTGCCTCCTGCACCCCCCCAAAATATAACAAACCCCGGGGGATGTTGTGAAAGGGGCACAAAGTTGTGGGATGCCCAACAGGGTGTAAGTGGGGCGGGATCCAAAGTTCAGATCGCCCCTATCACTCATGCCCTTGTTTCAGTGCCCACATTATGGTGCCCTAATCATGGCACCATAACAACTGTATACGTACTGTAACAGATCTGACTGTCCATAGCGCTTGATCTAGAATATGTGGGCTGTAACCCCTGGCCAAGAACCTATTAATGAGATATCTTGCTTGCTTCGAAGACAGCATCATCCAAACAATTTCTGCGAACCAAGAAGTTGTCTGTATGGAATGGAGTCCTGAGTTTCCTGGGTGGTAACCTTTGTAGTATAAAAGATGTTACTCTGTCATTTTTTATGTAATTAGAAGAAGCAGTTTATGTTCTGGCATGGCTGTAGTGGTGAGATCAAGAAAGTTAACAGTAGGTTCATAACCATCCTTGCAAATTTAGATTTATGGAATCTGAGTCAAGTAGTCCATGAAAATGTCGATCTCATCATCTGAGCCATGCCACACACAGGTAATGTCATCAGTAAAGCGTGCCCAGTAAAAGTTTGTCTTGGAAGATGTTTTGAGCTGGATGGTAAATTTACCATTCCTTCCACAGGCCCATGTAAATATTTGCACTGGAGGCTATAGCTGCCCCATGGCTCTGCATATTTGGTAAGTTGAATCCTGAATCAAAAAGAAGAAAGTTCCTCTGAAGGATGTATTCCAGGGCCTGTAAAAGGAATGGAACAGGAATATTTTGGTCAACTTGTGCAGACTGCAAATAATATCTGACTGCCTCCAAGCTCTATACATAGAGAATACTGGTTGGGCAACCATGTACAACTAGCCTGTACTGCCACAGAGGGGTTCTGATTACATCGCACCTTGAGAGTGAAGCTCAAGAGGTTTAATGTAATCAGAAGCCCGAGGTGGCAGCACTTGCTGGATGGGCATGTGGTTGCCCAACCAATATTTTTATTGTGTATATTTGTTGCTGTTTTTATTGTTTTGTTTTTTAATAAAAGTGTCTTCACAGTACTTCGTGGCAACAGCAAACGTGCCGGCAGTTTCAGTTCAGAACCTGAACTGATTGCTGTGTGTGTAGCAGCACTGTAAAAACATCAGCTGCCTCGAGGATTTTCAGTCAGCTGGAACTTTGTTGCACCGCAGAAGGGTATAGCCACATTCCATGACCTTTGAACTGTGGTACAACAAAGTTTCAGTTGGCTTGAAAATCCATGCAAAACAAACCTCACTGTACACTATATGGGTGTAGAGGTATACAGACTGGTGACAATGATTGTTAACCATCTGTAGACCTGTTTCATGTAAAATCTTTAGGTTGGCTTGGAAATCCATGCAGAACAAACCCTCACTGTACACTGTATGGAGTGTAGAGGTATACAGACTGGTGACGATTGTTAACCATCTGTAGACCTGTTTCCATGTAAAATCTTTAGATTGATCCATTAAGTCCATGCTGTCCCTTAGATAAGGTGGTAAACTAGTTAAATTCAGTTGTTGGAAAAAGTCTACAACAACTGAAATATTTTGTGACCCACTCCTGAAATAATAGGCCAAAAAGGAGGGTCTGTGAGATTTTTGTGGACTTTTGATAGCACGTACAGTGTGGGTGTTGTGGGATTGTCCACTCTTAAAAACCCTACTTCTTCTACAGTAATCCACCCAACACTGTACAGCCCTTTCTAACATTTCATGTAGTTCAGTTTTGAATAGCATGTTAGGATCTTTTGGGAGTTTTTCATAGTTAGTGACAACTTTCATTAAATTCATTATTTGCATTCTGTGCACGGTTTCAGGTAGCAACACCACATTCCCTGCTGTGCCTAAGGGTTAATCACTCCACCCTTTAAGTTTTGTATTTCAATTAAGCTTTCCTCTCAGCAGAGGTTACATTTTGGAAATGGTGTGTGTCATTATTCTTATAATGATTTTCAATTTCTGAAATAAGGAGGTGTTCAAAGGAAGACCCACTGGGTTAAACCCTATATTAGAGCAAAAAATGGATGCTGGCTTGAAGCCAGATTTGTTCTTACATAGATGGGAGAATTGTGAGTCCTCATACAAGTCCAATGGTGTTTCTTCTAATAATGAATCCAAATCAATCAAACCAATAAGACATTATGATCTATCAGTGTGATTAAAGTCCTCCATATTGTAAATTCCAGAAACAAAGCTGAAGTCCTGTGTTCTTGTTGGTGACTACTAGTTTCCTCCCATTGTGCAACATCCTGCACACTGCCCACTGTCAGCTCCCTAATTCCCATTCTCTGATTACATTTTATCTATTTATTTACTTACTGGCTTACTTACTTACTTTGTTGACCAGGTAAACACACTAGACAAATATATGCCTATTTTCAGGGATGACCTGGGAGTACTGTGTGTACTGTGAAGAGCTCAGTTCTTCCTATGTTGTAATGTCCTGGTATTGTCTCTATAATATTCTGGTGAAAAGGAATAGTAAGTCTGATACAGCAGATTATAAAGACAACTTTCACCTTGAAGAGGTCTGTTGGGGATGGGGGGACAAAAATAAGTTCTTTCCTAAATACTGTTTCTTGTTGTTTAGTTAAAATTTTATTTCTGTAATGCTTTATAATATGTATGTCCATCCCTTTGTGTTCTTTCATTGTTTTTGTTGTTTTCCCTTCTCACCTCGGCACCCTCGCCTTGTTCTTTTCATTTTGGGTTTCTTTTCTTGTGTTTTTTCTTTCGTTTGCATCCATTCTCTGAAAAACAAGAGACAGTCAAGGTTTGGAAACCTGAGGAGGGATCAGTATCTCTGTTACTCACTTGTTCTTGGAGTTTCTTAATTGCACAGAACATGAATGTTCTTTGTTTCTGTTTGTATTGTTATGGGGTCTCTGTCGGACACGGATCTGCACCTGCTCTGTGAGCATTCTCTTCTTTTCCAAGCAAAGCTCCTCCTCCTTTATCAAAGTCACTGGAATTCTGATCCAGCTGTGACTTCTTTCTTCAAAAATCTCTTTCAGTCTTATTGATTTGGGCAATATATGTTTTGTTAAGTGTGCTGAAATCCAGATGGTTCTTGTGTTGTAATTGATTTTGAATGTCCTGGTTTTCTTTTGAAATACTCTGTGTTTGTTTGCCTTTCCTAATAAGAGCTTTCATTAACTTAGTAGTGCAGTCTGTGAGTGCTTCTTCCCAATCTGATTTAAACTCAGCCCTTCATGGCCGAGGTCAGGTATGTATCAGTTCTAAGATCCCTTGGGGACCAGCCACATTCAGTGTACCTTTCCAAAGTGATATGGTTGAGAAAATAACTAAGTTCTTTTAGTTTAAGTCTCCAGTTGTGTAAACGAACTGTTCAAGTTAAGGTCACTGCTTGTAGTTGGTATCTCGCTGATATTAAAAAGTGCATTTCTGGTCCTCTGTTTGTGGACTTGTACCACTACAACATCCTCTAAGCACATCCACGTGTCCCTGTTTCTTGAGCTAATTTTGGAGTTTGACTTAGGCTGTTATTCATTCTCTGTTATGTAACTGAAACTGGACAATTCCCAGTGGCTGAATGAGTTTCTGTTTCAATTGCCAAACTCCCAAAATAGGTCACTAGCAACAAAGAGGGCTCACCTGGCTTGTCCGTTCTGCAGGCGTATCTCTGAGGCACTTCGTCTATGGCACAGAGTTGCTCCGTTTGTTTCAGCAGAGATGGCAAATCAAGAATGCGTCCAAAGGAAAGAGCTGAGCATTCAGAACGCCAGTCAGTACAAACTGGGCTGCCAGCCCAAGCACAACATAGTAGGCTTAAATAGGTAGCACTTGGTTGAAAATACAAATTCAGCCAGGAAAATAAGAACTTGGGCTATAAAATATGTCAACTGAAGGATAACTGAGAGCCCTCAAAAAGTAAAGAATGTATTACTCTGATAGCCCTAGTGCTTCAACTGAATAGGCTTTCATTGGTGGGGTGTGTGGCTAACATAAGACACAGAGTGCCTTTTAAGTGTTCTAATTAAAGTGATATGGTCAAAAGCGAGTGGTAGAAATTAACAGCAGTAGCCATATATATGTACAAAGTGAATATAACGGGCATTGTTAAATAGTGAAAGTAGGCTGTCATATTACACAAAACGTTATCCAACACCTTACATTGTACCAGAATGTAACATACTAAAAGGCAATATATAAAAAGTAGAACAGAAATGCAAAATAAAAACCTAATGAAATCAAATGTCAGCCTAATATCGTTGTGCTGCTGCTTTAAACACTGTGATACCTGTTTATAAGCTGCAGAAGCCTTTTATTTTTCCTAATCAAATAAAAAAAACTCATCGCCAGTACATAAGTTAAAGTCTGCAGGACGTTGCCTAGAGAACATATGGAAGTGGTAGTCATGAACAAAACATGTTCTCTCAGGTCCTGTTGGGGGAGAAGGCCGATGGCCAGTCTGCTTATTGTTTGTGACAGCTGGTAATGTAGAGGCTTAGTGCCGAAGAAGGAATATGAAACTTGGTTAATGCCTGTGATGAAAGCACATGACATTTAGGTAAATGGCTGAGCAAATTACATTAGCTGAATTACTGTCTCTTTGCTGTTTATTAATGTTTAACCGAGGTTCTAGTATTTTAGCATGTTGTTTGTGCTTTAGAGGAACTTGGAACTAGGAAATATTGATCCTACTACACATCTGGAAATTGTATTTTGAATTTAGAATGTATTTCTTCAAGCAAAATGCTCTTTTAAAATTCTACTAAAAAGCATGATTGATACAGTATTTTGAGGTAATGTATCCTAGGGAATTGATGACATTAATTGTCCACATAATGTTTGGTAACAGTTGTGCATTACAACGCGATCACATTTTAAACTGAAACCGCCGGCCCGTGGCGCAGAGGGCTGAGGCACTGGCGCCTTACCTTGAACCATGTCTGCAACCCGGTTCAGGAATGGACTTGGGGCACCAGGGGCCGATAGGGAAGGAGAGGATTGCTGCCTGTGAAGACTGCTTTCCTCTCCTGGAGTGGTTGTGGGAGTGCTTCACTCTGCAGTGACTCCGTGGAGACCGGGGTAATGCAGATGCAGCACAAAGGAGGAACCATCACCAGAAAATGGAAATGGCTCTGCACTTCAACTGGATGATGGCGGCTTGGCAGTCCGATGCCGCAATGTCCTGGAGCCATCAATCCCTCAGCAGTACCCCAGGGCCAAGTATTGTTCTTGCCTGTCTCAGGTGCCTCTCCCTCGGAGGAGGGAGCCAGCCTGGCTTAAGGGTTTCATCCAGGTTACCTGGGGATGTTTGCAATGTAAGAGACGGGAGCCTGGGAACAGGACAGATTGGATGTAGTTTGGCACAGCCTGAAAAAGTGGCTGAGAGCGTAGCATGTAGGAGGAAAAAGATAATACAAAAAAAATAAAAATAAACTGAAACCTGAAGCTAACAATACATGCTACTTTTTAGCTGCAGAAAGGATGTTAATTTACAGCTCTCCATTCTTCATTTAATAAGGCTTTACTTTTGTTCTCGGAGGAAACCTTTCATTTTGCAATTATTTTGTGCCTCCCACACTTCTGTATTGTAAATGACAAAAATAGCTTTCCTTTCCTCTTTTTGTCTTCTCTCTCTGTGACAGGTTTGAAAGCCTTGGATGACAGATCTGAGACACTGAAGTCTCTTATGGTTCATCCTTTGCTGTAAACAATGTATAACGAGACAGGGACTGAGTTTTCTCCTCCTCTGATGGCCAGCCTTGGTACAGCTAGTAGCTCCCCACAGCGCTAGCCGCAAAATATTACAAAGAAGAAAAAATGAAACATATACTTCTTCTCTGTCCCTGGGTAAAGAAACAATAAACACAGGGCTTCCATTTTCAACAAAAGTATACCCCAACTGAGACCAAACTAGGGCTATTCATGAACCATCGATGTTTTAAATAAACAGTTTTCCTTCCTTACTCCTCATTTTAAATAAACGCTTTCCTCTATGGGGTCCCTCTTCTGATCCCCATGAGGGCAATCACTCCTGGTCCCCATGAGGACATTCCTTACTTCTGGTCCCCATGACAGCTCTCTTTACTCCGGGTCCCCATGAGGGCACTCCCCACTCCTGGTCCCCATGAGGATACCCCACTCATGGTCCCAGTGAAGGCATTCCTACTCCTTGTCCCCATGAGGGCTCTCCGTACTCTTGGTCCCCATGAGGGCTGTCCCCATTTCTGGTCCCCATGAGGGACACCCCTTGTCCTGGTTCCCATGGCATTCTCCACTCCTGGTCCCCATCTTTTCATTCCTGGTCCCTATGAAGACACTCCCCACTCCTTGTCTTCATGAGTGAACTCCCTAGTTCTGGTCCCCATGTGGGCAGGCCCCACTCTTGGTCCCCATTATGGCAGTCCTCACTCCTGGTCCCCATGAGGGCACTCTCCACTCCTGGTCCCTGTGAGGGTATTGCCATATCTTGTGTAAGGCTACTACCTAGGGATCTTGCCTTGTTAACCTGTGAATCACTTAATTTCATCTTCTTTAAGTCATCAGGGGTTCTTGTTATTATGTAAGTATGCACCTATATTTATTCCTCATTTATTAAGTATGCAGTAACTCTTCCTCTAGGACACATCTGGAAACAAGCTGCAATAACTTCATCTCAGTCTACCATATACTTTATAGAGAATAGTATAGTATATGGACAGTAGTGTGAAGTTATATAGAGAATAACGTATGGGCAGTAGTGGGGTGTTCTGAAGAGAATAATATATGGGCAGTAATGTATTACACGTTTTTTTTATAACACCAAAGGGGTGTGTTGCTTAATAAGGGATTTGTAAAGCAACACACACTGAGGGTGTATAAAAATCATGCAATTCTACTTCCCATGATTTATTTTTCAGAATTACAGGTTTTGAAAGCAAAGAGGTAGCACTGAGTTGTAGATTGTTGGGAAAGGGAAACTGAGTTCCACAACAGCGTGCTATGGTTAATCTAGCATGAGAGGAGACAGCTGTCAAACTCTGTAATACTCGGTACTTAAAACGCGTGTGTATTCCAGAGTTTGAAAACATTTGGTTTTAGTGCATGCATTATTTAGACTAACCAGTAGTTTAGTGATAACGGTATAGTGGAGGGGGTTTACACGATAACTGTATCTGGGAAAACTCTGAGACTGCAGCACCGTGGCGTTTATTACATCCCAGATACAGTTATTATGAGTTTAACCTCCATCACTAACGCTATTATTGCTGCTATGCTGAAAACAATCTTAATTAGGAAATATATAATTAGAAGAAATTTTTGGAGATGTCATAATGAGCTCCCTATTACAATTGATTTTGCCTTTATCCAGTTGTTGGGACCACCATCTGCTATTATCAAATGCTGATCTCCTAACTATATTTAGTAGTAAACTGAAAAAAATTGATACTAAGGATTTAAGTTCGAATGACTCTTAAGAAATCTCTAGTGTTTTTCCACCATGGCTTGTATGTTATCTGTTGTACCATATTTAAGTGCTGAGCTATTCTTAATAAGTTTATGAGAGAGTGTTCATTTACTCCATGACATCTTGTATATATGTTTACACGATTTGTTGTAACGTGTCTTATTTATAAAGCAATGAAATTTAATTGATTAAAAAAAGTAACTCCCTGTTCTAGTTCATACTGTACAGGGTAGTGACAGAATGTTGACAGTGAAAAGTGGTTTGTGGGTGTTAGCCAATCAGGATGCAGGGATTAGCATACAGTGCCACGCTTGCATCTACTGTCCTGTTATGGCAGACTGCTTATTTATTTATGCATTTGATAACTGAGAAGTACACTGGTCCCAGGGAGCATCTTCAGGCACGACTCGGGCCATCTAGATGGCACGAGGAGGAAAAAAACATAAATACAACATTGAATTACAATGACATGTGACAAAGAGATTGGTGACATTAAGAATGTTACAAGTTCACAAATATTAACATTTCAGTTTTTGCAGTTTACAAGTCCAGGAATCACAGTGGGAATAATGAATTTTCCACATTAATCAAAATCCAGAACAGAGTATATTGATTTACATGAGCAATATAACAATCATAGCAGGAATCACTGTTACCAGTTGCAGGACGCATTTGACATAGGAGCATTTTTGAAGTGCCTTTTAAAGGTCAGGGTGGATTCAAGGGTGTGAAGGTCCTTAGGGAGGGAATTCCAAAACTTAGGAGCTGCACCAGAGAAAGCTGTCTGGCCAATGACAGTTGATAGCCTTGGACAATCTAGAAGGTGGTTAGAGAGGACCTCAATTGTCGTGAGTTGTGTTTAATGGTTAGGAGTATCGATAGTGGGGATTTAGCACCTTCATGTAGGGTTTTAAAAATAAGTGAACCAAATAACTGTTCCCTATGTGCCTGAGGGGAAAGTCACCCAAGACTTTGATATAGGTTGTAGAGGTGGGTGCAATAAGGGGCTTGAGTCACAAATCGGCAGATGTTTCCTGGATCTGCAGCTTCTCTGTCAGGTAGGAAAATGGGCAGACTAGGTGGGCCAAGCGGTCCTCATCTGCCATCAAATTCTATGTTTCTATGTTTCTATCGCAGGCATTTTTGGGAAGTTTGGGACCAAATTTTCAACATGGGGTTTTTAAAACCCCTCCTCATGAATTCTGGCACTGTCATGGCGTTCATCGGCCTCAAAAGGTGATTTTGCAGTCACTGTGCGGAATCACCTTTTGGGACTGATTAACAAAATTACAGTGCCAGTGTTCATGGAGGTGGGCTCACAAAAAAGCCTATGTTGCAAATTTGGTGGGAAAAATCCAAAAATGACTGTTTTATGAGCGTATGCTAGCATTTGCATGCATGCTCGTAGTTCGCGAATTTATAATATTTTCACTCCAGATTTTCAACATTGCCATTGTTCTGCACCTCCTTATGAACAGTACAGCTGTCATTTTTCACATCCTGTCCGAAATGTGTGATGGCGCAGAATAGCTCAGTAGCTGTGGGAAAATCCATATTCGGGACACATTATGAAATGACAGTGACACTGTTCATTAGCAGAGGTCCTAAAATGCCTATGTTGAAAATTTGGTGACAAAAGTCCATAAAATAAGTGTGCTTTCTGAGTGTGCATTAGCAGTTTCCATGCTGCTTCAGTCCTTTGTAACTTTGCAATATTTTCACTCTAGATTTTCAACATTGCCATTTTTCCACACCTCCTTATGAACAGTGCAGCTATCATTTTCACATCTGGCTAAAATGTGTTTTCGCTCTTCCAGTGCACAATAGCGCAGTCGCTGTGGGAAATCAGTGTTCGGGACACATTATGAAAATCACACTGACACTGTTCATGAGCAGAGGTCCTAAAATGCCTATGTTGAAAATTTTGTGATGAAACTCCATAAAATGACTGTGTTACAAGCCTGCGTTGTGTAGTTTCCACATACCCTTGTAACTTTGCAAATTCGTAATATTTTCATGCCACATTTTCAGCACTGCCATTTTTCCACACCTCTTTATGAACAGTACAGCTGTCATTTTTCACATCCTGGCCAAAATGTGTTTTCTCGCTTCCAGTGCAGAATACCACAGTCACTGTCGGAAATCAGTGTTTGGGACAGATTAGGATTGAATGAGTGAGACAGGGGGAGTGACCGAGCTCAACTGAGCTCTGTCGGGCTGCTGCAGATTTCTTTGTGGGCAGGAAAGGTGCCAATGCAGGCAGCAGTCCAGTACAAAGGGCAGCCTGCAGTGCTGGGAGACACAGAATGAGCGAAAGAGGGAGGGGGGAGAGGGAGCTCAAAGGAGCTCTGTTGGGACTGCTGTGGTTTCTTTGTGGGCAGAAAAGGCAGCAATGCACGAGGGGCCCAGTACAAAAGGGCAGCCTGCAGCGCAAGAGAAACAGAACGAGCAACTGAGAGGAGGGGAGGAGCGAGCTCAGCGGAGCTCTACGTGCCTGCTGTGGATTTCTTTGTGGGCAGAAAGGCGCGCAATGCAGGCAGGCACCCCGTGACAAAATGGCAGCCAGCAGCCTGGCAGAAATGGAAGGAGGAGAGAGGGGGAGTAAGGAGGTCAGGAGCTCTGTCGGACTGCTGCAGATTTCTTTGTGGGCAGAAAAAGCCACTCAGCAGAGGCAGGAGCCCAGTACAAAAGGGCAACCTGCAGTGCCAGGAGAAACAGAATGAGTGTGTGATGCAGAAGGAGTGAGCGACCTCAATGGAGCTCTGTCGGGACAGCTGCAGATTTCTTTGTGGGCAGAAAAAGGTGCCAATGCAAGCAGGAGCCCAGTACAAAAGGGCAGCCTGCAGCGCCAGGAGAAACGGAATGAGCGAGTGAGATGGGGGAGTGAGCAACCTCAACAGAGCTCTAGCGTGACTGCTGCAGATTTCTTTGTGGGCAGAAAAAGGTGCCAACAGAGGCAGGAGCCCAGTACAAAAGGGCAGCCTGCAGCACCAGGAAAAACAGAATGAGCGAGTGAGATAGGGGGAGTGAGCGACCTGGAGCTCTATCGTGACTGTGTCAGATTTCTTTGTGGGCAGAAAAAGGCGCAACGAGGCAGGAGCCTAGTACAAAAGGCCAGCCTGCAGCACTGGCAGAAACAGGATGAGTGAGTGAGAGAGGGGAGGCTAGCTCAATGGAGCTGTGTCAGGATTGCTATAGATTTCTTTGTGGGCAGAAAAGCCACCAACGCAGGCAAGAGCCCAGTACAAAAGGGCAGTCTGCAGCAGTGGAGACACAGAATGAGCGACTGAGCCATAGAAACATAGAAGCAGAGAATTTGATGGCAGATAATTACTGCTTGACCCACCTAGTCTGCCCATTTTCCTACCTAACAGATAAGCTGCAGATCCTAGTTAACCAACAGCTTACTTCCTCCTACCCCCACTAGGACTGCCTTATGTCTGTCCCATGCATTCTTGAATTCCTCCACTGTTCTTGACTCCACGACCTCCTCAGGGAGGCTATCCCATGCATCCACAACCTCTCTGTGAAAAATACTTCCCACATTACCTCTGAGCCGTCCCCTTCTATTTTCAAATTGTGCCCCTTGTTCTTGCACATCTCTTCTTCTGAAAGATGCCACCCTCTGGACTTTGTTGATTCCCTTGAGGTACTTGAAAGTTTCTATCATGTCCCCTCTCCCTCCTTTCCTCAAGGGTATACATATTAAGCTCCTTTAGTGTTTCTTCAGATGTCTTCTGGTGCAGACCCTGCACCATTTTGTTGCCTTCCTCTGGACTGCCTCCACTCTGTCTATGTCTTTACGGAGATGGGGTCTCCAGAACTGCACACAGTACTACAGATGGGGTCTCACCAACTGTCTGTACAGAGGGATAACAACTTCCTGTTTTCTACTATTGATGCCTCTCCTTATGCATCCCAGTATCCCCTCAGCCTTCCTTACTGCCTTCTCACATTGCTTGCCCAGTTTTAGGTCATCTGATATAATTACCCCCAGGTCCTTTTCCATTTTCACTGTTGTCAGTATCTCACCCCCCATTGTGCACTCTTCCCTTGGGTTTTGTTTCCCTGGTGCATTACCTTGCACTTCTTTGCATTGAATCTGAGCTGCCATACATTTGACCATTCCTCCAACCTTGCCAAGTCCTTTCTCATCCTTTCCACTCCATCTGGCGTATCAACCCTGTTGCAGATCTTTGTGTCGTCTGCAAAGAGACATACTTTTCCTTCCAGTTCCTCTGCAATGTCACTTATGAAGACATTAAAAAGGACCGGTCCCAGTACTGAACCCTGCGGTACCCCGCTAGTAACCCTCCTTTCTTCACTGTGGACTCCATTTACTACTACCCTTTGCGTTCTGTTGTCTAGCCAATTTTTTATCCAGGCTACCACCTTGGGACCCACTCCAAGGCTGGCTAACTTGTGTATTAATCTTTTGTGTGGGACTGTATCAAATGCCTTGCTAAAATCTAGGTAAGCCATGTCCACAGCCCCTCCCTGGTCTACTATTTTGGTCACCGAGTCAAAGAAATCTATTAGATCTGCCTGACACGACCTTCCCATTGTGATTCCATGCTGCCTTGGGTCCTGTGCCCCACTGGCCTCTAGGTACTCAACAATTCTTTCCTTCAGAAGTGATTCTATCATTTTCCTATCACTGAGGTCAAACTAATGGTCTGTAGTTTCCTGCCTCTGTCCTGCTCCCACTTTTGTGAAGAGGAATCACATCCGCCCCCCTCCAGTCCTCAGGTACCACCCCATTCTCCCATGATTTGTTAAAGAGAGTAAATCGGGGGAGTGAATGAGCTCAATGGAGCTCTATTGTGACTGCTGCAGATTTCTTTGTGGGCAGAAGAAGGCGGCAATGCAGGCAGGAGCCCAGTACAAAAGGGCAGCCTGCAGCACTGGCAGAAATGGAATGAGTGAGTGAGAGAGGGGGAGTGAGCGAGCTCAATGGAGCTCTGTCAGGACTGCTGTAGATTTCTTTGTGGGCAGAAAAAGGCGCCAACAGAGGCAGGAGCCCAGTACAAAAGGGCAAACTGCAGTGCCAGGAGAAACAGAATGAGCGAGTGAGAGAGGGGGAGTGAGTGAGCTCAATGGAGCTCTGTCGGGACTGCTGCAAATTTCTTTGTGGGCAGAAAAGCCAACGAGGCAGGAGCCCAGTACAAAAGGGTAGCCTGCAGCAGTGGGAGACACGGAATGAGTGAGTAAGAGAGGGGAGGAGTGAACTCAACAGAGCTCTGTTGGGACTGTTAATGGATTTCTTTGTGGGCAGAAAAAGGCGGCAATGCAGGCAGAAGCCCAGTACAAAAGGCCAGCCTGCAGCTCCGGCAGAAACGGAATGAGCGAGTGACAGAGGAGGAGTGAGCAAGCTCAGCAGACATGTGTCGGGACTACTGTAGATTTCTTTGTGGGCAGAAAAAGCCACCAACAGAGGCAGGAGCCCAGTACAAAAGGGCAGCCTGCAGCGCCACAAGAAACAGAATGAGCGAATGAGAGAGGGGGAATGAGCCACCTCAACAGAGCTCTGTCAGCACAGCTGCAGATTTCTTTGTGGACAGAAAAGGGTGCCAGTGCAGGCAGGAACCCAGTACAAAACAGCAGCCTGCAGCACCAGGAGAAACAGAACAAGCGAGTGACAGAGGGGCAGTGAACAAGCTCAACGGACCAATGCAATCAACATTCGGCATTGACAAATGCTTGTTTATTCTGTTTTAGATTATCCCTTATCTCCTGACTTGTATAGTACCCTCTTTTCCCCCAATTCAGAGTCTTCTTTATTTTTTTTTTTTTACATTTTAAATAGTAAAGGGAGTGCACCCTTTGATATGCCTCAATCCAAGTTTTCATTAGCAGTCTCTCTTGTCTTTGAATCCCCATTGTTTGACATCACTTATAGTATATGATTGGCCTTTGTTCTATATAAAAATCAGCCTGCTCAAAAACCTTGTTGTGCACGTTCTAAACTGTTGTGTGCATTCCAAGGAGCTGTTGTGCACATTCTGAGCAGTTGTTCAGTCAAGCTCAAAGGTCATATCATTTTAAAATTCCTCATTCACCCAGCACCTAGCTAATTACTAACCACCCAGTGCCTAAATTTATACCTTTTAACTTGTAGAAGTCTATACATTTAATTTCAATTATAAAACAGAACAAAGAAATGGCAAGTTTTTTTTTCTTTTGTTTTTATTTAGGAAGGTAACACTTCTGTGATTTCTATATACGGAACCATATACTATATCAAATAACATATGGACAACCACACGTAACTCAGCATGTGTTTCCATCTTGGGGTTGAGATGACAGCATGGATCTCTTGAGCTTTGCTCTCGAGGTCCATATGCTGTCATTTCAACCCCTCGATGGAAACACAGCCTTGTTGTGTACGGTTGCCCATACATTATTCTATATTTCTTATGACTAACAGGGACTAGCATGCAACAGACATTGCTTCCTAACCTTATGGGATAATAGGTATATAAAACAACTGAGAATACTGACGTACTGTAGACCTGGTACAAGCCATATTAAAAGAAGCGCTCCTTTTATTAATACATTTTTATTAAGTTTTAAGACAATCGCATACATAAAGGAAGTGAATGACCATGCAGACAAAAACATGTTACATATCATAACATTTCATCAAATTTAAACTTCCATAACAATAAATAAATTAAATTATTCATTATTCTGTATTTTATACTGTATCGTTGAATGATGGTATAAAAATTTATATGCAGCTGCTTACAACATTCAACAATTAAAGAATATAATATTATGCTTTCTATGTAGAGTGCATCCACCTTCTTATTCCATCAAGTTCCCTTGTAGTATCTATGTGGAAGGTTAGGTTCAAGTGAAACACTCCTTTTATTATTTCAAATATTAAAACAAGTGCTAAAGCAGACTTAAAATGGGGAAAGAAGAGTACTGTACGAGACAGTAGGTAAGGGCAATCTAAAATAGAATGAAAAAATACAGGTCTAATTTTCACCATAACATGTACTACTGCTTTAATTTTACTCCTGGAACTGAGTGTCTCTGGGTTCCTCCCTATTTCCATCACTGTATATGTGAAACTGTTGCCTCAATACCTGTAGAAGAATTCCCAGTTCATAGACCAATCCATACCTCTCAACCTTTTGTCCCCCAAATGTGGAACATCGCCTGTCAAAATGTGGAACAAATGGGCAAAATGTAGAGTACTTAATCAAATCTTTACCTAAGAAGCTCAAAACACTGTTAAAATGTTGCATTTATGTTCAGAAAGTCTGTTATTAATTCAATAATCTATTTTTTGCATAATTTAGTATGGATTTTTGCTTTAAAATGTTGATTTTGAATGTGGAACAAGTGCTGTTGAATGTGGAACAAGTGCTCACAATGTCTAACAGGGAGCTTTGGTGAAGTAAAATGAGGAATGTTCCTCGTAATGTGGTACAGTTGAGAGGTATGGACCGATCCCACTATCTCACTAGAACTGTACAAAATGAAGAAAGGCAGACTAATTAATGACCATGTCTAGAATGGGGAGAAATGTAAAGTTAGAGACACTAAGAGGCACCTTTAGAAAAACAAACTCCAGCAAACTGCGATGTTAGAAAAGGTGCCAAAAGAAGAACTCATCGAGCAGGGAACTTCGAAATAAAAGAAAATGCAAATGCTAATGCTGTCAGTCATGTTTAAAATGATACTCCAGTCTGAGTGGCAAAATTGATAAACTGGATATTTACTCACAAAAACGATCGTGATATGTGTAGTCTGTAATCTCTTCTATGACATGTGAGGATGTCACCTGCTACTGTGTGTTGCTAATGAGATCAGCAGTAGTTGTCTAAGCGCTACATGGTGACACCAGTGATTGGAGTATAGCTGACCTACTAAATATAATGTATGCAAAGTTTTTATCTGAAAATTAAATTACAGATAACTCAATTTTAATCACTATTATTGTTGAAGGTTATGGCACGCGTAACTAGAAGGAATGTGGCAGAAAACAGCAAAATATGAAGAAAGCATTGCTTTTAAGGCTGTTGAAAAAAATCATTGCTAGCTGTAAGCTGGTTGGTTGCCAGTGATTTTTGCTGCCATTCCATTTTCAGTTAATTGACAGCTATTTTATTAACATAGAAACCTAGAATTTGAGAGCAGATAAGGACCGCTTGGACCACCCTGTTTGCCCATTTTTTCCCTGTCTGTATTGTCACCACAGACCCTACTTGATCTCTTACTCTACACTTCCCCCCTCTTTCTTCCTAACTAAGATTCCTTTGTACCTGTCCCATGCATGCTTGAGTCCCACCACTGTTTTCACCCCACCACCTCCACTGGAAGATTGTTCTAGGCATCCACCACTCTGTGCAGAAATACTTCCTCACATTTCTCTTAAATGTATCCCCTTCCAGCTTCATTGCATGTCCTCTTGTTCTTGCATATCTTTTCCTCTGAAAAATACCCCCTACTGCACCTTGTTTACCCATGAGATATTTATAGGTTTCTATCATGCCCCACCCCCTCTCTTCCAGGTTATGCATATTAAGGTCCTTCAGTCTTTCCTTGTAGGGCTTCTGATGCAGCCCCTGCACTATTTTAGTTGCCCTGGTGCGGTCAGCTGAGGCAGTGAGTGACACACACCAGCTATCACACCAATGACCTGGGTTTGGGAACAGATGAAGGTGGCTGTAGGACTAGTCAAGGGAGGAAAGGATTGAGTATCCCTAGGACCATTCTTTCCCTAGTTAAGAGGGGAGTAAACGCATCCCACAAGGTGGCTGCCACCTTGAGGAATCTGAGTGGCAATGCAGTGCGATGCAAGGGAGGGATCCCACCCATTTGAAGCAGGGCAGTGTCTCAGCAGAGACAGAGCTCGCACAATGCATCACTGCACACACTGTGGGCCCAGGGAGAAAAATGGTGGAAAAACCCTGACCACGGATGGATTACAGCCCAGTCCTCCACAGGTTGCACACCAGCAACTGGGCATCTCCAGGTTCTGTGGCAGAGGACTATGGAGCATGCAGTAAGCCCCAGCAAAGCTAGGTGATGGGGCTGGGGAACTGGTCTGGATGGGGGCAGGTCAAGACATTAGGAGACAAAATGCTGATTGAAAAAAAAAACAAAGTAAGGTTCAACAGGGGCTGGCTCATTGGAACAATGAAGGGTTGCCACGTACAACGATGGCAACCTGGGTTTGGGTATTAGCCTGGGACATCGAGGGCCACTGGGGGGGATCGAGCATCCCACAGGACTCTGCTCTGTTCTTGCAGGGCCCACAGCAAGTTAGGACTTAGCTCCTCATTTGGTTCATGAAGGGTCTTTTGTGAAGCAAATTACCACTTTGTTCCTTCCTCCCCTCATCCTTGGCTGGCCCCATTCCACCTTGCTACTCCCCTGAGCCCAGTCACCCACTGTCTCTGTGGCTTACAGCCCTGCTGCCTTGCACTGGCCCATGGATTCCCCCCATAGTGGAGCCTCCTGGGTCCTGCAGGTCTGGGAAGAGACCAGGTAACAGATGTGGCATTGGGCAGATCAGTAGGTGGTAGAGAGCCTGCAGAAAGCATGGCATCATCGCACAACGGCCAAGGCTTTCTCCACCATTTTCTCCCTTCCCCTCAGATGCCTCATGGGTGAGGACTGAGAGGATGCACACATACATGTGTGTTGTCCCAGTCAGTAGGTGCCTGCTCTTCCCCTTGCGACTCTGCCTGTGCTGCCACTCATGGTCACCCAGGTGGCTGTATCGCATCGAAGCCAGCAGGCCTCCCTCCCTGGAAGAGGAGAGCATTCTGTGGGAAACTCAGTTCTACTTTCCTGGCCGACCCCTGAGTGACCCAGGTCCATTCCTGAACCCTGATTGCCTGTGTGGCTTTGTTCCTGTTTTGGGTCCTGCATGAAGCAAGTAAGGACCTCAAAAGTATGGGAATGAACTGCAAAACCTGTGTTAATTCAAAGCGACAAAGTAAGGAAAATAAAAATTTAAGGTTCAGAGTCTTATGAGTCATGGCAAATTAGGTGTGTAGTGTTACTTGGGGTTTGAACCCTGATGTCCACCCCCAACCATTAGTCATGTGGCCCAAGGACAAGTTACAGATCTTGAACAAGTGACTGATCTCCTGCTTTGTGCAAAGAAAGTTATGAATGACCTCCATCTTAAAGAAAGTTGTGAATGATCTTTGTTTTCCTCAGGCCCACAGGAAAAAGTTAGACTGATTCCATGGGCCCCATGTGGAGAAACAGAGTTATGGAGCACAGCTCCAGAACCAGGAGCTTGAAGCAGCAGGCCTGTGGATCCTTGGCAAATCGGTGGTGTGGTGTGGTGTTCCTTGGGGTATGAAGTGATCATGTGATGCAGGGTTGGTGTCACCCCAATGTAGGATGGAGTCAGAAAGGAAAACCAGTGCACACAAAAACTCTGCAAAATGAGTGTCACCCAGAATCGCTGTACCAGTATGACTGGTACAGAGATTCTGAGTGACAGCTGTCAGGGATCTGCCTCTTGGCATTCACCAAGTGTTAAGTTAACCAATTACATTTTAGCACAGACACTAAAAAGGAAGATTTTTTTTTGTATTGTGACAAGCCATACTTAAACATGCAACTGAGCTCATACAGTTAGACCACATCCCCTGATGGAGAGGCAGAGGGCATCGAAAAGTCGGGCAGGTTTATGTTCACCTAATGTTCTGTGCACCTATTTTTGTATAAATCCACTTGTTGTGCAGAGTTTTTGTGTGTGCTGGTTTTCCATCTTTTGTTCTTAATCAGCTTTTCCGTGTTGCATACTAGTTACCTGGTTAGTGCGCCACACCAGGCCACACCCCATTACCCCAATTTAGGCACTGTCTGCCACTCAAAGTAAATGACACAACAACTATTGTATAGAGTGCTGCTAGTGTAATACCAGCAGTGTATAGCACGGTCATTCAACCCCCTTGGAACACTACACCACTAAGTTGCCATGATTCCAGAGACTCTAAACCATCATTTTTATGTTTCTTTGGGCTTGCGCAAGAAATGTTTTGTTACAAAGAACAGCATTTCAGAGGTGTGTCAATGACTAGCCCTTTGCAGGGCATGATGCATTGGGCTTGTCCCTAACAGACCACTCAAGCCTAGTATGACGGTGGTCACAGTTCCATGGGTGGAAATTGAGTATCTGAAAGAACTGAAGCACTTCAATGAGAGAGTGCTTCAGTACTTTCATTTGCATAAACCATCCGGCAAGCAGCTGAGCAGCTTATGAGTACTTGTCAGCTGTGTCATATAAAACAGAATTGTAGTCTTTACTATTGTAAACCACGGCTGATGATAACCAGCTTAGTAAATGAACATCTTGGGGAGTCTCAGTACAGAAAAAAAAATATGCCTGTTATATATGCAAATACTAATACTGCAGCCTGAGAATGACAGTACAGTTTATAGCAAGAGAGCGCCCTCTAGTGTTATTCAGACTGATTCAGCTGCAGTGACGGATTCAGGCTGTGGAGAGAATCTACACTACCGCCAATGATAGTGGGCCTTTTGGAGCTGGGGGAGGGTTAACAGTGCCCTAATTGCCCTAGGAATGCAGGAGAGCGCTGCTTAGCCTGCAGTGCCCCAACCTCTCCATTCCCTACCATGACGTCATTTTATTTATTTAAGATTAGTCTTCATATAATCCGACACTGGGATGCCCACCCTTTTGTTGGATGCTCCCCATAGTCCGTTGTTTTATTTAACAGTTGCCGACTTTGGGGGCCAATCCCGTGTCGGCATTTGCAAGCCCCCAGTAGTGTGGGACACTGGGGAGCCCACTCCCAGTGTCCTGAAAAATATTGTTCATTTCCTGGGTTCCTGAAAAGGAAAACCGCCCCTGATGTCTTTTTTGTTTGTTTTTAAACCTGAAAAAAGAAAAACATGCCTCATCGTCCCGCCATCTCCTCCCCCATCCTAATCCTCCCTTGAGCACCCACCACCTCACCCCACCCTTACCTATACTTACCAGCAGGGTTGGACGCTTTCATCATCTGTGGACCAAGACACGCCTGCACTCTTCAAAGCCGAACCGTGAACTGAGGAATAAAGGTAAGCACCGTATAATGTATTTCAGTGGCATTTTGAACTTCTGTTCATAAACTTTGCCAGTTTTAGACATTTTTACCAAATTTTCCAGCACAACCTTTTGGGACCCTACCTCATGAACACTGGCAGTATCATTTCATTAATCAGGCCCAGAAGGTGATTTCGGTTGTGGTGCAAAATCACCTTTCAGGACAGAATAATGAAATTTCATCACCAGTGTTCATCAGATGGGGTCCCAAAAGGCTATGTTGAAAATCTGGTGAAAAAAATCCTAAAAATGGCCATGTTATGAGCGTTCATTGAAATATTTCTACGTACATGCATAACTTTGGTAATTTTCAATATTTTGACTCCAGATTTTCAACATAGTAATTTTTATACACCACCTCATGAACAGTACAGCTGACATTTTTCACATCCTGGGAGAAATGTGTTTTCACACCTGTGGCGCGGAATGGCATTTTGGCAGGGATTTGAAAATTTTCAACTACCAGATTTATGAGGTGGGGTCAGAAGAAGGCTGTGTTGAAAGTTTGGGGTCAAAATATTAAAAAACAAAGAATTTATTAAATAACGTTGTTGGGGAACACACTGCCTTACTGTGCCAGTGAGCTGAATTCAGGTGTATACTCAGTGAGCCAGTTTACAGGGACAGGGCTGATGGGAAGGTGTTGCAACTGCAGCACCAGCCCCGGCCTGGGTAGGGATGGAGCAGTGTTTTTGGGCGCACATGCCACACCCTGTGGTGGGTCAGGAACTTCACCCACAAGGTATCGACATGTGTGCCGGGCCTGCGGCCCATGCACTGGGTCAGGACTATCTCCAGTATTGTATTTGTCTCATTTTGCGAGGTCCCTAAATGAAGATACAATTCCACTATCAGAAAAAGAAGGGAAATTAATTGCAAAACAACTACGTTAATGCAGACAATAGGGCTGCAGAACACGCAAAGTGCACAAAGGAAATGAAAACCATTAGGGATTTGGGTCTCTGGAGTATTGGCGAATCAGTGGTGGGGTCCTACTTGGAGTTGTCAGTCCTAATGCCCACCTCTCGCCTGATCAGACAACGTACGGGCCCTGCATGAAGAAAGCTCTGACAGATTATGTTGGCCATACTGTGTCACTATGAGGCACTAAGTTGGAGCTGTATCTTGTGATCTGGATCAGAGGGCACGGGCTGGGTAGAGGGGGTGGGCATTAGGGTTGACAACCCCAAGTAAAACCACACCACTGATTCACCAATACTCCGGTGACCCAGATCCCTTATGTTTTTCATTTCCCTTCTTTGTGCACTTTGCATTCTACAACCCTAATGTTTTTATTAACGTGAGTTATTTGCAATGTGTGTGAGTGTGTGTGTGTATATAGAGATAGAGGAAAAATTGTTTATCATTAGTTAGGTTGTTTCACAGTGACAGTGACTGCTGGTTAGAGATTGAAAACCTCTGACCCCTTGACACCATCAGACAGGCATTTCAGATCGCCAGCCCCAACTCCTCACCCCATGACATGTGTAAAGCAGCAGAAGTATAGGAGAATGGGTGAGAGTTAGACCCACGATCCCAATGCGCACCTCAATGCCGGTTGGGGGTGGGCGGAGGGTCCAAGGGGGTTTTCAACCCTAACAGCTAATATCCTCACTTTGTCGCTGTGGAACAACCCTAACTAATGCATTAAACAGAGTTTTTGCCTCTAATTTCCTTCTTTGAGAATGATAACAGAAATAGTGAATGTATTAGCAGGCCTCAAGGCCCGCGTGCATAATGCGCTACGGAGTGCGGGTCACATGTGTGTTGTGGCATACTAACAGGACAGCAACGCAAACAGAAATGCTAACAGTGGCGCATATGGTAACACAAGCACGAATGAGAACAGAAAGGGTAACGACATGGTGGCGTAGACGGAAATGGTCTGCCACGTGATGTGTTGTCACATAGTAACATGGTACCTGCAAACAGAAATGTCAATGGGCATGGTGAAGGTGAAACAGTAAGATAAACAGTACTGTAGACAGAAATGGCAAAAATAACAGCAAGCGCAAATGAAAACGTAGAAGGATAACGCAATGGTGGCGCAGACGTCAATGGTAAGTGAACGGTACGGATCCACAAGCGGAAAGGGCAACAGTAACAGTAATGGTCAACAGGCTGGTTTTCCCAAAACCTGCATTGAGAAAGACAGTAGTACAAATAATGTATGCAAAATAATGAGTATCGGCGCAGAAAATGAGATCTTGGAATACTAAATACATTATATCTCAGGAACTTAATGACAGAAAAAATTTAAAAGTCATATTATTTACAACTGTCCTGATATTTGAATCTTAGCCCCATTGTGGGGGCTAAGAAATTTAACGAAAAGTCTGTATCTCGTGACTGCTTCCGAGATACGGGCCCTGAAAGGCCCGGCGAACGCCGTAATGTTATCCTATGGGAAAAAAAGAAAAGTTTGGAGCACCATAACTTTGCCTCCCTGTATTGTTTTTTCACCAAACTACTGAAAGGTACATCTGTGGGCTGTTGGCTGTCTTCCCTCCAAATTTCAGGAAAAAAGACCAAATCGTTATTTTGCAGCAGGGCTCCAAACGATTTCTGTTAAGTGTCGGGCGCCGTAATGTTATCCTATGGGAAAAAATGTCAATTTTGGAGTGCAGAACTTTGCCACCATGTGATATTTTTCACCAAACTACTGAAAGGCACATCTGTGTACTGTTGGCTGTCTTCTCCAAATGTCAGGAAAAGACCAAACCATTATTTTGCAGCAGGGTGCCAAAGGATTCCTGTAATGCTTGCGCATGAATGTTATCCTATGGGAAAACTGTCAACTTTGAGTGCCATAACTTTGCTGCCATGTAATATTTTTTCAATACAACACTGAAAGGCACATCTGTGAGATGTCGGCTGCGTTCCCTCCAAATTTCAGCCCAAAACTCCCAACGGTTATTTTGCAGTGCAGTGCCAAAGAATTGCTGTCATTTTCCCACAGACTAGAAAATTACTGTCGCAATTATCGAAAGCTTTCGCAAAAATTTGTGACACTTTCGTGAGCACAAAAGTAATTTGCGAAAGTACTTTTTCCAGAAATTTGAAAAACATATTTCTGGGGTGTTTTACCACAAAATAAGGACATGGCAAGCATCCTCAGGGCCCGACTAGGTGAATACAAAACAAATTAGGTTGCTAGAGGGTCCCAAATTTAAATGCCAACCATTTTTCTGATCACCAACTGAAAACAAAATGGCCGATTTGTGAAAGTAACAGGCCCATTTGCGAAAGTAAAAATGCATTTGTGAAAGTGTTGAACTTTTTGTTAACTTTTCCCATTGACTTATAATGGGAAACTATTTTGAATAACTTTTGAACCGCTTAATATTTTTCACGAAATCTTCGAAGGCACATCGGGGACCCCGCTGCGTTCCCTGAAGATTTGGGCCGATCACGCATAACCGTGACCTGTAGGCACGACCACAGAATTCCAGAAAGTGTAAACGCGCGCACAGATCAACACACTTAATAACTCCAACCTGTGATATCCAACCAGTACGAACTTGGCAGATCCCAAGGCCTATGGTCCTTGATCATAAATTCCAAATTTCAGGCAAATCCATCAAACGGTTGCAGTTATTAAGGTGCAAAGTTCTGGGGTTTAACATAGAAATGGCTCCTCAACCCTAACTATGGTAGCACTACCGTGCTACCATAATATGCACAGTATATCTATATATCTATATATATATATATGTTTATAAATTTTTTCTATTAGAATATGTCACTGCTGAGTAGGGCATTACTCCATTTTTCTTGGCTGTCTCAGGTTTTTGGAGTAGTCTCCTCCTACTGTTTGTATATCTTTGTCAGGAGTGCAGCCCAATGTGATTGTGCTTTAAAATGATCTTATGTCACTGTATCTCTTGCCGGTACTTAAGAAAATGCCAAGTCAAAGTCTGCAACAGTTTTCAGGTTTAGGCAGCAATTAACTGACTGGCCTATGCACTGAATTACTGTACTGCAACCTAATAAATTACACAAGTCTCATTTGTTTTATAGCCACCAAATTTCAGAACATGTAGAGGGACAAGGGTCAAGATGAAGGTTGAAAAGTAAGGGATTGCTACTGCTACAGTTGCATACCTACAGTCAGAAAGACTACATATCTAATTGTGGGAATAAGCTTTGAACAAGTTGTTAAGTTGGCCATGAAATGTTGGTGCCAGTGATTGGTATTCTTCCAGTATAAAAAATAAAATATATTTCTATTAGAATATTCCACTGGTGGAGGATCATTACTTCATTGTTGTTGGCATGAGATCATTTTTAAAAGTACAGCTGATGTGGGCCTGCCTGATAGCCCAGCGTTGTGGCAGCCTAGCTCCTTCTGCTGGTTCCTTCCACTGATGATGGGAACTGGGAAGTATCCTGCAAATGCCACTTCAGCCTCTGACCAGCCAGCAGCAGCAATACAGGCTCAAGTGCAACCCCAGGGAAGGGCATGGCAAGTAGCTGTGAACATGCTGTAAATTACAGTTTTGAAGCAGAAATTATATTATTCTAACATTTTAAATAAAATGTAAACTTTGTATAAGCAAAGGCACTGGGTTCCACAGTGTTCTGAGCTTGCATCTCCATTGTTTAAAGAGGTGCCCCTCATTGTGAGAGTCAGTGCCCTCATTTGGAATGCCATCCTAATTTAAGTGACAGAAGGTTGAGAGGTACCTAGGAGGTGATGTCAGCTATTGTAAATTCTGTTGATGTTCCCCCAATACCTTATGGGCAGGCATTGTTTTGCCAGTACACTCACATTTGATTGTGTGGATTTTCTGAGTATTTGGGCTGTTGTATTGTTTTGATGTTCAGAAGTGAGCTGCACTGCGGCTGCCAGTAACTCTAGAGCAAGTGTGGGCAGGCACACTGTGTACTTTCAAAGCATGCCCATTTTGTTAACTGTTTGTAACTAACTGGCACTGTCAGTGCAGTCACTGTCTCTGCACCACTTGTAATGCATCATACTTACTAAGAACTCTTAAGGAATCCTGATATTTACCAATATTGTCAACCTTTCTCTCCTTTACTTCAGCTAACACAATACAGCCTGCCACATACACCGTGCAAGGAAACATTCATCATTGGCAAATGCTTGTTCAGTACTGTGGCCACTCAACTGTTAATTTTTTTTCACTCTTGCGCAGACTGTGTTGTGTAAAATGAGCTGCTACCAGCTCAGGATGTCTTTCCTGGTAAAATGTTTAAAATAAATAAATACTTTTTCCTACATTTTATACATGGGCTTTTAACCATAAGAGATGTATTGATGTAAGTAAGTGTGTGTGTGTGTGTGTGTGTGTGTGTGTGTGTGTGTGTGTGTGTGTGTGTGCATGCGTGCATATATGTATAAAACTGCACTTCTTCTGTGTACTGGCCTTTAGAAACAAGAGATTGATAACTACTGCCTTCTGAAGGAAGAAGGTCACAAATGGCATGGCTTTTAACAGTCAAAATTCCTGCGTTGCTGCGAAGAGTATATCTTTTGGGACAACTGATTTTGGCAGCAGGTTAGCAGTCTTAGCTCTGACAAATCCCAGGGCATTGCATCTTGAGAACTGAGAAGTCTCTTTGCTACTGTGGGCTGTTTTTCTCCAAGTGTATGTTTAACTGCTTTGACAGCAGAGTAAGGAAGGGATCTCTCTCGCTCTCTCTCTCTCCTCTCTCTCTCTCTCTCTCTCTCTCTCTCCTCTCTCTCTCTCTCTCTCTCTCTGTCTCTCCTCTCTCTCTCTCTCTCTCTCTCTCCTCGATGTACAAGGCAGTAAGAGTTTCAGTCCTATCATCAGCAAAATGTGAGCACATTTCTTTTTCTCTTTAGAGTCTTTGATTTGATGTTTGACAGTTTAAAACTGGAATATTGTACACCATATTATCAAACAGTGATTGGAATAGAGCATTCTGATTGGCTGACATCATTCTAGTTAGATTAATGGCTTGAACCCTCATGCACGAGAGAATCATTAGAGTTTTGTCTTTAAATAAATTAAGCATAGAGTTGCTTGGATTCTGACTCATCGAATCGGGTTGGTCAGATTTCAACCTGATTTTCAGAACTGCAGTCCAAAAATCAAAATTCCAAAATTAATGGCTAAAACATGTTTTACATAGAAATTTAGATTCCAGATTCGATTCTTGTTCTCAAGTTCTGTTCAGAATAGGAACAGAAATAGGTTCAGAATTGGAAGTACTTTTTTTCCTTCCTAAAAAGTCCTATTAGAACAGAATTGACCAGTGCTGTGCATCCCAAGGGTGAAGGCATTCCAGGGGTTGGGCAACCTTTGTTACTCTAACCCTAGGGGCATAAGGCCCTCGGCTGCACTTTGTGACCCCTGGGGTTAGATTAACTGACAGTATCCCTATACCTGATCATGTTCTAAGCAGCCACCATTTCCATATGCTTTTACATAGAAAGAATGAAAAATAAGATCTGCTCACTGGGAAGTAGCCAAATCTCATTTTTACCTTTAAAATTATGTTATTATTTATTAATTTTACACACTACAATCCCTCTACAAGTGAGACATTCCAGAAATACACAGATTTGTAGTACTTAAAGGGGAACAGTAGGCATTAAGAGCCCCCCTGGTGTGAGGCAGTCCCCAAATTGCACTTTTGTATGTCATAACATTTATTTTTTTACTGACTGTTTACTGCAGTATAAAAGACTGCATCAGGCTAATTCTGTTTGCCTTCTGCGCTTGCCGTTGCTCTAATCAGAAATCCCACAGGTGACATCAGAGAAGGGCAGCAGCGGTGGGAGAGTCAGTAGCCTGCAGTGCATGTTAGAGATTTTATCAGCTCGGATCAGATGTTTGCTGGTCCTGCTGTTCTCCAGGAGCTAGGTGCGGTCCTCTGTGAGCGTACTTAGCTCAGGGAGGAGAGCAGGATCGGCAAACAAAAGTTTTCAGCAAGTGTAGTATATGGAATCTGTGAAAGGATGCACAGAGAAAAGGAATTATTTGTTTTTGTGAATCACACAAAAAGCCTCATGTTAGGCCAATAAGGTTTGAAATACATAATCAACCACCTGTGACACAACCTTGTGCTGCAATACACGTGTAACCCCCCTGCAAATGGGGGTTCCCAAAAGACTTCCAGGAGCTTGCTTGAATGCTCCAAGCCTGAATGGTGTTTATGCTTAGCCATTTATCTGTGAGTGTTTTAGAGCCTCTGGTACTTTCTTTAAGAGCTGTCTGCTTGCAGACATAATTAGTTTGTATGGGGGGACTGTGTGTTTCTTTGATTGAGTACCACTCGAGCTGCTGCCAATTCACTCCATTTTGCAGTCACTAGGAGTGCAAAGGGAACCTATCTGAAAGATGTAACTGTTTGCCAGAAATCATTTAGAGTAATAATGAAAATACAGTTTGTCTAACCTGCTTTCTTTGCAGTCAGAACTGTGTTTGCCTAGTTCCCATTCTAGTTTTGAACTGCTGAACTGGACCAATCAGTGTGGGTTAAGGTAGCTCTAAAATGGTGCCTTGGACGAATCAGAACTTGGACTCTAATCTGAGCCAGCCACAAGAGGATTGTATGGGCAGTGACTCTGGGAGATGTAGTTTGGACTTCGGCCTTTTGGACCAAAAGGGCAGTCTATTGTGAGTGACAGCCAATCCAGCCAAGAATTGGGAGGAACTCAAAGGAAGTGCCCGGTTTTGTCTGCTGGAGTTTCAGTTGAGCTCTGCAGTGAAGAGGAAGGAGCCCTGTGCTTTTGGTGTGCAGTTTTAGTCGGAACGTGTGTAAGGCCCAGAGTTCCGGTCTGCAGCTTGTAGTAACTGCTTGTTAGGACTGAATCATTCTGTGAAGAGAATCAAAGGATATCTGAAAGTAGAAACCAGGCTCACCCTGTAGAAGACTGGAGAAATTGCTGAATTGCGCCGGTCTGTCAGGAACTGAATCTGCTGTGTGTTCTCCGGGTATTATGCAGTAATTCGCGATCGATAGAGAAGCAGCCTGCCTGGTATAGTACTTTCTTTTACCACATATATAAATGTGTGAGGAGGCTTGTGTAGCTCAAGTAGATCCTGCTGCCATTAAGGACTTCCGCCTGTTACTGTTTACCATGTAAATGTGTGAGGAGGCTTGTGTAGCTCATGAACCTTGCTGCCATTAAAGGACTTTTGCCTGTTGCAGTTTGTCATATAAATGTGTGAGGAGTCTCGTGAGCTCAAGAGTAGCCCCGCTGACGTTGAAGGACCCTATCTTGTTTGGAGGTCGTGAGTACTAATTCAGGGTCGCCTCCCTGTTGAATTGCCACATTGAATCCAATGGAATTATTGTACTGCTGACTGTTTAACTAATTTTTCTTTCTCTGTGTGAAAGGGCCCCTACCAGCTGCCACGGTTTGGACTAGCCACTAGGGCTTGGGTACCCAGGGACAGTAACTGGTAGGGATAGGCCTGTGCACAGAGCCATAGGTAGATGAGTAAAGTGATAAGCTAATTAACCTGATTTCCCTGTCCTTGTTATATTCCCTAAATAAATCAGAGCTGCTTGTTTCAGCTAAAGTTATACTGCCTGAGGTATTTGTCTATGTTAAAGTATTGTACTGTGATTGTTGCACTGTATCTTATTTTACAGGGGGTCCTAGTGCCTGAACCAGTCCTGGGGGTAAGTGTATACTGTGAAGGTAATTCTGATATATTGTGTGGGCCACTAGTGGGAAGAAAGGGGGGTTGCAGTGTCCCAGAGGGCTGTGACCAAGTTAGTTTAACTATTGCAAACCCTGACCTCTGGGTGGAGGCACCCACCATCGGATCCAGGCCCCTTAACCTGTTAGTGGCAAATCAGGCAGGGGTAGTAGCCCCTGGGATAGTGCCATCTAGGGGTTACATCTTGGAGGCTCACCACTGGGATTGTGTGTCCTCTAGTGGCCATATTTACGAACCACTGTTAAGAAAAAAATGGGTACCCCTGACAGAAGTGGCTGTGCACCGCTGGTGGAGGGTGTACTGGGAGGAGATTGACCCCAAAATGCTATGCTTATCCTGGACATCCCTCTGTGTATCAATACGGACACTGTACAGGAGTACTTTCCAAGGTGGAAGGTTTACAAACCTGTGGTGGTGGGTCGGCATGCTAATCTGCTCACCCACACTTTCCTGGCCCTAGTAGACTTTAAGGATCCCATAGATAGCTCCAAAGTGCCACAGACCATTACCCGAGGGAGCCCTCACTGCCTGAGAGTGATAACTAAGGACAGTAAAGACCGGGGGAATGAGCCCCACCACTGTCTGAAACTTTTGAGGAGAAATTTAAAATGGTTGCTGGGGAAGGAAAACTGTGAAGGACTTGAAGAAACTATTCATGCACCTGGGGTGTTCCTCCCCAACACCCTCTCCCGCTCCAGTACCGTAATGGTGGCTGAACCAATGCAGACTCCTTTTCTGCACCTGCCATTAGTCACGCACTTACAGGGTTGAGGATCTTCTGGCACCCTCCCACCCCCAAGGGAGGATGACTGGGAGACCTGGATAGACTATATTTGCCCCAAGTGCTAGAATGGCAATGCTCGGAAGCGAAAAAGCGAAAAGAGGGTTAGTGAGAGCCTCCGAGGTCCTGCGCTGGCTACCATCCGTGCTAACCGGCCAGTAACCCTGAAGTGACTGCACAGGCCTATCTTGAGGCCTTGAGAATGTGTGGTTTCAGATTCTGATGAGGATCTATGGTGGAGAGTAAGAAATGCACAACAGTACCAAGGGAGTTGTTGTCTGTGTATGTATCTCGGCTGGAAAAATTGTTGCAAGAATGCCTCAGAAAGGGTAGTTTGCCAGCGATTGAATTGGACCGAACCAGGCTAGACAGGATCCTTAAGTCTGCCCCCTTCTCAGAACTGCTGTTGCTTCAGTTACGCGTGGCAAATCGACTGGAATCCCCACCCTCCTATGATGAGTTAATGAGAGAAATTCGAGGAGTTGAGAAAAGGTGACCTCGGAGGGACCTGCACCACTAGCTGCTGCTACGACCCAGTGACTGAGGGTGGCCCATCAAGTGAAGTTCAGGGGCAGAGGTTGGCAGTCAATGAGTGCTCTGACAAGGAAAAGATATGCCACAATGGGGCGAACTGTTGGAGAGATCCGAATTCAAAAACAGTCCCTTTATGAAGGCCAGCCTGCAAGTACGGGCCCGACCTATATCCGACTGCATCTGCTATGGGGTGGGGTACCACCCATGTATCTCCTGCTGATAACAGCTCCAAACTCAATTCCTTGACCATGGAAGTGGAGAAACTGATGAGATGTCTCCAAATGCTTATCACGCATGAACAGAGATGGCACCAAGGTTTCCAGTTAGTAGTACCCACCCTGGCTCCCAGTGTGGCCTCAAACCAGCTCAAACTCCAGAAAGTATGTTTTGCTATAATTGTGGGAAGGATAGGCACATGAAGAGGGAATGCTGGTCCCCAAATGACACTGACAAAGTTGCATATAGGCTACAAGGAGAGCTTTGGAGAACAAATCAGTGGTTAGAGGTGCACAAAATGATCCCAGTGAGGGCACCAAAAATGCTAACTCACGTCTTTTTGTAAGGCTGGTCTGTCTAGGCCGCCCGGCTACCGCCTCCAGACTGGTCCAGAATAGTGGGTCCCTCCATGGAGACCACATGTAAAGGTGAATGGAGGCTACAAGAGCTGTATTAGACAGTGGCTCCCAAGTGACAATTATGTTCCAGGATTGGTATCATGAAGCATTTGTCAGATGTACCCTTACAACCATTAGAAGGACTGCATGTATGGGGTTAAGTGAGAAGGCCTACCCCTATTCCGGTATATCCGGATTTGGCTGTCTCTCCCCACCTCCGTAGGCTGGAGTGGCGAACAAGTAGAGACCCCTAGCCTTGTGTGTCCCCCACTGACTGTATGATGGTGTCCTTTGTTGATTGGAACAAATGCTCATATGTTCGGAAGGCTGGCACAGTTATGTTATGAAAACAGGGGTCAAAGACTAGTAGAGCTTTAAGAGTTCCGCTTTAATTAGAAGGCCTCAGAGGCACAGAGAGATGCTGGAAAAATAGAACCAGAGGAACCGTCAGAATTGTATGGAAGAAGGATCCTGAGTCTCTGATCCTGGCGCCAAATGCCCAGTGTACCTAGAGAGGTCCATATCAGAAAGGATGTTAAGAATAAAATATTAATGTTGATGCACCGAGATGGAAAGAAGAAATTGCCAGAGGGACTGCTGGTCAAGCCTAGTATTTTGCCCGCTAGAGCCCATGAATATGCCAGAAGGGTAATGGTCCAAGTTCATAATGTGTCTGAAAGAGACATTCGTAAATAGAGGTTGCATCCTGGCTAATGTGCATTGTGCAGACACTGCAGTGCTACCCAGCAGCAAGAGTTCGAGGAAGAATGACAGAGTAACGCCCTGACTTGTTTGATTTCGCGACCCCGTGCCAGCTGAATGGAAAGTGAGGATCAGTGAGAAGCTGCCCAGAGAGACCAGGTGTTTTCTTTAAAGGAATGGGACGTAGGATGCGCAAGTGAGCTGAGCACAATATCCGGCTGCATGACTAAAAAGACCATTTCGTGGAGAGGTCTCGAGCCTGGCACCTGCTGGATATAGATGATGTGAGACTGCATCTGCAAGAGATGTTAGCTGGTGTAGATACAAGAATCTAGAAGCCCTTATGCTTCCCATTGTGGTAGTGAGCAAAAGAATGGGACAGTAAGGATGTACGGATTATCGACCTTAAACCGTCATGGACTATCCCTGATCAGTACACAATGCCCTGTATTCAGGATGCTTTGGACTGCCTAAACGGGAGCAAGTGGCTCCTGTGCTGATCTCCGCAGGGTACTACCAGATCCCTGGCGGTCTCTAGAGGACCTTGGAGAAGACAGCCTTTATCTGTCCGCTTGGCTTTATGAATTCATGAGGATGCCTCAAGGATTTCAGGTGCCGCGAGCCACTTTTCAACGATTGATGGAGCGGCAGGTGGGGAGAATGAACTTACTAGAGTGCCTGTATACCTAGATGATGTTATTGTGTTTGGCAGCTCACTGGAGAACATGAGAGCAGATTATTTAAGGTATTGGACCGACTGGAGGACTTTGGCCTTAAACTGTCCATTGATAAGTGTCAATTCTTTTCAAACATCAGTAAAGTATGGGACACATAGTATCCACTGAGGAATAGAGACTGACCTGGGCAGTTAAGGCCTTGACTACCTGGCCACAGCCCAAAAATCAAAAAAAGAATCGCAAAGATTCCGGGATTCTGTGGTTATTATCACAAGCTTCATCAAGGACTATTCAAGAGTGATCCCCTTTACTAACCTTATCCAAGGGTATCCCCCAACCCACAAAAAATACCAAAAGTCAGCGTCCCTCAAGACTGAACGAGTGTATTTTCATCCGAGTGAAGTATTTGGGGCCCGCTGGACTCCTGATTGTGAGACTGTTTTTCATGAGATCATATATCAACTTACCCATGCTCCAGTGCTGGCCTATGCCGATCCAAGAAAACCTTATGTCCTGCACACTGATGCTAGCTTGCAAGGGTTGGGGACTGTGTTGTACCAAGAGCACGAGAATGGCTCGAGACCAGTGGCCCTTGCCAGTAGAAGCCTGACCCCACCCGAAAAGAACTATCCTGTACATGTTAGAGTTCCTAGCTTTGAAGTGGGCTATTGTTGACCAATTCCATGAGTACTTGTATGGAGCTAAAATTACTAGTAAAAAACTGACAATAATCCTTTGACCTATGTGCAGACCTCAGCTAAGTTGGATGCCACTGGCCATAGGTGGCTTTCTGCATTATCTACATATGACTATGCTCTTGAATACCGAGCAGGTCTGAACCACATAGATGCTGATGCTCTCTCCGGAGGCCTGTTCCCCAGAATGATTGGGCCAGATTGGCAGAACCTGACATTCGTGGCAGTCTGCCGGAGGGTTTGACAGGGAGGAACAAATGTCCACGGACGCAGTGGACTGCATGGTGGATTGCTTGGGACCCTCTGAGAATTGCAGTATCCTGTCAACTATTGCCACTTTTCTGCACACAGACATTGGTGCACTGCCTCAGCTGGACAATGACAGTATTCTCGGCGGGTTCAATCCCGGCGATCCCATGATCAAAGCAGCTTTAGAAGCCCTCTATGCAGGAAAAGATGTCCAAATTACGCTCCACTGATTTGAGAACTGCACTGTTATACAAAGAAGGTCCTAAGTTGAAACTGATCAATAAACTGTTATACAGAGAAACAGTAGACAGAGGGGACAAGTAGACAAACAACAACTAGTGCTGCCTACTGCCTTTGAGACTCAGTACTGATGTCCTTTACAACCACATGGGGCACCTTTGGTATAGACAGAACACTTGACTTGGTGAAATCCAGATTTATTGGCCTAAGATGGGGTCTGATGTGGAGCAACACATTCGAATCTTGTAGTCGCTTCTTACAGAGGAAAGCTTTGACCCAGAGGGCTGCCTCTTGTTAACATCACCACCAGTGCACCCATGGAGCTGGTCTTGTTGATTTTCTGAGTTTGAGTCAGATCAAAGAAATATCAGTAATGTGCTGGTGGTCACTGACCATTTCACGAGATATGCCCAAGCTTTCCACCAAAAGACCAGAAAGCATCCACTGTGGCCAAAGTACTTGTAGAAAACTTTTTGTTCACTATGGCGCTCCACAAAGAATCCATTCTGATCAAGGGAGACTTTGAGAGTCGTCTGATCAAAGAGATGCTTTCTGTGGGGTGCGAAAGTCCAGAACCACTCCTTACCACCCCCAGGGGACCCACAGCCTGAACGCTTCTAACCGCAACTTTGCTAGATATGCTAGGCACCCTGCACCCAAAGGACAAGCCTAGATGGAGCTAACAAATTAGCACCTGGTACATGTTTATAACTGCACCAAAAGATGCCACTGGGTTCTCCCCTACCGCCTGATGTTTGGCAGAGAGCTCGACTCACGGTAGATGTGTTGGGGTCTCCTGAGGAGTTCCAGCTGACAGCTATTTACAGTATGTGCAAAAGTTAAAGGCCCAGCTAACTCATATGTACTCTAACTGGCTCAAACCATGGCTGCCAAAAGAAATCTGGCCAACAAAGAAAGGTATGATAAAAGGTGAAAGCACAGGAACTCCAGGAGGAGATCGGGTATGCTAAGAAATCTGAGACTGCATGGCAAACACAAGATTGCTGACAGATGGCACCACCTCCCTCACATTGTAGTGGGCAAACTAGATGATCTGCCAGTGTACAAAGTAAGGCCTGAGAATAATTCAAAGATGTAAAACAATGCATAGAAATCATTTACTGCCCATTAGACAAATCTTGATTGAGTCTGAGCCCCAGAAGATGGCCCTCTGGACCAGTGACTAGAGCTGCTGCTAAGAAAAGATCAAGAAAGTCTGCACCTACAGAAGCAAAGTTAAGGTGTTCCCTCCACAAGTCCCAGTTGAGCATGACTGTCAGTCCATATCAGAAGAAAGTGAGATTGACTTTGAATACTATCCTTCTTACGAACTGAGTCAATTGTTTCGGGGTAATCCCCTAGTCAATACTGGAGACGAAGCTGGGCCATCTGGACTGTCTAAGCCCCCAGCTTCATCCCTGGAGCCAATGCTCCCAGAAACTGAAGTGCAAAGCATCAGATCAGATGAAATGGAATCATTGTGCATGGTTGAACTGTTTGAGCTTTCAGGGGAGGAAAATGATGGACTGGGGCAGACTGGTGATACACCAGAACAAGAAGAGTATTTTGAGTGCCCTGACAGTCCACTGCCAGTGTCCGAAAGCTCTCATGCGAGTCAAATGTTGTGGACTCAGAAACTGTAACTCCTGGAGCTGAAAAGTGCCCCTAAGTTCTAGCCTCTCTACCCCCATGGAGACTCCTGACAAGTGAGGACAATGCTGAAAATGAGGCTCAGAGTGCAGAGACTGTAACAGTTCCCCTAGAAAGACTGGTCGAGCTGTAAAGCCTGTGGTGCACCTCAGTTATGATTCCCTTGGGAGGCCTGTGGACTTGCCTCTCAATGTTGTCCATAAAGGAGTGTATGTTCCCCGAGCTCATTGCCCAAACTGAACGTCAGTGCTAACTCCAGTTACTTGTGTTGCCCTTCAATATGGTGCCTTGCCCCGTCCAGCCCCAAGGTAACTGATAGGGAAGGGCCCCTCTCTTCAGGTTTCATGTACAAGAGGTATAACTTGAGTTATGGTACAATGTGTGTGTAATACTGTGTAAAGAGGACATACTGCAATGTTTCAGAAATGTGTTCTTGGTAAAATGATATATTGACTGATGATTACATGTGAACCTAATGCAAATGTATATGGTTGCAGTTGAAACTTATGGGGTACTTGCTTGACGCTGGACGCTGTCTTTCCAGGCCTGGAAGGGTATAACCCTGCAAATGGGGGTTCCCAAAAGACTTCCAGGAGCTTGCTTGAATGCTCCAAGCCTGAATGGTGTTCTGCGTTTAAGCCATTTATCTGTGAGTGTTTTTAGAGCCCCTGTACTGTCTCTTTAAGAGCTGTCTGCTTGCAGACATAATTAGTTTGAAGGGGGACTGTGTGTTTTTTGATTGAGTACCACTCGAGCTGCTGCCAATTCACTCCATTTTGCAGTCACTAGGAGTGCAAAGGAACCTATCTGAAAGATGTAACTGTTTGCAGAAATCATTTAGAGTAATAATGAAAATACAGTTTGTCTAACCTGCTTTCTTTTGCAGTCAGAACTGTGTTTGCCTAGTTCCCCATTCTAGTTTTGAACTGCTGAACTGGACCAATCAGTGTGGGTTAAGGTAGCTCTAAAATGGTGCCTTGGACGAATCAGAACTTGGACTCGTAATCTGAGCCAGCCACAAGAGGATTGTAAGGGCAGTGACTCTGGAAGATGTAGTTTGGACTTCGGCGCCTTTTTGGACCAACAGGGGCAGTCTATTGTGAGTGACAGCCAATCCAGCCAAGAACTGGGAGGAACTCAAAGGAAGTGCCTGGTTTTGTCTGCTGGAGTTTCAGTTGAGCTCTGGCAGTGAAGAGGGAAGGAGCCCTGTGCTTTTTGGTGCAGTTTTAGTCGGAAGCTGTGTAAGGCCCAGAGTTGCGGTCTGCAGCTTGTGTAACTGCTTGTTAGGACTGAATCCGCCCTGTGAAGAGAATCAAAGGATATCTGAAGAGTAGAAACCAGGCTCACCCTGTAGAAGACTGAGAAATTGCTGATGTGCACTCGGTCTGTCAGGAACTGAATCTGCTGTTTGTTCTCCCGGTATTGTGCAGTAATTGCGATCGGATAGAGAAGCAGCCTGCCTGGTATAGTACTTTCTTTTACCATATAAATGTGTGAGGAGGCTTGTGTAGCTCAAGTGAATCCTGCTGCCATTAAAGGACTTTCTCGCCTGTTACTGTTTACCATGTAAATGTGTGAGGAGGCTTGTGTAGCTCAAGTGAATCCTGCTGCCATTAAAGGACTTTTGCCTGTTGCAGTTTGTCATATAAATGTGTGAGGAGTCTCGTGAGCTCAAGAGTAGCCCTGCTGACGTTGAAGGACCCTATCTTATTTGGAGGTCGTGAGTACTAATTCAGGGTCGCCCCTGTTGAATTGCCACATTGAATCCAAATGGAATTATTGTACTGCTGACTGTTTAACTAATTTTCTTTTCTCTGTGTGAAAGGGCCCCACCAGCTGCCTCGGTTTGGACTAGCCACTAGGGCTTGGGTACCCAGGGACAGTAACTGGTAGGGATAGGCCTGTGCACAGAGCCATAGGTAGATGGGTAAAGTGATAAGCTAATTAACCTGATTTCCCTGTCCTTGTTATATCCCTAATAAATCAGAGCTGCTTGTTTCAGCAAAGTTATATTGCCTGAGGTATTTGTCTATGTTAAAGTATTGTACTGTGATTGTTGCACTGTATCTTATTTTACAGGGGGTCCCAGTGCCTGAACCAGTCCTGGGGGTAAGTGTATACTGTGAAGGTAATTCTGATATATTGTGTGGGCCACTAGTGGGAAGAAAGGGGGGTTGCAGTGTCCCAGAGGGCTGTGACCAAGTTAGTTTAACTATTGCAAACCCTGACCTCTGGGTGGAGGCACCCGCCATCGGATCCAGGCCCCTCAACCTGTTAGTAGCAAATCAGGCAGGGGTAGTAGCCCCTGGGATAGCGCCATCTAGGGGTTACACACACTAAGAAGCACAACGTATCTATACCCACGTCCTCCACTCAGACACTGGTGTATAATGTAGTCACAGTTACAATAGCCACCAAATTAAAACCCCAAGGCAACCGATATTTAGTGCACTTGGAGTGAGCACACTGAAGAGTCATTTTGCAGAAAGAGTAGCACATGGGTCAATACAAGGATGCTAGGAGAGAAGAAATAACACAGTTTTTTTTTTTTGCATCTCTCCAAACTGTACACATACTGTAAAGCCTCAATCCCAGTGCAAGGCACCATGGGTATGACAATCCAAGATCTGCATACCCATGATGCCTTGCACTGGGGCTGAGAGTTTAGAGCATGTGCAGTGACAGCACTAGGGATTTTAAAACATGAGTCAGATTAGACCAGCTGGTGTAAAAAATGTGGTTCCGAATGAGAAACAACTGGGTGAAAACCGAATCAAAAATACAGATTTCACCAGTACAGAAGCTAAAATGTGTGAGGAAAACAATAGTTTGCTGTTGGTCACTTTCCCATCTTACAGTTATCGGTACATACCAGGGGCTAGATTCTCAGGCATTCTGGGACTGAGTCCTACTTCGCAGCTGCCAGTGTGGAAAAAAATCTCTGTGCCTGCAGACGTTGCCATTTTCAGCCTGTGCTCTGCACAGAGTTGTACCATAAAATGGCTGCAAGCTGTTGTAAATCGTGGAGCTGACCATAAAATGGCTCCATTTTTGAAAATGCAACACATGTGGGAAAACCTGTGGTTCCGCAAGTGAAGACCTACTTGCACATGTTTTTCCCACACCTGCGCCAGTTTCGGGGGTGTTGAAAATCCATCCCCAGGTGCACTGCTCTGCACCCACTATCAAGTGGAAATTAGGTCAGTTCTGGGTAGGCTGCAACTTTTGTCCCCATCTAGCACTGTCCCTGAGTATGTGTGTGTGGTTTGGAAGGATACACACAAACCAGGCATACTCAAACACTAAGGGAAAAATATGTTCTCAAACTGATTTTACCCTTGTCTGTCCCAGCTTTGTGTTCTTACCACTCAGTCAAATGACGAAAGATGGAATATTATCTGACCCTGAACTGAAAGGGTCAAGAGTCAGATTTCAATGTACTAAACACATAACTAAGTTTCAGGACTCTAGTTCAGAAAATTTACAGATTTATGATATAAATTCATATCGTCACATGCAACACTACATGTTAGCCATTCTATGCATTGTCCTTTCCATCTTAGAAATAGAGAAATATAGAATTTGTTTGGCAGATAAGGACCTCTTGGCCCACACAATCTGCCTGTTTTTCCCTATCTGCAGTATCACTCCAGACCCTAATTAATCTCTGGCTCTTTTTCCCTTCCCCCCATTCTTTTCCACTAAGATCCTTTATGAACATTCCATGCTCTATTGAACCCCACCACCGCCTTGGCTGGTAGGCTGTTCCAGGAATCCACTACTCTTTCTGTGAAAAAGTACTTCCTCACATCTCTCCTGAATTTTCTCCCCCTTCTGCTCACAGCATGCCACCTTGTTCGTGTGCACCTTAGTTTTCTGAAAAACACTTTCCTTCTGTACCTTAATTACCCTTGTGAGGCATTTAAAGATCTCTATCCTATCCCCCTTTCCCTCCTCTCTTTCAGGGTGTACACATTGAGTTCCTTTAGTCTCTCCACATGGGGTTTTGGATGCAGACCCCGTACCATTTTAGGACAAAGCATATTCATGTTTTGTAGGCCTGTGTAACACATAGCTTTCCTGATCCAGGAATCAGCAGCTCAACTGTAAATTCACACATATTTCCCATTACCTTTAATATAATAATATATTAACATATTAAGTAGGGTCAGGTTTGACTGGATGGCCCATGCCTTTTTTTCCTGTCCTCAGCATTTTAGGTTTCTCTGTATTAAGATACATAAACACACCAGAGACTGTTAGGAGCAAACTAACCGACACGACTTGTAGAATGCAGCAGGCTGACGCTGGAAACAACAGCTACTGTCACCATCTAATTTGAAAAGTATCACTCGGCATTAGCAAACTCTGGTCTGCCACCGTGACCCTTCATCTTCTCCATCACAAGATGCCACTGAAGCTCCAGTGTGGCTGAGACATTTCATTAGTGACTCATTCCTTTCAAAAATGTTTGCAATTCTGTATTGCTTCTTCACATTCTCCCCCTTATCATCTGGCCTTGCTGTCTACCATTCTCACCTCTCTATGTTTTTTTTTTTACTACTTTCTGTCTATATTACATGCTTAATGAAGCCCCTCGTTTATATACTGGAGCTAATGATATACTATTTGTAATACATTTCAGGTCAGGTTAGTTATTATGAATTTAAAGTTGGAAAAATATTTGCATAAGTCGCAATGTCTGATAGATTTTAAGGTGGTATGCTAATGATGAATAGTCAATATTTAATGAAAAAATATTATGATACTGGAAATAGTGGGAGGGAATGTTCTATGGATTATTAGTGGCTAATACACATAACTGGGGGTAAGATTTGGGTTAAAAGAAAAAAATGAGGTTAAGTCATATTTCTTATTTTCATAACGGACAGATGGAAGTTTATCTTTTCTGAGTGACTTCTTTCAAGTAATAGAATAAAACAAACAACAGTGGCATTTGCATTGATAGTGCCTTTTATCCATTTGGTATCTCAATGCTTTTCACAAAAAGCGAAGAGTTGGATACTGGTGGTGCAGTAACTGCATGGTTAAAAATACAGCAATCATGAAATGTTTAATAACCCAAAAATGCTCTGGATTTAGGAGTTGGCAAGAGTTACTTCATTGCTCAAGGTAGGTGGCTTGTCTGCTGTTAGTAATTATTGCTCCACAGCTGTCCTATCTCATTTGAGTAAATTACCAGAGAAAATGTGTTTCTGTGCAGATCAATAATTCGCTGGTGCAGTGGGTAAGTATGTGGTAAGTAGGACAGCTGGTACTTGGATTGTGGTGTATGCTTGAGCAACATAATATTGTGATTACGCATGAATGGATGAGGTTTCTGGGAGCTTTTGGTAGCCTGTTACTATTTATTTATTTATTTATTGAAAATGTTTCACCAGGAGAGGCACACTGGGCAACAAGATACTCATCTCAAGGTGCGACCGGGGGGGGGTACAAGGGAGGAGGGTGTACATGAACAAGCAATAGATTGTACATTGGAGTCAAGCAATTCAAGCAATTGTTACATAGTTAAGGGTGGCTTTATAAACTTGCTACATGAAGAGAGAGACACTACATACATGTGCCATAAGGTGGGTGAAATTACATACTTGATTACACATCTAGAACCATACATACATGCATAAGTGCCTACTATCTAGTATTTAGTTTGGAGAATTATACAAAGAGTTGGCTGATAGAACTAGAAGCCTGGGCTTTGGGCCAGGGAGTGGTGACAAGTCTGAGTAGGATACGCAAGAAAGATGATTGGGTTGACTTGGGGAAGACGTTGTCAGGGAGATAAGCAGGGGGATAGCAGAAGTGCCGTGAGGGGCAAGTACATGGGTTGGTAGGGCAATTTATAATCCAGTCATTTTGGGCGAAGGCCAAGCCACTGGTCAGGCTGCATTAGGTGAGGAGGGAGAACGATGAGGAAGGGGAGACTCCAGGCAAGGGGAGGGGGAGGTCGGGGGGGCATGTACAGTTAGGCCACGTAGAAGTTATGAGGCAGAGGATGAGAGAGTGTTTGGAGGAAAATAGCGGATTTGGGCTGGCAGGTTGTTCCAGAGCTTAGGAAGAAGGTAAGAGAAAGCCGATTGGCCAGCTGAGGTCCTTCGGTGAGGGATTACTAATAGTCTGGAGTCAGTAGACCTGAGGACATGAGCAGGAGTTGGTGGGGAAGATAAGGAGGTGATGAGGTAGGGCGGAAGGGAACTGAGCCAGAAATTAGAAAAAAATTTAGCACTGTGAAGTAAGCGCCGGTTGCTCAGGGATGGACGGGCCAGTGAATGGAAGAGCTTGCAATGCTGGGTATGGGGGGGGGGCATCGAGGGCGAAACGGCAGAAAGCATTGAAAAGGGGGTCCAGTCTGGATAGGGTGGACTTGGGGGCAGAGCTGTAGACAACATCGCAGTAGTCGAAGGAAGGTAGAATCATTTTCAGGATGATTTCACGTCTCACAGGAAGTGGGAGACTAGTGCGGTTTCTATGGAGGGCGCAGAACTTAGGGCGCAGTTTTGACAGGATGGCGTCCACGTGTGAGGAAAAGGCGAGATGGCGGTCAAGCCAGACCTCCAGGTACCTAAAGGAGGGCACATCTTCTAGGACAGTGTTATCCAGGGTACGGAAGATCAGTGGGGATGTAAGTCTGGATAGTCTCTGTCTAGTGCCGAAAGTCATAGAGACTGTTTTCTTGGCATTTAGGGAGAGTTGGTTGGAGTTAAACCAGTGTTGTACCATGTTGAAGTCAGTCTGGAGATTAGAGGGGACTTCTTCATGGATCCGGCCGGATGTAAAGAGGACCGTGTCTTCTGCGTACATATGACTTGAGGTAGTAGAGCAAGTCTTTGGCAGATCATTTAGTAGGATGGACAAGAGAATGGGGCCAAGGACTGAGCCCTGGGGAATGCCGGTGGTAATAGGGAGCGGGGGAGAGGTGGAGTCAGCTATTTTTACAGATTGGGTTCTATTTAGTAGATAGGCTCTGAACCAATTAGTGGCCATCTCAGATAACTCAGCACCTGATAGGCAGGATAATAGGAGGGCGTGGGATACTGTATCGAAAGCTTTGGCTAAGTCGATGAAAATTGCGGATGTAATTTGTCCTTTGTCCATCCCTGAGAGGATGGAATCCATGAGTCTTAGTAGGGAGGTGATGGTGGTAGAGTGACTTTTTCTAAAACTGGACTGGAATGGAGTGAAGAAGTTGGTTTCACAGAGAAAGTGGGAGAGTTGAGATAGCACGAGGTGTTCCTGGAGTTTAGTGAGGGTGGGGAGGAGGGAGATGGGGCAGACGTTTGCAGCGGAGGTGGGGTCTCCTCCTTTAGGTAGTGGTAGAACAGTGGCATGTTTCCACTCCGTGGGGATTGATTCAGTGGTGAACGAGAGGTTTAGCAGGGCAGCGAGGGGAGTAGCTATGGCAGGGGCATATAGGAAGAGGAGTTTGTTGTCGAGACTGCTGGGAGATTTTCCTTTGGCGGGGTTCAGGGAGTGAAGGGCATCTAAGGTTTCGTTGGGAGAGATGTGTCTGAAGGAGAAAGGGTTCTGGCCAGGCGGTGGGGGGGGGGTAACTCTCCAGAGATTGGGCGGGGTTACTGATGGAAGGGAGTCCAAGAGGGTCGTTACACATGTAGTGAAGTAGAAATTGAACTCTGAGGCAATCGTCAGGGGGTCGGAGTGGAGAGTCCCGAGTCCCTTGGGAGAGAAGGAAGGGTGGGATTTGCTGTCGGGGGCAGAAAAGGGAGTGGATGACTTTCCAGAATTAGTAACGTGATTGGATTGAAGTCTCTGTGGCCTTTGATGCTCTGTTCCTGAGCTGCTACCATCCTTTTGAGTACCATAAGTACAGGGACCTCTTTAGGGAGGGTTCCACCCCTAAAGGTGCCACAGGATGGGAGGTCCTTTGGCTAAATGTACCTTAGGGAAGACACCCCAAAGGAGAGAGGTGAGCTGCCAGAAGAGGAAGGGAGGATGGTGGAAACAAAGCAACAGGCCTCGGAGCATGAACTGTAAATAGAGCGGTCAGTGGGAGGAGTGGCATGTGTTTCCTGGTGCCCTATGGAACCTAAGGCTCGCTCTGAAATTATTTTAATGCTCTTAATTTGCTCACCTGTGAACAACATGGATTTAGAAAAAAACATAATACTATCGCTGTCCTGGTGAGGTTCAAGGACTATGTGATATGTGCATTGCATTGGATAGGGGCTTACTCAATAGTGCAGTATTCGTAGTCCAGACCAAGGCATTTGACTTGGTTAACTATATTCGCCTGTAGATTCATTGTGCATCTTTTGTATCCAAATTCTGGTTCAGCTCCCTTCCCTTCTATCTTATATCCATTCTCTCCTCTCCTCCTTCTTCTTCCTACCTTCTCCACAACACTAATTCCCATTCTCTTTCTATTCCTTCTAGATCTACTGTTGGACAATCTGCTTTTTCTTACCGATTTCCTAAACTTTGGTCCTCCCTTCCCTTTTCTATTCATTCTGCCTCTTCTCATTTCTCTCTCTAAAGTCTCTTCTTTATGACTTTTGTTCTCCTGCCTGCAACTATGACCCTCTCCTCTTCTTATTCCTTTCTTTATACATATAACAGTGTGTTTTATTTTCTGATTGCATTCATTTATTAATTTGCCTCTAATTACTTACAATTATGCTTCATGTATTACTATATTACTGCAATTGACTTCTTATTTTAATCAATTTACTGTTTAGCTGTTTCCTTCTCCTTTCCCCCTGGGATGCATCTGGAATTTTTTTTTTTTTTTGAAATCTGGAAATTTTTGCATCTGGAAATGAGCTGTTCTCAGCTCAGTATGTCTTTCCTGGTTAACCTTTTACATAAATACATAAAAATAAATAGATGTTCATCTAATTTGGTACTATCTAGTAATGCCACAACTTATGTTCAGCATTATCTATCAAATCGCACTCAGCAAGTCTGTGTGGCCAACACTTTAGCTGAGTCCCCTTTTGTTTGGCAGGGAGTTCTTTGGGCTTCCCTTCTGGGATTTCTTCTATTTATGAATTCATTACCATCATCTTGTAACAGTGTTCATTCCCTGATGTATGCTGATGACTTGGTTCTCTACACATGCGAAAATTCAATTAACAGTATTTTTTCAAGCTTGGATGCATCTCTTTGTGCAACGGTGGCGGCTTAAACATAGATTTGTATTAAACACTAACAAAACCCTTCTGTTTGGTTTATAGACACATTTAAAAATGAGAAACAGTACCTGACAATTTTTTATTTGAATGGTGCTCCGAGAGAACAAATATCCTAGATATCAACATCTTGGTATCCACTTAGATAAAGGGTTATTTTACTGAGTATTTATCTTTCATTTCCAGGTTAATCCATCAGAAACTAGGAATGGTAAATAGGTTGAAACATTGTTTAACCTCAGAGACCAGGTTAAAGGATACCTACTGCAAATGGTGTTTGCTGCTGAAACGGTTTCCCAAACCGTCCAGTACAACTGTAAACAATTTGGACCAGTATTAAATAATAATAGTAATCATGTTTACCAATAATTTCATTATTGAATACAGTTTTGTAGGATTTGAAGAAAAAGTCCGGTTATAGGAAATGTTCTAAAAATCCTGCCCTCATTGGACCATAAGATTGCTGTGGACATTGCTACTTGATGATTTAAAAGAAAACTCCTGTTAGCAAAACTGCTTACCCCCCAAAACCCCACCCTCCAGTTAGGCTTTTTGCAGTAAAAAAAATGTAAGCATTTACAGTTACCTTATTTTAATCTTGTAAACTCTGTAGTCAGGCAACATGGCGGTTGCTTCATGGTGCGATCTCGTGTTAAGAGTGTGGCGTCACATTGCTCAGAAACACACAAGTGAGCGGTGTAGTGCTGCACTGTTACCACAAGATGGCGCCACACAGCACCTGCCATGTTGCCTGATAGCAGTGTTTATGAGACTAAAATAAAATAAGTTTGAACTCCGACACTTTTTTTTTTCAGCTCAAAAAGTCTAACTTGGGGGTGAGACTTTGGGGGGGGCAGTTTTGTTGAATAGGAGTTTTCCTTTAATAGCAGCAGGACATCTTCATGTGTAATATGAAAAATATATGGTGCCCTTTGCTTAATGTCCAAGATTTGCTACAGTTTATTAGTTTATGTTGCTTAATGATATTTAACTTGTGCGTTAGAGTCTGTTTTATCCTCTAGTTTTAGTTTTCCAAAAAGAAATACATCACGCTACAGCGTGTGGCCACCTCAGCAAGTCATATACAATTCAGAAACACAAAATGAGCTGATAGATTCAAGAGAAATAGGAACCCAAAATTACAGGTCTTAAAAGTAGAAAAGGGTAAAATACAATCATGCAAAGCCAATTTTTAGTTAGGAATATCTTCATTCTGTAGTGATGGCTGCAAGATAGAAACTAAATCAGTCAGTAGACCAGGCCAATTAAAATGTATTGGTCTGGTGGTAATAGATACAATGAATCAGAAATCTGCTATTTAAGACTCTGTCCAAGCATCCATTCATTAAATCATCTAGCAAAATGAATATCTAAAATTAGTAAATTGGATTGATGACAACTCAAGAAGAAAGTGTCCAAACATTTCATAATGAGCAGAATCAGGATTACCTGGCTAGGAAGGTAACTGTGCATCTGTAACTGGTCCACCTGCAGTGATCTCATCACCTGCTGACCTGGCCCACATCAAAGACATGAGTTTTATGCATGTAAATGCTTGTAGCCTTCTAAAGAAATTTGCTTCTATTCAGGCCTGAGTTTGCCATTCAAAGCCAGATGTCCTGGTGATCTCCGAGTCCTGGTTTAAACCATCCACCAAAGACTCAGAGGTAAACATCCCATCTTATAACTTATTTAGATCTGACAGGCAGTCTAGAGCTGGTGGAGCAGCTATCTGTGTTCATGATAAATTCTCCACTTCTGTCATAGACTCCACCTCAATACCCAAGGAGCATGAAAGCCTGACCCTTAAGGTTGAGCTGTCCTCCTCCACTTCATTCTATGTCATAAAAAAGCATCTATCCTAAATAGATACTTCTGCTCAGTATTTACTGAGGAGAAGATAGGGCAGGGCTCACAGCTCAGCACCATGGACACGGGGGGAGGAAGGTGTGCACTAGTCTCTTCACAAAAGAAAGGACCCTACAAGAGCTCGCTAAACTCAGTGTGGACAAGGCAATGGGACCTGATGGCATACATTCCAGGGTACTAAAGGAGCTAAGGGTGGAACAAGCAGAGCCATTATCAGAACTGTTTAGTGAGTCTCTGAGCACAGGAGGGGTTTCCCAGAAAACTGAAGAAGGGCTCATGTGATCCCGCTCTACAAGAGTGGTAGCAGGGAGGAGGCAGGGAACTACAGACCAGTCAGTCTTGCCTCAGTAGTGGACATGATTATGGAGGCAGTCCTTAAGGAAAGGATAGTACAACACCTGGAATCCATAGGAGCACAGGATCCAAGACAGCATGTGTTTACAAAAGGAAGGTCCTGTCAAACTAATCTCATGGATTTCTTGACTGGGTAACAGAGTGGTGGACCAAGGGGGAGCAGTTGATGTAAGCCTACACTTGGCTTCAGCAAAGCTTTCGATACTGTTCCACATAGAAGATTGATTAATAAGCTGGGTAGGCTCAGTGTGGGTCAGAAGTTTGTCAAGTGAGTGGCAAACTGGTTGTGAGCAGAAAACAGAGAGTGGTGGTAAATGGTATACAGTCAGAAGAGATGCAAGTCACAAGTGGGGTACCTCAGGAATCAGTCCTGGGGCCAGTCCTCTTCAATATCTTCATCAGTGACATTGTAGATGGACTGGAGGGTAAGGTTTGTCTGTTTGCAGATGACACCAAGATCTGCAACAGAGTAGATGATCAGATGGGGTGGGCAGAATGAGAAGAGATCTGGATAAACTGGCAAAATGGTCAGAAGAGTGGCAACTGGGGTTTAACATCAAAGAATGCAAGATCATGCACATAGGAAGAAAACCTGAAGCCACCTATAGGTTGGGAGGGAGTTGCTGGCAATCACAAGGGAAGAAAGAGACTTGGACATCATCATCACAGATGACCTGAAATCATCCAAGCGGACCACTAAAGCAGTAGGTAAGGCTAAGGGGATGTTGGGGTGTACTAGTAGGGGTATCATAAGTCGTAAGAGGGAGGTAATAATCCCTTTTTACAAGACACTGGTTAGGCCCCATCTGGAGTACTGCATGCAGTACTGGAGGCCACACCTTCACAAGGACATTAGCAAAATGGAGGCAGTCCAGCGAAGGCAACCAAAATGGTGCAGGGACTGCGTCAGAAAACATAAGAGGACAGATTAACGGGGCTCAATATGTATACTCTAGAGCAAAGGAGGGAGTGATTGAAACATTCAAACACCTTAAGGGCAATAACAAGGTGAAAGAGTCTAACATGTTTCAATATAAGAAAAATAGCAGAACAAGAGGACACAGCATGAGATTAGAAGGAGACAGATTAAGGGGTAATGTGAGGAAGTTCTTTTTCACAGAAAGGGTGGTGGATGTATGGAACAGCCTACCTCAGGAAGTGGTGGATATGAATACAGTGCAGGGCTTCAAACAGGCATGGGATAGGCATAAGGGAGCAATACAGATGAGTATGAATAGCTTGGCCATTGGCAGGGCAAAGGCCGATGGCACATTCATAAGGTAGAAAAAGAAATGAGCAAACTGGATGGGCCTTGCGGCCCTTATCTGCTGTCAACTTCTGTGTTTTTATGTTTCAGTGGGGCTGCAGGTTCTGGATCACCTGAGCAGGTTACTGGGCTCACTACCATCGGAAGTCATCATCTTGGGAGACTTTAACCTTGATTGGTTCTCCAGTGTCTCTAAACCAGTTAAAGACATATGTGACACATTTGGACTACCTCTACTTATATCTGAGGTGCCATGTCCAAATAAGTGTAATCCAGACAAAAGTACCCTTTTGGACCTCATCTTAGTTCGTAAACCCTACCTGTTTTCGCATGCTGGTGTGTTCTTCTCTGACATCAGTGATCACTGCTACATTGCTTGTGTGAGGTTGATGTCTAAACATACCTCAACATCTAAATACACCTTCAAGCGGAGCTGACATAACTTTGACCTTCAAGCATTTCTTGCTGATGTGCAGTATTCTATGAACTGGCAGAACTTCTACCTTGCCAAAACAGTGAACATGGCCTATGACATCTTCCAGGAAACTGTGCTTGGGGCAATCAACAAACATGCTCCCCCTGATTAAAACTTGCACCAAGAATACTTCTTGCCCGTGGTTCACGGCTGAACTGAAGGCTGCCTTACTAAGCCAAGATTTACTCTGGAAAAATGCTCAGAGAACTAACACTCCAGCTGATTGAACAGAGTTTAGGAAGGCTAGGAACCTGTGTACAAAGATGGTTAGGGAAGTAAAGCCCATTTACTACCGTGTAGAACTTGACTCTTCCTCCAAGAATTCCATAAAATTTTGGAGAACCTTCAAGGAAATCGAAGGGCACAAGTCAGCTAACTCCCTTCCTACCAAAATCTCTTCGGGAGGTTCCACCTTCACTGATAAACCGACAATCCTTGACTTGCTCAACAATCACTTTGCCACAGCAGGGCTAGCCTTCGACGTATCCCCTGCTAATAACCTATGTTTACAGCTCGGGGTGCAGGACCCAGCCACTAGGACTGCTGATTCCCCTATGTACACCCAGCATTCTCCTTCCAGCCTATAACCCTGAAAGAAGTAGAAGAACTTTTGCTATAGCTGGATACTAGAAAGAGTGCAGGGCAGACCTCATAGATGCATACTTTTTAAAACTCGGTTACCACATATTAGCTGTGCCTATTACACATCTTTTTAATCTTTCACTTTCTCAGGGTAATCTCCCACCTATATGGAAGACCGCACAAGTTATCCCACTGTTCAGATCTGGTGATCCTAGTGATCTAAATGACTATAGGCCAATTTCTTTATTCCCGAGCTTTTCTGAAATGTCGGAAAAAATAGTGAGCACACAGCTCAGAGGCTGTCTGGAATCTTCAAATCTGCTCAGTCCTTGGCAATCAGGTTTCAGGCCATGTTATAGCATGATTTCAGCTCTCGCAAAGGTAACTAATGATTGGCAGGGTGCATTAGATGCCAAGAACTTTGTGTGTGCGATATTCCTTGACCTATGCAAGGCATTAGACACAGTTGATCATGTTCTGATTTTAGTTGCTCTCCGTAAGTTTGGCATAGATTTCACCTTCCCAAAGTGGTTCTACAACTACCTCTCTGGTCGTCAACAGCAAGTAAAAGTAGAAGGTGAATTATCACCGTTGAAGCCATTGATCAGTGGGGTACCACAGGGCTCTATACTGGGACCCTTGCTGTTCACACTCTACATTAACAATATTGATACTGAAATCAAATCTGCCAAGATGCATCTTTTTGCAGATGATACGGTTTTATACATACAGTGGCGTGAAAAAGTATTTGCCCCCTTCCTGATTTTCTCTATTATTGCATATTTGTCACACTGGATGTTTTCAGATCTTTAGAGAAAATGTAATATTAGATAAAGGGAACCTGAGTGAACAAATAACACTTGTTTTTTTTTTAAATTTCACTTATTTAATGAAAAAAAGTTAACCAACACCAACTGGCACTGTGTGAAAAAGTAATTGCCCTTTACACTTAATAACTGGTTATGCCACATTTAGCTGCAATGACTGCAACCAAACACTTCCTATAATTCAATATCAGTCTTTCACATCACTGTGAGTAATTTTAACCCACTCTTCCTCACGGAACTGCTTTAATTCAGTAACATTTGGTAGGTTTTCGAGCATGACCTGCTCGTTTCAGGTCCTCGCAACATCTCTATTGGGTTTAAGTCTGGACTTTGACTAAGCCACTCCAAAACTTTAATTTTACTTCTTTTTAGCCATTCTGATGTGGACTTGCTTTTGTGTTTTGGATCATTGTCTTGCTGCATGGCCCAACTACGCTTCAGCTTCAGCTGAGGAAGGATGACCGGACATTTTCCTTAAGAATTTTCGGTACAGAGCAGAATTCATGGTTCCTTTAATTATGGCAAGTCATCCAGGTCCTTAGGCAGCAAAGCATCCCCACACCATCACACTACCACCACCATGTTTGACTGTTGGTATGGTGTTCTTACTGTGGAATGCTGTGTTTGCTTCATAAAGACATTATGGGATCCATGTCATCCAAAAGTTCCACTTTGGACTCATCTGTCCATAGAACATTTTCCCAAAAGGCTTGTGGATCATCCAGGTGCTTCTTGGCAAATGAGAAACTGAGCATTTATGTTCTTCTTGGTTAGCAGTGGTTTTCATGCTACTCATGAAACCCATTTTGCCCAGTCTCTTTCTGATTGTGAGTCATGAACATTGACCTTAGCTGAGGCAAGAGAAGCCTGCAGTTCTTTGGATGTTGTTTTAGGATCCTTTGAGACTTCCTGAATGATTTCACGCTGCGCCCTTGGAGGGTAATTTTGGAAGGCCGCCCACTCCTGGGAAGATTCACTACTGTTCCAAGTGTTCTCCATTTGAGATTATGGCTCTCACTGTGGTTCGATGGAGTCCCAGAGCCTTAGAAATAGCTTTGTAACCCTTTCCAGACTGATAGAGGGCAAAAAATTTTTTTCTGATCTTTTCAGGAACTTCCTTTGATCATGGCATAATGTGCTTGTTGAATCTTTGTGCTGGCAACGTGACTCTGATGGTAAGGGTCAAAATAAGTGAGATTTATATTGAGCAAGGCTGGCTGTAATCAAGCCTGGCTGTGTTCAAGCAGCTGACTCTAATTATCCCTTTAATTGGGTTGATTTAACTAGGGGGCAATTACTTTTTCACACAGTGCCCGTTGATGTTGGTTAACTTTTTTCATTAAATAAATGAAATAAGTAAAAAAAAAAAAAGTGTTATTTGTTCACTCAGGTTCCCTTTATCTAATATTATATTTTGTCTAAAGACCTGAAAACATCCAGTGTGACAAATATGCAATAATAGAGAAAATCAGGAAGGGGGCAAATACTTTTTCACGCCACTGTAAATAGAACTACCCCAGAATCCACCTGCTTGGATCTCCAATGGGATTTTGATAAACTGCAACTGAACTTACTAAACCAGAAGCTTTTTCTGAATGCAAAAAGAACCAAGGTCATGCTCTTCTCACCCTTTTCAATGCTGCAAACCCTGCCTCCATTGGTGCCATGCCACAGATCACCACTCTCTCAGGTGAATCCCTAGATTTCGTAAATGAATTCAAATACTTGGGGGGTCTGGGTAGACCACAAACTTTCCTTCCTTGTTGACATTGAGGAACTGACAAAAAAGCTTAAAAAGAGACTGGGCATATTTTTCAGAATAAAGCATCTACTTACTCAGGACGCCAAAAAAAGGCTGGTTCAAACAACCTTCCTTCCTATTCTGGAGTACGCTGATTTTATATATGGCCAAGGCCCTTCATCTGCATTAGCCAAACTGGATACCATGTACCATTAGTTTTATTGCTGCTGTGCCATACTCCATTCACCACTGCGCCCTCTATGCACTAGCAGGTTGGTCATCCCTTACAGAAGACAAAGAAATGTGGCACTCTGGGCATTCAAAGCACTCTCTAAGAAACTGCCGCAGTACATGTCAGAGTGTTTACCTTTATGTACAGTAGGGAAATATGTCCTGAGAAGTACTTCTTTTATCTCTCTAAAAATACCCAAGGTTAAATCAGTCAAGGAGTCATGCAACTGCTTCCACTGATTCTTGACTTAGGCCAGTTGTTAACAGACACCCCTTACTCATGTGTCCCTGTTTTCTCCCAATCTTACCTTTCCTCCTGTTGCACTCCACTTTCCTTATTAAGTGACCCTGCTTGAACTGTTACAGTCATTTTGTATTTAGTCATTACAATTTGCCTTATACAGCTAGTGTCATGATTCTGCTGCCTTACATAAGTTCCTTGTAACCTTATGCATTGCTGTATATGTGTGCTTGTAACCTTACTGTGTGTATTGATTATGCTCCATTGTTGTACATCTTTGTCTTGTATTGTATACAGTGACTTGCCCAGGTCCACCTTGAAAATGAGTTTTCTCAAAGGTGTTTTGCCTGGTAAAATAAAGATTTTGACTGATTGATTTATAACTTGAATCTAAGGAGGGACAGACACCAACAAAACCCCATCTGTTTGGTGGCACAGGATGGTCATTTTATTTCACATGACAGTTGAAAAGATCATAGACAAAAACTGGGAGCACCCTGAACTTAAGCTCCCCAGCACAAAACATTCCTCAAAACTGCACACTGTCTTATTAAAAATGGATCATGGGGCCAGCCGACCGACGCAGCAGTTGGATTTCCATCTGCGACGCCCAACAACCGGTTCAGGAATGGACCGGGTTGCTAAGAACGGCCGGGAGAAGGCTGGAGCGCCCAGCAATGACTCACCTTCTGGGGAGGGTGGGCTATGCCCGGCACTTGCTGGCCCCTAGCAGAGGCTGGGGACATGGCACAACATCAGGCCTTGATGTCTAGGGGGAGTGGCAGATGTCTGCGCGTGGCATGATGACGGTGGCACGCCACTCCTCGGGGAGAAAACAGGAAAATGGTGCCTTGTTTGGGTTGGATGATGGCCTCCCGGAACTTCACCACGGAACTCCCGGACCCTCATTGCCACCTCAGCAGCACCCAGGAGCATTTGGATAGCCGTATAAGCTCTTCCACTATGAAGGTAAGGGACCCACTCGATGAAGGGATACATCAGGGTGACCTGGGCTGGCTGCGATATGAGGTGGTGGGATCGGGGGTTGCCGAGTGAGGTACATGCGGGGCCTGAAGGAGAGACCAGGCTAAGATGCAGGGGGAGTGAAAAAGAAATAATGCAAAAAAAAAGGATCATGAAATACTTCTCAAAACTGTATAGTGTCTTATTAAAAATAGAAAGGAGGCCCCTAGCAATCAAGCATGGTTCTCCTCCCTGGTTAAAGATACTATGCCTTTATCAGAGGGGACTGCTGCCCTGAAAGATTTGGTGGATCAGTGCATGGTGGGCCTTAAAGCAATTTTCCAGTATCAAAGAAATCAGTTTAAAGTATATTATTCAGATATAATTTAACATACATTTCATTTTTTTATATTTAAAGCAGCTGTGCATAGGGATGTCATGGTGTCATAACATGGTATTAGAAATCATAGTATTGATAGGTTCCACCAAGTCAGTTTGACATCAAGGACGTCGACCGACTCCACATCGATAACAAACTGCCAGTAGCAAACACATTGCCTGACAATCGTGCCGACCAACCGCTATTGCAGCAATGCACCAGGGCACATCCCGGCTGCTTTGCCCCCCCTGAAAATTAATATAATCACCCTCCAGGTTGGAGGTGTATGGGGGAGAAAAAAAGCACAAAACTCCTGGGGCAGCTAGACGGAATGACTGTTGATCGGGTTGCAGCACCGACATTGCGTCACTGTAGGGATTTTGCTGCAGCGACGGCACACCGTATTGATACCGTGACTGACTTCTGATCCAGCTCTGCCAATTGTGCAAGAAGATGAAGCCACTTCTATAGCTGGCCCATGGTTCATGGTATATTGCAGTTTTCAGACCTTTCAACTCATTTGGGGGCTGTATATAGGAAGAACTGCCCCTTCTACACCAACTGTCCCTGACACAAGAGTTTGAGGAGAGAATATTTTGTACAAAAATGACTACTACAGCAGTACCTCAGCAGCATTATGTGTCACGGTTATCATGGTGTCGAAATTTAATACCAAGACATTCCTAGCAGTGTAACAAAATTGTTTTCCAAAAAGCAAGTTTCCAGCTACAGTTAAAAGTAAATGTCCAGGTTAAAATACCTCTTACGTTAGTGTGAGGCCATCCACAATTAGGCTTTTTGCTTAAAAAATTACATTTTACCTGCTTGGGTGTTGGAGTTCTTTCATTTTATCTGCTTGTTTCTGAAGTCCCTCCCACAGGTAATTTGTAGATGGCATCTCTACTGATGCATTCTGGAACCTCCCGTGGCTGACATCACATCCAGGGATCAGCCACGGGAGAATGTATAGTATTTATTAATAGACAAAGCTATTAATAGCTTTGGTTTGTTCTTCATCGGTCCCAATGCCATACCGAGACTAAGTATAGACTGGGCAAGGTACATGCATACCCCGATGTCTCACCGCAGACACAGGCATGTAGAAGATGATTTTTTACAATACTTAGAAGAAGTACAAGATATTGGGGGAATACTGAAAGTATTGTATCGCTGTATGGTACTTGTGATTGTGGATCAAACTAAAAAATATATATATATTTTTTGACATGGACCAACCAAATGGATTTCTTTAAAACTTTTGAAGAGACCATGACAAACCCAAATCCAATAGTTCTGATTCAGGATCAGAACAAATATTTCTATAATTACAGCGAGACCAGCTATCTATACATCAAGTCCAGTTGAAGCTGATACATTTGCATCACCTCCTAACTTAACTTCTGTCCCTGACACTAAATTGGACCCTGACGTAGCTCTGCCAACTGTGCAAGAAGACGAAGCCACCTCTACAGTTGGCCCTGATTAGCCTGTGTCTCTTGCATTTACTCCTGTAAGGGCTGAATCATTTGCAGTGTCTAAAGGTCTTTTATCTACTTTAGAAGAACTACTGATATGAACAAACAATAGACTTATGCCATGAGTAGTTACTTAAAATATTCTGTTCAGCCGATATCTCCGAAATAGAAGACTTTCTGTACTTTTGTACAGATTTGAATTAAAGCTCTTGCTGTGAGAGCAGATTAGAATGTCATTTAAACTTTAACAAAAAGAAATTATTTTCAGGAAAAAGACTTTCATATTTAGACTATTTAATGAATACTTATATCAGACTCTTTTCAATTTAAAAGGACTATAGACTTACGTTGACACAGATATGATAGAAATGATACATTCTAACACCTTGAACCCTATTTGGTCACTGGCGACTCTCCCGCCTCCCGTTCCTCTGCTTATTATGCCCATGTGCCTGTCCCATGCATGTTTGAAGTTCCCCACTGTTTTCGTCCCATGACCTCTTCTGGCAGGCTTTTTCAGGCATCCACCACCCTTTCTGTGAAGTAGTATTTTCTCACAGCCCTCATAAACTTCCCTCCCTTTAGCTTCATTGAACGCCCCTGTGTTCTGGTGCTTTTCCTCCTCTGAAAGAGACTCTCCACTTGCACCTTGTTCACCCCTGTGAGGTACTCATAGGTCTCAATCATGTCCCCTCTTACGCTCCCTCCTCCAGGGAGTACCTATCGAGATCATGCAGCCTCTCCTCATATGGCTTCCTGTACAACCCCTGCACCATTTTGGTAGCCCTCCTCTGGACTGCCTCCACCCTGTCAATGTCCTTACAGAGGTGTGGCCTCCAGGACTGGACACAGTACTCTAGTTGGAGTCTCACTAGTGGGCCATACAGTTGTAACACCACCTCCCTTCTCCTGCTAGAAATCCCCCTCTGTACGCACCCCGATATTCCACTAGCCTTGCCTCTACTGCCTTGTCACACTGCCCTGCCTCCTTGAGATCACCAGATATGATTACCTGAAGGTCCTTTTCTGGCTAGAACTTACAACGTTCCATCTTTTGGTCTCAGAGGTGAGTGCACTACCTACTGAGCCACTGACAACTGCTAAAGTAGTAGAGTGTTCTAATCAGCCCACAGTCACTCACATTTATGAATCAGCAGTCAGTATCCAACTGATAAATAACTACTGAGTTTCTAATATTCTGAGTTTGTTCCTTTTTTAATAAAAGGTTTGAGCCTGATTCAGGTATAGTTGTTAAAAATAGCACAGAAATCCCTTAAGCACATATAGCTACCTGCAACTCAAGCGTTTGAGTTTGACATTTCTATTTTTCTCTCAGCATATGCCTACTCTGACAGTTTTTACTGATAAAGTCAAATTATGTCCTATTCTATTTTGATCTGTTCTGCTCTTGGTTTAAGAATAAAAGGTTATATTATTATAGTTAGAGAAATCCTCAAGTGAAGACAGCCTAAATTGTTGCACATGGTAGAGTCAGTTAGAAATACATCAGAATTGGGTTTCATACTAACAACACAGTATGTACACTACTAGGCTTGGTTCAGAGGTCATATCACGGCTATTATTTGTTTGTTTATTTGAAATTAGTCTAACTGGGATAACCCCATGAGATGTAGCATCTAGTTTTCATGGGGGTCCTAGGGAGATAGCAGCAGTGAACAGGTTAATATAGTCCAGCAACAATAGCTACTTACAGGCTAAAATACACAAGGCAAAAAACAAACAAACAATCTGTAATTTAATTGTACATCCTAACAGTAATTAAAACAAGCTAACATCGTGGGTTTGCAGCATAAAAAGAGCAAGAGCATTGTTATGCAACGTGATCCTGAACCAGGAGATGATGATACTGAACCTAAACAAATATCGGGAACTCTAAGATGGCAGGAAAGACTGGACTTGAACACTTGAATGCTAGAAGCATTCCTCAGCTGGGGAGGGAGTTTGTTCCAGGTGTCTGGCATACTAGTTATGAGGTGTATTCATAGATCAGCAGATCAGAGTTCATGTTATTTGGTTTAGGGCTAGGACATCCAAATATTGTAAATTCTGAACCAAACACCAAACCTTTTGAGACAAGAAAAGGAAATAAAAAAACATCAAAAACATTTTTAAAAGGAGGACAAAAAGGCTGCCCTTGAGTTTCAGGTGGACATTGTGGTGTATATTACAAGTCCACTCTATAGGGCAACTCTGAGTAAAGGTGCAGTTTGCAACAGTGAGCATGTTCAGGTAGAAGGTCACTCTCACAACACAGCAGAACTGAAGGCCACACAGGGTTGGTCACAACAGTTCCAAAACTTGTAGATGGAGGCCACAGGAATTCATCAGTGTTATCATCCCCATCTGTGGTCATTGACGTTAGTGGAGAACTACGGACCAGCAGTAAGAGTGTAGCAGTACGCTACATTATTTGTGCTTGTTGCAGTTAGTTATACTTATTGCCAGATTAACATTATATCATTAGCTTTTTTAATTTGTTTGAGTTGGGGGGTCTCTGTCCCCCCATTTAAAATAAAAAAATGGCGGTGTGGAAGGGCACAGCCCCCAACTTAAACAAATTAGAAAAAAAAACATTGCAACCACACCAGCTAAACATAACTAACACACACAGTGTAGTGTATGCTATTAACTAGGGGTGCTCAGACGAGCCAAAATCCATTTTCGTTAAGATTTTTTTAGGATTTTGGAAAATCCGATTCCAAATTAAAATCCTAAAACACCTAGCAATTCCAAAAATCCTAATCCTAAAAACAAATTGGAATCTGTTAAATTGGATTCTGTTCATGGATTCTGAGCAGCCCTTCTATTGATGCTGATCCATAGTCCTCCACCGACAACGAGTCGATGTGGTTACTCCAAAGCTAAAATGTGTGTGTAACCCCCCTGCAAATGGGGGTTCCCAAAAGACTTCCAGGAGCTTGCTTGAATGCTCCAAGCCTGAATGGTGTTTGGCGTTTAAGCCATTTATCAGTGAGTGTTTTTAGAACCTCTGGTACTGTCTCTTTAAGAGCTGTCTGCTTGCAGACATAATTAGTTTGTATGGGGGACTGTGTGTTTCTTTGATTGAGTACCACTCGAGCTGCTGCCAATTCACTTCATTTTGCAGTCACTAGGAGTGCAAGGGAACCTATCTGAAAGATGTAACTGTTTGCCAGAAATTATTTAGAGTAATAATGAAATTACAGTTTGTCTAACCTGCTTTCTTTGCAGTCAGAACTGTGTCTGCTAGTTCCCCATTCTAGTTTTGAACTGCTGAACTGGACCAATCAGTGTGGGGTAAGCTAGCTCTAAAATGGTGCCTTGGGCGAATCAGAACTTGGACTCATAATCTGAGCCAGCCACAAGAGGATTGTATGGGCAGTGACTCTGGGAGATGTAGTTTAGACTTCAGTGCCTTTTGGACCAACAGCAGCAGTCTATTGTGAGTGACAGCCAATCCAGTCAAGAACTGGGAGGAACTCAAAGGAAGTGCCGGTTTTGTCGGTTGGAGTTCAGTTGAGCTTTGGCAGTGAAGAAGGAAGGAGCCCTGTGCTTTTCAGTGTGCAGTTTTAGTCAAAAAGCGTGTGTAGGCCCAGAGTTCCGGTCTGCAGCTTGTGTAACAGCTTGTTAGGACTGAATCCGTCCTGTGAAAAGAATCAAGGATCTCTGAAGGTAGAAACCAGGCTCACCCTTTAGAAGACTGGAGGAATTGCTGAAAATTGCACTCGGTCTGTCAGGAACTGAATCTGCTGTGTGTTCTCCGGGTATTGTGCAGTAATTGCGATCGGGATACAGATGCAGCCTGCCTGGTATAGTGCTTTCTTTATATGGATGTGTGAAGAGGTTTGTGTACCTCAAGTGAGCCCTGCTGACATTGAAGGACCCTATCTTATTTGGAGGTCGTGAGTACTAATTCAGGTCGCTCCTGTTGAATTGCCACATTAAATCCAAATGGAATTACTGTACTGCTGACTGTTTAATTCTCCTTTTCTCTGTGTGAAGGGCCCTACCAGCTGCCACGGTTTGGACTAGCCACTAGGGCTTAGTACCCAGGACAGTAACTGATAGGGATAGGCCTGTGCACAGAGCCATAGGTAGATTATTAGAGTGAAAAGCTAATTAACCTGATTTCCCCTGTCCTTGTTATATCCCTAAATAAATCAGAGCTGCTTGTTTCAGCAAAGTTATACTGCCTGAGGTATTTGTCTATGTTAAAGTACTGTACTGTGATTGTTGCACTGTATCTCATTTCACAGGAGGTCCCAGTGCGGAACCAGACCTGGGGTAGTGTATACTGTGAAGGTAATTCTGATATATTGTGTGGGCCACTAGTGGGAAGAAGGGGGTTGCAGTGTCCCAGAGGGCTGTGACCAAGTTAGTTTAACTATTGCAAACCCTGACCTCTGGGTGGAGGCACCCGCCATTGGATCCAGGCCCCTCAACCTGTTAGTGGCAAATCAGGCAGGGTAGTAGCCCCTGGGATAAGCGCCATCTAGGGGTTACATCATGGAGGCTCACCGCTGGGATTGTGTGTCCTCTGTGGCGTATTTACGAACCACTGTTAAGAAAAAAATGGGTACCCGACAGAAGTGGCTGTGCACCGGCTGGTGGAGTGGTGTACTGGGAGGAGATCGACCCCCAAATGCTATGCTTATCCTGGACATCCCCTGGGTATCAATACGGACACTGTGCAGGAGTACTTTCCAAGGTGGAAGGTTTACTAAACCCTGTGGTGGTGAGTCGGCATGCTAATCTGCTCACCCACACTTTCCTGGCCCTAGTAGAGTTTAAGGATCCCATAGATAGCTCCAAAGTGCCACAGACCATTCCCCAGAGGAGCCCTCACTGCTTGGAGATGATAACTAAGGACAGTAAAGACCGGGGATCACCTCACCACTATCTGAAACTTTTGAGGAGAAATTTGCTGAATGGTTGCTGGGAGAGGGAAAACTGTGGGAGGACTTGAAGAAACTATCTTGCCACCTGGGGTGTTCCTCCCCAACACCCTCTCCTGCTCCAGTGCCCGTAATGGTGGCTGAACCAAAGCAGACTCCCTATTTCTGCACCTGCCATTAGTCACGACTCTTACCGAAGGTTGAGGATCTTCTGGCACCCTCCCACCCCCAAGGAGGATGACTGGGAGACCTGGATAGACTATGTTGCCCCAAGTGCTAGAGTGGCAATGCTCGGAAGGCCCAGCGAAAGAGGGTTAGTGAGCCTCGAGGTCCTGCCCTGGCTTCCATCCGTGCTAAACGGGCCAGTAACCCTGAAGCGACTGCACAGGCCTATCTTGAGGCCTTGGAGAATGTGTATGGGAGCCCAGATTCTGATGAGGACCTATGGTGGAGAGTAAGAAACGCACAACAGTACCAAGGGGAGTTGTTGTCTGTGTATGTATCTCGGCTGGAAAAATTGTTGCAAGAATGCCTCAGAAAGGGTAGTTTGCCAGCGATTGAACTGGACCGAACCAGGCTGGACAGAATCCTTAAGTCTGCCCCTCTCAGAACTGCTGTTGCTTCCAGTTCGCCTGGCAAATCGACTGGAATCCCCACCTCCTATGATGAGTTAATGAGAGAAATTCGAGGAGTTGAGAAAAGGCGACCTCGGAGGTACCTGCACCAACAGCTGTGGCGACAACGAGTGACTGAGGGTGACCCATCAAGTGAAGTTCAGGGGCAGAGGTTGACAGTCAATGAGTGCTCTGACAAGGAAAAAGATATGCCACAATGGGGCGAACTGTTGAGAGAGATCCGGGAATTCAAAACAGTCCCTTTATGAAGGCCGCCTGCAAGTGCGGCCCTGACCTATATCGACTGCATCTGCTATGGGGTGGGGTACCCACCCATGTATCTCCTGCTGATAACAGCTCCAAACTCAATTCCTTGACCATGGAAGTGGAGAAACTGACGAGATGTCTCCAAATGCTTATCACGCCGCAGACAGAGATGGCACCCAGGTTTCCAGTTAGTAATACCCCCGCCCTGGCTCCCAGTGTGGCGCCTCGGCCAGCTCAAACTCCAGAAAGTATGTTTTGCTATAATTGTGGGAAAGATGGGCACATGAAAAGGGAATGCCAGTCCCCAAAAGACACTGACAAAGTTGCATATAGGCTACAAGGACAGCTTCGGAGAAGAAATCAGTGGTTAAGAGGTGCACGACATGATCCCAGTGAGGGCACCAAAAATGCTAATTCACGTCCTTTTGTGGCAAGGTCAGTTGCCCAGGCCCCACTACCGCCTCTCAGACTGGTCCAGAATAGTGGGTTCCTCCATGGAGACCACTGTAAAGGTGAATGGAGTGTCTACAAGAGCTGTATTGAACAGTGGCTCCCAAGTGACAATTATGTTCCAGGATTGGTATCAGAAGCATTTGTCAGACGTACCCTTACAACCATTAGAAGGACTGCATGTATGGGGGTTAAGTGAGAAGGCCTACCCTATTCGGGTATATCCGAATTTGGCTGTCTTTCCCCACCTCCGTGGCTGGAGTGGCGAACAAGTAGAGACCCTAGCCTTGAGTGTGTCCCCCACTGGACTGTATGATGGTGTCCCTTTGTTGATTGGAACAAATGCTCTATGTTCGGAAGGCTGGCACAGTTGTGTTATGAAAACAGGGTCAAAGACTAGTAGAGCTTTAAGGTTCGGCGCTTTAATTAAGAAGGCCTATGAGGCACAGAGAGATGCTGAAAAAACAGAACCAGAGGAACCGGTCGGAATTGTATGGAAGAAGGATCCTGAGTCTCTGATCCTGCGCCAAAATGCCCAGTGTACCTTACAGGAGAGGTCCGTATCAGAAAGGATGTTAAGAATAAAATATTAATGTTGGATGCACCAGGCGATGGAAAATTGCCAGAGGGACTGCTGGTCAAGCCTAGTATTTTGCCTGCTAGAGCCCATGCTTATGCCAGAAGGGTAATGGTCCAAGTTCATAATGTGTCTGAAAGAGACATTCGAGTAAACAGAGGTTGCATCCTGGCTAATGTGCATTGTGCAGACACTGCAGTGCTACCCAGCAGCAAGAGTTCAAGGAAGAATGACAGAGTAAGCCTGACTTGTTTGATTTGCGACTCCTGCTGCCAGCTGAATGGAAAGTGAGGATCAGTGAGAAGCTTGCCCAGAGAGACCAGGTGTTTTCTTTAAAGGAATGGGATGTGGGATCGTGCAGGAGCTGAGCACAATATCCGCCGCATGACGAAAAGACCATTTCGTGAGAGGTCTCGACGCCTGGCACCTGCTGACATAGATGATGTGAGACGGCATCTGCAAGAGATGTTAGCTGCTGGTGTAATACAAGAATCCAGAAGCCCTTATGCTTCCCATTGTGGTAGTGAGGAAAAAGAATGGAACAGTAAGGATGTGTGTGGATTATCGCACCTTAAACGGCGGACTATCCTGATCAGTACACAATGCCCGCATTCAGGATGCTTTGGACTGCCTAAGCAGAGACAAGTGGTTCTCTGTGCTGGATCTCCGCAGTGGGTGCTACCAGATCCCGATGGCCCCAGAGGACCGTGAGAAGACGGCCTTTATCTGTCCGCTTGGCTTCTATGAATTCATGAGGATGCCTCAAGGGATTTCAGGTGCCCCAGCCACTTTTCAGCGATTGATGGGCGTGCAGTGGGGACATGAACTTACTAGAGTGCCTGGTATACCTAGATGATGTTATTGTGTTTGGCAGCTCACTGGAGGAACATGAGAGCAGATTATTTAAGGTATTGGACCGACTGGAGGACTTTGGCCTTAAACTGTCCATTGATAAGTGTCAATTCTTTCAAACATCAGTAAAGTATGTGGGACATAGTATCCACCGAGGGAATAGAGACCGACCAAGTAAAGTTGAGGCCTTGACCACCTGGCCACAGCCCAAAAATCTAAAAGAACTGCAAAGATTCCTGGGATTCTGTGGTTATTATCGGCGCTTCATCAAGGACTATTCAAGAGTGATCCGCCTTTACTTAACCTTACTCAAGGGTATCCCCAACCCACAAAAATACCAAAAGTCAGCATCCTCAAGACTGAAGAGTGTATTTTCATCCGAGTGAAGTATTTGGGGCCCGCTGGACTCCTGATTGTGAGACTGCTTTTCATGAGATCATATATCAACTTACCCATGCTCCAGTGCTGGCCTATGCCGATCCAAGAAAACCTTCGTCCTGCACACAGATGCTAGCTTGCAAGGGTTGGGGGCTGTGTTGTACCAAGAGCACGAGAATGGCCTGAGACCAGTGGCCTTGCCAGTAGAAGCCTGACCCCATCCGAAAAGAACTATCCTGTACATAAGTTAGAGTTCCTAGCTTTGAAGTGGGCTATTGTTGACCAATTCCATGAGTACTTGTATGGGGCTAAAATACTAGTAAAACTGACAATAATCCTTTGACCTATGTGCAGACCTCAGCTAGTTGGATGCCACTGCCATAGGTGGCTTTCTGCATTATCTACATATGACTATGCTCTCGAATACCGAGCAGGTCTGAACCACATAGATGCTGATGCTCTCTCCCGGAGGCCTGTTCCCAGAATGATTGGGTCGATTGGCAGAACCTGACATTCGGGCACTCTGCCGAGATTTGACAGGGAGGAACAAATGTCCCGCAGGGCCGATGGACTGCATAGTGGATTGCTTGGGACCCTCTGAGAATTGCATACCTGCTGCTTATTGCCACTTTTCTGCAATAGACATTGGTGCACTGCCTCAGCTGGACAATGACAGTATTCGGCGGGCTCAATCCCGCGATCCCATGATCAAAGCAGCTTTAGAAGCCCTCTATGCAGGAAAAGATGTGTCAAAATTACGCTCCACTGATTTGAGAACTGCACTGTTATACAAAGAAGGTCCTAAGTTGAAACTGATCAATAAACTGTTATACAGAGAAACAGTAGACAGAGGGGGACAAGTAGACAAACAACAACTAGTGCTGCCCACTGCCTTCGAGACTCAGTACTGAGGTGCTTGCACAACCACATGGGGCACCTTGGTATAGACAGAACACTTGACTTGGTGAGATCCAGATTCTATTGGCCTAAGATGGGGGCTGATGTGGAGCAACACATTTGAACTTGTAGTCGCTGCTTACAGAGGAAAGCTTTGCCCCAGAGGGCTGCCCCCCTTGTTAACATCACCACCAGTGCACCCATGGAGCTGGTCTGTATTGATTTTCTGAGTTTGGAGTCAGATCAAAGAAATATCAGTAATGTGCTGGTGGTCACTGACCATTTCACGAGATATGCCCAAGCTTTCCCCACCAAAGACCAGAAAGCATCCACTGTGGCCAAAGTACTTGTAGAAAACTTTTGTTCACTATGGGGCTCACAAAGAATCCATTCTGATCAAGGAGAGACTTTGAGAGTCGTCTGATCAAAGAGATGCTTTCTCTGTGGGAGTGCGAAAGTCCAGAACCACTCCTTACCACCCCAGGGGACCCACAGCCTGAACGTTTCAACCGCACTTTGCTAGATATGCTAGGCACTCTGCACCCAAAGGACAAGCCTAGATGGAGCCAACAAATTAGCACCCTGGTACATGCTTATAACTGCACCAAAGTGATGCCACTGGATTCTCCCCTACCGCCTGATGTTTGGAAGAGAAGCTCGACTACCAGTAGATGTGTGTTTGGGGTCTCTCCTGATGGGGTTCAAGCTGACAACTATTTACAGTATGTGCAAAGTTAAAGGCCCAGCTAACTCATGCGTACCAACTGGCTCAAACCATGGCTGCCAAAAGAAATCTGGCCAACAAAGAAGGTATGATAAAAGGTGAAAGCACAGGAACTCCAGGAGGGAGATCGGGTATTGCTAAGAAATCTGGGACTGCATGGCAAGCACAAGATTGCTGACAGATGGCACCATCTCCCTCACATTGTAGTGGGCAAACTAGATGATCTGCCAGTGTACAAAGTAAGGCCTGAGAATAATTCAAAAGATGTAAAACAATGCATAGAAATCATTTACTGCCCATTGGACAAATCTTAATTGAGTCTGAGCCCTAGAAGATGCCCCTCTGGACCAGTGACTAGAGCTGCTGCTAAGAAAAGATCAAGAAAGTCTGCACCTACAGAAGCAAAGTTAAAGTGTTCCCTCCACAAGTCCCAGTTGAGCATGACTGTCAGTCCATATCGGAAGAAAGTGAGAGTGACTTTGAATACTATCCTTCTTACGAACTGAGTCAATTGTTTGAGGCAATCCCTAGTCAATACTGGAGACAAAGCTGGGCCTTCTGGACTGTCTAAGCCCCCAGCTTCATCCTGGAGCCATTGCTCCCAGAAAGTGAAGTGCAAAGCATCAGATCAGATGAAATGGAATCATTGTGCATGGTTGAACTGTTTGAGTTTTCAGGGAGGAAATGATAGATTGGGGCAGACTGGTGATACACGAACAAGAAGAGTATTTTGAGTGCCCTGACAGTCCACTGCCAGTGTCAGAACTCTCCATGCGAGCCAAATGTTGTGGACTCAGAAACTGTAACTCCTGGAGCTGAAAGTGCCCCAAGTTCTAGCCTCTCTACCCCAGGAGACTCCCTGACAAGTGAGGACAATGCTGAAAATGAGGCTCAGAGTGCAGAGACTGTAACAGTTCCCCCAGAAAGACTGGTCGAGTTGTAAAGCCTGTGGTGCACCTCAGTTATGATTTTCTTGGGAGGCCTGTGGACTTGCCTCTCAATGTTGTCCATAAAAGGAGTGTATGTGTCCCGAGCTCACTGCCCAAACTGAGCGTCAGTGCTAACTCCAAGTTACTTGTGTTGCCTCTAAGTATGGTGCCCTTGCCCGTCCAGCCCAAGGTAACTGATAGGGAAGGGCCCCCTCTTCAGATTTCATGTACAAGAGGTAATAACTTGAGTTATGGTACAATGTGTGTAATACTGTGTAAAGAGTGACGATCTGCAATGTTTCAGAAATGTGTTCTTGGTAAAATGATATATTGACTGATGATTACATATGCGAGCCTAATGCAAATGTATATGGTTGCAGTTGAAACTTATGAGGTACTTGCTTGGCCGAGACGTCAAGCTTTCCCAAACCAGGAAGGGTGTAACCCCCTGCAAATGGGGGTTCCAAAAAGACTTCAGGAGCTTGCTTGAATGCTCCAAGCCTGAATGGTGTTTGGCGTTTAAGCCATTTATCAGTGAGTGTTTTTAGAACCTCTGGTACTGTCTCTTTAAGAGCTGTCTGCTTGCAGACATAATTAGTTTGTATGGGGGACTGTGTGTTTTTGATTGAGTACCACTGAGCTGCTGCCAATTCACTTCATTTTGCAGTCACTAGGATTGCAAAGAGAACCTATCTGAAAGATGTAACTGTTTGCCAGAAATTATTTAGAGTAATAATGAAATTACAGTTTGTCTAACCTGCTTTCTTTGCAGTCAGAACTGTGTCTGCTAGTTCCCATTCTAGTTTTGAACTGCTGAACTGGACCAATCAGTGTGGGGTAAGCTAGCTCTAAAATGGTGCCTTGGACGAATCAGAACTTGGACTCATAATCTGAGCCAGCCACAAGAGGATTGTATGGGCAGTGACTCTGGGAGATGTAGTTTAGACTTCAGTGCCTTTTTGGACCAACAGCAGCAGTCTATTGTGAGTGACAGCCAATCCAGTCAAGAACTGGGAGGAACTCAAAGGAAGTGCCGGTTTTGTCGGTTGGAGTTCAGTTGAGCTTTGGCAGTGAAGAAGGAAGAGCCCTGTGCTTTTCAGTGTGCAGTTTTAGTCAAAAGCGTGTGTAAGGCCCAGAGTTCCGGTCTGCAGCTTGTGTAACAGCTTGTTAGGACTGAATCTGTCCTGTGAAAAGAATCAAAGGATCTCTGAAGAGTAGAAACCAGGCTCACCCTGTAGAAGACTGGAGGAATTGCTGAAAATTGCACTCGGTCTGTCAGGAACTGAATCTGCTGTGTGTTCTCCCGGGTATTGTGCAGTAATTGCGATCGGGATACAGATGCAGCCTGCCTGGTATAGTGCTTTCTTTTATATGGATGTGTGAAGAGGTTTGTGTACCTCAAGTGAGCCCTGCTGACATTGAAGGACCCTATCTTATTTGGAGGTCGTGAGTACTAATTCAGGGTCGCTCCTGTTGGATTGCCACATTAAATCCAAATGGAATTACTGTACTGCTGACTGTTTAATTCTCCTTTTCTCTGTGTGAAGGGCCTACCAGCTGCCACGGTTTGGACTAGCCACTAGGGCTTGGGTACCCAGGGACAGTAACTGATAGATAGGCCGTGCACAGAGCCATAGGTAGATTATTAGAGTGATAAGCTAATTAACTGATTTCCCTGTCCTTGTTATATCCCCTAAATAAATCAGAGCTGCTTGTTTCAGCAAAGTTATACTGCCTGAGGTATTTGTCTATGTTAAAGTACTGTACTGTGATTGTTGCACTGTATCTCATTTCACAGGAGGTCCCAGTGCCGGAACCAGACCTGGGGTAAGTGTATACTGTGAAGGTAATTCTGATATATTGTGTGGGCCACTAGTGGGAAGAAAGGGGGTTGCAGTGTCCCAGAGGCTGTGACCAAGTTAGTTTAACTATTGCAAACCCTGACCTCTGGGTGGAGGCACCCGCCATTGGATCCAGGCCCCTCAACCTGTTAGTGGCAAATCAGGCAGGGGTAGTAGCCCCTGGGATAGCGCCATCTAGGGGTTACATGTGTGTGGTGGTGGTGGGGGGGGGGGACTCTGTGATGATGGCTGTATATGCAGGACCAAACCTTTTGGTAAATCCTGGGCACTGTTGCAACTTTGCTAAATAAATGGAAGTTCATACTTCAGTGAACTTCTCCAGTGAACAAAAAACAATCGATAAAACGTCGGCATTACATTTTTCTTACATTACTCAACAGATCTTGACGCTCAAGCATCTAATGCAAAATACTGTAACATATAATATCTGGGATGTAGCGACTAATAATAAAGCAAGCTTAACCTGGACTCATTTAGACCATCATACCTCTCAAATGACCCTGATTACGAGGGACAGCCCTTAGTTGGCCCCTCAAAATTGCTCTGTGCCTCATACATCTCTCATGGAAGAGGTGTTGTCCCCACAAAGAAGGTGCTATAAATTCAGACTTTAAAGGGAAACATCACCTGGAATCAGACCCCACCTCAGTGAAGGTGGGGATCGAGTCATACCTCTCAACCTCCTGCCTCATAAGTCAGGGACAAGGCTTAAAAAAATTGGGGACAAATGACCAAAATCAGGGACACATCTTCAAAATTGGTGATATCTACTCAGGAACCTGGTAGAGTAAGGGGCTTAGTGTAAAATGCATTTTCTAAGGAAGAACAATTCTGTAACTTTAATGTTTGACATTATTTTGTGCTTACAACCCCTACTGTTTGGTTATGGAAACACAATTTTCAGGAGGGACAGAGTAAAATTTTGAGGTAAAATCAGGGACATCCCTGAAAACCAGGGACAGTTGAGAGGTATGGATCGATTAACACTTTTGTAAAAAGGATATTTTACTTACAGTGGTTGGCTTAATTTAGTTTTTATCTGGTTGATCCTGCCATCCCTTCTGCCAGCATTTTGAATGTAAGCGCCCCTAGTGGCACAGCCACAACCTCCTGCGGCTGTTCTAAGAATGACGTCTGGGATGGGGAGCAGCCACGGTAGCATGCATCGGTTTACTGCATAGTGAGCGCTATTTACTGCTCTGGTTTGGAAAGTACATGTCACAGTGCTATACTGAGACCAGGTATAGACTGGCACAGCACCCAGACATGTACTTTCCAAACCGAAGCTATCAGTAGCTCTCACTATACAGTAAACGTATGCATGCTGCTGCAGCTTCTCCCTGTCTCAGACATCATTCTCGGAACAGCCGCAGGAGGTTGGCGACCCTTAGGGGTGCTTTACATTCAAATGCCGCAGCAGGGATGGAGGATCAACCAGATAAAAACTAAATTAATCCAACCACTGTAAGTAGTAAAACATTCTTTTGTGAACAGCATCGGACCCCACCACACCGAGGTGGGGTCCAATTTTAGGTGGAGGTTTCCCTTTAAAGCACAAATTCATAATATTCTAAGATACTAAATCGAAAATAAACTTTCTACGAGTAAACACAACAGTTTCTACCGTTCTGAGCTTGAATCTCTATATTTGAAGATGTGCTCCCCATTATTTTTTTATTTAGTTTTTGTCGACCGGGTAAGTGCACTAGACAAATCCTGCCTATTTTCAGTCAAGACCCGAGGAAGGGGGATACAGATGAATGCCAACTGACCTTGAACCAGATTAAGCTATTGGTGGTATTTTTGATGAATGAGGGAAATTTAGCCAGGACACCAGGGAAATTCCCCTACTTTTTCGATAAGTGCTATGGGATCTTTAACATCAACCTGAACTTCCACCAATCCAGGCAGATGGGACCTCGGTTTAACATCTCATCCGAAAGACGGCAGCTCTGAAGTGCAGCACCCCTCTCATGCTGCACTACAGTGTCAGTACTGGGATATTAACCCAAGTGCCAGATGTGGGAACTGAACCGACGGCCCTCTGATCTCCCGGCCTCAGAGGCAAGTGTGCTACCTACTGTGCCACTGACACTGTGGTAAAACTGAGGGTCAGTGTCCCTTATCGTCCCTCATTTTTAGTGACAAAAGGTTGAGACGTATGCAAACAGTGGTGTGGACAATATCAGAAATTAACAGAATCCACTGCATCCCCTCCCCCACTCCCAGTGGTTCAAAAGAGCCTGCTAGTGTCAGGGTTTTACTAATCACATGTTTTTGCATCGTATGATTTTAAAATGGGTTCTTAGTTTCATAAATCAGCTGAGATGTGAATAAGCCTGACAACCAACGACAAGGTGACCCCCTCATTCTGTAGGTCAGTTACCTACTCCTATTACTTTAACAAGCACTAAGAGTAATTGGCTCATTGCTTTATACATTGTGTGGCATGTTTTAAAGAAACAGGCCCTTTGGGTGTTGTCTCAAGGATCTTAGGGGGACCTGCTGTGTCAGGGGCCACTATGCCACCCTCTGTCTGGTTGCAGGGCTTGCTATAATTGTGTCAGGAAGCCATTTTATGAGCAGTGGCCTGCCATGGTCAACCAGAGGATTTCACTAAAATGCTGTATTTTCCTTTTCCTTTTTAGATGCCAGTTTATGAGAGGAAATGAACCTTTTAAACATTTTTTTGTCTGGCTCTCGTCTGTGCTTTTAAAATGAAACTCAGTAACAAAGAGAAATGACACAACTAATTATGTGTAGGCTAAGTCAAGTGAAAACTGTAATCTCAGGGTTTGTGTTGATATTAAAACGAAACCCCCTCTCTGACGCAAGATAACAAACAACATTTGAGAAACCCACTGCGGTAACTTGGAAACTAGAAATCTGGATAGCTTACCGACTGGAATGTGTGCCAGTTCTCGAACATTTAATGTATTCTGAGCTTTGTCAAGGTTTAACCTCTTCTAAAAATGTAGATCAGATGTTTACCTAATTCATTTTAAAGGAGCATCATTTGAAACGCAAATCATGAAGACCAGGCAATTAAATGAATCGGTTCTCTCCCTTACTGTATACACCACTCCACTGGAAATAAAATTCCTCCAAAATAAAAAGGTAACATTCAGCATTTTGACCTGTGGACCATGCAAGCAGCATGCTGAAGATATACATCCCCACACAAATGACCAGTTAATTTAAAGCTCATGGCCAGTCTATTGGAATATTTAGTGCCAAGCTAACAGGTTTAGTGCTGTGCTGGACAGGCTGTTAGCATACTCGGTGGCATATTCAAAGGTACGGTTAGTGTAGCACTGAACTATCAGTGTGTGAGTGTTAACGGCTACCAGATACCTGTGCAAATGAGAGGTGTCAGCTTGCATACAGCATGCACTGGTATATTCAGATGGTTTTGGAAGTGCTAAGTGACTGCTTGTATAGCATTGTTTAACCATTCCAGAACCTTAGTTTTATAAACCTGCAACTCCCCTCTCACCCCAGCAGGCATCTCAGATGTTGTTTCTATAAAAAAATAAACCGGTCAGCTAATGGATCTAGTCCCCTCTCCTGCAGATAACATCAGGCTATTTTGCTATTACATACCTCTGTTCTTTTTGATATTGGATGTCTTTCTGAACCTATGTTTTGCCTGTATCAGGACTCAATTTCATGTATTGCATTAATCACAGCTGCATGTATCTACTATGCTGTGAAATATTCAGTTGTTGTAATTAAAATTCAATAAAGTATGAGTTAAAAAAATAAATTAACCAGGCACTAGAAACCCCTCTCCTTTCCCAATCCCGTGACAATTAAAATGATTCCCTGGTAGTCTAGTGGCCCCCCTCTCACCTGATCTCCAAGGCATCCTGGGGCACCCCGGTGGCCTAGTACTGCATCATGCAACCTGCAGATGATGTGGGTTTGAGAGTGAATTCAAGTCACTGCACCAGGGGGCAGTTGGCACTTAATTGGGAAGGAAGGTGTCGAGCACCTCATGCCCCAGCAACTCCTTTGGTGGGCCAGGGGGAGTTTGCTTTCTCCAGAGGTGTTGCTGCTTGCAGCCAAGGCCAGCAGTAGGCTCTGCCCACATTGGAGGAGGAACGACGACAGAGGAGAAAAAAAGGGTGACATCCCCCCCATAGCCATCTTAATGACGGTTGAAGATCCTGGGTCCACTGGGTCCAAGCGCACCTGACAATGAATCCTGTTTGCCTGGTGGACTGCCTCAAAGGACATCCCTCACCAGAGAACCCCTCCCCATGGAAGGGAAGCCAAGGGAGCTGTAGTGCAGCAGCTAGCTCCAGGGGACATAGGAACACTCAGCCTGAACAGAGTTTTATTACTGGGATCAGGGCTATATGCTTAACAAGGATGTGGCCAGGTGAGAAAAAACTTTGTGAAAAAAATAAAATATTATTTCCTGGTATTCTAGTGAATCCTATCCCTCACCTGATTCTGTACCAGTTATGATGAATATATTATTTCTAGGTTGTCTAGTGGACCTTCCACCCTTACCCAATAAAATGTACTAGTAATTGTATCCATGGCAGTCAAGTCCCCCCCCAGTGCTGGCATCCATTGCGTGCCCTCCCAGTGATACTCTCCCTGGTGTCTGGTGGCACCCCTCTTGCCCTAACCCTCAGCTGGTCCAATCCAAGTGATGACATTCACCACATGCCCACCAATAACCTATGTGGCCAGCTCGCCATCTACCACTTGCATTTATCTAACACTTTATAGCGCTGTATAGTGATACGGTACCTGTGGGAAGTCTATCAAAAATCACACATCTCTAGAAAGTGTTGTCTAGCGCTACAGTAGGCCATAGGCCACAGAGGTGAGTGGTGGGAATGTGCCAGCTCATTTAGCAGAACAGGGACAGGTGGGGGGGTAGGGGGCACCAGGGGGTGACACCAGACTTCAGGGAAGGTACTGGGAAGGGGGCAGTGGATACTGGAAATGGGGAGGACCTCAGGACTGCCAAGAATATAATTATTGCTACATTTTACCATGATCAGGCAAGGGAGGGGTGTCCACTAGACTACCCAAGAACAATACTTTAATCATAACAGGCATGAGGAAAGGGTGACGGGGGGGGGGAGGGCACTAGACTACCAGGGATATGTGACCAGAGGATGGGAGAGGGAGGAGGTCCACAAGTGGTCCATACTAGACAGCCCACAATCACCACGCAGTGAAGGAAGCACAGGATTACTCCTCACAATCTCATGTGGCCATACTGGGATGCCAGCGACCTCGATGGGAGAAGGGATCTTTTGCATGGGAATGCTTGAATATCACAATTCACTGTGAAGAACAAACCTCTCTGGAATGCCCTATCTGATTTTGCTCCCCACCCCATTGTGGAGTGCAACCCACAGAAGAAAGGAAGCAGGCTTAAATCTGGGGAGAAGGAGGCTGATGAAGCTGGGAAACTGGCATAAGGGGACCAGTTGGAGATCAAGGGCACACAAAAAATAAAATAAAGCTAGGGTTTTGCATGAAGCAAACCTCCACTTTGCAATATGGGGCTCCATACATTTTAAAGGTGATGGGGAAACAGTTTTTTTACACCTCTTGACTAGAAGAAGAAGAAGAATCAGCATTTATATAGCGCTTTTCATACACAGTATCCCAAAGCACTTTACAAGCAATGCTAGACTGGTAGTGAAGTGACTAAATGTGTGGTGGCAGTCATATTGCACATCATCACCCATACACAGCCTGGGTAATTGCATGAACCGGTTTATGGGAAGGAGAATGTTGGCCAGGACACCAGGAATGTTCCCTGCTCTTTACGAAGAGTACCCTGGGTTCTTTTACTTCCACCTGGACACCCACCAGGATGAGCAGAAGGGACCTTGGTTTAACGTCTCATCCGAAGGATGGCACACCCCAGTAGTACAGCACCCCCCAATACTGCACTCGGATGGCAGCAATTTTTAGGTGCAAGTCCATCCCAGTGTGGGACGAGAACCCACGACCTTCTGGTCCAGAGGCAGATGTGCTACCAACTGAGCCACGCTGACACCTGTCAGCTGAGACTAGCCAGATTAAATGCAAAAACAACACAATCTGAGTTATTCAGGGGAATGTGAACAGGGGTGGGGCATGAATCTAGCAGATGACTTTTAGACCTGATTATTTCAGACTGAAAATGCATGCACAGAGTCCCTTGTATACAGTCACACAACCCTGGGTACCCAGTTGTAAGTAGGCTAGCCTGAAGCGATGCTCGGGATAGGCCTGCATTGCAGCTATTGTTGGGGCCCTTAGGAAAGAAAACAGCATGCACATCAACCCAGAATTTGTAATCCGGAGCTGGATGGCTCAGTTCATTGTAATAAACCCAGACAAATAAATCAGATGACACACAGTGATTGCAGCTTTATTGCAGGGAGCTACCCAGTTTGGTACTCATGCTACCCAGACCAGGAGGCAGGACTGATGAGATGAAGACCTCTGCATGGTGTTCTGGTTTGCCAGGGGAAGCAGGGCCCACACAACTTACCGAGGTGGTTGCTACCTGTTCATTGGTGTTGAGCAGGGTGCTGAATCCCTGAGTGGGTATTTTGTCAGAAAATGTCACTGTGATGGGAGCGGCAGTCTAGGCCGAGATGGCAGGGCCCAGACCAGAGCAGGTAGTTCGGATTTAGTTCATGCAAGTGCTGGAGCAGCTTCCAGCTGGCATAACACACTTGTAGGTGGGGAACCAAATTGCGACCCACAGCACATTCATACTACTTATAAGCAACACAACTCTTAGTCACAGTTCGGGTAAAGTCCAGTTGCAATTTAGCAGAAGTTCTGCGCAAACCTCTCAATCTGTGAATCACTTCGGTACCAGGCAAGCCGATCACTTCTGGAGCAAGTCTTCAGTCCCAAATTCAGGCAGTGATCACTCTCTTTCTCTTTAGGCTTCAGATCTCAGACAAAGGAATTAAACTTAAGCCATCTTTCACATTCGCCAGATTTCTCACTGGAAGATGCGACAGGCAGGCCAGTGCAACCTTCCCATCGATTCTCCAGTGCTTCTACACAGGAGCTGCTGCTCGATAGCTCAAGCTGTTCACTCTCCAAACTCCAGCTCACAGCTGACTCTGCTGCAGGCAGTTCTGGGGATTTCCTCTGAGAGCCAAAAGGTTTGGTTGGCTGAGGCAACTGTCTGTCAGAGCAAGGGCTCCCCTGCAGGTCCATTTAGGCGCCAATCCTTAAAAACTACAATTCCTACAGAAATTCAGTCCCACAAGACCTCTGGGGACAGTCTCCATTTTAGGTCCCATGAGGTTTGATTGGTCCAACTCTGGCAGTCCAGAACCAAAGAGGTGGCTCTTATGCAAAAAGTCCAAGTTGCAAGAGAAGACAGGCTAAACAAACTTCTATACTATTATTAATAAGGCAGATAAACAGTAAATGTACACAGTTCCCAACAGAGCTCCCTCTGTGCATATAGCAACTGCAGAATGGAGCAGAAATACTACTTGCCTGGCCGAGCCGGTCATGAGCCCCAAACTACTCTGACCCAGCCCAGACTAATTTCTTTTTTTTTTTTTTTGCAATTCAGCTTTATTAATATTTTAAATATTCAACCACACAAGACCTACAGACTACATACTACATTATAATGCAGAACGGTAGATCATAATTGGACGCCCAGACTAATTTCTAACACAGCATAATGACTCTCTTAAAGAGACAGAAACAGAGGCTTTCTATAGCGCTCTCATACAGATACATACAGCTACTGCAGACACAGGACACCATCCTAACAGTGGGCATTAGGCAGCCCAGGAAGACATTTTAGTAAACCTTAATTTGTAGGGGGGTTACATTTCACAACCTTTTTCAGGGCACCCTGCCATTTAGAAGCAAGAATGTTGTCTAAAAAGGTGTTTGGCAAGTCCTCAGACAAATCATCCAAGGGCAGAAAATGCACCAAATGCAAGTCCCCCCCCCTTTTGGCCATGTTTGCTGGGTCTCTATGCTTAAAGAGTGAGACTGCTGTCAATTTGGACTCTGCTGCCACAGAAGAGGCTGCCACCTCATCCTCTCACCCACCAGAGATCCAACAGCAGCCCACTCTAGCTGGCTTCAGACTTAATCAAAAAGTTAAACCGAACATTTGCCTTAGATCCAGCCTTTTTCGATTTTCAGCCCCCTGCGTCCCCTGCAGCCCATGCCCACAAGAAAGCCACGTGAAAATGCACTCTGTCTCCCTCTTTGAATGAAGAGGAACCTCCTGTACATCACCACAGCAAGAAAAAGAAACGTGCCAACTCCCCTTGTTCCAGTGACACTGCAGACAACAATCCCAGTCATCACAAAAGGAAGAAACACTGTGCTAGATCACCTTCTTCATCAGACTCGAGTTCTTCCTTGCCAAGGAAGAAGATATTCAGAGCAGTTTCTCAGATTCGGAAGCAGAGTCTGCCAAGCACTTTGAGCTAGACAACCTGGACTTCTTCATGAAAAATGTCATGTCAGAAATGCATCTAGGTACCTCACCTGCCACTGCTAAACCAAACAAACTGGTCTTCAAGCTGTCAGTTTCATCTAAACCATCAACAGCATTCCCTATTCCACTGGCAGTTGAGGACCTGGCAGGGCCTGGAGAAAATGTACCCTGTCCCATGACGGGTTAACAAACTGTTGAAATTTGATAAGAAACAATTGGAAACATGGCTGAACTTGCCTGAAATCGACCTTCTGATATCATCCCTAATGAAGAAGATGATCACTCCTATGGATGGCATGACTACCCTCTGGGACACAGTAGACCGCAAGGTGGATTCATCATTAAAAAGTCCTTCCAGGCCTCAGCAACTTCCTTAAAGGTGGTGACAGCTAATCTTTTCTCAGCTAGTACCACTCTCTCCTGGGCCATGGAACTGGCCTTTTAGCTGGTGGATGATTCTGAAAAGAATAAGGCTACGCTTCAGCAACTCCAGCTCATTGGCCTTGCCTCCGCTTAGTTGGTGGATGTTTCAGAGTATACAGTACATTGTGCTGCAAAAACTATGTTCTACCAGACATCAGCTAGATGTAACCTCTGGTTGCGGGCCTGGCAGGAAGGTACCTCCTCAAAAGTTCATCTGGTCAATGCCCCATATGAAGGTAACCTTCTCTTTGGTTCTGCTCTTAAGGAGGCAGTTAAGAAATCTGGAGAAACCGCTAAGGTACGCATGCCATAATCAAAGTCAATGGACAAATCTTGGTTTGGCAGATCCTGTCGACCTTTTCTTGGCCAATCCTACAATAGAGGTCAGAACAGGAGTTTTTCTGGCAAACGACCCTGGTATTCCTCTCATACCAGCATAACAATAGAAGCGGAGGAAGCAGCAACCATGACTCCAGAGCTCCTACGAAGAAATTTCCACAGTGAGACACTCTGAATTCACCCCCGCAGAGGGGGGCAGACATTCTAATTTCTTCGGGGAATGGGTCCATATGACAACAGACAAATGGGTCCTGGACATTGTCAACAACGGGTACCTAATCAAATCTGACGCAAAGCCTCCACTACTTCATTTCATTCCCTCTCTTTCGACTGACCCCATCAAAAGACAAACGATGCTCCAGGTGATAACAGACTTACCACAGAAAGGGGCAATAGAACCTGTTCCTCTCCCAGAGCTCAACAGGGACATTTACTCTCTTATTTATCATCCCAAAGCACACGGGGAGAGGGGATTCTGACTGGCATTAGACCTCAAGTTCCTGAATCACTTTGTCCGCAGCAGATCCTTCAAGATGGAGACGCTGTCATCCATAGAAACATGGAAACATAGACTTTGACGGCAGATAAGGACCGCTAGGCCCATCTAGTCTGCCCATTTCCCTACCTACAGGATAGGCTGCAGATCCTAGTTAACCAACAGCCTATTTCTTCCTACCCCCCACAAGAATTGCCTTATGTCTGTCCCATGCATTCTTGAATTCTTCCACAGTTTTAGACCCCACAACCACCTCAGGAAGGCTGTTCCATGCATCCACTACCCTCTCTGTGAAATAATACTTCCTCACATTGCCCCTGACTTACAGGAAACTTACTTCCATATTCCCACCCAAGACTCTCACAGACAATATCTCAGATTCAAGGTCCAGGACAGCCACTTCCAGTTCAGAAGCCTTCCATCTGGGCTTTTCTCTGCCCTAAGAGTCTTCCCCAAGGTCCTGGTGGCAGTGATTGCACACCTGCACAGCCAGGGTATCTAACTCTGTATTTGGACGACATCCTGAGCCAAACTCCTCGATTCAAGTTGGCATTCCAAGCAGTGGCAGGGGTTGCTTGTTGCCTTTCCGCACATGGTTTTGCCATCAACAGGAAAAAGAGCTCAGTGTCTCCAGTGCAGACACCGAATCATCTGTGAGCAGGCTTCAAAATGCGCCACTGAAAGTTTTTTCCAACCTCCACGAAATTCTGGGACTTACAGTCCCTTCTTCAGAAGTTTCAGCACGCCTCTCAACTTCAGCCCAGATATTCATGCAGCTCATAGAGACAATGATTGACCTTGCAAATATGGTTCCATGGGCCTCAATTTACATGCACCCAACTCAAGCGACCCTCCTCAAGCAGTGGTCCCCATACAGGTACAGCTGGAACCACAAAGAGACAGTTCCACACTAGATGAAGGACAGTCTTCATTGGTGGGTGGTGAGGTCGAACATAATGAAGGGCTGCAAGCTGGGACACCCACATCAGGTGAGAATCACCAGTGATGCTAGACTCAGAGGATGGTGTGCCCATCTGAATCTTTCTGTTCAAGACAAGTGGTTCCTGCTGGAGTTCTGCCCCAGCGTCAGTGTACTAGATATGCAAGCAGTTCGACTGGCTCTCCAAAAATTCAAAGGCTATGTTCTCAAATTAGATACTCTGATCCTTACTGACAACAGGATCATGATGACATACGCCAGCCAACAAGGGGACACAAGAAGCACCCACATGCTGAAAGAGACTCTCCTATTGCTTCACCAGGCCGAACGTCATCTATCCAGTCTAGCGGCTGCCTACTTCCCAGGACAGGAAAACATAACAGCAGACTGGCTCAGTCACAATGACATTCTGCCAGGGAATGGGAACTGAAGGACAGTGCATTTCAGATCCTCACCCTCCAGTGGGGAGCCCCTCAAGTGGATCTCTTTGCTTCCAGACGAAACGCCAGGGTTCAACAGTTCTGCTCCTTAGCCATGGATGAGCAGGCAGTGGCTCAAGATGCCTTCTCTCTCTCCACTGGGGCCGATACAGTCTGATTTATGCCTTCCCTTCCCTCCCATCCACCTTCTGCCCAGAGTACTATACAAGGTGGCTCAGGACAAGGCCAAACTGATCTTAATGTGCTTCCATTTGCCTTGGCACCTGTGGTTCCCACATCTTGTTCACATGGCGAGAGACACGCCACTCACCTTTCAAATCAGCCTGGATCATCTTCAACAAGGTACTATAATGCATCCAAACATAGAAACATAGAATTTGACAGCAGATAAGGACTGCTTGGCCCACCCAGTCTGCCCATTTCCCTACCTAATGGATAAGCTGAAGATCCAAGTTAACCAACAGCCTACTTCTTCCTACTCCCACCCCCTAGATTTGCCTTATGACTGTCCCATGCATTCCTGAATTCCACCACTGTTTTTGACTCCACAACCTCCTTGGAAGGCTGTTCCATGCATCCACAACCCACTCTGTGAAAAAATACTTCATTACATTACCCTCTGAGCCACCTCCCCATCTTCAAATTGTGCCCCCTTGTTCTTGCATACCTCTTTTTCTGAAAGATGCTACCCTCTTGGACTTTGTTGATTCCCTTGGGGTACTTAAAAGTTTCTATCATGTCCCCCCTCTCCCTCCTTTCCTCAAGGCTATACATAGTAAGCTCCTTAAGTCTCTCTTCATATGTCTTCTGGTGCAGACCCTGCACCATTTTAGTTACCCTTCTCCGAACTGCCTCCATCCTGTTTATGTCTTTACGGAGATTGGGTCTCCAGAACTGCACGCAGTACTCCAGATGGGGTCTCACCAGCTGTCTGTACAGAGGGATAATAACTTCCTGTTTTCTACTGGTGATGCCTCTCCCTATGCATCCCAGTATCCCCCCAGCCCTCCTTACTGCCCTCTCACATTGCTTGCCCACCTTTAGGTCATCTGATATGACTACCCCAGGTCCCTTTCCATTTTGTTGTTGTTAGTATCTCCACCCATTGTACTCTTCCCTGGGTTTTGTTTCCAGATGCATTACTTTGCACTTCTTAGCATTGAATCTAAGCTGCCATACATTTGACCACTCCTCCAACCTTGCCAAGTCCTTCTCATCCTTTCCACCCCACCTTGTGTATCAACTCTGTTGCAGATCTTTGTGTCGCCTGCAAAGAGACATACTTTTCTTCCAGTCCCTCTGCAATGTCACTTATAAAGACATTGAAGAGGACCGATCCTAGTACTGAACTCTGCGGTACCCCACTAGTAACCCCACTTTCTTCAGAGTGGACTCTGTTTACTATTACCCTCTGTGTCCTGTTCTCCAGCCAATTCTTTACCCAGGCTACCATCTTGGGACCCACTCCCAGGCTGGCTAACTTCTATATTAATCTTCTGTGTGGGACTGTGTCAAATGCCTTGCTAAAGTCTAGGTAGGCCATGTCCACAGCCCCTCCCTGATCTACTACTTTGGTCACCCAGTCAAAGAAATCTATTAGATTCATCTGACATGACCTTCCCGCTGTGAATCCATGCTGCCTTGGGTCCTGTGCCCCTCTGGCCTCTAGGAACTTGACAGTTCTTTCCTTCAGAAGTGATTCCATCATTTTCCCTGTCACTGAGGTTAAACTAACAGGTCTGTAGTTTCCTGCTTCTGCCCTGCTCCCACTTTTGTGAAGTGGAATCACATTTGCCCTCCTCCAGTCCTCAGGTACCACCCCATCCTCCCATGATTTGTTAAAGAGGGTAGTCAGTGGTGTCACTAGTGGTACCCTTAGTTCTTTTAGAATTCTGGGATGAATCCCATCAGGCCCCATTGCTTTGTCCACCTTCAGTTTCAAGAGTTCTTTCAGAACCCTTTCTTCTGTAAATGGGCTGGTATCAACTCCTGTAGCCAGAGTGTTTCTATTGTTTGTTTTAGGTACCTCCCAAACATTAGAAACACTCCGGATACAGGAGTTGATACCAGCCCATTTACAGAAGAAAGGGTTCTAAAAGAACTCTTAAAACTGAAGGTGGACAAAGCAATGGGGCCTGATGGGATTCATCCCAGAATTCTAAAAACTAAGGGTAGAACTAGTGACACTACTGACTACCCTCTTTAACAAATCATGGGAGGATGGGGTGGTACCTGAGGACTGGAGGAGGGCAGATGTGATTCCACTTCACAAAAGTGGGAGCAGGACAGAAGCAGGAAAATCTCCGCAATCTATCCCTCTCAGCTTGGAGATAGAGCGGGAGACTCTCAAGGACCTCAGGTATTCCACAGAAGTGATTGAGATAATGATACAGTCTAGACATCAGCTTTCCTCTAATGTGCACTACAGAATTTGGCAGAAATTTTTATTCTGGCTTCAATCCAAGCACATAGTCAATTGTACTGTTCCTTACCAATCCTCCTTCAATTCCTCCAGGAGGGTTTTGATATGGGTCTGCAACCGGCAACCTTAAGAGTCCCAGTCTCTGCCTTGGGAGCACTGCTTCTGGTAGAAATGGGGGAGTCCCTGGGGTCTCATCATCACATCAAATGCTTCTCAAGAGCAGCCACCCTAAAGCATCCACCAGTGAAGTCTGTTGTCCCTCCATGGTGCCTCAGTTTGGTTCTCATGGCTCTAACCAGGGTGCCTTTAAAGCCTCTGGGGGATGCGCCCCTGCTCCATCTTACAATAAAAGTTAACTTCTTCATTGCTATCACATAGGCCAGACAAATCAGTGAGCTCAGCATGCTGTCTACCAAGGAATCCTATACTGTTTTTCACCAGGATTCAGTAGTTCTCCAAACAGACCCAGGCTTCTTACCTAAGGTTACGTACCTATTCTACTGCAGTCAGGAAGTGATGCAGCCTTTCTTCTGCCGTAACCTAAGCAATGACAAGGAGTGAGACTTGCATACTCTGGATCCTAGATGGGCCTTGAAACTGTACCTTAAATGACCTGAGCCACTGCAAACGACATCAAGCCTTTTCATTCTCACAGCAGAGCCAAATTTGGGCCAAAAGACTTCTAAAGACTGTAGCGAGATGGATACGCTCAACCATTAGCCTCTCTCCTGTGGACAAGCTGGGGTTCTTTTCCTGGGATTGGTAAAAGCCCACTCCACTAGGGCCATGGCCACCTCATTGTTGGAATTCTGTGACACCTTCCTGACTGACATCTGCTGAGCTGCTACCTGGTCATCTCTGCACACCTTCACCAAATTTTACAAGCTTGATGTGTCTGCCGCAGCAGCAGTTTCTTTTGGCCATAGAGCTCTATAGGCCATTGTGGACTCGTAACTTCCTTTCTACATTCTTCCCACCCTGGGATTCATGTTTCTTACTGCTGTTTCATATCCCAGAGGTCCTAGAGCCCTGTGACCAGCACAAGGAGGGATAAATCTAAATTTAGGTACCTGTGAATTTTCTTTCTCCGACTGCTGGTCGCAGGGATGAATCCCTCCACGAATGTATAAAGTTGGCCTTTATTGCCTCTAACGTTCTGTTTAAAGCTTTTATCTTCATAAGATATTTGTCTGGTTTGGTACTGTGACTTCTCTACTGGTTTTGAAACTGATGGCCACACTGCTGCAGTTTTGGGTTTCCTGTCTATTCTCTCAGCACAGGGTTCATTCATTCATTTATATTTTATTTAGTATAGTGCACATTCTCATTTTAACTCAAGGTACTTTACACAAAACTAATTTCTAATGACATTTAAAATACATAACATGTCAATAAATAACTCACTTATTTACCAGTTAGGTCAACTAAACTAATTGAAAGAGAGAAAGCCTGCTTGAATAAAAACATTTTCAGCTCCCGTTTGAATGCATCCAACCTAGAGATATCTCGCATGTGACGAGGGAAGGAGTTCCATAGGGTTGGTGCCACAAAAGAAAAGGCACGGGCACCCGATATTTTATGAAAAACCCCATGAACCTCCAAAAGTCCCTTGTCTGCTGAGCGAAGGGGGTGAGTGAGGCAATATGGTCGTAGGAGGTCTTGTAGGTAGCCAGGCCCCTGGCTATGCAGGGCCATTTAAGTCAGCAAGCCGACCTTGAAAGAGATCCACTCCCTAACCGGCAGCCAGAGCAGAGAGCTCAGCACAGGTGTAATATGACATGACCTAGGTAGGCCAGTCAACAACCTGGCTGCCGCAGTCTGCACTAGCTGCAGGCAGTAAGATCAACCCCAACAGCCCCAGGAACAGGGCATCGCAGTAATCCCAGATGTCCTAGAGCCCTGCGACCAGCAGGCAGAGAAAGAAAGAAAATGCACTGGTACCTAAATTTAGATTTATAAAAATTGTGTCTAGTAATCCTGCTTCCTGAGTGGTCAGAACCAGGAAAAACATACCGTACCCACCACCATGCTGCCATATTATTCCCTCACATATTCCCACTTCTGCGTGTTAATAGGTACCTTGGAGCCACACATTGCAGTATAAGGAAGCAATAAGGCTCAACAGGTGTACTTTGTTCTGAGATGAACACATTCCCAGAGGCTTAGTAAGGCATAAGGCCGCTTGCCAAGAGTCTTCAGCTCCAGGAAATAATTCCTCAGAATGCACACCCCAGAGTGGCTTGTTACACTTAGAAAATGGGTTTCTTTATTTAGAAAAAAAAGTACAGCATTTTTTTGTGTTACTTGCACGCACGTACAAGAAACATAGTGCCATCATCCGAGTTTTCGGAGGTGTAGCACCTGTCTTCCAATTCATTCAGTGTGTTTGCAGGTGCGGCCCCAGTTCCCCAATCACTGCTGCAGCTGTCTATGACAGCAGTTGAAAATGCAGTGGTCGCACAGTTGAAAAGGAGAGCTGTGCTTCAGTGAACAGAGCTCCCCCTCACACACACACACACACACGTATGCACGCATACCGCGTGCTCACAGTGCCTCCTCCCCATGCACACACTGTATGGCCAATGGGGTGCCTCAACTCCCTGTCGGGCTCCACAGCCCCCAAAGCATCCACGCAGTCACGCTGGGGAGCCCGCCCAGCTTGGCAAAGGTAAGAGGCCAACGGGTGCCCAATCCCTGTCGGTTTCAGCCCCCCAACAGCTCTTTCAGGCTACGCTGGGAGCCCACCCCAGCGTGGCAAACATCCCTTGTCTTCTTATTAAAAAAATAAACTTGTAAATATAAAAACTGTCCCTCAGCGCTTCTCCCTGCCCCTCCCACAACCTGCACCCATCCACTGTGCACCCTGCCTCCCCACACCCCCCTCACCCCATACTTACCTCTGGACCTCGGCGCGACGATTTTCAGTGGACTGGGAACACGTCTGCACTCTTCAAAGCTGACCGCGAACTGAGGAAATGTCAGTAAGCTGTATAATGGGATAGATAGGGTTTTTTCAACTTTGCTGCATATCTCAGGCATTTTTTGGAATTTTGGCACCAAATTTCAACATGGGGTTTTTGGAACCCCTCCTCATGAATTCTGTCACTGTCATGGTGTTAATCAGGCCCGAAGGGTGATTTCACGGTCACTGCGTGAAATCACCTTTCAGGACCAATTAACAAAACGACAGTGCCAGTGTTCATAAGGTGGGCTCTCAAAAAGCCTATGTTGCAAATTTGGTAAAAAAATTCCTAAAAATGACTGTTTTATGCTGCAGACTACAGTTCTCACGCGACGCTTCGTAGTTCACAAATTTTTAATATTTGAGCTCCAGATTTTCAACATTGCCATTTTACCATGCCTCCTTATGAGCAGTACAGCTGTCATTTTTCACATGTCACTCAAAATGTGTTTTTATGCATGTAGCGCACAATAACGTATTCGGTGTGCGCAATCAATGTTTGGAACAGATTAAGAAAATCACAGTGACACTGTTCATGCGCAGAGGCCTTAAAATGGCTATGTTGAAAATTTGGTTAAAAAATTCCCAAAAATGACTGTTTTAGGAGCGCACGTTGCGCTGATCCTACACACGCTCGGTAAGTTCACAAATTTTCAATATTTTCAATCCAGATTTTCAACCTTGCCATTTTACCACACCTCCTTATGAGCAGTACAACTGTCATTATTCACAGCTCACCCAAAACATGCTTCCGTCCATGTAGCGCACAGTGGCGCAGTCGGTGTGCAAAATCAATGTATGGGATACATTAAGAAAATCACAGTGACACTGTTCATGAGCAAAGGTCTTAAAATGGCTATTTTGAAAATTTGGTGAACAGATTCCTAAAAATGACTTCTGGCGTGCGTTCTGCGTGCAGTTCCTAAACGCCGTAGTTCGCAAATTTTAATATTTGCTCTCCAGATTTTCAACATTGCCATTTTACCACACCTCCTTATGAGCAGTACAGCTGTTATTTTTCACATGTCGCCCAAAATGTGTTTCCCTGCATGTAGTGCACAATGGTGCATTCGATGTGCACAATCAATGTTTGGGACAGATTAGGAAAATCACAGTGACACTGTTCATGAGCAGAGGTCTTAAAATGGCTATGTTGAAAATTTGGTGAAAAAATTCCCTTCAGACGTTTTGCAATGTTACTAATGAAGACATTGAACAGGACTGGCCCCAGGACCGATCCCTGCAGAACCCCACTAGTCACCCCCTCTCCCTAGACTGCACACCATTTACCACCACTCTCTGACTCCTGTCTGTTAGCCAGTTTCTAACTCAGTTTACCACCCTTTCCCCCATGCCTGGCGTACCCAGCTAGTTTATCAGCCTCCTATATGGGATGGTGTTAAAGGCTTTGCTGAAATCAAGGTAAGTTTTGTCCACTGCCCCACCCTGATTCACTTTTTTTGTCACCCAGTCAAAGAAATCAACCACATTTGTCTGACATGTTGTCCCCACTGTGAATCCATGTTGTCTATGGTTCTGGGCTCCGATGGCTTCTAGATGCCCCACTATCCTTTCTTTAAGCAATGTCTCCATGATCTTCCCCACTACTGAGGTGAGGCTGAATGGCCTATTGTTCCCTGCCTCCTCCCTGCTGCTGGACTTGTGTAGAGGGACCACATGTGCTCTCCTCCAATTCACTTGTGTTGAATGACTCCGTGAACATGGCTGCCAGAGGTACTGCTATCTCCCTTTGCAGTTCTCTTAATATCCTTGGGCGTATGCCATCTGGTTCCATCACTTTGTCCACCTTCAATTTCGTGAGCTCCTGCAGGACTCTTTTGCCTTTGAATGGACTATTGTCCACCTCATCACCCCCTTGGCAACTGCTGCACTGCTGTGGCCATTGCCCCTCCCACTCTTCTATGAATACTGAGCAGAAAGACACAGTGGCTGTCTTGGGAGGAAGGCATGGAACTATCACTTCCAAATACCTAAACAGCACATACAAGCAAGCAGCATTCGGCATTGACAAATGCTTGTTACAGATAGGAATCAATACATTTAACGGTAGGAATAAATGGTATTATTTTAGTAATATTTTGTTACACACGGGGAGAAAAAGTTCAAAACTTGGGAGGGTCAGTTAGATCAATTAACATTCTAGCCAACCCTTTCTCACCCAACCTATCATGTTGTATCCAATTCATTATGGGCATTAAAAATAACAGTGGATCCTAGGGAACACTATGTATGAGTCAAAGTTCTGCACTGAGCCACTTCTTTTATATATTAATATGAATACTTGGGGTTGAGGATAACTGGCTGGCTTAGTGGACTGGTAGTGGGTTACGGAGCCTTTCATGTCTAGGTCACTGGTTCTTATCCAGCACAGGTCAGCAGTGGCCAGAAACCGTTATCACCTGGAGGCTGTTCAGTGGTCTATGTGAAATGAGTTGTGGTGGTCTCAGTCCAGTTCTCAGTGGCAGGTGTCCACATCACAAAGAAACACCGACACAATTGGCACTAATTCTCACCCTTGTTGGAAGTCTCACTTGAGAGGCCAGCGATTAAATGGGCACGGAGTCTGGACTATACTCTCACCTACGTGGTGGTCCATCCATAGCAGGGCTGGGGCACATTTTATTGGTGCCGTGTAGGGAAGCTTGCACTGTGACTGAATGCTCTATCTGTCATGTGGCTAAATGGAGGACTTCAGGTTTCAGTGCTCTCAATCCAGCACCTCTCACAAGATCTAAAATTCACACACGCACAAAACAATTCAAAAGATGTATACTTGGGGGTGTTTCTTACAGCATAAGAACATTATCTCGTGCTGTTTGGGCAGGAGGACCAGGAAGCTGAGCAATTCTGTCATCCCAAACAGCATGAGATAATGATCTTATGCTGTAAGAAACACGCCAAGTATACAAATGAATGTATTATGAAGAACTACAAGGTTTTTGCATGGAAAAAAAAACTTTTGTAGCACAACGAGTGTTTAAAATAAGTTAACATTTTTAATACTTCTGTTCCACCTCTAGTTTTGGTGAGAAATGATACAATTCTCTTTGGCAGCCATCACATGCTGTAAAGGTACGTATTGGCTGCGGTACCAGCTTTGGACTGGAGGATGCTGTCGCATTAACCTTTTTGAATGTTGGGGATTGACATTAATTTGTAAGAGCTGATGAATTGAGAGCAAGACACCAAGATTAGCAGCAGAGCAGTCGGCTGACAGAAGCGCCAGTGAGTGAGGGCTATGAGTGTCTGGGGAATCAGCTGAGCTGTGTGCACGAGGCACCAACCATCTGTATGTAGAGTAAGAGGTACTGCATTTCTGCCTCCTGACTGGCCAAACATCTTATAGTCCTTGTAATCATTTATAGTGCTATTTCACCAATATTCATGTAAACTGCTACACATCTTTTTTTTGTTCAGTATGAAATAAAACCTTGACTGGTTTAGTGGTGATGGTGACCATGTACGAGTTGAACCACTTGTATATGGGCACTGCAAAAGTAGCCATCAAGAGGTGAACCACGGACAGAACTTTGGGGCATGAGTGACTTAAAAAGAAGGCATTGTAGGAGCAGTTTACCATAGTCTGTGCTTTATTGGCCAGGCAGGAAGTGAGCCATAGTAAAATGTAGTCACAGGGATGTATTAAAAGGATCGGGATGAGTGAGATCCTTGGCAGTTGTCGAGGTAACAGCTATGAGGTAAACAGAATCACTGGCTTCATGGCGGAATAAGGAGTGAACATAGAAAGTCAGATTGGGGGTGGGGCAGGTCCAGACAGGGCTTAGCATTTATATTGTAACACCAGTAGTGGCGGATATCAGACACTAGGAGTAACCAAAATCAATGGTCAGGGCCCAGAATGCTACCTCCCTTCCAAGCCTGCCTACACCCATGGCACAGGGGAGGGGTCTGGGCAGAGGGCATTTATGTTACTGGGTAGGAGTTAGCAGGGAATGCAAACAGTGCTAGTAGGGGTTAATGAGAATTGAAAACAAGGAAGTGGAAGTAGGGTTTGGTTGGTGTGGCAGACATGGCAGTGGAAGCAGTGGCTGGTGGAGGTGGCAGATATGGCAGTGGAAGCAGGGGTTGGCGGGTGTGTCAGACATGGCAGTGGAAGTAGAGGTTGGTGGGAGTGGCACACATGGCAGTGGAAGCAGGGGTTGGTGGGGGGTAGCACACATGGTAGTGGAAGCGGCAGTTGGTGGTGGTGGCAGACATGGCGGTGGAAGTAGAGGTTGGTGGGAGTGGCAGACTTGGCAGCAGAAGCGGGCGTTGGTGTGGGGTGACAGACATGGCAGTGTAAGCAGGGGTTGGTGGGGCTGGCAGACATGGCAGTGTAAGCAGGGGTTGGTGGGGCTGGCAGACATGGCTGTGGAAACGGGTTGGTGGGGGTGGCACACATGGCGGTGGAAGTGGAGGTTGGGGTGGCACACATGGCGGTGGAAGCAGAGGTTGGTGGGTGTGGCAGACATGGCAGAAGAAGTAGAGGTTGGTGGGGTGGCACACATGGCGGTGGAAGCAGAGGTTGGTGGGGTGGCAGACATGGCAGTGGAAGCAGGGGTTGGTGATGGTGGCAGACTTGGCAGTGGAAACAGATTGGTGGTGACAGCCATAGCAGTGGAAGTGGAGTTTGGTGCGGTGGCACACATGGCAGTGGAAGCAGGGGTTGGTTGGTGGGGTGGCACACATGGCAGATAAAGCATGGGTTGGTGGGGCTGGCAGACATGGCAGTGGAAATGGGTTGGTGGGGTGGCAGACATAGCAGTGGAAGCAGGGGTTGTTGGGTGTGGCAGACATGGAAGTAGAGGTTGGTGGGGTGGCAGACATGGCAGTGGAAGCAGGGGTTGGTGGTGGTGACAGACTCGGCAGTGGAAACAGGTTGGTAGTGACAGTCATAGCAGTGGAAGCAGGGTTTGGTGTGGTGGCACACATGGCGGTGGAAGTGGAGGTTGGGGTGGCACACATGGCGGTGGAAGCAGAGGTTGGTGGGTGTGGCAGACATGGCAGAGGAAGTAGAGATTGGTGGGGTGGCACACAGGGCGGTGGAAGCAGAGGTTGGTGGGGTGGCAGTCATGGCAGTGGAAGCAGGGGTTGGTGATGGTGGCAGGCTTGGCAGTGGAAACAGATTGGTGGTGACAGCCATAGCAGTGGAAGTGGAGTTTGGTGGGGTGGCACACATGGCAGTGGAAGCAGGGGTTGGTTGGTGGGGTGGCACACATGGCAGATAAAGCAGGGGTTGGTGGGGCTGGCAGACATGGCAGTGGAAGCAGGGATTATCTGGGGTGACAGATGGCACTGACTAGGCAACCAGAAAAACTTGGGATTTTAAATCCTTTCATTTCATGAGGGTAATCATCTACTGAAAGGAATTTTCCAAGATTTGGTACTACTTTCATATTTAGACAGTGTAGTTTAGTGATTGTCTCAATGTACAACTTTAATAATTTTATGTGAAGCTGGGACGTGGTGTGAAGGGATTGTATGTTGGCTATAACAGGATGGCCAGCTGATCCCTTCCGCTTCCCTACTGCTACGGTTTGCCCCACACTCAGGTGCTTAATGACATGTGTCTAGGAACAACACAGGGGTCCACCCATTGAAGTTAAACGGGGTAATATTTTATTTTATTTTTTTGGCTTATTAATGGCTACAGCGAGTTTAATAAGGTCCTTCTTAGTCGAGCGGTGGCCTTGATTAAACTCACTGTAGCCATTAATAAGCATAAAAAGTAATTAAATATTACCCGCATAGATTTCAGTGGGGCATGGCCCCACACTGTTCCAGGGCACATGTCATTAAGTGCCTGAGCACAGGGCAGATTATAGCAATAGGGAAGTGTAAGGGATCAGCTGGCCACCTCGTTGTGGACAAAAAACAATCCCTTCCCACCTTGCCCCGGTTCACAGAAAATTATTTAATTAGTACAGTGAGACAATCACTGATCTATAGCATCTATAGTAAATATGTAAGTAGTACATAAATCTAGGAATCCTATAAAAAACACTTTTGATTATGCTGAGGCTAAAAAATGTTTGATTTTATTTCCTATGATCTTCATACAGTACAACTCCCTCTCATGTAGAGAAGGCTGCAGCTTAAGTTCTATAAGGGATAGGAATTTGCAAAACACAGTGTCAATTAAAATACTATCTCACCAATTGTGAAGGGGAGCGGCCACAGTAGTACTCAGCAGTCTGAGTCTGCAGTTTTCAAAAATGGCACGTGAGGGGAAAGTTACATGAAAGAAGATTATGGAATTGAATATTTAAGCAATAAGGTACTCCCAGGGGTTATGTTAATGCTCTGGTTAGTCACCCCTGGGGGCGTAATGTGCCTCGTGCCACACGCCTCTAGGGAGTGATTAACAAACGCATTAACACAACCACTGGGAGTACCTTATTGCCATCATAAAATACAAATAAAAAAGCTGTTATAAGGGTACCTGTTATTAATTTAAATCAAAAGTAAAACATTTAGTAAAATAGTCCATCCGCTGTCTTTAGAATACTTGGTATGCTATGCTGTACATGGGGGACCATAAATACTGTACAACCAGCTTATAAATGTTCTAGTCTGCATAGTGTTACACTTTTTTAAATCATATTTATCTCCATTTTCTTGTGTGAAATGGACTAACTTCCTGGAGCCATCGACAGGTTTTCTGACAGCCTCATGGCCTCTTGAGTGCATCAAAACCTTTCTCCCTCACCAATTTTACGGCTACAGTGGGCAGCGCCTGCAGACGTTTGGCATGTAGAAAAGGGCTGATGTCACGTTTTCTGTCCGTGGAACTGGCTGAAGGTGTAAATAGTCTCCTCCGCCTTACCCTCCTCCAAGAAATGCTTTCCACCCTCAAATAAATACACTTTCATGTTAGTCAATAGTTGCAGGGTACTATTTTCTTTCTTAAATGGGAGGTACAAGAACTGGAACCTGAGTAGTGGGAGGCAGCATTATTTTTTGGGGGGGCTAAGATCCACGCCCACCTCCACCTGAGAAGCTCTTAAAGATCCACTCCACCTTTTTTTTTCGGTTCTTGTGGGAGGGGCATGAGGTGGATCTATCAGAGCTACCTGGGGCATCAGAGCTTATGGTTCACAAGGAAAGAAAAAGTAATTAAAGAGTGCCTGAAACTGCATCCTTATACAGGACTTGTGAAACTGCATCCTGAAATTACAGCACCTAAGGAAAGTAAGCACTTGCAACCCAACAATGACAATTAAGGTATAAGCCCACAAAGGAGTAAAATATGTCACCCAAAGACGACTATCCCATATTGGATACTAGAGTGTCTGTTTCTTAAAAGCTTTTTATACTCCCCCCAACACATACATACACACACACAGCTGAAGCACCCACCCAAATAGCTAGGGGAAGCTCTACATTTTTATCTCTCTGGGACCTGAAGTTTATCAGTAATGTGTGAAGAGAATAAAGTCTTGTGTTTTGTACATTTGAATAGGTTTAGTGCTTTGAAGTTAAAATATATAAATATATATATACATAGTGTCATGGGCACCTGAAAAGGAAGGAGATACTACTAAAATACATGTTATTCTGATGATTTATTTATGTATAAGATTTTAAGTGTAGTTCTGCCTAGGTCACAGACACATAAGCTATAAAAAGTACATTTGAGATGGATGTATTAGTCAAAGCTTACAGTAGCAAAACAAAGCAAGAAAAATAATATATTGTGTTTTTTTATTCCTTTCAATTATTTAATCAGGAGTTGCACACTAAGCTGAAAGCTTGTTTACAGGGGCAACCTGGGAGCACATGGAAGTTAAATGACTTGCTCAGGGGAATTCAGTATGCAAGTGGGGGCCATGGGATTCAAACCCAGATCTCCAGATTTGCAGCTGAGAGATTTAAACCACTGTGCTATACTGTCTCCCTAGTTATGGCAGTCATCTGTTTTATGGTTCATGATGTTGGTGTAGTAAGTAGCAGTACCTTGCACAGCAGGTGTAAAATGTCAATAAGTAGGTCATGCAATATATGTGCTGAGCAGTTACTGAAGCAAGAAATGTATTTAGGATAGTAAAATATTCCTGTTAGAAAACTGATAAATGTGTGACATTTGCATCTCAATTTTTCAAGGAGGTCCTTATGGGGTGTCAATGTACAATATAAAGTAGTTATAGTTTTCAAGTTGTCTGGGTAATTGCTTTGTACTAACACTGTTACTAAATTTAAATTATTCTATGAAGAAAATTAAGTTTATGCAACTGGCTGTAAATGCATTAAAAATATTTTACTTGTCCTTATAATACAATGCATTAAATCCCCACACTGCAGCCAGTGACAGGTATCGCGGTGTGCCTTTGACTCTTCAGTCCCAAAGTTCACTCCATTTTCTTATACAGTACTGTACCCATTTCAGCATATTTCATTATGGAATGGGGTGAGTGTAAAGCTTGAATACCCCAAGGCACACCTTGACGCTTGTCTGTGTCTGCAGGGTAGGGTAAGGTGAAATGGCATGAGCGTTATGGGCAATGACCCAAAGGCACACCCCAATGCATGTCCATATATTAAAACATTGACTTGTCCTTATAATGTAATGCATTAAATGCTGTTGTTAGGTTAAGAAGTCACATAACAAAGCCCAGGGCATTAGGGTTTCTGACCATAACACCCTGCCCTGTAGGGACTGACAGGCATCAGGTTTGTGACTTGGGATTGTCAACAGTGATGCTCACACCATTCCACCCCCATTCCCACCCTGCAGCCAGTGACAGGTATCGAGGTGTGTGTTTGCATTTGACTCTTCAGTCCCAAAGTTCACTCCATTTTCTTATACAGTACTGTACCCATTTCAGCATATTTCCTTATAGAATGGGGTAAGTGTAAAGCTTGAACACCCCAAGGCACACATTGACACTTGTTTGTGTCTGCAGGGTAGGGTGAGGTGAAATGGCGTGAGCGTTATGGGCATCGATCCAAAGGTACACCCAAATGCCTGTCCATCTCTGAATGGTGGAGGTGGAGTTAGCGTCATTAAGTACTTCACTGCCATTCCTATTCTGCCTGTCTGTCTGTCTGTCTCTTGTCTCTCTATCTATATGTCTATGTAATTATCTATCTTTCTATCAATTGCATGTATCGCTAGTTTTACCTGTTTCTAAAACAAACCTGCAGATCACATTTGCCTGCACTCTGAGCTCATACTTATGAAACGGTGCATATTTGTACTCTACTTCTGCATATACCTCATATTTTCCTAATATTCCCATTATCACAAGCTTAACTACCTTACCCTTATCAAAAGCGACCCCCTCTGAAAGTTACTATCACATTTTCTCTGCTAACAGGCGATCATTACACCTGACTTCCTGACATCTAGCACATTGCTTAAATATAACTTAGATCACCTCATGGAGAAAACCCCTGTTTCTCTAAAAAAAGAAATAAATAAAACTGTGTAAATAATCCCAAGGCTGAACATATGCCAGCCATTACTTTTTCATGTACTGCCACCTTCTGTACCATCATGGGGATTTGCATATGTTTCCCATGATGCTTTGCATTACTGGGGTATGCCCAATTGTGTTTTCTTTAAAATGTGGCTGTCTGGCCAATATCATCTGGGATAACACATACCTCAGTAGCATTTGCTCTGGGGTTCTTTTGTAAACCTATATTGCTTCCTATTCCTTCCATTAAAATGTACGCCTCCATATATTTTTCTAATAATGTATATGCCTTCCTTAGAACAGAAGCTGAAACAAATCTTACTACTTACAAATCGTGTTGTTTCTCCATACCTCCTTAATTTCACACGACTTCATTATGCAGCCGTAGTGGATCTGACCAGAGATTGTTAGTACTTACTTCTGCAGTGTTTACTGTGGAAACTGCTGTACAAGGTGCTGAGACAGGAACCAAGTCTGATGTGGTAACTGGGTTGATGAATAACAGCAACAATTTCACAAACAATCAATAAATATTGTTAAAATTACATGAACTCTGTGACTCTGAGGTAGAAGGTCTGAATGTGGGTGTTGCCTGGGTGTGCTGATCGTTACTGTAGCAACACCGTTGGAGCAGCACTGTATAATCGTAAACATAAAAACTAGATGATGAGTGGTGATTGGTAAGTGCCCAGGATGCCCTGTTTTTGTCACTAAGTTGTTAATTTGGGCTGTCCAGGACCGCACCTCAGAGGTGAGTGCAATGGAAGCCCAGTAAATGTATGTGCATGTCATGGGGGGTGTGCTCATTGTTTTATGGTAACCTTCAGTAACCTTGCATTTTTATTTTTTAAATAAAGCAAAATAAAGGTTACTGCATACTGGTTTGGAAAGCAAAACCGCTGTCAACACAGTTTTTTTCTCTAGATGTAATTTATAGAGATCATGTTGTGGGTAAATGTAGAGTGACATTGCAGCAGAGTTAGGGGGACTGTTAGCTGGAGCAGAAGTGTTAAGAATAAGACACTGCTCTAATTAACAGAGTTAAAGTGCAGCAGCTTCTATTAATACAGGAAAACTTCAATTTTTTTCTCATATTTGTTTTGACAGTGGTCAGTTTTTTTTTATGCAATGTTAAGTTCTTGTAAGTGCTAGGTTTAGCTGTTATGTGTCGTGGCGGCTCTGAGTTCTGTAAATAGAATGAATTAAAAATGTAGTATGTCACTAAGAAAATCAGTGTTCAGGTAATCAGGCCCAAAAAGTGTACTGACACTATCAATAGACCTTATTAATTACAGATTAACGTAGGGCTGTCGAAATGCCATCAGCCAATCAGAATGCAGTATTTCTCAGACCTTTTTTAACATGGTTATTTAGTATTAACTATGAATTATTTAGTGATGGCAAATCTAATTTGTTTGTTTGCAGTAGGGTACAAAATGGCATCTAAGATTAACTTAAACATTCCATATCTGGCAGAAGGATTTATATAGTAGTGAGGCAGCCTGGCACTGGAACTGTTTTAAAACCGTGTACTGTACTGAAATAAAAGCAGGGGTTCCAGGCTGCCTCAGCCAATCAAGAACTAGGATATTTTTTTACCTATTTTCTAACAGTGGTTAATGTGGATTCATTGGGTGAGAGAAGAGTAAATCAAAGATGAGCTGTTCTGTCACCCAACAAGGTGCAATTTTAAAATCATGCTCATACTACAGCAGGTGGCTCAGAAGGATGTACAGTAATAATATATTATAGGTCGAGGGAGTGATACCATTTTGTTTTGTACTTTACATTGTAGCCCTCTTGGCATGGCGTTCCCATCGCTGTAGTTGAGTCCTGCCCCATCCCCCCACATCTCCACTGTTCACCTTCGCACCCCATATCCTGTGGCTTACTCCTGTGGTGGGCCCAGGCTAAATCCAGCCAACATCCCCTCACTACTCCTGCTAACATGGTGGGAGACATGCATGGTGGGGTGGCAGGTAGTGGAGAGCAGGTTATCATGCTAGTCGCTCCAAGGAGTTTTCTGGTTAGGCCTTCCTACCTCCCCTGCACATAGCGAATAAGTGCTCACAGCACCAACCTGTAGGTGGGGAGGCCCCCACGCTCCGTAGTCACCCACAAACTCAGGGTGGTCCCTCTTTCCCTCTGCAGGTGGTGAACAGAGAGCAGGACACTCAGAACTGTTCCCTGGGATCATCACAAAATACCTTTGCATCGCATTCCAGACTCCACCGGCCAGGGTGAACGAGTCAGAACTGAGAATCTATCCTCGATTTCCCATGTAGTGGAGTAATGCACCACCAGATAATGCCATGGGGCCGAGCCATTTTTGTTTATAAAAAATATAACAAAAGTAGACACTCCAAACGTGCCCATATACAGGGCAGCTATCAGTGAGACACTCTTCGCTAAATAAGAATTTCTCATGTGCAGATTAGTGGAACGCTTTGACTGGTCAGCAATGCTCTCTCTACCTATAATGAGGCTAAGACTTTCATAACATACTTAGGCTTCATTGCTCAAAAATCATGGTCTTATCCTCACATTTGCTTATAATATAATTATTCCACTGCTGCCTATCACCTGTTTATTAGCTGGAGAATATATGGGGTTGGGTGGGGAGACACCTTATTGGCTGCTGGGGCTAGAGCTTGTTCCCCTAGTGGGTCAACATCAGGATCAGCAGGGATTGTAAAGTCTGCAGGGGCTGGGACTCCTCTCCTCTAGCATTTGAATGACTGAGATATTTGGCAGAGGTTAAACTGGGCAGCAACTCAGTTCCACCTCCTCTGACACCTTCTCCATTGAACACTGTTGAAGAGTTCCACCTCCTAGGGATGACGGGTGAGGCTAGGGTCCTGTGGCAGGGGTGAGGCTAGGGTGCTGCACACCATGCAGTTTAATGAATGGTTGAAAAACTGGTGCAGAGCACAGGGCTTTGGCTTCATTGGGGTCTGGGGGCCCACCTGAAGAGATGAAGGTCTATACTGGCATGATGGTCTGCATCTGTCCAGGAAGGGAACCAAGCTCCTAGGTGACAGGTTTAAATGCTTCCTTGGCAAGCTTTTAAACTAGCCAAGAGGGGGGGTGCTGATAGGAAGCAGGAAAGTTCAAGCCTCCCCCCACAAAACATGGCAGGTAGTAGGGTAAACACTGAGGTGCAGAGCTTGACAGAGGGCAGGACAGGGGTAAATGGAAAAATAGACAAGGGCAATAAGAGCAGGGATGGGGTAAAAAAGGATAAAGCCAACATTAAATGAAGGGCAATGAGTACCAATGCCTGCAGTCTTGGAAACAAGCTTCCAGAGCTAGTAGCCCTGATGGGACAGAAACACTTGGATATTGTGGCAGCCACAGAAACATGGTACACGGAGAACCATGACTGAGATGTCAACATACTAGGGTACACAATCTACAGAAGGGACAGGGAGGGTAAAAGAGAAGGTGGAGTAGCTCTCTACATAAGGGAGGGGATCAAAGCTACAGAACTAAAAAGTAAAGGGGGAGGACAAGAGGCACTCTGGGTCACCTTGGAGACAGAGAATGGTATCACAATCTGCATAGGGGTTGTATACAGACCCCCATCTCAAGGGGAGGAAATGGACAAGAAAATGATAAGAGGACATTCTCAAAATGGCTGAAAAAGGGGAGATACTGCTGATGGGGGACCTGAATATGCCAGATGTTAACTGGACGACATGGACTGCAGCCACATTCAAGAGCAGGGTCATTCTCGATGCCCTGCAGAGGGCAGGCCTTAGACAGCTAGTGGTGGAACCCACTTGGGAGGGAGCAATATTAGACCTGGTACTCTCAAATGGAGAGAGGATCACAAATTTAGAAGTCAGTAGACATCTGGGAACAAGCGACTACTGCACAGTGTGCTTCACAATAAACACAACCATGGAGACAAGCCATACAAAGACAAGGATACTGGACTTTAGAAGGGCTGACTTTGGCATAATGGGTGAATACCTGAGGAATGCATTAGCAAATGGCCAGAAAGGAGGGGGTGGAAGAACAATGAAGAAAAATCAAAACTGCCATCATGGAGGCAACAAGCCTTTGTGTGAAACAAATAAAGAAAACAAAGCGGAATAAAAAAAACACTATGGTTCTCAAGGAGGTGTCAGGGAAGGTTAAGGAGAAAAAGGCTGCATTCAGAAAGTATAAGGAATCACAGAAGGAGCACAACAGGGAACTGTATCAATTAAAGCAGAAAGAATTGGGGAAGGCAGTCAGAAAAGCAAAGGCCCAAAACCAAGGAAAAGATAGCTAACTCAGTTAAGAAGGGGGGATAAAACCTTTAATAGGTACATTAGGGAGCATAGAAAGGTTAAGGGAGGGATAGTGAAGATTAATAAAGGAGAGGGGAGGTGGGCAGAGGGAGACAGTGAAAAGGCAGAGATACTGAATTAATACTTTTGCTCAGTATTCACAAAAGAAGAAGTGGAGGAGTTACCTAAACCAAACAATAGAAGCACTCTGGGTAGTGGGTTGACGCCAGTCCATTTACAGAAGAAAGAGTCCTGAAAGAACTCCTAAGACTCAAGGTGGACAAAGCAATGGGGCCTGATGGGATTCACCCTAGAGTCCTAAAAGAACTAAGGGAGGACCTAGTGACACCACCGACCACACTTTTTTTACAAATCATGGGAGGATGGGGTGGTACCTGAGGACTGGAGGAGGGCAGATGTGATTTCCCTTCACAAAAGTGGGAGCAAGGCAGAAGCAGAGAACTACAGACCTGTTAGTCTGACCTCAGTGGTGGGGAAAATGATGGAATCACTTCTGAAAGAAAGAACTGTTGAGTACGTAGAGGCCAGCGGGGCACAGGACCCAAAGCAGCATGGATTCACAGCAGGAAGGTCATGTCAGATGAATCTAATCAATTTCTTTGACTGGGTGACCAAAGTAATAGACCAGAGAGGGGCTGTGGATATGGCCTACCTAGACTTTAGCAAGGTATTTGACACAGTCCCACACAAAAGATTAATAATCAAGTTAGCCAGCCTGGGAGTGGGTCCCAGGGTGGTAGCCTGGGTAGAAAACTGTCTGCAGAACATGACACAGAAGGTAATAGTGAATGGAACACATTCCGAAGACAGGGGGGTTACTAGTGGAGTACGTCAGGGCTCAGTACTGGGTCCAGTCCTCTTTAACGTCTTTATAGGTGACATTGCAGAGGGTCTGAAGGAAAGGTATGCCCTTTGCAGATGACACAAGATCTGTAACAGAGTTGATACACAGGGGGTAGAAAGGATGAGAAGGGAAATGGCAAGGTTGGAGGAATGGTCAGACATATGGCAACTTAGATTCATTGCAAAGAAGTGCAAAGTAATGCACCTGGGAAATAAAACCAGGAGAAGAGTACACAATAGCAGGGGAGGTACTAACAACAACAATAATGGAAAGGGACCTGGGTGTAGTCATATTAGATGACCTAAAGGTGGGTAAGCAATGTGAGAAGTCAGTAAGGAGAGCCAGGGGGATACTGGGATGCATAGGGAGGGGCATCACAAGTAGAAAAAGGGAAGTGGTTATCCCTCTGTACAGACAGTTGGTGAGACCCCATCTGGAGTACTGTGTGCAGTTTTGGAGACCTCATCTACGCAAGGATATAGGCAGGATGGAAGCAGTCCAGAGGAGGGAAACTAAAATGGTGCAGGGTCTACATCAGAAACCATATGAAGAGAGACTGAGAGAGCTTAATTTGTATACCCTTATGAAAGGAGGGATGGGGGGACATGATAGAAACTTTTAAGTACCTCAAGGGAATCAACAAAGTCCAGGAGGGTAGCATCTTTCAGAAAAAGAGATGTGTAAGAACAAGGGGGTGCAATTTAAAGATAGAGGGGGGATGGCTCAGGGGTAATGTGAGGAAATTATTTTTCATTGTGAGAGTGGTGGATGCATGGAACCGCCTTCCTGGAGAGGTTGGGGGTCTTAAACAGTGGGGGAATTCAAACATGCATGGGACAGACATAAGGCAATTATAGTGGGAGGTTGCAGGAAGTAGGCTGTTGGTTAACTAGAATCTGCAGCTTATCCAGTAGGTAGGGAAATGGGCAGACTGGGTGGGCCAAGTGGCCCTTCTCTGCCATCAAAGTCTATGTTTCTATGACAGTTCTGCCTCCTACAAATGTAGAGATTACAGTTCCACCTCATAAACATTTCCAGTTTAACAACTGCTATTAGGTGTAGTCCACCTTCCCCTGGGTCAGTGACATTTTCTTAAAATGGGGGTGAGGGTCTCCTTTGTTTATGACCCATGGAGCAGTTAATTTTCTCATGGCCCCAGGAAAGGGGGTAGACTCCACAAGGTCAGACAATTGGGAAATGATGTGTTTTTGTTTTTCTGCAGAGAGGAGGTATACCAGCAGTGACCAGTTTGCACCAGCTATTGCAAATATGATTGGGGCCTAAATCCAAAGTAGACCCCGGGTAGTCCGCTTCTTCTCTATGGAAAAAGAATATGTGGGGGAGTGCGATCCTGATTGAACCAGAACTGTAAGAGAAAGAAACAAATGGCTGCCTACTCGCAAAATAACATTCAACCAATACCGTTTTAATATTCTCTGGCCATGTATTGCAGTCCTGTACCCCAACGTTTCATTGAACCCCCACTTCCTCTGTGGAATGTTCCAACTTTCTGAAATATATTGGATTTCGATGCCTTATTTGGTTCTCATTTTTTTTTATATCTTTAAATAGCTGGTAGTGCTCTCCGTATTGCAGTTTCTGTGGCACTTGTGACATTAGGGCTCTAGCTGTCCCTTTGAAAAGTAACCTTTTTGCCTGTGGTGTATATAGGGAATATGCAATGACCTGACACAAGATATGAAATTTTGTCTTGAAGTTCTGAAAGTCCTGGCCCCTCACAAGTGACGATAAACTGTATAATTTAAATCAGACAGTTACATATTTAATTTATACAACACTGGTTTAATAGTTGTAAACAAACTCATCTATTTGTATGAAGATGTGACTCTTTCCATTTGATTTCAGCTGCTGTCTTGTGCATTGCACATGGCTATTGTGATGTCATCAGCACTGTGCAGGTAGCTCTCTGACTGGGTCAGTATTAATACAAAATATGAAAGGCCAGCAGAAAAGGCCAAGGGGTCTATCGAGTCTGCTTGATGTGGAGCTTATGCATGCATTCTGCATGTTGCTCCACCCCCTCCCGTCGCCCTTACCTTCCCCTTGAATCTATTCCTCCTTCTTTTAACCCCGCCAACTATACTGTGATTTACTACCCCCTTTGTCATTGCATTCCCTCCTGCCACCACCCTTTCAGTGAAGAAGTGCCATGTGGCCACCTTCCTCTACCTTTCCTTGCTAATTTTGTGCCCCCCCCCCGCTAATTTAAATCCATTGTGAAGTACCCAACTTTTCTAGCTGTTAACTGTGACATATCCCATAATGCAAGGCATCATAATATGTTGCAAAGTGGGTCCAAAAATATCAGTTTAATTCTGCAGCATTTCTCTCCACACCTGTTAAATAGAACCCATCTCTCTGTGAAATTTATGCAAAAAAACTGTCCAGCACACGCGGTCCCAAACAAAGAAAGACCACTATTTCTTTGTAATGATTTGAAATATTTATTTGCTTCAGTTCGCCATCACTGTTTACATACAGGCACACTGAACCCACTGGAGCCCCAGTGATTCCTGCTTCTTGTTCTCTGGCACTTTGGCAAGGTGTCTGACCCATCTAGTTAGCATCTTTTAGAACCACCATTCTAAGGCATTACAAGTTAATTACTTTATTTCACCCTAATAAGTGTAAAGGCATGTACAAATTGTGTGAAAAAAAAGTTTTAAAAAACGCCAAAACATCATTGAATGCATTTATGGAATCAATTATATCCTAAAATGACATAGCTGGATTTCTTTTAAATAAATATTGCATAGTCACCTCAGCAAACATGGTTAGAAACAGCAGGTGATAGAAAATTACATTTTGTATCCCATTTGACTATTCAGGGTAAACAAATGACAAAATAAAAAAAAGGCAAGTACTCCCTCGACCCATATGCTTTTGCTATATTGTTTCTATATTTTCGAAGAATGCCTGCTCTGACAATCAGTGTAGGCCTGTTTACATAACCTGATCTGCACTGTTGCGAGTGGGGCAGATGAGTTGCACTGATGCAGATCAGATTGTGTAAATGACTTGAGGAGGGTTGTAGGTTGCTCCGTTGTGGGGAACCATGATTCCTGTTTTGGCAGGATCATGCACTGGTGCGAGCATTGTTTTGCAAGCCTGTAAACACGCTGCTTTGCCTGCACCAATGTACCCCGTGACACCCTATGGCAAGCACCTCTTGGCTTGTTTTGTATTTCAATGGTTATGTTGCTTTTACATTTCCTCGCATCTGCTTAAGTAGGTAGGTTTTGAATTTATATGCAGTAGCATACCCCAGAATGTAAATGCAGTACATTTAAGTGCAGTGCATGGCTGAGGTCTTTAAAACTGTAAACTGCATGTGTGCACTGGCTTAAAGCATGTACTACTGTGTCCATCTGTATAACACGGGGAGAGGCAACATAGAAATTATTATGGACAAATACTGTATACAGTGCTATATTTTCTGGGGTTTCCTGTGTGGCTACTTATTTAACCAATGCAAGCAATATTTCAATCTATTACATTACTTAAATTATTAGCCACTGGCACACAGATTCAAATGGTAACATAGCAAAATATAACTATATTGTAAATGAAATTACTAGTGGTTAAGACGTTGAAACTTTTCACAGGAGCCCACGAAACACATGTACATAAAAACATTTCTTTGCAAGTACTTACTGCATTCTACACTGTAAATTATACTCTAGGAGTTCCAGTTTAACTGTGAGGCTGATTTCAAAAAGCAGTTTCATAAAATGTCAACTGAACTACTAGAAAGACAAGTTACAACTGCCATTCCTCCCAGCCGAAATGCTGCAGAGAACATAGGAAGTGCAGTCTGACAGGCAGACTGACCCTGCGACGGTGCACAATTGTGTCATGTAAATGGAGTTTGGCAGTGGTGATGGGTGGGTTGGCTGGCCAGCAGCTCTGATAGAAGCGCTGCAGCAAGGTACAAGTTAACTCACCTTTTGAATCAGGATGAAAATCTATAACCTAATACTTTAGGCCTACTCTAAACTCAGCCCTGCTTGTTTTACAAGATTGTTTTACAGCACTTGTAATCTTTGCAGTAGTAAACTGTGTTTGAATCTTACTTGTTCCAGCAGGCTACTGTTGTCCCCTCCTCCCTTAGAGGTGGTTCTGTGAGGGCTGGTGTTTGCATACCTGCAGACAAGGAGGTGGTAGTGGGGTGGGGGTACAGATACCAGAAACAAGGGCTGGATGTTATTACCAGAAATCTAAGCAAAACAAATGTAGATAATCTGATCTGAACTACATTGTTTTTTTTCCAAATAGTTGCATACTGTAACTATCCTTTAGGGAGCTATTACTGGTCACATAACTCATATACTACACCACCAAATGCACAGCTAAGTTAGCTGCAGGAAAACATTTCAGACTCTGAATTTTCTCTCATCTTGTCTGCCACCTTATTCAGAATCTGCTGTGTGACATTGTGAAGTAATTGTGAATATATAGGTTAGCAGTGCTTTCTTTTAGTACTGCATCATTTAGCCTTGTTGCTATGTGCTGCTTTCTTCGTAGATGTGCTGTAATTAGTTACTGTACTTTGTGCAATCAGGTTAGCATTCAATCCTGGAAGGAGGTGTCATGACGACCGCTTTGAATGAGGCATGTCCCTGGTGGGGGGCCATCCTAGCTAAAGCAAAGCAATTGGGATTTTCCAAGATCAATCTGCTTGAACACTTGTATTGCTTCCACTCCAGCAGCAAAAAAGACTGAAAACACTAAACACCAGCTTTCCATCACATCGTGTCCCATAATCCTTAGCATCAGCCCTAGACAGCTGAGACAACTCAAAAAAAATGTAATATTCAGGCATAAATGTAGCTTATATTTTGCATTTCATTCTGTAATTCTCACTCATATTTCCTTACTACTAAGGGTATTTGCATGAATAGAGTATCTTTGCCCTATAGCTCTGGCTGCCTGCCTACACCTGACATCATAATTCTGTTCCAGACATCAAAATATGCTGCTGTAGCCGGCCCGGCGGCTGTGAAGGCTGAGGTGCTGGATGCCACACCTTGCACTACACTGGCAACCCGGGTTCAGGAATGAGCCTGCAACGCCGGGGGTCGGCTGGGGGGGAGGCAGGAGCTGGATTGAATTGCCGATTGGGAACTCTCCTCCCCTGGGGTGGGTTGGGCACTTTGCCAACTAGTGGGTGGTGTCGGGAGGGGAGGGCGTCGTTAGGCAAGTGGCGGAAGCCGTGCCTCACCATGGCTTACCACATGGACTCAGGTCCTGTTCGCCGGTGTCCTCGGGGGTGGGGACAGGACAGTGTAGTTATGAAAAATGAAAAAATCCCACCCCACAGCCGAGCAGAGTGATCCCCAATTGGGGAGAAGGAGCCCTGGATCATGGTTTGCCACCACCAAACCCTAGTCGGAGTGGGCTTAAATAGATCATATAAAAAAAAATATGTTACTGTGGAAATAAATATGATGTCATGAACAGAGGATTGTGATGTCATGTGTAGAGAAGAAGCCAGAGTAGATATAGTTAAGGGGGCAGGGATCTTGTTTTCATGCAACTGTTTTCCGTAATAAAGAAAATGGGGAATTAATTACTGGAAATATATGAAGTAATAAAGAAAATGGGATGAAGCTAATTGTAAATATTACTTTTTTTCAATGTTTTCCTAATGCTGTCAGAGACTCTTTAAAGAGCCTGAGAATGCCTGTCTTCTTTTTTCTTGTATGAGCCATATTCTAATAATTGTCCTGATACCCCAAGATTCATGAACCGGTTTCTTTGTTTTGTCTGGTTTTGGATTGTGGTTAAATTCTCTGTCCTTCTCAAGCCCCATCTGTACCCTCTACATTCTGATGATTCAAACTGGAGAACATAGTAACAGAATGGAACATAACATAAGGGTGGGTTGGCTCTGTGTGTTCCATAAAATCATGACTTTCCTGTAAGCTCCGCTCTTGGAAAATCACCAGTTTACTTCACTCCCACAGATGCACCATATTACAGCTGGGTCAAAGCCCTGGAAAAAGCAGTTATTGGTAACCCACACTAGATCTTGGGAAGAAATACTTAAATAGTATATACTTGGTCCAGTCAGAGACTTTTATTATATCCCTTGTTCTGGCACCGATAGATTCTGCATTACCAGCTGTTGCTTATCGAACTGAGAATGCTCTGAAGGATGAGGTGTCAGTCCTTGCTTAGGACAGTATCTGTTTGTACCGACAGGCAATAGTCTCCGTAGTGAAATGTCACAAAGGAGATGAGCGCCTGTTTGTGGTTACCGCGAACTGATCAATACATTAAGTTGCTGCACAATTACCAAAAAGGACTGATTACACTCTGAATACATGGTTTTGTGTACGACTACCTGTTTGTGGTTATCTCCAATTGATCAATGCATTAAGTTGCTGTGAAATTAACAAAGAGGACTGAATTGTACTCTTGACAACATGCTTTTGTGTTTTTTTTTATATAAAATCAATAAAATATGAATTCAAAAAGGCAGCATACCACACAGATATGTGGTGTCTGATCAAAGATGGGGCAGAAACATAGAAGGATGATTTTTTTGTTTCTGCCCCTGTCTCTGGAGCAGCCCTTCTTAGCCTGGAAACCTCCCAGCCCCATCACTCCTGTCTCAGTCGCTTACCCCCACCACCTCTGACCATAGATTTACCCCTCTGTGACATTGAGGGGCCCAGACTTCTGGTAAGACATCCTAGCTTCTGGTGGTGGAGCGGGTAATCAGCTTTCTGAGGCATGTGTGAGTGTCCTCGTTATGCTGCTGCACTCATTGTTTTTTTTTTATTGTATTTAGCTCCACTTTTGGGATGACAACTTGGTGGCTAAGTAGTGCACGCATGTGCATGCAAAGCCTGCCTTGTGTACCGGATCCTGTTTGTGTCCCGCCTTCCTCTGTTTAGTCCCATCTGTACTTATACCTGCGGTTACTCAGATTATGCTAGAGTAGCAGATGCTGGTGCCCTCCCACCCTGAAGGAGGAGAGCGCTATCAGGGATGCTCTGTCATCCTCCTTCTGGCCAGTCCCAATGTCCCAGTGTTGCACCTTAAGCTGGGTTGTCTGCGTAATGTGGAGCAACCCTGCCATGGTGATGGTATGGCCATGGATGAGGGTTCTCTCTCTTAGCCTTACACACAACAGAGGACATAACTCCCTCTGTGAGAAACTATTTTCTGAAAACATCTAGCAACATGATGTCTGAAGATCTTTCATCCATGCTGGACAAAATAGCTTATAAAATGGGTAGAGAGAATCCTGCATCCTGATTGGTTAGGAACAGTGCTAGGAGTATAACACACTGTAAAAATTAAGTCCTGCCAACCAGGGTACATAACATTCTAAAAATCAAGGTACCTGCCTTTAGAATTTTTTAAAATGGGCTGGCCCGCCAGCGCAGCAGCAAAGCATCCGTCTGCGGCACTGACATCCCGTGTTCAGGGACAGACTTGGGAGTCGTGGGGGCCAACTTGGGGAGAGGGATTGAGCATCCTGTGGACTGCTCTCCCTCTCCGGGGGGAAGGGAGATAGAGTGTCCAGTGCAATGAGGATCCCTGGCGGAGGCTGGGGGTCCCATGTGGCTGGCACCACACGTTTCCGGGGGGCAGGGTGGACACTGGCATCATTGCATGTCCCTGCCCCCAGGGAGAAAAAAACACACAAAAATCCAGGCCGCAAATGATGGCCCTACTCTGCTTCCACTCCCTGCTCAGATCGTTGTCTGTTGGGGGGGGGTGTCCTGCTCCCATGACCCCATGCTGGGGGGCAAGCCAGGGCTTCGCGACCCACATTCTCATGGATAGATCACCCGCCCTGTGGCCCTGTCTTGGGGGGGGAGCCTGGAGATGGGGGGAACAACAGGTGGGGTTGGGGACCGGAGTCATCAGACCTATGCAAAAAAAAAAAAAAAAGAAGTTTTTAAAATGAAACACCTGCCACCTCTTTCAATACCACCACACCAACAACATAATTAAACCAACCTACCTTCCTACCTTCCTTCCCACCAGGAAGGTAGACTTAATCATGATGATCCATTTTCTGCCACACCTGGGAGATTTGGGTACAACAATAAGAACACAAAACAGTATATAAAACACCATATAAAATATTTGTCACAATACATTAAATTGCCACGGTATGCAATTCATGTGATATGTATTTCAGGTAACATTTCCACAATTACACAAGGAATTTGACCATAAATTTCTTGCTCAGTTTTTGTTTGAACACTGGATATTTTATAGACAAATCAATATCCCGTTGTATGAATTGATTCAATAATCAAGGCCCTGGTTAGTCAAGCGGTGACCTTCATTAATCTCTAACTGTGCATTCTTGATCTTAAAAATTGAAGAAAAATCAAGCCCTATTCATTTCAATGGGGCATGCCCCCGTGGTCCCCTGGTCAGACATCATTATGTGCTTGAGCATGGGGGCGTGTCAGGATGACCGGGGCTCTGTAATACAATCTGGCTGGCCATCACCAGGGGAAAATTACAAGTAAAATTACAAAGTTATGGCTGGGAGGTAAGTGGTAAAACATGGCTACAATAACTATCACCGAGGGCAGCTACAAGAATAAGTGAGTAGCTCTCTTTTATTGGAAGCTTTCTTTAAGGTGAATGTTTGGTCTAGGGCTATACCTAAATAACTGACATTATTACCACTTTGAGTGGCTCATTTTCAGACCCAATTATATTCAGATTTCGTCCATGTGCATCTAGCCTTTGTCTGGTCCCAAGAATCAACACCTTTGTTTTGTTTTTCTCATTTAACGAAAGTTTGTTTTTATGAAGCCAATTCTGCAATTTGTCATAGGTGCCTTGCAGGCATTCCTCTAGGTCAACTACTGTTTTACCGGCACAATATAGTACCATATCATCTGCATACATAATTGTTGATACATCCATGCATTCAGATGGTAAATCATTTACATAAACAGAAAACAGGAGGGGACCCAGAATGGAACCCTGAGGGACACCGAGACCAATCCTTAATGGTACAGATTTAGCTGTACTTATTTTAATTATTTGTCCTGCAACCAATGTACTGTACAGTCCCTTACTCCCAAGATTTTTCAACTTTTTTATTAATAGTGTCATCTACCAAGTCAGAAGCCTTGGTCAGGTCAATGAAGATAGCTCCCATAAGCAAACCATGTTCCATGTTACTGTATATATCTTCCATCAGCTGACCAAGGCCATTGTTGCACTATACCCTTTCCTAAGACCATACTGGTCTGGGGCTAGTACTTTATTGGCTTCTAAGTAGTTAGATAAATGGCCAAACGCTACTTTTTCTAGCAGTTTTGCCAAAGCTGGTAAAACAGATATACGTCTGTAGTTTGTCATAACGCTTCTGTTGCTCGCCTTAAAAATTGGGGTAACTATCACACTCTTACAACATGCAGGGACAGTATTTGAGCATAGGGATACATTGATCATAAAGGCTATTGGCTTCACAGTATAATGTGCTCCCAACTTCTAAGTGCTTTCAACGTAATCCATCAAACCTTGTTCCCTTACTACCATTTATGTCTTTCAAACTTTTAGCAACATCCTTCTTGGTTTGTATAAAAAAGATAAATCTGGGCACAGTCTCTTATTCATTATCACATTTTAGGGTGCCCTCATTTATTCATTCCCTACAATTAGACATGTTAAAAAATTTATCAAATTCTTTCGCAATACTAGTTTCATCATACAATATCTTATCTCACACTTTTATTATCATCAGTCCCTTTTCTCGCCTTTGGTTAATAAAAGTTTTGAAAAGATTCCCAGACAGATTTTGGAGTTGCCATACTTTTTAACTCTTTGTTCTTACAATAAGCTTGATAAGCGTTCTTAATAGCAGCTTTACACAAGTTACGAGAATGCCCATATTTGTTAAAATGTAGTTCTGATTTATTTTGCAAATACGGTTTCCATAAAATTCTCTCTCTCGATCTCATCATTTTTAACAAATCTGTATTTATTCAGGGACTAGCAATATTTCTAAGTATTCGCTTTTTCATTGGGGCATTTTTATTTACTATATTGCCAAATTTTTCATTAAAAATCTTGACTGCTTCATCAGTGTGTTTAGAAAAATATATTTCTGACCAATCAACATTTTATAAATCATTAATAAAATCTTGTTCATTTCAATTTTTAAAGTCTTGCTATCTTGTACTATTACTTTAGATGCAGTTTCTTTCCTCTTTTTTATTTCTTTTTATTAGTAAATTTTTTTTATGGAACACATAACGGTTACCTAACTATACAACCGCAGTTCTTTCTATCTATAAACTGTAGATGGCATAAGGTAAAGTAGGTACATCATTACATCATTATTATAAGTACCATGGTATTTTATGCCATGCGCTATAAAGATACTGTTTTTTTAACTGGCTATAAGTGATGGCTTAAGGAATAAAGTATGATATTTTAGACACAATGTGAAGCACCCATCTCCTCCATAACAATTCGAATTTGGGTAGAGATTGTAAAAGCTTGGTGGTAAGCTTTTCCATTTCACAAATACTAATCATAGCATCCTGCATCATAGAAATGGTAGGAACATTCTGCATGAGACAGTTTTTTTGCGATACTTTTTCTAGCTGTTAACAAACATGTACAATTTTTTGACCGCTGAAGATCTAAATCCCTCAGGGAGATTCAAAAATAATAGTGTATTTGGGGAATAAGGTAAAAGGATCAAATAGTTCTTGTAGTTCTTTCTGTATTTGAGTCCATAGTTGTTGTAGTTTAGGGCCTTGCTGGAAAAGATAAGCACAGAGAGCTCTTGCTGTTCCACAAAGTCTCCAACACTGGCCCCTATATTGTGGAGCATATTTTTGCACCAGGGTGCAAAAGTACTGAATTACCCCTTTCCAGGAAAACTGTTTCCACATATACGAGGAGTTGTTTTGTGGATGTAAGCTGTGCATTTATCCCATCGTTTAGGATGAATTTGCAGTCCTAAATCCTGTTGCCATTGAGATCAATCTATAGAATGATCTAGCAGGGACAGCAGGACTGTGTAAGTTTGGGAAATTAAAGATCCTACATTACCCATCCTGTACATTTAAGGAAATTATGGCAAGGACAGGAGAATCTTTAGGTATAGCTTGTTGTTGTTGATGTATATATATTTTACTTTGTAAATACCAGAAACAACCTGGTTGTCTCAAATTAAACCAAGCTGCTAGTGTATGGAATTCCTGTATATTGTCTCCGTGCATACACTGGACAGGAAGAAAGAACTCTCTTTTGTCCCATTCTTGGTAAGTGTGGTCAAGGTTCACAGGTTGGAAAGACAGGCTGTAAGCAAATAGGGTTATTAAATATCAGAAGGGTAAAAGGGAGGGGTGTTTAAGAGCTTTGTGCCAGAATAACAGGGATGGTTTAGTATACGGTTATCACTAAGTGTGATTTGGGAAGGGGGGGGGTTAATACTGATTTTGTAGGGGGCAGGAGATCTTCCTCTGTTGTTTCAATTCTTTACAATGGGCATCATAGGAATCTTTCTTCTTTTATTTACTAGCATACACAGGGCAATGGTCCAATACACTAGCTGAAAGAAAACCAGTAGAACTGATGACATTAGGCTTATTAGTTAATACCCAGTCTATTAAAGACTCACCTTTACTTTTATAATTTGGTCTTGTATGTTCACTAATTAATTGCACCAGGTTGTGTTCAGAGAGTATACTGTGGACTTTTATCATTTTTAGCTAAAGTTAAGAAGTCTAGATTAAACTCTCCTAGTATAAATATACTCTTGACTGCCAATGTTTACTGCCATTAGAGTATCCAGTATGGCCAGATCTGTTTTTGCATTTAAAGGAGGTAAGTGCACACAGTAAACAAAGCGAGTGGTAGCCAGATGTCCTCTAATTTAACTTTCAAAGTTAAATAATCAGTAGTCGCACTAAAATTCTCAGCTTCAACCAAATCACAATTAAAGTAAGACTCCACCTCCCTTACCTTTTAATCTAGCTAATCTAAAAACCGTATAGCCCTCAATATGAATGTGTTCATTTAAAATAACTCTTCTTCAACCATGATTCAATAAGGGCAAGAATGTCATAGCTTTGCATTGTCAACCATGCTATGATCTCATCCATATGTGCTAGGATACTTCTAACGTTTAGATGACATATTTTTAAACCCTTATAACTATTCAGTTCTAAAGATTTAGCAGGCCCAGAGTTTTGTTCTGTGTCTCCTTCAAGAAATAACAGAGATAGCAGAGGAAACTTCCTTTCCATTCAACCCTGTGTGAAGTATTTTCTGCTGACTCCCCCACTTTTGTTTAGTGTTAATTTACAATTAATTAACCTACTACAATCCCATTTCTCACTCAGTATGTTAAATTTGATTACCAAATTCCTGCTGTTCCGCTTTGTATCATTTTGGTAACTTGGCAGTATTTCCGATAAGCATGTGGATGCCAGACTTTTCTTTTTAACATTGTCCCCATTTACGGATAGAAAGCTCAGGATAATTAGCAAACAGACACATCAGATATCTTCAGTCTGCTATTCTTATTTTAAATAATGTGTCCATGACCAAAAATTCACTTTACCAGTATAGCAGAGCCTTTATAAACTTAAAACCTGTAAGTGGAGCACCCTTCCCCTTTAAACAATTGCAATAATGTTGTATCAAATAATAAATTCCTATAATGAAACCAGCATCTATAAAATCTTTTGTAAACAGCCTCCCGCCAAGCCTCCTGCCTGTGACTCTGGTCAAGGACTCTCGTAGGTGGCACAGGCTTTTGACTGGTGTGGGCCTGCCCCTAAATGGCAAGCATGGCTGCCTGGTTTGCCACTGAGCCTCTTTGCCAGCCAAAAGAATAAGAAGCCAAATATTTGGTGCAGGAGGACCTCTACAGGGTTCTGCTGTTTCTGTTGGACAAGTAGGAGTCTGTAGTTGGTAGGCAGATCATGGAGAATGGAGCTTGCTGGTTGCTCCAAGGTGGCACTGGCTTTTGAATAGTACAGCCCAACCCTCAAATGATGTCCATGGCTGCCTGGTTTGCTGCCGAACCCCCTAAGCCTTCCGAAAGAATGAGAAGCCAACTATCCAGTGAGAAATGACTCTGCAGGGTGCTGCTGTTTCTGCTAGGGAGGTATGAGTCTCTAGGTGGTAGGCAGGTAATGGCAGATGAAGCTTGCTCACTTTGTTCATTGTTTTGCATGCCCACAATGTTAACACAGCTTCACTCAAAAAAGATTCTTCATTTAATTTTAAATAGCCTGACCTGATCCCGCACTGCTGTGTCCGTTATACACTCTGTCACCAGCTGCAGTTGCCGGTACCTATCCTCCCTCCCCATACATTACTCGCTAAAGATCTTTACTGTTAAAAAAAACTCTCCACATGCCCAAAGAAAGTCTGCCAAGCAGAAAACAACAGCAAAGCAAGCAGTCTTCCTTTCATGATCATAAACTTGTAACCCTCAACTCCGTTCACTCAGCCGAGTCAAGCCGTCTGCACACAGACTGTTGACACTTTCTTGAATCTTGCTACCACAGCTAGTAGCATTCCATCAGCTTGCCGCTTGCAAAATCTAAGTCCTCAACAGGCCACACCACCTCGTCTTATTCTTCAGTGCTGTCATGTTTAGTAGTCAGGTACTCATTCTCAGCCGGCTCAGTGGTGCAGAGGGCTAAGGTACTAAGTGCTTTACCTCTCCCTTGCCAGTGACCCATGTTTGGAAATGAGGGCGGGTTGACAGGGGTCGGCCGGGGGGACAGGGATGGGAGTAGGATTGAGTGGCTGACAGGCAGCTCTCCTCTCCCAGACAGGGGAGGTTGATCTTGCCAACGCTTAGATGCAACTGAGTGGAGGCTGTGTGGTAGTAATGCACAGACAGGGGACCAGGCACTAGGTGCACAGGCAGGGGACCAGGCACTAGATGCACAGACAGGGGACCAGGCACTAGATGCACAGACAGGGGACCAGGCACTAGATGCACAGACAGGGGACCAGGCACCAGGCCAGGGTGGGCAGAATGGGGACCACTGGATACGGCATGAATACACACCTCCACGCATCTGTGTGTCCATGCTGCTGTGGCCCTTAGGGAGTTAAGGGAAGAACTCTGGAAGAAAAAAGGACGGGCATGGCAAGGACATATGACACCCATTGGCCACACCTTCACCCGCTGCATCACCAGGAAGTCTGGAGCGAAGAACAGGATAATGTGTTTTTTTGGGGGGGCGGACCTCCCTCTCTTATCCCCACAATTTTGGGAACCATAGTGGTGCCCTCTCTACCAGTGACTGGGGTGATGTAGAACGGGGGAAGAGGGTGCCTGTAGCCGGCAGAAGGGAGCCACCCTTGCCTTGGCCCCAGGCGCACAAACAGAATATGGAAAAAAAAAGTACTCATTCTCAGAGTTGGTCCCAACTGCATTTCTAAACCACTCACCTTTCACCTGCCTGCTTGATTTCCAAATCACTCATCACTGTAGACCATAAGAGAGCCACGGAACTGTGGTTGAGAGGAGCGACTCCTGCAAGTTTACATGAAGGCATTCCGCATATGGGAGCCATGGGAGGGGGACAGGAAAGAAAAAAAAGAACAGGGCATAGTACCTCAGATACCAGTAACTCCTTTTAAACCAGTGCCCCCCTTGTGGCACCCACTGGCAGAGGAACTATTTGACCCTTCCTTATTTATATTTATTTATTAGCTTTTGGTAACCGGGTAAGTGCACTAGGCAAAAAGCCACCTATTTTCAGGCACGACCTGGGTGAGTACAATTTGAAATTACAGCAGTGATAACAATCAGGTACAAAATGCAACAATAACTGACAAGACAAAAATAAATCAACAAAAGCAGCAACAGAAATTAATACAACTCAAGGATAACAGCAAGAATGGTCCCAAGTTTGGGCAGAATTTAATTAATTGCATAATAGCCAGTTAAACAAGTCATGTGGCTTAGCTAAGGGAGAAACAGACAGGTAGACACACATTCACATTAGGCATTCAGAAATGGGCATGGACACAACCTGTTGTCCAAAACAGAGAAGTTAAGTGCAGTCACAGTTACCACGAGCACAGAGGTGTGAAAACGATGCATGCTTAAATGTAAGGTGAGATGAGGAGTTCTTAACATGGAGGGGGAGTGAATTCCAAAACCTAGGTGCAAAATAGGAAAAAGCTTGCTCCCCCATTTTAGTGGAGCAGGGCTGAACAGAGAGCAAGAGGGAGGTGGAGGACCTGAGGAAGAAGGAGTGAGAGACTGGGGTAAGCATGTCATCCAGAGTGGAGGCACGAGGGGTTCTGGATAAGGAGTCCACAGAACACATAAGAACGGAGGGCATTGGGAGACGGTCAGTTTAAGGCAGAATAGAGTTGGCAGTGATGGGTTAGGCGAGGAGCCGATAAGGCGAATCTACAGGCATTGTTATAAGAAGTGTCCCACTTGCGAAGAACCCCTGTACTGGCATAAGAGAGCACTGGGAGGGCATATAGAAGTTGTGGGAGTAAAACACCTCTCACTACTGAGATCCTAGCAGCTGGAGTGAGTGAGTGAGTGACGCACTCTATAGGCCGCTCCAATCTTGTCTTTAACTGAGCGACATACCTCATTGACGTATGCAGCAAAATCAAGTACCGGGTCAAGCATAACCCCAAGATATTTGAAGGATAAAGTGTTCGAGACAGCAGTCCCGTGACAGCAGTGGACCCGTAGCTTAGGGGACTCAGTGTGCACCTTTCTAGTGGACCCAAAGAGCATGGCCTGGGTCTTAGATATGTTTAGGATTTGATAGCTGGAGGAAAGCCAGGATTGGAGCGTCTGAAAGGCAGGTGTAAGATGTTGATTGATGTCGGCAATAGACGTGGAGGCTGAGTAAAGCACCAGGTCATCCGTGTACATGAGAATGCTGCAGTGTGCAGAAGGACTAGGAACATCATTAAGGAAGAGAGAAAAGGGTAGGGGCCCAAGAACAGAACCCTGTGGAACTCCACAGGTGATAGAGGAAGGGGAAGAGAGAACCTGACAGAAAGAGACAGCCTGAGAACAATTTTCTAGACAGAAATTAACACCATTTGCAGTACTCTTTAGCCTAATTCCTGGCTCTGGGGAAAACATTTTTTTTTGCTGGTGCCCAAGTGTCAGGGCAGTTAATTTTATTTGTATCACTAAACAAAAGTTAGTCATTGTTCACCAGCACTCAGACAAAGACATAATTGTCTTAAATATAGTTCCACTTATTTATTTCACACCGTGCTTTGTGCTTCCAATTGATAACATCTTACTTTACACTCAGGATTCAGGACATATTTGTGCAAAAAGCACAAAAATAACGGAATACTATTCTTTAAACTGTGTTGTTTCTGAAGTATGAGGTCCTTTATGATGTCTGTTTGGGCAATATTTTCCAGATACACTTGTCTTAACTCAATCGCCTAAACAGTTAAGCAGTTAAGCGTTACCCGCTCTGACCAGGTCGAAGTTCAGGGGATCTTCCTCTCTCAAGCCAGTCAGTAGGTCATTGAACAGAATTATAGCAGCTGTTTTGAAAACAGCCCAAATCTAGTGACCAGCTTGAGAGATTCCTCAAGAAAGTGTTCAAGCAGGACCCCTAACCTATAAGCCCCGGGAGCCAGCTGGTGGTCCAACTGAAAAAGGCGCCAAGTTTGAATTTCGAGACAAAGGGAGTGCGGTCACAGTGTTCTTCAGTCATACCTTAGTGGGTCGGCAGGGTGAACGGGAGAAGCTCTGTGGGTGTTCCGGCCGTAGGACAACTTAGTGGGTCAGCAGGGCGAACAGAAGCAGCTCTGCGGGTGGTCCGGCCGTAGGACAACTTAGTGGGTCGGCAAGGCAAACAGGAGCAGCTCACGATGTTTTAGTATTTTTTTATTAATTCTTTGTTGGATTGCTCTTTTTTAAATATTTCTAAATAAATTTTTGTGGTTTGAAAGAGGACTAACTTTTCAGATTAAGGGACTGGTTCTTTTGTGCAGCGGAGTGGTGGATTGGATCCGAGGAGTTTGATTGCACCTGAGGATTGTGGAGCTGTTTTGTCTGGAGGTTTTGTTGCCTCACGGATTTACCTTCTCGAGAAGGGACTTCCCCTATCGGTGTCCGGATTTGTGTTGAGCCTCCCCGTTTCTGGAGAAGAAGAGAGCTCGGGCTAGTAAGCTCCTGGCCTTTCTGCAGGGTTCCTGTCTGTGTCTGGGGTCTGCGCTTCGGACACCTGTCCTCTGGAAGGTGGTGGGCCGGGAGGCTGCAGCTATTTGGCGGCAGGCCTCCTGGCGCTTCTGATCTGCACTGGAACAGCTGGAGAGCTGACCAGGAGGCGGTAAGGTCCGTAGTGAGGCGGGTTGTTCCTGGGGTGAGTCCCTGGTATCGGCAGAGGTTTCCTTGGTCCCTTTCCTCCATGGATTTAATTTTGAAAAGTCTACACCAAAGTAAGATCTTTGCCTTTTTATGCTGCTGCTGCTTAATCTTTCTAGACGTGGAGTTGATTCCAGTGGGGCTCTTTAAAAGAGACAGTTTGAGATGTAATTCATCGTGGTGGTGAGAGCCCACAAAGGATTGTAAATAGCACTGTACTCTGTACTCTCATTAATTCTCCGGGATCCGCCGACCTCAGCACACTGTTTTGGATAGCATTTTTATTTTATTTTTATAGGGAATTTATAGGGAGCTTAGAGATTATTGTTACCGTCCTGATGTCTGTGGATGAAGTTAGATATTGTTATTCCACCCCCCCGTCATGCACTATTCATCCGCCGCTCTTCATGCCCTCCACCCTTTCTTTGCCCTCCCTTTGCTTTTCCCCATTTACCAACGCTGTAGGGCTTTGGGAATTGCTCGTGGGGGGTTTCAGAGGGACAGGGGGCATGAACAGCGGGGGATGGATGAGAGGGGGGTGCTCGCGTTCGAGTGGTTAAGTCCAGAAGACGCCCTAGGGCGAAATGGAGTGCTGAACGTGGACCTTCCTGTTTGGTCCCCATACCCAAGGGCACCACTTTTGTAAATGGTGGGCAGGTGGTCGGGGCTTCCCAGGAGTCCTATCCAACTCGGGCGGTGTTAGTAATGCCAGGTCCATTGTGAACAAGACTGCCATTGTAGCAGACTTGGTAGGCACAGCGACCTGATTTGCATCACCGAAACTTGGCTGATAGTAATGCCGCCTCAGTACTTGAGGCAGCAGTTCCGCCGGTATTCGCAGATACACCGCCCGAGATTGAATCGCAGGGTGGGGGTGCGGTCTGTTTCAAGACCGAATTGACCTCGCTAGTGTTCCAGTGGAGGAGACCAGATCCTTTGAATGTGTCATAGTGGCAGGTGGGGGCTATAGAATAGCTGCGTCTATCGCTCCACCGGGTGTCGAAACTATTTCTAGTGGAAGTGGCGGACTTCGCTCGTCGATCTGGTATTTGAATCGCCCAGGTTGATGGTGCTGGTGATTTTAATGCCTGGATCGATTAACTAACTCGCAATTTAGTCAACACTTCCTCCAATTGATGTGTTCATTGGGCCTCTCACAGGTGGTTACCTCTGCCATTCATAAACATGGCCATTCGCTGGATCTGATCTTCCTGCTGGGGTTGGAGGCCTCCGATGTGGGGGTGGAACCAGTCAGATGGTCTGACCACCACACTGAGAGGTTCAATTTTTGCACCCCCCCTGCATAGGCCTACCCCAGTGGAGATGGTCAAGTACCGCCCTTTACGGGATGTTACTCCCGATGGTCTAACTGCGGTTCTTGACCTATCAGAATATCCTGGGTTGAGCTTAAATCCCGAAGTGATTGTGCAAGCCTATAATAAGGCTGTTGCCTCTGCTTTGGATTTAATTGCTCCCACCCATGTGCGGCCTCTCTCCCTTTGCCCCTCGATCCCCCTGGTTTGATCAGGATCTGAGGGAGTTGCGGCGATTAGGTCACAGGTTGGAGAGATGCTGGCAGAAATCGGGCTTAGATGCCGACCATCTTAGACTCCTAGAGCATGATAAACTCTATCAGTCAGCAGTCACTCATAAGAAGGCAGTGTTCCTGTCCGGAGAAATTGCTGCTGCTTAGAATCGACCAGCCCAGCTCTTTTGAACCATAGACAGGCTGTGCAACCCAGCCTGTCTGCAGGTTCATCAAGCCTTTTCACAGATGCAGTGTGTGGAGCTTGCTTGATTCTTTACAGATAAGGTGGCCGACATCAGGGCCGAGATTTGCGCCGCTCCCTCCGTGGGAGTTGTGGCGGTCCAGCCCACGGTCATAAGCATACCGTTCGTCTGGAGTTCCTTCAAAAGGCTGGAAATCGAGGATGTTATGAGGATTGTCCAGGGTACGCGCACCACTAGCTGTAGTTTAGACCCGGGTCCCACTGGCCTGATCATGGGCTGTGGGGAGGTTATCTTCCCGGTTCTAGCTAGGATAGTCTGGTGCTCCCTAGACTCTGGTGAATATCCCCGCTCCCTGAAGGAAGCGGTGGTGACACTAGTGTTGAAAAAGGCATCCTTGGACCCCGACTCCCTAGCAAACTACAGACCTATCTCGAACCTCCCCTTTGTTGGGAAGGTAATCGAGAAAGTGGTGGCAGCCCAGTTGGACAACCATTTAGCCATCCATAACATCTACGATCCTCTTCAATCAGGTTTTCGAAAGAGGCACAGCACTGAGACTGTGCTGGTTTGGGTCCTCAATGATCTCCTGATGGTGAGAGACCAGAAAAAATGGTCCATTTTGGTCCTTCTGGATTTGTTAGCAGCATTTGACACCGTAGACCATGGGGTGTTGCTTGAGCGTCTGAGATGCATCTGTGGGTTGTCGGGTTTGGTGCACAGATGGTTTACTCCTTCCTCACAGGTAGAACTCAGAGGATGGTATCGGGATATTTCCTCCGCCTCCTACCGCTCTGACCTGTGGGGTGCCTCAGGGCTCTGTGCTGTCCCCCATGTTGTTTGCGGTGTACATGCTTCCCCTCGGAGACATTGTAAGATGATATGGGCTGGAGTTTCATTGTTGTGCCGATGATACTCAGCTCTATCTGTCTTTTGCGCCTGACCAGAATAGAGCACTCTCAGTGTTTAACAACTGTCTCAGCGAGATCCAGGATTGGATGCGGTCCAGCTGGTTGAAGTTGAATTCTGGGAAGACGGAGGTGATGGTTGTGGATCCCGGCTGCCAGATTGAGGGGTTGGGGGCACTTCAAACCTCTGGTTTATTCATGGGGGATGTGGAGCTCCCGACCTCTGAACGGGTGAGAGACCTGGGGGTGATCCTTGACGATCAGCTGACATTGCGTGCGCAAGTGTTGGCGGTTGTTAAGGTGTCCTTTTACCATCTTAGGAACGTCGCCAGGATCAAGCACCTTGTTCCATCCGGCGACCTACCCACGCTGATCCACACCTTTGTGACCTCGCGTCTGGACTACTGCCACTTCCTCTACTTTGGGCTTCCCGGGGTTGATATCTGCCGCTTGCAGCTAGTGCAGAACCCAGCAGCCTGGTTGTTAATGGGGACTTCACGTTCCTCTCATATCACACTGGTGCTCCGAGATCTGCACTGGCTGCCGTTTCAGTGACGGATCAGCTTTAAAGTCGGTTTACTGACATATAAAGCCCTACACGGTTTGGGCCCTGATTACCTGAAAGATCTTCTGGTGCCTTACCTACCGATGCGACCACTCCGCTCAGCCAACAAGGGGTTGCTAGAGATCCCGAGGGTAGCTTTAAAATCTTCCGGCACCCGAGCTTTTATGTTCGTGGCGCCGACCCTCTGGAATTCTCTACCACGTTGGATTAGAGAGTGCATGACGGTGGAGGGTTTTAAAAAGGGCCTAAAATCTTTTTTATGGAGTAAGGCATTTGGAGATAATTTGGATGCCGATTAATGCTCTGTATTTAATTTAGTTTTTAATCTGTTTTATTATGTTTTTATCTTGTATTTTATTGTAATGCACCTTGATTCTAAGAAAGGCGCAGAGAAATAAAGCTTATTATTATTATTATTATCTATTTTATAAGCTCGGTAAGATTGTGCATTATGTTATGATAACCCCACTCCCAGGGGCAGCTGGAACCCATCCTGTGGCCTTGTGTCTAACTACACCCCTGGGAGTGTGGTTATCACAGCATAAAGCACATCCCATTGTGTCTTATTACTCAGACAACTAACATAGCAGAAAGATGTTTAAGGAACAGTGAGGATCAGGACTTCATGTTCTCAGCAGTGAGGCTATTTCATTTGGCTGCCACCTGTTGGTACGAGCACTCCGACATTGGGGAAACTCTAGCATAATGACAGGCAATGATTGTGAGCTGCCTTTCAGCAGTGCTGCCTGTTTTTATGCTATAATTTCCATGATGACAGAACACTCATGGCGGCAGGGGGTAGTTAAATGTAAATAGCCTCATTGATAACAGCTTGTTCATAGCCCATGGAATGCTATATCTATGTTCAGGAGGCCTAACCCATTTAATACCCTTCAAGACTTGTTTAACTGTTGTTCGTTGATCGATACATTTCCTATCCATAGGCTGGTGATCTGCAGACATAGCTGACCAATATATAGTGACAGAAGCTGTAAAATGTACCTCCTTCCAAAAGAGAAACCAAAAACTCTATGATTTGGGTTCAGTCTGTATAAAATGGATTTAGGTGTCTTGTAACGCAGCAGCCTGATCAAGATGTGCATGCTAACCTATTAGCTTTCCAAGTACCTGGTGCCCAGGATTCTCTGAGGAGTGTTGAAGCTCCTTCTGTAAGTTCTGGGAAAGTCTAGGCTCCCCTGAAATCTTCTAGGTAGCTAGTGAGAGACGGTTGCCCATGACCAGGGGGTTGAAGTTGCATAACAAGTACGTCAGTAAATCGTCCCTATGTCTTATGAGGAGAGGCTGATCATTTTTGGAAGGCAAGGGTACCAGGGCTGGATTAGCCATACTGGGGTTACAATGACCAGATTTACCTCTTAGTTTGGGCCAGGGGTGAATCCAGAATGTTTTCAATAGGGTAGCAATCCCCCCCACAAAATGTAAAAATGTTACCTTTTAAAGCTCAGATTATGTTAAAACAGCTACTGTTTGCTGGCCTAAGGGTGTAGTGGTTGCTACATCGTAACATAGCTGGATCCACTAGTGGTTTGCACTGTCATGGCAAAGAGAGGAATAGCTTATGATTTCAGCATTTTCCAGTTCTGATGGAAAGCCTTCACTGCCAATGCGTCTGGGTCTGTTCTCTAGCTGAGGACGAGCTTTGTCTGGCAGTTCAGTTGAGAAGTACACAGGTCTGTCCTTAAAGGACCCAAAGTTCTGTAAAACAAAATACGTCCAGATGCAGAATCCAGTCAGTCGCCTGAGTCCATCAAATGCCTGGAGGGTCATTCTGGTACTGAACTGGTTGACCCAGGTGCTGTATATGTTGAGCCTGGGCCATTATCTGATACTGTAAACAACAATGCTTGAACCCTTCGGGTGGGGGGGGGAGGGTAAGCCAGGGTCAATGACCTTGTTCCCTCAGTCTATTGACGTACCATATTGCTGACACCTTGTTCATGGGTAACATAGTGATCTTTCCCTGTTCCTTGATCAGAGTCATGATCACAAAGAAACCTGCTAGGAGATCCAGGTAAGTAATATGTAATTTGGATGCCTCCTGGGACCACCCCCTCCCTACATGGCTACATCCCCGCATCTTACCCCCCTGCCCATTAGGTGCCATCTGATTCTATCACTACATTCCAATTTAAGCTGAAAATCACCCTGCTGTTTCAAGAGACCCATCTGCTGTAGCCACCACTGCAGTTTCTTTCTCACCTTTCCTGAGACTGCCACTAGACAGCTGTGTGATGACTATGGCCTGCTGCAGTGTGGCACCTGAGTCTTAACCCTATTACAGTACGAGTAAAAGAGACTTGTGCCTTCCTCCTAGAAGAAAAGGCTTTAGCTTTTTTTCCTTATCTCCTTAATCATGGGCTCTCCAAGCCAAAGGCCTTCTGCAGGCCGACCTGCATCTTTCCAGGCTAGCTGAACTGCCTTTGGATGTAATCTTAATAAGTCAGTCCAGTGTATCGCAGCTGCAGTAGCTGTACAGACTCAGTACAGTAGAATGCATGCCGTGCAGTGATGGGGTTCAGGTGCTGCATATGGTGTAGCTACCATACATATACTACATCATCACAGACTGTAGCACTCACCCTTGTGCTTTTTGGCCCCAATAATCGGTCACTGCTCCTTTTTGATACTTGAATCTATTCTTTTATTAGTGCAAATATGCAAACATTGTTGTAGAGAGCCTGTCAAGGTTCATGAGGTTATCGAGGACCTGGTACAGGAATTAACACGGCCGGAATGCCCTGCCACTTCACTCTATTGGAGCTTCTTCAGGAGGAATCTTTGCACGTTTGCACTAATAAGAGAATTGATTTATGCATCATAAAGGAGTAGTGACTAGGTATTGGGGCCACCGGCACAAGGGTGAGTGCTATTGTCTGTGTCGCTGCTGAGTTTGGATGGCCACTTTGTTTTTTATTGCTACCGAAAAGGCGAGGTCCAGTTGCCAAAACTAAACCCAGATCAAACAAAAAACTGAAGAAAGGACTTGAGAAGCCCACTTTATTCTGGTCTTGCCCCACCTATCACAACTTCGAGCTGTGGTGAGCTACAAAAGAGAGGAAGAGCCAGGCTCTCTCAGGCTGTTGAAGAGGTGACACTTAGAGTTATTGGTCATGAGCCAGCCATGTGGCACTGAGGGTTGATGCACTGGATGCCACACCTTGCGCCATGCTGGCGACCTAGGTTTGGGAACAAGCCCAGACCGCCGTGGGTCAGCAGGGGAGAGAGAGAGGATTGAGCATCCGGAGGACTGCTCTCCTCTCCTCTCTCGGGGAGGGAGGGATTGTAATCCTGCTCATCAGTCTCCCTCTGGTGGTGGCCAGAGGAGATGCGAGTCGGGAGGCACATTGCTGACATATGCCGTCGGCGTGGAGGGGAGCAGAGAGGAAAAGTGATGGAAAAATGGAGCTGGCAGACTCTGTGATGGCTCTCCTGCACCTGTCCTGGCTCCCTGAGTATATGGATTTCGCTCCGAGGGTAGGGGAAAGGCGGAGCTCCTTCGCCTCAGCCCTGTCAGGTGGGGAAATCCATGGGGGATTGTAGGGGAAGTAGGGCAGGGAATGGAGAGCCAGAAACCGAGTCCCTCCAAGGGAGGAACTGGAGCCACCTGCCAAGCTCCCAGGAGCAAAAACAAATAATAGAAAGAAAAAAAAAAGAATTATTGGTCATGGCGTGATGAAAAGGAAGGTGGTGGTGTTTTTATTTTTATTCCTTGGTTACTGGGTAAGGCCCACTAGGTACAAGTGCCTGTTTTCAGGGGCTACCCAGGAGCTCTAGGTGGTTAAGTGACTGAAGTCACACAGTATGCAAGTGGAGGTTGTGGGAATCAAACCCAGGTCTGCTGGATGTACTAAATTCATTTACAGCTTGTTACTCTAACCTCTAGGCTATACTGTCAGCATATTTTCAGTCTTTTTTGCTGTTGTGGTGAAGGTGATAAAAGAGTTCAAGTAGTAATTCTGAGCATCTGTGGGCTGAAGTAAAATAATTTCATTTCATGTGTTTCATTTCATTTGTTAAAGGATAAAAACATTAAATGAGTTCATTTGCAGTGGTGTCCTTGAAGAATACATGTGTAAGATTAGAAAACTCAAAGCCTTCAGCCTATTTTGAAGGATGGAAGAAAGAAAGAGGAGAGAACGAAAGAGAAAAGAGAGAGAAATGGAAGGAAGGAAGGAAGGAAGGAAGGAAAAGTTACTGTCTTGAGTCATGACAATCAAAATAGTCTCTAAATCAATTAGGGCAGCTCACAGAGGGAAAGAGGTACTGGGAAGGCAAAGGTAGGTGGCGAACTATAATATTGGCGCTCACAGCTGAAAAATAAAGAAATCTATCTACAAAGATGAAAAGATGATTGACCCTATGTTCAGTCATATTTCCTGACCCTAGGTGGTTGCCACAACTCTCCCCTGCGCTACTGCTAGACAGCTTATGATGGTACTTTGAAGGAGCAGGCAGGAGCTGCATTGCAGATGCCCCTAGGGCCACATTCAGAGTATGGCAGCCCTTGATTACCTCGTCGCAGCATATTGCAACCCTGGCCTGTAGAATGTATACAGACCAGAGGTAGGGGGGATTCCAGTGCTGTAACGGGAACAGTGGAGCCAGCATGGGTAGGGGTTAGACGATGAATGTGGCCAGTCGGTACGCTCATCAGAGCTATGAAGGCAGGGGGTGGTTCTACTGGACATCTGTGATTATAAAGAATAATGTGGTGTGTGTGTGTGTGTGTGTGTGTGTGTGTGTAGGGTCTGGGCTACCAGGGCAAAAGCCAACAGAACTGACAAAATGAATGCTGTAAGCAGGTGGAGGGCAAATGTCTGGATGGTGCTGCCAAACTTCAGTGAGTCACAGTGCTTCTGTGTGAGTCGCTAACCAGCATGTTAGCAGGTGCAGAACCTATTTACATATTGGTGACTAAGTTGTATGGGGGGCACCTCCCCTTTTGACTAAATAGGACATTTATGAGTTGTGCAAATGGGTGTTGGCACACGGGGGCTCAGTTTACACAATTGGCCATTGTAAAATGTATGCTCTCCTCCAAGGTCTAGGGGTAACATGATGGCACAGTTCATTTTCAAGGACAGAACCCACACAAAATTGACCTAGATATGAGGTGACCTCCCACAGCTTGGATGTTTTTCAGGCCAGTTCAGGGCTACAGAACTAGGGGGTTAGCAGCAACAATAACTCCAAACAAAGATTTAATGTCCAGCTAGTATATAACATCAAAACAGGATGCCATTTATTAACTAGAAGCTCATGAGCACATAGGTTTCCCGTGGGGCAGGCTGCACTTTCTCACTGTCTCTAAACACTCAGTGTCCATAAGCAGTCTTTGAACCCCTGCCACCAGCAGGTGATAGTTTTAAAGCATTGTCCCAGGTACACTTTTCTTTCCTGTGACTTTCAGGGGTTGTGCCAACAACCCAGTGGGGCGCACAGGGACAGGTTTTGAAATATCTGGATCCACATTTTGACACACAGTTGATCTCCTTTCACATTTTTTCTTCTTCTTTTTTCCACATTCTGTTTATCCTCCTATGGCCAGGGAATGCTGGTCTCCCCTCAACTCTGCCCCACTGCCCTGCATCTCACCAGGACTTACCTGAGGCCGGAATACCCCACAGACACCCCCATGGCAGGGTCAAGAGGGGAAGGCCCTCTCAAGCACAAATCCAGTCTTTGACCTCCAGGTCCTGGTGATGCAGCAGGTGAGGGATCACGAAAGCAAGCTCTTCTATAAGCCTGTCCTGCCACCATTTTCCTCAGTTTTGTTCTTCTATCCCCACGCTGGGGCACGCTCGGCAATGTGCACATGTGGAGGGACGCGCACGTTGCGGAGTCCCGCAACACCTCCCTTCTTCTGCTGCTCCTGTACTGCAACCATGCCTCCACCTGGTGGCAGTCATTCAGTGGAGCACGCAGTCTTCCCTCCCTGGAAGAGGAGAGCAGTCTTCTGGATGCTCAATCCTCTCTTTCTTTAGCCAGCCTCTGGCAATCCGTGCTTGTTCCTGGACACAGGTCGCCAGCGTGGAGTGAGGTGTAGCATCCAGTGCCTCAACCCTCAGCGACATCGGGTCGGCATCTCTGTGCACATTCTGATGCATCATTGATCTCTATAGACAGCTAAACCAGGATGGCAATTGGCTACTAGGTCCCCTGTTGCCAGGATCCACAAGGGATTCAGTATTCATGCACCTTTATTTATTCACACTGTAATCCGGGTGCAACTTACTTCTAAACTACTGTGTGCATCAGTCTTCACCTTGCAGTCTTTCTTCTGCAGCAATTGGGTATATTTCAGTCCTTTAGAGCTACCCAGGGAATAGCCATCAACTTCCCCTGAACCCGATACCAGCCTCCAGCTACCAACCCTGCCTTCCAATAGCTTGAAGTATGGTGGCCCCCAGACACTTAGATTCACATATACTGCAAAAGTTTTCAAAGCAGTTTCAATATTGGTACCCATGGGGACTGTTTCCCGCCAATTGTGAAGGACTCTAGATCACTCCTGCACGAATTTTTGCTTTGGACACTTTACGGTACTGGTCAGGACATCAGTACCTACTGCGCTATTGACACACGACCAGAGTGATTCATATTCGCTGAAAGAGGAGCAACTAACAGGACATCAAAAGACAAAAACAAGAGCAACCAAGAATGTTTATTGAATACAGCACATTTCATTGGGCACATTTACCTCATTTCGTTCCATACATCAACATGACTTCAGTTTGGGGGCTCGCCCCCCACACCCCTGGTAAAAAGCAAATGCAGGGCATATCAGAGCCGGTACATTGCATTCTGTCCTGCATATTGTTTCTTGAATGTAGCACATTTTCCGTATTTGTTTTTATTCAGCAACCTGCTTTCAGTTGGGGGGCTCCACCACTACCCCAGTAAAATACAAAAGCAAGAAAAGGACATAATGTCTACAGCAGACAGTGCATTTCTCTAATTTTCTTGAATACATCAACATGCCCCCCCCCCCGTAAGTGGTGCAACAAATACCACATAAAGACCATTTAGAAAGGTGGGGGGGACACACTTTCCTCATTCTCTTCAGCCAACTTTGCCTCCTGGTACAGCAAAATGTGCAACAGTATATTACTGAAATTAGAAACGTGCTATATTCAATAACCAATATGCATGGCAGAATGACCCGTACTGGCTTTGATATGCTCTGATTTTTTATTGGGGGGGGTGTGGAGGGCAGAGCCCCTCCAATGGAAAGCAGGTTGCTGTATAAAATGAAAGTAGTAATATGGGCTCAGACATTATTGACATTTGTTTATATTCTAGTTCCTTTTTTAACTGTCGAGCCTACATACTTCTTACTGTTGAGTTGTTAGGCTTGATGCAATGTACTAATAAAGTTTAATAAAAAAAAATAGTAAAATGTGCTATATTCAGTAAACAATATGCAGGACAGAATGCTGTGTACTGGCTCTGATATGCTCTGCATTTGTTTTTTACTGGGGGGTGGGGGGGCGGAGACCCCCAACTAAACAGAAAATAACAACTGCAACAGATAAGGTTATGTATACTGTGGGAGAAACACACAGGGTTTTTTATATTCCATGGGCAGCACACGGGGTTATTTGTTTTTCACCAGACCGCAGTTATTGACGATGACCGTACCGTAAGTATAGCATTACAATTAACACGTGAGTGGTCCAGAGTGCTTCACAATCACCCTGTTTCCCAACACAGTTTACATGGCTAGGAGAGCCATACGCTTCCCGGAGGTCCGAGGGTGCCAACTGTGATGTCTCCCACTCTCTCACAAGAACTGACCCGTGGGGGCAGAGAGTCCTGGACCACATTAATACTTCTTAAGGATTCATCCCCACATGAGGGGACCACAATTTAGGGACAAGGCGAGGCAGACACCCCCTGTGGATCTGAGGCTGCCACAGTTGCCCCTTCTCACCCTCTTTGACTCTGTCCCCACTTATGGGGATCTTTATAGGCTTCCAGCCCAACCTAGATGGGCAGGGAGAGGCAGACCCCACCTGAGGTTGCCACAGGTACTGCCTCCTACCCTGTCCCAAGAACTGACCCCCATGGACAAAGTGTACCTGGCTGAATTACATGTTATGGGGGCATACTCTCAAACCATTCTGCCTAATGCAGGGAGGGCATTATACAGTCCTGACATAAAACAGTTTTAAATCACCTCATTCTCTTTATCTGAACATTTCTGCCTGCTCTTCAGATAAGTAATTTTCTACTCTCTGACTCTGCTTTTTGATGAATCCTTGAGAGATGTCCCATCCCGCTGTAGGGTCATTGCCAATGGCACTCACCGCAATTCAGCAAGATCTTTTTGGGTCTTCCACACTGGAACAGAGGTTCGGCATAGAGGGGGAGGCACTACACATCTCAGGATCACCTTCTCCCAGAATTGCAATGTACTTCCTGCAGCTCCTTTAGCCGCAGACAGCTGACTCCTCCCCTCAGAAAACTGGAGTGGGCCAGCTGGCCCAGCCTACTGAGTCTCCAGGAGAATTAACCTTTTAGGGAGTTCCAACAAGGTCACACAGACCTACATGGTTTTAAAGAGCAGATGACACCTTAAGTCAGGCAACTCACAGCAAGGAGGTTAATGGTGGTAGTATACTTATTACTACTCTCTCAACATGTATCAGTGCCTTGTAGTAGTATGCAAAGGCTGCCACTGCCCCCAATAGCATTATAATGCTATCTAGAGCCCTGCAATTGCTTCCCCAATTTGCATCATCAAAATACTGTTTTGTGGGCAGGGCTGTGGTGAGCGCTCAATGGCTTCAGATATTATAAGTTGAAATACTAAATAGTCCCCATGTAAAAAATTCCTTTTTCGTCTAATTTAGGTCCTGGGGAAGGTAGCTCCTTGCCATAAGCTGCCTGCCCCAACTACAATATCATAGAGCCTGCCCTAACTACAGTATCATAGAAACATAGAAAATGACAGCAGAAAAAGACCATTGGTCCATCCAGTCTGTTCATAAAACTCTAACAAACCAGGAATCTGTTGTTTATATGGGGTTCTAACCCACACCATCAACCCCCATGCTCCCCGCCATGCCATTAACACCCTAAGCAACCACTAAGCCCTCCTCTCTGCCTCAGACATGTTTGAAACCACTGCTAGTTTTGGTGACCACCACATCAGCTGGCAGGTTGTTCCATGGCTTCACTACCCTTTCTGTAAAATAAAACTTTGTCAGTTCCCTCTTGAAACTCTCTCCATCAGTTTCTACTCATGACCCTGTGTTCATGATCCACTACTTATGCTAAATAGTTCCTCACAATTTACCTTGTTCATTCCTGTCAGGAACTTGAAGGTCTCTCTCATATTTCCCCTCTTTCGTTCGGCCTCCAGCAAATAGCTGTTTAGTGCCTTGAGCCGATCCTTGTAAGATCTGCCCTGCTGGGCCTGAAATATTTTAGTCACCCTACATTGTACTGTCTCCAACCTGTCCTTATTTTTCTTAGGTGAGGACTCCGAGTCCAGAACTGGACATAGTATTTCAGATGGGGGCCTCACGAAGTAATACCTCTTTCCTTCTGCTCTAAGTACCCCTTCCTATTCACCCCAGCATCCTGTCTGCCTCACTGTAGCCCTTGATACCCTGACTTGGCTGTTTTAAGGAGTCATGGATGATGACCCCTAGGTCTCTTCCTGCAAAGGGCATGCCCAGCTTTACCCCTCCATCCAGTAAGCTGTTATGGGGTTCATGTTCCCCATATGAATCACCTTGCACTTTCTGGCACTGAATTTAAACTGCCGATCCTTTGACCACCTCTCTAGCCTTTGCAAGTCTCTTTGCAGCTCCCTAACTCCCTAACTCACTGCTCACTGCCTCCCCTGCCACAGAGCTAGTGTCATCTGCGAAGAGACACACCTTGCCCTGGATTCCTTCTCCCATGTCACTGATGAACATACTGAAAAGGAATGGACCCAGGACTGATCCTTGTGGCACCCCACTGGTGACCTTTCTGATTTGACTGTTAACCATAACCCTCTGTTGTTTCCTGTCCAACCTGTTTCTCAGCTATGTCACTGTGTTCTTCATTGCTCTCAGATCCTTGTGAGGCACTGAGCTGAAAGCCTTGCTGAAATCAAAGTGGAGTAAATCCACAGTGTGGCCCTTAGGCCCTTATCGATTACCCTCGTTACCTTGTCAAACAATGCTATCAGGTTGGTCTGACAAGACCTCCCTTGCCAAAAATCCATGCTCTTTATTATTCTGGAGTCCATTGCTCTCCAGGTAGTCCACGAGGTCTTCTTTGACTAGTGTCTGGAATCAGCTTACCCACAATAATAGTTTGACAGATCTGTAGTTAACTGGTTGCTCCTTGTCCCTCCCCCTTGTGGGGCAGGATCATGTCCTCTACTCTCTATTCTTTTGGAACTACCCCTGTATCAAATGAGCTATTGAATAGTCCTACTAGGGGTTCAGTTAGTTCCATTGCTAATTCCTTGCACACCCCCAGATGCATCTCATCTGGCCTCGGGGCCCTATCTATCTTTAGGACTGCTTGCCCTTTCTGAACCCTTTCACTGGTACGTGCTACCTCATCTCAGGGACCATCCCCCCTTACAGCTGCCTTAATACCACTCTCTGGAAGAGGTCCTCTGTCTTTCCCTTGTGAATACAGAGCAGAAGTAGTCATTAAGAACGGCTGCTTTCAGCCTGTCCTCCTTGCTTACCCTTAGTGTCTCTGTTAGCCTAACAATTCCTCCTCCCTTTTTTCTTTTTTTCTCTAATATATGTGCAGTACTGTTTTAACCCTCTCTTGACCCCCTCAGCAATATGCTGCTCTATATCTGCCTTTGTTCCTCTGACCGCCCTCTTGGTTTTCCTTGTTTTCATTTGGTACTCTACCCATTCATGCCATCTCATGTCAGCTGCTCCTCAAACAGGCCTCGTAGACCTAAATGAGGGCTACAGATATATTCAAGATCATTCAAGGGTTGGGTGCATTTATTGTACTAATATTTAAAATGGACACCACTGCTGGAGATTTGATCATTACAGATCCTGATGTAGGGTAGACTGCTGGTTACCTTACTTGAATATGTTTATAACAACTGGTGACCCCCAATAATGGCTGGATATTTACTCCTGTTAATACACTGTAATAACCTGCTTCATTCTATAATATCTCAATAAGGGGTTATTATAGCATTTTACTTCTCATGCTACCACTTTAATCACTTTATTTATTTATATGAAAATTGGTAACTGGGAAAGACACATTGAGCCAAGGCTTGTTTCCAGGTGTGACCCAGGGAAGGGGTTACAGGAGGAAACAGTGAAAGATAATACTATACATTACATGATACAGATAAACTGCAGTTGCTTAGCAATACAACTACTTAACTGGAATAAATGTGTAATAGGATAAAGTGCAACTACGTTGTGCAAACACAAGTTCAAGTGGCAAGCTGAGACTGGCATCAGTATAGTACTAAGGCAGTCAAAACAGTGCACTAGGGAACAGTAGTGATGAGGGGAGTCAAAACCTAAAATACCAAAATCACATTAGGGGATCTCCTCCGGGAAACAGGTGCAGGTGAGTGGAGGGAGGAGTTTCAGCTGATGCCTGAGGGATCCTAAGGAGGTGAAAAGATGCACAGATAGAGGGAGCTGGTTCCAGAGTGATGGCCAATGACAGGAGAAGGCAGACTGTCCAGCAGAGGAATGGGGGTGAGATGTGGAGAAGATTTGCTGGTCCCTTGAGCGGAAGGAGAATGGAGCAGGAGGGGACTGGAGAGAGGAGTGAGGGGAGATGGGATGGCAGGGAGCCAAACCAGTACTTGGAGATGAAAGAAGTGCTGTGTGAGTGGTGATGTGAAGGTAGGGGGAGGATCGACAAGGAGGAGCAGGGGGAGTAATGTTGTGTACGAGAGGGAGTTAGTCACAGAGCAACAAAAGGCATTGTAGAGAGGTCCAGTCTGGCTAGGGAAGTGGGGAGGGCGGAGCTGTACCATAGACCATGTCTGCACAGTGAAAGACCGAGTGTCCAATTTTGGTGACCAGCTCACAGCAGACTGGCAGGGGTAGACAATCTTTGTTATAGTACAAGGCACCAAGCTTAGGGTGAAGTGTCACATGGATAATACTGATGTCCAGTTTACTGTCAAGCCACATGCTGAGGTACTCGAAGGATGACACCGCTTCAAGAGGGGAGACATTAAGTGTAGTGAAGAGCAGGAGTCTTGAGACCCTTATCAGTTTTTGGCTTGTACCAAACGTCATAGACACTGCTTGTTTAGTGTCGGCCTTGAGATGGTTGGAATGGAACCAGAGCAGTACGTTGTTGAAATACTGTTGGAGCACTTCACTGAAGCACGAAAGAAAGCACAGTGGCTCGAGACCAGTTTTTCCCTCTCTTTCCTCACAACAAAACCATAGTACCACCCTTCTGCAAAACTGTCTCAGTCTATCACAGCAGCAGCCACCTAAAACACTTTTCTCAATAAAAAGAAAAACGTGAAGCAAAACTCGCTCACTAAGGCGGCTGCTCAGGGACACGCTCACTCCTGACACAAATACAGCTTACGATTTTGTCTCATTGAAACCTTGCACTAGTTATAAATAATGCCTGTACAAGGTTTGTCTTACGAGGATGTTTCATTATTACTAAGATGTGTGATAACCTTAAAACCTCTTGAGCTTTGCTCTCGGAGATTATGGATTATCACACATCTCAGGTGTGTGAAAAATCCTCATAACACACACCTGCACAGGCATTATTCTCTGTTTATTGCATTTTGTTGTTTAGTTAATGACCTTACTGATTACTAGAGGAATTAAAATACTCCTGTACACATTCGATCTCTGTTTGACTTGAATAATGGCACTTAATCCTGCCATTACACTGCCAGGAGTGGCATGAATAGTGTAGCTGCAGGCTTCTTGCATATCATATACCAGTTCAACACCTGCCCAGGCCTTTGTTCCTTGACACCAGCATTGTTATGATTTGGCCTCTCTCCACAAAAAGTTGCTGTAAGAATAGAACACAATGGATTTACAGATTGATTTATTCAGGTTATTGATTCAGATTGCAAACGTGCACCACTTATGTTCCAGTGGTCTGCCCCAAAACGTCTGATGGGCAGGCCACCTTCTGTTACCAAGTCCCACATATTTGGTCTTCCTCCTCCCAACACCCCCACTCTACTCTTTCACTCTCCCACCTCTGTAAAGGCTTTACTTTCTAAATTCCACCTCCCATATCTGCACGTATAATTAATGAACCTGACCAGCTCAATCCCCTGCCCTTGCTCTCCCTCATTCCATCTCCATTCACCCTGCCTCACCTACTTTTCATTATTCTCTCACATCCTTCTTCATTTTCATGCCTTTTTACCCTTGTTTTCTCCCCCCTTTCTTAAGAGTGTTCCTTCGTTGCTGTGTGCAGTGTACAACTGCTAGCACCCTCTTGTAAGCCTCCTTTAAATCTAATGTAACTGTTGTCTGATGTATTCGGGTATCTCATTGCCTCCAGAATTTACTCATTTCTTCTTATCACTTTATTTTTCAGTATTTCTTGATGTTATGATTCTGTAACCTATTGCACCCTGCCAGCTCTACCAGCCTGAGAGGATGTCATCAAGGAGATGAGGCCCTCCATCTTTCAAAGGTCCATGTGCCCTAAGCTCTGTTATGGAGGGATCTTAGGCCATTTAATTTGTTTTATTTATTTTTCAAATCCATTTTTTCTCTCCTCACCCTGCTGTGTAACCACGGCTATACCCTGTTTTCAGAGAGGTATCCTGTTCAGGTTCTGTTAGCCGTCATGTAGACAGTAGGGAGCTTTTCTCCCTGGTTTTTCACCTCCTGCATCCTTTCTCTTCCCCCTGGCATGAGCAGTGCCTTAGGGCCTTGCACACACAGTGAACCCCTGTGGGAAGAGAGAACTCCTCTGGCCCACCTGCAGGAGTCTGTTACACCAGAACCCACTGCATGTCCTCCTTGGTTGAGCCACACTGGCTTTGAGCTGCTTCCTACAGTCGGCCCTGCCCTGATGCGGAACACAATGTCTGCTCCCATACCTGGGTAGCCTGTACAGCAGCGAGGATGCACTGCCACTGAGCCATGGGGGTGGCCAACTCTTAGGCCATTTTAAGGGTCAGACATTAAATGGCAACATACTGTGCTGAGGAAGGAACACTTGCCACGGTTGAGGATCTGGAGAAGTGGCACCTCTGCCATTGGGGATAAGCATCCTTGTGACGTTGTGAGCATGCAGCATTGCAAGTGGTATCTGGTGCCAGTGCCTTTGTGCCCTCTCTCTCCAATGAATACCATTGTGATGGTCCCAACACCTCAGATGGGGGGGTGGGATGAAGAGTTTCCTGTCCACCTTGCTCCATCAGGGGGCAGATGGTGTGGAACTAATATATTTCACTTTCATTTTATTTTTGCTATATTCACTAATCATCCCCAAACCACAAAAATAATATGAAAGTGAAATATTGTCATTCCCACTGCTGCTGTTACAAATGACCCAGCATCAGTGAAAATTACGTGCAGTCTGTGGAGGGGTTGTGGGATAACAGATGGACCAGACAACGAACTTCAACACACAATCTCTATGTAATGTTTATTCAAAATACATGAAATAACCTTCAGAAATGGCATATTCTTTCTTCAGTACATCAGATTGCAGCAAAAGACTATAAATGTCTTTTCTCTGCACTTAGCCAGCATTTATTGACACTAATCTCTGATCTAGTCAGCAGTTGAGATTCAGCCTCCACCCCTATGTGGGCATTGTTTACTTGGGTGGTGGGGGTTCAAATAAAAAACAAACAAAAAAAACAAAGTTATAGACAAAGAACCTCATTGCAGAATCACTGAAAAAAAGGTTACCCCAAAGGGCATTGGCAACAAATCAAGTTTCAAAGAGATACAACATCATACATACTTCCATAATGCAAAGCATCATGAGATATATGCAACTCACTATGACATTTCAGACCTGTTCAGTTTACAGCAATTTACATGCATTTTAACTAGCACAACTAACTTAATTTATATAATAGTCACCTAATATTTTTTACCATTATCAAAAACACCTAGTACCATGGTATTTTCAACATTTACAGGTTTCACAAACATAAGGTATATACATCAAGGTAGTTTATGACATAGTGCTGTTACATACTAATTCCAACAATGATAAACACAACCTGTTTTACATACACTTGAAGGTCACCACAATAACCTCCCTGTACAAGGACCTGAGAGGGAAAAGGAAAATTAAAGAGGACACTATAGCATAGTCAAGAAAGGGAAGGGGGTGCCTGTAGGTGGCCAACCTTATGCACTGGAAAATGTAAAGAATAGATTAGGCTAAGAAATAGAGGTGCAACAGATTTTAAGAAAAGGTTGGTCCTCGAGTGGCAGGAGCTTCCTGTCACACAATGAATATGCTGCCACTGCTCAGCCCGCTAAATATTTTGAACGTGAAATATATTAATTCTACAGTATTCTGTGAGGAATGCAGTGAATACACTGGAGTGGAGTGAGAATTCCTGTGACAGCTGTTCAGCTCCTGCCACTGCTGTTTGGGATCACAGGCTCAGAACTGCACCCACAGTGCACCCAAAGGAAAGGTGAGTGCCTTAACCATTAGACCATTCAAAAGGTCAACTTTATTTCTAATGTTTACCTTTTAACCATATGTTGCACCCCAGTTATATTTTCCTTACAATGTATCATATATTCTGTTTACTTAAATATTTGTATTTTTCTGTGTTTTCTATTCATAATGAACCCTTTTATGTTTTTGTTACTGTTAATTTGCATCCTTCATTTGCCCTGGAAATAAATGAATTGTGATGCTCTGCATGTATTCCAAGCCAAATATTTTAACTAAATAAATAAAATCATATACATTTAGGCGAATTATGTGCAAAAAAATGTAACTTACGTGAGCGCTCTGTTGTCCTCATACTACAAGTGGGTCGTTTCGCAGCACTAGTAGGACAATTGCATACATGACATTAGCGTTGCTAGGTGACCAGATTGCATTACGTGGATAATGGTGTACACATGGTGATTACATGCGTTCATATATAACTTGCCTCAGTGTCTGATGACCCATTGAACTGAGAGGCTCACCTAGGGTTCGAGGGGACCATGATTGCCCTGCCAAAGTGTTTTCCCCCTGCCGCAGGACTCTTTCAGACTCTACCTCCATCCTGCACTTCACCACCAGCTGCTCTCTACAGGAAGGGGGGCTGTGCTTTCATATTCCTTTCCATTTTACCTCTCCTCTCCCAAAGCCCCCCCGCTTCCTTTCCCTCTGTTCCAGGGACCATCGCATTTCGCCACTCCCCACCCACAACTCCTCTGCTGGGCAATCTTCCTTCTCCTATCGACTTTCCTCATTCTGGAACCAACTCTCCTCCTCCTCCTCCTCCGTCCACCTCTCCCCATCCCCGGGTTCCCCCGGGCACCAGTTGAAACTCCAAACCCACCATCTGTTCCTGTTATTCTTTCTCCTGACACTGCCCCGCCCCGAGCCTTAACTGTTCTTGGTAGGTCAGCCAGCTGGGCCCCCACTACCTGTCTTCTGGTTTCACTTCCTCACTACCCCTGTTTTTCCTTCCATCGTGAGGCCAGGCAATAATTCACTCTACAGGTCACTCACCTGTTATCAGTATTGTTTTGTTCAGTGTACGTTGCTGCCACTTCTACACCTGCACTTGTGTGGGTCTTTTTTTTGAGCTCTGATCACACTTTATTCTCTGTACCTGCACTTTTTGTATTTCTTCTAATTTGTACCAGCTCTTATCGAATGTTTCAACTGATGTGTTATTATGTATTGTACTGCTGTTGCTGCACTGCTCCCCTCACCTGGGTCACACCTGGAAATGAGCCTTGGCTCAGTGTGCCTCTCCCGGTTACTAATTTTCAAATAAGCAAGTAAATAAATAAATAAATATTTCTTAACTTCCTTAAGTCATAGGGGCTAAGTCCTTGTCACTCCTTTCCCAAGTGTGTAAAGTCTCAGTCTTGAGACTTGGAGGGTAATGGACAATGATTAAGCCCAAACAGTCATACATATTGTTCAGTGATTTATAGAAATTATGAACAAGAGACACCGTAGGATACCTCTGTGGTACGGATATTAAACAGCTGGTATAGCATAGCAAAACGCTAAGCAAAATAGGGGGTAATGTTAACCATTTTCAGAAATATGTAGCAGTAGACTGCTAACCGTTTTTTGAGTGAATCCATGACACAGTGCACGACATTAATAAAACTATATAATTTTTTACAATTTTGCTAATCAATCTGTGCCTAGTACTATGCATTATCAAAACCTGATTAGCACTTCCATGTGTCAAAATTCAAATCAGTTTTTTCAGCTTACTTAAAACCCTGCTATACTCATACTGTCTTTCCAGATGGAAAGCATACTATTACAGCTGGTTTGGGTTCAGATTTTAAGCCAGTTGTCTGTCCAGAAGCCTAGTTTACTTTAATAATCACTGATGTGGAACCTTGTCAAATGCTTTCTAGCAGTCCAGTATGTGACATCTAGTACACATCTCTTGTCTACCATGCCATCTATATCTTCAGAAAACTTCAGTAAGTTGGTGAAGCATGCCCGAACAAAGAAGGCGTGCTCAGGATTCTGGAAGCAGTACAGAGCAAAGTGGCCAGCTTGCTAAATGAAAAAGGGGAGAAGCTCTGCTCTCATAGAATCAGGACAAAAACAGTCAAGCGTGAATAGCTAAAGTTATTTATTTAAATTCATGGCAACAGTGGAGAAACACCCGACAATAAACCCTCTGCCCTGGCATTTCAACCCAAAATAGGAGCTTTGCGGGTGGGTGGGGGTCTAACATGATATAGGGAACATTCAACATTATTACAAAAAATTCCTCTTAAAAAGATACATACACCATCTTTTTCCCCAGTCACTGTGCATTAAGTATTTCTTCAGACAGCTGCACCTTCCACCTGATGCCCTTCATAATCCCAGTGGTACCTCCAATCCCTGACGACACCACCAGTGTAAGGTCACCCTCCCTAGTCTAGAGGTATACAGGATGGAACAGCATTCAGGGAGGGGCCCCACACCAAAAGTAACTCAGAACCACTTACCTGGCCTCCCACGCCTGAAATGACCTTTGGGGCTCCACTTGCACATGGCAGGGCTAATCAGAGCTGCAAGGGAAAGGGTTAGCAGAACCTGAAAACAGAACAAAGGCAATGTCCCAACGGTGAGGTTATTAAACAAAGCAGGATCCTTTATTCCTCCTCTTCCCTTTGTGAGCTCACAATAACTGTTTATAACCTAGTGAATTGTACTTTACACTTCCCCAGCTGGCACTTGTTCCTTTCATTTCACTTTTTTACACTGCTAGACAGCCTTTTTGTCCTGGGCTGGCTTTAATACTGTGGGGTACATTTATTTAGCATACTTCAGGCCCCAGTGGAGGTACTGGATACTCTTGGAATCCACCACCCCCACAGGCAATAATGGATGGGGACTCTCCTGGTCATCTCCTAGCCTATTTGTTCCCGTTTCACATAACCTTGGCAGATGTCAGAGTTGCCAGGCTGATAACTGAGCAGCCCCACTGAATCCCGTCATTCAAGCATGAAGAGACCCTCACTTCCCGTAGAGTCTATCCCTGTACACTTTTCCTTACCAATTCCCTTTTGGAACATTGACACTGTGCCCAACTGGGCGTCACGTCTGGTGCTTTCTGTCACTACACCAACCTTTTGGGGGCACTCGGGCCCACACTGTAATCACTGATGTAAATCCCTGTTTTCTGACAAGAATTTGGCAACTTGAAGGTCACTGTTACTCACTTGGGGAGGGAGGGCACCACTGGATGCCAGACCAAGTCACTTTACAGAAGAAACAAATTTAACATCGCCTCAGATCTTATGCCCACAGTTCTTTTTAGGACCACCTTTCTGTCAAACAGGCTTCAACCTTTAACTTCAGTTATTTTTCTCGGACTGGAGAGGGGCATCCCCCTTTCGATGCCCTGTTTCAATGTCAGCTGCCATGAATTAACACTTTTCTAAATGCCATGCTCTGTAGAGAAACTTTCACACCAGCAGGAGCTGGCAGGTCTCCCACCAAGTCTGACTCACCGGTCCCTGTCCTTCAGCAAAGGCCACTGACTTCTCCACTTTGGAATGCCTGGTCAAACCTGCTGACTCAGTCCTCCAAGGGCATAGAAAACTGGCACAACCTAGAGGTTGCTAGACACTCTTAAAGGTACATAGCTCCTATGGGGGGCTACACTAGTGAGAGCATGTGTCTGTGCAGACTGTTTCTGTTGCCCTGGGGCATTCTCCCTCACTAGTTACAGTCTCAAGATTGCAAATGGAGCTGCCTCCTGACTGATCTTTCTGTAGTGTACCCTGAGCTGAAGCAATAGATTTATGAAGCTGTTTTTCTTTGCTGTTTAACAGGCAACCACTTTGCGAGCTGGGAGATATGAGTCAGCGCATGTCTAATCCTTGCTATGTATATATCAACATTGCCATCACAAGACCAGCCTTGTTGGCACAAGCCAACTCTTACCATTTTGTTGTTTTTGTTTAATTGTTTTACACTAACTTAGTTTTGTTGTAAGACATGCATAGTTATGGGTATTTGATAAGACAATATGTTCCTGAATGTAAGAAGCAAATTAACATCCTATACAGTGACATTTTCAATTTAAAGGTGATGTATAAACACAGTTAATTAAGCTTGTGGTAAAGTAGGAAATTATTTTTTTTTCTAGAGCATCTTACTTAAAGATAGCTACCACAAACGTAGTACTAGCTGGAGAGTGTGCTTCAGTAATGCTAGAATCACTTAATTAGTATACATAAAATCATTAAATAATTAAATAACTTGGCTTCATCATCACCCTACTCCGAAAAACCAGTAGGAATGACCCTGTCAGTGACCCAACATAATCACATTCCCACACTGTGGAAATACAATTAAGGTAATTTCATAATCAGAGTACTATTCAAATATATGAACCAGTCATACATTGTTGACCAGTACATTTGCAAAAGCCTAATTAATCAATGTTTAATGTCATACCGCTATTTGTTTAACTGCTCCAGTATATGCGATGAAATTACTTATTAGCACTGGTGCACTAATATTGGTGTTATATTTAAGACTCAAACTGTCAGCAGTAGACCTTTTCCTCATGTTGACTTTTTTTATCTATTTGTCTTCCTTTCTTTTCCCCTGGAGCCACCCTAAGTCCTTTGTCCATCACTGCCAATCCACTTTTGTCACAGGAGCCTTCCTATTCCCTCTCCTTACTTCCAGGCTGCCCTCCCCTACACCCTGTGGTCAGACTGCAGCTTTCCCCCCAGTAGTACGGATCACTCATTTTAAAGCAGAGGTGACTTGACTTGCTCTAACATGCTACTGACTGTGACAGAGTCTCAAAAGCATGAGGGGTTTAAGAATTATCCTCATGTGATGTGGGGAACATGAGATATCATGTGCTGTGAGCGCTGCATGTTTTCCCTGGGATCTCAATGATCCCTTCTGGCTTGGAACATAACCAGTAGTGGGCCCATGTATAGGAGACCAAGTGTGGGCATGGCCATGCCCACTTACCCAAAGAGCCAACCTCTTCGTGATGCCAACACAAGGCTGGATACGCAATGTGAGTACCTTACATCCTGCCTTCATGGCATGTCAGCCCTTCTCTGTGCACAATGTCAAGATATCCTGTCTGCATACTCTCTCCCCCTGGGTCACTGGAGACCATTGTGCGGCAACAGACTTTTCCCTCCCATGCCAACGCAGGAGGTTTCCAGGGCAGATGCCGCTTTGCCTCAGCCTCTTGATGGGCTTGAACTGAGGTCTGTGTCATGGATAGTGAACTCACTTGCTGCTCTGCCTTCTGGATAGCTGTTGGTTTTCATAGATGTTGTGGCAGTCAGAACACCCCTCAGTGGGTCTCTTCTGGCTCTCTAGCTTTGCCACTTAGACTGTCCGGACCAGCATTGCTACCATAATAGTCCTTCTTTTGTAAAAGTGCAGACTGTGGTGCTCTGATAAGTCCTTTGTAAGTTAAACAATTAAGTAGCAATAAAATGAACAAGGTGAGCTAGGCAGAACATCTGAAGAGCAGTAAGTAATATAAGTGCAAACTGGAACACAACTGGAATATGAACCAGGCACTTCTAGGTGCGGTATTAAAGTGCAGATGGCAGCAATTTGAAGAGTGAATGAAGTGCTGTTGACACTTCTTTCAGCAGAGAAGGATGGAGGAAACTTGAGGGGGGCAGGGGAAAGGTATCACATCGGAACAATGACACCCACACAGCGAAATACCTCCACACAGGCAAATCTCATCAGGTCAAGTTATTTTGCTGTGGTGGTCCACTGTGACCTGACATCGCAACTCCCCGTGTTGTGCCCCCACCCCAAAACCAACTCCAATTTGGAGCTGGTTATTTAAAGATGGGGGGGGGGTGCAGGGGGCAAAGCCCCCTGCAGAAAAACACTTTTCCCAGTCGGGCACAATGCTGACTGTCAGCACTGTGCAGGTTGATGTCGGCACCATCGATATTGATGGTGTTGTTGTACAGTGGTAGAACCCAGGGGAAATTAGTGCGGAAGCAGGGTCAGTGGGGGCAGGGAATTGTAGGGCAACAAAATACAGCACAGGATCAGAGAGAACAGCAGGCGTGAGTAGTGAATTCATGGAAGAGAGATTTGGGTGAGTGGGAGGAAGGATCAGAATGAATGGTAATGTGAAGAGAGACCCATAGTTTGGGGACGAGGAATGAGAAGGCAGCTTGACCAGCAGAGGATTTTATGGAGGGGAGTGCAAGAAAACAAGGGCCAGAGCTGCGAGGGGAGTAGGCTGTAGAAGCGTGTGTGGAGGGGGAGGAGGGGAGAATTGATGAAGAAGGAAATGTAAGGGGGAAGGGACCCAAGCCAGAATTTGGAGATAAAAGTAATGTGATTAGCAAGGTGCCTGGCATCAATGGAGTAAAAGGAGATGGAGGAGTAAAGAGAGCAGTGGTGGGTTCTAAAGGAGTCAATCAGAGGAAAAGCAGCAGGGAGTGCAATGGTGTGTCCAGCCTGGGTATGGTGGATATTGAAGCATCACTGTAAACTGTAGTCAAATATAGAGAGAATCATTTTCAAGAAGATCTCTTTGCAGGCAGGAAGTGGGATACTCATTTTATTCCTGTAAAGCACACCCAGTTTGGGGTGAAGCATTTGGTGGATGGCAGCCACATGAATAGAGAAATCAAGGGGACAATCCAGCCAGACCTGGGGATTTTAAAGGAGGAAACATCCTAAATTGCAGTATCATCAAGGGTATGAAAGGAAGCCGGGGGGGGGGGGTGCCTAGCTATTCTCTACCTTGTGCCAAATGTCATGAAGACCATTTACTTGCCATTGAGGGATAACTGATTAGCCCGCCAGAACCAGTGCTTGATGCTGGTAAAGTTCAGTTGGAGCCAGGTCATGAGGTCAGAGGCAGAGACTCCAGAGACATAAAGGACTGTATTATTTGCGTGGACGCAGAGAAGCAGGCAGAGGAATGTCGTTCAGGAATACAGAGAATAGAACAGGGTCAAGGATGGATCCCTGTGGTATGCCAGAGCAGATAGGGAGAGGAAGGAATAAGGCATTGCCAGTATAGATATCTTGAGACCTACTCTCAAGGTAGGAGCATAACCACTCAACTGAGAAAACAGAGTGCCCTACTGCTTTTAGCGTGTCCAGAAGGGCACTATGTGATAATACTGCATGCAATTATGCCGCAGACAAAAATGTTGATGGAATTCTGCCAAATACAAAAATACCGCAGAGAAATAATACCGCACGTCAAAATATGGAAATAACATGCCTGGCCCCAGTGTGGGGGACTCCACACCAAACACCCCCCATCCTATATGTAACAAACTCAAGTCCACTCAACAGTGGAGAAAAAGGGATGTCGCATGTCGCACGGGGTTAATATTGCCCATGCAACATTCCTGTATGCAACAGTTTGCCTTCTGCATTTTTGCCGGTGTTATTTTGCATTTGACATATTGACTGGCTTCCGTCCAGAAGGATAATATGAACAACAGTGTTAATGGCTTTGACCAGGTCAACAAAAATGGCTGAAATGAGCAAGCCCTCGTCCATACCAGATAGTCTGTAGTCAGTGACATGCATGAGGCAGGTGGAGGTGCAGTGAAACTTCCTAAAACATGACTGATAGGGGTGATTAAAGGGGAGGATTCAAGGAAAGGGGTAAGTTGGAAGAGAACAAGGTGTTCCTGGAGTTTATCCAGAGTAGGGAGGAAGGAGATAGGGCAGTAGTTACTTGGGAGGATGGATCACCCCCATTGAAAAGAGGGATGACTGTAGCCTGTGTTCATGTGCCAGGGACTGAGGCAACAGTGAAGAAAAAGTTTAGAAGGTAGGTGACAAACAGAGAAATGACACGAGCTGAGAGAGACAGGAGTTTGGGGTCAAGGCCATCAGGGCTTCCACCTTTGTGAGGGTTTAGAGCTAAGAGGGCTTTGAGGGAAGCATAGGGTGTGGTGGGGAAGGAGAAGGGAAGGGTTGGGATGGAAGGGGAGTTGCGGTGGGAGGAGAAGGGAGTGAGGAGGGGAGGAAAGGAGGGATGGGGCACAAGAGGCAAAGGAGTTGAAGGATGAGGCAACAGTGGCAGGATCAAAGACAGGGGTGTCACCCACCCACCTTGAGGATGGGGTGCTGGGGCTGAGTCAGAGGGGAGAAAAGGGCATGAATGACGTTCCAGAACTTCATGGGGTGGTTAAGGTTGTTCTGGGGTGTGGATGTAAAGATATCTGCCTCCGAAAGCCTAGTAGCTCTGGTACAGGCATTGCAAAAGGCCCTGTAACTAGAAAGTTCAAATGGGAAAACAATGGACTTGTAAGTCCATCAGGCAAGGTCATGTGCTCATTGACAAGCCAACAACTCAGCTGAGATCAAGGGTAGGTGGGAACACTGGACCCTAGTTTTTCTCAAGGGGCATGGTGATTCCAGACAGATAAGAACTTGGAGTTTAAGAACTCAAGGGCCGTGTTGATGCTACTTTATTCTCTTGGAGATGTTTTGCCTTGAACACCTTATCCAGGTACCTTTTTCTCATGGACGCAGTCACACAAACCAGTTACCTAGTCTTTGTGAAACTATAATTTAATACTAAACACTGGTCAGCTAGATATAGCAGTAGTGAACAGGTATCTTGAGAATAAAATGACAGTTGAGAGTTTGCTGTGGAATGAACTATTTGTAATTCTAGCTTGAGATTGAAGGAGAGGGTCCACATGTAGTTTAAGTACGCTCAAGTAAGTAGTTACAAGTAAGCATTTATGGTACACTTAACAACGATATTATGAATCAGGGAACCAGGCTGGAAGATTACTTGCCTGGCAACTGAGACAACAAGTAGCTAACAGGGCTGTACTGAAGATCAAAGATGAAACACCAAGGGGTAATTATCTCACTGATCCCCATGAATATCTCTCATGCCTTCGCATCTTACTACACATCTCTCTATACCGATCTTTGGGGAGGGGAGAGGAGAGAGGTAGGGCACTGGGAGACATTCTATCCTCGGTTACTGTTCCGCAATTGTCAGAATCGCCCAGGGAAGAGTTGGATGTCCCTATTACCCATGCTGAAATCCTGTCCACTATTAAGACTTTAAAAGGTTCCAAGGCACCAGGGGTAGACACTGTCTGAATTCCAGAAGAAGTTTGGAGATGTGCTGGCCCCTCTTTTGGACTCCACTTTCAATAGAATTTTAAAGGGTGAACAAGGCCCAGACACTTGGCATTATGCTCAAATTACAGTCCTTCTTAAGCCTGGGAAGGACCTGCAGCTTTTCGGCTTATTTCACCCAGTTTCCTTCTTACCAGTAGATATGAAATTTTCACAATCATACTAGCGGGTAGACTGTAGAAATATGTGCAACAGCTAGTGAACCCAGACCAAACAGGCTTTATAAAAGGTGGATTGCTCCAGGATGACACATGTAGAGTTCTAAACATCTTCTCCTCCTCCTAACATACGTCTAGGAAAGCCCAACTAGCCCTATCTTTAGACACCAAAAAGGCCTTTGACAGGGTGAGGTGGGAATATCTTAAAGGGGTACTTTAAACCATGAATGTTGGTCCGGGCTTCCTGACTTGCATCAATGCACTATATTGGTACCCAGAAGCAATGGCAAAGGTTAACGGAGTTAATTTGGAGAGATTCCCTTTGGCCTGGGTCACAAGATAGGGCTGCCCCCTGTCCCCCTTATTATTTGCTCTGTGTATACAGCCCTTGGCTGTAAAAATCTGGGAGGCGGAAAACATCACAGGGGTAGAGGTGCCTGATGAACAGCATAAAATATCCCTTTAAGCTGATGATGCCCTTTTGTTCATCAGTAACCCAGAAACTTCAGTTCTGGTGCATTTGGAACTTTTACAAGATTACAGTAAGATCTCTGGATATAAAGTTAACTATGCAAAGTCTGAAACATTTCTTATAAGTGGCCAACTCTCCCTGGTTCATAAGGTGGGCTTTCTATTTGCCTGGGCCAAGAATAACACTATACAGTACTTGGGTGTTCACATCACTCCAAGTCTTGATAAATTATTTAAGTTGAACTACGAAACGTTGCTGGTGGATATAGAGACTGGCTTGAAACAGTGGTCCCTGCTTCCATTCTTTCTTTTGGGGAGAATAGGAACCTTAAAAATGAACGCCCTTCCCAGATATTTATTTTTATTTCAATCTCTCCCCTTGGGAATCCCTAATCATTTCTGGAAGAGTCTGAATAAGCACCTCCAGAGGTTTTTGTGGGCGGGCAGATGACCACGGGCAATGGCAGGGCGCCTGGCCCTTCCCCAAGGGGGGGGCTGGGCCTCCCTGTCTGCCAGCTGTATTATCTGCTGGCCCAGATGCCTTCGCTGGTGACCTGGGCATGGCAGAGGGAAGATTCTGGATGATACAGCATGGAGGCGGGTGGAGACCTGCCTATTCCTCTTTACTCCGTCCTAGCTATGAACATCTCCCCTCAAAGGCGAAGATAACCAACCGATGTGTTCTCCGTTCTACATCTATTTTGCAAAGCATTAGAGGCCCCTTAGGCACCCCTCATGACATAGGTCCCCTCACATTAATTATTGGGGATTTGGACTTTTTGCCAGGATATAGTGATGGAAGGTTCATAAATTGGAATGCAAATGCACTCACCAGATATGAACAACTTATAGAGGGTGGCCACTGGGTCACCTTCCAGCACATCCACACAAAATATCACTTGAACAAGACAGATTTCTATTGCTTCTTGCAGGTACATAGCTACTTAATGGAGGCTCATAGATTACATCAGATCATTAGAGACAGAACTCCATGGGAGAAATTTTTATATTGAGCAGGGGAACACTCTATATCAGGTGGGGTCCTTCAAATACTTAGGGTTACAGCTTGACCCTAATCTCTCCTATGGACCTCACATAGATAATGTAGCTAGAGCTGCTAATACATGGCTTGGTCCAAACACAGACAACACCTCATGCCAGAAACTTTGAAGGTTGCAGTTCTGAGCTCTGTGATCTCTGTAATAGCCTATGGTCTCATCATTTATGGCTCAGCCACAACCACAACCCTTAGACGCCTCTCAACTGCCTTAAATAAGGCATGTCGGCTCATCACTGGTGCTTACCATCTCACCCACACATGTGACCTGTACACCCAGACTGGCTGGCTCCAACTATCAAACCGCATAAAGTTTCTCACCTGCTCCATGGCAAAAAAAATCTGCCGTGGCCTTGCACCTTCTGGGGTCTCAACTCTCTTACAACACCAGACCAACAAACGGTGCCTCCGGAGATCCACTCTACAGCTATTGAAAGTCCCCCACTGTCACACTTCACAGGGACAACACTCTTTTACTTATCGAGCGCCACTCTGGTTCAATGGCCTCAGCCCCACCATCTCCTCTGCCCCGACAATTGGTATGTTTAAAACTAGGCTCCAGGACTATCTCACTACCAACAGCTCCTGTGACTGCCCAACTTAACCTTGTTTCTCCACGTCCCTGCCTGCTCTAGTGATCCCCCCCACTGGATTCTACCCTCACATCTTGGCATACCCAATGCTGCACTTTTCACCCTCTCCCCACCCTGCCTACATTCGTTCTTCCCCCCCTCCCCATCCCCTCTTCCCTCTCCCTATGACTGTGCCACTTCTTATCTCTTGTCTGCTTTCTCTGACAAATGTCGCTGGCTGCCTTGCTTACAATGTTACCCTTGAATTGTATTAATCTGTAATCTGTTTGCAATGTCCACGTTATAATGTCTGTCTTGATGTTCCCCATAATTTGTATTTCTCTGACATGGAACCTTTGTAAAAGAGCCTTGGCTCGAAGGTATTTGTAATCCTAGACTTGATAAAGAAATAAAATATCTTAAAGATAAGACTAGGTACATCTCGAATATGTACAGTATGCTCTTAATAAATAGGAGAATTGACACAGGTTGTATCAAAACTAAATGGCAGTAAGAGGCCGGAGTGTCTGTCACTGAGGTCCAGTGGCATGACAGCCTCTTTAGGTGGTGAGTCTCGGCTTCCCAAAGCTGGAGGGGAGTTGCGTTGGAAAATTATCACCAGATTTTTCTATGTCCCAACAGTCACAAAGCATTTTTTTTTAAATTTTTTTTTTACCTTCTCCTACACTCCCAGTGATCCTCTTCTTGAGCTCTACCCTCTCCACATATCACGGCCAACCCTCCAAGTCATCCCAGAGTAACCCATCTCCAGGCGGGTCCCCCTCCTTCGAGGGGGAAGGCACCGGGGTGCCGGGAAACCCCAAGAGCTCTGTTTTTTCCTTACAGGCTCGAGGGTGCCACTGCAGAGGGGCAGGCTGAAGCAGATCTTAGGCCCAGTTCTGAAGTTGTATCTCCATCTCATCTGTCTCAATACTATTGGGCAAAGGGCTGCTGGACAGGCCACTTGCTCTTGCAGAACATGTTGCTCAACGAAAGAGTCAGCCTTGCCCTGCTTTTCTATCTCCAGATAGAACAGGGCCTGTCTGTTAATGTGAAAATGCCTCTTCTTTCTGAGGCTGCCTGACATCCGGGTGGGCCTTGCACACCTACTCTGGCATTGATGTTGGTCACATTTCACACTCACAGACCAGAATTGTGTCAAACAGCAAATAATTCACTATACAGAAAATAATTCCCTCATCCTGTATGTACATTGTGAGTTTGTATCTCAACACACTGAGTGGGGCTCAGTAATGAGATTAACATGTATCAGGAAAATCTAATAGAGTTCTTTGACTGGGTGACCAAAGTAATAGACCAGGGAGGGGCTGTGGACATGGCCTACCTAGACTTTAGCAAGGCATTTGACACAGTCCCACACAAAAGATTAATAATCAAGTTAGCCAGCCTGGGAGTGGGTCCCAGGGTGGTAGCCTGGGTAGCAAACTGGCTGCACAACAGCACACAGAAGGTAATAGTGAGTGGAACACATTCCGAAGAAAGGGGGGTCACTAGTGGAGTACCTCAGGGCTCAGTACTGGGTCCAGTCCTCTTTAACATCTTTATAGGTGACATTGCAGAGAGTCTGGAGGGAAAGGTATGCCTCTTTGCAAATGATACAAAGATCTGTAACAGAGTTGATGCACAAGGGGGTAGAAAGGATGAGAAGGGATTTGTCAAGGTTGAAGGAAAGGTCGGCCATATGGCAACTTAGATTCAATGCAAAGAAGTGCAAAGTAATGCACTTGGGAAACAAAACCCAGGAGAAGAAGTACACAATAGCAGGGAGGTACTAACAACAACAAAATGGAACAGGACTTGGGGGTAGTCATATCAGATGATCTAAAGGTTGGTAAGCAATGTGAGAAGTCAGTAAGGAGAGCCAGGGGGATACTGGGATGCATAGGAAGGGGCATCACAAGTAGAAAAAGGGAAGTGGTTATCCCTCTGTTCAGACAGTTGGTGAGACCCCATCTGGAGTACTGTGTGCAGTTTCGGAGACTTCATCTATGCAAGGACATAGACAGGATGGAAGCAGTCCAGAGGAGGGCAACTAAAATGGTGCAGGGTCTGCATCAGAAATCATATGAAGAGAGACTGAGAGAGCTTAATATGTATACCCTTGATGAAAGGAGGGATGGGGGGACATGATAGAAATGTTCAGGTACCTCAAGGGAATCAACAAAGTCCAGGAGGGTAGCATCTTTCAGAAGAAGAGATGTATAAGAACAAGGGGGCACAATTTAAAGATAGAGGGGGGACGGCTTAGGGGTAATGTGAGGAAATTTTTTTCACGGAGAGAGTGGTGGATGCATGGAACCGCCTTCCTGGGGAGGTTGTTGGGGCTAAAACAGTGAGGGAATTCAAACATGCATGGGACAGACATAAGGTAATTGTAGTGGGGGGTGGCAGGAAGTAGGCTGTTGGTTAACTAGAATTTGCAGCTTATCCAGTAGGTAGGGGAAATGGGCAGACTGGGTGGGCCAAGTGGTCCTTATCTGCCGTCAAAGTCTGTGTTTGTATGTTTCTATGTAAATGTTGAGATATTGTGATACAGATTATGAAATGGATGGAAAGAACACTAGCTCCTGACTGGCCAAGAGGTACTTTCAGCCAGGCTGTTATCCCTGCACAACAGCCTGACTGACAGTAGCACAACAAAAATGTGTTTACAAAATACATCCAATTTACTAAGGAAGACCCATTTCATAATCACAATATGGCACTCTAGGGGGTGTGTTATGGTGGGCTAACGGTTCATCTTAGGAAGCACTTATTTCTTCATGTCAACCTCCGAGGGGGTGCTGTTATCCCACCATAGCGCACCCCCTGTCGTGCCCTATTGCTTAATTAGGTCATAGGATCCTGTTGGATAGCAATCACTGATTATACTAGATTGTCCTGATAAATATGCAATATTATTTTGTGAAAACCTAAACGCTCCACGTCTCCCTGATGACTACCTCAGTTGTAATGTGAAAGACAATATTTTCTCAAGCTGTTATCAAGAATATCTGACTTGATAATAGAGACACAATGTTCAACATCTTCCAGAGATCAACCACTAAACTGGAAGAGTTAGATTCAGAAGTGACAAATTAAATATACACTATACAAAACTAGTTTCCTAGCTAGGGACCTCTTTGGAAATGAGCATTGCTCAATAGAGCTTTCATCCTTGTTCATAATTTTTTTTTTTATGAATAAAACATTTTACTACTACTGCTAGGTTTGTTTCATAGCTGAATTTCCCTTTAGAATATGGTTTTCTGTCCTGGCTAACTACCTTTCTGCAAAACTCAGTCTGGACTGTTGAGGACCATGAATAAAGTTCTTAGTACTGATAAGGAGTCTATTTTGTTCTTGTTTTGCTGTCTTCAAGAACAGTTGAGCACCCTGACTACAGGATACTTTTGTCTTGCTTGTAGTAGCTGTCAGTATTTTGACGAATGACTCTCAGTTCAGATCATAATCTTCTCATCACAACATATTAATAGCTCATGCAGGGGATACTTTTTCACAGCCCTCAGGGCTCAGTACTAGTTTCTTTTGAATGTGTGCTTGTTGCCTTTAGGTTTGGGGATTCATCAACTTGGAATAGACGGTATGCTAGTGATGGGCAGCTCCAAATCAAGCTTGCGGGGCAGTCAGAGATGATTGTTAATGACACCGTGTTCTCAATGTGACAGATGGATTTGCTTGTAAATATTGGCAAAACCAATATCCTGCTAGATAGGTCTTGACATAACCTTAAACAATCCTCATCACTCTTCCAGTCATTTCATGTTGGCCATATCATGCCTTCAGATATTTTAAATCCCAGTGTGATTTGTTAAGGTGACATCCAGTCTGATGTTCTAACAGCATTGTACTGTCTCAGGAATCATGCCTGGATCCACCCCTCCCTTTGAGCTACTAAAGCTGAGATACTAATTTATGATTTCTTTTAGCACCTCTCATGCCAACCTCATGTTTTCTCTCTGATCTCAGTTTCTACCACCAAAAAGGCCCTTCAAGCTCTTCACCTAACAGAAAAACTATACCAGATGGTTGGGACTCTTATCCTTTTTCTAGCTTTCCTGCCATTGCTGCATTAAAACCGTCAATTGAAATGTCTCATTCTGCTCCTGAAACATTCCGAAAGTATGGAAATCGTCTACAGTTTTTCCTCTCTATGGGTATTTATACCTCTTCTTCAAGTAACTGCCCATATTCATCTTTGTCCATGATATTTAATGTCACCCCGTTCCACAGCCGTTACTGGTCTGCGTTCTAAGACAACCAATCTCCTGTTACCTCCCCATAAAAAAGACTGGTTAATGCCAGTGTTGGGCTGTCTTTAGAGACACCGAACTTGTTTCACTCCAATATTACAAACCAGTTTCAAGCTGTTTGTGCAGGTGACTTGCCCTTCTCCCGTCCATCCAAATTGATGCTGGTGCTCCTCGGGGATCTGTTCTTGAGCTTATATTGCGTTCTGTTTTTGTAAGTGATCTCCCCTTGCCCATGCCTCATCACACATTTGTATGCCGATGATACTCTTCTTTTTGCTATTGGTCCTGATGTTTCACTGCTTGACCCTCAGCTACAGAAAGACTTCCATAATATTCAGAGGTGGTTCCAGTCTAGCCAACATATGTCGACTGTTAAACAATATGGTCTGCATGACTTTTAGCACAAAGTTTAAACTGTTCAAATTATATCCCCCCCCCTCCATTTTAGAACCCTTGATGATTCTGGTACAGAACAGGTTAAGGATGTGGCTGGATCATTCTGTTAATTTCAATATTCGTATTGATTTAATGATATCTTAACTTCTTTCCAAACTTGGAGCCCTTCATTGTAACAAATAATCGCCTTTAATCAACAAGGCACGAGATAGTTATTAAAATGATCCTACCAGGTTGGCCAATCGGCACAGCGGTAGCACTGCCACTCATGATGCTGGTGACCTGGTCTTAGGAACAAGCCTGGGTCATTGAGGGCCGGCCAGTAGAGGAGAAGATTGAGCATCCTGCCAGATGCTGTCCTACAAGAGGAGTGAGCGACAAGTTCTTTTTTAAATTTAGTATACTTTTTGTTCCCTGTTCGCTGACTGGCCCACCTTCGGTCTTGCCTTATCACCCAACCTCATCGCCCACCTTCTCCGGGACTTACCCCACTTCATGTTCCTCCTTGGCTTGTTCCCCAGGGTGGGGCCATTGGGGGTGGACCAGAGCCCCTGATGGAGTTACAGTCCAGTGCTAGAGAGAGAGCACCACGGTTGGCAATGTGGGGCCTATAGTCAGAGGTGGATGTTCTCTTGCTGCAGTCAGAGGGTTTTCCACCTTATCTCCCCAGCCCCCTTGGATGCTGAGAGGAGCTCCATGACGCACACACACAGAATTGGATGCCATGCATGTCAGAGCATGTCAGCATCCTCCCTGATCCTCAGTTCCTGACTGCACCACCAACTGTAGTCTCCTAGGTGGCGGTATTGCAGTAGAGACCAAACTCCTCCCTCCCTCCCTTACCAAGGTGGAGAGCATCCTGAGGGATGCTCAACCCAGTCCCCTAGGCCATCCCTCTGACAATTCTGGCTCATTCCCAAACCAGGGTTGTCAGCATCACAAGTGGTAGTGCCAGCCAAATGGGGGGAGCGACATATGTAGCTGTAGGCAGCACTGTTAGGGGAGGGGGGGTGCTGTTGGTGCACACAAGCACACTTGTGGGCATGTGCTAGTGCACCCTTGCCACTGTCACTGGAGAGCGGGGGAGGAAATGCGGATGATGACGTTGGTCTTCCTCTCCTACCACCAACCTTGGCACCCCTCCTCCATTTGGATTCTATCTCCATGGGGGCTAGAGCCACCCCTGCAGCACCAACAGTGAGGACAACCCCTGAAAGAAGGAGGTAAGGCCAGGAAAAAGTGCATTATGGTGCTGAGGAAACCAGGGGAAGGGGCAGGTGGATTAGAAAAGGAGCATTATAAGAAATGCTACCAATGTTTGACTGTGGTGATATCGTGTGTTACATTGCACAAAAACCTCCCCAGTCAGATTACATTTTGTGATTGCACCCACAGTTGCCCTCTCTGTACCCACGCACATTTTGTAATCTTGAATGGCCCTAACTGGGTAGAAGATTCATGCATGTAGCGTCATTCATTTTTTAAATACTGATTAGATACTCTACCATGCCATCTTTCTTCTCTACTCCTGCTTCTTCCTCCTCTTCCTTGGGAAATGTCCATCAACATTCCTGCTATATTCCTAGGGGTCAGTGTATAATTGGACAGGTGGCTTTCTCTTGGAGACTTCTTACAATGTGAAGCAAGCTCTCCTTAGTGTAAATCCTACTCATCTCCAGCTGGCTTCAAAAACCCTCTTCATCTCAGGGTTATCCTCAAAAACCAACTGAGTAAACTGGGCTGGCATTGTAGCCTAGAGGTCAGAGTGGCAAACTATGATGGTCCTATATCCAGCAAATCTGGGTTTTATTGCCACAGTCTCCATTTGTATACTGTGGGATTCTGAGCAAGTCATTTAACCTCCCCAGTGCTCCTAGGTCACTCCTGAAAACAGGCTTTGTGTTTAGTGGACCGTACCTGGTTACAAAAGAATTAAAAAAAATAACAGTCTATGTTTTAATCTGAGTTTAGTTTATTTTTTATATACCATTGAAGTTGTATATCTTGCTTTATAATTGACCTCTGAAATCAGGCGTACACCTGGGGATAAACCTTGTGGACCCGCATGGTTTTTTTCTGCATGGATACCGAAAATGTCCCTTTTTGAAAATCTGACCCCTGATGTTAGGATACTTTCAATTGTCTTTCATGTTTATCTCCATATCTCTATTTATCCCACCTCCCCTTTGCCACAGGACATGTAGCTGGAAACAAGTTGTTCACAGCACACATGTCTTTTCTGGTCAAGTATCGGGGGCTATGCACTAATGCGGGCTAGGTGCATGCGTTTCACATGTACCCTGGCCCCACATGGCTATGCACCTGGGGACAAGTGCAAGGTGTGCAGTATGCACAACTGTACACCCCCTCAGGGCACCTGTCTATGGCCCAGACCCCCCCTCCAGTGTACAACTGCAGAGGGAACGGATTGAGGGACACAGACAGGCATCCAATCAGATGCCCCTCCTGGGTCCTGCAGTGGATCCCCAGCTCTGTGTGAGCAGGGATGTCTGGGTAGGTGCGATTCTGCTGGTTTTTAAATGTACGGGCAAGAGGCTGGCCCGGTGGTGCTGAGGGTTGAGGCGGTGGATGCCACACCTCGCGCCACACTGGCGACCCGGGTTTGGGAACAACCTCGGGTCACTGGGGAGCCAGCATGGGGAAGGAGGGAGGGAGCTGGATTAAGCCACCTAACGGCAGCTCTCCTCTGCCAGAGAGGCTGCTGTTCCCCCTGCGTAGTTCCATCACTGTTGGATGGAGGTCTGGTGATGGTGCAGGTGGGAGGGGGTGACATGAAGGAAGGGCGTCTTGAGCGCAACGTATGCGTGCCTCCACACTGCACATTCGCACTGAGATGGGGGTGGGAAGAAAACCAGGGCACAAAAATGCAAATATATATATATATATATATATATAGTATGGGCATGTGGCGGAATGACTGCTCTCAGTCCTCCCTGTCAGCCAGGTGGGCTGCAGCAACATGATGGAGGGATTCCCTGTCCCACCACAGCCAGCAGGTGTCTTGGGGGCATAAAAGATATGCTAGGGTTCCTACTGCAGTATTCTGTGAGCCCTTGCCTGGCACTAAACACCTTCGTGAATGACGTGGAGTGTGGGCACACCTCCAGACACTCACCTGGACTGGCCTTGCATGCAGCTGCAAAACACCTGGGGGATCAGGTGCAAAAGGGATGTATGTCCTGTCCATGCATGCCCCAGGGGATCTGCCAAACCCCCAATGCATGGCTCAGGGACTTAGGGTTGCCTACTCACCACAGATTTGTGGCACATAGGCAACCCACACTTTAATGCATAGGGCCCATTGTGAATAATAAATAACTAAATGTGTTTATTCTTGCATCAATATGTGCAGAGCTTTCTGCTTGTTATGTAAATGCACAACAGCTTAACTAGGGACAGTGGTCCTGCCTTTATATGAAAGGGTGTCTGATATCTTTGGGACTGCAAAGCAAATTTAGAATGCCCCCTATTCCATGGCATGACAAGAAAGAGGACTAGCTAAAATATAGACAGTGGCTGGCCCGGTGGCACCAAGGCCTAAGGCGCTGGATGCCTTACCTCGCGCCACACTGATGACTCATGTTTGGGAATGAGCATGGGCCATCGGAGGTTGGCGGGGGGCACAGAGGTGAATGGAGCCGCTGAGAGGCAGCTCTCCTCTCCGGGGAGGGAGGTGGTATCCCTCGGCTCTTGACTGCCTCACGGTGAAGGCCAGGGGCAGCACAGGCCAAGGGAGAGTCGGACACTCGGCCAATGGGTGGGAGGAAGGGGCTGTCACCAGGGCTGTAGTACGCATGCACGCCTCCACGCGCATGCGTCTCTACTCCTGGGGCCCCAGGGTAATTGGTAGGCAACAAAAGAAAAATGGAGGAAAATGTACCCAGCTGTAGGATGACGCCCGACTCTCCGCAGGCTCTGCTCCCGGGCCGGGCATAAGATAAGTCCCAATAATTCTGGGATGTCAGGGCTTGGGGGGGGCAGTCAGGCTGAAGGGAGTGACCAACGGAGATAAAAATAATAAAAAAAAAAAATAGAAACATAAACAGTGGTGGCAGAAAATAATCAGAGGTCCATATAGTCTGCCTGGAGTTCCCTATCTGTGTCGGGATCTATTGTCCATATAGGGCTTTATTGCTTCTGGTCCACTACCCCTGTTCCCCTCCCTACTGCTACTGACCAGAGCAACCACCAGACACTTCACTCTGTCCCAACCATGCATGAAACCATATACAAACCTGGCACCCACCCACTCCACTGGCAGACTGTTCCACGACTCCACCACCCTTTCCGTAAAGCAGAACTTCCTCACATCCCTCCTAAACCTCCTCCCGCCACCAGTTTCCAGTCATTTCATACATCTTTGCATTTCAAAAGGTTGTTCCACTGGTTGCACAGAGTAATCGCGAGGGCAACCTGCGTACTGACAGTTTTATAAACCCCTGAAAATGCCCAGATTTATGAAATGGATTAAACTATAAAGTTGCTCTCTTCTGTTGCCCCTGGGACGGAGCATTCTAGGTTTGCTTCCTTGCCCAGAGCTGTGTTAATGTCAGTTGCTCTTTAATGTGCATCCAGTAGTTAGAAAGAAAAAGGCGAATTTAACTACAGAAGATAAATAACACATGTGCTGAAATGGGTCTAAAATTATGTATTTTCAATTTCCCTTTCAGACCTCAGGGGCTCTTTAAGTAAACATGCGCAGAACATAACATTAAACATGTACCAATGAGCAGTGTCTCAAGGCACTCTGTACAGGTTTACAGCAGAGGCTGGGAAGTCGTCCTCATCTGGCAGTCTTGTTCTCCATTAAGTTTAGTAAATACCGCATAAATTCTTCTGAAAACTAAAAATATTCTCAATGGCATACTCTTGAAAATGCAGATGTATTGTAATTCAAATGTTTCTATTTAGAGGGAAATTTGGCATAGTCGCAACTTGTAATGATCGTGCCTTTTGCATTGATGTTATAGACCTACACAGACAGTGTTAGCTCTTTAGACCACTTTGGTTTTTCAGAGTTGCATCAGTAATGATTTTCTTAACTCAATAATGCTTTAACTTAGATTTGATTGTTTTTATAAATACAAACATTTACAAGTACTCCCTAGACAAAGGAACACAAGATTATGTCCTTAGTACTAATTAATCTTTCTTTTCCAGAGACAAGAGATTGCTGGTAGCATGTGGGGGTTCCAAGCACTTAGTTCATCATATAAAAGGCATCCAACAGTAACTGGGTTGCAGAAGCAGCAAGAAGGCAGATCGCAGTAAGGATATATGTCCAAAACAATTATTTAAAGAGCACCAATTGTGCCCCATTAAATCTTGTACCCTGAGCCCTCCACTGATAGCTCACCTGCACCGGAGAGTAACTTGTCGTAAAAATTTTCTTGTGATATTTTGTGAATGGGCAGGGGTTGTATGTGAGACCTGACTGCCTGATCCCTTCCCATTTCTGGTCCTGATTTAGTCACGCTCTGCCACTGTGCCACCCTGGTGCAGCAAAGTTTTAAGACATCGGAGTTTGTAGAGTGTGGGGGCGTGCTCCATTGCCATCACTGGGGGCGTCTTCTGCAGTGTATAGTTTTATATTTTAGAGGGTGATTGGGGTCATATCGGTGCTGCTGATGAACTAATAAGGCTGTTTGTAGTTGGTCAGTGGCACCGCTGTGACCCCAGCGATCCTCTCAGATGTAAAAAAAAAAGTTCTAGATGCCGCCATTGATAGCAGTGAGTAGGAGCACGCCCCACACTCTACAAACTCCAGTGTCAAAATGTTGGAGCATGGGGGATTGGACTAAATTGGGACCAGGAAAGGGAAGAGACTGGGTGACCAGCTCTCAAATTTATGATCCCTTCCCTTTCACAAAATATTGCAAGAAAATGTTTAAAATATGACGAGTTACCTCTGGTGCAGGTAAGCTACCGGTGGGGCACTTAGGGAAAGCACCAAAACTGGTGCTCTTTGTCATCTTTTTTTTTTTTACTTATTCTTTATGCAACCGTTCTCTTTCATGGGGACCTTACATCGGGATCCTCGATGCACCACTCAAGCTGTGCTGGTAGGACTCGAGGATGCCTGCCCCAATTGAGTGCTCCACTCCAGTAACCATCTAGCTCCGGATAACCCCCCAGGTGGGGCAGAGGAAGCATCCCCAGTCCCTCTGGACCTCAGCGGAGCAAACACTCAGAGCTGCTCCTCAGGCTCCCTTCAGTCACCGGTGCCGAGGCCCATCTTCTGTGGGGGTATTTTCCTGTGTTTCTGGTCCCCACTCCTGCCAACGTCATCGCTTGGGGAGGGCCAATGAGATGAGGGCATGCTGAGACATGCCTTCTCTCAGGCCCTCGGCTGACGTCCGTCCCTCCTGTCGTTTACTGCTTCCCCGACTGCACTGCCACCTGTGGTCACCCACCCTCCCAGGAGAAGGAGAGTGGCCCTGCGGGTGCTCGATCCTTCTCCCCCGGCTGGCTCTCCAGCAACCCAGGCTCACTACCGAACCTGGATCACTGGCATTGCAAGTTTTGGTTTTTTTTTCCAATTGTTTAACCTGGAGTGGCACACTAAGTTGAAAGTTTATTACAGGTGCGACCTGGTGGTAGCACTACTGCTGCACTGCTGGGCTGGCCGGCTTTGTCATCTTCGTATTGGCTATAGTGGCCATCAAATCCAGAGAAAAGTCTTTGGAAGTGCTCATAACATGGCTCGTGAGGTAAACAGGCAAACTGACTTGTAATACATGAGTAGAGATTTTTCAGTAGAGAAGTTCAACTCTTCAAAACTCATAACTCTACCATCTTCTAAAGCTCTAAACTGTAATAGCATTGATTTGACGTCCAATCGATACTGTTATGACCTAGAACATTAGAAACAGCAGTGTGTGCCTCAGTAGTTTAAACAGCACCAAGAAAATCCTGACCACGTTAACTACTTACAAAGACAGTGAACCAATCGACTAATGAACAAAACAGTTCCCGGTGTATTACAAAAAATAGCACATGGGAATCCATCTGTTACTTTGCTAGTAATACCATCTCAGGGTTCCATGACATCAAGTACCAATGTCATGGAACCCCGCGATGGTGTTACAGCACCATAACAGATAGATTCTGATACGTTATTCTATTTAAGCTATCAGAAGTCATAAGTTAGCATTTGACATAGAAAGAGATATGCAAGAACATGGGGTTATGATATGAAGCTGGGGTGGGGGGGAGGCTCAGAGGGGATGTGAGGAAATACTTTTTCACTGAAAGAGTGGTGGGCATCTGGATCACCTTCCCAGCGGAGGTGGTGGGATTTAAAATGGTAGCAGCATTCAAGCATGCATGGGATAGACACAAGGGAACCATAGTAATAGGGATGGGGGGGATAGGGCCGGAGATCAAGCAGGGTCGGTGGTAGCACAGTAGGTAGGGATTTTAGTGCAGACTGGGTGGGCCAGGAGGTCCTTATCTTCTGACAAGTTCTGTGTTTCTATGTTGAACAGGAGCTGTCCAATATAAAAGATAAACAGCTGGCATACGGCCCAGATCTGGGGAAGTATAAATAGGTCACATGGGTCTATCCATACCACTGTTTATACAGAGTAAGATAATAATAAAAAGTGTTGCATAGCATACCAAGTACATACCTGTACCCCTGGTGCCACATGGTTTTGGTCATCTTTTCATCATTGGCAATAGCCAAAGATGTTATATCAGGCCACATGGCCGCTGCCATTTCTATAAAGAAATGCTAGAGTTCTTTAAAAAGTTAGCTGCATTATGTTTTAAACTGTGCAACTAAATGCTCATTAGATTGGATTTAAAACAAAAATGTTCTCTTTCAAGGTGAACCTTATCCTCCCATAGTCTGAAGGATTCCCAAATATACAAATTTTACCTGTGTACACCACCCTAAGTTTGACCAGGAGCTGAGGAGAGTGTGAGATGTCCAACTTTCTGGGGACCACCCAAACTGAGTAAAAGCTCCTGCGTCACTCCCTTGGAGTGAAAGGTAAATTTGGGGGGATGTATAGTGGTACGCTTTCAGCTTAGACCAGCGTATCCATACTCTTAGTGGCTTGCAGAACCTGATCTCACTTCCAGTTACAATCAAGAGTGTCTGAGGTAAATCTGCATTAATAGAGCTTTTCCTTGGGGTTGTTCTATAAGCTCTGTGAACCATGAGTGGGGTTTATAATTGGAGTAGACGCAGTATAATGTCTGTGAGATAGACAGGTGGGTCAGGATGCTTCTCAGCCTCTGGCAAGCTTATAAGTCACAGATTTGTGGATCTAGTTTGGTTCTGTAACTGCTTGAGCCATATCCAAAAGACTTTATTTTCTTTTACTATTCCTGTGGTTTTAGTTTGGGCCTTCTGAGCAATAAAGGATGCATCTTTTGACTCAAAAGGACTCCTCTGTGGTCTCTAAAGCTGTGACTCTTGAATTAAAGGGTTCAAGCTGTTTGTCCAACTCCCTCTCTGCATGCAGGACAGTCTTAACTGTGCTACTGGTCTTACACGGTATGCCAACTGCATGTCGACACTGCCACTGTGAAGACCATCACAGTGACAGAATTCGACAAAAAGCATTATGATGCTGTGATGGTCCCCGCAAACACCGGTGGTGTATCTCCTGGTGTTTCGCCCCCTTCCTGAGAAAACTGCAACTCTTGAGTTGTATATTTAGAGACCGGGGTTTGTGGGGGTGGAGCCCCCCACATGGGGGGTTGGGGGGCATAGCCCCCGAAGAAAACACACCGACATTCCCAACAGTACGAAGCCAACACTCGCCATTGTGTCTGTCGCTGTCAGGGATGTCTGTCACATAGATGTCGCAGTGCTATAGAAAAACCGTCCTACACAGACTAGGAACATGTACATGTTGTGGCCTTGATTAGGAAGGAGTGGTGTCCACGCATGAAGACATGGTTGGATGGAGAGAGACAGAGGTAGACTCTTGCTCTGTACCTCCATTATCCACCTTATTGGTCCTGCTCTAGTTGCTGCCACTCACTCCCCTTGTGGCCTTGGTCTTGGCTGACTCACTTGTCATCAGCTTTGTTCTCACCATGCCCAAAATTTATTAAAAGTTGGTGCTGTAAGACAGAGCAGTACACACCGTAACCCACTGCAAAATAAGTTTATTGCGTTGTTTATGACCCTCCCCCAAGTTTTTATCAGAAACACTCAGAGCTTTCCCAAGGCACATGTACTCTCGTCAGCTGCCCTTCCCCCGTAATGGTTTTCATTAGTGCTGTACTGTTCGTTCTGTCATTTTTTTATCTGCAGTTCATGTCCCTGACTGTCTATGGAACTCATCCCCCTCAGGAGCACCTGGGATATGGCCTGATCCTCCAGCACCCCACACCCCAGCAGTCACCTGCCTTTATGTTAGCCTTGTTATGCCCCCAAAGGTGGAGCAGGAAGGATATACCCCCTGTCAGTGGTCATGCTTCAGGCAAAGGTGCAGTGAAGGCGTGAGGCTCCAGATATACCAGGGTCCATTGTTGTGAGCATTGGGGCCATTTTCCGCAGTACTTTTCCTTCCTTGTCCTTCCCTCCCCTCGAGATGCCAGCAGCCATGCACACAGAGCATGTTGCTGTGTGGCATCTGCTGGCCTCTCCTTGCCCCCATGATCCACCAACCATGCAGCTTCACTTGTGGTCACCAAGGTGGCAATGCTATGGTTGAAGGCTGTAACACACTGCCTTCCTCTCCAGAGAAGGAGAATGTCACCTGGAAAACTCCATCCTCCTCACCCCAGTTAACCCCCGATGAGCCAGGCTGGCTCCCGATCCAGGGTCGCCAATGTTGCGAGCATTAGTCCTATCGCTGGATGAATGGGCCAGCCCAGGTTGAGCTTTTTTTTTAATTTATTGATTTTTTTTTTTATTATTATTCGATAACCAGGTAAGGCCCATGAGGCATAGGTGCCTGTTGTCAGGGGTGACCCTGGGGCACAGGGGTGATTAAGTGACTTGCTCAGAGTCACACGGTATATAAATAGAGGTTGTGGGACTCAAGCCCAGGTCTCCGGGATGTACCAAGCTTATTCACAGCTCATTACTCTAACCTCTAGGCTGTACTGCTATTAAGTTATTGTTGTATCTTGGTTGTGAGACAACTTACATCTCAGTAGCAGGTCGAGCAAATCAAGGCCCCATCCTCAGTTGCAGTGTTTCGACATGGAAACTGGGGAACAAAACTGGATATGGGGGCTGGCAGTATAGCCTAGAGGTTAGAGTAATGAGCTGTGAATAAGTTTGGTACATCCAGCTGACCAAGGTTTGATTCCCACAATCTCCACTTGCATACTGTGTGGTCAGACCAAGTCACTTAATCACTCCAATGCCCCTGGGTCACCCCTAAAAACAGGCACTTGTTCCTAGTGAGTCTTACCCAGTTACTAAAAGAATAACAAAACCAAAAAAAACAGGCTCCTCATTGTGCCCCCACATTTTGTGATTATACATAAAACTCTGGACTAGGCACCACAGGGAATGGTTCCACATGGGATAGTGGGAATTGTAGGAAGAGGAAAGGCAGTAAAACATACAGATATGGAGAGCCCCAGGGGCCATAAAATAAGTCAGCAAATTTAGAAAAAAATCCTTACAACAGTCAAGAAAAAGACCACACTAGGGCTACACACAGACTACAGAGAATAACAACAGGTATCTAACAGTCCCAGGTTACACCGTGTTTAGATAGAGAAAAGGAAAAGGTAGAGGAGGGGACATAGCCATATATGTCAGAGAGGGCATGGGGGCAGTGGGAGATGGAAACACCAGTGGAGATAGTGGGGAAACAGAATCAATGTGGGTTCAGCTCACGGCATCCTTAGGCAAGAAACTACAAATGGGGATGATCTATAGACCTCCAGGACAGGGGGAAGAGGAAGATAAGGAGCTAGCGACAGAACTGCGAATGGGGGTAGCAGAAGGGGAGGTGGTGGTGGTGGCGAGAGATCTAAACCTGCTAGATATTCATTGGGTCATTTCAGCGGCCAGGAGGTCCAGAAGTCCGGCCCTACTGGTCACATTTTAGGACTGCCTGCTGGTGCAGCTTCTTACGGAACCCACTAGGCTGGCTGCCATTCTCAATGTGGTGCTCAATAACTCGGAAGTGGTAGGAGGAGTGAGGGTAGGGGAGCCACTAGGGTCCAGCGACCATAACTTTATATGGTTTGACCTGGCCCTTGGGACAAGTAAGCACTCATCAAAGGCTGAAGTCCTAGATTTCAGAAGGGCAGACTTCAACCAGATAAGAGAGCTGGTCCGGGACAAGGTAGTCAGAGTTGATAATATCAGGGATGTGGAGGAAAGCTGGGGAGGCACTCAAGGGGGCCATTCATGAGGCAGCAAGAGTTACAGGGGGCATAAGGGACTGATATGGTTTCTGGAAAGGTCAGGGAAACAGTGAGAGCCAAAAAGAAGGCTTTCACCAGGTACAAGGGAAAAACAAGGGAAGCAAGAGTGGGGAGGATACCTGATGTGAACAAGAGAAACCAAACGGGAGTTCAGAGAAGTAAAGGCAGACACAGAGCTGCATATTGTGGAGGGGGTCAAGGGTGGGGAAAAACAATTCTTCAGATATATTAGGGAGGAGAAAAAAAAGAAGGGGAGGAGAATTTTTTAGGCTAACAGAGGGAGGTAGAGTAATTTAAGGGGACAAGCAGAAAGCAGCTGCTCTTAATAACTACTTTTGCTCTGTATTCACAAGACAAGACAGGGGAACTCTGCCACAGACTGATATTAACTAAGGCATCCCTGAGATAAGGCAGCAAGTACTTATCAGTGAAGGGGTTTGGAAAGGGCTCACAGCCAGAAAGATAGATAATAGGCCCCAGGGCCAAATTGGATACACCTGTGGGTGCTCAAGGAATTGGCAACGGAGCTAACTGAACCCCTAGTGCGGTTATTCAGTAGCTCAGTTCAGACGGGGTAGTTCCAAAAGACTTCAGGGTAGCAGACATACTACTGCTTCATAAGGGGGCAGACAAGAAGCAACAAGGTAACTACAGACCTGTCAGTCTTATCTCTATTGTGGGTAAACTGAGGTGTAATGTTGCGTTGTGTTTGCAAAAGAATTTCTCTCGAGCCTTCAGATTACTTCTAAGAGTTTATTTCGGTTGTTCATCTTCACATGCATGTTCATTCTTTTCAGCAATATTGGTGCTACTTATTCAGTTTACATACAGTGTTTATGTAAAGAATTATCTTGAAAGATACCAACACCCCATGATAAGCCAATCATAAAACAAAACAACATATTAATCTTAGGGTGTGGTGTACCTTTTTAGATATTGCTACATTTTTTGCATAATCTCATAGGTATTACTACATTTCTTGCACAACATTCCCTGATGCAAACAGCCCTATCTGTTGCACACCTTCCTTAACAAGTGTACACCATCCTAAATAAGGTTATCGCCGGACATTTTGGTGTTAAATGTTGTGAAATATGAAATGTTATGCTACATGAGGACACTAGTCAGAAAGGACCTCATAAACTACCTGGAGAGCAATGGACTCCAAGACAGTAAACGGCACAGGATCATGGCAGGAAGGTCTTGTCAGACCAGCCTGATAGTATTCTTTGACTGGGTTACAAAGGTAGTGGTTAGGGGCCGTGATGTGGATTTACTGTACTTTGATTTCAGCAAGGCTTTCAACTCTGTACCTCACAGAAGGTTGCTGAAAAAGCTTGAGGATCTGCATACAGCGAAAGACACATATGGGTAAGAAACTGGTTGGGAGGGAGACACCAGAGGGTTGTGGTTAAAGAGATTTACCAGGTTGAGGATCTGCACCTCACATAGAGGTGCCTTACCTCTGCGAAAAGGTTTTTATCCACTGCTCAGTTCAAATGTCCTGTTAGTTTAGCTGCATTATTATTCGTAAAATTGCCAACACTTGGTCCCGAGGACTTCCTGGATCGAGGAGCCACCCGCACTTCACCCTCACACACAGCAAACGCATGACAAGATCGTAGGGCGTACACGGGGACGTGCTCCATTATAGTGAATGGACAGCAGCTTTCCGATCATTTTTTGTACTGTAATGGTCACTTGGTGATGAAACATGGGCACTGGTCAACTCTGCGCTGTTCGATCCAGGAAGTCCTCAGGACCAGGTGCTGGCAATGTTTTGAGTAATAATGCAGCTAAACTAACAGGACATTTGAACTGAACAGTGGATAAAAAAATTTTGCAGAGGTAAGGCACCTCTATGTGAGGCGCACATTCTTTCTTCAGTTATCTTACTGAATCTCTTTAACAGAGTCAAATCAAAAGAGAGGAAGGGAGGTCACCACTGGAGTGCCACAAGGATCAGTCCTGAGTCCATGGGACTTTATTGTAAATGAGCCTCAGCTCGGTCGAGCTTATCCTTATTCATATTTTATTATAAAAGCAAAATGTTATCTATCTATCATCTGTCTATCAGTCCTTTTCAATATGTTCATTGGTGACATGGGAGAAGGAAGCCAGGGCAAAATGTGTCTCTTTGCAGATGACACAAAGCTCCCTGGCATGGTAGACAACGAGGGGGGGGGGTCGGGAGATGCAGAGAGACTTGCAAAAGCTAGGGAGGTGGTCAGAGGTTTGGTAGTTAAATTTCAATGCCAAAAACTGCAAGATGATTCACATAGGGAACAAGAACCTGAGGACAGAGTAGTGGATGGCGGGGTTGGGGACAAGGGTGGGGGCAGGAGGGTAAAGCTGTGTACAACCTCTGAGGAAACCTCTGTGAACCCCTGAATCCCTTGCTGAGGCTGGTTGCATCATGGAGGTAAAGTGCTCAGCTTCAGGAGGGAACAGATTGTGGGCTGGCCAGGGTGGGCGACCGGCTGATCCATTCCACTTCCCGATCTGCCGCCAGTGCCTCCGCAGTCAGACGTTTTGTGATGTCTAACTAGGAAGAGCGCGGGAGCATGCTGTCAGTGTCAGTGGTTCAGTAGGTAGCACACTCGCCTCTGAGGCCGGGAGATCAGAGGGCTGTGGGTTCAGTTCCCACATCTGGCACTTGGGATACTATCCCAGTTCTGACACTGAAGTGCAGCATGATAGGGGTGCTGCACTTCGGAGGTGCCATCTTTCGGACAAGACGTTAAACCGAGGTCCCATCTGCCTGGATTGGTGGTAGTTCAGGTGGATGTTAAAGATCCCATGGCACTTATTGAAAAGAGTAGGGGAATTTCCCCGGTGTCCTGGCCAAATTTCCCTTATTCACTAAAAATACCACCAACAGCTAAAATCTGGTTCAAGGTCAGTTGGCATTCATCTGTATCCCCTTCCTCTGGGTCGTGCCTGAAAATAGGCAGAATTTGTCTAGTGCACTTACCCGGTCAACAAAAACTAAATAAATAAAAGAGACATAGGTGTCATTGTTAGTGACTCCTTAAAAAAAATAAAGCAGTGTAACAAGGCCTCTACAGTAAGGCAAACAATATGTTGGGGTGTATAGGAAGGGATACTGACAGCAGAAAGAAGGAGGTATTACTACCTCTCTATAGAGCACTGGTGAACCTCACCTGGAATACTGTGCCTAGTTCTGGGGTCCTCACCTCAGGAAACGTAATGACAGGCTGGAGACAGTGCAATGTAGGTTGACCAGAATGATTCAGGGCCAGCAGGGCAGATCTTATGAGGAGACACAGCATGTACTCACTGGAGGCCAGACGAGTTGGGAGATATGATAGAGACCTTCAAGTTCCTGAAAGGAATGAACAAGATAAATTGCGAGGAACTATTTAGCATAAGTAGTGCATCAAGAACACGGGGGGCATGAGTGGAAACTGATGAGGGGGGTTTCAAGAGGGCAGTGTCAGTGGCTCAGCAGGTAGCACACTTGCCTCTGAGACCAGAAGATCAGAAGGGTGTGGGTTCTAGCCTCACACTAGGCACTTGGGTTAGTATCCCAATACTGACACTGCAGTGCAGCATGAGGGGGGTGCTGCACTCCTGAGGTGCCGTCTTTTGGATGAGATGTTAAACTGAGGTCCCATCTGCCTGTTCTGGTGGTAGTTCAGGTGGATGTTAAAGATCCCATGGCACTTCTCGAAAAGAGTAGCGGAATTTCCCTGGTGCCGTGGCCAAATTTCCCCCCATTCACTAAAATACCACTAACAGCTTAATCTGTTTCAAAGTCAGTTGCCATTCATCTGTATTCCCCTCCCACGGGTCATGCCTGAAAATAGGTAGAATGTATCTAGTGCACTTACCCTATCAACAAAAATTAACTAACTAAACTAAGAGGGAAGTGAGAAAGTTTTATTTCACAGAAGGGGTGGTGGAGTCATGGAACAAACCACCAGCTCATGTGGTGGGCACCAAAACTGTTAAAGGTTTTAAACATGGCTGGGACACAATGAAGGGCTTAGTGGCTGCTCGGAGTGATAGCGGTCGGGGGTGTAGTCCTATGGAGTTGCGTGGGAGCACAGACCCCTTACTTCATATTGAGAGGGAGTGCCATTCCCATACTTCTTAAAGTCTTTAATGTTTTTTTCATGTTCAGTACAGTGCTGAACTAAGAAAAAAAAACATTCAAATCTGTCTAAACTGATTTATGAATGTCTCCGGCAAGTGTAGGAAGTCTGTTACATCACACTGTAAATCGGAGCTCATGCTGGGCAAAGTCAGGAGGAAACAAAAACTGGTTTAGAAAGCCTTTTAGATTGCAGTGATTTCATATGTATAGATAAGACTTTTTAACTGTTTCATACCTGAAAACACACACGCACACTTTATTTGAAAGACTAGGGCTTTATTATACATAACAAACAGACTGAAAATCTTTTCCTGTCTCCTTTAAATTAAGTTTCAAAGGGATATCGAATTTGTATTTGCTTGGTATTGACAATAATTCAAACAAAACTGGGGCAGATTTATTTGATGCTTCTCTCTTAATTAATGGACTTTTAAATTGACAGTAGAAGCTGCTTAATTGGGACAGTCTGATGGCATACTTTTCGTCCCCTTTAAGTGGCCATCCCTATTATCAGAAGTGGGCAATTTCCTATATGTTTAGCACCATCCGATCAATACTGAATCACTCATGATGATCACACTGCACGACAACAACAGCGGAACCCAGGCTGCCAAGAGGCACAGGACATCAAACTTGCCTGCTTCACCAGTCGTGCTGAACTCTGAAAGGGTATAAGAAACGGACATTGTAGAAAAATTCTCCCAAGACTTGGATACGATCAAGGAAGTGATCCTGAAGCTAACAGGGGACTTTCAAGAATTCCGTCTGACATTCACTGAACTTTCCCGCATCAGCTCGCTCAAAGATCTAGCAGAGCAAACAGAATGGCAAATAAACTGTAAGCAGAAACTCACTATAGAGTGTTGTAGTTTTTGGTTTTGAATACACACTCACGGGTTTGTCAGTCAGAGTTGGTTAAATAATTATGCTGCTTTGTGTGAAAGCCTATTTAAGAATGTTGTGCCAGAGAAAGAGATTTTCAAACAGCGCACCAGAGGGCTGGCAATTCTAATCATTTTTAAATTCGAGATCTGCCCTGTGAGCATTACTGGTGCAGTAGATTATGCAGACTGTTTTAAGTGATTGGGGGGGGGGGCACAGTAAACCAGAAAGCTTGTGGGTCTAATTGTTTTTAAATCCGAGATCTGCCTGGTGAGCATCTCTTGTGCAGGAGATCATGCCGGCTGTTTTTACTTGAGTTCCCAGCTGGACGTCCCAATAAAGAGGACGTTCCGATTATCCACCTAGGCGGACCCTAGACCCCCCATCTTCAGTGGGGTTAGTGGGGATCATGGTTCGTGGAGACCCCTCACTTCTAAATTTGGTACTACACCACTGATAGTGGTAGGGCAAGTAGCATAGGGGTGGATAGTGTGGGTTACAACCCAATATAGATAATAGGGCCTGGTTTGTTAGGGATTATGGGTAGACTTGATGGACCAGTGATCTTTTCCTGCTGTCACTGTTTATGTTTCTGTGTTACACACAGAAATCCAAAAACTCTGCGTGACCTTTTGTTTTGTAAATTTTGACTGCAGTTCTTCCTTAAATAGTTTCATTCCTGAGCAACCCTAGCTTAAACAGTTTAAAAGTACCATCATCTTTGCTGCAATAATGAAAATAGTGCATGCATTAAATGTAAGGGAATAAGACCAAGTCTGTATGCTGAAAGAAAAACACTGCCAATTGTGCTCACTCATTAATCTCAAAGCTGCACTGCTGATGTAGAAAAGCAACATTACGTAAAATATCCGTTTCAAAACTTCATAACTCCTCCATAACTTCCAGTGTTAAGCACTGCCTAGCACCATCTCACATGCAACAGTCTTGGCTGACACTGTAGCTTAGCGGTTAGAGTAACGAGCTGTGAATGAGCTTGGTATATCCAGCAGCCCTGGGTTTGATTCCCACAACTTCCACTTGCATACTGTGTGACTCTGAGTAAGTCACTTACTCACCTCAGTTCTCCCAGGTTGCCCCTGAAAACAGACACCTGTGCCTAGTAGGTCTTACCCATTTAACAAAGGAATGAGGTGGGCATTGGGGTTTGTGGCCCTGGGTCGCACCCCTTGCACCTGTTCCTCCATGCAGGGTTGGGTGTTGGGGTTAGGGGCCAAGGGTGGGAGTTGGGGACCCTAGGATCTTGTTTTTCCTGCTTTTGACGCTGGGGCCCTAGTGGTCCAGTGATGACAGTTTTTTGCATAGAATATATATATATATATATCTATATATATATATATATATAGGATTATCTACAGAAAAATAGGGAGGCAAAGAGGGCCGTAAGGGAGGCCAAAGCAAACACAGAGCTGTGTATTGTGGAGGGGGTCAGGAATGGAGAAAAACAGTTTTTCAGACATATTAGTGAAAAAAGGAAAACAGGTGGGGGAATTGTAAGGCTTGTTGAGGGGGGTAGGGTGATAGAGAAGGATGGGCAAAAGGTCACCATCCTAAATGACTACTTTTGCTCAGTTTTCACTAAAGAGGACAGCAAGTCCATGCCAGAATCTGGTATCAAAGTGGCCACTAAGGGGATCCCGGAAATGAGACAGCCGTTGTTTACTAATGAAAGGGTTCTGGAAGGGTTGGCTGCCCATCAGATAGATAAGGCCCCTGGACCAGATGGGTTGCATCTGAGGATATTCAGGGAATTAGCAGTGTAGCTGGCTGAACCACTGGTATGTCTGTTCAACAGCTCACTGAGGTCTGAAGTGCCAAAGGATTGGAAGGTGGCAGATGTTGTACCACTTCATAAAGGGGGAGGGATAAGGAGCAACCAGGGAGCTACAGGTGTGTCAGTCTAACCTCTGTAGAAGGGAAGCTGATGGAGTCTCTGATCAAAGAGGACCTCATAGACTACCTGGAGAGCAACAGGCTCCAGGATAGTAGACAGCATGGTTTCGTGGTGGGGAGATCTTGTCAGACTAACCTGATGGTTTTCATTGACTGGATGACAAAGGAATTAGACAAAGGCCATGCTGTGGATCTGCTCTACTTTGACTTCAGCAAGGCTTTTGACTCGGTACCTCACAAACGATTGCTCAAGAAGATGGAAGACCTGGGTGCAGCTAAACCCATAGTGAACTGGGTAGGTAACTGGCTAGAGGGAAGGCAGCAGCGGGTGGTGGTCAATGGGGTTAAATCAGAGGAGAGGGAGGTTATGAGTGGGGTACCACAGGGATCAGTCCTGGATCCAGCCCTCTTCAGCATGTTCATACAGTATGTGACCTTGGAGAAGGAATCTAGGGCAGGTTGTGTCTCTTCGCAGATGACACAAAACTATGTGGGAGGGTGGATGGTGATGAGGAAAAAGGGAAATGCAGAGAGACTACAAAAGCTAGGGGGGTGGTCAAAGGTCTGGCAGTTAAAATTTAGTGCTAGAAAATTCAAAGTAATGCACCTAGGGAAAAAAAAAACCATGACAGAGTACTGGATGGGAGGAGAGAGACTTAGCACTACAGATGAGGAACAGTATCTGGGAGTTACCATTAGTAACTTATTTAACCAATTGGCTCAGTGCAACAAGGCCTATAGTGAGGCTACAGGATGCTGGAATGTATCAGGAGGGGTACTGACAGAAGAAGAAAAGAAGTAATACTTCCCCTCTACAGATCCCTGGTGAGGCCTCACCTAGAGTACTGCACCCAGTTCTGGAGTCCTCACCTCAGAAAGGATAAGGATAGGTTGGAGACAGTGCAGCGCAGAGTAACAAAAATGATTCAGGGCCAGCAGGGCAGATCCTATGAGGAGCACTTCAAGGTACTGTGTACTCACTGGAGACCAGAAGGGAGAGGGGAGATGTGATAGAGACCTCAAGTTCCTTAAAGGAATTAACAAAGGGAACTGCGGGGAACTGTTTAATCTGAATACCAATTTGCAGTCACGTTGACACAAACGGAAATTAAAAGGAGGTAGGTTTAGGAGTGATGTGAGGAAGCACTACTTTACGGAAAGAGTGATGGAACCTTGGAACAATCTGTCAGCTGAAGTGGTGGGTGCGAAAACAGGGGATTCAAGCAGGGACACAATGAAGGGAATAGTGGTTACTGGGGGCAACAGGACCAAGGAGGAGACTAGAGAGGACAGAGAGGGGTAGTACCCTGGAGGAACAGTAGGTTCCAGGGATTACAGGGAACTTGGGCAGACTGGATGTACCTATGGTCTTTTTCTGCCGTCATTGTCTATGTTTCTGTGTAAAAACACAGACACACACACAAAAAAAAAAGTGTGTTCCTGCCACTGAAATGTGGCACACAGATGCTCAAAATGTGAGAAAATGGGGGACAGTATGCCCTCACACTGCGGGACACATCATCAAACATGGAGATACAAGCTTAAAACACCATGGAAACTACTGCCTTTATTTGTACTAGGTTTAATTTTGATTTACCATTTTAGAAGATTATAAATTTTTGCTTTAAAGAGAGAATTTGTCATACCATACCATATCTGTGTGGGGAGCACCTTTTTCATGTGAGATAGATGTGGGACAGAGGAATTTTGAAGAGTAAAATGGGGGATGTCCCTCACAATATGGGACACTTGGGAGATATGATCATTCATGCTGCCAGGTATGCTGTTGGCCATCCACACTCATTGGCATAGAGTGGTGGAAGCACCCTGCTGCTGCCCACAAGAGAGTGGCAGGCAGTGCTTTCCATCAGCAGTGATGAAGAGCTGTGAAAAGCATTGGAACTGACGTTTTAGGTAACTAAAAGTTTGCTGTCATACATTAAATCTCTAATCAGCAGTGTAGCTTTGGGAGTTGGGAAGCAGCATGATTAGAGGCGTTTTTTTTTAATTGGATTAATTAGACTGAGTTGCACATTGTTGGCACGGTTTAGCAACACTCTGTGTGTCATTATGCTCCCATTTCCTTATGAGTGCATAAAGGACACGTAATGTGATGCTGATTCCTTGCAGTTCATTTGGCACTGCAGAAGCCCCCCACCCCACCCCACACACACAACTACATTGTTCTGCTGTATAGATGAAGTTCTGTTTCAGTGTGCTTGGATGAACAATAGCTAATCCCCATGACCGTAACAAATGAAAGGTGAGTTGTTGCACATTTTCTATAACTGTAACTGTAGACAATGTTATCTCTTATGTAGCCTAACACACTCATGAAGCGAAGTAATAATTTATCCCATAGTTCTGAATTACATTTCAGCAAATAAAAAGCTTTGCTATTCAAAAGTAACAATAGCTTATTATAGAAACCCAGCTTTCAGACTGTGATTTGGGGTAAGTTGTGGAGGGCCATAGGGAAGACGGGATTGATGTCAGAACTGGGGTGGTCATCGACCTGATGGGGGAACTGAGTTGAGGTTCCAAAAGCAGAATAAGGAAATACAAGTTCAGAGTAAGTGCCACCAGTGATGAGTAATGACAAGTCTGAGTTTTATAACGTAGTGATGCACTGCCATTAGTGGGAAACTATGGGATGGGATGGCAGAAACAGGGATAAGAAAATACTGACAAGTCAGTACCCAGTCATGCTTCACAAGTAGAGCGCACAACAGCAGCACACAAATAGAGAGACTTAACGCAAACTTGCAGGCAAAAATGATTTAGTAGCTAATGTAAGCCCCCAATGTCTAGGAGTATTTTTGATGTTAAAGTCCATGAGGAAGGGGGCACTCACAGCCATAGAAAACACAAGTCACAGAAATTGCCTCGTTTATTTGGTTCAGTTTGTTGTGTCCAAGCTTTACAGTCTCAGGGTGCGGGCAGCTGCATGGGGCAAACTGGTGTAGTGCAAATCAAAATGCCATTATTTGATTTCAAGGTCCAGACTGATTTAAAGGAGAACTGCACTGAACCTGAAGGTATTTTTTCCCAGTAGAAGTAGTTTTTTTGGAAACTGGTTCAAATTCCGTAATTGTTCCATCTATACTTGCCTATTGGTGACCTTGGTGGTTGTTTCTGATTGACAGTCTGGTGTTGAGTGCCATTTTAGAGCTATATGATGTAGTTTATGTCCCTCTCCAACCACAGAGTTCTATAGCAGAACATGGATGCATTGTTCCAACAATGGAAGAGCTAAGCAAGGGACATAAACTACATCATGCAGTTCCAAAATGGCACTTACTATCTGTGTGTAAATCAGAAACACCCACTAGGATAACAAAACTGCTTGTAGAAATGGGACAGTAACAACATTCGAACAAGTACTTAAAAAATTAACATCTACAGGGAAAATGACTTACAGGTTCAGTGCAGTTCTCCTTTAAGAGTTCAAGATTGGATTTAAAGCAGCAGTGCAATGAAAATGGGCTAAAATTTGACCCTACCTTTTTTCTTTCTAATTGATGCCAGATGTCTTCCAGTGTATTGTGGTGGTAACATTTTTAGTTTTATTATCATTTAGGAATTTTATGAAAGTTTTAAAGTAATTATTTCTCAAGAAAAAAGATGGCGGCCTCATTTTTGCATATCAATAATATTGAGGACCCGAGGAGGGTAAGAAACTAGACAGAAATGCAAATGTACGGTACACAGCATAGGAAGCATCCAGAAAACCCAGATCAACAGTTCCGCAAATATGTTTCATAACCATAGCAGAAAATTAGCTTTTTGGAATAACGTTTTTCGTTGCACTGCTGCTTTAATGTCCAACAATTTAAAACAAACTTTGACTACATGGAGCGCTGGGGTTTTGGTGGGTACAATTAATTTTCAAGGCACAAGACCAAAATCAGTGTGACTCAAATGACCAAATGAGGTCTCCAACTCGCTTCATCCCTCTGGAGCTGAATAAGGCTCTTGAAATAATGGCAGCAGCATTATTCAGGGCCAAATAAGGCCGCGCTAGAATTGGCCACTCTCTTACTCCCTTCTGCACAATACCTTGAGGTTTTGGCTGCAGCTCCAGTGCTTTTCTTCTTTCAACTGCCCTCCTTGCAAGCACCCCTAGATTTCAGCTTGGTGGATACCTGCTGTACATGGTGATCTTGCCCGTTGGCAGTGATGGGCGATTCAAGGGGGTCCTTACAGCCGCATGATTTGTTCTGAATGTAAATGGCATGGGGCACTCGAGTCAGATGATCAGTGGGTGCCCCGGCCAGGGACCAAGGGCTACCCCTGGTGCAGCTGCTTGAAAAGGCTGATGCCGCTGGTCCCTTGCAAATCTCCAGGCTGTCCCCACCTGCTCTGGCTTGGCTCTCCTAATTAGCACCAGAAACAGTCCCAAATGTGGCGTGACTGTGAAGCAGACTGCCACCCTGCCCCACCATATTGCAGGCTCTCACCTCCGGCTGTGACCCCAGACTTCAGCGGCTAACGGGCTGGCTTCCAGGATGGGACCCCTCCATGCCATCTTACCCCGGTGCTGGGGGAGACAGGGCAGGCTCTTCCATGCGTTGGGCCCCAACTCCCTTCCTTCTTCAGCAGCAAGGAGGCCCATACAGCAACACTTTAAAGTTGACACAGTTCTCCTCCCCCTGAATGCTCCAGTCTCCCGGCAATATGTAGCATTTGGGACAATGGGCTAGGGTGGCAGCTGTCCCACACCGGCCCCAAATCTTGGCTCCAAGGACTGACTTTGCACCCATGCTCCCTACCAGGGATCCTCTCTCTCTCTCTCTCTCTCCCCCTCCTGCCCTCCTTGGTGCCCAAACCTCCCTATTTATACCCTAGAGCACCCAGGCCCCACCTGCCAGCAGGCGGTCCCAGAGATCTACCAGGGCTAAAACCTGTGGGCAATACTAGTCAGTGCCCATAGGGGGCTCACACTAAAAACCACCAAAGTACAAAAAAATCCATGAACGTACATTAGGACATCTCAATATTTTGCGCAATACTTGGCACTTTGATTGGCCCTTTTGTGGTTTCTTTGAACCTTGGTGATTTTTGGCTAATTAATCATTTTTGTGAGTACGTTTACATTAAGTCTCTCTGTCACTGCATTGCTTGTGTGACTTTAGCTTGGACTTTGCAGAGGCATCATCCTATCTGGTGTGCAGCCCCGCACTATGTTTTTCAGTGGTTGCAGTTAGGTATAATAGTGCCATTTATGAACTCAAATAAACTCCCAGGGTTACACTTTCTTTTAAGTGTCTGTTTCAATATAACTAATCATTAATTACATGCAATAGGGTAATTGCACTGTAGCTACATGTTTGTTGCATGCAACTACACTGCAACTGCAATGCAGCTACAGTGTAATTACACTGTAACTACGGTGTAGTTAACTGGCACTTAAAGTGTATCTGCTCCCTGTCTCATTGCCAGTTTGGAGTTGGAGTATAACACAGAAACATAGAAGTTGACGGCAGAAGTAGACCGCTAGTTCCAGCTAGTCTACCAATTTGTTTTAGACCTATTTTGACACTTTAGTTGCTCTTTGTAATAAGGGCTCCCTTGTGTCTATCCCATGCATTCTTGAATCCCCACACAGTGTTGACCCACATAACCTCTTGGGGCAAGCTGTTCCAGGCGTCCACCACTCTTTCTGTGAAGAAAAACTTCCTGTGTTGGTAGAGAACCTCCCTCCCTCCCTCCTTGCAGCCTGAGGTCATGTCCCCTGGTCATGAAGCCCTTCTTGAAGTGAAAACATTCCTGTGTCTGTACCTTGTTAATGCCTTTTATGTACTTGAATGTTTCAGTCATGTTCCCTTCTCTGTCTTCTCTGCTCCAGGGAGTACATATTCAGTTCCCTAAGTCTTTCCTCATAGGACATGTACTGCAGACCTTGAATCATTTTTGTCACCTTTCTCTGTACTGTTTCCACCCGGTCAATGTCCTTCCTGAGGTGAGACCTCCAGAATTGGACCCCGTATTCCAGGTGAGGCCTGACCAGTGATCTATACAGTGGTAGTACCACGTCTCTCCTCCTGCTCGTGATTCCTCTCCCAGTGCAGCCCAGCATTCTGTTGGCCTTCAATGTTGCCTTCTCAGACTGCATACTAACCTTCATGTTGTCTGAGATTATGATTCCCAGACCTCGTTCCTGGTTTGAGTCCGCCAGTCTTTCGCCTTCTAGGTAATACTCCTTTCTTGGATTTTTCTTTCCTGTGTGCATGACCTTGTACTTTTTGGTGTTAAATCTCAGCTGCCAGTCTCCAGACCATTCTTCTAGTCTCTTGAGGTCAGCTTCCATCTTGCTTACTCCTTCTGAGGTGTCCACCGTGTTACATATCTTGGTGTCACCTGTGAACAGACACACCTTCCCTTTCAGTCCATCAGCGATGTCTGCTATAAAAACATTGAAGAGCAGAGACCCCAGCACTGAGTCCTGGGGCACCTCGCTGGTCACGCTGCCTTCTGCCAATTGCATTCCATTAACCTGTACCCCCTCTGGTTCTGCCTTGTAACCAGTTTTGTACCCATCTGACTACTTCTGGACCAACACCTGTGTGGTCAAGCTTCTTTACCAGCCTTCTGTGTGGAACCGAATCGAAGGCCTTACTAAAGTCTAGGTTGACCACATCTACTGCCCCATTGTTGTCCACTATTTTTGTAGTGTAGTCAAAAACCTCGAGCAGATTTATCTGGCATGACCTACCTGCTGTGAAACCGTGCTGTTTAGGGTCTTGTCGGCTGCTAATTTCGAGGAATGCTATGATCCTCTGTTTGAATAGTGTCTCCATTAGTTTTCCTACAATAGATGTGAGGCTCACAGGTCTGTAATTACTAGCCTCTTCACAACTGCCTGATTTGTGAAGTGGAACCACTATTGCCTTTTTCCAGTCTTTAGGTACCATGCCACTCTTCAAGGATTTCATGAATAGAAGTGCCAGAGGGGCTGCTAATTCTGCCCTCAGTTCCTTAAGGATTCTTGGGTGCATCTCGTCTGGTCCCATGGCTTTGTCTGTTTTTAGTTTATTTAGCACCTCCCATACTTCAGCTTCTGTAAAGGGACTCGTGTCTACTCCTGGTCCTGGGGTGTTGTATTTTTTCAGGGCTGGGCCATCCCCTGGGTCCTCTTTGGTAAACACCGAGCAGAAGTATTTGTTGAGGATTTCGGCTTTCTCTGGGTCATGTTTGGTGCTTTTCCCTTCTTCAGTAGCAATCTTTACTACCCCACTTTTGCTGTCCTACATTCCCTAATGTATCTAAAAAATTATTTGTCTCCTCTCTTTGCCCCTTCTGCTATCTTTTCCTCTGTCTAGGCTTTTGCTTTCCTAATTTGTTTGTTAGACTCTCACATTTTTAACTTGTACGACTCCCAGTCTTTCTCAGTTTTGGTTTCCTGGTATGCACTGTACGCCTTCTGTTTTTTTTTTATTTGACTGTGGTAGCCACTTCCTCGGAAAACCATAAAGGATTTCTTTTTCTTTTTGCTTTGCTTTTGGGTATAATAACATACTTACAAATTAACATAGTAATTTATGGGTCAGATGGGACTCTAGGTCCATCACGTCAGCCCTCCCCCCATTTTAGAATCAGTTGCATGGTTGCTTGGTTATTTACTGTGAATATTGGACAGTGACCTTGAGAAAAATAAGTGATTTATCATGAATAATTAAACAGGCTGTTAGGCAACTGAGGAATGCTATGATGTAGACCAAGACCCAGTGAGGTTAACCACAGTCATGTACATCTGAACTTTTAGTCATGAATACCCAGTTATGAAACAGGCAGAGGAAGAATTTCCAGTGGAGGAAACTGGCGGAAAAATCCATTGCCAGGCAGAATAACCCTCACAGGCCTGGCTCCACCGACTGGGTGCCCCAACAAGATCCTGCTTCGGAGGGCTGAGGGAAAGCCCCTCTGACTCAACCATAAGGAGTAAATTGTAAGAGTATATGGTGGTAATGTCCAGGGATGGTGAGTGACCGAGCTGGGGTGCCATCTGAATTGGGGCCAGCAAGGCAGCAGGGAGTTAAAATACAATAATAAAATAATAAAAAAAAATAACAGCAGACATCTACTTCCCATCTAGGTTTACTTTAAACACATTTTCTATCTCAGTTTTGCCTACTGCAGTATTTGCTGGTTGGCAAAAAAAATGTATAATATTGTGTTTTGGCAAAACTGTATTTCTGACATCCTTAGAATCATGCTAATTTCATTTTCAGTTTTCTCTGATCTGGTTAAAACAGCTTTTATACCTGATTTTGTAATAAATGACTCACGTCATTGAAGATAGCCGTCACTTGCAATTTTTTAAAATCTCTTCCGTTGAGCTTACCTGTTAAATGTGCAAGACAGCGTCATAATGTGGCTGTAGTAGGGTGGTTTTACCAAATGGTTCTGACAATAAATAGCGCAACACTTTACCAAAACATTTAATTTTTCATGGTAGTCATGGCACAGGAGCTGGAACTTGTGAAAACTACAAAATCATGTATCTTGGTTCAGGAATGAAAGAAAACAAAAAGAAAAGGAGGCATCTTAATGTTTCTGCCAGGCAAACATTATTGCTGACAAAAACAAAATGATCACTAACAAATACTGCTGCTGTATTTATTTATTTATTTATTTATTTATTTATTTATTCTTTGGTTACCAGGTAAGTGCACTGGTCCTGTTGACCATTTTCAGTCACAACCCGGGCCAACTAGTGGCAACAAGTACATAGGCAAAATAGGTAAATAGTTAGCAATACTAAAACAGTACATGTAATCATTGCAATGCAATAGAAATAAACTGGTAGCATACCCAGAAATACAGTGTTGCACGGGCAGAAGCAAACTTAAGTCACTATAAGGTACAGACATGTAGCAAATTGTAGTACACAAGTAAATAGATAGTCCGATTTCCTATGAATGTAAGCAGACAGTAAGAAACTAGGGTGTGGGTTGCAGGTGGAGAAAGCTGGGAAGGGATAAAATTAAAGAGGTAGATAATGCGGTGTGACAAAGGGAGGTGGGGAGGTAGGGAGGGTGAGGATGCCCAGAGGTGCAATTCAGGCAGGATGAGTGCTAACGGGAGGGGCGGTGACAGTTGTATTTGTCCAGGAGCCGGGATTTGAGATTGCTTTTGAAAATTTGGTGAGTGTCTGATATTCTGATGGAGGTTGGCAGACTGTTCCACAGAGAGGGGGCCACATTAGATAGAGCTCTTGCTCCCATAACGGTGAGGGTTTTGGGTACCTGGATGGAGGGCAAGGAAGAGGAGCATAGGTTCGTGGTGGGTGTTCTGAAATTGAAGAGGGTGGTAAGGGGGAGAGCTATTGCCAAGTCTGGTGGTGGAATCTACAAGGCAAGCAAGGTTATAGTCAAATCACCCCTGCAGGGGGAGCCAGCCTAGTGAGCGGTATAGAGCACAGTGGTGAGTGCTGAAAGAAGCAGACAGGGCACAACAACAGGCATTATTGTAGGCAACTGTGAGCCTAACGTGGAGGGTGGTCGAGATACTGGAGTATATGGGAGAGCAATGGTCAAAGATAAGGAGTAGGTTTCCAATGACTATAGCAAGCCTCGCCTCGCAGGTTAGGTAAGATTTTGGGTGGTAGGTGGCACCCGTTTCTGGTTTACTCTCCTGACAATGCTGTTTATGTGATCAGTGTAAGTGAGCGAGGGGTCAAGTAGTACCCCCAGGAACTTAAAAGGAGAGACATTCTTGAGGGGAGGGCCATCAGGGGGGTGGATGTGAAGGACATCATTAGCATGTAGGGGTTTGGCAAGGTAGGGTTTAGAGCTGAACAGCATGGTCTTTGTTTTTTTTGCATTGACAAGCAGGAAGTTGGATGACAACCATGGCGAGGCTGCGCAGTAGTTTTCGGACAAGATGGAGGATATACGGGAGAGGGACTGGTCACTGTGGAAGATGACAAGATCATTGGCTTAACGCAGCAAGCTACAGGTGAGGCTGTCAGTGGGAAGGGAGTTAACAAATATAGAGAACAATAAGGGGCCCAGGATGGATCCCTGGGGGACACCCGTGGAAACAGGTAGGAGAGGGGAGGTGGTGGTTGCCAATACACACTGACTGGGAATGCTCTAAGAGGTAGCTCCGGAACTAGGCTGTGGATTCAGTAGAGCAGCCAGGGTTGATAGTTTGGAGAGGAGGAGGGAGTGATTGACCATGTTGAAAGCTTTCAATAAGTCTACAAAGACAGCACCAGTGGCATTGTCCTCAATCCATGTTTGTGAGTATGTGGTCTGTAAGTAGGGTAAGGGCAGTTGCAATGCTGTGATGCTTATGGAAACCATGCTGCTGGCTGCATAGTAGATTGTGGTTGGATAGGTAGTCAGTAAACTGGCTGTGTATGACCCTTTCAAGGAGTTTGCTTAGGTAGGAAAGGATAGATATGGGACGGTAATTGTCAGAGGAGTGGGGTTCCCCGGGCTTAAAGATGGGGACTACTTTGTTGGATTTCCAGGAGGCAGGCATAGTGGAGGTAGCTAGAGCAAGGTTGTAGATAAAGGCGAGTGGTTTGGAGATCGTTGGGGCAGCAAGTTTTAAGAAAACTAGGGAGAGGCCGTGTGAGCCTGGGCTGCCTCGATTTGGTAGTCTCCTCAACATATTGTGTGTCACCTTAGGGGTTATAGACTTGAAGTAAAAGGGGGTGGGGAAGCATTGAGAGGGCACTAGGGGACAGGGTGGCAGGGGCAGGGTGGGAGCGTGGTGGGGGGTGGTGGTAGCTTGAGGGTTATGGAAGTGTGGTAGCTTGTTGAGTAGGACAGACAGGTCACTAAATTTGGTGTTAAGCACATTTGCAACTTCAAGGGGTCAGCAAGTAGGCCGGAGGAGGAGGAGTGCAAATGAATGTTAGTACTATGGGTAGGGGGATTCAAGAGTGAGGCACTGGTACCCCAGAAATGTCTGGGATTACCAAGACTGTCTCTCTGTAGTCTTAGGTAGTAGTCACGCTTTAAGGACCTGGTGGAGTATTTACATTTGTTTTGCAGGTGGCGATACTCGTTCCAGAGGACAGCGGAGGGGGCCTGTTTGTATGCAGCCCACTTGCAATCACGTGCTTTCATGAGGGTCAAGAGCTCTTTGGACAGCCATCGTTTGCATCCACCTTTGACGCGCCAGGTGCAGATAGGAAAGTGATGGTCTTGGATGGCCAGTAGAGTATTGGTAAAATGGGTGGTGGCTAGTGATACGTCAGAGATAGCATAGAGATCCTGCCAGTTAATAGCACTGAGATCCTCAGCAAGGCATGGCATATTGGGGTGGTTAAAGTTGCAAATGGATATGTACTTAGGAGTTGAGCGGTGGGCCTTGAAAGGACCATATTCTGAATGTGGGAGAGTGGTCGCTGAAGGAGTCAGACAGTGTGCCGGTGTGGGTGATTTTATCAGCGCTGTTTGTAATCACCCAGTCCAGGAGGGTGTGGTTGGGCAAAAAAATTCCTGGAACATGATTGGCTGAAAACCTTTTTCAGACGTTTCCTTATCAGGACATTATCATACAACAGGCACTATTTGTGCCAACCAAACCGCATTGCACCACAAAATCAATGTGTGGTACCACTCTCCTTCTGACACAACGACAACAGCTGCACTGGGAGAGCAGTGGCACCAAGACAGAAAGTCAAAAATACCACATAGCGTGTGTAACTTCCCCCTTCCTCCACAAGCTCTTTAACATTTAACGTTTTCTAACTGAAGTCTGACCTGTGTCTCAGTGCTGAAACCTGTCCGCTATCAAGTCAGTGAAATGCGACGTTCAAATCCTTGCACAGATAGTCCTCCGTTATCGATCCAATGAATGTGGCAGTTTCTTTGAAATAAAACTCCGGACCGACTCCTCCACCTATACCTTTATCTGTAGTTTTTATGGTGTGTTTGGTTAAGTATCTGCAAATACTGAGAGCAGCCGTTTGCCTGACACCATCTGTCCACTTTCATTGAGAGTGAGCGTATCCCACTGGAGCCACCTTGCTTAGCGCTTTTCACATAGTGCTTACAAAATGTTGAGTGTAACTTTGGGCCATTCACAGATAAAGAAATGATTTTTTATTATTAGTATACAAATGACAAACAAAAGTATTGTGGGAGGAGCGGAAGAGCATTAAGGAAGGATCAGAGGTAGTTTCAAGTGGGGACCAATCAGCTTCCAAGAAGGCTGTGTTCAGTTGTTCAGAGATAAGACATTTGATCGCCCTAAATTCAATTACTTGGGGGAGGGACTTGGGGGATTTAGAGAACCAGCCACAATGGACGGGGCAGTGGTCACTCATGCTATCCGGCAGGACCCCGGAAAAGACGATCCTGCCAGGATGGGTGAACAGTATCCAGTCTAACACAGTGCCCAGGCCTGTCTTTATAGTTGGGCCTTGTGACCTCACTTATAATCTGATGGTATCCCATGTCCAACAGTGAACCTTTTATATCAGAGATGTTTCGATCAGATCCTCAGTCACAGTTGAAATCCCTCATGACCATTGATTCACGATTCAGAGGAAGGCCACCTTTAAGTTGAGAGAGTAAGTCCACGCAGGAGGAAATATTACCGGGAGGAGCATAAACTGAACTCAAGATAATATGCTTTTCATGGCCCAGGACAAGTTCCACTGAAACCATGTCACAGATTAAATTAGAATCGGAAACAGAGTGTAAATTTGATTTAAACCTAGAAGAAACATAAATACAGACTCCCCCACCTCTTCTTGCAAGTCGATCTTTTCTAAAAAGAATGTAATCAGGGAGAGTGGTCGCTGCATCAGAAACCTGAGCGGTGAGCCATGTCTCGGACAAAGCGATGACATCAAACGAATGCTGCTCAGTGCAGGCGACAAACCCCGCCCATTTTGATGTTAAGCTGTGTATATTTAAATGGACAAATGTAATCGACGATGGGTCTACAATGGAGTTATCAGTAAGAGCAGGAGCATTTAACACAGAAACTGGGCCGGTGTGGGGATGTACAGATCCTGAAATGAGCAAAAGAATCAAAACAAGTTTCCTAGGCCTCAGCCTAAGATCATATGATAACTCCCAGTTAGAAACAGAGCTATTACTACATAGACTGAGTTTAAACTGAAAAAATAAATAAACGGTGATCGCAATTAATCGAGTCTGGTTGACAAAACTTATAGCATGAGAAAAGGGTGAAATTACGGTTCAAACTTGCAGGGAAGTAAAGAACAGAGTAACTAAACCCATTATAAATAAACTGATAAACAGTATCCAACTCAAAATCAGAAGAAGGGAAAGGAAATGATTGTTGGGGACAACCTGCACTGGATATAAAGAGCAGGTGAATAATTAAAACCAACATTTTACATCAGGAAACTACACAAGGGATGAATGTCTAAAATGTCTAGGAAGGGACACTAAATAAAAACTGGGAAATAGTACCAGCGATATCGGTGGGTAACATTCAAACTTGAGCTAGGGCCTACCTTAATGTCATTGTCACAGAACTAATTAGTAGGCCCAAGCCCAGGTAAGCCTGGGAAATTCTCAAACAAAATTTTCTCTAGGAGTGGTGCAGCACGCATGCTGCGACCCACGGGCTCGGCCTCGGCCAGCGTGAGCTATTTAAGCCCTGGCCTCACTTCTTCTTGCCTGCTATTGGTTGCCTGGCTCACCGCTCAGCCCCCTGTACAAACACGGAAGGCAAACCAAAATGGGCACAGAGATAAATGTCCCACCAGTGTCTAGATGTAGCAATAGGCAGCAGCAATCCAGCTTAACAGCTCACTCTGGAGGGGCAGAAGAAAACGGCAGATGGAGTAGTTGAAATCTTTGAGCTGGCGCGAGCTATTTAAGCCCTGCATATATATTGTTGAGAAAGGTCACCGAAGAAAGAGATCTGGGCATTAAGGTGACTAATGATCTCAAGTTCCACCAGCACTGTAGCCAGATGATAAGGACGCTAGTGGTATACTAAACAATATCAAGAAACATATTAAAAGTAGGAAGAGGAAGATGATTGTGCCACTTTACAGTTCGCTGGTGAGGCCACATTTGGAGTACTGTGCCCAGTTTTGGTCATCTGGGTTCAAAACAGATATCAAGAGACTGGAGAGGGTTCAGAAAAGGGCAACGAGGGTTGGTGGCTGATATTAGGGACAGAGACTATGAGGACAGATTGGAGGGCCTGGGGATGTACACACTGGAGTATAGGCGACTGAGAGGAGATCTGTGTATGGTGTATAGATCAATCAAGGACACCAATTTAAGGGGGAAACTGGGACTTACACGGAGGGATCAGCATCATAATACCAGGACGCACACATTGCAGTTGAAAGGGCAACATTTTAAGACAATAAAAAGGAAACAGTGGTTTAGTGTTAGGGTAATTCCAGTCTGGAACAACTTGCCTGAAGAGGTAGTTGCAAGTGAGAACATGCTCGGGTTAAAGAGGGAATTGGATAAGTACTGTGTAGCAAACAAAATCGTGAGTTACTACAACTAGGGCATCAGTGAGCACAATGGACTAAAGTCTTCTCTGCTCAGATATAACCTATGAAACCTATAAATGTTAGCAATGATAACTGTATGTTTGTTTATGAAACAATAAATATAAAGTAAAAAAAAAAAATTGATTTCATTTACATAGATATTAATGCTTTGACTGATGAGGCTCAAATGTTGATAGCTAAGCAAATACCGTTGCCAATTCTAGATTACAGTACTATCTGTGAACCAAAGTAGTTAATTTACTTTAAAATACCAAATGATTTTAAACAAAACATGTCGATTTGCACTTAGGGCTTCCCAAAGGTCTCTTCACTGTTTACTATATCAAAGGATAAAAATATTACCTCCACTTTTAAGAACTGGGTACTATGATGCTATTTTTGCATTTAGGGTTTTTCAAACTTTAACTCTGTATTCCCTTTGTACAAATTTACACAAAATGTATGTCCTTATCAGACAAGGAACAAAACAGACACCCTTGTAACCCCCCTACAAATGGGGGTCCCCGAAAAGTCTTCCTTGAGCTTGCCTAAATGCTTACTGCCAGGCTTGTGTTCTGCGTTTTAGCAGTTTAAATGTATTGCCAGAGAGTGCCTGTATAGCCTCTGTGTACTGTCTTTTTAAGAGCTGCCTGGATTGCAGTTATAATTTATCTGAGAGGGAGCTCTGTTAGAAGATGTACTTGTTTGCTGATCACTTGTTAGAGTAGTAATAATATTGCAGTTTGTTCTAACCTGCCTTCTTTGCAGCATGGACAGTTCTGTTTGTTTCCATCATCTTGGTCCTGGACTGCAGAATGGGCCAATCAGTACATTTGGGAGTCTAAAATGGAGCCTGCCTACATAGACTTGGTGGGACCAAAACTTGTAGCAGTTGTAGTTTTGGGCTTTTGGCACCTAAAATAACCTGGAGGGGGAGCCCTTTTTGTGACTGACAGACAGATCAGCCAACCAAACATTTTGGATCTTGAGGAAAGTCCCACACTGCTGGCAGTTTCAGTTATATCTGAGTTGGGAAGTGAAGAAGTAACAGCTCGAGATAGTTCAAGCAGCAATCCATAGTGGATTCGCGTGGGAGAACTGTGGAAAGGCCTGAGTTTGGCCTGCATGCCTGCCTGCTGTCCCTGAGAGGGAACTTGCATTTTTTTCGGACTGAACCCGAATTTAGAGAGTGAATTAAACCACTGAATTGTGACCAGGCTTTAACCTGAAAAAGGCTGAAGATTTGCTGAATGTGATCGGCTCAGGGGGAGGAAATGGATAAGGAAATGATGGAAGGCATCCTTAGGAAAAGTCAGAAAAAGGGGAGATATTGTTGATGGGGATGTTAACTGGAGCACCTTTGCTGCAGCAACATCCAAGAGCAGGGTCATTCTAGATGCCCTACAGGGGGCATGTCTCAGACAGCTAGTGTTTGAACCCACTCGAGAGGGAGCAATCTTAGATCTCGTACTCTCAAATGGGGATGGAAAGAGGATCTCAGATTTAGAAGTGGGTAGTCATCTGGGAACAAGTGACCACCAAACAGTGTGGTTCACGATAAACACAGCTGTAGAGTCAAGCCACACAAAAGTGACAGTACTAGACTTTAGGAGGGCTGACTTTGGCAAAATGGGAGAGTGCTTCAGAAAAGCACTAGCAAATGGGCAAGAAGAAGGGGTGGAGGAACAGTGGAGAGACATCAAAACTGCTATCACAGAGGCAACAAGCCTTTGTGTGAAGCAAATAAATCAAAACAAAGGAAAAAAACACTATGGTTCTCAAAAGGATGATGAGGGCAACCAACATTTGTGTGAAAGAAGTAAATAAAAGCTGGAGGAAAAAAGGCCACTATGGTACTCTAGAGAGGTGGCCAAGAAAGTGAAAGAACATTGGGTGGCATTCAGGAGGTACAAAGAAACACAGAGGGGGGGAAGATAGGGAGAAGTATCAAGTAAAACAGAAGGAAGCAAGGAGGGCGGTAAAGCAAGCAGAAGTACAAACAGAGGAAAGGATAGCCAGAAGGGTGGCAGAAGGGAGCCATAAGCAAGAAGAGGAAGGCAAGTGGAGGGATAGTGAGGATAAGGATGGCGGCAGGTGGTGACTGTGCAGAGGAGGATGAGGAAAAAGCTAACATTTATCTATCTATCTATATATCTATCTATCTTAAAGGTTTTACCAGAAAAAACATACTGAGCTGGTATCAGCTCGTTTCCAGATGTGTCCTTGGGGAAGGAGAAGAGAGGAAAAGATAACAGATACAAAATACAGACTATAAAATGTATAGACTGGAAATAAGTATAATAATGCTTAATAATAAATTGACAATAAGTAAGTTACCATGCAATAAATTGTGTAACTGAACAAAGGAACAATTAAATAGTAATCAACTTGACAAAATAAGAAACGGAATGACTGATACTGGGGAAGTGGGGAAGGCCAGTCACTTAGGTGAGTTCCATGTGAAGGAGTAAACCCCAAATCAGGAGCAACTGCAGGAGGGAATAGAGAACTCACAGAGGAGAGATATAAGAGCAGGAAAGGAAGGAACAGAGGGAATAGAAGGCGGAAGAGAACCCCAAAGTTTAAGGAAATGAAACAAGAAGGCAGCTTGGCCAACAGTAGATTTCATTTAAGGAAGAGCAAAAGAGTGAGAGCAAGCATTATGAAGAGAGTAAGAGGACAAAGGGTGGAAGCAGAGGAGAGAGGCAAGATACAATGGGAGAGAGTTAAACCAAAATCTGGAGATAAAAGAGACACAGTGGATAAAGTGCCTGGCATCAAGCGAGGGGAGGGAGAGGGAAGAATATAAGGTACAATGATGAACATTCAAGGGTTTATCTAGAGCAACGCGACAGGAGTGAAAGAGACAATCCAATCTGGCTAAAGTACACTTTGAAGCTGCACTATAAACAATGTCTCCATGGTAAAAAAATGAGCATAATCATCTCAGTGAGGATTTTTCTGCATTTAGAAAGCCGAGTGCTTCTTTTTTTTTTAATACTTTATTTTTTATTCCTTAAGTAAAATAATAATAAACAAAACATTTTACCATTTTCACAAGAAACAATAAGAAATAGAATACTTCAGTACAGAAATTAACTTAATAAAGCATAAAAGGAATTTTTTGTATTTTTAGTGGGAGAAAAAAAGAAATAAAACAAACATTAAATACACCATGAGCCTATCAGCACCCTTTAATTAATTATATTGTATGTGCTCCATGCTTTTACTTCCCACTATAAGAAAAAAACATTAGTCAAAAACCCCATTAACTCTTAAAGCAGTCCCCCAGCAATGAGCTCATCTCAAAGCCCATCAAATCTGAAAGAATAAATATTCACTCCAACAAAAAAAAAAAAAATGGAAATCTTAGTACACAGCAAAAGTGTAAAAAGGAAAAACAAAAAACACTTAAATGTTCACTGGATGGTACTCAGTAATCTAAGCCTCCTCCTCGTCAAGATCAGAATCCATATTTTCGGGTAGCCTCACGTTTGTCTCATAAAAGGATTTAGCAGAGTCAATATCTTCAAAGAAATAAGTTTTTCTTTGAAACGATACTCTAAGCCTTGCAGGAACCAACAGGCTAACCAAAAGTCCAGTTTCAAATTAAGAATTGCAACAGAACAAGAAGACATGCGAGTGTAGCACCCCCCCTCCCAAATTCGGGGGCTTACTTTGAGTGTCTCCCTGGGCTCCTTTGATGCCCACTGCTTGGCAGACATGCAGCCGAAGAAGGTAAATCCATACACAGTAAAGTTCTGGTGTTGTCCTGCAGGAGTGTGTAGATATGCCATCACCCCACCCCTTTAAGAGCTTCAGCTTGTGTATGGCGTACATAGCCTGAGCTGGGTCCAAGTGAATCAAAGCTCGCGACCAGCCAGGCATCGCTCAAATTCACTCCATTCTGACGTCATTTATAGTGCAGAGTGAGTTCTTCAGTGTGCTATAAATATTTTTTTTAAATCCTTTCTGTTGTCAGATAAATAAGTTACTGTTTTTATGTTGCCAATATTAAACTTTCCAATGGGAGCTGCCATTTTTGGTCCTGGACTTCCAGTTTGGACCAGTCGGAACCAAGGGGTCCTTAAAGGGGTCCTAATTACACTGACTTGTGGGAAAAGCTGTGAACTTTCTTGTTGGCGCCTAAACTTGACCAATAAGGATCCTCAAACTATGACTGACAGCAAGGGTAGCCAACCGTAATCCAGGAATCCCGACCTTCAGACAGGACGGTGTTGAAAAAGTTCAGTTGTTGTTGTAGTGGAGTTGGAGTCTGCTTGAGCCACCAAGAAGGAGCCCCTGTGAGAGCTGAGGAGCAGTGCAGGGAAACAGCCTGTACTTGCCTTCTGTGGACCCGCTCAGTTCCAAAAAGGGATCGATTGAATCAAGGACTGCTTAAAGCAGAAAAGAAGCAGACTGTGTGGTTTCTGTAGTCCAGTGCTAGAACTAGGAAACCGGCTTAAACTGTGAGGAAAAAGAGTTGTTTTTTCAGTCACTTCAGGGTGGTACAAGCACCAGTGTGGAGAGTGCTCCAGGGACTTCTGCTTGTTATTGGAGCCAGTTTCTGTGGAGAGAGTGTCTCTGGCCAATATTCCAGGGTGAAGTTCATCCATGGGTTTTCTGCTTTTCTGGAACTTCAGCTGGGAGAACCCCAGCAAGGAAACAAACTGCTGAAAGACATTTTACAGCCTGGGCCTATGCCATCCGTGGCCCAGCCAGACTGTTCCTGTACCACCAGCAGCACCATCCTGGCGAGATACCAGCCTTGGGGAATCAGCTACTGCATTGCAGCTATGTGCAGGTTACGGCCACCTATAGGGAAAGGCCGTGAAGTGGAGGTGAGTCATGTCGGCCCCGTTCCCCACCAGCAGCATGAAAGTGCCACAGGTCTTGGAAGTCACTAGTGTCTTGTGTCATCTGTCTGGGTACAGTGAGTACAAACCAGGGTAGCTCCCTGCAACTAAGCAATCAATTAAACTATGGTATTGTAACCCCCCTACAAATCGGGGTTCCCAAAAAGTCTTCCTTGACCTTGCCTAAATGCTCACTGCTAGGCTGGTGTCCTGTGTTTTAGCAGTTTAAATGTGATTACCAGAGCCTGTATAGCCTCTGTGTACTGTCTCTTTAAGAGCTGCCTGATTACAGCATAAGTAATCTGAGAGGGAACTCTGCTGAAAGATGTAACTATTTGCTGAAAATCATTTAAAGTGATAATGGTAATGTAGTTTGTCTAACGTGCTTTCTTTGCAGCAAGGACTGTTTTGTTTGTTTCCACTATCTTGGTCCTAGGCTGCAAATTGGACCAATCAGTTCTGGTGGGACCTAAAATGTAGCCGGACTACAGGAGCTGTCTGAAGTTAAAATCTGTAGGAATTGTAGTTTTGAACTTTTTGTGCCCTTTTTTGCAACTGAAGGGGGAGCTCTTGCTTTGACTGACAGCCAAATCAGCCAACCAAACCTTTTGGACCTTGGGGAAGTCCCGGGCTGCTTGCAGTTTTCAGTTAGATCCAAGCTGGAAGCTGAACAAGAAGGAGCTGAAGTGATTCTGAGCAGCAATCCTGAGTGGATTCGCATGGGAGAACTGTGAAAAGGCTAAGTTTTTGGCCTGCATGTCTGTCTGCTGCTCCTGAGAGGAGAGAAAATAATTTTGGACTAAATCCAAGTTTGTGTGACTAAAGTAAGCTACTGAAGTGGGCCAGGCTCAACCTGAAGAAGACCGAAGCTTTTGCTGAATGCAATCGGCCTGTCAGGAGTTCCAGCTACCCCTAAGCTCCCGGTGTGTGCAGAGACTTTGCGATTGTGACTGGGGAGTGCTTTGCCTGGTACAGTAGAATTCCCTTACGTGTAAATGTGCTATGAGCTGCTAGTGGGTCGTGAGTTAGTTCCCCACTGTGTGAACTGTGTTCTGCTTGCTGGAAGCTGTATCCAGCCCAAAACGGACTGCATCCGAATTTGTCTCCATGCGGTCTGGGCCTTGTCAGACTGGCCCAGCCAGACTACCCACTGCACAGAGAAGCCATCAACAAGAGACCTCCCTGGGGATCAGCCCCCTGCTCCACGCTTGAACAGGAACGACACCTCTGTGACTTGTGTGGGCCCTGCTTCTCCTGGCATTCCAGATCAACCACCTGCAGTCCGATTTTCGTCCAGCCTGTGTCCAGTCTTGGGTATCGTGAGTAAATACCAGGGTAGCTCCCTGCAACAACAGCTTAATCTGAGTGTGTCATCCGATTGTCTTGTTGTTTCGTTTCCTTTATGAACTGAGCCCTCTGGCTCCGGATTACAAATATTGTGTACTGTGCATGTTGTGTTTTCCATCACAGGGCCCAACCAGCTGCGACGCCAGCCAACCCTGGGCAACAGTCCTGGCTAGCCCATCTCTTCTCCACCTGGGTACCCAGAGGTGTGACTGTGTGGGGGGACTCAAAGCGCATGCATAACTGCTTGATTGATATAACCTTTAAGCTAATTAACCTGATTTTGCCCCTCCCTTGTTCAAGTCCCCTGAATAAATCAGATCTAACTTTTTCTGCATGTAATCTGACTGGTTCCAGTGTGTGCTCAAAGTACTGTACTGTTGCTATTTGCCCTGCATAACCTTGTTTTACAGGGGGTCTCCAAGGTCGAGCCAGAGGAACCAGCCCTGGTGGTAAGTGCAAACAGTGTGGGTGCTTGTGTGGTGTACCAGGGGTATTGTGAAAGTGATTATTGTACAGTGTTCAGGCCACTAGAAGGGAAAGAGGGGGTTACAATGTCCCGGAGGGCTGTGCCCAGGTTAGCTTTACCACTACCAACCCTGATCTCCCGGTGGAGGCACCCGTTTCAGAACTCAGGCCCCTTAACCTGCTACTAGTTAAGCAGGCGGGGGTAGTAGCCCTTGGGATAGCGCCACCTAGGGGTTATAGTACCATCTAATTCTGTTTGCCAGTTTAAAGTGTTCCAAGGTGACTGGGCCATCCGGCCAGGAATTACAAATGATTCAGAGTTTTATAAGTGTGTTGCCTATGTTTAATCACCTTTCTTTCCACCAAGGGCTCCAACACAGCTGCAAGGCCGGGTAACCCACGACACTGTATCAGGCATGCCTGTTTCCATTCTGAGTACCCAGTGTTTTCATAAACTGTGTTAATCCAGGGACTGATTTCTAACAATAATTTAACTCTGTTCCTTGCAAGTATGTGTTACCATAATAACTCAGATTCTCACCCCTTCCATGTTAAGTCCCCTAAATAAACCTGATTTACTGTTTCAAGTTTAACCTCGGCCATGAGCATATTGGGCCCTATGCACGAATGGTGCAGAATGGCTATGCACGCGTATCTGTGGCAGTTAGCCTGCCGCGCAACTGCACTCCCATGCGGGATGCAAAGCGGCGTGTGTACATATGCACGCAATCTCGGCCGCACAATGAGCAACACACGAGGGGCAGGCCGCACTATGCTCCATGCACTAAGGTACGCAGTGTTGGCCATGAGGGTGCGTAGGGGGTCATGGGGTGCACCAGGGAGACCCAGCCGTAAACCCCCAACACGCCCTGCGCACACCCCGCAGGACTGGGCGAGTAGCCCACCAAAGCACTAGAGCCACAGGTCATGGCTGCCTGCCGCCACCCACCCCTGCACACAGCAGTGTGTGTGGCCATCCCCCCAACACTCAGGACACCCTTACCCCTCACAGGGGCACCGGGCCAGCTGCCTCCCACCCACCCACCCCAGAGGCACTGCATGCCAGCACCCTCCCCACTACGGAGGATGTGTCCCTCCACCTCCTGTCGGCAGGCATGCCCCCTTCCCCCCATCACAGGGCACCGCATTGGTGCCGATGGCGACGGCCGGCGACGTTGCACCCCTGCCACCTGCCGCAGTCGCCGGTCCTCAGACATCTGCGGGGCACGCTGCCAATGTGTACCCCACTGCACAAGGGATCCGATTGGATGCCCAGCTGGGTCTGTGACTTTGCCCGCACCCACCCTGCGTGGACCTGCACACCGGGGTGGGCGGAGCCACGGACAGGTGGCCGGTATTTGTGAATGCCAGTACTGGTGCACCTGTCTGTGGGTGAGCAGCTCTGCGGGCAGGGTATGCGCATTTCGCACGTATCCTATGCCCCATCGTGAATTGGGCCCATTATTACTTGAGTTGGTGTGCTAAGCTATATGCTGAATAACTTAAAAGTGTATGGTTCCATTGAAACTGTCTCTTACAGGGGAATACAGGGTGCAAGCCAGAGATCCAGACCTGGTTGGTAGTTGGTTAGAGTGTGAGCATATCATTAATGTGTGCAGAGTTACATGTTAACTGCTAGGAACTGCAATTACCAAATTGAGAATATAAGGTCTCTAGGTGGGATTGTGGGTGGTATTAGCTTCCCAGAGGGCTGTACCTGTTATAATAATTATCTACTTAAGCACTGCTTTGGGTGGAGGCACCAGAATTGTAGCACAACTACTGATAGGGAGACCCCGGTACCAGTTAGCCAAGAACCCAGGCCCCTCAACCTGCAGTTAGGAAGGCAAGCAGGGGTAGTAGCCCTTGGGATAATGGTGCCAGGGTTACACAAGGAAGCTAGAAGGGGAGAAATTTAGGAGGGACGTGAGGAAATACTACTGCTCTAAAAGAGTGGTGGACACCTGGAACAGACTGCCACCAGCTTTAGTAGAGGCAAAAACAGTGGGAGGTTTCAGACTTGCATGGGATAGGCGTAGGGGAATACTGGTAAACAAAAAGGGGAGTGGGGGTCACAGAGACCAGTTAAGGTCTGCTGAGACAGAATATGCAGGGAATAGCTGGGCAGACTGGCTGGGCCAAGCAGTCCTTTTCTGTTGACAAATTCTATGTTTCTGTGTTTCACCCATGTTAACAACGTTGTTAAAAACCAAGGCCCAAAGATTGGCTTCCTGTTCAGAAACAAATCCTTGCTGACGCAGGACTGCAGAGGGAGAATAATGCAATCTGTGATACTCCCTTCTTTCGACTACATGGACATCTTCCTCCCTGGTGCCGCCAAGTCCAGATTGGCCAAATAAGACATGCTTTACAGCAGGCTAGCCAGACTGCTACTCAACTGCCTGTACGACACTTACCATTGTAAGCTACAGTGCATTAAGCTGGCTGTTCCTGGGTGACAGGAAGGGACTGTACTTCGTCTTGTTCTCCCTGAAGTGCAGCAAAGGCAGGGTCCCTACTCATTTGTATTCAAGGCTTGCTTGCAAGTCTTGTTCTAGATCCTTGTGCTCCACTGGATCACTCGAGCTGATGGTCCGCACATAAATATGACTCACGGGTTCCTCGCCTTCAGTCACAGATGCCTGATTGCATGGAACTCCCTGCCAGAATCCCTATGCCTGGTAAACTGCCCCTTGCCCTCCAGTACAAAAACCATGGAATGGTTCTTTTCATTCTCCTCTGAGAATAAGCCTTGCTACCATCATTCCAGGGGTGTAACATAGGTAGCAACAGCCATGATCATCTTTCCCAATATTGCCCCCCACCCCACACTGGGCCTTACCTTGCACTTGAAACTTTGTTGTGCATATGTAAACATACAACGCCTTGTAAATTGGACTCTGTATCTAACGCTGTTTATGCCTGTAACATGTTCATTTGTCTCGTCAGATGTTTTCCTTAACAGGACACTACTGTAAACGAGACCTGCCTGCTCAGTGGTTGTCATCCTGAATAAAATTGAATTGAGTTAAATCCCTGGGCAATGGCAGGGATGGGAAGAAAAGTCTATGTAAAATGAAAAGGAAAAAAAAATGTTGAGCCTTTACAGTAAAATATATATGGACTGATACTGACAGTGTGAGAACCCCCTTTTCTGTCATGTGTGACATTTGTGCATCTGTATTCAGTTGTTGCCATGGGAACAGTCTTCTGTGGAGCTGAACCTGGCAATTAGTCAATCCAATTATTATAATTCACAGGCCTGTTATGTAACATCATCATAAAGTTAAAAGACAGAACTTTTAACAATAAATCCTCTGCTTGCTGTCGCATTTACACACAGCGCTAGCTTACTGTTGCCATCCTGGAAGCAGGAGTGTGAGTGCCTGGACCCTGTCCAATTAGGGATGGAGATGAAAAGATAAGTGAAGGCATAGTTCCTCATTACAAATCTGAAAAACAACTAGCGTATTTATTTTATAATCCAGTTTAGCCAGGACATAAAGATTACGTCTCACCTGTGAACAGTCCTATACCTGAGGGGGCTATTCACATGTATAGCTTTGCATGTATGGGGGCTTCACTTGTATGAGTCCCCAGGTTCAATCCCTGCATCCCCACATATGCACATTTTTGCAGAGAGAGAGAGTGGCTGAGTTGTGCAACAGCCTACCAGCAGAGGTGGTGGGTGCAAGAACTATTAATGGTGAACTGGGCTGGTGGTGCGGCAGTAGCACTACTGCTTCCCACACCAGTGACCTGGGGTTGGGAGCTATCTCAGGTTACTGGAGCCTGGCTGGGGGGAGAGGACAGAGCATCCAAGGGACTGCTTTCCCCTCCAATGGAGGGGAGGCTGCCAGTTCCACTGCATGACTGCCACGAGATGGAAGCCTGGTAGTAGGACGGTTAGCAGCAAGAACGGGAGGGAGCTGCGGGCATCTGCAGGGCATGAGTGCCTCTACACCTGCACACTAATGTGCATGCCCCAGCATTGGGGAGGGACAAAATCGGGAGGAAAATACATGGGGAGAGGCTTCATGAACCCCTTCCTGTGCAGTTATGGCCCACTCTGCCTTCCAGCCTGGGGCACTCTGAATATGTGTGCTCCAGGGGGAGGACAGCCCTCTCCTCCCTGGCCCCACAGCAGAGGGGGAATCCACAGAGAACTAGCCCCTGGCTAGTGGAGGTCCGGGACGGCTGTGACTCATGTGGACGGGGCTGATAGTTGCCAGTCCTGAATGGGAGGATAAAAACATTTGTGGGAACAAAAAGAGCTTGTAATGGCTTCAAACACAGCTGGGATCAAATAAAATGGGTAATAATTACATAGGGGAAAATCAGTAAAGCAGGGGGCAGGTGAGGGCAATGGTCCTGACTAGCCATTTGGTCCCATGGTAGGATAAGGTAAAACAGGGCAGACTGGATGACCCAGTGTGCTTTACCTCCCCGCCCGACTGGTCCACATCATCCCAACCTCTGCCCCAGCCCTGTCACCTCTTCCCCAGGACTTACCTCCCCGGTGTTCCTCCCTGGCTTACCCCTAAGAGCGGGACCTTTGGGGGGGACCCCTTCCCCGTCGGACCTCTAGCTCGGTGTCTGGGGAGTGCCACAGGGCAATGGTGCGAGACCTATGCAGCAAGGCGGGCAGCACACTGCACAGTCGACGTTTTCCTATGTTCTGTTCCCAGGAGGCATGGCATGCAATGACGTCAATGACAAACACGTTGACGTCTGCCCTGCCTCCCCAATCCAGCCAGCTCTGGCTGTCAGGTCCCTGGCTTCTGCCAGGGGTCCATTGAGTGCCAGCAGCAGATCCCCCTCCCTACCCAGAGGAGGAGGAGAGCAATCCCTCAGTCATCCTCACCCTCCCCCCTCCTGCAGCTAGCCCTCCGACTCCCATGCCGTCTGTGTCACCAGCTGTAGCACTACTGCTGCGCCAGCAGGCCGTCCACCGAGTGGATCTTTTGATGCCAACATTTCTATGTTTCTATGGTTTACCGAAGAGTTTCTTCCACTTTGTGTCTAAACTAAAATCCTTCTGTAAATAGGACCCTTAACTTGCTCCCCCAGTAAACCAATACAAGCACATCTAATATTGCTGTAACTTGGAAAATGTGCTCAGTCTAGAGACTTAGTTTCAGAATAAGCCTCCTTTCAAATTCTGTATATTATTATAAGTAAATATAAAATATCTTGTTTTTTTAGGCTAGAATGAGAATTCAGTACTGTTATTTATCTTGTTTGTTAAATTACAAACATGCAAACCATTTTTATGGTAGTGTATTTTTGCACTCTCACCTTACAAAATGATTGGAGCAGATGACACTTTAACCACTCTTCCGGTATGGGGTTTGAAACTTGCATTTTTAATTAATGCAACTGGTGAAATTCACAAAAACATGAGATCTGCATTTAGAATGAAAGAGACATTATGATAATATTATTCTCATCTGCCTCTGCCTTTTCCATGGGTATATAATTTGCATTTCCTTGTTGCTATCCAGAGCCTAGAGCACTGACATTAATGCACTATATTAAATCTGATACCCATTTAATTTGTATGGCATGGACTTTGAAGTATGCTTTTAAACCCTGTAATGTGTTTTGGGGTGAGTCATAAATGAAAAGGGTAGAGTGCTCCTGAAGCTAATGCATAGCTATTATACAGAAATGGCAAACCGTAAAACTAACCATGGCGAAGTTACATTTTATCTCAGAAATTTATGGAGTACATTTCATAAGCACTTCTAAGTGGTCAGCTTTTAAGTGATATGGTCAAACTGGCACTGACATTTTTGTAAGTATCTTCATCACAGGAGAATAAAAACAGAGAAGTGTTTCATCCTCCCCTCTGATTAGTATGATTCTACCACATAGAACTGGAGTTAGTAATCCTGTTGACTTTCTGTGAAGCATACGCAAGTGACATGCCTGCATTTCCTTTTTCTTTGTGTAATCTTTTGACTGAAGGTTTGTCATGACATATGCAGGCCATAATCCACGGCCAGATATGTGGCAGAACTGTAATGACCAAATGACCTGGGTGGGTTGTGAGGTCCGAATGGTCGGAAGTGTTATAAATACAGTTACATATCTCATATTTGGGTATGGGCTTTATAGCCAGTTACTTTTGAATGTGTAGGTCCTTTTCTGCAAAAACTTTAATTTTTTTACTAAGTCCATTTATGGAGGGATGGGATCATAAGTCTTGCGGAATCAACAGCCACCCCATTCCTTCCACTTTCCTGTCTGCCGGCCCCCCCCCCCACTTAGACATTTTATGACGTCTAACCGGGGGAGAGCATAGGACATTCCTATTATAGTCTATGGGGGGAGTTTGAAACTTTTTTTATAGTTTAAAACAACATTTTATACTAAGGAAAGATGCAGCTCAATTACAAGGGGTTCTGTTTGTTGAACAGTGACTTTTCTTTACATAAAACATTGCTCTAACGAATATAAAAAAGTTTTGACAAATGCCTCCCATAGACTACAATAGGGGGCGTCCCTGAGCTCTCCCTGGTTAGATGCCATAAAATGTCTGCGCACGGGGTGGGGCTGGCAGACAGGAAAGCTGAAGGGATCGGGCGGCTATTGGTTTGGTGAGATTTACGATCCCTTCCCTCCCTAAATGGGCTAAGTAAAAAAATTTACATTTTTGCAGAAAAGAACTACTGCAGTCTTAAAGTAAGGGGTTATAAACCCCAAAAGCAGAAAAAGAAAGCAGGACATTTCCTTTAAACTCCACAGTAAAACACTTTTTCATATGGGTCACCCACCAGTGCCCATGACTTTCTAGTCAAGAACCTCTAATATAAACTGGGTCTGTCCTTTGCACAAGGGGATTGGAACCCCCATTTATCATCCTCATCACAGTAGCCCTCCGATGGTGCATGTAATCTCCTGTAGATTACAATACTCTTAAAGTGTATCCCAACCACACATAAAAAATGTTTTTTTTTTAATTTTTATTCATGAGAAATAGATGCACCATTGAGTCAGGGACTCATTCATGATGGTTTCCAATGGATTATTTCCAGGTGTGTCCTGGGAGCACACGGCAGATAAGTGAGTTACTCGTCACACCGTGTGCAAGTGGAGGTTCTGGGACTCCAAACCCTTGTCTGCTGGATGCATCATGCTCATTACTCAAACCTCTAGGCTATACTGCCACAGTACAACAAGGTGTGTGTCATGCTTGCATAACAACATGCCTTTTGTTGTTGGGCATGAGGCCAAAGACTGAGTTCACCCAACACCCGAGAAGTGACATCCAAGCATGATACACCCTGGAGTGCATGTATTGCTATTATACAATGACTGAGTTATAAAAACAAAGAAAAATAGGATTTTTTGTACATTTTAGTTGATTCTGTTGTATATGGAGGTATATTGATAAAAAAAACAAAATGCCCAAATTTTTATTCTGTCCAGAAGGTGGTGCTGTTGCTACATGTTGGTGTCCTCTTCACGCACTGTTCTTGTTGTTTTACTATGTTGCTGATGCCCACCCCTCCCCATCCACCCCCATCGATCTGTTGTCCGGTATTTCTGGTAATTTTGTTTATGTGAGGATTTGAGACCATCAGGGCTGATAGGAAATGTTCAGTAAGTGCAGCTGAGCACTGCGGTTTTCAAATCTGAGCGTGATTGTCAGATGCACTGAAAGTGAAAGCAGGCTTCACAGAGTGGAGAAATGGGGAGTGGGTGTGCGGTTTCATTTTTCTGCTCTGCTGCAGAGCTGGGTCACAGGCTTTACGGTTGTGCATCACAGAGCAGAGTAGGTGTGCTCTTTCATTTATCTGCTGTGCTGTAGAACTAGGTTAAGGGCTTCATTGTGTTTGCAGCTTTAGTTTGTGAAACAAATGCTGCGTGCAGCTTTCTGTGGAAATGGCTGTGCACATGCTCCACTGCGGCGCTGAGAGTTATGCCAGAGTGCATGCAGCAGCTTTTTTGGCAAGTAATGGTGAGACAAATTAATAAAAAAAAAACCAGAGATTTTGATTAGGGGTCGGAATCCTACCTCACTAGGTTGGAAACACTGAGTCCAATTATAAATGTGGGGTTTATGAATATCAAGCATGTTTAAAGCGGTCAAGTGTGCTGGACCTTCATACAGTGATGTCATACTTAGATAACATCACTTGTAAAGGGGGGCACTGACCAATCAGAGCTCAAGAAATTTTCTTGCCATAGTATAATATAAAATATATAGGTAGCATATTTCCCTGGAGTTACCAAAAAGTTGTTCTCAATATTTTAGAACATGAAGAACAGCTTCTCTCAGCTGCAGTAATCAGCCTCGCGCTCTAATCAAATTATTACTGTAAAGCGCGAACTGAGCTGCAGCCAGTCACACCTGCAGACAGCACTGCCTCACACAGAACTTTAGAACCAGAGAAACATGACAAGAAACCTTCATTTGGAAAACATGATTACTATTGCATTGTCAAAAATAAAAACGCACCTTGCAGGTTCACACACCTAGTTAATGTGGTGACATCATTAAGTTACTCGAACATCATTCCTGTGCCAATTATGTCACCACACTAACTCGGTGTGTGAACTGGCTTGTTCTTAATATGTAGGGGTTAGTTATTCTCTATATTTTATTTTTGGTTGCCATTTTGTTGAGTAGGAAACCTGCACTAAGCTAGTATAGCTCGTTTCCAGGTGCGTCCTGGTTGTGGGTTGCGTGAACCTCTTTTATTGATGGGGGATTGTTGGCCATGACGCCGGGGAAACTCCCCTGCTCTTAATTTTTCTCCAAATCTCTAAAGATGAGAGTAGAGAGAAGTGCCATAAATGTGTAGATTTATGACACCAGTTATCATATTTATTGTCTCCGGCTAGGACCGGTCCACATGAGTTGTCTGAACAAATGCACCAAACTAAAATGGAAGTGAAATCCCTGCAATAAGACAGAGTCATTTCTCTGTAGGTAGAATGTAAGTATGCCACTTAGGGTCACTCTGCTTTAGGTAACATTTTTGAAAGTTGTAATGATCGAGTTCAGAAAAAAGATTTTTATGGGCTTACTTAATGACACTGGTGATTTGATTTCTGACCCTGAAGGAATGCTGGAAGTAGCCAAATCATATTTACACAGCATGTGTGGCACTGCTGCTCCAGTTAGAAGGGCTGTGTTTCTTTTTAAGACAAACCAGGCAGCACTGTGTATCTGACATGACAAAATGTGAACTGATTAGTCCCATTTCTATTGATGAAGTGCTCTGGGCCATTTCAAAATTGAAAAATAAAACTGCCCCAGGCCTAGATGACCTTACGTCAGAATTATATAAATTTGAAATGTCCTTTTTTCTAAATACTTGCCCGTGGTGTATAACCACATCCTGCACCATGAATTGGATGCTACTAAACCTCTGTAAGGCCCTACAAATTTTCCTTTTTAAGAAAGGGAATATTCACAATCTGTGTAATTGGTACTCTTTGTGTTTACTTAACACTGATTTGAAAATATGAATGAAGATATTATGCAGAAGACGTTCTCTCTCTGCTAAATTATTAATTTCTGAACATCAGAATTGTTCAGTTCCTGAGAGGTATATGCAAGATAATTTGATTTTGCTAAGGGAAATCATGGCATGGTTCTATGTGATAACAGTGATAGCGGAAAGGCGATCGTTGTTAGAGCGAGTGTACATCAGTGAAAATCAATTTCACCAATGTACAATCGCGGCTCAGACCAAAACAGCACCGGAAACATAGGTTTTTTGGTTTTTTGCTAGGGGCTGCACCACCCCACCCCCTACTAAAAGATTCTCAACTCTGGGGGTGCATGTCAGGGGGGTGAAAAAAAAATAAAATTAATAGACCAGCACAAAAATACCAACGCACCCAGCTTCGAACCCGGCACCCTCCCAATCCTAGCATGCCACAAACCCACCATGCCACACGGCCAGCTTGGCAACCCACCGCCGCACTACACCTCACATACATGCCCTCCCTTCTGCCCGTCACACGGCATGCTTGCTCCCCCCCCGCACATGCGGATACATATAGCAACAGGATGTCACTATAACCATATCCCCCCCCTCCCCGTCCAGTAGCCCTATGAACAGGCACCATTATTGAGTCACCCTTCTTGTAAGTGCTCAATAGCGGATGCCCTTATTACGGGATACCTCGTGGCACAAAGTGACTTCGGTAAATTTTTTTTTCTTTCTATTGACTAGGAGAAGGTATTCAGTAAGGATAGTCTTTCTTACTTGTTTGCAGTCCTGAGTCATTATGACATACCTATGTCTTTTGTTAACTGGGCAAAATTATTAATTGAACATACCACAATCATTCCATCTCTCAACAACTGTCTTGATTGGGCTGTTGCCCTGAAAAGAGGTGTGTATCAAGGTTGCCCCCTCAGCCCACTTCTGTATGCATTTTGTGTGGACCCACATTTATGGAGAATTTCCAATGGTCAGGATATTGTAAGCTTACAGATTTTGGTACTTCCTAGCCCTTCAAAGTAGCAGCTTACGCAGATGACGTGTCTGATGCTGGATAGTTTACAGTCTGGGGAACAGTCTTTGAAGATGTTGTCTGATGATTGAGAAGTGTCTAGATCTAATATATACAAAACTAAAAGTAGTGGTTTCTCTTTGAACTCAAGACCATTAGTAACTTCTGACATAGCTGGGATTTCTGTCTCCCCTGACCCCATCCAAATCCTGGGTATTACATTTGGACATGGGGACATGGCCACCCTTAACGGGACAGAAAAACCTTGAGGAATGTAGTTCCAAGGTTACCCAGTGGAAAGCTTGGCAACAGTCAAAAGAAAAAGGGTTCTTATCACTAAAACCTTTCTGCTCCCTGTTTTTGTTCTAAGCGCAGTTTTTCCTCCCCCCTCCAACTTTTGATACAAAAACATAGAACTTTTTTTTCAAATGGTTTGGGGTAGTAGACTTAACCTGATAAAAAGAAATGTGTTGTACAGGATGTGCCAGTGAAATCAGAAGGTTTTGGTTTAATTAACCCATTGGCCTTCTTTTTTAGTACATTTTTAATTCTTAACATTGCACCATTTCTTGTTAACAATCCTGGGGCATGGGATCTTTGAGGGCGGATGTGGCTACAACCACTTTTTTTTGTACTTTATTTTTATTAAGCTTTTAAAAACTGAACAATTCAGTAGCAGGTACAGTAATAGACACCAGATGTTAATATACAGAGAAATGGATATTTCAGTACCCAGATATAGTAAACTATTACAAATGTTACATCACATGGAGGAATTCACCACGTAATATAAAACTATAGGATTTCACTGGTATGTGCTCACCAAGCCATGACCTGTGCAAGAAAACAGGCATAATAATAAAACATAAAAGTTGATATGGCCATTTTAGCCACTAGTTCCACTAGTCCTAAACTTTTAAAGGCAGAAACATAGGGTTTTCTACACCTTTCCCCTTCAAATACCATCACAAATGCCAAAACATTGGACTTATAAGTAACACTACACCACCACCCCTCCAAAGCCTAAGGAGAATGAATAAACAATAGAAAAGCTTTACTCTATTCCAGTATTTAACTTTCAAAAGTCTATTGTGCGCCTAAAGTCCAGGATTAAAAACTGCGTATGGCAGAATAGATGCCATCTTAAGTCTTCCGTGGCTCTGGGGGACGGTAACCAAACTTGATAATCCGTATAAGACATAAACTGCAATGTACTTAAAATTATGTGCCACACACCCCTGAGAGTTGGATCTATAGAAATGTCCAACGAACAAAGGATCATTATTAACCACAAAATCTCATAACTTTAAACCGACCTAAGTCCCCTTTCTGGTGTGCCCTTTCAAGTCAATCAGCCCTCCAAAAGTCAAGCCATTTGTAACACCTTACAGTTCTATCTCCGAATCAGGATCATCTGGTACCATCTCCAAGGTTGTGGACTGGAATTCAAAAGCAATTTTGTCAGCTTCCTTCTGAGCCTCTTTAGGATCCATGAACTGAAAAGTTTTACCACCACAGGTGATTTGAGTCTGGCTTGCGTGAGGAGCGAGTGAACCACTCCAAGTGCTTGCAGTTGCTGCCTGACAGGATCAAATTGCTTTCGTCGAGTACAGGTGGCAAGGACCAGTCATGGAATAGATGGACCTTCCGCTCTTCATGTTGTAGAGGGTGATTTATTCTGGCCCAGTTAAGAATCCAATCTGTCACTTCCATCCCTGAAGTAATGATCAGGACTGTTTGAGGGGAGTCTTGATTGAACTGCCTGGTTCGGAAGTTCACTCGGTAGACTCTTTTAATATCTTGTACCTCCACTCCCATTGTGTCTGATGTATGTCATCAGATCTTCTCCCTCTTTGCTTTCTGTTAGGCCAACCAGCTGCAAATTCATGGCCCTGGCCGCATTCTCTAGGGTCTCCAGCCATGTGTGAAGGTGAGAATTTTCAGATGTTAGCGCTGCGACTGTCATTTGAGTCCGGATCAAGTGCTCTTCGGCCTCTTTAGCAGCCATAACTGCATGCTCAATTTTAGTATCTTGTGCGCTTAGTTGCTCTAGAACATGTTCCACCTTTTTATCTAAATCACTCACAGCCTTCAAAACCCGATCCCAAGGTGGCGGCTCTCCCACACTGCTTAGCTGACTCGGGCCTGGTTGCTGCGTGGGCTGAAAACATTTCTGGTTTTGCCCACCCATCGTTCCTTTCTGGTGTATCTTAGTTAAGTTTAGGTTCGTTTGGAAACTTATACTCTAGCTAAGCTAATATCGCTCCAATTATCCACCAAAGTCAACAAAATTGCAATTATATTTAGGCAAAATACGATGATATTATCGGAGCTGAGGGGACCCATGACCAGTTTCATGCCTGGCTCTCTAGAACTCCCATACAACCACTTTTTTAGTGTTTGGGAAGGTGGGATTCATAGGTTATCTAAATATGTACTGTTTTCTCCTTATGGAAATATAATTATTGAGAAAAATTTTTAAATGGAAATTGCTGCCAGAAAATTTTCAGAATTGTACTAGATTGTTGAAATTATATCAAATAATACAAAGTCATGGTTTTGAGGCTCAGGTAGAGTATGGGGGTGTACCTGTACAACATAATTCCAAGATGCTCTAGCACCTAAATAGGACGTGATCTGGTTCTCCTGCGACGGAAAATAGGGAGTTAAGGATAACCACAAACATAAAAGTATGGCCGAGAGGTTCTACCGTCGACTTTGTTGTATTGCATATTGTGAAACACTGGGACATCTTTTTGTGTGACTGTCGTCACATCAAGGACTTTTGGTAAACCCTAGCCATTCACTGAAAAGCCTCTGTGTGGGCTAAAGTCTCCTATGTACATGTCATCACAGAATCCTTTCTACAGTTGCCTCACACGTATCATGAAAGCACAGTCCAAGTAATATTTGCCTGTATCAAATTCAGCATCGGCAAGATTTGATGCAAATGGCTATTTAAACAAAAGTAACTTAATTTGCTGTTCAACAAAAAGAACTTAATTTACTGACTCCCACTGAGCTCCCAGAATGTGACCTTAAATCTCTATATTTGTATGAAAGTACCATTTTGCTGTTCCGACAGTAAATGCTAGATGGAAAAATGTTATTTGCATTTGAGTTTTTGCTTTTTTCTGTTTCTAACCTTCTTACTCCCGACATAATTTTCTCCCCATCCTCTTCATGCTCTTTGTTTCTATGGTTATGTTTTTTTTTTTTTTGTTTTGTTTTGTTTGTTTTTTGGGGGGTTCTGTTACAAGTGAATAAACTTCATGGTACTTTTTAGAGCTGTAGGCAGAGCCTATAGCCATTTTGCGAGAGCTTTTTAGCTCTGAAAGTGGACGATCTCACAGAATCTTCTGCTGGACTTTTGGAAGTATCCTTCTGAAAGTTCAAAGGAGCTGAAAGCCCTCCACCAGGATCAGCATACGGAATAACAGCCGCACTATTTCGGCTGTTACTTCCACATTCTGATACATGCACTGTGATGTGCATGAGTTGCATGCATGTGCAGAGTTGTGCACATGCGCAGTGATGCAATGCTGCCACATTCGGTATGGCACTATGCCACTGTTTGTGCCACCTCCAGTGTTTGTGCCCCCCCCGAAGTCATGGCCATCTGTCTCACACACTGGGAGCCCACCCCAATGTGTGGAATTGTGTTGTTTCCTATAAATTAGAAAACAGTCCCTTGTCAGTTTCCTGGTGCCCCTGCCCACATTATGCCAGACATGGGGTGCCCAATCCCCATGTCGTCATTCATGTGGCACACTGGGAGCCCACCCAGTGTGCCAAAATGTTCTGTTTTCCTTTGTCCCTGTGTCCTTTTGCTGTAAAATGGAAAACAGTCCCTAGTTGTCAGTTGTGTCCCTGTGAAATTAAAAATGGTCCCTTGTCATCGCTGCAGTCCATCCTCCCACTGAGCACCCACCTCCCCACAATCCCCCCCTTACCCCATACTTACCTCTGGAGCTTGGCACTGTAATCTTTTCTATACTGGGACACGTCTGCACTCTGCAAAGCGTAACCGTGAACTGAAGAATTCAAGGTAAGCGTGCTATATAGTCATTCAATGGGATTTTCAACTTATGCTCATATGTTAGCCATTTCTTGGAATTTTTGCCCCAAATTTTCAACATGGGGTTCTTGGGACCCCACCTTGTGAAAACTGTCACTGTCATTTTGTTACACAGCCCAGAAAGGTGATTTTGTGGTAACTGTGAGTCATGAAATGACAGTGCCACTGTTCATGAGGTGTGGTCCCAAAATGCCCATGTTGCAAATTTGGTGAAAAAATTCCAAAAAATGACTGTGTTATGAGCATGCATTGCACAGTTTCTACAAATGCTAATGTCGCTAATTTTTAATATTTTTACTCCACATTTTTAACATTGCCATTTTGGCACACCTCCTTCACAACAGTACAGCTGTCACTTTCCACAACCTGCCCGAAGTGTGTTTTCGCACCTGTGGCTCAGAATAGCATGTTTGCTCTGTGCAATCACCTTTCAGGAAAATTAATACAAAATGACAGTGGCACTGTTCGTGAGGAGGGGTCCAACAAAGGCCATGTTGCGAATTTGGTGAAAAAATTTCAGAAACTGTGCATGCACTGTGCAGTTTCTACACACGCTTCTAATGTCGCTAATTTTTATTATTTTCACTTCACATTTTTAACATAGCCATTTTTGTACACCTCCTTCACAACTGTACAGTTGTCATTTTCCACAATCTGCCCAAACTGTGTTTTCGCACCTGTGGCGCAGAATAGCGTGTGTGATCTGCGCAATCACCATTTGGGACAATTGAACAAAATTACACTGGCACTGTTCATGAGGAGGGGTCCAGAAAAAGTCATGTTGAAAATTTAGTGCAACACCTCCAACATATGGCCAAGTTACACATGGGCATTGAATAATTTCTATGCACATTGTCTAACTTTTGTCACTTGGTAGTGCTTCACAGCCCTATTGGCTCTGGCCATAACTTGTTTTATTTAATTGCATGTTTTTGTTGTATATGATATCTGTTATTATATTTGTGTGTCTTTTTTTTAATAAAGACTCCCCCTGCTCTTCTTCAATAAGTGCTATGGGATCTTTTAACTTCTAGATGGGCAGTGACCAGAAACAGGCAGAAGGGACCTCAATTTAACATCTTATCCAAAGGACAGCACCTCACCAGTGCAGCATGTGCCCCCCCCCCTGTACTACACTACAGTGTCATTTATGGGTAGTACCCTAAGTATCAGGTGCGGGACTAGAACCCACAACATTCCAGTCTTCTGGCCTCAGAGGCAAGCATGCTACCTACTGTAAAGAAGTGCAGGGTTATGCACTTGGGACATCAACCTGGGGTGGAGTACACATTTGGGGAGGAGGTACTAAAGGTCACAAGGCAAGAGAGAGACCTGGGAATTATCATTACTGATGACCTGAAGGTGGCAAAGCAGTGTGGGAAGGCAGTGGGAAAGGCTAACCAAATGCTTGGATGCATAGGGAAGGGTATCAGCAGCAGAAGGAGGGAGATATACTTCCCCTGTATACTTTGTTGGTGAGGCCTCACCTTGAGTATTGTGTGAGTTCTGGAGGCCCTATCTTTGAAAGGACAGGGACAGATTAGAGAAGGTGCAGAGGACAGTGACCAAAATGGTGCAGGGCCTGCATCAGAAGACCTATGAGGAGAGGCCTAAGGAACTAAATTTGTACTCCCTGGAGGACAGGAGGAGGTGGGGGAGAGGGGATATGATTGAGACATTCAAATATCTCAAGGGAATAAACAAGGTGCAGGAGGAGAGTATCTTCCAGAGAAAAAGATGCTCTAGGACTAGGGGTCACAGTATGAAGTTGGGGGGGTAGGTTCAGGGGTAATGTGAGGGAGTTCTTCTTCACGGAAAGGGTGGTGGACAACTGGAACAGCCTCCCAGCAGAGGTGGTGGGGGCAAGTACAGTCACAAGTTTAAAGTGTGCATGGGATAAACATGAGGGTATCTTGGATAACAGAGGGGGGGGTGGATGATGGTTCCCCAGTAGTGGCTTGGGTAGCACTATTAGGGGAGATTTTATAAGCGGACTAGATGGGCCAGAAGGTCCTTATCCGCCGACATAATCTATAACTCTACTGAGCCACTGACATTGCTTGATGGGTAACCAGAGTGGTTACAGGATGCATCATGCCTACATTTCTAGTGGTATAACTACCATTAACTCTATCAGTGTCAGTGACTGTTGGTTGCACACTCACTTCTTGGGCCAGAAGATCCCATTGGTTTTAGTCCCATACCAAGAACTTTGGCTAATACTGATACTGCTACTGTAGTACAGCACTAGGGGAGTTGATTCTACACTGCTGTGGTGCCGTCCTGTGGACAAGTTGTTAAACCAAGGTCCCATCTCTGATGGCTGTCCAGGCAGAAGTTAAAGATCCTGTTCCACTTAACTTCAGAGTAGAGGATTTTCCCCCGTTTGCTGGATAACATTCCCACCATCAATAAAGCAGTACCATGTAACCTATCCCTCTATATGCACCTGGAAATAAGCTGTCACAGTTCAGTGTTTTTTTTGGTTTTTTTTTGCAAAAGTATAAATTAATTAATTAATTAATAAAACAGGTCCATGCAACCCCACCCACTGGATACACCTGGAAATGAGCTATTGCAGCTCAATGTGCCTTTTTTGGGAAAAAAAAAACCATTAAAGTAGCAGAATCTGATCTTTCACACAGTACTGCCAGTGCCCCTTGCTACGCCACTGACACGCATTCGGGAGCTAGTGCGGGGAGTTGGGGGCTGGCCGGGGAAGGCATGTAAAGCCATCACCCAACAGTGGCTTAAACCTGAGGCATCCACTTTTCTCCAATGAGTGGCAATTGTTAATAACCTCTATCATATGGAACAATTGACCTAGTCTGTTAGATCTTCCCAATATAGTGAAATATGACAACCCTCGGTAGTTACCCTTGCAGAAGCTGACCCTTCTTTTATACCATAGCTTGAGTTATGACTCACAGATATGAGTTACTTAAGGTATGCAGCAAATGATCACACTTATGTATTACTAACTTTCGAACTGCAGTACCACTTTGCAGGAACGTATTAATAAATTAGCCCCTAGGACCAAAAACATGCACACTAAATTTCCTAGTCCTAGTGGCTAGGATCACTGAGATATAACCATTCAAAAACCCATTCAAAACCTGTTTTTGACACAGACACTAAATTAACCCTAATGTATTATACAGGCACAGTAGTGCCGGTATGTTAGGGTTAAGTAAGCAATTTAATGTTAAACCACAGTCTTTGCACCTTAATAACTTTGCCCCCACTCAACTGATTTACATAGAATTTGGACAGCAATGTACTGGTGTGAAGGATCTCTGGATCCTGAAAATTCCGTGGCAATTGGTTCATGGGTGGCAAAGTTACTGAGGTGCAGAAACCCCCAAAATTACCAAAATTCAGCCCTTTTTTGCTCAGTGATAAGTAAAAAAGTAGTATGTTTTAAAATGTGAAACATGCAGGTTGATAGTTTGGGCCAATGTGTGTGCTTTTGTGTTTTGTATTTCCCAAATTTAAGTAGTTTTTAAATTATTTAAGAAAAACCATTCCATTGGTGAGCATGTGCAGTGTAAAAGCTCAGCATTCTAAACATAACTTAATTTTTGGGACAACATAGAGTCACGTTGTCGTATCAGCAGACAGCTGTCATCATTTGTAAGACAGCATGAGGTCCTGTTGTTCTAGCAGGAGATAGCTGCTATTGTTTGTAAGACAGCATGCGGTCCTGTTGTCATATCAGCAGACAGCTGTCATTATTTGTAAGACAGCATGAGGTCCTTTTGTCGCATCAGAAGACAGCTGTTGTCATTTGTAAGATAGCAAAAGGTCATGTTGTGGTATTAGCAGACAGCTGTCATTTTTTGTAAGACAGCATGAGGTCCTGTTGTCGTATCAGCAGACAGCTGTCATTATTTGTATGACAGCATGAGGTCCTTCAAACAACATGAAGTCTTGCTGTATTCTGACTATTGCAGTTAGGTCCTGCCTTTCAACTGCCCCGGAGAACAAAGAGTTAAACTTTCCATGGCCAGCATGGAATGTTCACTGCGAGCTCGGTTGAAGCCCCTGTCTGCTGTTGTTTAAACTCCAACCGTCAGATTCTTTACTCCGCCTCACCTAACAGTCGCTCCAGAGATTTCTCCTTTGCTCGGTTCAAAAAAAGTCGGTTAAAGTGTCGTTTTTCACTCGGTTTCTACCAAATTCATGCTACCGAATCTGTTGGTTTAAGTCTCTGTCTGTGGTACCGTGAGTACTAGATAGGTTTTGCATTTAGCTTCTGTGTGGAATTTGTAAATGTCGGACCGGTTCGGCTGAACCGATCAGTTTAGTTGAAAAAAAAAAAAGACAAAGTTTGTGAATTTACTTAGAGTGTGGTAACTGGTCCGTATCAGTTCTAAAAAAAACAGATTTTATTACGCTTTTTTCCAAGACCCGTAACACGGTCAGGAACCGATAGAGGAGTCTTGCCTGGCGGATTGCCGAAAAAAGGGTAAGTTTTGGATAGGATTGGCCATGTCTGAGAAACCCAAAAAAAACCGGCCCACTGGGTTTCAACACTGCAGTGTGTGTGGGGAAGCCTTTGCTAAGGCTGATCCCCACACCACCTGTGTTTATTGTCTGGGGTTTGACCACCTCGATTCAGACTGCCAAATTTGTAAGAATTTTCCCAAAGCTACCCTGGATAAGAGAGTAGGTAGACTGAGGGAAAGGGAGGCAGAGAAGTCCGCTGACCCGGATGGCCTGCCCGGTTCGGTTCCGACCGAACCAGGAGTGCCTTCTGACCAGGGTGATACTTCTTCAGGCAAGAGGAGAGCCGATTCTGAGGAGTCGGTTCCAGTTAAAAGAAAAAGAAAAGATAAATTGTCCGGTTGGGATCCAGAAATTCATACTCTGACTGCTGATGAGATAGCCAAGGTGATAAGAATAGTGCAGTCGCTTTCTTCGGTTCCGGCCGTAACCGGCACCATCTGGCAGGGGTTCGTCTACTCGGTAACCTCCCTGCTACGGATTACACTTTCAGAAGAATTTTATGAACGGATGAGGAGGAGGGAGAGTATGAGGATGATGGTGATTATGAAAGTCTGGATGTGCCTATTGACCCGGACTCTCCCCAGACAGACCTTCAGGTGTTTCTCCTCCTAGGCTTTCTGAGTCCCCTTCCCACTTTATGTTTTACAAAAAAGTGGCTGAAACCCTCCAGCTTCCAATGGAAGAAGCAGTAGAGGATCAGGAGGAGCCTGATTTTGTTGAAATGATGGACATCCCAGAGTCCAGGAGACTGTCTATTCCCCCACCATAAATCTTTTGGGAAACAGACAAATAAAATTCTTAAGACTCCTAACTCCATACCTCCTGTGGACAGACGAATGGACAAGAGGTACACTCTTTCAGGCTCAGACACGGAGTTCCTTTCTCAGCAATGCAGCCATGTTGGGGTAGTGCAGGCTGCTACCTGTGATAGGGCAAATATCCCCTTGGCATCACACCCCCCCAGATAAGGACTCCAGGAGGATTGATGCCATGGCAAAGAAGCAGTACGTGGCAGCATCTTTGGGACTCAGGCAGGCTAACTATATGGCCTACACAGCTAGATACCAGAAGTCCAGATGGGACACTGTGCTGGCTCTGGCTAAACAGGCCCTTGACCAGCTTGCCAAGGAGCTGGAGCAGGTGGCTGCAGATGGGATTGAGGCATCCAAGGTGCAATTTCATGCTGCTGTGGACTCCAATGATGTTTCATCAAGAGTCATGGCTACATCTGTGGCCCTTCGGAGGATGGCTTGGCTCAGATGTACTAGCCTATCACAGGATACCCAGGCTAAGGCCATGGATTTCCCTGTTATTGGTAATTCTCTGTTTGGAGAGCAGACAGAGAACTACATGAAAAAGATGGATGAGTACAGGACCACCTACAGGAGTGCTCAGGCCAAAGAAAGGCAAGCCACTCCTCAAAGGCAGCAGTCCAGGGGCAGGGGCAGCCCTTTTCAAAGGCCTTTTTACCAAGCCCAGGCCTCTTCTTCTTCTGATGCTCAGAGGGGGTTCTTCAGAAGGAGAGGCAGATGGGGAATGAGCAGGCCTGCATTCACTCCTCAGCCTAAAGCCCCTGCCAAGCAGACACCCTGATGGGTCTGCCCGGGCCAATTCTCCAATACCTGTATGGGGGCAGGCTGGCTTACTTTGTCCAGAACTGGAAGTCTCTGACATCAGACAAGTGCGTCCTGGAAGTAGTAAGCCAGGGACTGGTTCTCAGCTTCAAAAAATTTCCCAAGATGAGAACCAGATACTTTCCACCTGCAAATCCATCAGAGACCCTTGTCCTAGAGGCAGAGGTTTCTTCCTTCCTGGCTTTCAGAGCCATAGAGAGGGTTCCTACCCTACACAAGGGCAAAGGATTGTATTCCAGGTACTTCCTAACCCCCAAAAAGACAGGAGAATGGTGGTCCATCCTGGACCCAAGATATCTGAACAAGCACCTTTTAAAACCAAAGTTCAAAATGGTGACTCTGGGAATAATCCTGCCCTCTCTAAGGCCAGGGGACTGGCTAGCCTCCCTGGACCTCAAAAATGCCTATTTTCACATTCCCATCAGGTGCTCCCACAGAAAGTACCTCAGGTTCGAGTTGCCCTCAGGCCACTATCAATTCAGAGCAATGCCCTTTGGCCTAACATCAGCCCCAAGGGTTTTCACAAAGTGCCTGGCAGTAGTGGTTGCTTTCCTAAGGAGAAAAAAGATCTCCATCTTTCCATACTTGGACGACTGGCTCATAGTGGGTCAGTCTCCAGACCAAGTCAAGTCACATCTGTAAATAACTCAGCAAGTGCTCACTTCCTTAGGATTCCTCCTCAACCTTCCAAAGTCAGTTCTCGAGCCAGTACAGCTCCTCACCTTCATAGGGGCGGAGCTGGATACAATAAGGGCAAGAGCCTTCCTTCCCCTGGACAGGGCAAGGACCCTTATGGAACTGGCCTCTTCATTCACCCTACAGGTGTCTCGACCAGCAAGGCATTTCCTGCAGCTTCTAGGTCACATGGCAGCCTCCACAGCAGTGGTCCAGGGAGCAAGATTCCAGATGAGGGACATTTATTTCCACTTAAGAGCCTTCTGGTCCCAAAGAAAGGATTCCCTTTTCAAACAACTCCCAGTGACTCAAACCCTGATCCAGGCTTTGCAATGGTGGCAGGATCAGCACAATTTGAGACAAGGAGTTCCTTTTGTCACTCAGTCTCATTCAGTGATACTCACCACAGATGCTTCCCTGCTGGGCTGGGGAGCCCATTTGGGGGAACTTACCCCCCAGGGACTGTGGTCGCCTCAGGAATCTCTGCTTCACATCAATCTCTTGGAACTCAGAGCAGTGTTTCTGGCACTACAAGCTTTTTCCAAATCTGTACAGAACAAGGTGGTTCAGGTCAGAACAGACAACACCACCACCATGTGGTACATCAACAAGCAAGGAGGCACTCAGTCTACGGCCTTGTGCACAGAAGCAGTGAAGTTGTGGTCCCTGGCCTATTCCCCTGCAAACCTCTCTGATAGCAGTTCACCTCCCAGGGAAGGATAATGTCCTAGCAGATGCACTGAGCAGAATATCCCAGGGCCATCACGAATGGGCCCTAGATTCCCTGGTGTTGGAAGTGATTTTCTCAAGATGGGGCACTCCAGAGATGGATCTTTTTGCAGCACCATACAATCACCAACTTCCTCTCTTTTGTTGCAGACCCCCAGTCTTGGGCTCAGTCCCCCTGAATGCTCTGATTCTGAACTGGGAAGGGAAATTTCTGTATGCTTTTCCCCCCTTCCCTCTCCTGTTCAAGGTGTTAGTCAAGATAAGGTCACAACCATGCAAAGTGATTCTGATTGCTCCAGACTGGGCCAGACAGCCCTGGTACCCCCTGTTGCTGTCCTTAGCAGTCCACCTTCCCCCTGTCTCTTCCCAGGAATTACAACCTGTTGACATCCTCTCAGGGGAGGATTTGGTACCCGAACCTCAGGTCTCTCAATCTCAAGGCATGGCTCTTGAAGAGTTAGAGTTTGCTGATCTGCATCTTTCTCAAGGGGTTCTGGATATCCTTAAGGCTTCTTGAAAGCCTTCCACCAGAAAGACTTACAATTCCAAATGGAAAAGGTTCACTATTTGGTGTTCTAATAAGGATATTTCTCCAGAATCTGCTGGGTTGCCTACGGTTCTGGACTATGTGGTCCATCTCAATGGTGTAGACCTTAGGCCAGCTACACTTAAAGTGCATTTGGCAGCTGTTTCTGCCTTCTTGTCAGTAGGCAAGCCCTCTCCTCTGTCAGCCCATCCTGTGTTTTGTAAGTTCTTCAAGGGATTGCTGCACACCAATCCCCCCCTTTAGGGACCCTGCTCCTGCTTGGGACCTTAATGTTTGCATTGCTCAGCTTATGCAACCACCCTTTGAGCCTGTGTCCTCTGCAGAGCTTAAGTACTTGACTTGGAAAACTGTGTTTGTAAGACAACGTGAGGTCATGCTGTCATATCAGCAGACAGCTGTCATTATTTGTAAGACAATATGAACTGAGGAGAACTAGGGTTATATAATGTATTTCAGTGGCGTTTTGAACTTATCTTCATAACGGCATTGTTTCAGATTTTTTCTCCAAATTTTCATCATGCTTTTTTGGGACCCACCTCACCAACACTCACAATGAAATTATGTTAATCGGGCCTGGAAGGTGATTTTGCGGTCGCTGCATGAAATCACCTTCTGGGCCTGACTAGCATAATTTCATCATCATGGTCATGAGATGGGGTCCCAAAAAGGCCATGTTGAAAATCTGGTGAAAAAATATGTAAAAATAACGAAGTTATGAGCATACAAGAAATGTTTCTCCGTGCATCCATAACTTTAGTCATTTTCAAAATTTTGACCCCAAATTTTAAACATAGCCATTTTTTCACACCACTTCATGAACATTACAGCTGTCATTTCTCATATCCTGGCCAATTTGTGTTTTCACACCTGGTGCGTGAAAGGACATTTTGGCAAAGATTTTAACATTTTCACCTACTGGGTTCAGTAAGTGGGGTCATAAGTAGACTACGTTAAAAGGTTGGGGGTCACATATTAAAAAACAACAACGTTACTGAGGTATGTTGTACTTTTTTGTGCTTTTTCTACACATGCTCATAACTTCAATAATTTTCTTCTTTTTTTAATTTCTTTTATTATAGCAGTTTTTATACACATGTCAAGACACTGTACAATGTGTTGAGATAGAAAAGGTAGTAGACAACAGCAGAGCAGTCAGTAAAATCATTCTTCCTAGGGATATAAATACAATTGAGCAATTGCAATTTGATTATTGCTAGAAAAAGTCCGTGTCCATGATATCAGTCTTACTTTGGGTGGAAAAAGTCCGTCTTTTAACCTTGTGGTTAAGCCAATATTTACCATAACAAATAGGGCCCTTAAATATAAAATGCTAGTTTAACTCCCTTTAGATATTAATTGTTACTCTGAGTTACTCTCTCTCTCTCTCTCTCTCTCCCCCAACCCACTCGTCCCCTTATGCAAGTAAATAATCTGTTACCCCCCCACCCGCCAATTTGATAAATTAAGGGCAAAAGGTAGGGTCCACCACTGAATGATACGGTACCCACTTCTGCCATTTAGACATGTGAGATGGATTTTTATTCTGTATCTTTACATAAGACTTTGTAATTGGTATAAATTGGACATTATAGACATGGCCCCGAGTTTTCCGCGATTCTGCGGGTGTGGCAAACCGCGGAAATATCCGTGGAATTTGCCATCACCCATGGAATCCGCAGCCGCCCGCGGAACAAACGTGCCCCCTCTGAAATATTAGTATGCTGCCGCTGGGAGCCCACCCCAGCATGGCAAATACTTCATTGCCGATGGGGTGCCCAATCCCCGTCAGTTCACTGCCCCCAAATGTTTCTATGCCACTGGGAGCCCACCCCAGGCGTGGCCAACTCCTTTGTCAGCGGGGTACCCAATCACCCGTCGGCTTCATCGACCCCCAAGCTGCCTGGTGCCATGCCTGGGCCCACCCAGCGTGGCAAATCGTCATTGCCAGCAGGGGTGCCCAATCCCCATCAGTTTCACTGCCCCCAAATGTGTCTGTGCCACGCTGGAGCCCACCCCAGCATGGCAAAACTTCCTTTGCCACCGGGGGTGCCCAATCCCCCGTTGGCTTCATTGACCCCCCCAAGCTGCCTGGTGCCACGCTGGGAGCCCACCCCAGCGTGGCAAAAGTCCCTCCTTGTGTGAGGCTTCCAACACCCTGAAAAAAAAACCCTTCCATCGGTGATTCTTTTGCCCCCTCCCACAACCCTCACCCACCCTCTGCGTACCCATCTCCCCACACCCCCACCTCAGCCATACTTACCTCTGGAGCCCAGTGCGATGATCTTCTGTGGACCGGGAACACGTCTGCACTCTTCAAAGCCGACCGTGAACTGAAGAAATGCCAGTAAGCTGTATAATGGCATAAATGGATTTTTTTCAACTTTAGTGCATATCTCAGCCATTTCTGGGAATTTTTTCACCAAATTTTCAACATGGGGTTTTTGGGGCCCCATCTCTTGAACTGTGACACTGTTATTTCATTAATCGGTCCGGAAAGGTGGTTCCGCAGTCACTGCGCAGAACCACCTTTCCGGAATGATTAACAAAATGACAGTGCCACAGTTTATGAGGTAGGCTCCTAAAAACCCTATGTTGAAAATTTGGTGAAATTATTCCCCAAAACGACTGTTTTACGAGCGTGCGTTGCACAGTTCCTACGCACGCTTGTAACTTAGAGCATTTTTAATAGTTTCACTCCAGATTTTCAGTATTGCCATTTTACCACACCTCCTTATGAACAGTACAACTGTCATTTTTCACATTTCACCCAAAGTGTGTTTTTGTACATGTAGCGCACAATGGTGCGGTCGGTGTGTGAAATCAATGTTCCAGACAGATTAATAAAATCACAGTGATACTGTTCATGAGCAGAGGTCTTAAACTGGCCATGTTGAAAATTTGGTGACAAACGCTCTTAAAATGACTGTGTTACGAGCGTGCATTGTGTCGGATTGGGCAAAAAAAACAAAAAAAGGAAAAAAATTAAGGGTAAAAATGTGCTGCAGAATTGCCGCAGAAATTGGTGCTGAGTGCCACAGAAGTTCTGCGGCAAATGAGAACTTTGCTCCGATGTGCCGCAGAAAAATCGGGGCCCTGATTATAGATCTCCATTCCTCCACTGTTGGTATCTGTGCCGACATTCATCGTCGTGTTATAGATTTCTTTGCAGCTAATAAACATGTTGGTAAAGGGGTATTAACCCATGGAGGAGTGTGGTCTGGAAATATCCCCAGTAAAGTCTATTCGGCTGTTAATTCAACTGACTGGCTAAACAAAGTAGTAAGTTCCATCTGAATGGTAAGCCAAAAAGGCATCAAACTGGGGCAGAGCCAAAAAATATGGCCCAGGGAAGCCCTAGGGCAACCGCAACCTCTCCAACAAACCCCATATTTATCTGGAAGGAATTTAAGGAGAACCGCTGGTACTCGAAAGAAGCGGGAGCGGCATTTCCATGCAAATTCCCTTCATAAAGGAGATGGGGAGGTCTTCACCACCCTCAAGGCCGACCCCAGCCATGTCTCCATGGATATTTCCAGAGATAAGTCTCTATTCCACTCCTGTAGGATAGAGGCAGTAGATTCATGCTGTTCGTTTCTCAACCCTTTATAAATAGTTCCTATGATATGTGTTCCCAGGTTCCCTTGAGTAGCATCTATAAATAATTTTAGTAAATCAGGAGTCAGGGAAGGCATATTAACCTGGATAATCCTATTTTGTACTATACGATTACGAACCTGAAAGTATCGAAATAGGTCTGAGTTATGGAGATTGTATTGGGATTGTAACTTTTCAAAGGGCAGAATCCCTTGAGGGGAGAGAAATTGGAAAACATGAGAAAATCCCAATCTTCTCCAAGTGGAAAATACCTGATCCATAAAAATAGGAACAAATGTCTCATCCTCAGAGATTAGCTTACAGTATTCATAAATGGTACAGGTTGGACCAGACTTTCTCATGCATCTCCAAAGTTTATAAGGTTGGACTGTAATGGTGGTGAAGGCTCCGGATGGCACCGATCTCTCATCTGAAGAGAATAAAATCCTCTTAATATCAAAATGGTCATTCAAGTGGAACTCTAGGGTTTTCCAAGGAGACTCGTTCAACTTCAGCAATTTTCAATATTTAAACCCCAAATTTTCAGCATTGCCATTTTGTCACACCACCTCATGAATGTGGCAATTGTTGATCTTCATCGAGGGTATCTTTTGCATTAGGCCACATCTAAAGGACTGTAGCCGTCAGGTACTAGGGCCACATGGAAACTTTCTAGTTAGCCGTCTACCTATTGGCTACCCACAACAACGTCAGACACTGGCGACGTCCTCATTACATAAACATGGGTGGCCCACGCCCTCCTCAGTTCTTTTCCCTTTGTTGACCATTGCACATCTGACTCCATGGAGATACCGCCTTTTTCAGTGGACTGCCAAAACCTCTATTTTTCTTTTTGCTTTCTTTTTCTCACCCTAGTTGCAAATCACTTTTCTTTTAAAGTGATTTTTATCCTAGTTTATATCGACCGACAAAATGGAAAAACATTTTTGTCTTTGCAAGTGTGGAAAGAAGATCCTCAAGAAGAACAGCCATGATGCCTGTGTCCACTGCCTAGGCCCAGACCATGACGTGAAGGCCTGCGACATCTGCTGTCACTTCAGTCAGGCCATTCAAAGATGCTGTCAGAAGGCCTTTGAAGCTTTATTCCTCCAATAGAAGATAGCCCACATGGAGCGGGAACTCCAGGCCAGAAACTCCTCCACTTCCCAGGTCCTATCCATAGGTTCCCATTCCTCCAAAGCCTGGGACAAGTCTGCTGGGAAGCACAAACATTGGGAGGACAGGAGCAAAGTGAAGTCCTCCCCAACTCGCTTTCGGTCGCCACTTTGGGTGCAGATTGAGGCAGGGCAATCTTCCCCTTTGGCAATGGCCCTTTCTGCCACCCACACCTTCTCCTCCTTGAGATCGGCTTTGGTGGATCATGGCTGTTTAGCATCAAGTTTGTTTTCGTGCCCGCCAGCCTACCAGCTCCTGCTGTTCTGGCCCCTCTTTGCTTCGGGTCCCCCAGTCAAGGAGCTCCTACAGCCCTGCTTTGGCTAGGGCCAGTATATCACCTTCAGGTATCCCATCCCCTCAGCACTGGCTTCTGCCTTTACAGTGGCTTTTACCTTGCCATCAGGGATCCAGCCCTCCCTGGCATCACCTCAGGCCTCTCTGTTGCTGTCAGGGCCTTTACCTGCCCTGACGCCTGTCCAGCCATCCTGTCATCATCGGGGCCTTTACCTACTCCAGTGACTGTTCTGACCTCTGTGCCAATGTCTTGGCCTCAGCCCTTGCCATCGCCATCCCTGGTCTTACCGCCAGCATCCCAGCTTCCTCAACCTATGCCACTGGGTGCCCCGATGCCAGTTTCCATTGATGTCAGTACCATGTTATACTCCTTTTGGGAATTTATGCATTGTCTTGCCTCCTCTCCAGGGCCGGCTACACCAAGACCTATGATGCCTGTGCCTGCACCTGCACCAATGCCCTTGACAGTGCCGTACTTGGCCTGGCCTCGATCCTCGACTCCATTGGTGCCCATCCCAGAGCCCAGTGATGAGGTCCAAGTATTGCCCTGACCTCATCCCATTTGATGAGGAGGAGGATGGTGTGGATGAGGATGCGGGGGCTGCTAGCCACTCTTACTCCACCTCTACTGTTTCTTCAATGGGGGGGAACTCCACTAAGTACATCCTGAGGTCCCTGCCACCGGACAACCCCTCCTTTGTTTCTGTGATAAGGCACTTACAATCTGACATAAATCTTGATGCGGAATAGCAGGATGTCACAAGGAGAAACCTGACAGAGTATCTCAAGTTGCCAGATTCTCCTCCACTGATCATCTCACCACTGATGGCATCATTTGAGGATGCTATCTTGGCTGCCTGGTACAGGCCAAACTTGATTCCTGCCATGCCTAAAAAGGCAGACAAACTGTACCAGGCTCCTTCAGGGAAGCCCTTATTTGTGTAATAACCACAAACTGACTCCGTGGTGATGAAGGCTGCCCATGATTGGTCCAAGACACCAAAACACCTCAGCTCTCTTCCTCCAGACAAGGAGTCTAGAAAGCAGGTCCTGATGAGCAAGAGGGATTTTGCCATAGCCACCTTAGCCATTTGGGTGATTAACTACATTGCCCATATGGTAAAATTTGAGAATACCCTCTGGAGGAAGGCCAAGACTGTAGCTGAGGCCCTCCAAGAGGATCCCCAGAGGCTGGAGTTACTTACAACACTCCAGTCTGGAGCTGACATGAGTAAACGCCGTCTACGGTCTGCTTACAACACAGCCAATGCTTCTGCTAGGGTGGCAGCAGCTGACATTTGCCTACGATGTTACCCTTGGCTTAGGGTATCTGGGTTTGCTGCTGATGTCCAACAGTCTATCTTGATCTCCCATTTCAGGAGCTACAAGCTCTTTGGGGTGGACATGCAGGACATTATCTCTGATCTCCAGGCCCAGGGCAGAGCTCTGTGATCTGTCCACTCCCTATACCGCACCCAGCCAAAGTCCAATCAGCGGGTGCCATTTCATCATGCCACTCACAGGCCCAAGCTGGGCTCCCGCCCCCAGGGCAAACACCGAGCAGGTACAGCAGTACCTGCCCCTACCTCCACCATGGGAAAGATCCCCAAAGGTGGTGGAGCAGCTTTGACCACAGGTGTCTCATCAGCATGACAATCTTCTGGACCTCCTCCCTCCAGAGCTTCAGGAGGCAGTGGTCATTTCTCCCTTCACCTAGACAGGTGGGGGGAGATCACAACAGATGCTTGGGTCTTGCAGTTTATAGAATGTGGTCACACTCTAGAACTTCTAGAGTGGCCTGCAGATCAGCCTCCAGTTCATTCCAGCTTCTCCCCAGACCACATTCCAGTGCTGTGGGGAGAAATTTGCATGTTACTGCAGAAAACAGCCATAGAACCCATCCCTGAGGCCCAGAAGAACAGGGGGCTGTATTCCCACTTCTTTTTGGTCCAGAATCGACAGGGGATCTATGTCCCATCCTGGACCTTAGAAAGCTGAACTTCTACATTCAGTACAGAAGTTCGGGATGGTGACTTTACAGGGCCTACTGCCTTTTCTGCACCAGGGAGATTGGATATGCTCCCTCAGTATGCAAGGTGCATACCTGTATATCAAGGTGTGTGTCCCTGGGAGCCGGCCTGGTGGTGTATAGGGTTGAGGTGCTGGTGTCTTGCCTCTTACCATGCCAGCAACCCGGGGTCGGGAGCAAGCTTGGGTCCCCGGGGGTTGGTCAGCGAGAGAGGATTAAGCGTCCGACGGACAGCTCTTCTTTGTCAGGGAGGGGTGGGTCATGGATCCCTGGCAGCAGTGACACCTTGCAGAGGCATGCTGTACACAGCCAGGGCCATGCAAGGAAATGGAGGGGGGGTGACAGCGGATGTCCATGGGAGGAGTGCGGGAGCGTGCTTCTACCCGCGCTGGACGTCATTGCATGTCTGTGCCTCCGGGGGGGGGGCAATCATGTAAATCAGGAAAAACACCGAACGTTGGGAGGAAGACGCCTCACGAGCCCACCATGTCCTCCGCTGGCTCCTCCTGTCTGGGCCTAAGTGTCCCCATCTTCCACCTCCACCTGGTACTGCATAATAAGGATGTTCACTGAGGAGCAGATGGCGGCCCCGCCCCAGGGGCTCATGACTGGGGGGTACATCACAGATGAGTCGCAGGTGGGATGGTGGAACAGGTGTCCAGTAAGAGAGGAGCACAGCAGGATGGGAACAGGGCATTGCTGGCCGATGGGGCCCCAATGCACTGTGACCGGAGGGGAAAATAGCTAAAAAAAAAAAAAAAGTGTGTGTCCCCCACCGGCAATACCTGAGGTTTCAGTTCTAGGGGGAACATTACCAGTTCAGAGCTTTACCCTTTGGCTTGTCCTCTGCACCATGGGTCTTTATCAAATGCTTGGCAGTGGTAACAGCAGCCCTCAGGAGGGAGGGGCTGTACATCTTTCCGTACCTGGATGATTGGTTGCTCGAAGCACAGTCCAGGGAGCTACTTCTCCAAACCCTAGCTTGTTCCAGGCAGCTGTTCCATGCCCTAGGGATCACAGTCAATTTGCTCAAGTCAATTTGGAACCCCTTTCAGCACCTGCAATACATTGGGGCAGTACTGGACATGGCCCATGGCTTTGCCTTCCTACTGCAGGACAGAGTGGACCACCTGATGGCTCAGGCTCAGGTAGTTTACAGCAGCTAGCGTGTTACAGCCAGAACCTTCTTGAGACTCTTAGGCCTGATGGCGGCAGCCATTGTTATGGTTGCCCTAGCCAGGCTGCACATGAGAATCCCCCAGTGGACACTTAAGGGTTCAGTGGGATCAATGCACTGATGACCTGGAACAACCAGTTCTAGTTTCCTCCCAGGTCAAGAAGGTGCTGTTATGTTGGATGGAACCCAGCAACCTGTTAAAGTGGGTTCCCTTCCTGATTGCTTCCTATCAGCAAGTTCTCACAGTGGACACTTCGGCGTTGGGCTGGAGAGCTCACCTGGGATCCCATCAGACTCAAGGAACGTGGACCGCAGTGGAGGCGGCCCTTCATATCAATGTCATGGAGATGCGGGCCATTCTGTAAGCTTTACAAGCCTTTCAGATTCACCTGTCCCTGGGCCATCTGCTTGTGCAGATGGACATCAGTGTAGTACACTACATCAACAAGCAAGGGAGAACTCACCGGTTTGGTGGCGCTGAGGTTGTGGCACTGGACACCACACCTTGCGCTGCACCGGTGACCAGGGTTTGGGAACGGGAATGGGTCATCGGGTTGGCAGGAGGGGGAGGGAGGGGCCAGACTGAGCTGCTACATGGCAGCTCTTCTCCTCTGGGGAGGGTTAGCACCTATCCGGTTAGCGGACGGGGAGGGTGCTGTTAGGTGCTTGGTGGAAGCCGTGTCTGCGCACAGCATCCTACCTGGAATGTGGTCCTTCGTGCTGGCGCCCTAAGGTTGTGGGGTTTGGTATCAAAGCAGTCCTCTAACTAAAGTAAAAAATCCCTACCCTGCAACAGGGGGGATGGACACCATAAACTGGCCAGCAAACCTGGGCCCAGGCCAGCGGCTGGGTGAAAAACTGTGCTATAAAAAAAAAAGGCAAGGCGGAACTCATTTGTATCCTCTGTGCAGGGAAGTGATGAAGGTCTGGTACTGGGCCCTAGAATATGGACTGGAACTATCAGCCGTCCATGTTCCAGGCACCCAATATGTCCTGGCGGACAAGCTAAGTCAGTCACAGTCCAGGACACATGAATGGGAACTGCTGTCCTCGGTCGTAGAAGACCTGTTCGACTGGTGGGGTTGCCCAGAGTTGGACCTTTTTGTGGCCTCACTCAATGCAAAACTGCCACATTTCTGCTCACTCACTCCAGGGCTTGGAGTTTTCTGGCAAGATGAGTTGTCCCTCTCTTGGAAAGAGAGGTTCCTCCACACCTTTCCTACTTTTCCTCTAATTCAATGGGTGCTGCTCAAACTCCAGATTGAAGGGACAACTCTGATCCTCATTGCCTCCTTCTGGCCTCGTCGGATTTGGTTTCCCTTCCTGCAGCAGCTGGCAGTATACCTACCTCTGTGCAAAGGCTTGCTCTCCCAAGAGCAGGGCACCCTGGTCCATCCGGACCTCAAGTCTTTTCACTTCTTGTGCACATAAGGACATGGCCATGGCTAGATTTGGGGTATCCAAAAAGTGGCTGATGCCCTGGTGGCTGCCAGGAAACCATCTACCAGGGCCACCTATACTATGAAGTGGAAGCATTTTGCCCCATGTGCGGCTTCCCATCATTTGGACCCCTTCACCTGTCCGGCAAATCAGATTCTGGAGTATTTACTGTCCCTCTCAGACATCGATCTGCAATACTCTTCCATTAAAATGCACCTATCAGCCATCTCAGCCTTCCATGTGCCTGTTGACGGCCATACAGTGGCACAATTGGAGGTGTCCTGAACTTTCTTGTGGGTCATTCTTCATCTGAAGCCAACCATCCACAATCCAGTCTTGCCTTGAGACTTGAATTTTGTGTTAGAGAAACTTACTTTGGCTCCCTTTGAGCAGGCTGTGAGTTGCGAGCTATGTGTTGTGCCATGGAAGTCGTAATCTTTAGTTGCCATTATGTCTGTCCAGAGGATTTCCAAGCTTCAGGCTCTGATGTGTGAGCCTCCTTATTTGATTTTCCACAAAGGCGGAGTGTCTTTGCACATGAATCATAAGTTTCTCCCTAAGGTGGTGTCTGAGATTACTTTGAAACAAACCATCTGCCTGTCTGTTTATTATTCAGAGCATGCCAATCCAGGGGTAGCATTGCTCCACACCTTAGATGTGCACAGAATTCTGCAGTACTACACACACCTTATGAGGGACTGCAGGAAGACCTCTCAGTTGTTTGTTTCTTTCACCCCTAGGAAAGAGGGTGTTCCAGTTTCTAAACAGTATTTGTCCAAGTGGTTGACCAACTGTATCACTTTTTGTCACAGGAAGTACGGTAAGGAACTTCCTGAGGTTATTTGTGGTCATTCCGCCAGAGGGATGGCCACTTCTGTTGCATGTTCCAGCAACGCTATAGCTGCTGACATTTCTACAGCTACCACTTGGAGTACTGTCCACACTTTCACAGAACACTACAGTCTAGACATTGCCTCTAGGAGGAGGGCAGGCTTTGGCCTAGCTGTGCTTCAAGGCCTCCTGCCTTAGGCCTCTGGCCCCCAGCCTTCCAGACTGTCTTTCTGTCAGTACTGCTTGGGACTCATCCTTTAGGTGTGGCCTAGTGCAAAAGATACCATTGATGATGATAGTACAGTTACGTAAGAACTTACCATAACAGTAGATCTTCAAGAGGATCTCTTGCATCAGGACTTGCCCCCCCCCCCCCACACACACACACAATCTCCCTTGGCTTTAGGACTTCTCTGTGTCTGTCTCCTCTCTCCAAGGCAGTTTCTCTTCTGTTCAACCTTCTTTAATATGGCTGGCATTTTTGGCCCTTCCTCAGTTCCCCAGCAGGATATCCTTGGCACATGGTATTGAAAAGCACTAAACAGAGAAGGGCAATTTTATGTGAGTTTCAGGTGAGGGAGAACTTTCTTGCTAACTATTGGTTATTGTTCTCTGTAATTAATCCTTTTAGTGAATTACCAAAATACCTGTTAATATACAACTTACATCCAAAACCTAAGAGCTCGTGTTTTTATGCTTTTTTCTTGCCATAGAGGAAAGCTATCCCGCTATAGTAATAGTATCATTGGTGATTGCCTGTCCCACATGTTAGTGAAGGGGCACTGTATCTAGCACTACTTTTGTCATTTAAGATGTTCAATTGTACTCATAAGTTTTGGCTTAACAGGACATCATTGTAAATCGTTTTATCCTGAATATAGTTGACTTGAATTGTACATAATGGTACAGTACAAAGGAGTCTGTTACAAAAGAAGGTACCAAAGTGCATCCTTTATTAAAATATGCTCTCTGTAGAGGTTATTGAGCATACCAAGTTCTGTGAGCAGTTGAGACCCGTCTGCTGTACCATTAGTCCACTGAAGCACCCTACACACTAAAGCAGTACAAGTGCACACAGTAAGACAGAAGAATGCACAGAGAATTCTAGATATAGGTATGGGCTTTCAGCTGAGAATGGAAAGCAAAACTGAATGTACATTTTCAGAGTAAGAGCCAGAAGTCACCTTATCTAATTTTAATACCAGCTGAATGGTCAGCACCGTATTGAACAATTTTCTGGCTGTACATGCATGTTTGCTCAAAAGCTGTACGTATGCTAAATATGTATTGGAGAACCTGCAAATGCAAACGAAGTTTGCTTAAGGTCAGTTACCAGGGGTATGCCTTCTCTTTGGATATACTGCTGAACTCTGCGATGATGGCTTTTAATGTGGACTGTTCCTTTAACTATAGATGCCAATTAATGGAGCTCTGTTTTTTGCTTGCTGAAACTGTATTAGTAAAACAGCAGAAATCTACAACTCCATCAACCATGTAACTAATAGCTAGAAGTCAGACAGAAGTTGGCATTACTAAGAACTATTTTAAGTGTCCAGAAGAATTGGAGGGACTCATACAATGAATACATTTCATCACAATAAATAATCAGTGTGAACGTTTTATTAAAAAAATGCATATTTAGTTACAAAGATTATATGTGTATGCAACTCTATGTGTATACAATAGGGCAGGAGTGGGTTTTTTTTGGACGTTCTGTGTTGGTTTTATGTAGAAAATGTGCCTGTTGTGTTGTGTTGTTTCGTGTGTCTGTCGCCATGCCGAGAGTGTGCTGTAGCTTTCTGAATGGTCTCAGTTTCTGTTCATGAATGAACAGTGTGTGTTAGATGAGATTGGCTGCATGTTTCACTGGATTGTGATACCTGAATATGATTGGTTGGCATATTGTGCTTTGTGATTGGCTGTCCGCGTGTTGCATGATGGAAACGTGTACTGCGATTGGTTATTTGTTTTGTGTGGGCTGGATTTTCGTACAGGGAGAGTGTGCATGCAGTGTACGGGACAGCTGCTATTCGGAGGATATATTTTCTTTTTTTGTAGGGCAGTAGTTTATTTGATTTATTTTTGGGTATGTTTCTTTTTATTTGCTCTGTGACATGTTGTGCTTTGCATATATTTGCAGTTCATTTCATTGCAGGATTTATTGTTCACTGCTGAGGTGGAACCTAGGAGTGTGTCAGAAAGGAAATAAAACTTCAATATTTAGGTATAACAAACATCAAAGTTTTCAGTATTTCTGTTTTAAAGTAGATCTGTATTTGTTCTTATCGGAGACATGTCTTCTGAGATCGCTGCAGGAATTATCAACCACTTCTGTAGCTGCGGTCATGTCACAGGTGAGCTGATTTAATAATTAAGCTACGCTTCGCCACTCGTGAGTATCCTGAGGTTACTGTTCACTCGTACAGATATTTCCCATATTTCACTCCTGCCCATCATGTATCCCCTATGTGTTAACGATGTTTGAATAGTGTTTTGACTATCTTAATGGGATCCAATGCATAGTTCATTTATCTGACTCTGGATCCGAGATCCTATCGGACCCCAATCGGATTTTAGATCCAAGGTCAGATAGTGGGATCTGAAGTTAGAATATGGGATCTGAGGTTAGACATCTGCCTTAGATCCCTCAGATCTAAGGTCAGATAGTGGGATCCAAGGTGGAATAGTGGGATCCAGTGTTGGGTGTCTACCTCCTGATACCGTGGATCCTGGATAGTCATATTGGCTAGTTGGTATCCTTTTGGATCCTGGGTGATAGGATCTAGTAGTCAGATATCAACAGTATCTGATGCCATCCGATATCCAAGAAAATTGATGATGTCCAGTGGTATCCAGTTCCATTGGATACTGTCAGAGCATCACTTTATTTGCCCAATTATCTGTGAGCGTATATGTGTTTGAATGTTATATTTCAATTTAAATTCATTCTGCTTTAACCAATAAGTATTACAGTTGAAGTTTCAACAAACAGCTATGTGTGAGACCTTAATTAAAAAAATTGATCAGTACAGTAACAATTATTCTGAGTGTGTTGATACAGTTCACTGTCCACACTTTGGTAGTTCCACTGGAACAGGTTGCTTTATCAGATGGCTTTAAGGTTACGCTCCTCCCACCACCCAGGCAGTATATCCCCTGGCTCTGCCTGTGGTATCAGATCTTTCTTTCTGCTGGGATAGCTCTCCTTCGCAGCTCCCAGTGTTTGAAGAATATTCCATTGTTAGTGCTTTTTTGCAAAACTTTTTGACTTGTTTTCAACTACTCTTCATTCCGGCTCTACTTCTCGACAAAGATAGAAACATTGAAGATGGAAGATAAGCATCCATGCACATTCAGATTCTGCATTTGGTGCTGGCAAAAAATGTCGGTCACAAACCCTCATGTGTTCTGCCTCTACAGCTTGGGAGGGTAGCATGACATTGTGAGTTGGGGCCTTTGCCAGGCAGTGCTCCCAGCATTGCTGGAAGACAGGCAGACCAGACTTGCCCTGGTTTGACCTTCAGAAAGGGATCCTAAGGTTCAAGTTAAGGGCCATAAGAAGGCCTCAGCAGCTGCTGGATCAGCTTTGCAGCTTGCGGCCCTTGAAGAAGAGGTGGCAGCAGCCACAGTGAGTTCCTCACTGGTCTTGGCGCTATTCCAAGCTGGGGTAGGAGGCACCCCAAACCCTCCAATCACCAGCACTGTATGTATTGTTTCCCTAATGTGTCCTTGGTGTCTAGTGGCACCCCCAGCCCTCTGATCAATGGCCCCGTATTGATTTCTTAAATGTGACCTGTAATAAAGAAAACTGTTCTCTAGGTTTTTTTTCTTTAAACCTGTGAAAAAGAAAATGGTCCCTTGCTAGTCAATCAAGCAATCAATCAATCAAACTTTATTTAACCAGGTGTAGACACCATTGAGCAAGCTCATTTTCAAGGTGGTCCTGGACATCAAACTGGTTGCAGTCATGGGTGGACAAAAACACATAATGTACATGCGAAGGATCAATCAAGCCATACTATACTGGGTAACAATGTTACAAACAGTTAGGACAGACACAAAAACCATTGTACATGCATGAGATAAATCAGGCCAAAAATAGAGAGACAGGGAGAGAGAGAGAGAGAGAGAGAGAGAGAGCATGAGAGAGAGAAAGAGAGAAGAGAGGATACTCAAAAACCATTGTACATGTGTGAGATATATCCAGCCAGAAAATTCTGGGACTGCATAGTTAAATGCAGGTAAGTGAGTTCTGAAAAAGGAAGCAGAAGAGGTAAAAAGTTTAGCTCCTAGGCACTCACTGGCTTATGAAGGCCTGTACATACACTACTATATGTAGGCTGGTGTATTTCAGTTGTAGAACTTGGGAGGGGGAAGGGTAGAGAGAGAGAGAGAAGGGAACAAGTGCTGGGTACCCCCTAGTGGGGGATGGGAGCTGAGTGTAACTAAGTGCCAAAGTGTTCGCAAGAAGCATCAGAGATTAAGGGAGCTTGGTCACCTAAAGCAGTTGCAGGTTTCTTTCAGATATTCAGTTATTAGTGCTTTGAAGGTGAATGGACCGGGGTGAGAGCATTAGAGAACTTTGCAAGGTATTCCATAGGGTAGGGAAGGGAAGGAAAATTTAATTGCAGCCAAGCCATGGGATGTTTTTACTCTAGGTATCTGAAAGCAGAGTATAGAGAAGCATCTCAAGCCATATGACCCCTTGGCATGCTTGAAGAAGCTTGAAATGTATGCAGGAAGCTTAGCAGACAGTGCTCTATAGGACCAGAGGAGAGCATTTCTTTTCCTCCTTATAGGAAGTGAGGACCATCTCAGCTCACGGTATAGCAGGCAATGGTGGGTGCGAGAAGGTAAGTTAAGGATGAACCTCAAAGCTCTGTGGTAAAGAGTGTCAAGTTTACTAAGCACTGAGGAAGGACAGTTATTGTAAAGGAAGTCAGCATAATCCAGTAGAGGCATGAATGTGGATTGCACTAGCCTCTTCCTGGCTTCTTTGGTAAGGAGATGCTTAATGCGGTAGAATATGCCTAGTCGTTGTCTTAATATTTTGATGACCTCATTCAGGTGGCATAGAAAGTTAAGCTTCTTATCCAGCCAGAACCCTAGGTATTTAAAGTTACCCACAGTTTTGAGGGGTTCGCCCAGTACAGTTAGGATCTTGTGGTTATAAGATGGTCCTGGGGCTGCCTTTGGCGAGAGGATCATGGCTTTGGTCTTTTTGGCGCTGAGTAGGAACTTATGTTTAATTAGATTATGTTGGAGAGAAATAAAGTCTCGCTGTAAGTCCTCATAGGCCAAGTCCAGAGAGGAGTTAGAGGTGTAGAGGACAGTATCGTCTGCAAATATGTGCACATTAGCTGTGCGGGGTTGTGAGTCAAGATTGTTGATATAGATTGCAAATAGGATTGGGCCCAAAATGGAGCCTTGGGGGACACCTCGAAGTAATGATTTTAGGGTAGACAAATCTAAGGCTCTGACTTGTTGAAATTTGTTAGTAAGGTGGCTGGTGAACCATTTAATGGCAGAACTGTCGAAACCGATGTTACTCAGACCATTAAGCATAATGTTGTGGTCCACAGTGTCGAAGGCCTTACTGAGGTCTAGGAAGAGAGCAAACACGTACTTCTTAGAGTTCAGGGCCATTTGCCAGTCTGTGGTTACTTTAGCAAAGGGCAGAGACAGTGCTATGCTTAGCTCTAAAACCCAATTGAGCAGCGTTTAGGAGATCCTGTGAGTCCAGATGCTCCCTGACTTGGGTGTTAACAATTTTTTCAAGTAATTTTGAGAGAGTAAATAGTAGGGAGATTGGCCAATAGTTGTTCATGTCGCTTGGATCCCCAGACTTGAACAAGGGGCTGATGTGTGCAGTTTTCTATGAATTGGGTAATGTACCTTGCATCAGGGAAGTGTTGAATAAATAGGCAGTGGGGGCGGTCAGGTAGTAGTGCCCAACTTTTAGGAAGAAGGGTTCGATATCGTCGGAACCAGCACTCTTTTTTTTTATATCCAGTGACAATAGGAGGTCCTCTAGTTGCTTGAAGGTAACAGGTCGGAAGCTGAAGGAGGAGGAATAACATTGGTTAGTGTTAGCGTTGGAGCTAGAGTCAACAGCGATGTCCCCATGTGGGCTAAGCTTGCTGATTGGGGAGGTATCGAAGGCCTGTCCCGCAGTGGCAAAGTGTTCATTAAGTTGCTCTAGCATATCAGCTTTGTCAGTAAAGGTAGTGTCCCCAGACACTATTTAAGCAGGGTGGGAGGCATCAGTGGTATGGCCTTCAAGCTCTTTGAGGATGCTCCAGAACTTGGCAGAGTTGTTTTTATTATCTTCCAGGGCTGTTTGGAAGTAGCTAGCTTTTTCGGATCTAATCAGTTTAGTGCAGGCGTTCCTAGAGGCATGAAAAGCAAGTCAACCTAATCTTCCACTCAGCAGTCACCACCTGACACCCCAACGCACACACACCCATACACCCTCACTCACCTGAACATGTCCCAGGGTGAAGATCCACTCTCTGATCAAAGACACGTCTTGCTGCTGGAACAGGCAACTGCAATATAAGAAACTAAGGTAAGTGTGGTTCAGTGTATTTCTTTCAATGGGGTTTTGAACTTTGAGGCATAACTTTGTAATTTTTGCATATTTTCACCCCAAATTTTCAACATGGCCTTTTTGGGACCCCACCTCATTAGCAAGGGTGGTGGAATTATGCAAATCAAGACCAAAAAGTGATTTTGCAATCACATGGCAAAATCACCTTTCATGTGGGATCTGAACATTTTCACCACCATTTCTCATGAGATGGAGTCATAAGAAGGCTATGTTGAAAATTAGGGGTTGAAATATGTAAAAATGACAACGTTACAAGCGTGTGTTGAAAATTTTCTACGCTGACTAATAACTTCGGTAATATTAAATATTTTGACCTCAAATTTTCAGCATACCCATTTTTTCACACCACCTCACAAATGTGACAGCAATCATTTTTCAAATCCTCACCAAAATGTGTTTTCGCACCTGTGGCACAGAATGACGTTTGGGTGCTGCACAATCACATTTCCTCTGGGATTTGAACACTTTCACCTACATGATTCATGAGGCGGGGTAATAAAAAGGCTATGCTGCAGATTTATTGTTTTGCAGCCGTACTGGCCCTGACCAGGGTTTGTTAACGTTATAGTCCCTCTCCTGGCCTTCCTGTTTTTGTTTACATACCTAAACAAGCATTTGTCAATGCCTAATGTTCATTTGCTGTTGCATCTTTTGGGTCTTGCTTGTACACATTTTTACTATATATTTACCCAAGATAGACCAGATGAGCTGTAAAAAGTCATTTGCAGTGTGGTCTTGATGTGGTGAGATGCAAGATCACGTTTTTAATATGGTCCTGCTTTCATATTGTTTTTTTCTAGGACATATCATTTTAGATGCAACATCTCCTTTTCAGTGGGGTTCTGCTGTAGGGTCCTGTTTTTACACAGTTTTGCAGTATATTTACCCAGGAGAACCCAGGTTAGATGCAATATGTAATTTTCAATGGGGCCTAGTTTGACACATTTTTGTTCTGTATTTACCCAGGATAACACAGCTCAGATGCTATCTCGTTTTCAGTGGGATCCTGCTTTTCCTAGTTTTTACTCTGGATTTGCCCAGGATAGCACAGCAGAGATACAATATATTGTTTTTGATGGGGCTCTGCTTTTACCCATTTTTATAATGTATTTATCCAGGATAGCCCAGATGAAAGGCAAGTTACATTTTCAGTGAGGTCCAGCTTTTGCAATGTATTTTCCCAAGATAGAACAGCATAGATGCAGTTTATTTGGGGCTTTGCTTTACTGGGGCCCTGTGTTTACACATTTTTACTAAATATTTACTCAGAAAAGACCAGATATGATGTAGTATCTTATTTTCAGTGGTGTCCTGCTTTTAACACATTTTTAGATTGCATTTACCCAGGATAGGCCAGCTGAGGGTCAACATTTAACTTTCAGTGGGCTCCCACATTTTGACCCCCAATGCCCAACAGTCTTTTTATGACCTTATATTATGATCAAGACAGGTGGAATTTTTTTAAATTCCATCCGAAAGGTGATTGCGCAGTGCGACTGCGAAAACATGTTTTGGAGGGGATTTAGAAAATGACACCTGTCATGTTCAGGAGGCAGGGTAACAGAAGTGACATGTTGAACATAGAGATGTGCCAAAGTTTTAATACACCGGGAAGTTGCCACAAAGTGGCCGAAATTCACATCTGTGGAGTTTCCTGAAGTTTTCCCTACTCTCAGCAACTTCAACTTCACCCGAAATCACAAAGTTTTCCATGTGAATGGCAGAATTCCACCCACAAAGTGTGGAATTGCACCTACAAATGGTGGAATATCATCCATGAAAGTGAAATTGTGATGTTTGTGGGTGAAATTCAACCATTTGCGGGCAAAATTCTGCACTTCATGGGTGGAATTTCACCATTCACGGTGAAATTCTTCACTTCGTGGGTGGAATTTCGCCATTTGTGATGAAATTCTTCCCTTCTCGGATCTATCTGCCTTTTATGAATTGCACTAAATTTGTGCATTAATTCACAGAGCGAATTTCATTTCATTTTCATTTTTATTTTTTATACTGGAAAGGTATGTGAGCAAGAAATTTCCCATTTTTGCAAGCATCCAGTTTAACATATAGAAGTGTGAAAAAAAGTACTACAAAATTGAAGATGTGAGGGCAAATAGAAAACAAGGTAAATATACAACGCAAAGTACAAAAGCAGTTCAAATGGACAGTGAGTGCAAAATTTAGAAGACAAATAAATGCATGCTTGTTGGGAAAACACAATTTGCATCAGTTATGGAAGAAGCTAGTAGGACAGGAAGAAAAGAGAAGAATAGAAGTAGAGAATCTTGGAGGGGGAGGAGTGGGAAGGAAACAGAGTAAGACACAACCATGGGGATGAGGAGAAGCAAAGAATTAAGTACATGTACAGGATACATTTTCCAAGAGGAAGTGCTTAAGGTTGTTTTTGAAAGAGGAAAGGGATGGGCACAGATAATTTAGTCAACTTCGTCCATCTCTAGTTAAACATAAGGGGCCCAAATCTGCAAAAATAAAAGTTGTGAGTAAACGTTGGAACAATTCAACATTTCTTCATAACTCAGTTGTTTTTTCACATTTTGACCCCAAATTTTCAGCAAAGTCTTTTTATGACCCCTCTTTCTGAACATGACAGGTGTCATTCATAAAATAATAGCCAAAACATAATCTCATGCCAAAAGTGCGGAAACACATTTTGGGCAGGATTTGAAAAATGGCATGAGGTGGTGTGGAAAAATGGCTATGTTGAAAATGTAGGGTCAAAATACTGAAAATTACCAAAGTTGCAAGTGTGTGTTGAAAAATTTCAACATATACTTATAACCTTTTTTTTTATATTTTATTTTTATTCAGCGATGAGACATATACATTAAGTACAGTCATTATCATGTAATTACAACACAGAGCTTTCCAGTTAAATACAATGTGCCAAGGACAATAAAATACATGTGTTTTAACCTTTGTCTTTGTGTTTCATTCTGTAAGGACTGAAATTAATTCCTTCCAGAACGTCATCAAGCTGGCTGCTCCCACCCACCTGGGTGGTAACTCCCTAGGCACCGCCACGTGATGTCAGAGCTTCCTTTCCGCTGGAAGAAGAAGGTTCCCTCTTTACTGCTGTCCATGCTGAGTAGTTTGCTTTCAAACATAACCAAAAATTCAAGTCTTCAGCGAATTTCGAACCTGTTCGAAACCTTTGTTATGGATGACCTGAATTCGGTGCCTGGTTTTAAGAAATGTGAGTGAGGGCAGAAGATGTCCCAAACAGACCTGCACACCTTGTGCATCTCTTGCCTAGGCCATGATCACGATCCCCAGGTGTGTGGCCTGTGTCACACCTTGCATCCTAGTACTCTGAAAGACTGGCACACTTGGCTACTTTTAGGGCACCCAGATGAAGGGGACCCTCCCATTTGATTGAAAGATGCCCACTGAGCGTTCTCCATGGCTGTAAGGTCAGCAGAATAACTTGCAGCTTTTGAAGAGGTTGCGGCTCAGGCCGCAGTGCATGCCGCTTCAGCTTCAGCCTTTGTGCTGCTTTCTTTAGGTGCCACCTTCACAGGGGCATTTCAGGATTTGTGCCAGTCCCTTCCCACTCTTGGGCAGGGCCCCTTTAAGGGCACAAAATCCTCCATATCTTCAAAGGAGACAAAGAAGAAGTCTCATTAATGATCGTGGGATGGTGAGTGCCCTCGGGCCTCGGACTCCCACATTTCCTTCGAGATTTCATCTACGGTTGATCCTTCAGGCCAGGCCGCTGGCTGCATGGTCTCCCCATCGAGCTAGTTGGTTGAGATGCCCATCAACCAACCTGTTGAGATATTTCTCAAGCCAGGTGATGCACTGTCACAGGACAAGGTGGATACCTCACTTCCTAGGACTCAATTCCTACCTGTTACTTCTCAGAGTGGGTCAGACTAGCATGTTGATTCGGCCTCTAACCCTTGGGATCCTATTACCTTGGAGGATCCTCAGCTTTCACTGGTTCCTGTCATTTCTCATTGTCGGGTTCCCCAATGATCAAGTTCACAATCCTAAAGTCCGGAGTCGAGCAGCCCGCGCCACCATCAGTGTTCACGCGCTTGGAAATTAGGCAAGTGGTGCCGCCACTATTCTTCTTCTTTATTCTTGGATGTGGAGAGGCTCTGACACAAGATGCGCTGGCACTATGAAGAACTCATGTGGCAGCAGCTCACGTTTTCTGGGATTAAGTCAGTTCTGGCCTCCACACTGGCTCTTCCGTGGCTCCCGCCACCGAGGCCCCAGCCTATCCCAGCTTGACCTATTCCAGCCTTTCCACTCATTCAGGTGGAGCTGCTTCCTAAGCAGCCAAAAGAAGGTCCCCTCCCAGATGCCCATACTGCTCCCGGGCTTCCTTGTTGGCTGTCGTTCACCCGTAGGGTCTGTGGGAACTCTTGCGGTCGACCACTTTTTGGTGAATCCTCGAAGTCTGAGGACGCCTCCCTGCATTCCCGTCCATTGGACACCAAGTTGGGGGAGGATTTGTCTACGGAGCATGGTCCCACCTCTTTCAGGGGCTTGCTGTGTTTAATTTTGGAGTCAATCAGAATCCAGATGGAGCCAGTCCAGAAATGGGCCAAGTATCTCTTGACCAAAATCCTCAACCGAGGGGACTCCCCTGGGGTTACCTTCACGGTTGCCGAGGCCATTCCTGGCCCCGCTATGGAGCTTTAGAAGCACCCTGCTTCTTGCCCTGTGCCGTCAGCCTGTATGGCCCAAAAGTGTGCGGTCGTTACGGGTTCATGTTGGGTTTCACCAAGTATCCCTTGACCGAGGGTCGGGTGGCTGACTTGTTCTTTTGGTGTACCAGCAATGTCAGGGACATGGACAAGCCTTCCGACAAGGAATCCAAGAAGTTGGGTCACATGGCCAAAAAGGTCTATGCAGCCTCTTCACTCGGCCTTTGGCAGGAGAGTTCAGACCTTTTGAAGCCCCATTTCGCTCATGCCCTTCATGGCACTCTCAATGAGGTGCTTCCCCAGCTCCCACCTAACTTTCAGACCATGGTCAAGCAAGTCCGGGAACAGGGCCAAGTGGTGGCAAAACAGCAGCTCCAGAAAGCCATGGACATCGGCGACTCCAGTGCCCGATCCATGGCTGCTGTGGTGGCCATGCACTGCAGGGCTTGGCTGCAGACCACTACCTTTATGTCAGACACCCAGCACAAGTTGGCAGATGTCCACTTCTTTTGCACCAACCTGTTTGGGCCAGGGGTGGAAGGACACCTCTGTCACATTAAGAAGTCCAGTGCCACCCTGGACTCTGTCACCTCCACCCAGAGGGATCCCAAGGGCTTGAAACTTAAGAGGAAGAAGCCTTTTCAGCCCCTTTCTGCCCCTGTTGCCAAGCCATCTCAGATCCCAGTTTGGCAGCAGGCACAGGCTTGGCATCCTTAACCTAAGTGTGTCACTTCAGTCATCCGCAAACCTGGAGGTCAAGTTCCCACTGGTTCCTCAGCTGGCCCCCCCTCCTAAAAGCCTGCTCAGTGATGGGATGGGGGCACCTTCCCCATAAACGTCCTATCTCCCCTGGGTCCTCCATGGGGGGCTGGCTTAGCCACTTTCTTTCCTTCCCTTCTGGTTCGCTGTCACCACAGACAGGTGGGTCCTTGAGGTGGTCAGCCTGTGTCTGCCTCCAGAGTTTGAGGCTTACCCACCTTTGCAAGCCAGTGCCAAATGGGAAGACATGGTGTCCGCAGACATGCTGTCAGCCCTTTGGGAAGACATTGCCCAGCTCCACCAGAAGGAGGTAGTGGCTCAAATCCCGGACACTCCAGTGCCCACCTGGGGCAGCACAGAGTGGTATACCATCAAAACAGTGAATCAAATACTGCGAAGACCATTACAGCGACAAAATCAGCAGTTCACTGTAATTGTCACTTGGTACCTTGACACGGCTTCTCCTGGTGTTACACCCTCTCCATACATGTGATATCTCCCTCTTTTAGCAGGAGACTTGTGTTTTTTTTGTGTATTTATTTGTGCACCTAGCCCCTGGAGCCCCCATCGGCCCGACCGCCCCCCCCCCCCAGCTCAGACTCCTGGAATTACCGGGACTTACTTTATACCCAGCCAGAGAGCGGTGCCTGTGGGAGGTTGGGCTTCATCCAGTCACCGGGGAATTTTTCTACTCCATTTTTCTCCCTTGTTAACCCAGGGCCCCACGAGTAGAGACACATGTGCGTGGAGGCATGCATGCATACTACAGCCCCGGTGACAGCCCCATCCACCCACCCTATGGCCTAATGCCTGTGTGCTTCCTTGGCTGTTCCGCTCTCAGCCTCCACCAGGAGGCAGACCTGCACCGAAGGATGCACCAGATCCTCCCTGGAGAGGAGAGCTGCCTTTCGGCTGCTCTAGCCAGCTCCGTACCCTCCCCCCCGCCGGCCTACTACAGCCTGAGCTCATTTCCAAACTCGGCTCGCCGGCGTGGTGCGAGGTAAGGCGTCCAGCGCCTCAGCCTTCTGCGCCACTGGGCCAGTGACTTGCGGGTTTTTGACTGAACTCCCTCCCTCCCGGGAAACAAAATCTCCTATTTAAGTAAAATTCTATCCAAAATATCCATTCATGTTTTTTTTGTGGCAGATAAAGACACATAAAAAGTAAATTAGTGATGAACAATGTAAGTGATAACTATGCATAACTAGTTGTTGATTGTTTTTGGTGCTTATTCTTGATAAAATATATTAAATGTTTTTAAATGCTTTTTTTCTTGTTTTTTGATGCCATTTAAGGACAAACTCGTGATGTTACGGCACCTCCCTACTAGCAGGCCAATCTCCCTACTAATTTGACCCAAATCTCCCTCTTAAGCAAGTTGGACGTATCACATGTATGCCCCTCCCCGAAACAACTCTGACCTGGAGTTGATTATTTTAAATCCAGGGGGTGCAGGGGGCAGAGACCCCCCAAAAAAATATTCTTTTCCTGACGGCACAGTGCCAGCTGTCAACATTGTGCCATCGCAGTAATGCAGTTCAACAAATTTCTTGTTGAGCTGGCATGGTGGAACCGCACAGTCTACAGACTGTGGACCCCCGAGGAATCCTGATGTCATATGAACCTGCTTGAGCTTCGGACGGCTTGTCTTGTGCCGACAGCCTTTGCTCCACGCATTTGGGGCCAGGTTGTTCAGGTCCAGATGGAAAACACCACGACCATGTACTACCTCAATAAACAGGACAGGATGCATTCCCTTCTTCTGTACAGGGAAGCTCTCCGCATCTGGACCCTCGTGCTCAGCCTGGATGCTGCTCTCCTGGCCATCCTTGTGGCTGGCATATCCACCCAGCTGGTGGATGCCCTCAGCCATGTGGGCAAGGCGTCTCACGAGTGTTCTCTCCATCCAGAGATAGTGCACAGTCTGTTCTTCCAGTGGGACACCCCTCTGGTGAATCTGTTCATCTACAGGGAGAACACAAAGCTGAGGCTGTTCTATGCCCACCCCCCTTAGCAGGGAATGCTTCAGGGGGATGCCTTCTTGAGGCCCTGGACCCCTGGACTCGTGTATGTCTTCCCTCCATTTCCACCGATCCATAAGGTGCTGCTCAAGGCCAGGAGGGACAAGGCACGGATGATCCTGGTGGCTCTGGACTGGCCCCGCCAGTTCTGGTTCCCCAGTCTTCTCAGCCTCAGCTGTAGGCTCCCATGGCATCTTCCTCTATGCCCAGATCTGCTCTCTTACAATCAGGGGAAGGTACTCCATCCAGACCTTCAGTCCTTGCACCTGACAGCCTAGCTCCTAAGTGACTTGAGTTCCAGGCTTGGGTCTCTCCAAAGAAATCCTCACCATGGGCAAGGCTTCTCAGGAGTCAACCCAAAAATGCTATGCCTTCAAATGGAAGAGGTTCTTCATTTGGTGCCACATCAAGGGGCTTAACCCTTTATCTTGTCCAGTGGCTAGCATTCTCAACTACCTTTGGTCCCTCTCCCATTCGGGCCTTCGGTCAACGACCATTAAGGTGCACGTGGCAACCATCTTTGCATACCGAGCACAGGCTGGTATGCCATCGGTGGCACAGGAGAAGGTGGTATGGTGCTTTTTCAAAGGCCTTGACCACATTTCCCTTCTGGTGCATAAACCACAACCACCACCTTGGGACTTGTTGCTGGTGTTGGCAAAGCTCATGGTAGGCCATTCGAACTGATGCACAGGTGTGAAATGTCACACCTGTCATGGAAGACCACCTTCTTAGTGGCTATCACATCAGCCAGAAGGATTAGTGAGCACCAGGTGCTCTTGGCAGAGTCTCCTTACTTGGTCTTCCACATGAACAAGGTTGTCTTTCGCCCCAACCCGAAGTTCCTCCCGAAGGTTGTGTCTGAGGTTTACCTTAATCACGTGATGCATCTCCCAGTGTTCTTCACTAACCACACCTCAGAGGCTGAGCACAGGCTCCATACCTTGGACCTGTGGTGAGTGCTTGCCTATTATAAGGAACGCATGGCTGGAGCTCGGGGAGAGGTTCGCCAGCTATTTTTCACCTACCCTGAAGCCACGCCTGGGAGAACAGCAGCTAAGCAGACGATTGGCAGGTGGATTGTATCCTGCGTCAGCCTCCGCTATAAGTTGGCAGGTAGGGAGCCTCCAGCAGGGCTAAGGGCTCATTCCACCCATCATACCACTGCCTCGGTGGCTGCTTCTAGGGATATTCCTATCCAGAAAATCTGCAGGGCTGCTACCTGGAAGTCAGCACACACCATCATCTCCCTCTACCACACTGACCTTGAGTCATGCCAGGACGCTGGTTTTGGGGCCTCAGTTCTCCAATCTCTGTTCCCTAAGTTGGGGTGTATGCCTTGCCCCCTCTTCCCTGGAGAACTGTTAGGAGTCTACCAGAAGTGTGGAGTTGTACATCATATCCATGTCCCTAGAAAAACAGGTTGCTCGCCAGTAACAGTAGTTCTAGGAGTGGTATATAATGTGCATCCACACTGAGCCACCCGACCTCACCTGACAAGTGGCACACCGGTCTTGCTTCCAGCAGGTAAGATCTGACATCATGGGGTGGTGCTGAGGGAGTTACCACCTGGGTGGATGGGAGCAGCCAGCTTGAAGATATTCCAGGCAGGAATTAAAGGGAAAGGAACACTGCCAGAAGTGTGGATGTCCATCATATACCACTCCTAGAACTACCGCTACAGGTGAGTAACCTGTTTATCCTGCCCAAAAGATGATTTCACACAGTACCGCAAAGTCACCTTTTATGAGAGATTTGAATAATTTTACCACCTTTGTTCATGAAGTGGGTCCTAAACAGGCCATGTTGAATATTTTGGGAAAAAATATAAAAAAAAGACCCTGTTATGAGCACAAGTTCAAAATGCATTGAAATACATTGAACCGCATACCTGATTTTCTCAGATCCCAGTCTGGCGTTGAAGAGTGAAGATGTGTCTGCCCAGAGAGGATTATGACATTGAACTCCCAGTATGCTAGTAAGGGATGGTGGGGTGTTCAGTGGTTGGTGCTGAGTATGGGGGAGGGTAACTCTGGTGGGGGCAGCAGAAACAGGTATCAATTGATCTTTCTTTTTTTTTTATAGGGTGTTTAAAATAAAAAAGACTACAAGGCAATTTTCTTTATTTCAGGTACCAACACTGGGGACTGGGCACCCCAGTGTTGGTTTAACCTGTACGGGCACAGAAAGTGAGGGGGGGGGGAGGTGAGAGGGATACTTGGCAGAGGATGGAATTACAGGGATTTAAAAAAAGTAAAAAGACTATGAGGGATGGTTTTCTTTATTTCAGGTACTGATACTGGGGATTGGGCACCCCAGGGTCAATGTTATGTTTGGTGGCACCAGGGGTGGGCTACCCAGTGTCACATAATGAAAACGGGCAGGGTGAGGGGTACTATCCAACATCTAACATGTACATAGGTGGTGGTGGGGGGGAGTGATCACAGTTGATAAATTATGTGGTTTAAAGTAACAGCTGTTTCACACAGTAGATGGCACAAAAATACATGCTTGTTCTGGCACTACCATTCACAAACTGTGAATAACATTACACAGTCACAGCGCTCGGCAGCTCCATCCAGCTACTTGGTGGGTGGTGTCATGAAGGTGAAGGAAGATAGCTACTGTCTGTTAGGTGTGGCTACCTCTTTTCAACTACATGCAGTTTCCGACCATCAACTGGCAGAGAAGCATCCTGATCAGCTTCGCTGCCCATTGTTGCTTGAACTGCACTGGACCTGTCAGTGACACACCTCTGAAATTCAGTATCACAGCACTATGTTTGCTTTGCACAAGCGCAAGGGCAAATATAATAATGTCTTGGATCCTCTTTGTTACAGCCTGGACTATTCTCTCTTCAGTTTGCACATTCACGCTCCTTACTGCTTTCCCTACTTCCCTCTGTTTCCCCTGATACACTTCCTTATCCTCCTTCCTCTGCATCTCCCTATGCCTTCTGAATGCTACCCTTTTAGCCTTTATGTGTTCACCCATCTCTTTCAAGAACAATAGTGGTCTCTTTGTCCTCCTGCTTTTGCTCACTTGCCTAACGCAGAGGTTTGTCACCTTCACTATACCCCCTTTTAGCTTTGCACACTGTTACTTTAACCCAAACAGATCATTCCCCCTGCCAGGTCATCCCTGAGGCACTCACCCATCTTTATAAAATCTGGCCTCCTGAAGTCCAAGGCCCTCGCTCTTGTGTGGTGTGATTCTGCAGCCATACTTATACTGAACCACACTGTATGGTGATCACAGGTCCCCAGGTGGCTTCCCACCTTGATGTCTGCAACACTGTCCCTGTTGTTTAGTACCAGGTCCAGTACTGCCCCATCACAAGTGGGTTCACTGAGTAGTTGCCTCAGGAACACCACCTGCATGGAGTCCAGAATGTTCTTGCTTCTAACTGAAGCCACATCTGGGAAGCTTCAGTGTACATCCAGCAGATTGAAGTCCCCCACCAGCAGTACATCCTCCTTTTCTACCATCTTGCCAGTGACTTCCACCAGTACCTTATCTAACTCCTCCCCCTGTGCTGGAGGTCTGTAGATCATGCCAGTGCAAACAGTGGTTCCATGCCCCATCTCCAGGGTGACCCCACAACATCTCTGCCCCCCCATATTCCCTGGATCTCCATCGCTTTTATGCTTTCCTGCATATAATGCACCACATTCCCACCTTTGCTTCCCACCCTGTCTTTCCTGAACAGAGTATATCCTGCTTTGGCCATGTCTCAGTCATGGTTTTCAATGCACCATGACTTGGTTATGGCCACAATATCCAGGTCAGCCTTTGCCATGATGGTCTCTAGGTCTGGGGTCTTATTTACTAGACTTCTAACATTCAACACACATGGCCTTCCAGATTTTGTTAGCACTCTGCTTGTTACCCCCCTTTTTTCCTTTTTTGTCCTCCATCCTCCCCCCCCCATCTTTTTAATGCTTCTATTCTCATCCCCTTTCATTTCTGTTGCCCTGCTTCCTTTATTAATTATCACACTGGAGGTTCCTCTCCCCTCAGGTTCTCCCTCCTCACTACTTATGACTGTGGGGAGATACAGTTTCTGCCTCCCCAATTCCTTCTGCCCCCCCCCACTAGTTTAAATATTCATCAAAGTAACATTTAAACTGTCCACCTAGGACTGCAGTTCCCCTTCCTGGATGGATGCAGGCCATCACTCCTGTATAGACCCTTATCCCTCCAGGTGGATCTCCAGTCCCCAACGTAGCCGAACCCCTCCTCTCTGCACCATTCCTTCAACCATGAGTTGACGTTCCTGGTGTGGAGATACTTCTCCTCCACTCTGTTGTAGACAGATTGTACGTCAGTGAATGCCGCTAATCATGCTACCTGTCTAAGATTCCTTCCCAGCTCCCTAAACTCCGATTGTACTATCCCTGCCCTGTTCCTAGCCAGGACACTGGTCTCCAGGTGAACAAGAACATCAAGATCTCCCTTCTGTCCTGCTGTTCTATTGATCCCCAGGATCCCATACCCATTCCTTTTGGCCATGATGCCATGTAGGCACCTGACCTCCCTCTCCCTCCTTTCCTATTCCCAAATCTATCCTCTCACAGTCAAGTGCCCCCCCCAGAAGTTGCTTCCTCCTCCTCCTCCTGCTCCACCTCCACTGGGGGGCTCTACTACCCTCCTTGGGGTCTCCACTACAGAGGTGCCTCCTCCCAGCAGTCCCACCCCACCAGAGCAGTGTAGGGATTTTGTAGTTGTACCGGTTGAGGAATGCACCTCTGACCCACCACTACCACCACCCTTCCAGAGCTCACCATAGTCCAGCTGTTCCTCCTCCTCCCTTGCATCTTCTGAGGTGAAACTGGCAGACTTGGTGGCCCCTGGGTGGGAGATGAGGTCCCCTAGTACCCAACTCAGCCTGGAGTCTAGCAACATCCTCCCTTATCCTAGAGTAGTGTGTGCAGAAGGGGCAGCACTGCAGTCTGCAGAAGGTGTCTCTGAAAACTGCCACCCCACAGCCTCTGCACTGCACCACTCCCAGCATTGCCAATTCCTGCTCTCCCTGTGTTATTTGGAAATACGTATGGACCCTTATCCTTGATAGGGTGTTTCTAGTTTTCCCTCCATTTGCTGTTTATTATATCCCTTTGTACACCTACCCTAGAAAGGGTGTTGCTCCTATTTTCAGTATGGACCTACCCTTTATCTTTTACCTGTCTCTTATGTACCCTTACCCCTGATAGGGTGTTTCTAGTTTTTCCCCTTTTGTTTGTTATGCCCCTTTGTACATCTACCCTAGACAGAATGTTGCTCCTATTCACTGTTTTGGCCTACCCTTTACCTTCCACCTGTCCTGGCAGTGAATGCAAGAACAAGAATGAACAGGTGCCTTACCTTAGTCAACTGGCAGAGTCCCCTACCTTCTCCTGCTGATGCCTGCTGATACCTAAGACACCGGTGTTACACATGTTCCACTCCTGTGCTATCCCACTATTGTGTGTGGGATAGGAACATGGGTGGGACATGTTAATAGTGTCCACTTTTATACAACAGATGGCACCTCCTCAAGGTGGGACTTCCTGAGTCAGCTAGTGCCTCCAATCGGTGGACCAGTTGCCTGGGCTAGTTTGCCCCCAACACTACCTGTTACAGTTTTAAAGACAAGTTTCAAAGTGTCCCAAAAGTTGCCTACAAATCTATTTTTTCTTTCCACTTACTCTGCTACTTTCAATATAAAGAGAAATACAAATAAATATAAGGTAAAGCTAGGTGTTTACATACCAATCTGTCAACAAGTCTGTACTTCAGGGTTGGTCTCTGACTTGGCCTTCCAGAAATCGGATAGCCAAGGGACATGTGCAAGCCTTCGGACAATGAGTCCAAAAAGATTGACTACATAGCTAAGAAGGTCTGTGCTGCTGTGTCATTGGGTCTCTGTCAGGCGAACTATGCCATAATGATGGCTAACATTGGCCACTCCCTGTTGGGAGTGATGGATGATGTCCTCCCTCACCTTACAGCTGACCATCAGCTACCAGTAAAGCTGGTCAGAGACCAGGGTCAGTTGCTGGCTAAACACCAGCAGCAGACAGCTCTGGACATGGATGACTCTTGTGTTTCTGCCATGGCAACAGCTGTCGTGATGCACTGCAGGGCCTGTCTGCAGGTCTTCACCTTCATGGTAGATGCCATCACAGGCTGGATGATGTCCCTATTCTGGGCACTGACTTCATTTGCCCAGAGGTGGAGGGACATCTCACTAGGACTGAGAAGTCCAATACCACCCTAGATTCTGTGGCATCATCTCAGAAGGACCTGAAGGTACAGAAGCCTAAGTAAAAGACCTTTCAGTACAGGTTCTTTCAGCCACCGCAGCCTCAACAGGGGCAGTACCAAAACTGGCACCTGAAGCTCTGGTTTGGTGGACAGGGGCCCGAAATAGTCAAGGGTAGGGGAAGTGGTGCCCCTTGAACCCCAGAGGCCAGTGCCCCCTCCAAAGCTGCACAGTGACAGGCCGGACGGTGTCATTCTCCCACCTATGCTGTCCCTGACCCAGCTCTCAGTGGGGGGGGTGGGCTGTACCACTTCTGTCCTCAGTGGTCAACCATTACTACTGACAAGTGGGTACTAGAGGTGGTAGCAGAAGGATGCCTCTGGATTTCAAGCCTCTCCTGCTTTACCAACTACATGCACCTTACGAGTCCAAGGTGTCACAGGATATGCTGTCTGCCCTCAGGGAGGACATCACTCAGCTTCTTCCCAAAGGGCCCATAGCCTGTGTCCCAGATGCCCTGGCAAGTCAGGGGTATGTGTGCTGGTACTTTCGGGTCCTAAATGGATGGGAGGGGGGTTGGCACCCCATACTGGATCTGCATGCTCTAAACTATTTCATGCAGAAGTACAGGTTTTGGATGGTCACTTTCTACCACATTATGCCATTCCTGGAGCAGGGCATGTGGTTCTGTTGCCATGCACCTTCAGGATGTATTCTTTTACATCCCAGTCCATCCATCCCACTGGCAAGAACTTCTGTTCAGTGCAGAAGGGGTTCTGTATCAGTTCCAGATTATGCCCTCTGGCCTTTTGTCCACACCCAGGGTCTTCACCAAGTGCATGGCAGTGATGGCAGCCTTCCTGAGGTGCAAGAGTGTCAGGGTGTATCCCTACCTGAAAGACTGGCTGATAGCCAGGTCATCCAAAGAGGCCATTGAGTGATTCAGAGAGGGCCAAACCTGCAATGACTTTTGCCTGTTGGTTAACCTGGGCAGGTCCGAACACATACACTGCAAACAGATCTAATTAATTCGTAGAGAACAGGAAACCAGCAGAATCGTAAGCTGATGCAAAATGCTGATTTATTTATTTAGTTTTTGTTGACCGGGTAAGTGCACTAGACAGACTGTGCCTCTTTTCAGGCACAACCCGGGGGAGGGAGATACAGATGAATGCAAACTGACCTTGAACCAGATTATCTGTTGTTTTATTTAAGCTATAAATACAAGCTTAAGAGCTTGCAAAAAACATTGGTGCAGGCTATGCTGCTTGCCAACTGCCAGTGGTCCAAGTGCACAGATCGGCTGGACCAGCCAGCCTTTGTGATGCAGCCTTTCTTGGATGCCATCCAGTGGTGGCTGGTCCCACAACACTTGGTGGAAGGAATCCCATTCTCCCACCCAGAGCCAACCATCATGTTCATGATGGAATGCATCTCTGGTGGGGTGGAGAGTACACCTGGGAGAACACAGAGCCCATGGGTTCTGGTCATCCCGGAAGTCCCGTCACCACATCAACCTGCTGGAGCTCTATGCAGTGTGGCAGGCTCTCATGGAATTTGCTCCTCTGATCAGCAGTCAGGTCATGCAGGTCCAGATGAGCAAAACCATGACCATGTTCTACCGAAATAGGTAGGGCGGAACACACTTCCTTCCCCTGTTGGGTGGCTGTCCACACCTGGACACGTGTGCACAGTCTGGGTGCAGATCTGCTAGTGATTCATGTCACGGGAGCTCACAATCAGTTGGCAGGTGCTCTCCACTGCATGAGACAGATGTTGCACAAGTGGTCCCTGCGTTAGAAAGTGGTAAGCCACCTGTTCTCTCAGTGGGGCACTCCCCTGGTGAACCTGTTTGCCTCCTGGAAGAACAGAAAGCTGAGGCTGCTATGTACCTACCCCCACAGTAAGGGACTCTGTTGGGGGATGCCTTTATGAAGCCCTAGACCCCAGGCTGGTGTGCGCCTTTCATCCCTTCTCATTGATCCACAAGGTGGTAGTCAAGGCCTGGCAGGACAAGACATGGATGCTCCTGATAGCTGCAGACTGGCCCAGACAGTTCTGGTACCTGGATCTCCTTAGCATCAGCAGCAGGTCTCAGTGGTGGTTGCCTCTTCATCCAGACCTGCTGACCAGACAACAGGGGAAGGTCCGGCACCCAGATCTTCATTCCTGCATCTCTTGGCCTGGTTTCTGAGTGGCTATAGTTCCAGGCTTTGGGTCTCTCAGAAGATGTGCTCTACATTGTGGAGGCCTTCCTAAAGGAGTCAACTCACAAATGCTATGCATTTAAGTGAAAGAGGTTCTCGGTCTGGTGCCAGGGCAAGGAGCTTGATCCCTTTGACTGTCTCAAGGTGAGGATCCTGGATTTCCTATGGTACCTCTCTCAGTCAAGCCTGCAAGCAACAACCCTAACAGTGCACTTGGAAGCCATCTCTGCTTACTGTGTATTGGCTGGTAAGCCAACTGTGGCCCAGGAGAAGGTGGTTGGGTACTTGTTTAAGGGCCTTAACCACTTGTCCATTCCGGTGCGTGAGCCTCAGCCACCTTGGGACCAACTGCTTATGCTGGCTATGCTCATGGGCAAGCTATTTGAGCCTATGCACAGGTGTGAGATTTCACTTGTCATGGAAGACGGTCTTCTTGGTGGCTATCACGTCAGCCTGAAGGATTAGTGAGCTCCAGGTGCTCTCAGTGGAGCCTCCTTATCTGGTGTTACACAAGGACAAGGTCGTCCTTCACCCATACCCTAAGTTCCTCCCGAAGGTTGTATCATATTTCACCTTAACCAGGTGATTAACCTTCCAGTATATTTTAAGAACCCATCTTCGGAGGCCGACTGCAGGCTCCATACTCTGGACCTTCAGAGAGCACTCACCTACTATAAGGAGCGCATGGCTGGAGTTCAAGGTGAGGCTTGCCAGCTGTTTGTGACATGCGCTGAAGCCACTCTTGGCAGACTGGTAGTAAAGTGAATGATTGGCAGGTGGATAACATCCTGCATCGACCTCTACTATAGGTTGACTTATAGGGAGCCTCCCATAGGGCTAAGGGCTTATTCCACCAGACATACTACTGCCTTGGTGATTGCTTTCAGGGACATCCCCATACAGGAAGTTTGTAGGGGTGCTACCTACTGCAGTGCACACAACTTTATCTCCCATTACAGCATCGACATCATGTTACGTGGGATACTGCTTTTGGGGCCTCTTTCACCAAATAGGGTTGCGCGCTTTGCCCCCTCCTCCCAGAGAATTGCTAGGAGTCTGCCAAAGTGTGTATAGTGAACTGTATCCACACCCTTACAAATGTAGGTTACTCACCTGTAACCGCAGTTCTAGGAGTGGTATATAGTTCATATCCACACAACCCACCCAGCCTCATTTGTAGAAAAAAAAAGTAGGTGTGTCACAGGTAGATACCAGGGTGCAAACGCTATGAAGGAGGTTGTTTCTTCAACAGTCCATTAGCAGAAACCAAAAGATTTGTTGCACTCCAAGGCAAAGCAAAACACTGCAGGCAGGTTAAGTGAAAATAGTGAGTTTATTAGCTCCACAAACTCAGCATTCCCTTAGCACCTCGGCCCAACAGTCGGGCCTTCCTAAGAGGGTGTGTGCTCATCTGGCCTCCCCTGGCAGTTGGCACATAGATCCCTGCTTCCAGTGTGCAAAGATCTGATGTCACGGGGTGGAGCTATAGGATATGCTGCCCGGGTGATGGGAGGAGCTTAAACTTGAAGACCTGTGACAAATCAGTCTTTTCCATTGGAACTGCGAAAGTGTGGATATGAACTGTATACCACTCCTAGAACTATGGTTACAGGTGAGTAACCTGTATTTCTAGGGACGTGGATATGGTGTACAGATCCACACATCCAACAGTACTCCTTTCCCTTTAAATCTTACCGGAAGGTCTTCAACCTGGCTCCTCCCACCCACATGGATGGTAACTCCCTTGGCACTGCCCCATGATATCAGATCTTCCTTTCCACTGGAAGAAGAAGGTTCCCTCCTTATCAGTCTGCGCTGAGTAGGTCCTTTGCTTTCAAATTTAACTAAAGTCTTCACAAGCGATTTTCAAATTCTTTCAAAACTCTTGTCATGGATGACTCAAAGTTGGCACTCAGTTTTAAAAAGTGCGACTGCGGGCAGAAGATGTCCCAGACGGATCTGCACACCTCATGTGTCTACTGCCCGAGCCACGATAACGATCCCCAGGCATGTGGCCTATGTCGCACCTTGCAGCCCAGTACTCTGGAGGACTGGTACGCTTGACTCCTTCTAGGACAACCAGATGAACGGGACCCTCCCAGTCGATCAAAGATGCCCATCGGGCGGTCTCCACGGCTGCGGGTTCTGCAGAACAACTCATGGCTTTTGAAGAGGCAGTGGCTCAGGCCACGGAGCATGCCTCTTTGGCTTTTGTATGCAATTTCTTTTGGTGCCACCTTTACGGAGGTGTTTGGGGATTTGTGCCAGTCCCTTTTCACCCTTGGGCAGGGTCCCTGTAAGGGCACAAAATCTTCATAAAAGGAAACTAAGAAAAAGTCTCTTTGATGATTGTGGGATTGCGCGTGCTCTCTGGTCTTGGACACCCAGGTTTCCCTGGAGGTTTCGACTACGGTCAGTTCTTAGGTCCAGGCTGCTGGCTCCACTTGCTCCCTGTTGGGCCAGTCAATTGAAATGCCCGTCGATCAACCTGTCGAGATTTTTCTCAAACCGGTCGACACATTGTCACAGAATAAGGTGAATACCTCACTTTCTAGGACTCTGGTCCTACCTGCTACCCCAGAGAGGGTTGGACCAGCATGCTAATCTGTTCCCTAACCCTCAGGATCCCGTTACCTCGGAGGAGCCTCTGCATTCGCCTGTTCCCTTACTTTCTCGCCATCAGGTTCCCTGATGGTTGAGGTCAAGATCCCATAGTCCAGAGTCAAGCAGCCCTCACCGACATTGGCATTCCCACTCAAGGCACTCGGACAAGTGGTGCTGCCATGATTCTTCTTCCTCCTCCTCCTCGGATGAGGAGAAGCTCCAACACAAGATGCACCAGTGCTATGAAGAGCTAATGTGGCAGCAACTTATGCTTTCATGGGTTAAGCCAATTCTGGCCCCCCACCTCAGCTCTTCTGTGGCTTCCACCACCAAGGACCCAGCCTGTTCTGGCTCAGCCACTTCTGGCTCGGCCTATTCCAGCCTCTCCACCTATTAAGGTGGAGCTGCCTCCTAAGCAGCCAAAGGATGGTCTCTCCTCCTAAAGATGCCGCTACCACTCTCTGGCTTCCTCGTTGGCTGCCGGTCACCGTGACTCCTGATAGACCCTGCAGGGTCTGCGGGGGCTCATGTGGTTGACCACTTTTTTAAGAATCCTTGGAGTCTGAGGACTCCTCCCTACATTCCCATCCATTGGACACCGAACCAGGGGTGGATTTTTCTACCAAGCACAGTCCCACTTCCCTCAGGGCTTGCTCCATTTGATTTTGGAATCTACCAGGCTCCAGATGGAGCTGGTCCAAAAATGGGCTAAGTATCTCTTGACTGAAATTCTCAACTAAGGGGACTCCCCTGGGATTGTCTTCCTGGTCACCAAGGCCATTCTTGGCCTGCTCTGGAGCTTTGGCAGCACCCTGCCTACTGCCCTGCGCCATCGTCCCATATAGCCTGTAAGTACACGGTCCCTATGGGTTCCCTGTTGGGTTTCACCGAGCACCCCTCAGCCAAGGGTCTGGTGGCCAACTCAGTCTTTCGGCATACCAGCACGCTTGGGACATGGATAAACCTCCCGACAAAGAATCCAAGAAATTGGATCATATGGCCAAAAAGGTCTGTGCGGTCTCTTTGCTTGGCATTCGGCACATTTCTGGCAGCTAAGTTTGTAAGTCAGAAAGCCTTAACAGCCTTAATTGCCATAACTGTAAAACAATGTATTTCAGCTGCCAGTTTCTCACCTTCACAAGCCACACTATTATGATAAATAGGAATACAATTTCACCCTTCACTACAGCCATTTACTTTTTTTTTATTCCGTGTCTTGCAGGCCTGTAAACTGACAATATTTACATGAAGAGATACCTCATGACAGCTACTGTACACTGTTCCTGGCTCCTCCCACCCAGCCCTGCCCCACACTTCTCCACTCCCACCTAAGGGGAAATATGAATATAGTGCAACACTTTTATAATGGACTGATCTGTGTGACAGGATTTTGTCTGTTATAAGGGTTATCCACTATATCCTGAAATCAAAAATACATGCCAAATCAGAATAAATCCCCCACCACCACCACTGCTGGTGATTGCAGCACTTTAGATATTTATTAAAATGTTATTTTAATTCTCTGTACACAGACGGTCCTGTTAACCACAGACAGCCAACACCTCTATGATATCTTACTGCTTATGTAACACATGAATGATAATAATGTAAGGAAAAAAATTAATAACTTTTGTGTATACTTGATATTAATTATTCAAATTTGGAAAGAAGTGTATGTCAACACATTTATGTTGTGCTAAGTGGTTTTGAATGTCATGTTACAAAAAAAAAAAACAGATCACTCACCTGTAACAGTAGTTCTAGGAGTGGTATATGGTGTATAGCCATACTTCTGACAGTATTCCTTTTCCTTTAAATCTTGCCAGATGGTCTTCAAGCTGGCTCTTCCCACCCACCCGGGTAGTAACTCCCTTGGCACTGCCCCGTGACATCAGATCTTACCCGCTGGATGCAAGAATCCATGTGCCACTTGCCAGGGAAGCTCTAGTGGGTCAGTGTATATGTACACCATATACCACTCCTAGAACTACTGTTACAGGTGAGTAACCTGTTTTTCCAGGGACGTGGATAGGGTGTACAAATCCACACTTCTGGCAGACTCCTAGCACTTTTCTGGGAGGAGGGGGCAAGGTGCATACCCCCTATTTAGGGAAGAGAGATTGGATAACCAAAGACCCAAAACCAGCATCTTGGCACGACTCAAGGACGATGTAGTAATGGGAGATGAAGGTGTGTGCTGACTTCCAGGTCCTGCAGATTTCCTGGATAGGAATATCCCTGGAAGCAGCCGGTGAGGCAGCAGTATGGCAGGTGGAATGAGTCCCTAGCCCTACGGAAGGCTCCTTACCCACCAACCTATAGCAGAGGTCAGTGCATGAACAATCTACCTGCCAATCGTCTACTTAGCGGCTGGTCTGCCAGGTGTGACTTCAGCATAAGTGGCAAAGAGATGGTGAACCTCTCCCTGAACTCCAGCCATGCGCTTCTTATAATAGGCTAGTGCTCACCGCAGGTCCAAAGTATGGAGCCTGTGCTTGGCCTCCGAGGTGTGATTGAAGAACACTGGGAGATCTATCACCTGATTAAGGTGAAACTCAAACACAACCTTCAGGAGGAACTTTTGGTTGGGGCGAAGGATAACCTTATCCCTGTGGAAGACCATAAGGAGACTCTACCAAGAGCGCATGGGGCTCACTGATCCTTCTGGCAGATGTGATAGCCACCAAGAAGGTGGTCTTCCACGACAGGTGAGACATTTCACACCTGTACATCGGTTAGAATGGCTTGCCCTTGAGCTTTGCCAACACCACCAACAGGTCCCAAGGCGATGAAGGTTCATGCACCAGAGGGAAAATGTGATCAAGGCCTTTGAAAAAGCACCAGATCACCTTCTCCTATGCCACCGACAGCATACCAGCCCACACCCAGTGTGCAGAGTTGGCTGCCAGGTGCACCTTAAGGGTCATGAACTGAAGGCCAGACTGAGAGAAGGACTAAAGGTAGTTGAGAATGCTAGCCATTGGAGAAGATTAAGGATCAAACCCCTTGCTCTGGCACCAAATGAAGAACCTCTTCCATTTAAAGGCATAGCATTTTCAAGTCAACTCCTTCTCAGAAGCCTCAACCATGGTGACAACATCTTCACAGAGATCCAAAGCCTGGAACTCTAGCCACTCAGGAACCAGGCTTTCAGGTGCAGGGATTGAAGGTCCAGATGAAGTGCCTTCCCCTGATTGAAAGAGAGCGGGTCCAGGCATAGAGGAAGACACCACAGGAGCCTTCAGCTGAGGCTGAGGAGTTCGGGGTACCAGAACTGGTGGGGCCAGTCTGGAGCCACCAAGATTATCCATGCCTTGTCTTTCCTGGCCTTGAGCAGCATCTTGTAGATCGGCGGAACTGGAAGGAAGGCATACATGAGTCCCGGAATCCAGGGCCTCAGGAAGGCATCCCCCTGCAGTGTTTCCTGCTGAGGGGGATGGGCACTATACAGCTTTAGCTTGGCATTCTCCCTGGAGGCAGACAGATCCACCAGAGGGGTGCCCCACTGGGATGACAGACTGTGCACTACCTCCTGATGGATAGACCACTCGTGAGATGCTTGCCTACCCGGCTGAGGGCATCCACCAGCTGGTTGGATATGCCAGCCACATGGATGGCCAGGAGAATGGTGTCCAGGCTGAGCATGAAGGTCCACATGTGGAGCACTTCCCTGCACAGAGGAAGGGAGTGCGTCCCACCCTATTTGTTAAAGAAGTACATAATCATGGTGTTGTCCATCTGGATCTGAATGATCTGAACCTAAATGTGTGCAGTAAAGGCTGTCAGCACCAACCGAACTGCCTGAAGCTCCAGCAGGTTGATATAGCATCAGGACTCCTCAGGGGTCCAGAATCCATGGACCCTAGCCCATCAGGGAGGTATCGGTGACTGTTGACTCCATTCGGACAAATAGGGTCCTTCCTGCAGATGTTCCAGGACTAACCACCACTGGAGGGCATCCCACATCAGCTTGGTTATAGTAACCGGCTGGTCAAAGTGGCCCTGGCACTGAGATCATCGACAGGTCGTGCTCCCACTGCAGAGAGCGCATTCTCCACTGGGCCCAATGGACCATGCTGGTGCATGCCACCATGTATCCCAGGAGAAGCAGGATATCCTGAGCAGGGCACAACTGCCCAACCGGAAATGACTGGGCAAAGGAGGAGAGAACCTCCACCCAGTCTGCTGGGTGCTGAGCCCTGGCTCTCCGAGAGCCATGCTCTGCCCCAATTAAATGTATCACCTGCAAATGTACAAGCTCCAGCTTGGCCTAGTTAACTAGGAGGCCAAGGGACAAGCAGGTCTGGAGGGCCAGGTCCTTGGACCACTCCACCTCCTCTCTGGAGAACCTGTAATCAGCCAGTCATCCAGGTAGGGATACACCCAGACCCCTCGGTGTCTCAGGTAGGCTTCCGCCACTGCAATGCACTTGGTTAAGACCCTGGGAGCCAAGGAGAGGCTGAAAGGCATGGCCTGGAACTCATAGAGATTCCCTTCTACATGGAACTGAAGGAATCGACAGTGGGATGGACGGATTTGAGTGTGGAAGAACGTGTCCCAAAGATCCAGAGAGCAGAACCACATGTTCTGCTTCGGGGAAGGAATGATCTGAGACAGAGTGACCATCCTGAAGGTACTTGACTGAAGGAATTTGTTCAGGTCGTGCAGATCTAAGATGGGGCACCAGTCCAACATCTGCTTTGGGACCAGGAAGTACCTGGAGACAAACCCTGGGCTTACTGGAGGGTCTGGGACTTGATCCACTACCTCCTTCTTGAGAAGCTGGGCAATGTCCTCCTGAAGGGCTGACACCATGTCTAGAGGCCTGGAGTGTCTGGAGACACCATGTCCTAAAGTGGAGCATGGGCTCGATAAGACGGGTAAGCCTTGAACTCTAGAGGCAGACCCTGTCCGCCCACTTTGAGGACCCACCTGTCCATGGTGGCAGTGGACCAGGCGGAAAGGAAGTAGTGGAGACAGCCCCCCACAGAAGGTCCCGGGGAAACAGGACGGGCATGGGGAGGTGCCCCATCCCTTCACTGGGCAGGCTTGGAGGAGGAGGAGTGACCAGCTGAGGAAACAGCAGCACCTCAACCACCTGGTTTGCGATGACCAAAGCAACTGACTTTGGTCAAGGATGCCAAGCTTGAGCCTGCTGCCCGGCTGGGGACTGGGATGGATTGGCCACAGGGACAGAGAGGGACTGAAAGGACTTCTTTTTCTGAAGTTTGGAGCCCTTGGGATCCCTCTGGGTGGAGGTGACAGAGTCCAGGGTGGCACTGAACTTCTCAGTTTTAGTGAGGTGGCCTTCCACGCCCCGTCCCAAACAGGTCAGTGCCCAAGAAGGGGATATCTGCCAACTTGTGCTGGGTTTCTGCCTTAAAGGTAAAAATCCACAGCCAAGCCCTGCGGTGCATAGCCACCACAGCAGTCATGGACTGGGCGCAGGAATCGCCAATGTCCATGGCCTTCTGGAGCTACTGTTTTGTCACTGCTCAGCCCTGGTCCTGGACTTGCTTGATTCTCATCGGTAAGTCAGCTTGGAGTTGAGGAAGCACCTCATCAAGAGCGCCTAGAAGAGCGTGAGTGAAATGGGCCATCGAAAGTGTGGAACCTACCTGCTGAATGTCACCCCATTCCATAAGTAAATAAGCTGAGATGGATACAGTATAGGAGAATGTGGTGAGCGTTAGGGCTGACAACCCCAAGGCACCCCCACAATGCCTGTTGGTGTGTGCAGGGTAGGGGGGGTTAGGTGTTAGGGTTGGAAACCCTAATGCCACATTTCCCTACTTTTGTCATTTTAACCCTAACTACAGCATTAACAAAGTTTTTTGCCATTTATTTCCTTTCTTTTTGAGATAGTATAATCATATCCTTATTTGCCTGTGGGAGCGCACGGCCCTCCAGGCTCTGCGGTTCCATTTATAAGAAAACAGTAACCAAATTGTCAGCATAGCCATATTATTACCCCACCTCATGTACATGGTACAGAAAATTTTCGAATCCCTGCCAAAACGTAATTTTGCACAACTGCAATGCCATTCCATGCCACAGGTGCGGAAACACATTTTGGCCAAGATTTGAAAAATGACAGCTGTGACATACATGAGGTGAGGGTAATAAGGAGGCTATGTGGAAAATCTGGTGTCAAAGTATTTAAAATCTTCAAAGTTATGAGTGAGCATAGCAAAACTGCAATGAATGGTTATAACTTTGTCATTTTTACATATTTTTACCCCAAATTTTCAACATAGCCTAAAACACACAAAAACGAGTCAACAAAGGGGAACTACAAAATTGAATGAAGGAAAACTAACAAACTAATAAGGCAGGAACAAAGGAACATAGAATTCAGAACAGCCACAATGAAAAGGAATCAGAAAGTCTTTTCTTACATCAACAACATGAATAAAAATAGCAACTCCCCTGGATCCCCGATGGTGAATGGCTCAATTATAAAAAAAGCCTCTAAAATTGCCAACACATTTAATGAATACTTTACTTTGTATTTCATGAAAAAGATGACTCCACCTTGCCTTGGAACACTAATGTATCCAACATAGAAAGCTTTCCACTTGAAGAAGTTAATGAAGTTATAAATTCCTTAAAACCTAATTTATCTCCAGGATTTGATGAGCTACATCCATGTTTTTTCAAAAACCTAGCAAACAGTATAAGTAAACCATTTTTGATATTGTTTAATAAATCAGTAAAACTGGGAATAGTTCCAGCTGAGTGGAAACAAGCCATTATTACACCAATATACAAGGAAGGTAGTAAGTCATTACCCCAAAATTAGAGACCGATGAGTTTAGCATCAGTCCCGGGCAAGTTAATAGAAAAACTTATTATAAAAAGGTTCAAAATAGAATCTACCACACTAGGTATTCATTATGCAACATAGAATGGATTTCACAAAGGCAGATCCTGTTCTACAAATCTAATCAGCTTCTATGAAACAGTAAGCCATAGCTTGGACTCGGGGAAACCTATGGATGTAATCTATTTAGACTTCAAGAGGGTGTTCATGCATAGAAACATAGAATTTGATGGCAGATAAGGACCACTTGGCCCACTTAGTCTGCCCATTTCCCTACCTAATGGATAAGCTGCAGATCCTAGTTAACCAACAGCCTGCTTCCTCCTACCCCCCACTAGAATTGCCTTATGTCTGTCCTATGCATTCTTGAATTCCCCCACTATTTTTGACTCTATGACCTCCTCAGAAAGGCTGTTCCATGTATCCACAACCCTCTCTGTGAAGAAATACTTCTCACATTACCTCTGATCCATCCCCCCATCTTCAAATTGTGCCCCCTTGTTTTTGCGCATCTCTTTTTCTGAAAGATGCTACCCTCTTGGACTTTGCTTATTCCCTTGAGGTATTTGAAAGTTTCTATCATGTCCCCCCCCTCTCCGTCCTTTCCTCGAGGCTATACATCTTTAGTTCCTTTAGTCTTTCTTCATATGCCTTCTGATGCAGACCCTGCATCATTTTGGTTGCCCTCCTCTGGACAGCCTCCACCCTGTCTATGTCTTTGTGGAGATGAGGTCTCCAGTACTGTACACAGTACTCCAGATGTGGTCTTACCAACTGTCTGTACAGAGGATCAACAACTTCCTGTTTTCTACTGGTGATGCCTCTCCCTATGCATCCCAGTATCCCCCCAGCCCTCCTTACTGCCTTCTCACATTGCTGGCCCACCTTTAGGTCATCTGATATGACTACCCCCAGGTCCCTTTCCATTTTTGTTGTTGTCAGTATCTCACCCCCCATTGTGTACTCTTCCCCTGGGTTTTTTTGTTTCCCAGGTGCATTACTTTGCACTTCTTTGCATTGAATCTAAGCTGCCATACATTTGACCATTCCTCCAACCTTGCCAAGTCCCTTTTCATCCTTTCCACCCCACCTTGTGTATCAACCCTGTTGCAGATCTTTGTGTCATCTGCAAAGAGACATACTTTCCCTTCCAGTCCCTCTGCAATGTCACTTATAAAAACATTAAAAAGGACCAGCCCCAGTACTGAACCCTGCGGTACCCCACTAGTAACCCTCCTTTCATCACTGTGGATTCCATCTACTATTACCCACTGTGTCCTGTTGTCCAACCAGTGTTTTACCCAGGCTACCACCCTAGGACCCACTCCCAGGCTGGCTAATTTGTTTATTAATCTTTTGTGTGGGACTGTGTCAAATGCCTTGCTAAAGTCTAGGTAGGCCATGTCCACAGCCCCCTCCCTGGTCTACTGCTTTGGTCACCCAGTCAAAGAAATCAATTAGATTTATCTGACATGACCTTCCCACAGTAAATCCATGCTGCCTTGGGTTCTGTGCCCCACTGGCCTCTAGGTACTCAACAGTTCTTTCCTTCAGAAGTGATTCCATCATTTTCCCTACCACTGAGGTCAAACTGACAGGTCTGTAGTTTCCTACCTCTGTCTTGCTCCCACTTTTGTGAAGGGGAATCACATCCACCCTCCTCCAGTCCTCAGGTACCGCCCCATCCTCCCATGATTTATTAAAAAGGGTAGTGGTGTTACTAGTTCTTCCCTTAGTTCTTTTAAAATTCTGGGGTGAATCCCATCAGGCCTCATTGCTTTATCCACCTTCAGTTTTAAGAGTTCTTTCAGAACCCTTTCTTCTATGACAGGACTAATATCAACCCCCCTATCCAGAGTGCTTCTATTGACTGGATTAGGTATTTCCCCCTGCTTTTCCATTGTGAATACTGAGCAGAAGTATTTGTTCAGTATCCCTGCTTTTTCACTGTCGCTCTCTGCCCAACCACCTTCCTCTTTGTTCAGCCTCAGTATCCCTGCCTTAGTCTTTCTTTGCTCCCTAATATACCTATAAAAGGTTTTATCCCCCTTCTTAACTGAGTTGGCTATCTTTTCCTTGGTTTGGGCCTTTGCTATTCTGACTGCCTTACCCGCTTCGTTCTGCTTTAACTGGTACAGTTCTCTGCCTGCTCCTTCTGTGTTTCCTTATACTTCCTGAATGCTATCTTTTTTTTTCCTTACCTTCCCTGCCACTTCTTTTGAGAACCGTAGTGTTTTTTTCTTTCGTTTTGATTTGTTTATTTGCTTCACACAAAAACTTGTTGCTTCTGTGATGGCGGTTTTGATGTTTCCCCATTGTTGCTCCACCCCACCTTCTTGCCTGTTTTCTAGTGCTTTCCTGAGGCTCTCTCCCATTTTGTCAAAATCATCCCTCCTGAAGTCCAGTACCTTGATTTTTGTGTGGCTTGACTCTACAGCTAAGTTTATCGTGAACCACACTTTTTGGTGGTTGCTTATTCCCAGATGGCTACCCACTTCAAGATCAGAGATCCTCTCTCCATCCCCATTTGAGAGTACCAGGTCTAAGATTGCTCTCTCCCGAGTGGGTTCCAAAACTAGCTGTCTTAAGCATGCCCCCTGTAGGGCATCGAGAATGGCTCTGCTCTTGGATGTGGCTGCAGCAAAGGTGCTCCAGTCAACATCTGGCATATTCAGGTCCCCCATCAGCAATATCTTCTCTTTCTCTGCCATCCCAAGGATGCCTTCTATCATTTCCTTGTCCATTTCCTCCCCCTGAGACGGGGGTCTGCATACAACCTCTGTGTGGATTGTGGAGCCATTTCTAGTCTCCAGGGTGACCCACAGTGCCTCCTCTCCTCCCTGTTTACCCTTTAGCTCTGTTGCTTTTATCCCTTCCCTTATAGAGAGCTACTCTTCCTCCTCTTCTTCCCTCCCTGTCCCTCCTATAGATTGTGTAGCCTGGTATGTTGACATTCCAGTCATGGTTCTTTGTGTACCATGTTTCTGTGACTGCCACAATATCCAGGCATCCCTCTTCCATCAAGGCCACCATTTCAGGGAGCTTTTTACCTAGACTATGGGCATTGGTACTCATTACCCTCCATTTATTATGGCTTTATTTCTTTTTGCCCCATCCCTGTCCCTTCTTGCCTTTGTCTTTTTCTCCATTTACCCCTGCCCTTCTCCCTATCGACTGCTCAATTTTGGTGTTTACCTCACTAATTACCCTGATTTTTTGGGGGGGCTAGGATTTCCCTTCTCCTCTTCAGTGCCTCCCCCCTTGGCTAGTTTAAATGCTTGCCACTGAAGCATTTAAACCTATCACCTAGGATCCTGGTTCCCCTCCAGGATAGATGCAGACCATTGCACCTGTATAGGCCTGCATCCCTCGAGGTGGAGCCCCAGTCCCCAGTGAAGCCAAATCCCTGAGCTCTGCACCAGCTTTTCAACCAGTCATTGAATTCCATGGTGCGGAGTGCCCTAGCCTCATTCATGCCATAGACAGGTTGCACTTCCAAGAAAGTTATCGTGTGTGATATTTGTCTAAGGCCCCTCCCCAACTCCACAAACTCCTGTTGCACTGCTCTGATCCCATTCTCAACCAGGTCATCCGTCCCTAGGTGGATAATGACATCCAGCTGCTTCCCCCTTGCTGCTGCTCCCATGATCCTGAGGATTCATTTCCTGTCCCTCCAAGCCATGGTACTGGTAGGCACCTTACCTCCCTTTCCCCTTCCTCCCCCAGTTCTACCCCCCTAACATCCCCTGGCAAAGCCACTCACCCTTAGATCCCACAACAGACAATTTGAAATCTAAAGAGCAAATACTACCAAGAGACAAAATTATTTCACTATCAGGGCCCCAAGACTTTGGAATAAACTCCCTCAATACCTGGTGGAACAGAATCATTTTCATATGGGACAAATTATTTTTTCATATGAAATAGCTATCCAAAAGACTGAGCATGCTCAGAACCAAAATCGCAGTGTCAGTGGCTCAGTAGGTAGCACACTCGCCTCTGAGGCCGGGAGATCAGAGGGCTGTGGGTTCAGTTCCCACACCTGGCACTTGGGTTAATATCCCAGTACTGACACTGTAGTGCAGCATGAGAGGGGTGCTGCACTTCTGAGGTGCCGTCTTTCGGATGAGACGTTAAACCGAGGTCCCATCTGCCTGGATTGGTGGTAGTTCAGGTGGATGTTAAAGATCCATGGCACTTATCAAAAGAGTGGGGAATTTCCCCAGTGTCCTGGCCAAATTTCCCTCATTCACTAAAAATACCACCAACAGCTTAATCTGGTTCAAGGTCAGTTGGCATTCATCTGTATCCCCCTCCCCTGGGTCGTGCCTGAAAATAGGCAGGATTTGTCTAGTGCACTTACCCGGTCAACAAAAACTAACTAAATAAATAAATAAATAAAAATTTAAAATCCTTAAAACTCTGTAACAGAATAACGTTTTTTCACCAAACCAGCAGTATGCACCATTCTGACTGAAGCCCTTTCTACCCTGAAAGATTCAGAGCAAAATTTAAAACCATCTGGGCACTAGGTGATGACAAAAAAAAAGCAAAAACCCTGATTTCTTTCACTTTTTTCACTATCTTAATCTCAGAATCCACATATCTGACTGGAATGAAACTTGGTAATTCAAGAGACTATTCTCCTGAGACCATGCATGCAAACTTTTGTGCAAGTCCGTTGAATGGTGGCAAAGCTATTAAAGTATAAAGTTAAGAGTTTTTCATTAAACAGCCTCCTCAACCCTATCGTGACTACTGTGACACTATAATACTAGTGCATGTCTTTGGCTACCGCTGTTTGATCATACTTCCATTTAGGTGTGAGGGGACAAGCTACAGAACACTGAATATGCAGGGTGATATGATAGTTAAATGTGTTATGTGATAAAGCTTGGGTTAAGGTTTGGATGGATGAGAAGTCAAAATAAGATTGATGCAGGAGTAGAAGAGACCAGATATGCAAATATAGGTGATACACTGTAGGTAGCAAAGGTAAATTCAGGGTTATTGCAGGATGCAAGGATAATCCACATTGCCCAGTGGTCATGGGTAGAGACCATTTAATGGTTAGTAGTACATAGGTTGTATCACAGTTTGCCCCTCTTGTACAGAAACATGATTTTAGATTTGAAGATTTACAGCTGAAGGGACTGAGCTAGGATTTGATTAGGCAAACACGGAAACAGTGACGACAGGTAAGAATTGTTCAGTATAGATGCTGGTGCTCAAATTGACGTGAGAGATCAGTAAACCCATTCAAAGGTGATCGAATGATATGAGTACAGCACCTAGGATGAAACAATAAGTGACTCCATAATAAATTCTCTTGGTAGTGGATGAATGACCTTCATTAGTGATAAAGGAACCAATATGATGGATATGAGTTAAACTGGAATGAAAAAGTAGCAGAGATGCCAAAATATATGGCAGTCAAGGGGAAAGTTATGACTAATGGTAGCCAAGACATGATTTATGTTAATGAGTACTAACATACAGAGCGAATCATAGCTGGCAAATAGAAGATGACTGACAGCACAGAGGTTCATGGCAGATTTGTTACTTTAGTCAGAGTAGAAGCACAATTAGAAGGTGGCATGAAGGTTATTACTGAAATGGTTAGTTAAGGGTTTCTTTTTTCCTTTCTATTCAGTGTTTATCTGCCTCATGCTCTGGTGATCTCACTTTCAGTGGCAGCCCCCAGCCCAGTTACCCACTCTACCCAGGACTTACCCTTTTACCTCTTGAACCACCATGGGTGGGTGCCTTGGTGGGTGGTGCAGAGCCATCGGGAGGCAATGCCATCATCCTCTTCTGAGCTGTTTGTCCCATTTACAGCTTGTCCATTGGACTGGCATGCATGCAATGGCATGCATGCACTGTGTGAGGATGCAGTAATGCTTCCACGCCTACACCCGGCCAGCCAGTTCAGCAACTGCTGCCATACTACATAGCCTCCAGCAGGTAACAATCAAGCAGTGGTATGCACTGTTCCCCCTCCCTGAAGGAGGAGAGCTGTCATAAGACACTCAATCCTCCTTCCCCCAGCTGGCCTCTGCATGATCCCAGTTTGTTTTGGAACCCAGGTCACTGGCATGACTGCCAGCAAGGCCCCCCTGCCCCACTCTACAATGTCACTGGGCTAGTCACTAAAGGGTTTCTTACCCACAGAGGAACACTGAACATTTACAAGGAATCAGGAAAGATACTATTAGTAGTCACATAGAGATCAAGAACTGGGAGAGAATGTTGAGATGCCTGTGTGCTGGTACAGTAGGGCATCAAAGGATAGAGCACAGGTATGTACAGGCACAGCATCGCTGGTGACACGTTTAGCATTTGCCTGGGGACATTTGGACAATTACATGTGGGGAAGGGGTTCAGGGGTCTTTCACGAGATAGGGAAAAGGGAAGAGTTTTCTGTGTCCATTGTGGAGATATGGTTTCAAACCTAATCATGTTTTGAATTAAAGAAGTTGGCAAAGTCCTCATGTTAAGTAACACAGGAGGGAATGTAGGTGGGGTAGGTGCCTGACTACATTAATGGCTTTGTGGATGGATTCAGAGTTGCCAGACAATTTAGCATTTGTAAGTGAGTGTCTGTGGGAGACTTGGGAAGATTTCCAGAGGTTTTAGTGAGTATTGTTATTATTCCAGTGATATACTGTAGTTATTATTCCAGTGATAATACTGTAGTTATTATTCCACTGATATACTGTAGTTATTATTCCACTGATACACTGTACTTGTTATTCCATTGATATCCTGTAATTATTCCACTAATATACTGTGTTTGTTATTCCACTCATGTACTGTACTTGTTATTCCACTGATGTCCTGTAGTTATTAATACACTGATGTACTGTAGTTATTATTCCACTGATACACTGTACTTGTTATTCCACTGATATACTGTAGTTATTTTTCTACTGATATATTGTACGTGTTATTCCTCTGATATCATGTAGTTATTCCTCTGATATACTGCATTCATTATTCCACTGATATACTGTACTTGTATTCCACTGATATGATGTAGTTATTATTCCACTGATATACTGTAGGTTATTATTCCACTGATATCCTGTAGTTTTAATTCCACTAATACACTGTATTTGTTATTCCACTGATATCCTGTAGTTATTTTTCCACTGATATATTGTACTTGTCATTCCTCTGATATCATGTAGTTATTATTCCTCTGAAATACTGTATTCCTTATTCCACTGATATACTGTGTTTGTATTCCACTGATATACTGTAGTTATTATTCCACTGATACACTGTACTTGTTATTCCATTGATATCCTGTAATTATTATTCCACTAATATGCTGTGTTTGTTATTCCACTTATGTACTGTACTTGTTATTCCACTGATGTTCTGTAGTTATTAATACACTGATGTACTGTAGTTATTATTCCACTGATACACTGTACTTGTTATTCCACTGATATCCTGTAGTTATAATTCCACTGATGTCCTGTAGTTATTAATACTCTGGTATACTATAGTTATTATTCCACTGGTACACTGTACTTGTTATTCCACTGATTTCCTGTAGTTATTATTCCACTGATATACTGTACTTGTTATTCCACTGATATCCTGTAGTTATAATTCCACTGATGTCCTGTATTTATTAATACTCTGTTATACTATAGTTATTATTCCTCTGGTACACTGTACTTGTTATTCCACTGATTTCCTGTAGTTATTATTCCACTGATATACTGTACTTGTTATTCCACTGATATCCTGTAGTTATAATTCCACTGATACACTGTACTTGTTATTTCACTCATATACTGTACTTGTTATTCCACTGATGTCATGTAGTTATTAATACTCTGGTATACTATAGTTATTATTCCATGGATACACTGTACTTGTTATTTCATCATATACTGTACTTGTTATTCCACTGATGTCCTGTAGTTATAATTCTACTGATACACTGTACTTGTTATTTCACTCATATACTTTGTTATTCCACTGATGTCCTGTAGTTATTAATACTCTGGTATACTATAGTTATTATTCCACTGATACACTGTACTTGTTATTCCACTGATTTCCTGTAGTTATTATTCCACTGATATACTGTACTTGGTATTCCACTGATATCCTGTAGTTATAATTCCACTGATACACTGTACTTGTTATTTCACTCATATACTGTACTTGTTATTCCACTGATATCCTGTAGTTATAATTCCACTGATGTCCTGTATTTATTAATACTCTGTTATACTATAGTTATTATTCCTCTGGTACACTGTACTTGTTATTCCACTGATTTCCTGTAGTTATTATTCCACTGATATACTGTACTTGTTATTCCACTGATATCCTGTAGTTATAATTCCACTGATACACTGTACTTGTTATTTCACTCATATACTGTACTTGTTATTCCACTGATGTCATGTAGTTATTAATACTCTGGTATACTATAGTTATTATTCCATGGATACACTGTACTTGTTATTTCACTCATATACTGTACTTGTTATTCCACTGATGTCCTGTAGTTATAATTCTACTGATACACTGTACTTGTTATTTCACTCATATACTGTACTTGTTATTCCACTGATGTCCTGTAGTTATTAATACTCTGGTATACTATAGTTATTATTCCACTGATACACTGTACTTGTTATTCCACTGATTTCCTGTAGTTATTATTCCACTGATATACTGTACTTGGTATTCCACTGATATCCTGTAGTTATAATTCCACTGATACACTGTACTTGTTATTTCACTCATATACTGTACTTGTTATTCCACTGATGTCCTGTAGTTATTGTTTCACTCATATACTGTACTTGTTATTCCACTGATGTCCTGTAGTTATTAATACTCTGGTATACTATAGTTATTATTCCACTGATACACTGTACTTGTTATTCCACTGATTTCCTGTAGTTATTATTCCACTGATACACTGTACTTGTTATTCCACTGTTATCCTGTAGTTATAATTCCACTGATATACTGTACTTGTTATTTCACTCATATACTGTACTTGTTATTCCACTGATGTCCTGTAGTTAATACTCTAGTATACTATAGTTATTATTCCACTGATATACTGTACTTGTTATTCCATTGATTTCCTGTAGTTATTATTCCACTGATATACTGTACTTGGTATTCCACAGATATCCTGTAGTTATAATTCCACTGATACACTGTACTTGTTATTTCACTCATATACTGTACTTGTTATTCCACTGATGTCCTGTAGTTATAATTCCACTGATACACTATACTTGTTATTTCACTCATATACTGTACTTGTTATTCCACTGATGTCCTGTAGTTATTAATACTCTGGTATACTATAGTTATTATTCCACTGATACACTGTACTTGTTATTCCACTGATTTCCTGTAGTTATTATTCCACTGATACACTGTACTTGTTATTCCACTGATATCCTGTAGTTATAATTCCACTGATATACTGTACTTGTTATTTCACTCATATACTGTACTTGTTATTCCACTGATGTCCTGTAGTTATTAATACTCTAGTATACTATAGTTATTATTCCACTGATACACTATACTTGTTATTCCACTGATTTCCTGTAGTTATTATTCCACTGATATATTGTACTTGTTATTCCACTGATATCCTGTAGTTATCAGGCCACTGATCTAATGTAGTTGTTATTCCACTTATATACTGTACTTATTTTTTTATTTGCTTTACTTTTTGCCCCTTTTGTCTTCAGCTGGCCCCTATCGGCCCAGCCCCATGACCTGTCGTCTCTGGGGCTTACTGTTCTGATGCATAGTGCCCCCTTAATTGCTGCCTGTGGTGGGGCCCTCAGGACCTCTTCTAATCCCTGGACGAGCTAGGTATGGGATGTTGCAGTGGGCAGCCCAGTAGATGGTGTGGGGCTTGTGAGGAAGTGCAGCATCATCCCACCTAGCTTTGGCATTTTTCACCTTTATGTGTCTATTCCCATAGGCACCTTGGCAGGCTGTGGCTGACAGGGATGCACACAAATGTATGCATCACAGCCCCATTACACCCTCCCTCCCATGCCGTGTTTCCATTGTTAGATCACCGTGCATGGTCACCCAAATAGCATCACTTCAGTGGAAGAAAAACCCACTCTCCCTCTGGAGGAGGAGAGCACCCTGTGGGACGCTCAATACCCCAATGGCCTGGCTCCAGATTGCAGACAGGTAAGGCAGTAATGCCTCAACCCTCTGCATCACTGGGCCAGCTTGATATACTGTACTTATTATTCCAGTGATATACTGTCCTTGTTATTTCAGTGATATACTGTAGTTATTATTCCACTGATACATCATACTTGTTATTCCACTGATACACTGTACTTGTTATTCCACTGATATACTGTACTTGTTATTCCACTGATAGCTTGTAGTTCTTATTCCACTGATAATACTGTACTTATTATTCCACTGATATACTGTAGCATGCCTCACATAATTCAAATACTTTTTCAATGATATGCTACAAAAGCAGCATGATAATAAATAAATGAAGACAGATACTAAACACAATAATTTTAGATAAAATCACTGGTATTCATAAAAAATAAAATCACTGATATTCATAAAACCTATTTGTAGCTGTTAAGAAGTAAATATGCAAATATTTCAATCGAGCTTGAAAATGAGTATGTTGTCTGACGAGGGAATCTTGAGCAGCAATAAATCAAAACAGGCAAGCGAGGTGTGGAAACATACACCATCTGAAATGAATTAGGGACACCACAAAGGGATGTATAAAAGTCATTCCTCTGCCAGACATATACTATGACACATACAGCAAATTTCAACCACCTTCTGCAAACATAGTAAACAGGGCCAGTGGACCTTGACTTATCACCTAAAAGGTTAGGCCTAAAACATCAAACTGAATCCAATTTCCCAATGGCAGAAATGGAAATCCTTCAGTACAGGAACACCATTGTGTAGCAGAGTTTACAGTGAATCAGTAACGCTTCTGAGTTGTGAATAGACTGTAACACCTGAAGAAAAAGGTAGGTAGATCTGCTAACTTTGCTTTTCTTCTCTTTTAGATACTGTAATTCCTGAAGAAGACCTATGTTGGAAACGTCAATCCTAACTCTATTTTCTATTTTTAGCGTGCATTTAATATTACTATTTTGCTTTGTTTTCAGATCACATGCTGATGCAGTACCTTGTTGTTTTAGATCAGCAGGAAGAAAGCTACCATAATCTGAATGATAAATAAAGCATAAATCTAGAGAGTTTGGTAGCACAATATGTAAGCTATAAAATCCACATATTTTAGATAGGATAATGAGCCATTTCAGCCTACAAGATCTGCACTTGATCAGTTGTAAAATGCTCCCTTGTTTCTAGCTGCTGAGGCTAATTATAACACTGGTAACTAAGAGAAATCAAGACATGTGATTGGTCAGATGTGATCACATGACTACATTATTGCACTACAGGTCAGAAATACTTAACTGTGTAATCAGACTTTAGGGTGTGCGTAATTGTGGGATAACGGTTCTCGGGCAGGTAAGGCACTCGGTTTCACCTCATACCTCACATCCCAAGGCATGCTGTTATCCCACCCACATTATACAATGCCAAGAAAAAAATCCTGGACTCTGATTGGTCAGTCTTGGGCTGGCCCCATGCTGTTATCCCAGTACAACATCACAGCTCTAGTCTCAGCCTCACTGTGAACCTTTAGATGAGCATTTTATGAAGCATTTTCTTGATTGTTTCATCTTCTCTTAAAAAACAAAAATATTTTTCCACACAAAAACATCTTTAAAATTATTTTTTTTATTCTGAGTAACAACGAGCCATTGTATAATAGCAATAATATCTCCAGGGTGTAAATGCTAGATCGCCACGCCTCAATGTTGGATGCACTTGGCCTGTGGCCCTCGTGGCCCAACCACTTGAGGCGTGACGTTATCCCAGCATGACACACACCCTGTCAAGCATTATTGCTTAAGTAACACACACCCTGTCAGGCCTTATTGCTTAATTCAGTACAGCAGAGTTCACTTTTTGTGTTTAGGATACTAATGTTATTCACTTGCTATTTAGACCCCATGAACAAAATGTTATTTTTCTAAATTAATGTCTGGTTATTCTGTTCCATCCAGCCCAAGATCCTGAGATAGAAACCATCGTTTTTATGGTAAGAAGAGGGGAAGGACATAAAGAGTTTGGCATCTCAGCATAAATCCGCAGTGAAACACAATAAGGTAATAAAAATATATAAACATATAATTTGTTGTCAGAAAATTATTATTTGGCACACCCAGTCTGCTCCGATGTTCCCTGCCTAATATGTCTCCACAGACCCTAACTGGTCTCCGCTGACCCTCCCTTCTCCTCCCTCCCTGCTTTTTAGCAAACCCTTATGTCTGTCCCACACGTGCTTGAAGTGCCCCACTGTTTTCACCTCCACCAGTTCTGCTGACGCTCTGTTCCAGGCATCTACCATCCTTTCAGTGAGGAAATAGTTCCTCACATCTCCCCTAAATCGTCCCCCACCCCCTCCAATTTCATCACATGCCCCTTGGTCCTGGTGCTCTCTCTTATTTGAAGGAGACTCCTCTTTTACATGCTGTTCACCCTTGTGAGATACATGTAGGTCTCTATCATGTTACCTCTCGCTCTTCACTATTTCAGGGTGTACATGTTGAGGTCCCTCAGTCTTGCCTCGTATGACTCCTGCACCATTTTAGTTGCCCTCTGGACTATCTCCACCCTATCTGTGTCCATCCTGAAGTGCAGCCTCAATGCTTACTGCGTAAGCTAATGAGGTACAGCAATAAGAGGGAAGTTTAGGATGACCACCACTGTAATTCCCAAAACCATTTCCCATATTAAGATTGCCTAGACACTGCATGCAAGAGAACACTCTGCGTCAAGCCTTGAGGGGCTCTGATTGGAGAATAACCAATCTGATATCCCCCATACCAAACCAATAAAAGCTAACCAGTGGCTGTGCAAATGAGATAAGGAATGGGAGCAGATGATGTCTAAGGGGCATAATAAATCCTGTTTTAATGAAAATGTTTTCAGTAATAAAAGTGAAAGGTCCCAAAATTCAGATGTTCAGGGAATTTTGTGTAACAGGCCTGTTGATGCCAACTATGAAATTATTTTGCTAGAAATCAGAAAATCTCTTTAAGGCATAGGTGATGTAATATGGTGGATTATACAGATCAATGTGTTCTCTGCCATTGTCTAGCCGTAGCTCAAATACAGCTGGCTTTCATTTCCTGTGCATTATCATTGTATCCAGCTTAGCCAGTTCCACTTAGCTGAGAGATTGACCTACAGTAATGACTATTTCTTGAGTGAACCACTGTGCGGTTCAGTGATTGGTATGCCGCTAGGCCAGCCCTGTGTACTACAGCCCAAAGGGATTTGCCTTGCCCACTGCTATCAGACTAAGAAAACTTGCAACACTTCACTCCATCACCTCTGTGCTTCAAGGGGTTAAGGCATTACAGCAATACTTGATCCTACTCGGGAGGATCGACACTTGTTTTTTAGTGACTGCAGTGCTTTTGATCTAAAGGCTTGGTGCTGGACTATTAAGTCACTAAAGAATACTGTCTGTCCTTCACGTTTAGCAACTGGCTTCACACAAGCACTCTGTCTGGCACAGACTTGGAATCTAAAGGGGATGAAACAAGGATGGTATCACAACACATTCTGAAGCCATGGGGCCATGGTCTTAAAAGATACATACCTGCCATAGGCAAAGAAGAAGAGGAAACATAAGTCCCTATACACAACCCCCACTGTATAATTACTGAAGTGTTTATTAACACTTGGTTTGTTCTCAACACACACACACTTGCTCAGAACTAAAATTGCACTATTTCTGTGTGATAAAAACTGGAATGGTAGAATTCTTGTTATTTATTTATTTAAAAAGTTATGCTAGGAAAAACATACCGAGCTGGTAGTAGCTTGTTTCCAGATGCCTCCTTGGAGGAGGGGGAGATAGAATAGACAGTAAAATAAGGTGTAAAAGTACAATATATAAACAGTTGTGATAACAAATATATTTGGTGCATAGTAACACCGTAGAAAGAAAATCAGGGTTATGAAAGGCCAGCCCCACAGAGGTCATAACGCCTGCGTTTCCCCACCCCCCCAATACAGTAACCAAGGAGGGTCCTCACCTGGCTACAGACTTCAGACTGTTTTTTGCCCTTACCCAGATTTTAAAGAGGAAGCTGTGGGACCATGTGGCAAGTGTTCAGTTGTGAAGGCAGAAGCACTGTAGGGGACACAAGGAGTATTTCTGTTACCCCCGTCTGGGTGCACTAGGGGAGGCGCACATTGAGCTCAGTGGACCTGACCCCCAGGAGTGGGTTTGAGACATTGTTAATGTTTGTACAAGAGTACAAACATTAACAGTTGTGCAAACAACAGTATTCAGTGCATAGTAATACTGTACAAACAAACTAAGGTGCAAGAGCAAACTACATTAACAGTTGTGCAAGCAACAATGTTCTGTACATAGTAATACTGTACAAACAAAATAAGGTATAAAAGTACAATACATTAACAGTTGTGCAAACAACAGTTTTTGGTGCATAGCAATACTGTACAAACAAAATAAGGTATGAGAGTACAATACATTACAATTGTGCAAACAACAGTATTTGGTGCATAGTGATACTGTAGAAACAAAATAAGATACACGCGTACAAACATTAAGAGCTGTGCAAACAACAATATTCAGTGCATAGTAAAACTGCACACACAAAATAAGGTGCAAGAGTACAATATATTAACAGTTGTGCAAACAGTATTCTTTTTTTCTTTTTTGCTCCTTCCTTAGGCTTCTCAGGCCACCTCTCCTTCCGGCTAGCCATGGACCCCACCAACACTCTCGCCCCACCTCCCTCTACCTACCTCATATTGCAGCCATCCCAGGGGTAGCCCGGTGTATCCCTTCACTGGATGGGTCCCTCTCCTCCAAGGGGGAAGGTACCAGGGAGGACAACCAGCACACTATCTGTTCAGTCCCAGGGAGATGCTGAGGTGGCTTTGGGGCCTCGGGGTACTCGCAGCGGCAGGAATCGGCAGCCATCATCCAGCCAGCCGAGAAGTAGTTTTCCGGTTTGCTCCCCCGGAGGGCGTGGTGTGCCACAGATGTCAAGGCACATGGCCGATATCCACCATGCCCCTTGCATTTAGCAAAGGCTCACTAAGCTGTTGTGCTCCTGGCCTCCGCCAGGAGGTGGTACACAGCAAGCCACATCCCCTCCCTTCCCCCGAGAGAAGGCAAGCAGTCATCAGACTCTCGAGCCTTGTCCTCCTGGCCAGCCGGCAAGTGACCTGGGTCCATTCCCAAACCCGGGGAGCTGGTGTCGCAAGCAGAAATCCAGCTGCTGCGCCGACGGACCAACTGCAAACAATATTTTGTGCATAGTAATACTGTAGAAATAAAATAAGTTCCCAAGTGAACAGATGTTAACAGTTGTACAAACAACAATATTCAGTGCATAGTAGCACTGTACAAACAAACTAAGGTGCAAGAGTACAATACATTAAGAGTTGTGCAAACAACAATATTCGGTGCATAGAAATACTGTACAAACAAAATATGGTGCAGGGATACAGTACATTAAAAGTTGTGCAAACAACTATACTCTGTGCATAGTAATACTGTACAAAAAAAATACAGTGCAAGAGTACAATACATTAAAAGCTGTGCAAATGACATTATACAGTGTATAGTAGCACTGTAGAAAGAAAATAAAGTACAAGAGTACAAACATTAACAGCTGTGCACACAACAGTATTCAGTGCACAGTAATACTGTACAAACAAAATAAGGTACAAGAATACAATACATTAACAGTTGTGCAAACAACAATATACAGTGCACAGTAATGCTATACAAACAAAATAAAGTACAAGAGTACAAACATTAACAGTTGTGCAAACAACAATATTCAGTGCACAGTAATACTGTACAAACAAAATAAAGTACAAGAATACAAAACATTAACAGTAGTGCAAACAACAATATTCAGTGCACAGTAATAGTGTACAAATAAAACAAGGTGCAAGAGTACAAACATTAACTGTTTTGGCAAACAACAATATTCAGTGCATAGTAATATGGTACAAAAAAGCTGCAAAAGTACAAACATTAACAGTTATACAAACAATATTCAGTGTGTATAGTAACACTGTAGAAAGAACATAAAGTACCAGACAAAGAACCTCTGTGCGTAAACACTGAGGCAAGGGTTACCCCAAAGGGCATTTGGCTGGGAAGCCAAGTTTCAAGAAAATACAAAGTCACGCATGCCCCCACAATGCAAAGCATCATGAGCTGCATATGCAAATCACCACAGAATGTTATGCTGGTCAACTTTAAGCAGAGTGCATGGTGCGAGGCCCCTCACACAGTTTGCAAGGGTGCTAACAGAAGACATGAACACGTGTTTCATCCTACCAGGAATCATCAGTATGCCTCGTCTGTTTGACACCCCAGTGGAATGAGACCAGCTACCCCTAAGGCAGTGTGCCTGGGATATCTTGTGGTGAACCCATTAAAATAAAAACTATTTAAAGACAAAAGAACCTCTGTGCGTAAACACTGAGGCAAGGGTTACCCAAAGGGCATTTGGCTGGGAAGCCAAGTTTCAAGAAAATACAAAGTCACGCATGCCCCACAATGCAAAGCATCATGAGCTGCATATGCAAATCACCACAGAATGTTATGCTGGTCCAACTTTAAGCAGAATTGCATGGTGCGAAGGCCCTCTCACACAGTTTGCAAAGGGTGCTAACAGAAGACATAGACACGTGTTTCATCCTACCAGGAATCATCAGTATGCCTCGTCTGTTTGACACCCCAGTGGAATAGACCAGCTACCCCTAAGGCAGTGTGCCTGGGATATCTTGTGGTGAACCCATTAAAATAAAAAACTATTTAAAAGACAAAGAACCTCTGTGCGTAAACACTGAGGCAAGGGTTACCCCAAAGGGGTAGTTTTTTATTTTAATGGGTTCACCACAGATGTCCAGGACACACTGACCAGCTACCCCTAAGGCAGTGTGCCTGGGATATCTTGTGGTGAACCCATTAAAATAAAAACTATTTAAAAGACAAAGAACCTCTGTGCGTAAACACTGAGGCAAGGGTTACCCCAAAGGGGTAGTTTTTTATTTTAATGGGTTCACCACAAGATATCCCAGGCACACTGCCTTAGGGGTAGCTGGTCTGTTCCACTGGGGTGTCAAACAGACGAGGCATACTGATGATTCCTGGTAGGATGAAACACGTGTCTATGTCTTCTGTTAGCACCCTTTGCAAACTGTGTGAGAGGCCTTTCGGCACCATGCAATTCTGCTTAAAGTTGGACCAGCATAACATTCTGTGGTGATTTGCATATGCAGCTCATGATGCTTTGCATTGTGGGGCATGCGACTTTGTATTTTCTTGAAACTTGGCTTCCCAGCCAAATGCCCTTTGGGTAACCCTTGCCTCAGTGTTTACGCACAGAGGTTCTTTGTCTTTTAAATAGTTTTTATTTTAATGGGTTCACCACAAGATATCCCAGGCACACTGCCTTAGGGTAGCTGGTCTATTCCACTGGGGTGTCAAACAGACGAGGCATACTGATGATTCCTGCAGGATGAAACACGTGTTCATGTCTCTGTTAGCACCCTTGCAACTGTGTGAGAGGCTTTCTGCACCATGCAATTCTGCTTAAAGTTGGACCAGCATAACATTCTGTGGTGATTTGCATATGCAGCTCATGATGCTTTGCATTGTGGGGGCATGCGTGACTTTGTATTTTCTTGAAACTTGGCTTCCCAGCCAAATGCCCTTTGGGGTAACCCTTGCCTCAGTGTTTACGCACAGAGGTTCTTTGTCTTTTAAATAGTTTTTTATTTTAATGGGTTCACCACAAGATATCCCAGGCACACTGCCTTAGGGGTAGCTGGTCTATTCCACTGGGGTGTCAAACAGACGAGGCATACTGATGATTCCTGGTAGGATGAAACACGTGTCTATGTCTTCTGTTAGCACCCTTTGCAAACTGTGTGAGAGGCCTTTCGGCACCATGCAATTCTGCTTAAAGTTGGACCAGCATAACATTCTGTGGTGATTTGCATATGCAGCTCATGATGCTTTGCATTGTGGGGGCATGCGTGACTTTGTATTTCCATAAAGTACCAGAGTACAATACATTAACAGTTCTAGAAACAGCCATATTCCATGCATTGCAACACTGTAAAAACAAAATAAGGTACAAGAATACAATACATAGTTGTGCAAACAATATTCTGTGCATAGGGATACTGTAGAAACAAAATAAGGTGCAATTGTACAAACGTTAACAGTTGTACAAACAACAATATTGAGTGCATAGTAGCACTGTAGCACTGTACAAACTAGGGTGCAAGAGTACAATACCTTAACATTTATGCAAACAACAATATTCTGTGCACAGTAATACTGTAAAAACAAAATAAGGTGCAATTGTACAAACGTTAACAGTTGTACAAACAACAATATTGAGTGCATAATAGCACTGTACAAACTAAGGTGCAAGAGTACAATACCTTAACACTTATGCAAACAACAATATTCTGTGCACAGTAATACTGTAAAAACAAAATAAGGTGCAATTGTACAAACGTTAACAGTTGTACAAACAACAATATTGAGTGCATAGTAACACTGTAGCACTGTACAAACTAAGGTGCAAGAGTACAATACCTTAACACTTATGCAAACAACAATATTCTGTGCATAGTAATACTGTAGAAATAAAATAAGGTGCAAGTGTACAAACATTAACAGTTGTGCAAACAACAATATTCGGTGCATAGTAACACTATACAAACAAAATAAGGTGCAAGATTAAAAACAGCTGTGCAAACAGTGATATTCAGTGCACGATAACAGTGTACAAACAAAATATGGTGCAAGAGTATGATACATTAACAGTTGTGCAAACAGCAATAATCAGTGCATAGTAATACTGTACAAACAAAATATGGTGCAAGAGTACAATACATCAACAGTTGTGCAAACAACAATACTGAGTGCATAATAATACTGTACAAACAAAATATAATGCAAGAGTACAATATATTAACAGCTATGCAAACAACAATAGTCAGTGTACAGTAACACTGTAGAAAGAAAAGTAAGTACAAAATACAAACATTGACAGCTGTGCAAACAAAAGTATTCAGTGTATAGTAATACTGTACAAACAAAATAAGGTACAAGAGTACAATACATTAACAGTTGTACAAACAATATTCAGTGCACAGTATTACTGTACAAGCAAAAAAGGTACAAGAGAACAAACATTAATTGTTGTGCAAACAACACTATTCAGTGCATAGTAATACTGTACAAAAAAGCTGCAAGAGTACAAACATTAACAGTTATGCAAACAACAATATTCATTGTATAGTAACACTATAGAAAGAAAATAAAGTACAAGAGTATAATACATTAACAGTTGTGAAAACAACAATATTCAGTGCATAGCAACACTGTACAAACAAAATAAGGTGCAAAAGTGCAATACATTAACAGTTGTGCAAACAACATTCAGTGCACAGCAACACTAAAAACAAAATAAGGAACACGAGTACAATACATTAACAGTTGTACAAAGAACAATATTTAGCATATAGTAGTGCTGTACAAACAAAATAAGATGCAGTAGTACAATTTATTAACAGCTGTGCAAACCACAGTATCCAGTGTATAATAATACTGTACAAACAAAACAAGGTGTAAAAGTACAATACATTAACATATATGCAGACAGCAATATTTGGCGCATAGTAGCATTGTACAAACAAAATAAGGTATGAATGTGCACTACATTAACAGTTGAAGTGCAATACATTAATAGTTGTGCAAACAACAATATTTGGTGCTTAGTAACACTGTAAAAAGGAACAAAAAGGCATTAGGCACTCTTACACATCCACAAGCCAGCAACGTCAGCTCACCCCATTAATTTCAACTTAGTAGCTTTTATTTAGCTATTATTAGAAATTTTTTATTTAGCTATTCTGTGTACATCTCTGGCAAACAAAACCTGAAAACATCTATGGCCAGAATGCCCCGGCACTTCGCCACTAAGGTTTCATCATAGGGTGGGGTTCTGGTTCTCAGCCTCTCATTTAAATAGAAATATTCCACCAGTCATAACACTTTACATATGAATAATCAGTTTAAGACTATTAATATTAAAAGCCTTCGAGGAGTATGTAGTGCATTTCATAAATGAGCATAAATTATTGTGCCCACAAATTCATACTATAATATCTTCAATTCATAGTCAGGACACTTATTACTTTGCAAGTTCCTATGAACTAGGTTTGGAACAAGTACATTTTATTAAGTTGCTCTACTGTTGCTCAGTGATCAGGCTCCAGTGAAATTTCAGGGAAACATGATTAATATCCAGTTTTCCTCCGATTTCTTACTTTCATAAAAATGAATTACAGATTTAATTCAGACTTAGTGCTTCTCTTATAGGGAAGGGATGACATTTTTACCAAACCACAGTGTATCCTTGCATATAAAACTTATTAAGTTACTTCTTTCAGTTTTTATTGTGCAAACGGTACTGGACTGATTAGCTAACATATTTTAAGCCCCTGTAACAGTTTATCATGACTGAAATTTAAATCATGTTTACTGTTCTTACACAGTTGGTTCTGGTGGCCTGGCTAAGCAATATGTCCAAACATTTATTTAGTGTTACTACATGGGCAGTGCAGTTGAGAGGCAGGTGGGCAGGAGATGCTCTGTAGCAAACACAAAGCCAGGTACATCAGGCCTCAGGGGCTGGGAGGGCACAGATATTACAGGGAGAAAGACCCCAGCCGTAATGGCTCTGATATCACATGCTACGACACCTGATAGAATTCAGGGCCCCAACTCAACACCCACACAAGCCCCCAGGCCTCCACAGTGGCAGGCTGGGAGGGATAGTGGGATGCTTTTTTTCATATTAAAAATATCTGTTAGCAGCTACACTATCAGCGCAGCGGTAGCACTACTGCTGTCGACAACAGCGACCTGGGTTCAGGAATGAGTCTGGGTCATCGAGGCCGGCTGAGGGGGAGGAGGTTTGAGCACCCGAGAGGATCTTCACCTCATCCGGGGAAGGAGGGTCGCAACACCTGGCTCTGCTGTAGCCATCTGTGGGTGCACAGCTGGTTGTGCAGTAGCCACACTGTGGGGAGGGGAGGATGCTGTTTGGCGCATGGCAGTGGTATGCGCTAGCACACCTGCAGCGTGGACTGATGTCATTATGTCACCATCCTCATGAGGAAAGAGGGAAACTTAAGGGGTAAATCCCTTTCCCCATCACAGCATGGCAGCCTATGCAGCCAGAAGGCAGTATGTCAGCCCCTCCAGTGAAGGAGCAAAAAAAAAGTGTGCTTGAAAAAACATTCTGCTGCCATCAAAACAGCCTAGCTGGATTACTGTATCACATAATCCCTCTGCCCCATGCGGAGAAAGGATCCACAACGGGGTCAGCCTGGGATTCTGAGTGTAATCATGGTGTCTGGATCATCTCTGCCTCCTGAGCCACCCCATGCCACTGCAAGGAGCCTGTGGCCGATTTGACTAAATACCTCCCATGAGTTAGGTTTATGGTGGCTACAAGCAAATCGTATGTATGGTAACCTGATAGATGGATCAGGCCGTAAGCGAAGATCTTTTTCAAGGATATCTCTTTCATCAGGCCACGCATTTGGAACTATACCTGCGTCAGTGCTAGGACCACATGAAAGCTTTTGCAAGCAGTCAGACAGGGGCCACCCACAACAATGTCACATATCTGTCTACATAAACGTGAGTGGCCCCTTATCTCCTCAGTTGTTTTTCCACTGTAAATCAGACTCAGACTTGCCATTGGAAACATTGCTGCACAAGGCTACCATTTTAATTTTGCTTCTAAGCAAGTACTCACTTTTATAGTGATTTTCAGCGGCCTGTACACTGCCAAAAGAACCATCCAGATGTTTCCAGTACTGCAAGTACAGAGAGAAAATCTACAAGGACAACACCCACGGTGCATGTGTCTGCTGCTTGAGCCTCTCTCACAGTGTGAAAGACTGTGAGATTTTCCAGGGATTAAACTCTGCTGCCAGGCGATGCAGGAAGGGGGCTTTGGAGAAATTCCTTCTTCAGAAAACCATAAAAGCAATGGAGAAGCAACTACACAGTAAATCTGTGTCGCTGTCTCTGTCAACTGAATCATGGTCTTCAAAGTCCTGGGAAAAATCGTCATTGGGGAGCCACAAGCACCAGGAGAAGGACAAGGCCACCCCGGTGAGACCCAGTTCACCCCGCAGGTAACAGGTATGATCTCTACTATGTCGCTGACTGCACTGGTGGTGCCACTGAACCCCACCGACCATCAACCAGACACCAAGGTTGAGGCTTGGCATAGGCACTAATGGGCCTATTATGACTGGTACATCGCCATTGTCAACAGAGACCCAGCCTTCAATGTTGGCTACTGCAGTCATGCCCACTACCCAAAGTGGTGCCAATGCACAGGCAGTACTCCTATCATTTTTGGACATGATACAGCATCTACTGCCAGGCCTTCCTGCTGTAAGGGGGGCCTGTTGATGGGGGTCTTCTACAATCACTCCATCAACACTGTAAGTTAATACCTTGCAGAATAGATCTCCTCAGCCACCACCAATGTTGCTAGCATGATCATGCATTCCCATCGATGAAAGAGCTGATGACAAATATGAATATAATCCTGACCTCATCGTGGTTGAGAAGGAGGAGGAAGATTATAGTGAGGAGAACCAGTGTGGACATGGCACCACAGTCTCCTGCTATAGTGAGGACTCTGTAGTGAATACAGCAAGATCACCTCCAGAGGATCTCTCATTTTTTACCATGATGCAGCAAATGCAGGCTGATTTGGGCTTTACCTTAGAGGAACAGGATTCTTGCAACAAGAACCTACTGGGATTTCTGGAGATGCCAGAATCTCCCTCTACTGTTGTTTCTTCCCTTGTTTCCAGCTTTGGGGGATGCTACTTATGCAACCTGGTATAGGCCAAACTACATAACAGCTATGCCCCAAAAGGCAGACAAAATGTATTCTGTCCCTTCCGGAAAACCCTATTATGCTAAAGAGCCTGAAACATAGAAACATAGAAGTTGATGGCAGATAAGAACCGCAAGGCCCATCCAGTCTGCCCATTTATTTTTCTACTTTATGAATGTGCCATTGGCCTTTGCTCTGTCAATGGCCTATCTATTTATACTCATCTGTATTGCTCCCTTATGCCTATCCCATGCCTGTTTGAAGCCCTGCACTATATTCATATCCACCACTTCCTGAGGTAGGCCATTCCATGAATCCACCATTCTTTCTGTGAAAAAGAATTTCCTCACATTACACCTTAATTGGCCTCACTCTAATCTCATGCTGTGTCCTCTTGTCCTGCTATTTTTCTTTTACTGAAACATGTTAGACTCTTTCACCTTGATAATGCCCTTGAGGTGTTTGAATGTTTCGATCATATCACCTCTCTCCCTCCTTTGCTCTAGGGTATACATATTGAGCTCAGTTAATCTGTCCTCATAAGTTTTCTGATGTAGTCCATGCACAATTTTGGTTGCCCTTCTCTGGACTGCCTCAATTTGGTTAATGTCCTTGTGAAGATGTGGCCTCCAGTACTGCATGCAGTACTCCAGATGGGGCCTAACCAGTGTCTTGTAAAGAGGGATTATTACCTCCTTCTTCCGACTTGTGATACCCCTACTAATACACCCTAACACCCCCTAGCCTTACCTACTGCTTTAGAGGTCTGCTTGGATGATTTCAGGTCATCGGTGATGACGATGCCCAAGTCTCTTTCTTCCCTTGTGACTGTCAGCAACTCTCCTCTCAGCCTTTAGGTGGCTTCAGGGTTTCTCTTCCCTATGTGCATGATCTTGCACTTCTTTGCGTTAAACCCCAGTCGCCACTCTTCCAACCATTTTGCAAGTTTATCCAGATCTCTTCTCATTCTGCCCACCCCATCTGGATCATCTACTCTGTTGCAGATCTTAGTGTCATCTGCAAACAGACAAACCTTACTCTCCAGTCCATCTGCAATGTCACTGATGAAGATATTGAAGAGGACTGGCCCCAGGACTGATCCCTGAGGTACCCCACTTGTGATTTTCATCTCTTCTGACTGTATACTGTTTACCACCACTCTCTGTTTTCTGCCCATTAACCAGTTTGCCACCCAGTTGACCAATGTCTGACCAACCCCAAGCCTACCCAGCTTATTAATCAATCTTCTATGTGAAACAGTATTGAAAGCTTTGCTGAAGTCAAGGTAGGTGACATCAGTTGCTCCAACTTGGTCCACCACTCTAGCTACCCAGTCAGAGAAATCTATGAGATTAGTTTGACAGGACCTTCCTTTTGTAAACCCATGCTGTCTTGGATCCTGTGCTTCTATGGATTCCAGGTGTTGCACTATCCTTTTCTTAAGGAGTGTCTCCATAATCTTGCCCCATACTGAGGTAAGACTAGCTGGTCTGTAGTTCCCTGCCTCCTCCTTGCTACCACTCTTGTGGAGCGGGATCACATGAGTCCTCCTCAGTCTTCTGGGACCTCTCCTGTGCTTAGAGACTCACTAAACAGTTCTGCTAATGACTCTGCTAGTTCCACCCTTATCTCCTTTAGTATCCTGGGATGTATGCCATCAGGTCCCATTGCCTTGTCCACCCTGAGCTTATTGAACTCTTGTAGGACCCTTTCTTTTGTGAAGGAAAAAGTGCACACCTCCCTCCCCCCGTGTCCATGGTGCTGAGCTGTAGCGCCTTGCTCTACCTTCTGTTTAGTAAATACTGAGCAGAAGTATCTATTTAGGATAGATGCTTTTACATGGTCCTACTCCTCACACTTCCCCTTATCCCCTTTGATCTTAGCAATACCCCCTCTGGATTTTCTCCTTTCATTAATGTATCTATAGAAAGTCTTGTCACCTTCTTTTACTGTTCATGCTAGTGTTTCCTTCGTTTGGGCTTTTGCCTGCCTTACTGCCTTCCCTGCTTCCGTTAGGGAAGTTTGGTATACCTCCCTATCTTCATCCTGCTGCATTCCCTTATATTTCCTGAAGGCCAGCTTTTTGGCTATGACCTTTTCTGCTACTGTACTGTTTTTGAGAACCAAAGTGGTTTCTTTCTTCTTTTGCACTTCCTTTTCTCACTAACACAATTGGATGTTGCTTCAAGTATTGCATCTTTAATACTTGCCCACTTTGCCTGTACCCCCTCACATGTATTTCTTTTTGCCAGGGCTAGCTTAACTCTGTTGGCCATCTTATCAAAGTCAGCTCCTTTGAAGTCCCCAGGGCTAGCTTAACTCTGTTGGCCATCTTATGAAAGTCAGCGCCTCTGAAGTCCCATATTTTTGCCTGGGAATGGGATGATTTAGTTCTAGTAGCCAAATTGAACTATACCAGGTGATGGTCGCTGGCCCCCAGATGACCTTCTACCTGGAGATCTGTGACCCTTTCCCTGTTAGTCAGTACTAGATCTAGGATAGCCCTGTCTCTTGTGGGTTGTTATATTAGTTGTCTGAGGCCCTCCCCCTGCAGGGAATCCACCATGTGTCTAGTTCTGACAGATGTCCCTGCTGGTATTGACCACTCTGTATGTGGCATGTTGAAGTCTCCCATTATCAGAGTCTTCAACATGCCAGAGAGACTGACTCAGTGGTAATTACAGCTGCCCATGAAGGGCCAGGGCACCTAGGTACCTGAGCTCGCTTCTTCTTGATAGAGAATCCAGGGGGCTGGATGTCCTAGGCAAATGTATTTATGCCACTGCCTGACTGGGTCCTTGTATTGCCGGTTACCAGGCCCATATTATAAAATATCAGAACACCCTCAGAAGGAATGCTAAGGCTGCTGCACAGATCTGGCCTGAGGGTTCTGCTAAACAGGAGTAAGTCAAAACTCTTAATGCTGGTGCTGATGTGGGGAATCATTTGATCCACACAGCATATGATATTTCTGATGTCTCTGCCAGAGTTGCAGCCTTTGGCATTTGTTTCAGACACTACTCATGGCTCAGGGTAGCAGATTTGCCACTGATGTGCAGCAAACAGTTCTCAGTGCCCCATTTAGAGGACAGAAACTGTTTGGCCATAATGTAGAAGAAGCCTTGAGAAACCTTCAGACGTCTGGCAAGACCGAAGTCAGTGAAATCCCTGTACTATATACCCATAACAGGGGTAGGAGCAGGGGTAATTTTCACCCATCCTCTGTCAGAGGACACCGTCAGGCCTGCCAACAGCAGGGTAGAGGCAGAGGTGCAGGGGCCTTGCCAGTCCCCCTCCTAACTCCAAGCTCCCATGCAAAAGCACCTAAAGGTAGTTGAGCCAGTGCCCCCCCCAGCTCAGCATGACTCCTTGTACACCCCCAACCACCATTATCTACAGGGGTGGTTTTAGGGGGTCGCTTGTCTCTCCACCTGGAGCAGTGGAGGGTGGTGTCTACAGACTAATGGATTCTGGAAATTATAGAGAAGGGTCATGCTCTGGAGCTTCTGGACAACCTTCCAGATCATCTTCCAGTTGTTACAGTATACCTACCAGGGCAATGCCCCTGTTGCTAGAGGAAGTACTGACCCTGCTTCAAACACAGGCCATAGAACCTGTACTCTCAACAAAGAGGCACAAATGCTTTTACTCCAGCTACTTCCTCATCCTAAAGTGGATGGGGATCTGAGGCCTATTCTGGATCTAAGAGATCTAAACTTCTTCACAGAATACAAGACGTTTCAGACAGTCTCTCATCAGGGCATCTTTCCCCTATTGTAGACAGGGGGACTGGATTTGCTCCCTTGATATGAAGGATGCGTACCTCCATATCAAAATATGGAAACCTCACAGGAAATATCTGAGGTTCATGTTTCAAGGGGAGTATTACCAATTCAGAGTGTTGCCCTTTGGTTTATCTTCTGTGCTATGAGTCTTTACCAAATGCTTGGCAGTGGTGGCAGCAGCCCTTCTGAGGGAAGGCCTGTATGTCTTTCCTTACCTGGATGACTGGCTATTAAAAGCGCACTCCAGAAAACAATTGCTGCAGACCTTAGCTCAAGCCAGGCGTATGTTTGAAGCTCTGGGTGTAACAGTCAACATACCAAAGTCTGTACTGACACCCTAGTAGTGACTGCAGTGCATAGGGGCAGTTCTGGATACGGCCCAGGGTTCTGCGGGTCTGCCTCTGGACAGGGCAGAATGTCTGATTGTACAAGCACAATTGGTATATAACAGCCATTATGTCTCAGCATGAAAGTTTCTGTGCCTTCTGGAACATATGGCAGCAGCCACTGTCACAATGTCAGTGGCCAGGCTGCACATGCGGATCTCACAGTGGACCTTGAGAGTCCAGTGGGAGCAGGTGACAGATGATCTACAACAGATGATTCTAGTAACGTTTCCCTTGCACAAAGTGCTCATGTGGTGGTGGGAACGCAGCAACTTGCTCAGTGGTGTCCCGTTCTTGATTCCTACCCCACATCAGATCCTCACCACAGATGCCTCAGGATCAGGATGGAGAATCCACTGGGACCTCTTCAGCCACAAGGCACATGGAACCAGGTGGAGTGTGTGTTGCATATAAACATTCAGGAAATGAGAGCAGTCCTATATGGACTTCAGGCATTCCAGAACCACTTGTTCCCAGGTCCTCTGTTAATACAGACAGACAGTGTTGGTGTGATGCATTACTTCAACAAACAAAGGGGGGATTTATTCTTACTCGCTGTGCAGGGTAACAGTGTTAGTTTGGTATTGGGCTTTGAAAGACAGTCTAGAACTATCACCAGTACATGTCTCAGGCATCCAAAACAAACTGGCAGACAAACTAAGCAGGTCACAGTCCAGGATGCACTACTGGGAACTGCTGACCTTGGTGGCCGATGACCTATTCGCAAGATGGGGTCGTTTAGAGTTGAACCTTTTTGCATCCCTAGACAACGCCAAAACTGCCATGTTTCTGCTTGCTTGCTCCAGGGCCTGGAGTTTTCTGGTGAGATGCATTGTCCCTGTCTTAGAAAGGGAGGTTTCTGTGTGCCTTCCCTCCCTTTTTGCTAATTCAGAGAGTATTATTCAAATTGAAGATGGAGATGGCAACTCTGATACTCACTGCTCCCTTGTGACCTTGACAGATGTGGTACTCCCCTGCTGCAACAGCTGGCAGTGTGCCCTCTTGTACCTCTGCCCCTGTGCAAGGGTCTATTGTCACAGGAACAGTGAACCCTAGTCCATCCAGACCTGAAGTCCCTAAATCTGCATGCATGGCTCCTGAAGACATAACCATAGCTCACTTGGGGATATCACAGAAAGTGGCGGATGTTCTGGTGACTGCTAGAAAGCCATCCAACAAACACTTACTCCACAAAATGGAATCGGTTTGCATTGTGGGCTGCTTCACATAACCTGGATCCGTTTACCTGGCCAGTCAATCAGTTTCCAGTATACCTACTGTCCTTATTAGAGTCAGGCCTGCAGTATTCCTCAATCAAAGTGCACGTGGCTGCTATATCACCTTTCCACAAGCCTGTGGATGGCCGTACGGTTGCTCAGCTGGAAGTAGGTTACGTTCTCGAGGGGCATTTTACACATAAAGCCTTTCATTCAAAATCCAGTCCTGGCTTGGGATCAGAATTTTATTTTGGAAAAGCTGACTTCGGCTGCTTTTGAGCGAACCGCGAGTTGTGGTTTACGCTTTCTTTCTTGGAAGGTGTTATTTTTAGTTGCAATCACTTCTAATCAAAGGATTTCAGAGCTGCAGGCTGTAATGTGTGAGCCTCCTTATTTGATGTTCCACAAAGGCATGGTGTGTTTTCATACTAATCCTAAGTTTTTCCCAAAAGTAGTGTCTGAGTTTACCTCAAATCAAAGCATCCACCTACCAGTGTATTATCCTGCATGCTAATCCAGGGGAAGCATTGCTCCATACCTTAGACGTGCATATTATATTCAGGTACTATACACACCGTGCAAATGACTGCAGAAAGCCCTTACAGCTTTTTCTTTTGTTTGCCCCTGGGAAGGAAGATGCCCCAGCTTCTAAACAGCGCATATCCAAATGGTTAGTACACTGTATTATGTTCTGTTACAGAAAGTACAAGAAGGTACGCTTGGTGTGATTTCTCACGCATAAAAAGAAGGCCTTTAAATTCAATTCAAGTATTCTTCATTTTTTTAAAACTTGACCCAGTTATTTTCATGTTTTTGAAGTAATTCAGATTGACTTTGTTCCTCTAACACCAGTTTTTATCCATTGAAAAACATCTCAATCTGTTCTCAAAAGCCCTCCAGAAAGTGCACGAAAAATGCTAATTAGCCTTCAAAAAGAAGGTTAAAAGACTGGTAAAAAAAAACTGTTATGAAAAGCCGTTCAGTTCTACCCAGAACACCCTTCTTTTCCACCTAAAATGAAGGACTTCAAATATACTTCAGTTTTTGAAGTAATTCAAATTTACTTAAATTGTACCTCAAACACCAGTTTTTATCCATTGAAAAACATCTCACTTTGTTCTCAAATACCCTTCAAAAGTGCACAAAAAGTGCTAATTAGCCATCAAAAAGAAAACTGAAATAATGGTAATAAATTGTTATGAACAAGACCTTCAGCTGTACCTGAAATATCTTTTAAAAGTGCAGCAGTCCTGAAACATAAGAATCAAATGGCCATCAAATCAGAAAAACTGTCTGTCCTGCCAATGGGCCTCATTTTCAACCACCCAGACCAGCCCTAGGACCTCTGGCTAGCATCCCCTACCTACATTTCCTCTCTGTGCCCACCCATACCAGCAACTGGAACCCAAACCAGTCTTCCCCATCTATATTCTCCCTGCCCCCCACCCTGAATCAGCCAAAGGACTGCTGGGCTGGCCTGCCTCGCCTCACCTATGTCCCCATGGTATCCTCAAATGACCAGCCTTGGGATGACTGGCCTCCCATGTCTATGTTTCCATTGTCCACCCACTTAGACCAGCCCTGGAAGCACTGGATCTGCCACCACACCTACTGTACATGTGAAGCTTGCCAAGATAAAACCCAATTCTGTAGCATGCTGCAGAAGAGTTACTACTGTGAACAATGCAATTTCAATGATAGTCAGTCCCTTTTGTCGTGCAGGAAATTGTGACACTACACTTTATCCTGGCAGGCTTCACTGTACGTCCTCCTTGTCCCTCAATCTGGATCAGTGTTGGGATCCAAGGTCTAGCTTTCCCGAGGAAAATCTCCCCTTTTTGCCGACTTAGACTATCTCTGGGAACCCATACTGGCTGTCCCCATGTATGTCACTATGTTCCTTCACCCAGATAACCCCTTGGACCATGAAACTAGCCTTCCACATCCATGACTCCCCTGCCTAGCCACCCAGACCTGCCGTGGGACCCCTGGACCAGCTTTTCCCACCTATGTCCCAATATCCCTCTACCTGGACCAGCCTTGAGACCACTATACTGCCCTCCCTCATTTAAGTCCTTCCTCTTTAACCACCCAGACTAGCTCTGGAATCTCAAACTGGCATTTCTCACCTACTGTATGTCCATTCTTTTGCCCACCAGGATCAGTCCTGCAAATCCTAGAAAAGTATTTGACACTAGCCTCTACATTCATCTCCACACTGTCCAGCCCTTGAACTCTCAGACAGGTGCTCTAAACTCACCTCTACCATCTACTTCTAGCAGGACCAGACAAGGGACCCATGAATGGGTGTCCAACTCACACCTTTTCCCTTATTTTCTAATCGGACCAGCCATAGGACTCGTATATAAGGGTCCCACACTCACCTCCACCCCCTTCTCCCACCTGGAGCACCCCATGGTCCATAGAACTTGGGCCTGAAACACATCTGCATACACTTCTCCCACTCATACCATCCTCAGGACCCTAAAACAGGGGCCAGATACCCACATGCACCTTCATCAGATTTACTACGGCATACCAAAATGCAGAATCGCGACAGTCAGGAGCCCATAAATTATAGCCCAACAGTCAGTATCCCGAATGTCTGGAATTGCACACAGTAGATGTTTTCTGTGTTTCACCCCCAGTTATGATTGCCAACTCTGCTGCGGGCAATTCCAGACTGTCGGGATATCGACTGTTGGGTCATCATACCAGGATTCTGACACCACCTGTGCCTTCTGTCACACCATTCCTAGAACCCCAGTACCAGGATTCAATAGCCACCATACTATGCCCCCCACAGACCACCTATAGGCCCCCTTGGGGGGCCTATTTACTCATCTGAATCACCAAAGGGACCCCCAGTAAGGCTTCCCCAGCTATGATCTCCTCTTCCCCTACCTGACCCTCCCAGGGCACCCACATAATGGAGCCCCCACATACATTCACCCTCATCTCCCATCTGGACCACCTAGGGGACCACATGAACCACGCTACCCCCACCCAGGACAATGGGGTATTGGAAATCCATGGCCATGACTGGGGGCAGCCAGGAGCCTAACAAAATGGCTATGGGAGTGGAGAAGCCTGAAGCTGGGGATGGAGCTCAAGAGCCTGCTGCCAGGGCTAAGAGGGATACAATAGGGAGTATGACACCATGGCTGGGGGGGCTCAAGAGCTAGTGGCCCCACCTTCAGCATGTAATGGGTGTTGGTACACCGTTACAGTCAACCCACCCAATACAGGTTAAATAGAAGGTCTTACCTGAGCACTATAGGAGCCAGAGGTAGGAGTGTCAAAGGGATGTTGTCCCCCACACCTGCAAAAAACCAAAAAAATAGAAAAGGGGTCACAAAGGATCCATAGCTCTGAGAGGGTACAGTAAGGATTAGGCATAGAATGATACTGATCTGATATGTAGGAGCCCATGTCCTGTCAGACGTGTCAAATAAATTAAAATTAGGTTAGCTTGGGGAAAAAATAGCAGCGCAGAAACAGAGGAAAGGAAATGTGGTTTGGAAACGGGCTGAGCCAAAAAATCCTGTGCTCCTGTTGGTGGTCCAGTGATTAGTATTGTACCTGGTAGCCAGGTGACCTTGTGGAAGCTCTTCAGGGGCTGGTAGTCCTGTTGGTAAATAAAACAAAGGTACTGGTGGTCTTGTGGGCTAGGAATGCCATGGGGGGCTGCAAAGTAAAATAGTAGCCCTTATGGTCTAGCACCCTGTGGCCAAGGCCAATTGTCCTTTGAAATGAATTGTTACCTTTCCCTGAGGTCCAGTGGTGGCTCTTTGAGCCCTAGTATTGTGTGGGTGCTGCTGATGTGGAATGGTGGCAGGAGGAGGATACATTTGGGTTGCACCTGCAGCCAGCCACATAGCACAATCATGCTACGGTGAGAGTGCCTGCGGACTGCAACTCTGAACTACACAGAGCTCAGGCTGCGGATCACTCTGCACAGGTGGGGAGAGAGAGACAGAGAGAAAGGAGCCAGCAGGAAGTGGAAGAGGCCATATTGGGAATATCCCCACCACCACCTTTCCCACCACTTTGGTGGCAGAGTTTGTTTATGCCCTAAGGGGCTGAAGCAAAAGCAAGGAAGAGGCCATGGAACAGCCTCATCCCACAGCTGCAACAGCTGTTTTGGAAATCGGGTCTGGAAGCCGGCAGGAGCTGCCATTGAGTGAAACCACTCCAGCAGTAATGCTGAAGCCAGGAAGGGAGTGCAGAGGTGGTAGGAGCTGCCAGGGAGTAAAGCCACTCCCATGGCAATAGTAAAGTCTGGGGGGGTTGTAAAAATGGGAGAAGACGAGATGGCAGCAGCAGCAGGTGTCGCATAGTTTAAACCGCACTACAGCTTTAGGAATACAAAAGGGCTAAATTTTGTTGCAAAGGTCTGCAGGATGCAGGCAAGACTGAGCGTTCCCCAAGGGGAGTAACAGACAAGCCACCTGCAATCAAGCCTAAGAGAGTCAGTACATGAGCTGGGGGGACACAGAAATGCACATTAGGGCTGGGAGAGCCCAGAGGTAGCTGCAGTGGCCACAGCAGAAGCCCAAAAGGGCATTAAAAATACAAAACAAAACAAAAAAACAGTAACAAAAATACAATATATAGATTTAATTAAGTGGCTTCCGGGGGCACAAGGAGTGCTCCAGGTTAACTCCAGGCAGGCCATGATTGGAATATGCTGGCTGGTGTAATTAGGACAGGGCTAACCACTGTCTCGGAACAAGAAGCAGCTCCCCCATACGGACAGCATCCTCTCAGTCGCCGTCTGAAGTCCGCTGCCTGGCTCTCCTGCTCAACAAGCCTATCGGCCCCTGAACAGGGCCAACTGCTGCCACGGAACAAGAAGTGGCTCCCCCGGATGGACAGCATCCTCTCAGCCACCACCTGAGGTCCGCTGCCTGGCTGTCCTGCTCAACGAGCCTCTCACCCCCTGAACAGGGCTAACCGCTGCCGCAGAACAAGAAGCAGCTCCTCTGGATGGATGGCATCCTCTCAGCTGCCGCCTGAGGTCCGCTGCCTGGCTCTCCTGCTCAACAAGCCTCTCAGCCCCTGAACAGGGCTACCCGCTGCCATGGAACAAGAAGTGGCTCCCCTGGACGGGCAGCATCCTCTCAGCCGCTGCCCGAGGTCTGCTGCCCGGCTGTCCTGCTCAACAAGGTATGGTCCCTCCTGGACTAATTGGAAAGCAAGAGCTCTCCTGGCCTCTCCTCTGATTGGACACTCTGCTATGCTTTTCTGCCTGCCTCCTTGTCACTTTTTTTCCACTAATTTCAAACATTAGCACAAGTATTACTGCCTGTAAATGTTTTTTATTGTGTAAAAATTTTGCAAGTGTTACAGTTCTGTAGTGAGTGCATTGTTAGCTGTTAATAACTGCTGTTCTCAGACTCTCGGGTGCCTCGTCCTTCTCCCCTTTTTCTCTATAGCTGCTAATCACTTAATCTTCACCCCCTGCTGTCTTCCCTCCCCACTAGCTGCCTACTTAATCTGCTCTTTCCTCTCTCTCCAGCCTCTCAGCCCCTGAACAGGGCTAACCGCTGCTGCGGAACAAGAAACAACTCCCCCGGACGGACGGCATCCTCTCAGCCACCGCCCAAGGTCCGCTGTCTGGCTCTCCTGCTCAACAAGGTACAGTCCCTCCTGGACCTTGCCCTACTGGTCCTTCACGCCGGTTCCCCACCCACCCTCCTGCTGTAGCTCGACAGTTACTTGTATAGCTGCAGCCAGGCATGTTCTGCTCTTTTTTTTCTATCAGCCCTGTTTTCCATTGGCTGCTTATATGCTGCTACCACTAGAGGCAGCTGCAACTTTAAGCTTCTCCTAGTGGCCACTGACTGCTAAACACACTATTCCCCTGTCACCCCCCACTTCTTGCCTGCAACATGGAACTATGGCAGGCTGTTAAACAAAGATATCTACTCCTGACACTGTCAATATTATTATTGCCTATGCTTCTCACACAACCACACACCAGCCCCCATAAAATGTCTCTTAGTACCACGGTGATATACGTTATGTCTTCCCTTGCTGGTACACTTCACTTCCCTGATGCTGGGCTCCTCCCTCACTATCCTGTTAACCCTTGTGCACCAATGACCTCTGTGCCTGCCCGGCTCCCTACCCTCCTAACATTGGCAGTTTCACCCATGTTCCTCTTGCCCTCATCTAAAACCACCAAAAGTCTCTCCCATAGATCACACACAACTAGCAAACACCTTCAGCTACTCTTACTGCTTCTCCTCCTCCTTGCTTCCGGCGATATCCACCTAAACCCTGGACCTCAAACCGCTTTTCATCCACCTGCCGCCCAGCCTATCACCAACCCACTCACTCTCCCCCATGGCCTTAAAATAATTCACTTAAACATAAGAAGTCTTGCCCCCCAAATCCCCCAACTGCAATCCATGGTGCATTTATACACACCTGACATCATCGTGATCTCTGAAACTTGGCTATCACATACCATCCCCAACCACGCTCTCTCTATCCCAGGCTTTGCTATCACCAGACAGGATTGGAATGGGTGAGGTGATGGAGTGGCGATTTATACCTCTTTGTCTCTCCAGTCTACCCCTACCTTTTCTGTTTCTACCCCTGCCTTGCATGAGGCCCTTCTTATCAAAATCTCCTTTTCCTACACTGCTCCTATTCACTTTGCAGATATACTGCTGACCAGGGCAGCCTTCTTCAAATGTCACTGCCCTCCTTGCTAAGCTCGCTACTCTGTCCATCAAGGGTGAACTCTATATCCTAGGTGACCTTAATGTAAACTGGCTAGCCCCCTCACTGGCCACCACCCGCTCCTCCATTGAAGCCTTGAACCTTAGCCAACTCATCCATGAACCCACTTGCCATAACAACAAAACATTAAATCACTCACTGTTAGACCTTATCCTCACTACCTATCTGCATAGAATAATATCCTTCGGCCTCCAACCGGATTCTCTCAGCGACCATCACATCACCTACATGGTGCGAAAGATCCATAGGACCAAACTGCCTCCTAAAATAATTCTCATCAGACAGTTTGCATCTCTAGACCTTCAAGCTCTGCTCCTTGACCTCACTTCCACTGACTGGTCCCCCCTCACCTCAGTGGCATCAGCTAACATAGCCCTGGCCTACTTCAACACCACATTCCTCCAAATTTGGAACTCCCGTGCCCCACTTGGCAAAACAAGGGTCCGAGATGCCCACCTCCCCTGGGTCATCCCAGCACTCCTGACTTGCCAATGTGCGCATGACATTGCGTGGTGCCAGACGAAAGCAACTAGTAGCCAACAAGATCTCTAACGCTACCGTGAACTTCGGAATGGCTGCACCAAAGCAATCCACCTAGCCAAAGCTGAACACTTCAAATCAAACTTCCTTTCTAATATAAATAATCCGGCTAAATTCTGGAAATTCGTTCACTCCCTCTTCTCTCCAGCCTCTACCCCTCCACCCTCTTCCCTCAAGCACAACCAAACTATCCTCTCTGAACCTATGGCTATCGCGGAATGCTTTAACTCTCACTTCTCTACTTGTGCCTATCTCTGCTAGGCTCCCTTCCAGGCATCTCAAATGGTCTGGCGCCCCCTCCTCTCCCCCCATCCCCTCTCCACTCCACTGGCCATCACACCTCCTCATTGTCCTCCACCCCTCCTCCCATCTCCTGTTCTTCACCCTCCTCTCCCTCCCTTCCTCCTACAGCCTCCTCCCAGTTCTCCTTTTCTCCTGTCTCCCCTGCCACCACCCTCCATGCACTTCTTGCTCTCAACTCCACTAAAGGCTCCTCTCCTGATGGCCTAGATTCTAGACTCCTCTTCCTCTCTGCTCCTGCTATTGCCTACCCTCTCTCTCTCTCATTCTAAACCTCTCTTTCTTGTCAGCTTCTGTTCCCTCAGCATGGAATCATGTAGTTGTTCTCCTGCTCCCTAAAGTGGGTGACCCCTCCTCACCTGGCAACTATCGCCCTATCTCTCTACTACCTACCCTCGCTAAACTACAAGAGCACATAGTCCTCAGTCAACTCTCCTCCTTCCTATCTGACTCTGGGTTCTTTGCCCCATACCAGTCTGGTTTTCGGAAGTCCCATTCTACTGCCACTTCTCTGCTTAGATTAACTGAGACAGTCCTCGCTGGCTTCAACAAAGACCATATTACCTCTGCCATCTTTGTTGGTCTGGCAAAACCTTTGACACTGTCTCGCACCCCCTCCTCCTGAACTCCCTCTCAGCCGCTGGCCTTTCTTCTTCTGCCACAAGCTGGTTTAATGCCTACCTGTCGGGCAGGTCCCAATCAGTTAAAATTGCCAATGTCACCTCTCCCCCTTTGCCCACAACCACTGGTGTTCCCCAGGGTTCGGTTCTCGGCCCCACTCTGTTTTCCATTTTCTTAAATGACCTTCCCCTAACCTGCACTACCTCCAGCATCCACTTGTATGCTGATGACATAGTTCTATATGCTTCTGGTATATCGGTCACAGATGTCACCACCAGGCTCCACTCTGACTTCTCTAGAGTCCAGCACTGGTTTAACTCACATCAACTCTTTTTAAAATGCCAAGAAAACTGTCTCTATGACTTTTGGAACTAGGTAGAAACTCACTAGGTTAACCACCTTACCTATATTCCACACCCTGGGTGGGATAGTACTGGAGGACTCACCTTCATTCAGGTATCTAGGTGTCTGGCTTGATAGACACCTGAACTTCTCAACACACATTGAGGCAATCCAGAAAAAACTTAAGCCTAAGCTCGGTGCCCTCTATAGAAATAGTAGCTGTATAGCACTTGCAGCCAGGCATGCGCTAGTACTGAAGATGATCTTGCCGATATTCAACTACTGTGAGATAGTCTATGGTGCTGCCCCACAATCCTCCTTGGCCAAACTCGATTCTCTCTATAATTCCTTCTGCTGCTTTGCCCTTGATGCCCCCTACCTTATCCACCACTGTGACCTCTATCAGTCCCTAAGTTTCCTCACGCTTCAAAATCAATGTATGCTTCGTGGGGCCAAATTCATCTCAAAATACTGGCTCAGTTCTCTCCCCTCCTACCTCTCCTCCTCACTTAGTAACCCCCCAACCGCTACTCTCTGAGATCTGACAACCTACACACCTTTGCTATCCCCACCAGATCCACATCCTCTGGCCAAAATGCTTTTTCCCACCATCTTCCAAAACTGTGGAATGCTCTCCCCCTGCAAATCCGCCACTCCTGATCACTGTTCTACCTCAATACAGCTCTTCTCAACTATCTGATCCCTACGTGCTTTTGCTCCTGACCCCCTCCTGTATTTTCATACTGTCCCTCCACCCCATCCCCCTCTTCCCCTCTCCATCTAATTTCACATTAAACTACCTAGCACTTACTACTGTGTCTTGTACTCAGGGCCCCTGGTGTTCTGTGGCAGCATTTTCTGATTTCTGCGGCATGATTTATTCATTTCTCTGGCAGAATGCAGTCCTGTCATTGGCTAAATATGATGTGATGTCAACAATGACATCATGTGCTGAGCATAGAGGAGGGGCTTCAGGATAAACGAGGTGGGGAAAGAAAGTCTGACACTATGGAAAAACAGTATATTTATATGAAAATTCACCAAAAACAATGAATTCTGCGGCACTATATATATTCTGCAGCATGATGCAAATTCTGCGGCAAATTCCGCAACCGCAGAACCGCAGAATTCCAGGGACCTTGCTTGTACTCATGCTTCCTTCCCCGTGTATTGTATCATCATGTATCCCCCTTATGATTGCACTGTATTCCTGTATGTACTGACTGACATTATTATATGCTCCTGTCTCTGTACTGTATTATGCTTTGATTCTTGTGTCATTTAAACATGTATAACTTCCCACTCCCCTCTCCCTCAGGATGTACCGTGAGACGAGCATTAAGTTGCTCAGTGTATCCTTCCTGGTGAAACATTTCAATAAATAAATAAAATAAATAAATCTTGACGTCAGCAGCAGGAGGCAGGGTATATTTAATTAAATGGCTATGGGGGGGGGGGCAAGCAATGCTCCATAACTCCTGGCAGGCTATGTTTAGAGCATGCTGGCTGGCACGGACATAGTGAGGGCATCTTGACATCAGCAGCAGGAGGCAGGATCAGCCAGACAGTAAACGAAAGTTCGGGGCGCTCTCTCTCTCTCAGCTCCCTCCCACGTGCCCAACTCCGACACACTACAGCCAACTCTCATATAGTTAGAAGTCAAGTTTCTTACCTGAGTAATAGGGAACCAGAGGCAGGTCTGTAAGGGATGATGTCCATGGGACTTGTAAAATGAATTACAAAAAGGGATCGCAAAGGATCCACAGTTCTTAGAGAACAAATAGGGTGGGAAGGACAAGTTAAAGATAGAATTATACTTATCTGATGGGGAAGGATGGAGTCTGTGTCCTCTCAGACCTGTAAAAATAAAAAGAAGAAAAAATTGTTACCACAAGGAAAAAAATAAAAACAAGAGTATTAACAGAGTTCCAGAGAGGTACAAAAGCTGCAGGACAAGCACAGATATTATGTACAGGAACCAAGTGATCTAGTTTTCAAATTCCACCAAGTCACTGCCTGTGGATGTGACCTTGAGCATGGACCTGACCTCCCAGCTGTAAAAGAATGAGTGAGAACCCATCAGAGGTAAACACCTCAGACTGCCTTCTGTGGTCAGGCTACCGCTCCCTGCTCGCCCCTTCCCCTCCCTTCCCCCCCGGTGGAGATCCTCGCCTTCATCCCCAGCATAGAGCTGGGGAGCTTAGAGCAAGTGTGCCAGAAACTGTGGCAGATCTCTGGAAGAGGAAATGCAAGGAACAGAATGAAATCACTACAAAAAAATTTGACATACCGTATGTACTGAAATGGAACAGTGCATGTCCCATCCTGCAGACAGCAATGGGGCAACACTGAATACATGCACGGCACAAAAAAAAAACGAAATTACAAGTGAGAAAGGGAAAAAAAAAAAAACTGGAGATGATGCAACTAATAACACCCCCCCCCCAAACATCCTTTAATTATCACTGTGAGAAAGAGGATTTGTTGGGGGCAGTGGACAACCGGTACGGGAATCTCTTCATACTGCTAAAACCACCACAAAATAGAATAATTTGGGCGACGTCAATCAACAGCAACCCAGCATGGGGAGAGAACTAACCTCTGTCTCAGCCCCAGGGTGATCCCTAAAAGTCAGGGTTGATTGCCGGAGACGTGTTTGGGGATGCCTGTCCCCTTGCTACTGGATCCCCCACAGTCAAAGAAAAGACAGCTGTGTGCTCTCCAGTCGCTATCTGCAGTTCAGGATAGGGCTGGGGAGCAGAACATACATATGGATTTCAACTACACGGAATGGATGCGATGGTGCTAGGAGTGCTTCCCTGGCCATGTTCTGTAGTATGAGGGGCCAGGAGAACAGGAAAGTGAGATGCATGTGGTTTTGGGGCAAGACAGCATTACAGGCTTAGCTGCCAAACCCACATGCAAACCAATGGCGATCCTGAGAGGCATTGATTATTGCCATCCAAAATATGGCAGTGCGCTTTACATACCTCAGAAGGCAGCGTTGCCATTTTTAGTCCTACTTTCTGATTTCTGTGGCTGGGCCCTTTTGGTGTGTGGTTGCAGCTCTGGCCTTCTTTGGGCCCGTCTGCTGCTTCTGCCCAGGCCCTCTTAAAATACCCCCAAGATGGGATCCCAGTAAGCTCTGTTCCCCTCATTAAACCCCAGGTGCCCTTAAAATTTAGATGGTGTGTGTGGGGGACGACCAGGTAAGGCCCATTGGTACAGGTGCCTGTTTTCAGGTGCAACCTGGGAGCACTGGGGTTAGGTCACTTGCTCAGAGTCACACAGTATGCAAGTGGAGATTGTGGGACTCAAACACATGTCTGTCTGCTAGATGTACCAAGCTAATTCACAGCTCATTATTCTAACCTCTAGACTATACTGCCAGCAGCCCGGCCTGGACCTGCTAACCAAATGATCAGTGGATCAGTTAAATTTCAGTACAGTATTTCTGTGGTTAAAACAATCAAGACTGCTTCATATTTTTCCGGAGTCAACAGAACAATTTCATAAATCTTTGCTGAACTAAAATCAGTAGTCTGTGCTGTTTAAACAAATCTGGAGACTGCACTTTACTGGAAAATCCAGCAGTGCTACAGGAACAAGTTTCAGCTCCTCAGTACTTTTGTAGCTGGAAAAAAAAAAAAAACACTCCCAGTACAGTCCCTCCAGACTAGGGAATTCACTATTGTAGGGCACTATTGATTTCCGATGCGATCATTCAGCTTAACATCATTTGTAAAATGTTAACTTCAGTGGGGAAATGTAATTTCTGCCCAGGAAATGTAAAGTAGCGGCACACATTTCTGGCTAGAAGGAGAGAGGGAGCACAGTAAATTCAGAATAAAGTTACCTGGTCCCCTTCCTGTCCCTGTATCAGTATGAGCAGTCCAGAAGCAGCAGTCGACAAGTGGTGGAATCTCTCAATCTCTGTTTTTGTTTTTTTAAACAAAAAGTAAATTCCAGTCCCCAAGTGCCCAGAAGTAGGCCCACGTTAAACAGCGAACATTGGGAGGACCCAAGGGAAGACCTTCCATCTGCCTGCAACCAAACGGGCATCGAGCCCATATAATCCACCTTCTTTCTCCTCAACTGCCCCATGGGTCGTGCCAGTGATTTGGCGGAAGTGCCGTGAAACAGCAGCTTTCCACCTGAACTGCTATTTAACTTAAAAAATACAAGTTCCTTTTTCGTGCTGAAGGTGCAGTATGGGCAGCAATGACCGTTAGTGGAGTGAATGAAAGGCCACCGAGCAAAGGACCTCCCGAGGATGGATGTATACATTTCTCTATAAGGGAGCATAGTGTGAGTGGGCGACTGGGCAATCCTATGCAGAATTGCCTAAATTTATTTAACTTGCTTCTACCTGGAGCATAAAGGGCAGGTGGCATTCAGATGCTCCCAGAGGTGGAGCAGCAGACAGATACATATGAAAATTAACAGGAGTAAGTGGCAGGGCACACCTCAATGTCCCTGATTTGCCTCAGAAATTTCCTATGCCCCTCCTGTTTTCACTGAAGAGTACATATTACAGTCTGTTATCATAAAATATGCTTTCAACATTAAGCCACGCATTGCTGGAGGGTTCTTGCTTCTTCATTGGGCTGCTGTAACTATTTTCTTAGAGATTCATCCCTGAATTTTTTAAGCCTAGCTGGCCCTGATTTTGCAGAGCAGGAGGTTGAAAGGTATGGGACAGGGTAAAACCCCAGTTATAGCCAAGCTAGCCAGCTGGGCTAGTGAGTAATGGCGCTAGCTGGCCCCCATTTTTTTATTATTGTTTAATCAGAAATGAGCACAAAGAAGGCCAGGGGAAGTTTCCTCAGAGTATAAGAGTGTCCTGGCGATAAAGGTGGCAAATAGCCAAGTGGCAAACTGTAGCCAAGCTAGTGTTCTAAAATTGTAGAATTTACTTTTTCAAAGTGCACTAGGGTGTCAGTTCTACTCAGGAGCAAGGCTAAGGGAGTGGGCAGGCAGTTAGCCACCCTAGCAGCATAGTTACCACGCCCCTGGCCATTTAGCAACCCCAGAAGCATAGTTGCCACAGCCCTAGCCAGTTAGCCACCCCAGCAGCAAAATTGCCACAGTCCTAGCCAGTTAGCCACCCTAGCAGCATAGTTGTCACAACCCAAGAGCTAGTAACCTGAGTAACTGACCCAGAGCCCCCTATAACACTAGCCTTAGCTTGGCTACTGGTGGCCACTTGGCTACTAGCCACCTGTATCACCCTTTATAACCCATAACTTTATAATATGGGGCTTAATTCCCCTAAGTGGTCCCAGCACTTATTTCTGAATAAATAAAAAAAACCTTTGGGATATATAGCCATTATTCACTAGCCCAATTGGCTTGCTTGGCTATAACGGTGGCTTTACCCTACCTTTGCTCCTTCTGGAACCCTGTTTACTATTTAATTCAGGTCCTGCTCTGCCCTCTGCACTGCCTCCAGTAACTAGTTAATTTGAATGTTGTCTGCCCCTGACCTATGCTCCAAGTAGTAGTGTAAGTTAAATAAACTTAGGTATTTCTGAATAGAGCTGCCATCTCACCCTGCCTATGCTATCTTCTGGAGCAATTTTAAATACATTTGAATGACCCGCACTTGGCAGTCCCTTGCTCTGACCCCGCTAACAGCCGTGGATGTTCGCGTCAGGAGTTTGCGTGCAGAAGACTGGGTGGGCCTTGTGGTCCTTTTCTGCTGTCAGTTTTCTTTAATAATCTGCTCAACTGCATCAAATCTTTACAAACTACAAATGCAAGCATTCAACTGCAAGTTGCGTTTGTTGCTTTCTGAAACTTTAAAATCTCAATCTGTTTTCAACATCTCTAATTAACATATTCTAAAACTAAAATCCTCAACCAGTACTCAACTACCAATTTAAATACTCAACAAGCATGCAACTGTGCAAGTTGAGTTTTTGTTGAGCGTTGGTTTAGTTCAAGTACTCAACACCTAGCACTCTACTAAATTTCTCATTTCAATGCATTTTTAGTTGATGCTCAGCCTACTATGGGCGAAACATTGGTGAATGCTCAACCACACACTTCTGTGTAGGAAGCTATGAGAAAACAACCTTATTGAAATTAATTGTTCTGGGCTAAAACCTGTCGGCAGGTGGACTTTTTCAGTCACAGCCCATCTGCTAGTGGCTAGAAAAGTTAGTTTCATCTCCTGGCAATGACAAAGGGGCCAGTAAAAAGAGGGGCAGCAAACTTTAAGAGAGAAGGTTCAACAGTGAAAGAGAGAATTTTTTTTTTTTTTTTGTATTATCTCTTTTCTCCCCCCGTGCCTCGTGACCCACCACTCCTTCGGGCTGCCTAGGTCCCATCTGCTCCGCCTGTCCCTTCCTCAACCATCCAACCTCAAATCGCAACCGTCCATGGGGTAACCCGGATCTAACCCTTCACCGGGCGGTTCCCCTTCCTCCGAGGGAGAAGGCACCGGGGGGGGGGCACCCAGCACACATACTTGGCCCCAGGATGCTGCTGAGGTGAAGGGTCTCCTTCAGGGAATCGGCGAAAGTGGTGGACCTGCAGCCGTCATCCGGTCGGATACGAAGTGGATTTTCCACTTTTCTACTGTTCCCTCCTACGTGTGTCTGCAGAGCTCCTGGTCTCCATCAGAGGCCGCTGCAGAGCGACGTCAAACCACTACCCACCCCAGGAGAGGAGAGCAGTCCTACGGATGCTCAATCCTCTCCTTTCCCTGCCTGCCCCCAGCGTCCCGAGTCCATTCCTGAACCCGGTTCACCAGTGTGGTTTGAGGTAAGGCACCAGAGCCTCAATCCTCTATGTCACCGGGCCGGAGAATTCTTATTAACTGGAGGCTAAAGTAATGAAGAAGAAGTGAAGACTTCAATGAAAGGGAGAGGGGGTTCAAAGAAATTAATTTGGGGCTACAAATAAAATGGGACGAGGGGGCATAGAACAAGGAAGGCACAGCAGACACCTTAGTTGGACTGAGTGCTAACCAACTGAGGAGTTTTCTCCTGCTTTTGCACCCTCCCAGCTTCTGCCAGTGACCACCTAGAGTGCAGGTCGCTGGACAGCACTGGGTTCCACAGCATCATGGCCATCACTAATCTGCCAGAGGTGGTGCAGCTGCGGGAGACCACCTCCCACTCCCATGAATGCCACTCCATTGAACTTTGGACTCCTCTAGTTCAGAGTAGGGGAGCACAGGGATCTCGAGTTTGAGTCATGTGGCAGTGCAGTGCACCACCAGCCTGTCTCATTTGTAGTGGTGGAAATGGTGGTTGGGGGGGGTCAGTTCCAGAAACGAAATTATAGTCTGACTCTCCAGGAGCAAAATGAGAAATAAAACTGTTACTATGTAAAATGTCCGCCCCGGCTCAAAACTGACCAAAGTGTAAAAATGCAACATAACATGAAGAAATGTGCTCCCAGACCCCTGTTAGGTACTGTATGTTCACGTCTCACCTGGTTAAACAATTGGGAAAAAAAGATGGCAGGTTCTCCTAGACCCCTGTTAGGTACTGTACTACATCAAAGGTGGCAGGTTCTCCCAGACCCCTGTTAGGTACTGTATGTTCATGTCTCACCTGATTTAACAATTGAAAAAAAAAAAGATGGCAGGTTCTCCTAGACCCCTGTTAGGTACTGTATGTTCACTACTTCATCAAAGGTGGCAGGTTCTCCTAGTAAATTGTTTTCATTACCAATGCTTGCTACCAGGGCAAGCATATAGTGACCTTTTGATCTGTAGGTATCCTGGCATGGAGGGGTCATTATATTAGGGGTGAGCTAATAGCTAGCTGTGGAGAGGGACTGTGGCAGAGTACATACAGTAGCTATGGTGGATCACTGCTTGCTTCTGAGGATTAGAGTGAACATATTTAAGTGGAGGTATGGGAATAAAAAAAAACTGGACAGGGGTGAATGAAGGGTGCAAGTAAAAGTCACAAGGGGTGATTTATTGTCATGGTAAAAGAAATGCTGTAGGTGGAATGGATTGATTGAGGGTTGTTGGTAGGTAATTGAGTTTACTAACATAGAAACATACTGTAGAAGCTGACGGCAGATAAGGACCACAAGGCCCATCCAGTCTGCCCATTTCTTTTTCTACCTTATAAATGTGCCATTGGCTTTTCCTGTCAGTGGCCTATCTATTCATACTCATCTGTATTGCTCCCTTATGCCTATCCCATGCCTGTTTGAAGCACTGCAGTGTATTCATATCCAGCCCTTCCTGAGGTAGGCTGTTCCATGCATCCACCACCCTTTCTGTGAAAAAGAACTTCCTCATATTACCCTTTAATCAGCCTCCCTCTAATCTCATGCTGTGTCCTCTTGTCCTGCTATTTTTCTTATATTGAAACATGTTAGACTCTTTCACCTTGTTAATGCCCTTAAGGTGTTTGAATGTTTCGATCATATCACCTCTCTTCCTTCTTTGCCCTAGGGTATACATATTGAGCTCAGTTAATCTGTCCTCATATGTTTTCTGATGCAGTCCCTGCATCATTTTGGTTGCCCTTCTCTGGACTGCCTCAATTTGGTTAATGTCCTTGTGAAGGTGTGGCCTCCAGTACTGCAGACAGTACTCCAGATGGGGCCTAACCAGTGTCTTGTAAAGAGGAATTATTACCTCCCTCTTCCAACTTGTGACACTCCTACTAATACACCTGAACATCCCCCCTAGCCTTACCTACTGCTTTAGTGGTCTGCTTGCATGATTTCAGGTCATCGGTGATGACAGCGCCTAAGTCTCTTTCTTCCCTTGTGATTGCCAGCAACTCCCCTCCCAGCCTACAGGTGGCTTCAGGGTTCCTCTTCCCTATGTGCATGATCTTGCACTTCTTTGCATTAATCCTCAATTGCCACTCTTCTGACCATTTTGTTAGTTTATTCAGATCTCTTCTCATTCTGCCCACCCCATCTGGATCATCTACTCTGTTGCAGATCTTGTTGTCATCTGCAGACAGACAAACCTTACCCTCCAGTCCATCTACAATGTCACTGATGAAGATATTGAAGAGGACTGGCCCCAGGACTGATTCCTGAGGTACCCCACTTGTGACTTGCATCTCTTCTGACTGTATACCGTTTACCACCACTCTCTGTTTTCTGCCCGTCAACCAGTTTGCCACCCACTTGACAAACTTCTGACCCACACTGAGCCTACCCAGCTTATTAATCAATCTTCTATGTGGAACAGTAGCGAAAGCTTTGCTGAAGTCAAGGTAGGCGACATCAACTGCTCCCCCCTTGGTCCACCACTCTGGTTACCCAGTCAAAGAAATCCATGAGATTAGTTTGACAGGACCTTCCTTTTGTAAACACATGCTGTCTTGGATCCTGTGCTCCTATGGATTCCAGGTGTTGTACTATCCTTTCCTTAAGGAGTGCCTCCATACTCTTGCCAACTACTGTGGTAAGACTGACTGGTCTGTAGTTCCCTGCCTCCTCCCTGCTACCACTCTTGTGGAGCGGGATCACATGAGCCCTTCTCCAGTCTTCTGGGACCTCTTCTGTGCTCAGAGACTCACTAAACAGTTTTGATAATGGCTCTGCTAGTTCCACCCTTAGCTCCTTTAGTACCCTGGGATGTATGCCATCAGGTCCCACTGCCTTGTCCACCCTGAGCTTATCAAGTTCTTGTAGGACCCTTTATTTTGTGAAGGGACTAGTGCTCACCTCCCTCCCCCCTGTGTCCATGGTGCTGAGCTGTGGTCCCTGCCCTACCTTCTCTTCAGTAAATACTGAGCAGAAGTATCTATTTAGGATAGATGCTTTTACATGGTCCTCCTCCTCACATGCCCCCTTATCCCCTTTGATCTTAGCAATACCCCCTCTGGACTTTCTCCCTTCACTAATGTATCTATAGAAAGTCTTGTCACCTTCTTTTACTATTTGTGCTAGTATTTCCTTAGGTTGGGCCTTTGCCTGCCTTACTGCCTTCCCTGCTTCCCTTAGAGAAGTTTGGTATGCCTCCCTATCTTCATTCCGCTACGTTCCCTCATATTTCCTGAAGGCCAACTTTTAGGCTCTGACCTTTTCTGCTACTGTTTCTGAGAACCAAAGTGGTTTCCTTCTTCTTTTGCACTTCCTTTTCTCTGTAACACAGTGGGATGTTGCTTCAAGTATTGCATCCTTAGTGCTTGCCCAATTTGCCTGTATCCCCTCACCTGTATTTCTTTTTGCCAGGGCTAGCTTAACTCTGTTGGCCATCTTATCAAAGTCAGCTCCTCTGAAGTCCCATATGTTTGCCTCGGAATGGGATGATTTAGTTGTAGTGGCCAAACTGAACCATACCACGTGATGGTCACTGGCCCCCAGGTGACCTTCTACCTGGAGATATGTGATCCTTTCCCTGTTAGTCAGTACTAGATCTAGGATATCCCTGTCTCTTGTGAGTTGTTGTACCAGTTGTTTGAGACCCCCCCCCCCCCGGGCAGGGAATCCACCATGTGTCTAGTTCTAGCAGATGTTCCTGCTGGTATTGACCAATCTGTATCTGAAATGTTGAAGTCTCCCAGCATCAGAACCTCCCCTCTAGTTGTCATATTTTGTGTATCTTCTAACAGCAATGTGTCTATGTCCTCCCCCTGGTCTGGGGGTCTTTAGACAACCCCAGTTCTTATGGCTGTCCCATTTCCTGTTTCCAGTGTGACCCACAGTTCTTCTGGCTCCTAATGTGTATTCTGAATTTCTGTAGCTTTGATATTTTCATTGACATACAGGGTCACTCCATCCCCCCTTTTTGCATCTTGGTCTCTTCTGAACAGTACCTAGCCAGGTCTGCTAAACCACGTCTCGCTAATTGCTACTATATCCAGTTTAGCCTCTGTCATTATTAACTGCAGGTCTGGGATCTTGTTTCCCAGACTGCGAGCATTTGTGTACATGATTTTCCATTGGCCAGATTTCTGTGTGTTAGTTGTTGAGTGAGGTCTGGCATTTCCCCTGTGCGTTGTATGGGGAGCTGGACCTTTTTTCTTACCTGGTGATGCAAATGAACTGCAAACATGCAGTAAGTACAGTAAGATGCCAGTACACTTTTCATTAGTATATCAGAAGTATATATGCTATATGAACTAAGTATATTACTTTTCTAAAAGTGTATTTGTGGTATATACATAAGTATACTACTTTTCATAGGGGCCCCCCATCTCCCTTTAAAAAAATCCTCAGCCGGTATTCAATTACTAGTGTAAATACTCAATAAGCATTCAACGGTGCAAGCTGAGTTTTTGTTGAGTGCTGGTTTAGTTCAAGTGCTCGCCACGTAGCATTCAACTAAATCTAGCATGTCAGTGCATTTTTACTTTATGTTCAACCTACTATGGGTGAAGCGTTGGTGAATGCTCAACCACACATTTCTTTATGGGTACATATAGCAATAAGACACTGCGAGGTGTGCACGAGACACTTATAGTGCATGTCCAAGGGCGTGGTGAGGCACAAGGCCACTGGCCAAGTGTCGTCAGCTCCTTGCTGTGCACTGTAACTGTCTAGCGCATACCCCCAGAGTGTCTTATTGCACTTATGAAATGGGCACCTATGGCGTTCTTGTGAGAAAATTAAAAAGTGTGTGCAGTGCTACTACAGTGTGCATCTAAAAATGACAAAGGTAATGCGGTCGTGAAGAAGTGTACATGAAAATTGTTAATTGTTTGCAGTGCTACCACTGTGTGCATCAAAAAATAAAAATAATGCAGTGGTAAAGGAGTGTAACAGAAAATCAATGCAGTGTACAGTGCAGATAATAACAGAAGTGGTATTCTACACTGTGTTAACTTTGAAATGGGACTCTAGATTGTAGAGTACACTCTACTTCCCTCTGGGATACCCTTGCTTCAGCCTGTCAGCTCTTCGAAGTCCCACCCTGGATTTTTTTTTACCCAATCATTGGTTTTACTTAATATCTATTGAAAAAAGCAGTAAACTGATGCAGGAAAAAAAAAAAACACATGTAATGGTCAGAATAATTTAACTGCTACAAGATTGGTCATTTCAGTGGTATTTGAATGGATATTGGGAGCAATTTTGACAATGAAAGATTAAAAGTGGAAAATGAATGGTTCAGAATAATAAAAAAATGGAAAATTAAAGGTTTAGAATAAACTGCTCAAAAAGATGGGTCATTTGAAGGGTATTTGAAGGGATATCGGGAGCAAAAAATGAAGGGTAAAAATAGAAAAGGGAAAATGAATGGCTGAATGGTACAAATACTGAGAAATGAAGGGACTTTGAGAATAAAACAACTGGAAATTCGCCCTTCTTTTTCTATGTGGGTTGTGGTCATTCCACTAGAGGCCTGGTCATTTCTGCAGCTTGTTTCCGGAATGGTTCCATTACAGAAATCTGTGCAGCTGCCACATAGAATACTGTCCACACCTTCATTAAGCATTATAGTTTGGACATTGTCTCAGGTAGACAAGCTGGATTTGGCCTAGCTGTGCTTCAAGGCCTGTTATCAGAAACCTATAGGTTCCAGCCACCCAGATTTTTAGCTTTTGGTACTGCTTGAGACTTGTTCCAAAGGTGTGGCCTGATGAAAAGATATCCTCAAAGAAGATAGAACAGTTACTGTACGTAAGAACGTACTACAACAGTGGCTCTTCAAGAGAATCTCTTTCATCAGGCCATGCCATCCCACCCTCCTTCCCCGTTAGGGGTTGTGACAAAGGATCTTTGTACTGCTGTCTCCATTGCTGTCTTTTCCAGCACACTGTCTCTGGTATGTCGAGTGCCGGGGTCTCTCCTGATTCCCTAAAGGAGGTTCTCCAAATGTGATCTCCACCAGGGAACTGAGGAGAGGAGGGGCCACCGACGTTTATGTAGATGCTGATGCATGACATCATTGTGTGCGACCCCTGGCTTACAAAAGTTTCCGTGTGGTCCTAACGCTGACATGGGTATAGTTCAAAAGGTGTGGCCTGATGAAAGATATTTTTTCAAAGATCTTCTGTTACGGCAAGTTCTTACATAACTGTTCTTTTAGTCCACAAGTTAAACAGCATGTGGCTTGCTTGCAGTATGTCTGCACGGGTCCATTTACTGATCTTGGGTTTCGATTTACCTTTGGCCAATAAAGCTGTTGCCATGGAGATTTAAGCTGAACTCCTCCACACGGTGATGCCAGAAAGTGTTTATGTCAATATCTCACTGCGTGCAACATTTTAAGAGGAGATTCCTGTGTTGTTCACAGAAAAGGCCCTTTAACCAGTACTGTGGCAGTTTATCTGATGAAATAAAAAGATGTCTATTTTTGTGCATTACTGCCAGAGATAACAAAATGAATTAGCTTTTTGTCTCTGTTGTTGATGTCTGTTAGGTAGGATGGCGAGTGTGATCAAACACATGGACTGAATTTATAAAGAACTATTAAGTGAACATTCTCTGACCCATAGATCCTACCAAGAGTGTATTGTACATGTAACCCCTGGGCAGCGCCACCCCCAGTGTTACACCCCTGCCTGCTACCCTGGACATAGGCTGAGGGGGTTGGGTTAGCTAACTTATAACATTTTTTAAAAACTTTTGCTCAGTGCCTCCATGCAGGGTGCTTTATGTGGGTGAGATGGTACTGGGTATAGCCCCCTGAGCTGCTACACCACCCACGGTGACCAGTTACCTTTCCCAGACATGCCCCAAGACACCATTCCCCATATTTTGAATTAAAGGCTCTCTCTAATAATATGCTCACACAAGATTTCAAACAACAAATAAGATATTTATTTCGGGGGTAATAAAGGAGCTAGGAAGGGGAAACAGGAGGAGTAGAGGTTATCTTACCGTATTTACACACGTACAGAGATCATTTGGATTTTGATGGTGAACCCTCCAGCTGGGTGGCTACAGATTAAAGGCAGTCATAAATCACATTTTACCATTTGTCTTAAGACATCCAGAGCCCTGGCTATCTAGCTGCTGATAAATCAGATATTAAACATAATTATTAATAATACCCACACTGGTACCAGTCCCAGATACAGCAGAAACCCCGCAGTCTCATACCGTACCGGTTAAACAGATACCACAGTCAAAGATGTTGCAGGCCTGATGGAGTTGCAGCTGGTCGAGTTGGACGCCTATTAATTTGAGGGTGGGGGCAACTTGGAAACAGATTTTTGTAAAGCAGCAAATTACTATTTACAACCACAGCAGGGATTGCCCTGCACTTTAGCAGACATGGCAGGGATTGCCTTGCACTTTGCAGACAAATCAGGGATTGTCTTGCACTCACAGACTTCTGAACATTCCAGAACAAACTATGTGGATCTTACATCCAGAACATTCAGCACAATACTTGAAAGTCCCATCCACAGCGATAAAGGCGATACTTTTGTCAAGCATCCTATATGCAATTCATATATGGTCACATCCAGTACTTTATATACCAAAAGGCACCCATCCAGAGTAAGTTGGCAACGACACTTTCATCAAGCATCCCATACTTTAGTCACAGGCAGTCACATCCAGTACATTCTATATACCAAGAACATTATTTACAAGCAGAGTCCTATCCAGCACATCTAGACATTGAACACTTATACCAAGCGCTCTTAGATGAAATTCTGTTCAGACACAGGTACATTCTCCTCAGGGTAACTTAGACATTAATATGCTCTAGGGCCTCCTGTCTCATGAAGTGGCAAACGTGTCTTGGCAGTCAACTCCACGACGGCAGGACTGTAACCCATAGCTACACATTTGTATGATTCGCTAAGCCCAGCATCTTGCTGCACCTGCAACTTAGCCATTTGGGCCACAGACAAGATGGAACATTTACTTGAACTAGACAGTCTCTTATGGGGTTAGTAGCCCAGACTGATAACTTCAATACTTCACACTTAACAGAACACATTTCTCAATGGGGCTTGGGGCCCCCAAGATTACTTGCTTAGCTTCTCCCTTGCACGGGGTACAAGGGTACTCACTCAGGTCCTCCATGGGTCTCATCCGCAATCAAAGGCATCCTGATGACTTCTTCAGCTCTCTCACCGCTGAGGTACTTGGTCAGCGCTCTCACCACTGCATGATGTCAACTGGTCTGGTCAGCGCTCTCACCGCTGCTGGACATCTGATTCTTTGGTCCACATCTTTCCCCGACGTGGGAGGGAAGGCTAGCCTCTGGAGGACAGTACTGGCAACCTCCAGACTAGCTGTTGCAGAAAGCACAATTACTGTAACTGGTTAACTGTTAACTGAAGAAAATAACAATTGCCCCCTGAAGACTGAAAGGACTTGAATTAAGTGGCCCAGGCCTGATGGCATGGCTGGAGCCTGAGCCCTTCCCCATGGGGGCTCACAGCAGGCTGGAGCCTGCTCTGCTGCTTGCTCTCTCTCTCAGATCTGCATCTCTGAATCTCTCTCTGAATCTCCAAACTGGCAACATTGTCTCTTTATAGAGCTCCTAGCTCAACTCCTGATTGGTAGCAGGGATGGGGTGACATGTCTCCAAGTTTCTGGGAGATCTGTCAATCAGAACACTCGAGGCACAATTGGGTTGTGGAATTTGTGCCTAAAATAATGTTCGTGTAAGTCCCCATAAGGCCTTGGGTGCTTACCCATAAGATGCAGTGAATGTCCCACAAGTCCTGCTTTCTATAGCCGCAATTCCAATTGGCTGTACTGCTGGCAATGGCTGCTTAACCCACTGTCCCTTATAGCAGATTAGATACAGTCCTGAATAATGTCCTGGTGCTGCCAGAAAGAAGTAATTATTTGCCTCACATGCCCCACAGTTCTCTAGCTTAAAGGCTGCACTTGCAGTCGCTGCACAGATAAAGAATGTGGCTCCTTTACTTTTTCTGTCGATACTGCACTTAAGCAAGCTCCCCTTGCAGCAGCTGACAGGCTAACACACAGAGTCCCAGATACTGGAATTGCTAGGGAAACAGTACTCATTTTAACTTTAAGCACTTTTCCCCACATGCACAGTATATTCCCAACAAGCAGCAACAGTTCCATTATTTAAAACATTTTTAAGTCTTTTCTTTTTTTGGCTGGACCTGAGAATAGCTACCCTGGAGGCAGCCAGACACACTGTTATGCATTATTCAGATGACCCGGGCCCTGCACAGGCATTCTCAAATGAGCCCCGGTCAGAACTTCTTTAATTCCCATCTGACTGATCCCCAACATGCTGTCCGTGGTCACCGGGTTCCAAATAGGTGGAAGGGATCATGGGACCCACGGCACAGTCCTCAAGATGACTGCAAAACAAGCGGCTCCACATCAAAGGCGCCTAACACGCCAGCGCGAATCCCGCTGCTCTGGAGGCAGCACTTTTGCAGCAGGAGCTCGCGGTCAGCGTTTTAAGCCCCGAGGGCCTATATTTTCATTCGGGCTTTAGGCTAGGGCACTCACGAGGGCAAAACAGCACCTGGGAAGCCAGAAAAATTAGGGGCCAAGTCAGGAAAAGCCCGAGAGACAGCGGGAGAAGTACAGAACCAATGGGCTAAGGTAAGCCTAAGCAGGCATTTCTTGGAACCCCATTTGCAAGGGGGTTACATACACACACTGTACAGCTTCTATCCCTGCCTACACCTAGAGATGTGTATGCATGTATCGCTTACCTTCTAATACATTAGTAGGAATATTGTCTTAACATTTAAAAAATCAGATCAATACAGAAAGATTTTTTTTTTCCTTTTTTTTAACTGACTGCGAAATGAAAGAACAAAGGGCTGGATGCAGGAATCCTAGTCATACCACCGTGCATAATGTGAGAACTAGTGCTGCCTGCCTACCATGGAATACAGGACCCCATGCCCTGACAGAAGCAGGCAGCACTAACCAAACTATGTACTGAGTGCTGGCCATGTGGGTCCACCCACTGATGACGTTGCTCAGTATGGTAGCACAGGATGCTGGGGCAGCTGGGGGACCGTGCATCAGTGCAGCAGAGCACCTACAATCAGGACATGGAGGGAGCTGGAACAGAAAACATTTTGACAGTCCTTATGCTATGGACCTGTACTGTGAGCAGGTGCTGTCTGTGCCCTGGGTTGTCTTGGTGTATTGTGGGGGGGGGGGCTCTGCAGTGCACCCAAAAGGTTAGGTCGGAAACTTTGTGGAGTTAACTACTATTCCCCAATTTCTATACTCGCCGTCTCTGCATGCTGTGCTCCATTGTGGATTGCTTAGCTTAAAATAATTCATATACTTTATTATATGTTGTCCATGTAATAAATAACAGAACTTTAAACTGTCACAGTCTGTAATCTGTGGTCACTTTCAAAGACAAAAATGAACTGCTTTCCTCCCGCAGTGCTTTTTTCCAGAAAAGGTGAGAAAAGGACCCGTGGCTTGGGGGGGGGGGTAAGATCTACAAAAACTATACATACATGTGTTCAGTGAGTAGGTATGCCTACATGCTTGGATCTTTGTTTGTTTTTACTATGTGCTGTACTTGACTCCCCTGTTCACCACGTTAGCCCAAGCTTCAGCCATACCTTCAGCTCAATTGCACACCCCTCCTGGACGTATCCCATCTTTTGGTCCTTCCTGGCTTATCCTCCAAGGTAGGGTCATGGGGGGGGGTCTCTGTGACAGAACTTGAGCTTTGTGTGGTGGTGAATGCCACTGTTGTTCATGGTCTGTAGAGCAGAAGTGGCTTTATGCCGCCGCTGGCAGGAGGTGGGGTTCTCATTTTCTCCCGTTCCTCATAGGATGTCAACAGTTGGCTCAGTGACGCACATGTGGATGCAGGTGCACGTCGGTGCATGTCAGAGCCCAACAGCATTTAGCCTCCCTGTGCTGCAGCTGCACCTCCATGTGTGTTCATCCAGGTCATGCTAGGGCAGCGGATTCTGGGAACCCTCTCTCCCTGGGAAGGAAAGCAACCTCTGGGGAGCCCAAGCCACCTCACCTAGCCAGCCTTCGAATGACTCAGGATCATTCCCGAGCCCAGGTCATGGGGTTGTGAGCAGTATCACTACCACTGTACCAGTGGGCCACTTGTCATACACTTGGATTCTGTTCCTCCTGCCAGTTTCTTTTTCTGCAGAAAAAGCACAGAAAACACATAATGTTTCAGTAATACAGATTACTGCAGAAGTCATAAAAAATTTGCTTTTAGGGTATTAAAACTGACAAAGTGTCAGGTAAATCAGATACAGCAAGGAAAAAGGACAAAACTGCAATAAAGCAAAGACATAAAAACAGAGCTGCTTCATCGTGTAGACTGCAGTTAAAACAAACATCTGTCAATGATGGATGTTTGCCATGGTGCATGTGTGTGTGCGTGTGTGTGTATGTGTGTGTGTGTGTGTGTGTGTGTGTGTGAGTGTGTACTGGGAGGGTGGCCCTGGCTGTCCTGTCCTGTACTGTCAACTGTGTGACCATACATGGATGTTCATGGACAGGGTCGAAAGTGGCACCAGTCCACTATCCGCATGCTGTTAGATGTATTTTGGGATAGTCAAAAATCTTTTCAAGTTGCAAGCAGGGTCTGTACTGAAAAAGGTAATATTTCAATAAGTAGATCAGCTGGGCCAGTAGAAATATCTGTGGGGCTAATGGATTTTGCAAGTCACTACCCGGCTGGCTAGTAGCTATAAAACTTAATCTGACCCCTACATGGATCAGCCTGAGATGGGATTTTTTAATTCTGTTTATTCCCCCCAGCCAGCTATTGGTAAGGACCCAGTCTAAAAGGGAATGATTGCAACATTTAATATTGAACCCAGTGGGTTTAGTTATTAATTGAGATAGGTGGGCTTCAGATACATAGGTGTGAGTGGTATCAGCTCCTGATTCCAACTAACTGATATTGAAATCCCCACATAACACCAAGTCGGAGGGGGGCTAGACCAAGAGGAAATAAGGGAGGGGAGAGAGACAGATGGGGATTGGGGGGGAGTTAGACACAGCCTATGTTAAGTTTCTTTCCTTGGCCCAGGGTGATCTGTACATAAAGAAATGTATGAGGAGAGACTGAGGTAACTGAACATGTACATCCTGGAGGACGGACGGGAGAGGGGGATATAATCTAAACCTTCAAGTACCTTAAGGGCATAAACAAGGTTGATAAAGAGAGCATCTTTAACTTAAGAAAGGAGAGTACAACAAGGGGACATAACCTTAAATTGGTGGGGGGTAGATTCAAGAAGGAAATGAGGCACTTTTTCACTGAAAGAGTGGTGAAGCAGTGGAATCAGTTACAGGAGGAGGTGATGGCAGCAAAGACGGTGACCAGTTTCAAGAGGGGGTGGGATAGGGTGATGAAGAGGATTAGGACTGAAGGAGGCTCTACTGGGAAGGGGTTAGGAGAGGGGAATGGGAAGATGAGAGATAACTCCGGGTGGAGTTGAAGAGGGGGAAGCTCCAAGGAAGTAACTGAGCTGCACACTCAAGCAGACTCAATAGACCATTATGGCCTTTTTTTTCTGCTGGCAATTTTGTATGTTCATATATAAATTTGGCCAATATAGCATTCACCTAGCGGCAGCATAAACATTTTAGTGCTGTGTCCATGATAGCATAATGATTACAGGAGCCCCAATATAAATGAAAAAGAGGTAACAGAAAAGAAGTAAACATGCAGTTAAAGTACACACATAAGCAAAACGAACAACCACAAAGAGTATATATAACATGTGATGCAACAAAAGTGACGTGCATCTGTCATGTCGTTATGAAATTGCCATTTTCACAATTTTCTTTTACTACAGTCTCACCCTAATTCCACAAACTTATGTTTAGTCATACCCAATGGGAGTTGGGGAAACATGACTGCCCCGATGGAGGTGGGGAACCTTGGTGAACACTGGCTGGCAGGTAGGCGTCATTGTATGTCAACGCTGTCTGGTAAGGGAGAATTAAGAAAATTAACAGGGGAAAAAAAAAAACCAAACTAACATGCAGCATCATTGTGTGTACCTGATGCACCCTGTCGACAACAGGTAACAACAAAACAGCAACTTGTCATACTGATTCCTGCATCACGACATGTGGTCACCAAGATAATGGCACAGAAATGGACAGCGCAACCAACAAGACAGGGATTTGGAGTACACTGTTCTCTGTATACACATGTATACTCTCTCTACGACCTGTCATGATCCCCATAAGGGGGCCCACTGTACCAGTTACAGCTGTCTCCCATCAAATGGTGTGGAGGGATGATGTATCTGGGGACCAGGTGGCAAAGAAATGCCAGCTAGGGGAGACTAAACAGAATAAAAAAAGAGAAATCCCATCCCCAGCTGATCCATGCATGGGGTTGAAATTAAAGAGCTTGTGTACTGCCTAAAACTGATATTAGATTTTGAAAGCAACCAGCCATTACCTTTTATATCTGAGGTAATTTTCCTTTTCCCTTTCTTTAATTAGAAGATTGTTTACCTGATGTTAGTAGGTGCGATGTGTGGAACAACTCTTAGCCTGGCAGCTGATATACCTAGCTCTACTACTCCCACTACATCATCAGCATTGTTACCTCACTGACTGTGACATCACTGTTGCTTAGGAACAGCCATTCAGTGACTGTCAGGTTATTCACTTATGATGTCACTTTCAGTGAGATCACCATGTTGATGATGCAGTGTGTGGGGGGGGGGTGATACAGATAGATAAGTCAGCTGACAGTCTAAGAGCTCATCCACACATCCAACACAATAGTATCTGATAGAAGACTTTCTAATGAGCAAAACAAAAAAGAAAAATGCTTCCGAAATGAAAAGTTACAACTGACTACTTCTTAAAATTTGTATTATTTTCCTGTCTGCCTGTTTTGGCTCCACTAGCTCTTTAAGAGGAATTTTTATAAAATATTTTTGCAACTCAACTGGAATACATGTACTGTCTGTCTGCTTTGTCTCCATTAGCTCTTTAAGTTTTGCAGCCACTAGCCAGCAGGGCTAGTGACTTGGAAAATCCATTAGCCCCAAATACATTTCTGCTGGCCCAGCTGATGTACTTACTGAAATATTACCTTTTCTAGTGAAAGCCCTCATGGCTACTTAAAATGATATGTAGCTATCCCAAAAGAAAATCTAACAGCATGATATGTTTCAAGATGAAAAAGTGCAATGAACAGTCCGCTTTAAACCTCCACTGGAAGAAAAAAAGACACTAACTTACCCCAGCACCACTCAGAGTTGGGACAGAGAGATATGAGATCATTGCAAACACAAGGCTGCCTGCTTGAAACTTAAACACACAGTTTCTGGTTTATACTGCAGCAGCTATAAAATAAAGGGATACTGCATGCCACTAGCTACAACTTGAAGTGAACGAACACTGTTACAAATATAAATATACAGCATGGATGTTACTGAGGCATGTAAAAACAGGAAGGTTGCAGGGATAGCCACCTTCACCAGGTGAGTAAATACCATTTGCCAACAGTTAGAGAGAGAGAGAGAGAGAGAGAGAGAGAGAGAGAGAGAGACACATACACACATTTCTATTAAGAGCTGGTGTCTGGAACTGCACAGGCTGTGGAATCTTGGAATACCTAAGCCAGTCTGATACGGAGACTCGGAGAGGTCAGCATACTGAGCAGCTACATCAGAAGAGACAGCAAACCCATGATTGGGTCGGCTTTTTCTTTTGAATATTATTTTTATTACTTTTTTTGTTTGATACACACGAGTAGGTTATCAACACGTCTTATGCACCAGTAAAGAATTCACAGTAACAGCTTACATCATAGTTAGATTTCCCCATATCTTAATATGTTATAACATTTCTCTTGTTAGTAATTGAGTAGGAGCCGGCCCAGTGGTGCTGAGGGTTGAAGCGCTGGACGCCACACCTTGCGCCACGCCGGCGACCTGGGTTCGGGAATGAGCCCAGGTCGTCGGGGGTCGGAAGGGATGGGGAAGGATTGAGCGTCCCATGGACTGCTCTCCTTCCCCGGGAAGGGGGGATTCCACTAGCAGATGTACTGGCAACCTCTAGCAGAGGCTGGAGGCACCACAGTGCACGGCCACAGAATGCAGGAGATTGAAGCTGCAGTGGATGTCTTTCACCAGCCGAGCGCAATGTCATTGCACATCTGACCTTCGGGGAGAAAACGAAGTAAAATATCCCCCTATCGGTGGGTGAGGCGATGGCAACCATCAGTAGTCCAAGGCCACCGTCCAATGTCGGTCGTACTTTGCACCTCCCCTGGGATCCCGGGCCCTCTGTGGGGTCTGGAGAGTCTGGAGGTCCTGAACCTGATGTGGCTAGCAGAGGACGGTTCAGACGGGCCGTGGAGCTGCAGAGCTGAGCATGGGAACCTGAGAGATGCCACGAAGGTAGGGTGCAAAAATAGTGTCCACAAAAAAAAAATAATTGAGTAGGCAGTGTTGCATTTCATAATTTTGGGACAAAAGTTAGGGTCTAATTCTGTTTGGCAGAGTATCCACCTGTGTCATCCTGTAGTAAACCCTCGGGACTGTTTTTTTAGCTGGGCAGTCAAGTTCTCCATATGATATATGTTAAACATTATGTTTCTCCAGTCTCTTACTGTCGGAATATTTGATGTCATCCATTTCCTGGTTATAGATTTCTTGGCAGCTAGTATATATATTGGGAGTAAAGTTTTTGCTCGGGGGGAAGAATGGTCAGGGTAGATAGCTAAGAGAACCACTTCTGCGGTTAGTTCAATTGCTTCCCAAGCAGGGCGTAAGTTAAGTCCTGCAGAGTATTAAAAAGGCATTGAAGCAAGGCATTGCCACATGACATGGGCAAAACTGCCTAAGCAACCACAATTTCTGCAATTGGAACTTTTTGTTTTGAAGTGGATGAAGTTTCCACCCACCAAGCTAAAACTCTGTCATAATTAGACTGGCTGATGATTGGTCTGCTACAGTCTTGCCCATGAAACACTGCTCTGCATTGGAGGTACAGTATCACGCCCCTCAAAAGCCACTATCATAGGAAGATGTTTGCTTGCTGCATGCAAGCACACATGGCAAACATAACAAAAGGGTAATATACTGTACATGCATGCTGAAAATAGTAAGTAGAGAAAGAATCAGCATTTTGGCTACCGTCCTCATCAGGAATTATCTATAAAGAGAACATCAAGCAAGGTCAGTGGAGAGAGAGAAAGAGAGAGAGAGAATGGTATAGCTAAACCAGTCTGATAATGAGAGAAAACTGGGGGCTGCAGTGATTACAACAGAGTGTTATTATACTGGGTGACTCAATAGTGAACGGTATCAGGTGGGGGCCGGGGGGGAGTAGCCAGGAAGAGTTCTATTTGGATGGAATGCATGCCAGGTATGACGGCAGGCAGAGTAGGACAGCATGTCATTAAATGTGTGAGAAGACAGGGGGTGAAGCCCCATATAGTGGTGCACTTAGCCACTAATGATCTGGAGGGCAGCAGACTGGAGGAAGTGCAGGACAGCTTCAGGGAGTTGGGCAGATTGTGCAGCATCGAGGGGCAAACAGTCACATTCTTTGGGATCCTACCAGTACCCAGGACAAGCACAGCCAAGAAACAGAGGATCATAGAATTTAATGCATGGCTGGCAGAGTAGTGTAGAACTATGGGGTTTGGATTAATAGGGGTTGAGGGGCAACATGGGATAACAAGAACCTCTATTCACCAGATAGGTTTCACCTGAGCGAGGAGGGTTCCTGTGTCCTGAAACAGAAACTGGGGGAGCTTATTACAGCCAAGCATAATTTAAAACTGAATGGGGCTAGCATCAGGCAGCTGCCAGAGCCAAAAGGGAGGACACCCCCAGCTAGCAAGGAGGGAAGGAGGCCAATCAAAAAGCAGAGGAGGTAGAGGGAAGGGGAGGGGAGTATTGGGGTAAACAGGGGATCCAGCTGGAGGGTGGTGTCACTAAATGCGAGGAGCTTGGGGAACAAAATACCTGAGCTCCAAACATTAATGGCAGAAGGGGAGGTGGACATAGCTGCTATCACTGAGACATGGGCCAACCAGCACCATGACTGGGACATCATGTTACCAGGATACAGACTGTATCGCAAGGATAGGAGAAGGAAGCATGGGTGCCAGGAACGGGGGCGGAAGGGGGCGGTAGCCACTCCACTTTACTTTGTATGGCAAAACTAGTATAGAAAAAGTGCCCTTTGTGCCCTCATAAGTGCCCTTTTGATTCTCAGCCCCCTCAGCTTTTAGCATCTTCCGGCACCCTTGAAGGGAAGGGTGGAGGGGTGGCTTTATTTGTGAGGAAAGGAATAGTGAGCAGTATGGAGGAGGGAGGTGAGGGGAGGCCAGAAGCCTTATAGGTTCAACTGCAAAACAATAGTGGTAAAAAGGTCAGACTGGGGGTTGCGTACAGACCACCTTCACAGTCAGAGGGCATTAATAGAGAACTGGCAGATCAGTTACAGAAACACTGTGGAAGGGTGTCACTGTGGTGGTCATGGATTTCAATCTACCAGGAGTGGACTGGAAAACCATGTCTAGCACAAGCGCTAGGGAGCAAGTCATTCTGGAAGCTTTCCAGGATGTATTCCTGTCACAGAAGGTGGAGGAACCGACGAGGGAGGGGAACATCTTGGATCGTGTGCCGACTGATGGAGACTACATGCAGGGCGTATGGACTGAGGACCCCCTAGCAGGTAGCAACCACCGAACAGTGTGGTTCTCCCTGGATATGGGTAGGGAGGGGACATCTACAAAAACCAAGACAGCGGACTTCAAAAGGGCTGGCTTCTACAGGATGACTGACATCCTCAGGGGGCATTAGGCTAGCATCACCCCTAACATGGGTACCACCCAGAAATGGGCCATCCTGAAGGAAGGCCTTTTAGCAGCCACAAATCCCTGCACAAAGAAATGCAGTAAGAAGGCAGGGACCAAGAAGCCGTGTTGGTGGTTAAAGGAGGTGCAGATAAAGGTGAGGGAGAAAAAGGCAGCCTTCAGAAGATGGAAAGGGTCCAAAAGAGTGGGGATAGGGAGGAGTACACAAGGAAAACCAGGGAGGTGAGCAGGGTGATGAGGGCTGCCAAGGCCTGAAAGGAGCTAAGGCTAGCAGAGGGGATTAAGGAGGGGGACAAGGTCTTCTTCAAGTACATAAGGGAGAAGAGGAACTGCAAGGAGCAAATCTCTGGGATAAAGAAGGATGGAGGTTGGTTAGAGAAAGGGGTTGAACAGGCAGAAGTGCTCAATGAGTTCTTCTGCTCAGTCTTTACCAGGGAGAAAGATGGGCCAATACTGCAGGGGCAGGGCAACACTTGCATGGAAGGAGATAGGATAATGGATGGGGAGATCCCTGTGAGTAGAGTGCTTGAGGGTCTTAAGTCACTGAACATGGACAAGGCTCCAGGGCCAGATGGGCCACACCCTAGAGTCCTGAGGGAGTTAGCTGAGATCCTGGTGGCACCACTGGCAGACTTGTTCAATACCTCCCTGCAGACAGGGTGCGTGCCGCAGAAATGGAGGATGGCACATGTGGCACCCCTGAACAAAAGCAGTCCCAAGGACGAGCCTGGTAACTATAGACCAGTCAATCTGACATCCCTTGTGGGTAAGCTCATGGAAATTATCCTAAAGGAAAGGTTAGTGATCTTTTTGGAGGTGAATGGTCGTATGGCCAACAAACAGCAAGGGTTCGTCTCTGGGAGATCATGTCAAACAAACCTGGTTCACTTTTTTGACTGGGTGACAACAGAACTAGACACCAGTTAAGCTGTAGATGTCCTGTATCTGAACTTCAGTGAGGCCTTTGACTAGTAAATTGAGGAACCTGGGAGCAGGGGAGAAACTGGTTAAGTGGGTTGGTAATTGATTGGGGGACAGACATCAGAGGGTGGTTGTGGGGGGATCTCAACTCATAGGGCAGTCACCAGTAGGGCCCCACAGGGTTCAGTGCTGGGGCTAGTGCTGTTTAACATCTTCATAGCTGATACAGCAGATGGAGTTGAGAGCAGAATCAGTCTATTTGCGGATGACACCAAGATAGGGGCAGTTGTGGATGGGGTAGAGGGAGGAAAAGGCCTCCAAGAAGATTTGGGAAGGCTTGAACAGTGGTCAGTTACTTGGCAGCTGGGTTCAATGCTCAGAAGTGCAAGGTCATGCACTTCGGAGCGAGGAATCCTGGGTACAATTACCATCTGGGAGGGGTTCAGCTGTCCATCTCTGAGGAGGAAAAGGATTTGGGGGTTATGATCACAAAGAATATGAACCACTCGTCTCAATGTAGGAAAGCAGTGGCAAAAGCCAATAGAATGCTAGGGTGCACTGCAGGAGAAATCACCTCTAGGATGGAGGAAGTAATTCTGACACTGTACAGGTCACTGGTGAGGCTGCACTTAGAGTACTGTGTACAGTTTTGGAACCCATGCTTAAAGAAGGACATCAGGTTATTGGAGGGGGTACAGCGGAGGTATGATGGGGAAGCCTTATGAGGATAGGTTGAGAGACCTCAACATATACTCATTGGAGGAGAGAACGAAAAGGGGTGATATGATCGAAACCTTCAAGTACTTAAAGGGCATCAACAGAATTAGTGCAGAGGGCATGTTTCGATTAAAGGGAGAAAGGATTACTAGGGGGCACAGCCTGAAGTTGATGGGGGGTAGAGTCAAGAGGGAGGCAAGGAAGCATTACTTCATGGAGAGGATGGTAGAGGAATAGAACACGCTTCCTGAAGAAGTGATATCTCTCAAAACAGTGGAGAGCTTTAAAAGGGGATGGGATAGGGTTAAAGGCAAGATATTAGTCAGTGGGAAGATATGGGGGGAAGAGGGGGGCAAGGGGTGGGGGGAGCAGCAGAAGTCTTAACTTCTGTGCTGCACAGTTGAGCAGATGTGATAGACCATTTGGCCTGTATCTGCTGGCAGTTTTGTGTGTTCGTATGTAGAGAGAAATTACAGATATTATAGGGGCATGGTATTGCTCCTATAGTAAGGTTATAGATGCACTTCTGTGTTACACCCCTAATTTTGCAGCTTAACCCTTAGAAGACTGTGGGCATATATATACGTCCAGAAACTCTATACGTTCACACATATTCAGTTCTCAAAGGGTTGTTAATAACAAGGCTGTTCTTGGATGAAATTGTCTGTAATTTGGCACGCAAATTTTGGGTTGCAGGATCTGTGGATCCTGAAAATTTTGTAATGGTCTGCCCAGGTTTAAACATTGGAAAATAGTGAAATTACAATGGGACCCTTTTTAAGGCATTTTTGCTCCTGTAGCTTAAAAACAGATGACAGCTGAATCCTGAAAATTTTAGGGTTGTTACTCACGCGGCCAAAGATGATTATTTATTTCAGTAGTTTTACTAGGAAAGATATAGTGAGCTTACAACACCTTGTTTCCAGATGCATGCTTGGGGGAAGGGGTATGGAAGATAGTACAAAAGGAGAAAAAGATAAGTTGTAAATAGCAGCATTACAAAAATAATAATAAATACAAGAACTACAGGAAATCAGAAGAGCATAATTGTAAACACTGTGAGGCAAAACAGCACAACAAGGTACATGAGGCAGATAATAATTACATTTGGGTGGGCCGTGGAAGGGTACCCCAACAGGCATAGTCGGGGGGGGGGCAGAAATATGGCTATGCCAATATGAGGTGGGGAAGGGGAGGAGGTCCAAATAAAGTAAGAGGTCATGGACAGTTGCAGGTTGGAGTAGAAAAGTCATGAAGCGGAGACTTGAGGCAGAGCTGATTAGACAGGGGAAGGGAATTGGTCTTTGATGGTTTTACTGGAAAATGTTTAGTTTCTAAATTAAGAAAAAAAATCCAATTTTTTCACATGCGTAGAAAGTTTTTTTTTCATAAGGTGTTTTTCACATCAACAGCACCTTCCATTATTGTGACTCAAAGGCAGTTCACCTGTACCATTTTCATGACTTTTAATGGTCAGGAGTGGTCATGTGCACACTCTCCGTAGATCTGCAAGCTTACCTCCGTGGTTCTCATAACAGTGAGCTTGAAAACAGGCTGTGTCTCCGGATCTGTAAGAGGGAGGACAATTTTCTGTTTGGAGAAATATTTGTTATCAATCTCTGCTTATAGCGAAGAGGCTCCAAAATAAAAATAAAAATTCTGCACAAAAGATTAACATTTTAATGTGTTTGGTAAACTGTCCATCTCATACCTGCTCTCAGAATATCACTTCTTTACCTTGATTGGATTTCAGAAAAAAATAAAAACAGGAGCAGGCATTGAACCATGAATTTCACATTCCTCGCAGATTTTTCATCTACAGTATGTGAATCCTGCAGGACAGTATAGATTTTAGGGGAGAGTTAACGTACCGTACATGAAAAATTGTTCCATACAGTGGTTTATTCTGGGATAACATAGTAGAAGGAGGATGGGATTACCTTTGTTCTGCTGCCTGCTAAAGCAGAAAAAGCTACCTAACCTGCCTTTTTTTCTGCTGGAAGCAGCTGCAGCAAAGCTCTCCACCCCTCACAGCACTGCCCCACTACACGAAACACAGCAAACAAAGCGACAACTTTAAATCACAACAAATGCCAGAAATAACTGCTGATCTAGAGGCATAGCAGGCACTTAATGGAGTGATTCATTGGGAAAAAAATGCATGTTTTAAAAAAATGCTTTCCAAAGTTTTGAGGCATGAGAATACAGAGCATGCTTAACACTAGCTCTTTGTTCCTCACACTGCACTGAATTCATCCTATGCAGGGCAGTACAGCTCACTGCAAAACTATGTGACATCTAATCCCATGAATCCTTGCAAAGTTTGCCGTAGAGCCACAATTTGCAGGCGAAGTTTGCATTTTTGCCATTTGCGAAGTTCTCTTTTAGGGTGAAGTAGAAAGTCACCTTAAAGGAGAGCTTTGCGAATTTGCTAACATTCATAAATTTCTCTATAAAGCGAAGTTTTCGGACTTCAACCACCACCACTCTCTGCAGACACACAATCTGGCTGCCTTCTTGGGCACACAGAAACCCCAGCAAAAAGAGAGAGAGAGAGAGCGATGGCACATGGCAGTAAAGAGTCAAATTTCACCACAAATTTCACGCAGATCGCACAAAGCGAATTCTAAGCAGCCAGCCAGAACTCCGCAAATTCCGTGAAGCACAAATTTTTGGCGCTTCGCGTGACATTTGCAGGCACATTTTTACTTTGCAACATCTCTAGAAATGACCCAAAAATAATTTATCTATAAGGACTTAAAAAAGAGATCTTATTTGAATGGGAGGTGGCTTGAGAGTCAGTCAAGGTACTGTGGCAGGAAAGGAAAGCATCAAAGCTGGCCTTTTGCAACAGGAGCAGTTGTTTAGGCAGCGGGGGGGGGGCACTGGGGGACTGCTGGGAGCAGCACAGAAGAGCTTGTGCTGAATCAGGCCAATTTAGGTTTGGGCCAGCCCAGCTCGAAATTGGTCCTTTGGTCCAAATTCTGTGGCTTGCACGGCTCTAATGAAATCTAAATACTCACTGGGGGGAAAAAAAAGAAAACTTTCACTGTTGAAAGAAGCTGCCCGGGCTCCGGAAGGCATATACAGTGCATCAATTTAGTTTGTGAGTATGTCAATGTCATATTAAAACAGGCCTAAAATAACCTGAAAAGTAATAGTGCCTCTAAGAAGCATTAACTCGCAACAAAGCTATAGTATTCAAGGCTTTATGTTCTGTGTACTTGGTATAGCCATTTCTGTCACAATGTTTCTTGACCTGAGGTTAAATCATTTGTTATGCAGTCATGAGGTTTTGCTTTTGTGTGAAACTGCAGACCCTTGTTTTGATCAGCTGTGTTAAGCACAGAAGATGCAGTTAACTAGAAGCTCCTGTTCAAGGTCACATAAGTGAGTTAGGATTGCTTTTCCTCTTCAGGAATGATGTGCCCTATGATTTCTTTATTATATAATGCAACACAACCGCATTCTAGAACCACCGTCAGTAATTTCCCTTTCCAAATTAAAAGAAATGGGAGGCAAGGCATATTTGAAATAAACGTTTGCTAATACCAGTTGTAACATGGCAGCAATCTGACAGCGTTAAAAAGGAACGTTGATAGGAGCAAACGCGTCAGGTGGTACAGTAGCAACACAGCATTATGAGACGATAATGCCGTGTTTCTTTTGACATACAGAAAGTAGCCACGAGAAGAATAGGAGCAGTGTGGTGAGTGCCAAAGGGGAAAAAATGTGAGTAAGACAGGCAGAAAAGAGCAAGATAGTACGAGATAGGAGCGGGGGGACAAGTGGCAAAGATGGACATGAGCAGGAGTAGAGAGACATAGGTTGTAAACTGAGAGATGGAGAAAATGCAAGCAGTGTTTAGCCTGTGTGGAGAAAGTGAAATGGACGAATGGATAGAGAAACAGTTTCCAGAGGGTGAAGAAGTGAGAGACTGTGCAGGGGTTGGTGCGAGGAGAGGATCTGAATCAGCAGGAGATGCAGATGGGAAGAAAAAAGTAGCAAAAGTGAAGCATCTGGAAGTAATAGTAGAGGAGAGGGAAGATGAGGAGGGAGTCAAAGAAAACGTAGAGATGTGTGCAGAAGAGAGATCAAATAATAAAAGACACATAGAGATATCAGCAGCACAGCTGGATGAGCTAGAGAGGAAAAAAGTAGAGGCAAACACAGCAAAGAACACTCCTGTAACGTATTCTCAGACTGGTTAAGATCAAAGAACATGTCGGTAGATATAGTGACAGTGACAGCTGTGAAACTGTGTGAAATCTTGAGACAGTTTTATGGATCAGTTAGAGCAGAGGGTGGCGAGCAATATAGTGTCAGCTCCTTTAGCAGGATAAGAGCAGGGCTGAATAGCTATATTAATAGTCTCGAGGTGAGACAAAATATGAATATTATAATAATAATAAAATTTATTTAGTTAAGCGCCTTTCAGATTTTCAAGGCGCTGTACATAAAGCATGAAAACATCAGCATAATCAATGCATACAATAAAGCAACACAGCAAATATTACAAGATTAAAATAACCAATTACAGTATGACAGGAAATGCCTTATCCCATAAAAAGGACTTTAGGGCCCTTTTAAAACTTTCCACCGTCATACTTTCTCGGAGCTGAAGGGGCAGAGAATTCTAGAGGGTAGGAGCCACGAAACCAAAGGCACGGGCTCCAGAGGACTTCAAATTTACCCTCAGAATCTCCAGCAACCCCTCGTCAGCCGAGCGGAGCTGTCTCAGAGTGATTATTATGAGTGATATAGACTTTTAAGCTGATAATAATTTATTTGTGGCAGTGATAAAACAATACAGAAGGCATGGGAAGGACACCGCTATGCACCACGGGGAACCATGACTGGGATGTCAACATACCAAGGTACATAGTCTACAGAAGGGACAGGGAGGGGAAAAGAGGGGGTGGAGTAGCTCTATACATAAGGGAAGGGATCAAAGCTACAGAACTAAAAAGTAAAGGGGAGGACAAGAGGCACTCTGGGTCACCTTGGAGACAGGGAATGGCATCACAATCTGCACAGGGGTTGTATACAGACCTCCATCTCAAGGGGAGGAAATTGACAAGAAAATGATAGAGGACATTCTCAAAATGGCTGAAAAAGGGGAGATACTGTTGATGGGGGACCTGAATATGCCAGATGTTAACTGGGTGACATGGACTGCAGCCACATCCAAGAGCAGGGTCATTCTCAATGCCCTACAGGGGACATGCCTTAGACAGCTAGTGTTGGAACCCACTCGGGAGGGAGCAATACTAGACCTGGTACTCCTAAATGGAGAGAGGATCACAAATTTAGAAGTCAGTAGACATCTGGGGACAAGCGACCACTGCACAGTGTGCTTCACCTTAAGCACAACCATGGAGACAAGCCATACAAAAACAAGCATACTGGACTTTAGAAGGGCTGACTTTGGCAAAATGAGTGAATACCTGAGGAATACACTAGCAAATGGCCAAAAAGGAGGGGTGGAAGAATAATGGAGAAGAATCAAAACTGCCATCATAGAGGCAACAAGCCTTTGTGTGAAACAAATAAAGAAAACAAAACGGAGTAAAAAACCACTATGGTTCTCAAAAGAGGTGGCAGGAAAGGTTAAGGAGAAAAAGGCTGCATTCAAAAAGTATAAGGCATCATGGAAGGAGCACAACAGGGAACTGCGTCAATTAAAGAAGAAAGAAATGGGGAAGGCAGTCAGAATAGCAAACGCCCAAACTGAGGAAGAAATAGCAAATTCAGTTAAGAAGGGGGATAAAACCTTTTATAGGTACATTAGGGAGCATAGAAAGGTTAAGGGAGGAATAGTGAAGATTAATAAGGGAGAGGGGAGATGGGCAGAGGTAGACAGTGAAAAGGCAGAGATACTGAATGAATACTTTTGCTCCGTATTCACAGAAGAAGATGAGAAGGAGTTACTTAAACCAGACAATACAAGCACTCTGGGTAGGGGGTTGACACCAGTCCATTTACAGGAGAAAGAGTCCTGAAAGAACTCCTAAAGACTCTCAAGGTGGACAAAGCAATGGGGCCTGATGGGATTCACCCCAGAATCCTAAAAGAACTAAGGGAGGACCTAGTGACACCACTGACCACACTTTTTAACAAATCATGGGAGGATGGGGTGGTACCTGAGGACTGGAGGAGGGCAGATGTGATTCCCCTTCACAAAAGTGGGAGCAAGGCAGAAGCAGGAAACAACAGACCTATAAGTTTGACCTCAGTGGTAGGGAAAATGATGGAATCACTTCTGAAAGAAAGAATTGTTGAGTACCTAGAGGCCAGCGGGACATAGGACCCAAAGCAGCATGGATTTACAGCAGGAAGGTCATGTCAGATGACTCTAATAGATTTCTTGACTGGTGACCAAGTAATAGACAAGGGAGGGCTGTGGATATGGCTTGCTTGGAGCTTTCAGCAAGGCATTTGACACAGTCCGCACAAGATTAATAATCAAGTTAGCCAGCCTGGGAGTGGGTCCCAGGGTGGTAGCCTGGGTAGCAAACTGGCTGCACAACAGGACACAGAAGGTAATAGTGATGGAACACATTCTGAAGAAAGGGGGTTACTAGTGGATCACTCAGGGATCAGTACAGGGTCCGTCCTCTTAATATCTTTATAGGTGATATTGCAGAGGGTCTGAGGAAAGGTATGCCTCTTTGCAGATGATACAAAGATCTGTAACAGAGTTGATACACAAGGAGGGTAGAAAGGATGAGAAGGACTTGGCAAGGTTGGAGGAATGGTCAGACATATGGCAACTTAGATTCAATGCAAGAAGTGCAAGTAATGCACCTGGGAAACAAAACCCAGGAGAAGAATACACAACAGCAGGGGAGGTACTAACAACAACAAAATGGAACAGGACTTGGGGTAGTGGCATCAGATGATCTGAAGGTTGGTAAGCAATGTGAGAAGTCAGTAAGGAGAGCTAGGGAGATACTGGGATGCATAGGAAGGGGCATCACAAGTAGAAAAAGGGAAATGGTTATCCCTCTGTACAGACAATTGGTGAGACCTCATCTGGAGAACTGTGTGCAGTTTTGGAGACCTCATCTATGCAAGGATATAGACAGGTGGATGCACTGCAGAGGAGGGCAACTAAAATGGTGCAGGGTCTACATCAGAAGTCATATGAAGAGAGACTGAGAGAGCTTAATATGTATACCCTTGATGAAAGGAAGGACGGGGGGACATGATAGAAATGTTCAAGTACCTCAAGGGAATCGACAAAGTCCAGGAGGGTAGTAGCATCTTTCAGAATAAGAGATGTGTAAGAACAAGGGGACACAATTTAAAGATAGAGGGAGGACGGCTCAGGGGTAATGTGAGGAATTTTTTTTTTCACAGAGAGAGTGGTGGATGCGTGGAACTGCCTTCCTGGGGAGGTTGTTGGGGCTAAAACAGTGGGGGAATTCAAACATGCATGGGACAGACACAAGGCAGTTGTAGTGGGGGGGTGGCAGGAAGTAGGCTGTTGGTTAACTAGAATCTGCAGCTTATCCAATAGGTAGGGAAATGGGCAGACTGGGTAGGCCAAGTACTCCTTATCTGCCGTCAAAGTCTATGTTTCTATGACTCCCTAAAGCAATCAAGCCAGTGCAACAAGGCTTACAGTAAGACAGACAGGATGCTAGGATGTATAGTAATGGGTACTGACAGCAGAGGGAAGGAGGCACAGTATAATCACCTCTTTGTAGATCACTGGTGAGGCCCCACCTGGAGTACTGTGCCCGGGTTTCTGGAGTCATCACCTAAGGAAAGATAAAGACAGATTGGAGACATTGCAACATAGGGTGACCAAAATGATTCAGCGCCAGCAGGGAAGATCTTACGATGATTAGCTCAAGATACTAAACATGTGCTCACTGAAGGCCGGACAAGAGAGGGAAGATGTGATAGAGACCTTCAAGTTCCTGACAGGAATGAACAAGGAACATTTTTTTTTTGTTTTAAATTTTTTTTCCCTCCAGTCACAGCCAGCGGGGCCTCTCTCAGGCATCCTGGCCTGATTCTGCCCGCCTGACATCCTCCCATCCTGAGCCTCTTCTCTCTCCCCCTCTACTGCAGCTTGTACCCCCAGCTTGACCCCTCCTGGGTGGGGCCACCACTCCTCTTGGTACTCTTAAGGTCTGGACTCACTGCAGATGAGGGTCTGGGGTGGAGGAACTGGAAGGCCGGGTGGGTGGGATCTGGCAGTGGACATGGGGGTCAGGTGCCATTGCCTACCCCATTGAGCTAGTTGTTTCTTCTGTTCTCCAGAGGGCTCCCTCTTCCCCACACTGAGCATGATGTGCAGTGACACCAAGGTGCACAGCAACCCTGCTGGCATCTGCCACGCTATCCACACCCTTTGTCTACGTCCTGCAGTGCCCCTGATCTCCATTGGGGACCACTGGGACACCGGCCGAACCTGAAGCACCCCCCCAGGAGAGGAGAGCAGTCCAATGGACGCTCAATCCTCTCTCTTCCCTGCTGACCCCTGGCGCCCAGGCTCGCTCCTGAACCCGGACTGCTGGTGCAGTGCGAGGTGTGGCACCCAGCACCTCAACCCACAGTGCCACGAGGCCAGATATGAACAAGGTAAATTGTGAGGAATTATTTAAAGTAAGTAGTGGATCAAAGACACAAAGGCTCGAGGAGAAACTGGCGGGGGCAGGCTCAGGAGTGAAGTGAGAAAGTTTTATTTTATAGAAAGGTGGTAGAGCTGTGGAAGGGTCTGCCAGCTGATGTGGTGGGCACAAAAACTATCAACAGTTTCAAACATGGCTGGGACAGAGTGAAGGACTTAGTGATTGCTCAGGGTGGTAGCAGTAGGGCAGGCAGCATGGGGGTGGCTAGTGTGGGTTAGAACCCTGTATGGACAATAGGTCCCGGGTTTGTTAGGGTTTTATGGGCAGACTGAATAGACCAGTGGTCTTTTTTGGCCGTCATTTTCTCTGTTTCTGTGTTTCTATATGTAACCCCCCTGCAAATGGGGGTTCCCAAAAGACTTCCAGGAGCTTGCTTGAATGCTGCAAGCCTGAATGGTGTTTGGCATTTAAGCCATTTATCAGTGAGTGTTTTTAGAACCTCTGGTACTGTCTCTTTAAGAGCTGTCTGCTTGCAGACATAATTAGTTTGTATGGGGGACTGTGTGTTTCTTTGATTGAGTACCACTCAAGCTGCTGCCAATTCACTTCATTTTGCAGTCACTAGGAGTGCAAAGGGAACTATCTGAAAGATGTAACTGTTTGCCAGAAATTATTTAGAGTAATAATGAAATTACAGTTTGTCTAACCTGCTTTCTTAGCAGTCAGAACTGTGTCTGCTAGTTCCCCATTCTAGTTTTGAACTGCTGAACTGGACCAATCAGTGTGAAGTAGCTAGCTCTAAATGGTGCCTTGGACTGAATCAGAACTTGGACTCATAATCTGAGCCAGCCACAAGAGGATTGTATGGGCAGTGACTCTGGGAGATGTAGTTTAGACTTCAGTGCCTTTTGGACCAACAGCAGCAGTCTATTGTGAGTGACAGCCAATCAGTCAAGAACTGGGAGGAACTCAAAGGAAGTGCCGGTTTTGTCGGTTGGAGTTTCAGTTGAGCTTTGGCAGTGAAGAAGGAAGGAGCCTGTGCTTTTCAGTGTGCAGTTTTAGTCAAAAACGTGTGTAAGGCCCAGAGTTCCGTCTGCAGCTTGTAACAGCTTGTTAGGACTGAATCTGCCCTGTAAAGAATCAAAGGATCTCTGAAGAGTAGAAACCAGGCTCACCCTGTAGAAGACTGGAGGAATTGCTGAAAATTGCACTGGGTCTGTGGAACTGAATCTGCTGTGTGTTCTCCCGGTATTGTGCAGTAATTGCATCGGGATACAGATGCAGCCTGCCTGGTATAGTGCTTTCTTTTATATGGATGTGTGAAGAGGTTTGTGTACCTCAAGTGAGCCCTGCTGACATTGAAGGACCCTATCTTATTTGGAGGTCGTGAGTACTAATTCAGGGTCGCCCTGTTGAATTGCCACATTAAATCCAAATGGAATTACTGTACTGCTGACTGTTTAATTCTCCTTTTCTCTGTGAAAGGGCCCCTACCAGCTGCCACGGTTTGGACTAGCCACTAGGGCTTGGGTACCCAGGACAGTAACTGATAGGGATAGCCTGTGCACAGAGCCTAAGGTAGATTATTAGAGTGATAAGCTAATTAACCTGATTTCCCTGTCCTTGTTATATCCCCTAAATAAATCAGAGCTGCTTGTTTCAGCAAAGTTATACTGCCTGAGGTATTTGTCTATATTAAAGTACTGTACTGTGATTGTTGACTGTATCTCATTTCACAGGAGGTCCCAGTGCCGGAACCAGACCTGGGGTAAGTGTATACTGTGAAGGTAATTCTGATATATTGTGGGGCCACTAGTGGGAAGAAAGGGGTTGCAGTGTCCCAGAGGGCTGTGACCAAGTTAGTTTAACTATTGCAAACCCTGACCTCTGGGTGGAGGCACCCGCCATTGGATCCAGGCCTCTCAACCTGTTAGTGGCAAATCAGGCAGGGGTAGTAGCCCCTGGGATAGCGCCATCTAGGGGTTACATATAATAGATTGAAGTTACACTGCAGTGGCTGGTTCTGATGAAGTAAACATAAATCCAGTCAAAATACTGTGGATGCTTCCACTGACAGTTTGCTACATTGAAAATACATACAGTAGCAAAGTGGATGACACTGGTAATTTATTTATTTATTTATTTTTTTTGTTGACCAAGTAAGTGCACTAGACACCCCCCCCATTGTGCACCCTGCATGGGGGGTGCAGTGGGTGCGGAGTGGCTACGTGCCGGAGATACACAGTGCATAGACACTCCACCCATTAGTGCATAGGAGCCCACATGTGTAAGTTAAGTAAATGAGGGATTCTCAGAACCGGCTGATTACGATCTGAATGGATTTGATAGGAATTTAGGAATTTCCAGTTCCGAATGTGATTTCCATTAGATTCCAAAAAGGACTGCAGAATCAAAATTGGATTTGGAATGCTAAACTCTTAACTCTTGAATCCTAAATCCTAATTTCCTCTGTGGAAACATACTATAGATTTGCGCTGTCTGCTCCTCGTCTTAATCACCACTGTACTCTCTACTCTGACCTCCACTGGTTGTCTCCTTCCTCCTGCTAGGCTTATACATAAGGTTGTCTGACTGACGACATTATTCGTTCTTCTATCCCCTCCACACTCGCTGCTATGCTCACTCCCACTGACTGCCGTTGTTCCCTCCGCTCCATGTGTTTAGCTCTGCTATCTGTCCCAAAATGCTCAACCAGAATGGGTGAACTTGCCTTCTCCTTCTATGCCCCCAAGTTTTGGAACTCTCTCTCCCACTTGATCTTAGGCACTCTAAATCACACCCAGCTTTCAAGAAAGGCCTCTCCGATTGCCTTGCCTCCCTTGACATTTGCAAATGTCTCTAGCTTCACAAATCATGCAAATCTACCACTGTCCTGCACTTAAATTTCCCTGTAGCCTCTGATTCCTCGCTTCCCCACTCTTCCTTAGCTACAGTTACGCAGTTTGTTCCCTGTGTCTGCCTGGGAATTGTCTCCTTGCTGACATACCAACATCACAGTCATGTTTTGTACATTACTAACCCTAAATTGCACCTTTTTGTCTGTTTTGTTCCTATTATAACGTGTGATATGTATCTCCTTTATGTACCATGTAACCTGCACCTCTATGTAACTGTTTGGAACTCCTGTTGTACAACACTGTATATGTATTTGTTTTTTACCTGTTCCTTGATTTGTACTCTCCTGGGTCATGCCTAAAAATAGGCAGTTCTGTCTCATGCACTTACCCGCTTACCAAAAGCAAATAAATAAGTGAATAAACCTTTTAATTTAGGAATAAGGATTTTCAGACTGTAATTCCAAAAATCTTAATTTTATTTATTTATTTATTATCTCGGAAAGTACCTGTGAGCCAAAAGCTCTTTTACAGAGGTTCCATGTCATAAAATTCCATAACTCGGGTCAGAATCTGACAAATCTGACTCTGTGACTCAGAATCAGAGGAACCCTAGTATAGATTCTTAACAGGACATATCAAATAAAGCACATCATTCCTCTAAGGTATCCAGTGAGCATAGCGACCAAATATGGGCGCCACATCAATACGGCGACTCATATTCTGCAGGGTAGCGACTGTAGTCGACAGCTAGGGTGCTGGATGGCAACAGGAAGCAAGGAATAGCGAGGGGAAGGGAAGGGACAAGGAATAGTTTTGGGTGGATGGGTGTACCTGCTGCCACCGAGCTAGCCGTGTGGTGTGGTGGTGTGGGTGGCTAGCTGTGGTCCGGCAGGTACAGGGTTCGAGACTGGCTGCATAAAACTTTTGCTGCTGTCTGCGGCTCCGGCACTTAATTATTTCTGTGATGCGGGATTTTGCCCCTTCCCTGACATGCACCCCCCCCGGAGTTGGTAATTTATTCAGAGGGTGTGGGGGGCAAAGCCCCCCTGCATAGACACTTTTTTCTATTCTGGATGTCGAGTCGCCTGAAAGTGTATATCACAGATTTGCTCTTCGACGATATACACTCACCATAATAGCAATCGCTATTCTGTAATTGCTGTTATGATATGAAACCCCAATCTAATACTTGACTCACACATTGTTTGGTTTGTTTGTGCCAATAAACAACCTTGAATATTTTTGGGGATGTGTCAGGAAAACATACATCAGGAACACTAGGCAATGTCTTCAGCCAGACATGGAAGCATTTCTACAAAATAATGTTTTGACAGTTTAATTAATGAATAAACTACTACTTTGCTAAGACATGATGCTTACAATACTTCTCACAGTGGCAGCCTTATAGAGTTATTAATTTCACTTGAAGCAGCAGTGCAATGAAAAATGTTTTTCCAAAAAAGCTTGTTTCAGATATAGTTAATCAAAATATTAGCATACCTGTCAAATGTACTTGTCTCGGTATCTCCTATGTTGCGCACCAGGAGTCTTCTTTTAATTTCTCGATCCTAACCCTTGCCAGATCTACAATAATATTTCTATGCAAAATGTGATGCCCATCTTTTTTCTTGAGAAAAAAATGAATTAAAACATTTATAAAATACTCGCATTTTTGTGGAATTAGAAAATTATACCACCAAAAAACTGGCAGATACTTGGAATCTTTTATAGTGAAAAAAAAAAGAAGAGTCAAATTTTATGCCCCATTTCATTGCACTGCTGCTTTACCACACTATGGAGTTGGTACATAGGAAGATGGTATCGTTACAACTATGGGTGCCAATTTAGGTCTTTCCCAAATGCATCGCATTTCACTCAGTTAGTGAAGACGAACTCCAGGAAATTACTAACAAAGTGCTTCATGGTAATCAGGAAAAGGGGTGCATACAACAACTATACTAATTTTAGTATCAGATCTTTTGTATCAAGGATGACAAACTGAAAGTAAAGAATCCACCGCCACCTTCTCTAGAATTAGGATGAAAAGTCATACTGATGAGGGGAAAAGAATTATAAATGTTAAAGGATTGCATTCAAATTATACAAAGTGCTTAGAAATTATTGGTTGTAGAGAAAAGTCTGTAATTGTGGACACAATACATGCCATCTAGTTTATATACAGGAGTGACCCATATATAAATACAGTACTTCCCAGAACAGTCTTGGGTTAGGGCAGACTAATTGAAAATATAGGAAATGGAGGGTAATGAGTTTAGTCACTTTATAACATCCAGTACTGCACTACACTCCTGGCTGCATAACGGATATTACCTACTCCACAGTGCCAGGCCTTGGCCATTTCAGCTGGCTCCCAATATGGCTCCAAAGACTGCTGACCTCGTCCAACCCCCTGACTTTTTTATACCCGCCATACTCCCATTGCCTCCACATTTATAACAACCAGAAAAGATCCCCTACTCAGCAGCAAAGGAATAATCTTTGTCGGAGATAGCTAAAAATATATCTACTCAGACTCATCCTTCTGCTTCTACTAATATCTGGCAATGGACACCCAACTCCTGGCACAGCTGGGGTCGCATTGTCAAGCAACAGTAATAAGGAAGGAACAGTTACACTCACCAACATAAATATCTGCAGTCTACTCAAAAAGATAGACTACCTGCAAGTCTGGGCATTACAACACAACCCTGACGTGCTTGCAGTCGTTGAGATGTGGCTCACTCCAAAAATACCGGATTCCACTGTCTCAATACCTGGTTACACACTATTCAGGAATGACAGGATCTCAAAAAGAGGAGGGGGCTTTGTGTTATACATTAAAGACTCAATAAAGTGGTTTGCTGTTCTTTTACCTCACCTTACCAGTACTGCATAAATTCTCCCCATAAAAATTCTGTTGGGGGCCCACAATAAAGCACTGTCTATACTTACTGTATACATCCCTCCTGAAGTGAAATTTCAAGGATACAAAGAACACATGGAGGTTATCAGATGTCAGTATCTCAACTTTGAATCCACCATTCTAGGAGACTTCAATATCAATTGGTTGACACCCCCAACTGGCACATATAAGGACACTGTAGCAGTGGTGCATCTTACACAACTCGTTGGCTCACCCACCAGAACAAATTACAAAACTGGATCTAGCACACTACTTGTCTGGATCCTCACAAACTGCCCAGATCGTATCTCCAATGTGACAGTCCACCCAGACTCACTGAGTGACCACTCAACCTGCAGCTGGACCAACAAATTCAATGCAACCCCCCCAAAATAATCTCTTATCGTAAACTAAAAAGAAGTCACCTGGGGTGCTTTAAGGAGCAGCTACGCAACACTGACTGGAGCCCCCTTGACACAGCGGTGGATATGGACACTGCACTCAAGTACTTCATCAAACAATTCAATGCTGCTTGTGACTGCCATGCCCCAGTGGAGAGGACAAAGATCCGTGGAAGATACAGCCCCTGGATCACACCAGACCTAATAGACCACATAAAAAACAGGGACAACAGGTCGTATAGGGCACAGATCTCTGGCAAGCAATCAGACTTCCAGGAATACAGAAGACTACGGAATGACTGCACCCAGACCATCCGCTCTGCCAAAAGTAAACATTTTAGAGAAGCATTACAAACATTATGAGGAAACAGCAAGTCTTTTTGGAATAACTTAAAAGATGTAACAGGGAAAGTCAAGAAAGAGGCTCCACAAATGCTCAACATCGATGGTGCCCCTACCCTTGACCCCCTGACTATTGCCAACGTGTTTAACAAAGCATTTATAGACCTTAACAGTGTACTTCCAACAAATTTTTTTGAAGAAACCAACCCAAGCTGAAGCCAAAGCCTAGGGCCCACTCAAATATCCCCCCCCTTCTATTTCAAAACTGTCAACTACAACCAAGTAAGAAAGCACATTCGTAAGGTACTTGGAAAACCCAGAAAAGCGGCGACACACTCGACCTCAAATTTATTTCCCTTGCGCTTGATGAAATCCTAGCTCCCATTACTAAGCTGCTGAACTTATCCCTGCAGCTGGCTCAATCCCCCCAAGCTTGGAAATCAGCCCTGGTAACTCCGGTGCACAAGAGCGGTTACCGGGCACTGCATGCCAATTGCAGACCTATTTCTATCCTTCCACCACTGTCAACAGTGCTGGAGTGCATAGTCTCAGACCAACTGGTCGAATACCTTAATAAATACAACATCCAGTGTCCAGAACAACATGGATTTCGGAAAGGGCACAGCACCTCCACAGCTCTTCTGGAGTTCACCAGCTGCATACACAGTTCACTGGACCAGGGTAACTTTGTTGGCGCAGCCTTTATTGATCTAACAAAGGCATTTAACACAGTCAGTCACTCCCTACTACTTCAACAACTCACCTCGATAGGCCTATTTAACCCCGCTACTAACTGGTTCAAAAGCTACCTAGCTGATCGTTACCAACAGGTAAAGATTGGAAACATCACATCTGGGCCCTTGCCAGTTCATTGTGGGGTCCCCCAGGGGTCAATCCTAGGACCCTTCCTTTTCAGCATCTTTCTAAATAGCCTACCTCGATCATGTGACCAACGGATACTTCCCTATACAGATGATGCTGTTATTTTTATTTCTCAACGTGACCCTCATATCCTAAATATCAGTTACAACATGCTTTTAAACAAACTGAAGATTGGTTCAGAGCCCACAAGATGGTTCTGAATTATAAAAAGACAAAAGTGATGCTTTTTATTGGTGATAGAAGCAAACACAAAGCAGCAACCCTTAACATCACTAACTGCACAGGGGTTTCTCTTGAACAAGTGGAGCAATTCAAATACCTGGGGGTTATGCTTGACTGCTCCCTGTCCTATGCAGAACACATTGAGAATGTGGCCAAAACAGTCAACATAAGAATTGGGCTCCTGCACAGGTACTAGAAATGCCTAACACCTGAAGCCCTCCAAACTGCAATCCATAGCACAGTTGTCTCCGTCATCGACTATGGATTGGTCATATACAGCTTAGCCACTCCCACCTCACTACGTAGGATAGCAGAAGCCCTAAACAAAGCCTGCAGACTACTCACCAATTCCCCCTAACGCACACGTGGCTACAACTTGAAAACAGGATACAATACCAAACCTGCCTCTTAGCTAAAAAATCACTTCTCAGACTTCCTCCTGGAGTCACAAACCTATTAAGCATATTCACAGGCCCACACCGCACCAAGAACTCTGACCATCAGGTTCTTACTGTCCCTCACTGCAGAACCTCCCAAGGGCAGAGGTCATATGCCTACCGGGCACCACTTTGGCTCAATAACCTCGGCACTGAACATAACACCATGCAGAGATCGGGGCTTTTCAAGACCAAGCTAAGACAACACCTACTGAAGAAAAGCTCCTGTGACTGTACTTTCTAATAACTCCACACACCCCTATTTCTGACCATGGTCTTATTCACCTTTCAGGCCATTTACCATCTCCTCACTACTCCTACTTTGCCTCCTACTCCGAATTGTCCCCGTTTTGCCCTGCAATACCCTGCACTCTCCTGTCCCATCTCCTCAAATAGTCATCATGCCCCCCCCCCCCAATTCAATGCCCCACTCTTATTTTGGGATAGCTGCTTACTGTCTTGTACCTGACAATGCCACCTAGGCTGCTACTGTTACCTGAATTATCCTAGTGTTAAAACCATCTCCGTTTCCTATTTACAATGTATTTTGTCTATGTTTACTCACCTAGCTAGATACTCCTAAACCCACAATGTACGTATACCCACCCTCTACAACATGGAACCTTTGTAAAAGAGCGGTCTCCCACTCAAAGGTATTGTAATCCAAGATTAAATAAAAAAAAAAAAAAAGTAACGTTTTAGCTTTAAAGATCAATGGCAAATGTAAAAATAATGTTCTTAAGTTTGATAGTTTTATTAGAGCCTGTATATTAAAATCTAAACGCTGATATAACCATGCTAATCTCTTGTAATTTTTTGTTAAATATCCATTTCATGTCTCTGCGTGTCTGCCTAAATTAACTGCGTTGTATGTCTCTCTTCAGTGAATCTGTTCCATTTCAGTCAGCTTATTGTGTCATTAAAGGAGCGATGTTTCCTGCTCGAGGCTGTCATGTAAAGGAAAACTGATCAGAGCGAGAGTCTGTTAAGGGTGTATGCTGCCTGTTTTTTTTTTTTTTTTTTGCTAATAACCCCATAATTTGATACTATACGTTGCTTTGTATTATATAATATAATTGAAAGGAAAAAATATAACAATGTTGATTGGTACAGTCTTGCAGATACTGACAATTTTCAGCCTTCTGCCTGTTTTGAAATGTTACTGTTTGTTTGTTGAATTTTGTTGACCCAGTAAGCCCACTGGGCCTGTAAGTCACTTTTTCAGGGGCAACCGGGAGGGGAAGGGGGGATACGGATGGTAAGCAACTGAAATTGAACCAGATTAAGCTGTTGGTGGTATTTTTAATGAATGAGGAAAATCTGGCCAGGACTCCAGGGAAATTCCCCTACTCAGTAGACAGGTGACGCTGTGTCTACAGGAAATTTTCTCAGTCTGATGGAGGAGGAGAACAGTGGAGGCAGACATGCTGTTGATAGCGAGCCTACACGTAGGAGTGGGGAGAATGGTGCAGCTGGGAGGCACCCTCAGGGTGGCCAGCATTTCGTACCTCATCCCCCGCTTCTATTTGCGGTGGATATGGATGGAGGATCCGTCGAAAATAGGGGACTTTTGGATTCCCCCATCGGTGTCTCACCGGAATCATCGAGGCATCCTGCTGCAGGTATTATGCCTGTAGTGGAGGATGAGGATTACGACGACATGGTTCGGCTCAAGCAGGAAATCCTATTACAAGCAGAAGCAGATTTACAAACTGCTAAAGTCCGTGCAGAGAAGAAGAGAAAGCGTGCGGTGCATAATTCACCATCGCCGGCATCAGATGTTTCGGCAAAAGTGTTTGTTGCCACACCACAGACTCATGATTTACCACAGCTGGAGGTGGAAATGAATTCACGTTTGCAGCAGGATCTTTCTTGGTCCCCTGAGAGAGCTCTGGAGCAAGCTGGCTGGTTACGAACAGAGACAGGTCAGTGGGTTGCGGATCCCAAAATTCTGTGTCCGGGTTCAGGAGACCATATGAGGCTAAGGGAGGGAGTTGACAGTAGCCTCCCTCACATGCAACAAGGCCAAACTTCTTCTTTACCTAATGAACTACCAGATAGACTGGCTTGTAGCCCTACTATGAGTCCCATACCGGCATTGATTACTACCGTAGCTGACGTACCGGTTGTTGCTATTGTTTCAGCTTCCACTCCTGACTCTATTTCTTTTTCTCCCCTACAGTTTACCTCACAGCAGGGTATCCCTGATGCTCCACAGTTGGACGATGGCTCCCCCCAGATAGGAGGGGAGTCAGTTACGATCCTGGATGTATCCTCCGACGATATTACAGTAAACCCGACTTTGACTGCACCTACTTACGCTAGCCTTTTTCACAAACCGGTTTCTCTAGCTAAACGTCGCAATGCTGTGCGTCTGCGGTTTTTAGGACTGGTTGACAATATGCCAGACCATTTCTAAGTGGAGAAAGTGTTATTAAAGCAGATGCTTAGTTTCTCTCACTCTGAGGTATATGCCTTAATTCATACACCAGGGGAATCCACTTATGACATTAGTTTTCGCTCTCCTGATATTCTTAATCGATTTTGGATGAAGTATGCTATTTTTAAAGCTAATCCAGATTGGGCTCACTTTCAAGCCATACCACTTACAAAACAAACTTTTAAAGTGATTACAGTCCTTTTTAGGAACGAAGGGGTGAATGTTGTGGATATCTCCTACTGGCTAGAGAAGCGTTGTCAGATTCAGGGAAACCCAGAACTGATTTTTGATTCAGAAGGTTTTTGGAATGGTGGATGGCGGTATAACGTTAATTTATGGCAGAATGATGACGGACTTCAACATCTTCCTAACTGTTTTTATTTGGGTTGGGATAAAGGTTTTATCTTATATTCCAGACAGCCTAGACATTGTTACAAATGTGGTTCTACTAGACATTTGAGTAGGACTTGTGACACACTGAAGTGTGCACAGTGTGGAGATTTGGGCCATGTTATGTCAGATTGCCATCACCCCCCTAAACGCAGTCTTTGTGAGGAAAATCATTCCTTTATAGACTGCCCTTGAGCAGCTCATAATACTAATGATAGAGACTTTACTATTCAAGATTATTATTGGAATGCGGCCTTAAAAGCAGTTCCAAATCAGCGTGGGCCCCTTCCCCCTCTGGTAAAATCCTTTCTGGAAAACCCATTGTTCCTGTTATAGAGAATTTACCGGCTGTAATTTCATCCTGTGCACCTCAGGAAAATCCGCTTCCAAGCTTACCTCCTGTTGAGGATACATTGGTTATTTCTGAGCTACATAAAGATGTAAGTGCCATTCCCCCCCCAATCCACCCGAAGGTGCTTTTACCATTGTCAACAATCGAAGGAGGAGTTTACGGAATAAATCTGTGGCTTCTACTCCCGAAGGCTTCCAAATTCCCTTGCATAATACTTTTTCCACGTTACAAGGTGAAGATCCTGACGTGGGAACTGAATCAGATTCGGTCTCGTTTCACTTCCCTCAAGCGGATGGAGGCTCCAATACTGAATGGTCCAGGGAAGATTTAACCAATCTTCCAAAACATAAATCCAGGATGGGCTCCCATAAATGGGTTCGAAAGAAACCTTGATGATGTTTGGATCCTTTTTTAGTTTTGGTGACTCTGACCTTCTCTGTCTTGATTGCTATGTACGAGCTGTTTGACATTAAGATGGCCTCCTTGAATACAAATAGTATTCAGTCTGAGAGGAAACAGCTTTTGATTTATGCTTTATTTGACCTTGTTTATTATGATGTAGTTTTTTTTTCAGGACACTAGGCTGCATACTAGGCAGGAGATGGATAGGGCTTCTCTGGGATGGAAATGGCGGTGGTCCACTGGTCTATTGGGGATGACCCCTGTAGTGGGGTTGGTATTTGTATTAACTCTCCCTCTGTAAGCTCTACATACTCTGTAGCTATCGTTCCGGGACGTGCTCTGCTTTTGGATGTTACCTTGTACAATTTACCTTGTCGGTTTATCAACGTATATGCTCCACAAACAAAAACAGCCAGAATAGAGCTCTTTCATCTTTTACAACCATATCTATTTACTGCTCGCTATGTCTTTTTGGGAGGTGATTTTAACTGTGGTTTGTATTGAAAAGACAGGGGCCCTCAGACCCATAAACTTTATTGTGATACCAATTGTTTAAATGCTTTACTATCCCAAACCAGGTTGATAGATGCTGGTAGTCATTTTGGATTGCCTGATAAAACCTACTTTCAGGGGCGTCTTGCTACTAGAATAGATTTTTGGTTTATTTCTCCTTCTTTGGAGATTAAGTGTGCTAAGACTCTCCCTGTAGCTCCATCTGATCATGCTATGATTGTGATTTCAATCTCTAATTATGTTGGAATGCAGCAGGGTCCTGGATATTGGAGGTAGAATTTGGAACTTTTGTCCCTTTCTGACTGTTTTGGATGGTTTTATTCACTTACTTAAAGCCTGAAAATTGGTTAAATTTTTATATGATACTTCACAAGAGTGGTGGGAGGAGACTAAGTTGGAGATTAGGCGGTACTTCCAGCATACTGGTAGACTGAACGGGAAATTCAAGAGGGACCAATATCAAATTTATAAAACACGTTTTCAGGATATGGTATTTCAGACCTCCCGGGGGGATGTAACACTTCTAGCAGATCTGGCAGAGACTAAACGAAAAATGAATGGCCTACAGTATAGCAGACTCAAATCCTTGGAACAAGAACGCAAGTTCGGAACCCAAGGCACACAAGATTTTATGTCTCCATTTCAATTTTGTGCCCAACAGCAATTTCAGAAACAGATGTCTTTAGTTCGGGATGCTAAGGGTCTTCTTTGTACTACTAAACTTGATATTTTAACTGCTATGGAAGCTCATGTGCAATCTCTCTTTAGCACTCAGGAGTCCCCTCCAGATGCACACACGGAGTGGTTGGATGGTAGTTTTATACCACAAGCATCGTTAACACATCAACAGGTACTGGTGTCCTCACTCACACAAACTGAGATTTTGGCCACCTTAGCCCTGGTCAAGGTTGGTTCTGCCCCTGGGACAGATGGAATTCCCTATGAACTTTATAAAGTGATTTTTCAATATTTGCTTCTTGAATTTTTAGAGTTGTTTCAAGACGTGCTTTCTTCTGGGATCTTGCCCGACTCAATGGGAGATGGGTTAGTGATCTTTATGTACAAATCGGGTGACAGGACGAATCTGTCAAATTAGCGTCCCATCACATTGCTTAATACAGACTTTAAATTATTTACTAAATTGCTAAATAATAGGCTTTTGCTTTGCACATCTTCTTTGATACATCCTTCTCAGAGTTGCACTATTCCCGAACGGAGTATTACAGATGGTTTAATTTTGTTAAGGGAAATTTTGTCTCGAGGGGAGGCAGGGGAATTGGCTGGGTTTATCCTTAGCTTAGACCCGGCTAAAGCCTTTGATAAAGTGAATCTTTTTTTTTTTTTTTTTTTTTTATTTTAGTCTTTGTTAACTGGGTAAGGCCCACTAGGCACAAGTGCCTGTTTTCAGGGGCGACCTGGGAGCACTGGGTGGTTAAGTGACTTGCTCAGAGTCACACAGTATGCAAGTGGAGGCTGTGAGAATCAAACTCAGGTCTGGTCTGCTGGATGTATCAAGCTTGTTCACACCTTATTCCTCTAACCTCCAGGCTATACTACCAGGCCATCATGCTTATCTTTGTGACTGCCGGGCCAAATATGGAATCCATTCCCAGCTAAATTTATATCTTGGATACAATCTTGCTACAGGAATGCCACGGCACAAGCTTTTTGTAATGGGTGGATAGGTACAAAATGTAGGGTTACTCGGGGTGTTCGACAGGGGTGCCCGTTAAGTCCTCTATTATATTTATTTACGTTGGACCCTTTGCTCCGACACATTGACAATAATACTGCTATCCAAAGGTTTTCTTTTTCTAGTACCACGGAAGAAATAAAATGTATTGCATATGCGGATGATATTTGTTTTATTGTGGGTGATTTACCATCTGCACTTTTAGTGGGACAGACACTCTTGGAATTTACAAATTCCACGGGAGCCAAAGTGAATTATGCAAAAAGTAGATGTCTCCTCTTTGGAACAATACCGTTTTCTGACTCTTCTTTACTCGGGATCCCAGTGGTAACAGGGACTTGCATGATTTTAGGTCTCACGTTTGGTTCAGGGGATTTGGCTTACTTAAATTGGACTTCCAAATTAGATATAGCAAAAAAAAGGTTTCACATTGGACTAGGTGGAGATTGTCCAAATTGAAACGTGTGTACATGGTTAAGACCTTTTTACTTCCTATTTTTTTGTACCTTGCTGCAATTTTTAGTTTGCCCCAACCCCCCAGCTTGAAACTAAATTGTATGGTTGCTTTTTTTTTTTCCTATATTTGGGGTAGCAGGTTGAATCCTATTAAGCGGTGCTTATTATTTCAGGATAAGAAATCAGGAGGGCTTAAAATGATTAACCCTATAGTTTTTTTTTTTTTTTTTACAATATTTGCTAATACTAATTTACGGCAGCTGTTATTGGATTCCGGAAAGGTTTGGATTCCTTGGGTTAGGGATTCCCTTGCTGGTATACTTCCCTTTTGGTGTCCACACTCCTGCATTCCTAAATAGCGATCCCTACATAGTATCCTTAAGACTTTACAGGTGTGTTTTGGGAAAATTAAACTTTGGAGTTTGGTACCAGAACATGTCTTTCAACAGGATAGAAAAGTGTTATATGTTCACCTTATGAATATTTTTTTTGAGATACGGCTTCCTTTGGTACCAGACCAACTTCTGACAAATTACTAATTGGAAAAATGTTAACATCCCCCCATATTCCTGTCCATATGTGGGATGTGATGTGGCTGTCCTTGCATGGGAACTTTAATGTAAAAGGTAATCTGAAACATAAAAGCGTGGAACACCATTTTTGTCCTAGGGATACTTGTATGACTGTTGTGGAAACAATGGATCATTTATTTTTGTTTTGCCCTTTTATTCAAAACTTCTGGAAACTTTTAAGGACGAAATGGCCTACATCTCCTTTCTACGATTTGACCTCAGAAATTTTAAACTTAGGAATTCTTCCCTTTATGTGTATCACCCCATGTTATGTTTTAATGTGTCTTATGTAATGTACTTTTGCTGTATACAATCCCATGTAATATTCCACGTAATCCCCGGGTCACCCCTGAAAAAGGGACCTTCGGGACCCAATGGGCTTACCCGGTTACCAAAATTTAATAAATAAATGTGGACTAAACATGACAGGGTGACACTGGTTCTTTTTGGTTTGCTTTAAATTCTATATCTGGCACGGGAGATGTAGGTTTATGCTTCAACAACTTTGGTACACTGAAGAACAGCTTTTTTCTATGATTTCAAATGCAGTTCAGTCTCACAGACTTTTAGAAAGTACGTCAGTACCCTCTGTAGTATTCCGGCCTTGGTGGCACAGTATTGACTGGTTATAATTCTCTATAAATATCTTTCAACTTATGTAACATAGACAGTGACAGTTTATAGTTTGCACTAATAGGGTCTGTTTTTCCTTTTTCTTATGATTTTTGCATGAAGTAATGCAATTTTGTTTGTATATACCTTTGAGTTATGAAATATTTATTATTACATTTTGGAACATTACTGGAAGAGAATTTTTTTGTGTTGACATTATGATGACATACTTATTTATGTGTATTGTTGTTTTTTTCATTATGATTTTGTGTGCTGTAACACTATTGAGTGTATGTTTTGCTTTCCAGTTTTAATAAAAATTCCCCTACTCTTTTCGATAAGTGCCATGGGATCTTTAACATCCACCTGAACTACCACCAATCCAGGCAGATGGGACCTCGGTTTAACATCTCATCCGAAAGACGTTACTGTGTATATTACTTGTTGGTGGTTTTTTTTTTAGTCATGTTACTTAGTTAGTCATGCCACCTAGAAATCAGGTTACTGTATATCTATACTTAGTTTTGGTCACTTACCCTTGCCTGCAAATTATTTCTTTGTTTAACCCCGCCCCCAAGTGCAACATGAAGGCTGAGCTGTGCTGCTAACTGGAAAATCAGCCACTGCTTGCAGGTCTCGAAACACGCCACTCTCAGCCTGACAGAGACTGTCTGCAGTCCTCTCATGCCCTGATACTCACATGTCACTGAATAAAGGCAGAGGAAGGTAGTGGGTTTTAGTCCCCCACCAGGTACTTGGGGTACATTATAGGGCAATACGAGGGTGGTGCTGCACTGTTGAGGTACTGTCCTTCAGACGAGATGTTAAACCAAGGTCCTTTATGCCTGCCTTTGGTCACTGTCCAGGTGTCCAGGTGGAAGTTAAAGATCCCATGGCACTCATCGAAAAAGAGATGGGGGTTTCCCCGGTGCCATGGCCAACATTGCCCCTGTCAGTAAAGGAGGTTCATGCAACCACCCCCAGGAACTTCCTGGAAATGAGCTATCACTGCTCAATGTGCCTTTCCTGGTCACGAAGTATAAAGAAATAATAACGAAAAATACAACGTAGTGCTGAAATGGGATCATACTGTCAGGAAGGGAAATTGGTCCTGCCAAAATAATTAATTTTTGAGGACTGAAGTTTTTCCAAGATAAGGTGAGTATAGCAGTTGAATTTTGCTATTTTTAGGAGATTGTTAGCCCTATTTCAGATGTTTTCAAATGGCGTCATGTTTGTAGCTCTTTAGGCCTGTTTACACTGATCATTCTACAGTGGTGTAAGTTGTGCACAATAGCTGATCCACTGCCAAAGGATAAGAGCAAACACGTTTGGCAGCTGATCCATTTCAGCTCCTGTACAACTCTGCTGCAGATGGGAGCCGAAATGGTGCAGGAGTTGTAAGTCCCTGTGTGAACTCTCCACACTGCCTGGAGTGATGCACTCGCTGTGTTGGATGACAGCAGAGGGATGTAAATAAAACACAAGGTGGAGAGGGACTTTCACAGCTTCTGCACTGCTCCACAGCACCTGTGTGTGGACCCACTGGAAATGGCTATAGCAGTGCACTTCGCACACAGGTGGTGTTAACAGTGTCAGTCAGCATATGTGTAGATACACCTTTTAAACACTTCAGGCCCGATTCATGATCACTAATTCTGGTACTAAGTGGTTGCAAAGACCATGTTAGGATTATTTATTTATTGAACATTTTGGAGACTACCCTTGAGCACAAGTGCTCTTTTACAAAGGTTCCACATCAATAACAGAGACTACAAAGCAACATAACAAATACAGTAAACGAACTCCAGTGGAACGAAGTCAAACAAGTACAAATAAAAAGACTGGAATCCATTGCATGCAATTTTACGATACAGCAGGTACACAGAATCAGTGTAGAACAAGCATAGTAATGGTACCTGACCTCAAAGCCAGAGTCTGATACAGTTCAGAGAGTATACCGGGAAGAACTTTAGTTAGGATGATTCGTAGTTGTGTAACCCCTAGATGGCGCTATCCCAGGGGCTACTACCCCTGCCTGATTTGCCACTAACAGGTTGAGGGGCCTGGATCCGATGGCGGGTGCCTCCACCCAGAGGTCAGGGTTTGCAATAGTTAAACTAACGTGGTTACAGCCCTCTGGGACACTGCAACCCCCCTTTCTTCCCACTAGTGGCCCACACAGTATATCAGAATTACCTTCACAGTATACACTTACCCCCAGGACTGGTTCAGGCTTTGGGACTCCCTGTAAAATAAGCAGATACAGTGCAACAATCACAGTACAATACTTTAACATAGACAAATACCTCAGGCAGTATAACTTTGCTGAAACAAGCAGCTCTGATTTATTTAGGGGGATATAACAAGGACAGAGGGAAATCAGGTTAATTAGCTTGTCACTTTACTCATCTACCTATGGCTCTATGCACAGGCCTATCCCTACCAGTTACTGTCCCTGGGTACCCAAGCCCTAGTGGCTAGTCCAAACTGTGGCAGCTGGTAGGGGCCCTTTCACACAGAGAAAAGAAAAATTAGTTAAACAGTCAGCAGTACAGTAATTCCATTTGGATTCAATGTGGCAATTCAACAGGGAGCGACTCTGAATTAGTACTCCACGACCTCCAAACAAGATAGGGTCCTTCAACGTCAGCAGGGCTACTCTTGAGCTCCACGAGACTCCTCACACATTTATATGGCAAACTGCAACAGGCAAAAGTCCTTTAATGGCAGCAGGATTCACTTGAGCTACACAAGCCTCCTCACACATTTATATGGTAAACAGTCACAGGCAAAAGTCCTTTAATGGCAGCAGGATTCACTTGAGCTACACAAGCCTCCTCACACATTTATATGGTAAACAGTCACAGGCAAAAGTCCTTTAATGGCAGCAGGATTCACTTGAGCTACACAAGCCTCCTCACACAATTATATGGTAAAAAGAAAGTACTATACCAGGCAGGCTGCTTCTCTATCCCGATCGCAATTACTGCACAATACCCGGGAGAACACACAGCAGATTCAGTTCCTGACAGACAAAGTGCAATTCAGCAATTTCTCCAGTCTTCTACAGGGTGAGCCTGGTTTCTACTCTTCAGATATCCTTTGATTCTCTTCACAGGATGGATTCAGTCCTAACAAGCAGTTACACAAGCTGCAGACCGGAACTCTGGGCCTTACACACGTTTCCCGACTAAAACTGCACACCGAAAAAAGCACAGGGCTCCTTCCCTCTTCACTGCCAGAGCTCAACTGAAACTCCAGCAGACAAAACCGGGCACTTCCTTTGAGTTCCTCCCAGTTCTTGGCTGGATTGGCTGTCACTCACAATAGACTGCCCCTGTTGGTCCAAAAAGGCGCTGAAGTCCAAACTACATCTCCCAGAGTCACTGCCCATACAATCCTCTTGTGGCTGGCTCAGATTATGAGTCCAAGTTCTGATTGTCCAAGGCACCATTTTAGAGCTACCTTAACCCACACTGATTGGTCCAGTTCAGCAGTTCAAAACTAGAATGGGGAACTAGGCAAACACAGTTCTGACCGCAAAAAGCAGGTTAGACAAACTGTATTTCATTACTCTAAATGATTTCTGACAAACAGTTACATCTTTCAGATAGGTTCCCTTTGCACTCCTAGTGACTGCAAAATGAAGTGAATTGGCAGCAGCTCGAGTGGTACTCAAGCAGAGAAGCACACAGTCCCCCATACAATTAATTATGTCTGCAAGCAGACAGCTCTTAAAGAGACAGTACCAGAGGCTCTAAAAACACTCACTGATAAATGGCTTAAGCATGAAACACCATTCAGGCTTGGAGCATTCAAGCAAGCTCCTGGAAGTCTTTTGGAACCCCATTTGCAGGGGGTTACACCCTTCCTGGTTGGGAAAGCTTGACGCCCGCGCTAAGCAAGTACCCCCATAAGTTTTAACTGCAACCATATACATTTGCATTAGGCTCACACATGTAATCATCAGTCAATATATCATTTTACCAAGAACACATTTCTGAAACATTGCAGTCGTCCTCTTTACACAGTATTACACACATATTGTACCATAACTCAAGTTATTACCTCTTGTACATGAAACCTGAAGAGAGGGGCCCTTCCCTATCAGTTACCTGGGGCTGGACGGGCAAAGGCACCATACTTAGAGGGGCAACACAAGTAACTTGGAGTTAGCACTGATGCTCAGTTTGGGCAATGAGCTTGGGGACACATACACTCCTTTATGGACAACATTGAGAGGCAAGTCCACAGGCCTCCCAAGGGAATCATAACTGAGGTGCACCACAGGCTTTACAGCTCGACCAGTCTTTCTAGGGGGAACTGTTACAGTCTTTGCACTCTGAGCCTCATTTTCAGCATTGTCCTCACTTGTCAGGGGAGTCTCCATGGGGGTAGAGAGGCTAGAACTTGGGGCACTTTCAGCTCCAGGAGTTACAGTTTCTGAGTCCACAACATTTGGCTCACATGGAGAGCTTTCGGACTCTGGCAGTGGACTGTCAGGGCACTCAAAATACTCTTCTTGTTCTGGTGTATCACCAGTCTGCCCCAATCCATCATTTTCCTCCCCTGAAAGCTCAAACAGTTCAACCATGCACAATGATTCCATTTCATCTGATCTGATACTTTGCACTTCACTTTCTGGGAGCATTGGCTCCAGGGACAAAGCTGGGGGCTTAGACAGTCCAGAAGGCCCAGCTTCATCTTCAGTACTGACTAGGGGATTGCCCCGAAACAATTGACTCAGTTCGTAAGAAGGATAGTATTCAAAGTCACTCTCACTTTCTTCTGATATGGACTGACAGTCATGCTCAACTGGGACTTGTGGAGGAACACTTTAACTCTGCTTCTGTAGGTGCAGACTTTCTTGATCTTTCTTAACAGCACCTCTAGTCACTGGTCCAAAGGGGCATCTTCTGGGGGCTCAGACTCAATCAAGATTTGTCCAATGGGCAGTAAATGATTTCTATGCATTGTTTTTACATCTTTGAATTATTCTCAGGCCTTACTTTGTACACTGGCAGATCATCTAGTTTGCCCACTACAATGTGAGGGAGATGGTGCCATCTGTCAGCAATCTTGTGTTTGCCATGCAGTCCCAGATTTCTTAGCGATACCGATCTCCTCCTGGAGTTCCTGTGCTTTCACCTTTTATCATACCTTTCTTTGTTGGCCAGATTTCTTTTGGCAGCCATGGTTTGAGCCAGTTAGTACGCATGAGTTAGCTGGGCCTTTAACTTTGCACATACTGTAAATAGTTGTCAGCTTGAACCCCATCAGGAGAGACCCCAAAACACACATCTACTGGTAGTCGAGCTTCTCTTCCAAACATCAGGCGGTAGGGGAGAACCCAGTGGCATCACTTTTTGGTGCAGTTATGAGCATGTACCAGGGTGCTAATTTGTTGGCTCCATCTAGGCTTGTCCTTTGGGTGCAGGGTGCCTAGCATATCTAGCAAAGTGGTTGAAACGTTCAGGCTGTGGGTCCCCTGGGGGTGGTAAGAGTGGTTCTGGACTTTCTCACTCCACACAGAAAGCATCTCTTTGATCAGACGACTCTCAAAGTCTCTCCCTTGATCAGAATGGATTCTTTGTGGAGCCCCAGTGAACAAAGTTTTCTACAAGTACTTTGGCCACAGTGGCTGCTTTCTGGTCTTTGGTGGGGAAAGCTTGGGCATATCTCGTGAAATGGTCAGTGACCACCAGCACATTACTGATATTTCTTTGATCTGACTCCAAACTCAGAAAATCAATACAGACCAGCTCCATGGGTGCACTGGTGGTGATATTAACAAGGGGCAGCCCTCTGGGGACAAGCTTTCCTCTGTAAGCAGCGACTACAAGTTCGAATGTGTTGCTCCACATCAGCCCCCATCTTAGGCCAATAGAATCTGGATCTCACCAAGTCAAGTGTTCTGTCTATACCAAGGTGCCCCATGTGGTTGTGCAAGGACCTCAGTACTGAGTCTCGAAAGGCAGTGGGCAGCACTAGTTGTTGTTTGTCTACTTGTTCCCTCTGTCTACTGTTTCTCTGTATAACAATTTATTGATCAGTTTCAACTTAGGACCTTCTTTGTATAACAGTGCAGTTCTCAAATCAGTGGGCGTAATTTGGACACATCTTTTCCTGCATAGAGGGCTTCTAAAGCTGATTTGATCATGGGATCGCAGGATTGAGCCCGCGATTACTCGTCATTGTCCAGCTGAGGCAGTGCACCAATGTCTATTGCAGAAAAGTGGCAATAAGCAGCAGTTATGCAATTCTCAGAGGGTCCCAAGCAATCCACCATGCAGTCCACTGCGCCTGTGGACATTTGTTCCTCCTGTCAAACTTCCGCAGAGTGCCGATGTCAGGTTCTGCCAATCTGACCCAATCATTCTGGGGAACAGGCCTCGGGAGAGAGCATCAGCATCTATGTGGTTCAGACCTGCTCGGTGATTCGAGAGCATAGTCGTATGTAGATAATGCAGAAAGCCACCTATGGCCAGTGGCATCCAACTTAGCTGAGGTCTGCACATAGGTCAAAGGATTATTGTCAGTTTTACTAGTATTTTAGCCCCATACAAGTACTCATGGAATTGGTCAACAATAGCCCACTTCAAAGCTAGGAACTCTAACTTATGTACAGGATAGTTCTTTTCGGATGGGGTCAGGCTTCTACTGGCAAAGGCCACTGGTCTCAGGCCATTCTCATGCTCTTGGTACAACACAGCTCCCAACCCTTGCAAGCTACACATCAGTGTGCAGGGCACGTTAAGGTTTTCTTGGATCGGCATAGGCCAGCACTGGAGCATGGGTAAGTTGATATATGATCTCATGAAAAGCAGTCTCACAATCAGAGTCCAGCGGGTCCCAAATACTTCACTCAGATGAAAATACACTCTTTCAGTCTTGAGGACGCTGACTTTTGGTATTTTTGTGGGTTGAGGATACCCTTGAGTAAGGTTAAGTAAAGGTGGATCACTCTTGAATAGTCCTTGATGAACGTGATAATAACCACAGAATCCCAGGAATCTTGCAGTTCTTTTAGATTTTGGGCTGTGGCCAGGTGGTCAAGGCCTCAACTTTACTTGGGTCGGTCTCTATTCCCTCGGTGGATACCATGTGTCCCACATACTTTACTGATGTTTGAAAGAATTGACACTTATCAATGGACAGTTTAAGGCCAAAGTCCTCCAGTCGGTCCAATACCTTAAATAATCTGCTCTCATGTTCCTCCAGTGAGCTGCCAAACACAATAACATCATCTAGGTATACCAGGCACTCTAGTAAGTTCATGTCCCCCACTGCACGCTCCATCAATCGAAAAGTGGCTGGGGCACCTGGAAATCCCTTGAGGCATCCTCATGAATTCATAGAAGCCAAGAGGACAGATAGCGCTGTCTTCACGGTCCTTCTGGGGCCATCGGGATCTGGTAGTACCCACCGCGGAGATCCAACATAGAGAACCACTTGCTCCCTTTAGGCAGTCCAAAGCATCCTGAATGCGGGGCATTGTGTACTGATCAGGGATAGTCCGCCGGTTTAAGGTGCGATAATCCACGCACATCCTTACTGTCCCCTTCTTTTTCCTCACTACCACAATGGGGGAAGCATAAGGGCTTCTGGATTCTTGTATTACACCAGCAGCTAACATCTCTTGCAGATGCCGTCTCACATAGAAATATAGAAACATAGACTTTGACAGCAGATAAGGACCGCTAGGCCCATCTAGTCTGCCCATTTCCCTACCTACAGGATAGGCCGCAGATCCTAGTTAACCAACAGCCTATATCTCCTGCCCCACAAGAATTGCCTTATGTCTGTCCCATGCATTCTTGAATTCTCCCACAGTTTTAGACCCTTCAACTTCCCAGGAAGGCTGTTCCATGCATCCACTACCCTCTCTGTGAAATAATACTTCCCTCACATTGCTCCTGAACCGCCTCTCCTTCTATCTTTAAATTGTGTCCCTTGTTCTTGCAAGTCTCTTTTCTGAAAGATGCTACCTCTTGGACTTTGTTGATTCCTTTGAGGTACTTGAAAGTTTCTATCATGTCCCCCTCTCCCTTCTTTCCTCAAGGGTATACATATTAAGCTCCTTTAGTCTCTCCTCATATGGCTTCTCTTGCAGACCCTGCACCATTTTAGTTGCCCTCCTCTGGACTGCCTCTATCCTGTCTATGTCCTTGCGGAGATGGGGTCTCCAGAACGGACACAGTATTCCAGATGGGGTCTCACCAACTGTCTGTACAGAGGGATAACAACTTCCTGTTTTCTGCTGCTGATGCCTCTCCCTATACATCCCAGTATACCCCGGCCCTCCCTACTGCCTTCTCACATTGCTTGCTAACCTTAAGGTCATCTGATATGATTACCCCAGGTCCCTTTCCTGTTTTGTTGTTGTTACTACCTCCCACCCATTGTGTATTCTTCCCTGGGTTCTTGTTTCCCAGGTGCATTATTTTGCACTTTTTGCATTGAATCCTAGCTGCCATCGTCTGACCATTCCTCCAACCTTGCCAAGTCCCTTTTCATCCTTTCCACGCCTCCTTGTGTATCAACCCTGTTGCAGATCTTTGTGTCATCTGCAAAAGGCATACTTTTCCTTCCAGTCCCTCTGCAATGTCACTGATGAAGACATTAAAAGGACTGGACCCAACACTGAACCCTCGCGGTACCCACTAGTAACCGCCCTTTCTTCAGAGTGGACTCCATTTTACAATTACCTTCTGTGTCCTGTTGTCCAGCCAATGTTTTACCTAGGCTACCACCCTGGGACCCACTCCCAGGCTGGTTAATTTGACTAATAATCTTTTGTTGGGACTGTGTCAAATGCCTTGCTAAAGTCTAGGTAGGCCATGTCCACAGCCCCTCCCTGGTCTACTACTTTGGTCACCCAGTCAAAGAAATCTATTAGATTAGTCCTGACATGTCCTTCCCACTGTGAACCCATGCTGCCTTGGATCCTGTGCTCCCTGACCTCTAGGTACTCAACTATTCTTTCCTTCAGAAGTGACTCCATCACTTTCCCTACCACAGAGGTCAGACTGACAGGTCTGTAGTTTCCTGCCTCTGTCTTGGTCCCACTTTGTGAGGGGAATCACATCCGCCTTCCTCCAGTCCTCGGGTACCACACCATCCTCCCATGATTTATTAAAAGAGTAGCCAGTGGTTTCACTAGTTCCTTCCTTAATTCTTTTTAGAATTCTGGGTGAATTCCATCAGGACCCATTGCTTTGTCCACCTTCAGTTTTAGGAGTTCTTGCAGAACCCTTTCTTCTGTGAAAGGACTGGGATCGACCCCCCTATCAAGAGTGCTTCAGTTAATTGGATTAGGCACTTCCCCCTCCTCTTTTGTGAATACTGAGCAGAAATATTCATTCAGTATTCCTGCTTTTTCACTGTCCCCCTCTGCCCACCCACTGTTCATTCTATTCAGCCTCACTATCCCTCCCTTTGTCTTTCTACGCTCGCTGATGTACCTATAAAAGGTTTTATCCCCCTTCTTAACTGAGTTGGCTATCTTTTCCTCAGTTTGGGCCTTTGCTATTCTGACTTCCCTCCCTGCTTCTTTCTGCCTTAACTGGTACAGCTCTCACATCATCTATGTCAGCAGGTGCCAGGCGTCGAGACCTCTCACGAAATGGTCTTTCGTCATGCAGCCGGATATTGTGCTCAGCTCCTTGCACGCATCCTACGTCCCATTCCTTTAAAGAAAACACCTGGTCTCTCTGGGCAAGCTTCTCACTGATCCTCACTTTCCATTCAGCTGGCAACGGGGAGTCGCCGAAATCAAACAAGTCAGGCGTTACTCTGTCATTCTTCCTCGAACTCTTGCTGCTGGGTAGCACTGCAGTGTCTGCACAATGCACATTAGCCAGGATGCAACCTCTATTTACTCGAATGTCTCTTTCAGACACATTATGAACTGTTACCATTACCCTTCTGGCATAAGCATGGGCTCTAGCGGGCAAAATACTAGGCTTGACCAGCAGTTCCTCTGGCAATTTTCCATCACCTGGTGCATCCAACATTAATATTTTATTCTTAACATCCTTTCTGATACGGACCTCTCCCTGTAAGGTACACTGGGCATTTGGCACCAGGATCAGAGACTCAGGATCCTTCTTCCATACAATTCGACGGTTCCTCTGGTTCTATTTTTTCAGCATCTCTCTGTGCCTCATAGGCCTTCTTAATTAAAGCGGAACTCTTAAAGCTCTACTAGTCTTTGACCCCTGTTTTTCATAACACTACTGTGCCAGCCTTCCGAACATATGAGCATTTGTTCCAGTCAACAAAGGGACACCATCATACAGTCCAGTGGGGGGACACACTAAGGCTAGGGTCTCTACTTGTTCGGCCACTCCAGCCACGGAGGTGGGGAAAGACAGCCAAATTCGGATATACCTGGAATAGGGGTAGGCCTTCTCACTTAACCCCCATACATGCAGTCCTTCTAATGGTTGTAAAGGTACATCTGACAAATGCTTCTGATACCAATCCTGGAACATAATTGTCACTTGGGAGCCACTGTCTAACACAGCTCTTGTAGACACTCCATTCACCTTTACAGTGGTCTCCATGGAGGGACCCACTATTCTGGACCAGTCTGAGAGGCAGTAGTGGGGGCCTGGGCAACTGACCTTGCCACAAAAGGACGTGAGTTAGCATTTTGGTGCCCTCACTGGGATCATTTCGTGCACCTCTTAACCACTGATTTGTTCTCAAGCTCTCCTTGTAGCCTATATGCAACTTTGTCAGTGTCTTTTGGGGACCGCATTCCTCTTCATGTGCCCATCCTTCCCACAATTATAGCAAAACATACTTTCTGGAGTTTGAGCTGGCCGAGCCACACTGGGAGCCAGGGCAGGGGTACTACTAACTGGAAACCTTGGTGCCATCTCTGTCTGCGGCGTGATAAGCATTTGGAGACACCTCATCAGTTTCTCCACTTCCATGGTCAAGGAATTGAGTTTGTAGCTGTTATCAGCAGGAGATACATGGGTGGATACCCCCACCCCCATAGCAGATGCAGTCGGATATAGGTCGGGGCCCGTACTTGCAGGCGTGGCCTTCATAAAGGGACTGTTTTTGAATTCCCGGATCTCTCTCAACAGTTCTTCCCATTGTGGCATATCTTTTCCTTGTCAGAGCACTCATTGACTGCCAACCTCTGCCCTGAACTTCACTTGATGGGTCACCCTCAGTCACTCGGGTCGTAGCCGCAGCTATTGGTGCAGGTCCCTCCCGAGGTCGCCTTTTCTCAACTCCTCGAATTTCTCTCATTAACTCATCATAGGAGGGTGGGGATTCCAGTCGATTTTCCAGGCGTAACTGAAGCAACAGCAGTTCTGAGAAGGGGGCAGACTTAAGGATCCTGTCCAGCCTGGTTCGGTCCAGTTCAATCGCTGGCAAACTACCCTTTCTGAGGCATTCTTGCAACAATTTTTCCAGCCGAGATACATACACAGACAACAACTCCCTTGGTACTGTTGTGCATTTCTTACTCTCCACCATAGGTTCTCATCAGAATCTGGGCTCCCATACACATTCTCCAAGGCCTCAAGATAGGCCTGTGCAGTCACTTCAGGGTTACTGGCCCGTTTAGCACGGATGGTAGCCAGGGCAGGACCTCGGAGGCTTTCACTAACCCTCTTTCGCTTTTCGGCTTCCGAGCATTGCCATTCTAGCACTTGGGGAGCAACATAGTCTATCCAGGTCTCCCAGTCATCCTCCCCTTGGGGGGTGGGGAGGGTGCCAGAGAAGATCCTCAACCTTCGGTAAGAGTCGTGACTAATGGCAGGTGCAGAAATAGGAGTCTGCATTGGTTCAGCCACCATTACGGGTACTGGAGCGGGAGAGGGTGTTGGGGGAGGAACACCCCCAGGTGGCAAGAATAGTTTCTTCAAGTCCTCCACAGTTTTCCCTTCCCCCAGCAACCATTTAGCAAATTTCTCCTCAAAAGTTTCAGACAGTGGTGGGGCTCATTCCCCTGGGTCTTACTGTCCTTAGTTATCACTCTCAGGCAGTGAGGGCTCCTCTGGGGTAATGGTCTGTGGCACTTTGGAGCTATCTATGGGATCCTTAAACTCTACTGGGCCAGGAAAGTGTGGGTGAGCAGATTAGCATGCCGACCCACCACCACAGGGTTTTGTAAACCTTCCACCTTGGAAAGTACTCCTGTACAGTGTCCATATTGATACCCAGGGGGATGACCAGTATAAGCATAGCATTTTGGGGGTCGATCTCCTCCCAGTACACCACTCCACCAGCCAGTGCACAGCCACTTCTGTCGGGGTACCCATTTTTCTTAACAGTGGTTCGTAAATATGGCCACTAGAGGACACAATCCCAGCGGTGAGCCTCCAAGATGTAACCCCTAGATGGCGCTATCCCAGGGGCTACTACCCCTGCCTGATTTGCCACTAACAGGTTGAGGGGCCTGGATCTGATGGCGGGTGCCTCCACCCAGAGGTCAGGGTTTGCAATAGTTAAACTAACTTGGTCACAGCCCTCTGGGACACTGCAACCCCCCTTTCTTCCCACTAGTGGCCCACACAGTATATCAGAATTACCTTCACAGTATACACTTACCCCCAGGACTGGTTCAGGCTTTGGGACTCCCTGTAAAATAAGCAGATACAGTGCAACAATCACAGTACAATACTTAACATAGACAAATACCTCCAGGCAGTATAACTTTGCTGAAACAAGCAGCTCTGATTTATTTAGGGGATATAACAAGGACAGAGGGAAATCAGGTTAATTAGCTTATCACTTTACTCATCTATTTATGGCTCTGTGCACAGGCCTATCCCTACCAGTTATTGTCCCTGGGTACCCAAGCCCTAGTGGCTAGTCCAAACTGTGGCAGCTGGTAGGGCCCTCACACAGAGAAAAGAAAAATTAGTTAAACAGTCAGCAGTACAGTAATTCCATTTGTTCAATGTGGCAATTCAACAGGGAGCGACTCTGAATTAGTACTCACGACCTCCAAACAAGATAGGGTCCTTCAACGTCAGCAGGGCTACTCTTGAGCTCCACGAGACTCCTCACACATTTATATGGCAAACTGCAACAGGCAAAAGTCCTTTAATGGCAGCAGGATTCACTTGAGCTACACAAGCCTCCTCACACATTTATATGGTAAACAGTAACAGGCAAAAGTCCTTTAATGGCAGCAGATTCACTTGAGCTACACAAGCCTCCTCACACATTTATATGGTAAACAGTCACAGGCAAAAGTCCTTTAATGGCAGCAGGATTCACTTGAGCTACACAAGCCTCCTCACACATTTATATGGTAAACAGTCACAGGCAAAAGTCCTTTAATGGCAGCAGGATTCACTTGAGCTACACAAGCCTCCTCACACATTTATATGGTAAAAAGAAAGTACTATACTAGGCAGGCTGCTTCTCTATCCCGATCGCAATTACTGCATAATACCCGGGAGAACACACAGCAGATTCAGTTCCTGACAGACCAAGTGCAATTCAGCAATTTCTCCAGTCTTCTACAGGGTGAGCCTGGTTTCTACTCTTCAGATATCCTTTGATTCTCTTCACAGGATGGATTCAGTCCTAACAAGCAGTTACACAAGCTGCAGACCGGAACTCTGGGCCTTACACACGTTCCCGACTAAAACTGCACGAAAAAGCACAGGGCTCCTCCCTCTTCACTGCCAGAGCTCAACTGAAACTCCAGCAGACAAAACCGGGCACTTCCTTTGAGTTCCTCCCAGTTCTTGGCTGGATTGGCTGTCACTCACAATAGACTGCCCTGTTGGTCCAAAAAGGTGCCGAAGTCCAAACTACATCTCCCAGAGTCACTGCCCATACAATCCTCTTGTGGCTGGCTCAGATTACGAGTCCAAGTTCTGATTTGTCCAAGGCACCATTTTAGAGCTACCTTAACCCACACTGATTGGTCCAGTTCAGCAGTTCAAAACTAGAATGGGGAACTAGGCAAACACAGTTCTGACTCAAAGAAAGCAGGTTAGACAAACTGTATTTTCATTATTACTCTAAATGATTTCTGGCAAACAGTTACATCTTTCAGATAGGTTCCCTTTGCACTCCTAGTGACTGCAAAAATGGAGTGAATTGGCAGCAGCTTGAGTGGTACTCAAGCAGAGAAGCACACAGTCCCCCCATACAAACTAATTATGTCTGCAAGCAGACAGCTCTTAAAGAGACAGTACCAGAGGCTCTAAAAACACTCACTGATAAATGGCTTAAACGCCAAACACCATTCAGGCTTGGAGCATTCAAGCAAGCTCCTGGAAGTCTTTTGGGAACCCCCATTTGCAGGGGGGTTACAGTTGCATTGAACTGTTAGGGTTGCCTGTAGTGCTCTCTTAAACTGGCCAAACTTAGGTAGATTAAGCAAGGTGTCAGGCAGCTCATTTAACCATCCAGTGGCCCTAACTGTGAATGAACACTTGCCCAGCTGAGTACAGCGGAAAGGCAGTTCAGGCTCATTCTGAGCCATGCTCCTGGTGTTGTAGAGATTGGCGACAGGGTGGAAGCAGTGAGTTAAAGCTGGGGGTTGGGCCCAGTAGCACCTTCTTGGCTACCAGACATGTTGGAACTGAATTCTGCTTGGTAAGGGTAACCAGTTTGTTTGGGTGTAGAGAGTGCAGCTGTGGGTGCACTTCTCAGATCCAAGCACAAAGCAACAAGCCCGTGACTAGAACCCAACTCGAGTAGAAACTGTGGCTTATAAATGATGGTTGTTTCTGATGCACTTTTTGTTTCCCGGCCATTGTTTCTGTATGAGAGCAGCTTCTAATTGAGGACAGTTTTAGAGCGATGAAGTATTGTATTTTGAAAATGGACAAAATGTTATACATCCACAAAATAAACATGGCTGCAGCCACTGCAGCGCACTGTCGGTGGTGGCCGAATCCAGGAGGCTGCCGCAGCATTCTTTGAGTGTCACAGGTGCAAAGTGGGAGTGGGTGCAGTTTCTGCCTTATACAAAATGGTGGACAAGATCTTGGGTGATGATGTTGTGGAGTCAGTTGAACTGATCGGGGAGCTCTGCCCCCCACTTTGCCATAGCAGATCAGGTAGCTTCAGGGGATACATCCCCCCAAGCCCCCTCTTGCCACCCAGTTCCTTACTTCTTACCACTACTTTGCTGCCACTTGTAGTGACCACCAAACAGTGTGGTTCACTCTCAAGTTGGGCAAGGAGTCTGGAGGCACAGTAACAAAGGTAGTGGATTTTAGGAAGGTGGACTTTGGGAGGATGAGAGAAATACTGCAAGGGAGACTCCAGGGTATTAGGCAGAGATGGATGCACAGCAAAAGTGGGAAATTATTAAAACTGGGCTAACAGAGGCTACAGAAGCTTGCACCAGGACTAGGAGCAAGAAGTGCAGAGCCAGGAAACCATGCTGGCTGAACAGACAAGTGTTGGAGGGGGTGAGGGTGAAGAGAGCTGTGTACCAGAAGTTCAGGAGAACGAGGAAGAAAGAGGACAGGGAGGCTTATGTGAGTTGCTCCAAGGAGGTGACCAAGTGAGTGAGTGAGAGTAGCCAAGGCCTCCAGGGAGCTAAGATTAGTGCAGGGCATCAAGGGAGGGGAGAAGGACTTTTTTAGATATGTCAGGGAAAAGAGGAAGTGCAGAGACCATATAGTGAAGATAGAGTGGGGAAAGGAATGGGTGGAAAAGGGAGAGGAACAGGTGGAAGTACAAAATTAATACTTTTGCTCTGTTTTTGAAAAGGAGAAGGATGGTCCACTACCACCATGGATTGGGAGGGTGGGGTGGAGGAGGAGATGACGGATGGAATGATCGAGGGGAGTAGAGTACTGGAGGGTCTGAGGGCATTAAGGGTGGACAAGGCACCAGGTCCTGATGACATCCACCCCAGGGTGCTGAGGGAGATGGTGGAGGTGTTGGCCAAGCTGTTGGCGGACCTGTTCAGTGCCTCTCTGGACATGGGATGGGTGCCTCAGGACTGGAGTGTGGCCCATGTGGTGCCCATACACAATAGTGGCCCTAGGGACGAGCCAGGAAATTATCGGCCTGTCAGTCTCACTTCCATAGTGGGTAAACTTATGGAGACAATACTGAAGGAGAGGCTGGTGTCATTCCTTGAGGATGATGACCTCCAGCCTGGGTGGCAGCACGGGTTCATCTTGGGGAGGTCTTGTCAGACCAATCTAATAGAATATTACCACTGGATACAGGTCATTCTGTAAGTGTCCTGTACTTGGATTTAAGCAAGGCCTTCGATTCAGTGCCTCATGGGAGGCTGGGGGGGAAGCTGACTGCTGTGGGGGGTGGGGACAAAGCTGACAAACTGGATAAGGAACTGGCTGCAGGGGAGGCTGCAATGGGTGGTAGTGGGGGGGGTAGCTCTCGACACCTAGACCGGTGATGAGCGGTGTGCCGCAGGGCTCTGTGCTGGGCCCGGGTGTTATTTGGGCTCATTTATCTCAGATATTGCACATGGAGTTGGGAGCAGGGTTAGTCTGTTCGCAGATGATACCAACATGGGGGCAGTGGTGGATGAAGAGGATGGATGGAAACAGCTACAAGGGGACCTACCCAAACTAGAGGTATGGTCAGAGAAGTGGCAGCTGGGATTCAATGCAAAAAAGTGCAAGGTTATGCACTTCAGAGCAAAGAACCCAAGGAGGGACTATTGTTTGGGATGGGTGAGGCTGGGGATCACTGAGGAAGAGAAGGATCTAGGAGTGTCGATAACAAGAAGCATGAATATCTCTGCCCAATGCAGGAAAGCAGCAGCTAAGACGAACAGGATGCTGGACTGTATTGTAAGGGGGTTTCTCATCCAGGCATAGGGAGGTGATCCTGCCCCTCTACAGATCTTTGTGTAACCCCCCCCACAAATGGTGTTTCCCAAAAAGTCTTTCTCGAGCTTGCCTAAATGCTCACTGCCAGGCCAGTGTCCTGTGTTTTAGCAGTTTAAATGTGATTGCCAGAGAGTACCTGTATAGCCTCTGTGTACTGTCTCTTTAAGAGCTGCCTGGATTGCAGTCATAAGTAATCTGAGAGGGAGCTCTGTTGGAAGATGTAACTGTTTGCTGAAAATCATTTAGAGTATTAATGATAATGTAGTTTGTCTAACATGCCTTCTTTGCAGCAAGGGCAGTTTTGTTTAGCTCCACTATCTTGGTCCTGGACTGCGAATTGGACCAATCAGTACTGGTGGGATCTAAAATGGAGCCAGACTACAGGAGCTGTCTGGAGTCAAAATCTGTAGGAATTGTAGTTTTGGGCTTTTTGTGCCTTTTTGCACCTGAAGGGGGAGCCTTTGTTGTGACTGACAGAAGGATCAGCCAACCGAACCTTTTGGATCTTGGGGAATTTTCCAGGATGCTGCAGCTAGTTTCAGTTTTGAGCTGAGAAATGAAGAAGTAACAGCTCAAGTGATTTTGAGCATCACTGTGTAGTTTTGCATGGGAGAACTGTGAAAGGGCTGAGTTTTGGACTGCCTGTCTGCCTGCTGTCCCTGAGAGGGAAAATAGAGTTTATTCGGACTGAATCCCGAGTTGTGAGAACTGTTTAGGTCACTGGACTGTGACCAGGCTTTAACCTGAAGAAGACCAAATATTTGCTGAATGCGATCGGCCTGTCAGGATTTCCAGCTGCTTTTGAATCCCCGGTTTGTGCAGAGACTTTGCGATCATGACCGGAGAGCGGTTTTGCCTGGTACAGTAGAATTTCCTTACATGTAAATGTGCTGTGTATTGAAAGTGGGTCGTGATTTGGTTCCCCACTGTGTGAACTGTGTTCTGCTTGCTGGAAGCTTTATCTAGCCTAATCGGACTGAATCCGCAATCATCTCCAGTCGGCCTGGGCCATGCCACGCTGGCCCTACCAGACTACCCCACTGCACAGAGAAAGCCACCGATGAGAGACCTGCCTGGGGATCAGCCCCCTGCTCCACGCTTGAACAGGAATGACGCCTCAGCGAATCGTGTGGGCCCTGCTTCTCCTGGTACTCCAGATTAACCACCTGCTGTTTCAATTTTCATCCAGCCTGTGTCCAGTCTTGGGTATCGTGAGTAATCATCAGGGTAGCTCCCTGCAACAACAGCCTAATCTAAAAGTGTGTCATCTGATTGTCTTGTTGTTTTCTCTTCACGAACTGAGCCTTCCGGCTCCAGATTACAAATAGTGTGTGTTGTGCATGTTGTTTCTTCCATCACAGGGCCCAAACCAGCTGCAATGTTCCTGGCTAGCCCACCATCCTCCATCTGGGTACCTAGAGTGTGTGACTGTTTATGGACCCTGAAGTGCATACATGACTGTTTGATTGATAGACCCTTTAAGTCAATTAACCTGATTATGCCCCTCCCTTGTTCAAGCCCCTTAAATAAATCAGATCTAACTATTTTTTGCATTTACCCTGGCTGTGGTTCCAGTTTGTGTAAGAGTACTGTACTGCTGTTATTTGCTGTGTATAACTTTGTTTTACAGGGGGTCCCCAGGGCCAGGCCAGAGGAAAGCCCTGGTGGTAAGTGCAAACAGTGTGGGTACTTGTGTGGTGTATCAGGGGTACTGTGAAAGTGATTATTGTGTATTGTTCCAGCCACTAGTAAGGAAAGAGGGGGGTTACAGTGTCCCGAAGGGTTGTGGCCAGGTTAGCTTGACCACCACCAACCCTGACCTCCGGGTGGAGGCACCCGTTTCAGAACTCAGGCCCCTTAACCTGCTACTAGCCAAGCAGGCAGGGGTAGTAGACCTTGGGATAGTGCCACCTAGGGGTTACATTTGGTCAGGCCACACTTGGAGTTCTGTGTGCAGGACTGGTGGCCGTATCTAAAGAGGGATTTTAATTTTCTGGAAGGTGTGCAACAGAGGGCAACAAAACTGTTACAGGGGATGGAGGGCAAGGCCTACGAGGACAGGCTGAATGAGCAGAATATGTACACGCTGGAAGAGAGGCGGGATGGGGGGATATGATCAAAACGGTCAAGTATTTGAGGGGGATAAACAAAGCTAGCACTGAAGGGGTGTTTAAACTGAGAAAGTTTAGGGACATGAGGGGGCACGGACTAAGATTGGAGGGCGGAAGATTTAGGAGGAAGATAAGGAGACACTGCTTCACAGAGAGGGTGGTGTCTAAATGGAATGCTCTACCATGGGGTGGTATCATGTAAGACAGTAGGAAGTTTTAAGAGGGCATGGGACAGAGCATGAGGGAGGGTCTGGGTGAAGGGAGCTGAGGCCATCATGGGAATGACAGATGAGGAGGGGGTTGTGGCAGCTGTAATCTAGGGGGCTAGCTGCACACTCGGGCAGACATTGATAGACTGGGTGGTCTGTTTCTGCTGGCAGATTTGTATGTTCGTATGTACTACTACTACTACTACTCCTAATGGTTTTGAATTTATCAGATGAGACTTGGGTATGATGCCAAAATCTCAGCTTTGATTCTGGTCAAAATTGCACTCGAGCACATCAAAATCCCTTCCGATGATGTTGAAATCTTGTCTGCCATTTTGTATCCAACAAAGACTGTGCCCGAGCCACCTAAATGCAATGTTGAGTGGTCGGGTGGCATAGCAGAACACTGAAGCCATTGTCCGCAGAGTGCAGGAGGGACATGCCCTCTTCTTCCATTTTCTCCTGTACCTCAACCCCTGACCTGTCTTCAGAGCACACACACTGTGACATCATGGAAAGTCTGCAGCAGCAGAGTGCTATCGCCCAAGCTGCAAAGCTCAGTTTCATCATGCCACCAGCAGGAGCTGCCCCAGAGTAGTGCTCTGCAGCCCAACACCTGGAGGGCCAGCAACCTCATGGACACTGTGTCACCCTCTCTGCTGTCCTCCACACCTGTTTTACTTATCTCGGGCTCGAGGCGTGAACCCAGGTCACTAGCTCGCCAAGCAGACTCCTCACTTCTGAGCGCAAAGATCTCTGCAGACCCAGGGCAGCACGGATCTCAGAAGTTTGTCTGATAATCCAGATCGCTGTCTTGTCTGTGTGTGTGTGTGTGTGTGTGTGTGTGTGGTGTGTGTGTGTGGGGTGGGGGGTGGGGGTGGGGGGCAGGCAGAACTGAATCTTTATTGATCTGCTTGTCCCTGATTGATAGTCGTGATAGCCCATGTGATTTGCTAATGCTTGATCAACAAGTTGTGTTAAGTTGCAAGTATCATGAGTGTCAGAAGAACACTGGAAAAAAGTGTGGCGGGGAGTATGAAAGGTCACTTACAGCTTTAGGTGTGGGTGCACTGAACTTTATTGACATCTCTGGGTAAACATAAGAAAAGGCAGTATTTAGACACATTTAAAATTATACAGTGTATTCCATGTATTTTCCGTCTTTCTCTTCCCTGTATTCTTTATGACTAGGGACATTTGACTCAACACAGTCACTTTTGCCCCTTTTTCTGCATCTGTATCTACATGTGACATCATAATCTTTTGTTTATGACATCAGAGTATGTTGTTGTGGAATTGATTATGACATCACAAGCAGTGGATTATGATGACATATGTGGAATGGTAACAGCATTTGATGTAATCCGAGGGACACAGGTCTGGTTTGCAGGTGAATTTCCTTATTAGTAAAGAATGAACTGATGCTAAGATGAGTGCAGCTGATCTATGCAATATAATATGAATTATGTTTAAATATAAAATGTTTTCTCAGAGCTGTCAGGAGCTTTTTAAAGAGGGATGTACATACTTACAAGCCCCTAAGTGTAGCCCATCTGCCCGTTTGGTGGGCTACTAAGAATCCCCGCAGCATTAGAAATCCAGCAGAGAAAGGGTTACAGATAGCCACTGCTTAGTGAATTAGTAGAGGCAGTCTAGAAGATTTATATTCAGTCTGTGTGAGAGAGACTCGAAAGGCTTGTTTGCATTGCTATATTTCCACTGCGGCAACCCGCGAGCTCAGGTTCCTGCGGTGGAAATGTGGCAATGCGGACACTTACCAAATCAGAGTAAGTCGATTACTTCTCCTGTTCCTGAGCTGCAGCAGAGTTGGGGATGCATTCCAGGAGAGCGGTAGAAATTGCTGTGTGGACGGGTTGCACCGCTCACTCCGATGCAGGCTGGACCCTTCCAGCGTCTTTCTACATCAATGTTGGTGTGCAAATATGCTTCTTCTTGTGCTTGGAGCCAAACCACATACTACTGACCAGAAAACACTGAAAAAAGGCTTAATTTACCAGGATTTACCATACCATAACTGCAATAGCAAACTGGATCCAACGGCCCCCTTCGTAAAGCAGCAGAGCAGGAAATGGCACCCTTGCAGGGGGGTCTGTTCTTTTCTATGCATATGCACACCCTGTTTTGTCTTTTTTTAAACATATTTTTGTTTAATATTTTGAATTCATCATTAATTCTCAATTTCTGAGCATGATCTTTATTCGCATTGATATCAAAAATAATATTTAATCATAATAAACAGCAAGGATCTACGCTACCATGGACTCCCTGAATGGGCCTTTTTTCCTTGCCTGGTTTAGTTCTGTTTATAGCCCCTCTGCAGTGCGTTATGCATCGGCACTAAGAGGGTGTCTTGCCTAATCGAAGAGTCACAAAGGAATAACTACACTTGGCATTCACACATCAGCACAATTTATTGCAAGCAAAAGATAATTACACTTCATTTAGCAGCAATGTCACCATCAGCATTAATGATTACACTTTAGCATTCATTCATTAGCAATATTACTATCAGCATTAATATATACTTCAATTAAGCAAAACATGATACATCACCGATTCTATGCTACATCCAAGCCTTTTCCCAGTAGCTGGGGAAGCCCCTAATCATCTCACAGCCTGGCCAGGAGTCTTGAACCGGGAGAAAGTTCCACAGTGATGCGTCCACCCTGCAGATGAGGCTTCCAACCAGGCATTGAGAAAGCTACATTTATATCTTATTCTATGCTAAAAATAACCGTGCAGCCTTCATAGTGTTGTTTTGCCACATTCAAGAAGCTGGCGGGCTCCCAGGATGCTGCAAATTCACACCATAAGGACTGCTCAGAATTCCCTACACCTGCTAGGTCACTGTGCTCCAAACACTGGCGGGTGCCTAGAACACTATGAGCTAAGCAAGTTTAAACAAAACTACAAAAACGGGTTGCCTGATAATATGCAACCTTCAAGTCAGCAAAATACGCTGTCTGAAGCAAAACATAATAATGAGGCTATCTAAAGAGCAAAACACCAATTAAATGAAGCAGCATGTAAAATGGAGTCACACAATACAAAATGGAGTATAAAATGACATACATTACATGAAATAGCATACAAAATGGAGTGACAATAATCAACATATTATACTATCACTACATTCGGTCCTTTGATTATTGTGAATACGATTTGTATGATATTGGTACCATATTATGATAGGATGTATCAGAATATTTAACACTTTTGTAGCTGATGGAGACCATCCTGTAAAAATATCCCACCAATAATGAGTAGTCTCTTGTTGAATCTTGGAACTTAAATCAATCATTTTATTTTTAACTATCGTAGTTTGCACCTGACTTTGCACTAATGATTTATTTCTTATTGCCAAATGAGCCTGCATTACATCTGTTTCCTGAATTATCTGTTTAATTTTATTTAATGAGATACTCAATCTTGATTGATCTAAAATATTAGACTGCCAATACAAAATAAGCTTCTGCTCATTATCAGGGACAAAGGTGTAAGTAGTATTTTCCCACCACAAATGAGTCACATTTCTTAAACAACCTGAAAAGGGACGAGTTGTTATACATCCTAACAGTATTCTCCTGATTAGTTACTATACAAACATACTGGGGTCCTATTTCTGTAAACATGGTAAAGGTTATGGGTAAAATTGTCCATTGACACAAATTTATCGAATGCTCCAGTAAACAAGGTTCATAAAGTCTGGAATGCTGTCCACATAGTATTCCATCAGCTGTTTTTGAACACAGACTTAAGTCATGGGTGGTGTTCTGACTATCTATATAATCTCCGTTAAAATGTGGTAACCAAAACTCAGGATCAAATAATGGGGGACCAAAAATTACAGGTAATATTACATATTTACACATTATTTTAGGGTCACTAACATTATAATGTACCAATTGCCCTGAACAATAGGTATCTGTGCATTTTACTGTGGTGGATGACATTACAATCCAGTGATTACTAGGAATCCATGATTTGAACACGGTCCTCCACACATATTCATTATTACTCATTAAATCACTCTGGGCCTTATTTCTTTGCAGTATAGAATACATATGTTGCATTGTGCATTCTGTCCAATCAATAAATCGCGAAATATTTTCTGTTACTCCCATTCCCCATACCTGTGAAGCATTAAATAACTGCAAGAACTCAAAATCATAATTCAAAGTTAATCTTTGGCGTAAGAAAACAGTTGGCATCCATTGAGCTTGTAAGTTAATTAAGCTAAATACATCAATTCCTACTGCCTGAAGCCTGTTAGTCAGTGTTTCTATATCAACACTATTTAAAATTCCCATGCCTGCCCCTGCTCCACTAATAGTATCATACCAAGCTCTTTTATATTTGCATTTTCTACTAAACATAAACGTTATGTTAAAATGGATTACATTTTTCTGATACCACTGCGCTACTGATGTACATGTGGATGGAACCTTAACTATACTATCATTGCTAATTACAGGATGATTTTTCAACACTGTAATGTGATCTGCCCAAGTAGTTCTATTAGTTATTGCAGTAGCATTCATGCAGAATAACGTGTCTATGTCAATCAAAGTAATACTTGCATTGAAAATGTCTGTTTGATTCATGCAGCAATCAAGTCTATGTTGTACAGTCACCATGCAACTATTCGGTAAGTTGCAGCATCTAATAGCAGTCTGGTTCTGTAATTTAATCCAATTTGTGTCCCGCATAGGTTGGACATATAATCGTCCTGCCATTGTCTCAACTGGTTTCCAAATGTTCACATCTGGTGAAAAAGTAATGTTCACTATAGGACATCCTTGATTTTCAGGACAAGTAAAGTTGTCTTGCACCCATAAACTGGTGGAAGATTTCCAACCCCATTGTACAAGTGGGTCGTCAAGCTTCAATATTCTTCCACCTGGGGTAATAGGCTTTACCGAATGGACCGTGAGAGAGAGTGTTATTCCTTTTAGAATCCATTGAAGAACCTAGAAAATACACAGACTGATTATTCTCGAAGATAACATGTGTTCGCTGGTACATATTCCATCTCTTTCCCTGACCTGATAATTAACACTGTATTTGTCTCAGTCCGGTGGCTATCACTCTCAGCTGGTTCAGGAGGGCCATTTGGGTTTGTAACCCATATTTTGCTTTCATTGTTAAAACCTCCTGTAGATCTAAAACCTTTATCCCCTCTTGCTGTTAAGAGTGTGGGGGCTTGTCCCTTCATAGGGGTCACTTTGTTAACTTGCATAATTAACAATTGAGCCACTCTGTCATACTGTTGAATTAACAGATTTTGTTCTCTACTATTCAACAAAATTACTTTCACTTCTCCTTGGTAATCACAATCAATCACCCCTCCCAAAATTTGTATTCCCTTGAGGGCTAGTTCTGATTTAGGTGCTATCCAACCAAAATGTCTCGGTGGAATTTGTATTCCAATACCAGTTTCTATCACTTGAATGTTTCTGCTGTTTATTCTGTATTCTTGAAGGGCATGTAAATCAAGTCCAGCAGCTTCTGGGTTGCTCTGCAAGGAGACAGAGCTCCTGGTGTAATTTCCCAATATAACACTGTTTCTGTAGTTGAGTAAGCCTGCACTTGCAAATTAGAGTTATCATTCGCATTAAGGGGTCTCAGATTCTCCAATTGGTCTATTATTTAAAATCTGTAATGCTTCATGCAAATTCTCTTTCCATTTTGTAGGCTCTCCCCAATTTCCTAAACTGTTCTTTCAGCAATCCATTCATTCTCTCAATTAACCCTGCTGCTCTGGTAATAAGGGATGTGAAATACCCACTGTATGTTATGGGCTTGAGCATAAGCTTGTACCATTTTCCCTAAAATGGGAATCATTGTCACTTTGTATCTGCAAGGGTATTCCATAGTACAACATAATTAAGTTAATTGCCTTAATGGTGTTTTTCTGTGTAGCTTGTTTACAAGGGTATGCCAATAAATACCCTGAATATGTATCTACAACTGTGCAAGCATATCGACATCCTCCACTAAGGGGTAGAGGTCCAATGTAATCAATCTGCCAAATTTGTCCCGGTAATTTTCCCCTCCCCAATTGTCCTTTCACAATATGAGGGATTGGTCTTTGTTGCCCATGTTGGCATATAGGACACTGAGCAATAACAGTTTTAACCAAATCCAATGTTAGGGGTACACCCCTACTATATGCCCACCTGTAAGTGGCTTTCTCTCCCAAATGTCCACATTTTTGATGTGCCCATTTGCCAGCCCTGATAACTGCTGACTTTGAGTTTCTTCAATATCCACTGGAAGAATCTTAGCTTTTCATCTGCAATAGAATTATACCATCGTTCTTAGTGTACCTGAAGCACAATGAGCATCAACGTGAAATACAGTGGTCTGAGTATTTTGCACCATAGTCCATATTCCTGCCACAGTTCTTTCCCCATATTTCTTTCGAATAAATTTTCCACTCATCCTTAGCCCAAGTGGGCAGCCAGGTTGTTAAACCATTGGCTACAGACCATGAATCAGTATAAATATGACATGTACCTGGGTTTTCTTGTCTCAAAGCCTGATATACTGCATAAACTCAGCATATTGACTGCTTTTCTCTTCTCCTGATGTTACCAAAAACTTTTCAGTGTGTGGACAATAAGCTACTGCTTTCCAGTATCTCCTGTTTCCCACATATTTGGCTGAGCAGTCTGTAAACCATACATGTGCTCGGTCAGAAGCGGGCAGCTCATCAAAGGCTTGCCCCATTTCACAGGTGATTCTTGAATTTCAGGCATTTTTCCTCAACCTGTTCTCCCTCTAGAGGAATTTCAGCTACCTTCTCATGGAGGGCTGCTATTCCCCAATTCCTACCTTTGCTCGATCCTGAATATACCATTTCCATTTGATAATGCTAGCTTCCTGAGCATGTCCTATTTTGTGAGTTCTAGGGGCTTTTTACCCATTGCATAATGGGTATCTCTGGTCTCAATGCTACCTCATGACCCACTGTCATTTGTTCTGTCTCTATCAGAGCCCAGTAGCATGCTAGTAGTTGTCTCTCAAAAGGTGAGTATCTGCTACCTACCTCTGGGAGTTTCCTATTCCAAAACCTAGTGGCACTTTCTGTCTCCCTTGCTTCTGCCACAAACTCCAGTTTGCATACTGCCCAGTTACGGACACATTTAATTCTACCTCCCCTCCTCAGGGGCCAAAGGTCTAAAGGCTTGCTGCACTGCTTCCTTAGCCTTATCAAATGCTTTTTGTTGCTCATCCCCCCATTCAAACTCGTATTTCTTTCTGGTCACTTTAATAAGGGGAGCTAGTATTTGCCCTAAATGGGGTATATGCTGTCGCCAAAATCCAAAACAAACCCACAAATCTTTGTGTTTCAGTTTTGTCTTGTGGAGTCGAAAAGTCCAGTATTTTCTGTCGTGCCTTGGGCAATATTTCTCTATGCCCCCTGTTCCATTGAATTCCCAAAAATTTTACTGTTTGGGAAGGACCCTGTACCTTGTCTGGATTAATTTCCCATCCTTTCTTCCTCATATGATCAATGGTCTCATCTAGTAACTGCTGTACTTTATCTTGATCAGCCCCTGGATCAAGATATCATCAATGTAATGAGAAATCTGCATGCCATCCGGCAGCTTCAGCTCATCCAAGTGTTCTGCCACCATCCGGTGGCAGATGGTGGGCTATGTACATATCCCTGAGGTAATCTAGTGAAAGCATATTGCCTCCTGCCATGTGAAGGCAAACTGGTCCCAAAACTTTTCCTCAATCGGAATAGTAAAGAATGCATTAGCTAAATCAATAACTGCATACCATACCCTTTGTGCCTTTGTATTTGTTTCTATCAGGGTGACGGTGTCTGGAGCAGCCATCAATGAAAAGTGTACTTGTTCAATTCCTATAATCTACTGCCATCCGCCATGACCCGTCCACTTTTCTTGACCCGCACACAGGATTGTTCCAAGCTGTTGTTGTGGGTTTAAGCACTCCTGCCTCTAATAGATCTTTAATAGTGGCAGTTATCTCCTCATGCCCTCCTGGTATTCTATACTGTTTCATACAGATAATTTTGTAGCAGGTGGAATGGCTACTGGAGGCATCTGCACCTTCCCACTACTACTGGTCTTGCTGAAATGTAAGGTTTTACTCCAAATTGATATTGTCCATCAGAACAATTGCAACGTCATCCCTTTAGTATGTCTATTCCTATAATGTATTCCGGAATCGGAACAATCATTACACAATATTTTCTCTGGGGCAGCTGACCTATTTTCAGTTCCAAAATGGTCTGCACTGCCTCAATTGTTTACCTCTAATCCTGTAATTACCACTCGCTGACCTTTGTGTTTGCTGGGTTCCCATAAATTAATGAGGCCTCGCCCCAGTGTCAATTAAAGCTCTGTTACTTTTTGGGGTGAGCCACTCTTCCAATTAATTTCAATTCTACATGAGGTCTAAATCCCTCTAGCCCACCCTTCTACTGGGGCTTGGCCTTCATTTCAGTCATATTTTAGGTTTTCCAGTTGTGCAACTCCTAACCGGGTACAAATCACTAGGATACAGATCTGCATATTCCTGCTCAGTCGGGGTGACTCAATGGATCCCTGAGTGGAGCCCCCACCCAGGACATACTTTCATCATCAAACTCTGCCGGGGGCAGTTGGACTTACAGACTCCCTGAAGAGACATGTACATCTGTCTTTAACTTTGAATTGATCTGCTTACTACGCTTCTTAGTGTTCAATCCCTCTTTGTACATCTCCCACATATCAGGGTACTGATCCATCAATGTTTCCTTACCACCCCATCCTTTAAGAGGCAGGAACATATCTCTCCTAGAAACTCGACCCTCAGGATTGGACCGCTGTTTATCCTGTCCTGAAGAATCATATAAACTAGACCCTTTGGGCCCAATCTCCTAGTTCCCTAACTGCTATTGCCTCTAGCACTACACCTACTGTTTTCCCCATCTGATTAATCAACAAAGTCATCATTACTGCCTTATATGCAGGTGGTGCAGTTTTGATAATCTTATTACGTACAGACACTGGCACAACAGCACTATTAAATCAGCATGGTCTTCTGTGGAGACCGCAACTTCATCATTTCCATTTTAATGTTTTGTATACAGTCCTTTAAGGTAAACCATGGTTTACTATCCTCGACCAGTCACTCACCGTCCGGATACTTGTGTTTACAAGCCATAGCCGCCCGCGTCCAGCATCATTGGCATAGCCCTGCCCCTGTATTCGGAGGTCCGAAACACCTCCTTCACCACAGGGTCATAGCTTAGTGACAGAAACCTAGGGGCATCAGTTTCATCTAAGCACTCCATCCACCCCTGTGTCCATACAACCTCACCAGCCATCTCAACAAACTCTCCCCGGTGTACCGCTCCAGGAGGTCTGATACCTCCTGTTGAAAAAATCCTCCACTACATCTCGATTCCTAGGATTTCCTGATCCAACACTTCAGTCGTCTTCTAGACACTGGCTGTGCATGCAATATTGGAACTCGTCCCTCAGCCTTTTCTTCTTTATCTGAGGCTGACCTTTCCTCATCTGTAGAAAACCAAATATCTCCATCCCATGTTTCAGGATCCCAGTGGGCTCCTGCCTAGCTATTGCTAGGCTTACCTTTTCCTACTAACTCTGACCCTCCTCTTTTATACTTGATTAGTGTCACTCTGGACAGCTGCATTTTCTGCAACTGTCCGATAGGTATCCAATTTATCACTCAGCAAATGATTTTGACATTGTAACATCACAGCTTTACTTTCCAAATCACAAACCTTCGTTCAACTCTGCCTTTTCACTAAGAAGTCCCACTACCTTTTCATGCATCTTCCTATGGGCAGACAATATCTACCCCCTGCTCCCAAGGCAGCACATTCTTTCCTTTTGCCACAGGCACTCTTTTCATACATGTAACAACATCTGCAGGCTCAGAATCCTTTAAACAGATTCCCAGTGTCTCACACAACCCTGCACAACATGACCACTCAGTGGCTAAATCAGCATAAGGTTGGTTTTCCCAACCAGGAATTTCCACTTGTGCAATGCAACATTAGACTCTTTCCTTTTAAACATTTTCACTTCACCTTAGTGTGTACTTTCCTTTATGAATCCTGCCGATTCCCAAAATTGTCTTGCCTAATCGAAGAGTCACAAAGGAATAATCACACTTGGCATTCACACATCAGCACAATTTATTGCAAGCAAAAAGATATACACTTCATTTAGCAGCAATGTCACCATCAGCATTAATGATTACACTTTAGCATTCATTCATTAACAATATTACTATCAGCATTAATATATACTTCAATTAAGCAAAACAGATACATCACCGATTCTATGATACATCCAAGCCTTTTCCCAGTAGCTGGGAAGCCCTAATCATCTCACAGCCTGGCCAGGAGTCTTGAACCGGGAGAAAGTTCCACGCGATCGCCCACCCTGCAGATGAGGCTTCCAACCAGGCATTGAGAAAGCTACATTTATTTCTTATTCTATGCTAAAATAACCATGCAGCCTTCATAGTGTTGTTTGCCCACATTCTAAACTGGCCGGGCTCCCAGGATGCTGCAAATTCACACCATAAGGACTGCTCAGAATTCCCCTACTACTGCTAGGTCTGTGCTCCAAACACTGGCCGGGTGCCTAGAACACTATGAGCTAAGCAGAAGTTTAAACAAAACTACAAAACAGGTTGCCTGATAATATGCAACCTTCAAGTCAGCAAAATACACTGTCTGAAGCAAAACATAATAATGAGGCTATCTAAAGAGCAAAACACCAATTAAATGAAGCGGCATGTAAAATGGAGTCACACAATACAAAATGGAGTATAAAATGACATACATTATATGAAATAGCATACAAAATGGAGTGACAATAATCAACATATTATACTATCACTACAGAGGGGCCATGTAAACCTGCCCAAGAATCCACCCACGAGGTGGAGGCAGGGCTGAGGCGGACCACTGGAGACACTGGTGCGGCCATGTAAACATGACTTCAAAGAGAAAGCCATGGAGTACCAGTTCTTTAATTACTGCTGATTTCATCAGGCCTGGGGAGAATGTGACACAAGTTAGTACGCGAGGCCTGGTCTCCAGAGGGCCGTCAAGAAACAGCCAGTTGTATGCAGCCGAGCAGAGAAGCAGAGCTGGTATGGAGAATCCCAGGGGAGAAGTGTGGGCTTCATGGGAAAAAGGCTCTGTAGGTCATTCAAGGGTGCTTCTGGGAGTGCTAGTGTGGGCACCCTACTGCAAACAATGAAGTATGAGTGAGAAATCAAAGCTCAGAGGAGGATGGGACCTAACTGCTGCTAAGGAAAGAGAGAGTAACTGCAAGTCCAGTGGGGTACAGAACAGCATACAGACCAGTATGTATAAAAAAAAAAAAAAACACTTAAACCTGTAGGTTTAAAGAATGACAATGCAAGCAGTGTTCATTCAGAGAGGGAGCTCGGACAATTGCCACACAGTTTTCAGTTCCGACCCACCTTTTCTTTTCCCTTTGGGAAACCTGCTCACTGTTATAATGGGTTTAAATTAAAGGAATAATGCCCAACAGGTTCGGTGTTATGCTGGGATAACATCCCATCTTGGGTGGTTGGGCCCGAGGCCACCGGCCGAGGGCGTCCAACACCCAAGAAGGGATGTTATCCCAGCATAACACCCACCATGGAAGGCATTATTCCTATTATACAATGGCTCGTTGTTTTATACAGAAAAAAAATAATTTTGAAGAATTTTGTTTAGTGATTAAAAATATTTTTTAAGAAAAGATGCAAACAATGCTCTAGCCTATCTAGCCTATGATCATCTAGTTGATCAGCAGGGATGTTATGCCAGGATAACATCCCTTTTGTGATGGCCCACTGACCAATCAGGAGCAAGGATTCATTCTTGCCATTGTATAATACTGTTTTACAAATCTTGGCTCAGCTGAACAATATGGCCCATTATTTGTTTCATTTGACCCTTGCTTTTTATACCCAGTGGTCAGCATTCAGCACAGAGAAATATTTGAAATAAACCCTGTGCGAACGCAGGCTTCTCACATTCAATTCTGAAAATGCTAATTCCTTACAAAGTCCAAAATCTGCCAAGTCTGATTCTGATTCTGCAGTCCCAATCAAACTTAATATGAAGGGGAATGGAACTTAGTATGTCTGCCTCCAGGTAAAGTTCTGGGGATGGTTTTTCAGCCAATGAGAAGAACGTGCACGGGTGGCAAAACCTGTGTGCAAGGAGGACTTCCCCTGCTCTCCCACAGGTTTTGCTGCTTCCACCCTATTTTCTTATCTAGAGCAGTTTACTACCAGTTCCATGATCTACAGCAGCTTGTGGCCTTTTTCCGGGCATGGCTGCATGGAAATGCTATGCCTGGTGGTACCAGGCATAACATCATCCACAGCTGTACCCACCACTCGTGCAGAGCATGGGCTGAAACTCTAAATATCTGCCAGTGTGGAGATTGTTTTCAGTAGAAACTGACTGCAACGTGGAACTGTGTCCAAGGGCCATTTTGGGATCTTTGAGAATCCAGTCCCTGCTCTTCACATCACTCCTACAATGGTAGCGATCCTAATTTTCCACGTTTACCACATTATGATACTGTCCAGAGAAATTGCTTCTGGAAAAAATCGACCAGCTCAGCTTTTCTGGACAGTATCCAGGCTTCTTCATCTGGCCTGTCTGGAGCCTGTAAGGTCTGTTTTATCTGCTAAATGTGAAGTTTGCTTGGTTCTTTATGGACAAGGTGTCCTCTGTTTGGGTTGGGATCTTGCCAAGTGGGCCTCCTCAGCCCAGCAGGGTTGTGTCAGCAGGACTCAGTAGCATTCAGTGGTCATATGGAGAATTTAGGCTAGTGATGATGGCTGAGGTGAGTCAGGTGATTTTGGAGCTGCAGCCAACATCCTACCAATGGATCCGGGCCCAACTCAGTTACTAGTCAGTTGGTTTGGGCAGCTGGGCCCAGTGTTCACCAAAATTGTTCTGTGCTCCATGTTAGAGGGTTTTTCCCAGTTGCGTTGAAAAAAGCACTGGTGAGCCAGCCCATCAGCACAGGGGTAGTGCAGCTGTTCTTGTCACTGGCAACCGAAGTTCGGAAATGAATGTGGATTGCCAGGGGTTGGGGGGGGGAGGAGGAGCGAACATCCCAGAGGACACTCACCTCTGGGGATGGGAAGGTTACCAACTTTGCTGCTCCACTGCCACCTGGGTGACCACAGGTAGTAGTGCAGCCAGAGAGGCATAGAGGGAGGGGGGATGTAAGCTGGTTCTGTGTGTAATGCACAGTCATATACGTATGCATATGCACCGTCTCTGTGTGCAACCTGAGGGAGAAGGGGAACCAGAACAGGGGAAAGGCCCCGGTCAGGCAGGATGAGCACCGGCTCTCCGCAGACCTCGCACTGTTGACATGGCACTTCTCTGTCTGGGATCTGGTCCATGCAGTGAGAGTCTCGGCCCACCACCCCTCGGTATGAGTGAAACAAGAAGAGGATGGAGTCAGAAGTGAAGTCAATGAGGAGCCGACTGATGGTGATGGGGGGTGCTCATGCGAAGGAGGGCCTGGCTAAAGAGGGGAGAGAAAACAAAAGAAAAATGCACTGGTGCAGCCCTGCTGAAGAATCTATCCCTGGAACCAGATGTCATGGTGCATTACTGTCCTGTCTCTAACCTGCCACTTTTGGGTAAGATTATTGAGAAGGTGGTTTTGCTGCAGCTCAAGGCACACCTTACTACCTTTGACATCTGTGAGCCTCTCCTGTCTGATTTTAGGTCAAGGCTTAGCACAGAGACCACACTGGTCAACGAGCATAATGACCTGCCCAGGGCGAAAGACAGAGTTCTCATTCTCCTCGACCTCTCTTCACCATTTGACACCATGGACCTTGGGCTGTTATTGGATCAGCTCAGGGAGTACATAGGACTCATTCGCAACCTCATCTGCTGGTTTGAGTCCTACCTCACTGGCAGGGCACAAAGGGTAGTGCTGAAAAGTTTTTCCCTCATGCTCGATGGCCTTGCCTTGCCTTGCCTTGCCTTGCCTTGTGGGGTCCCCTGTTTGTGGTGTACATGCTGTCCCTGGGTGGGATCATCAGACAGTATGGAGTTGAGTTCATTGCTATGCAGATGACACCCAGCGCTATCTGTCCTTTGCACGCAGGACTCTTCGCATGGTTGATGTGTTGAGTAAATGCCTGGTCGAGATCCAGGACTGGATGTTATTGAGCTGGCTGGGACCCAACCCAGATAAAACTGTAGTGCTGATGACTGAGCCGGGTCATAAGGGGAGAGTAGCGGCTGATGAGAGAGAGAGAGAGAGAGAAAGAGAGGGAGGGAGGGGAGAGAGAGAGAGAGAGAGAGAGGCGGGAGGGATGGAGAGGGAGGGAGAGAGAGAGAGAAGGAGGGAAAGGGAGAGAGGGAGAGAGAGGAGGCTACAACTCGGTTTCTTAAGCCAAGTAGCTGCTGCAAAGGTGAGAAATGTGGCTGACATTCTGGATGAGGGGCTGACATTTGAGGCTCAGTTATGAGCAGTTTTCTGGAATGGCTTCTGGCATCTAAGGAATATCTCCCGGATAAAATCTCTTGGCCCCCTATTAAAGCCTCACATTCTGAGGTGAAACATTGGGTTTGATTTTTCCTGGCTGTCTGGTGATCTCCTGCTACTGAGGTGTAAGTGCTACTTTTGTATTCTTGTATTTTATATCTGCACTTCTTTTAATAAATGTTTTGTTGAACCTCAATCTTTTGACTTTGTGGTCTGGTGTACATAGTATATTTTCTGGCTTTGCATATCCCTCTTTTATCCCTCCTGGTGACCTGGCCATACTAGTGCATGCTTTTGTGACCAAAAGACTTGACTACTGTAACGCTCTATGCCAAGGGGTCGGTGGAGGTACACTGCGGTGTCTGCAGCTGGTGCAGAATGCAGCTGCTAGGTTGTTGACTGGTCTTTCGAGGTCCAGTCATACACACAACAGGAGTGGGGGTAAAAATGACAAGTGACGTCAGTAACAGTAACATACCAAAAATACATTGTTGTTACAATGGATATTTTTAAAGTTATTGTCATCACTAGAATACTAAACCAATCAGAGAGTAGCTTTCATAATGTTGATGACACCACAGTGCTAGGGCAGCACTGAAGTCAGCTGTTAAAATCAATGAAAAATAGCAAAATCTTAAAGAGCTACTGACGCCTCAAAGAAAACTTTGAAAAAAATAATAATTAGATACAATTCAGCTTGCATTCCATATATATTATGTATATTTCTCCTCCCCATTATTTACTACTAAGTGTGCATAACTACATGATCTTTATCCCGTGGAGTTCCCTTAGAGTTCATTTGCCTTTATAGCTTACTCCTTACTTCAAGTCATACTCCTCTGTTGTGACATCACAATCTGTTGCCATGGGAGTAACTGTGATGTCACAAGCAGTGCATTATGACCTTAGGTAGGGAGAAAGCAACAGAAACAGATGAACTCTTTAGGAACAAAGATTTTGTTTTAATGCGAATGACCTCAGTATTAAATAATGGGGAGGAGGATTACAGAACTAACGTGAAACACAAGCGAACTGTGTCTAAACATTATGATTTGTTAAAGTTCTCCTGAAGATGTCAGCTGCTCTTCAGGACAAACTGCAGATTTAAAAGCTAACTTGTAAGCTACTGTTGTATATATCAACAGTACAGCAGCCTGACTCAAAATAGGCAATTTATGATCGCTTGTGTGTGGGCAGGACTTTCATAACTCACTCGTCAGCTATGGTCCTGTCCCCTCACACTTGCAGATACATTGTATATTTTGTCCCTGCCCATTGTATAACCCCTTTATAGTGTATAATGAGAGTTTATTCTGCATGGATTTCCATGCCAGCTGAAACCTTGTTATATCACAGTTCCACACATTCAGTCACTTCACTACCAGTGTAGCATTGCTTGTAAAGCGTTTTGGGATACTGTGTATGAAAAGCGCTATATAAATGCTGATTCTTCTTCTTCTTCTTCTTCTTCTTCTTCTTCTTCTTCTTCTTCTTCAAAGGTCATGGAACATGGTTGTACCCTTCTGTGGTACACAAGATTCCAGCTAATCTTACATCCTCAAGGCAGCTGTTTTTTTTTCACAACACTGTTGCACACACAGCAACCAGTTCAAGTTCTGAACTGAAACCACTGGCACACTTGCTGCTGCTGTGGGAGCACAGTGAATACACTTTTTTGATGTTTAAAATAAAAACTAAACAAAAGAACATACACCATAAAAAATACTGGTTGGGCAGCCACATGCCCAACCAACCTGTGCCACCGCCTCACGATTCTGATTATATCGGACCTCGCGAGCTTCACTTTCAAGGTGTGATGTAATCAGAACCACTCTGTGGCAGCCAGGGCTGGTTGTTGCATGGCTGCACAATTAGTATTCTCTATTATCTTCCCGGCACTGTGCGAGCTGCACTGGCTGCTGGTTAAGTGGTGTATCTTCTTTAAAGCAGGGTTACTAACTTATAAGGCCCTACATGGACTAGGCCTGGGTTACCTGTCTGATCTCCTGCACCCTAACGTCCTCACGCCATCTCTGTTCCACTGTGCCATTCCCAGGGCCAGGCTTAAAATCTCAGGGGACCGGGCCTTTGAAGCAGTGGGCCTAGTTCTATAGAACTCTCTTCTGAGGGCCTGAGGGAAGCCCCCTCAGTGGAGGCTTTTAAAAGGGATCTTTAGACCTATCTTTTTGCACAGGCCTATGGGGAATGAGGATCCCCTTGTTAAGTTGTCCCCAGTACTAACTTTGGTTATGGTTTATATTTATTTAGTAATTTATTACAAGGAAGTTAGCTGTATTTAATACTGAGTTTAAATGTTATGGTTTTCATGACAGTCTTGCCTTACGCTGCTGTCTTATATAATTTGTAATGACACCCTGAGCTTCAGGGGAAGGGCACCACAATTAAATAAAATCTACTACTGCTGCTATACAGCACTTCCCCTTACGGCAGTATTATTCAAATCACCACATTAGCTGAAGTGTTACTTTATTATACTGACTAAGCACAGCAAGGTAACACTGCAGTATCTTGAATGATAATGAAGTAAAGCCCTGTCCATACTTATGTTTTCCAGGCTGTAATGTTATGGTATGCACCACGCACGGTGACACCAACACAGTGAACTACAACCCTGTCGGTAAAATCGACACTTTGCCGACAGGTCGCTGTGTTGGTATGCCTGAGACAGGGGCACACTGTCTCCCAGTTCTGCACCCCCGCCTCGAATCAACTCTAACTGGAGTTGATAATCCTAAAGATGGGGGGGCGGGGGGCAGTGCCCCCCACATGGGGAGTTTGGGGGACGAAGCTCACAATAAAAAAAACACATGGACCAGGAGACACACACAGGGATCATGTAAACCGCAACTTGCGGTCGACATGATTCCTGTCGGCGAGATGCCGGTCGACAAAAGGGTTGTCGAACCGGCATCATAGAGCCTAACGTTATCAGTAACGTTACAGCGGTTACCATGCTAGCATGTCTACACTTCTGCAGAACTGTGTTTAAACACAGTAATCTCCTGTCCAGACATGCTGTTTGTGTGTGTGCCAGAAATGTTGTAGCACACCACTGTTCTGGCATTGTGGGTTCTAGGAGGACCAGGAATAGCAAGCATGGTATTTACTCCCTTCCACATAGCGGACTTAACTGTACCACACCGTATCGTTTTCAAAACTGAACTAAAACCCTCATTTCTACAGGGTTTAAACTTGGTTTTGAAACACGATTCAGAACCGTGTTAGGTGTGGGTGCAGTCCGTGTTGACCATTCTTGCAACGTTACAGACTAGTAACGTTATAAGAACACAAGTGTGGACAAAGCCTAAGAGGGATGTGTTGTATTGTAGTACCTTAATGTGGTGAACTGTTCTGTCATAACATGGAGGACTAGGGTGGCTATCGCTGTAAAATTATCAGGTAGAAGACCTACTAATGAAAAAAGAAAATTACTTAAGAAATAAAAAGTAACAACTGGCTACTTTTAAAAATCAGCACCATTTTCTGTCCACTATTGGCCCTGGCAAGGTGAGGAGGGCTGTGCCTGTCACCGGTACAGGTCAGGATGGGTGGTGTGGGGTGGTGGGTTACTGCCTAACAGGGTGGGGGGACCACTAGACACCAGGGAATGGTGATCAAGGTTATGATTGCTGTACCAGTGATCAGGGCTTGGGGGGACACTACACTATGGAAATTGGGATCTGGGATTTCATTCTTATTTAAACTGTGATCGGGGCTGGGAAGGGGGGATTTCATTTTTATTTGAACTGTGATCAGGGCTGGGAGGGACACTACACTATTGAAATGGGGATCAGATATTTCATTTATTTGAGCTGTGATCAGGGCTGGGAAGGGGGAACACTATCCTATGGAAATAGGGATCAGGGATTACATTTTATTGAACTGTGATCGGGGCTGGGTGGGGAGACTGTGTACCCAGCCCTAGACTGTGTGTGGGGCACCAACCTGCCCCGTGCATGAAGTTGGGTTTCAAAACCGTAACTATGTGCCGGTGCAGCCGGCCATTTTTATGCTTCAGGGGTGTTCAGTATTTGAATGCATAGCATATGCATGGGGAACCCCTCATTTGCATAGGCACATCACAATATTGTGTGCGGTGGTGCAGTTGGGGGTGCATGGTGCATCGGTAGCCTTTGAATATGGCCATGTCCCCAACAGCCCGTGCAAGTCCGGAGATGCACAGCACATCCAGGGATGCGCTGCGTATCTCGTGTGAATATGTGGGCCTACATGTTGATTTATGTCATGAACAGCTTCTTTTAGACTGGAATTTACATACTGAGATATATCCTTTTTTTAGTTCTGTTTATTCTCCAGGCGTCAGGTGAGGCTGTACCCCATATCAGACACCCGTATTCCACCCACCCCGGCATCCCCCTCCAGCTGCCCTGACTGGAGGCCCCTTAGTTTACTCCCTACAGCGGGGCTTTCTGAGGGGAGTGACCAAGATTCACCTGTAGTCCAGCAGGGTCTTAGGCTGGGGCATCATTCGGAGGGAGAAGAGGCTTCATACTGCACTGATCCAGGAGGCTTAGGTTTCTCCCTGGATATGGAGACATACAATGATGTCAGCAAGCGGGCATGTATGCTGCCGCACACACCCCAAAGACGTCCGCTATCATCACCTCCCTAAGGCTTGATCCCAGCCGGTGTACTCCCAGCGTCCACTTGGTGTCATTCGCATGCCAAGCACTGACAACCTGCCCTGGAGGAGGAGAGCAATCCATGGGATGCTCATCCTACCACCCCCAGGCAGCCCTGTGACACTCTGAGCTTGTTCTCGAACCCAGGTCATCAGTTTCACAGGTGGTAGCACTACCGCTGCACCGGCGGACCAGCACTGAGATATCATCCTGGCTTGAATGTGATCTCTGCTAATCAGAGTTGATAATTTTGACCATCCATTTCATGATTATCATTAGGAAACATTTTATGGCCACTCCAGTGGTCTAAGGGTTAAGGCAGCTATCTTCCACTTAGGGGACTGCAGGCTCATGTCCTCGACCTGCAGTCCTAGTCAGCTGTAGTAGGCAGTGAAAAGCAGTCCCAGGGACACACTTTCCCTCTAGGGTGGGAGACCTGAGCACATGGCGGCATGGTTGCTGGGAGCTGTTGCATGAGGAAGCACCTGACTTCGACCTGCATCTCCTGATGACAACAGGTATGGATGCCTCTTGGTGGCAAGGCGTTGATTTGCCAGCACTAGGCCCAGCTTCTGATGGTTGGAAGCTCCTGGATACACCTCAGGCTGAACCCAGAAGGAGGTATGCTGTTGTATCATAATACGCACTCTGTGGTGTGCTATGTCTTAAATAATCACCACAGTACCGGTTGCTGACTGAGTCCGAACATTTTATATGAACATACGATTTTATTACTCAACATAATTCAGGATATAAACATAGAAACAGAACATGTTGGCAGAAAATTACCTTTAGGGCCATCCAGTCTGCCCTATTTTCCCTGACTCACAGGTGTCCCTACCTCCTCCCTTTCCTCTCCTGCCCACTGTCTTTGCTCCACCATCTCTTCTGGCAGGCTGCTTCAGGTGTCCACCACCCTTTCTATGAAGAAGTGTTTCCTCACATCTCTCTTAAACTTTTCCCCTTCAAGCTTTATAGCATGCCCCCATGTTCTGATGCTGTTTCTCAGAAAGAGACTCTTCTCCTGCACTTTTTACACCCCTGTGAGGAACTTGTAGGTCTCAGTCATGTCCTCTTTTGCCCTCCTGTCTTCCAGGGAGCACATGTTGAGCTCCTGCAGCTTCTCCTCATGTGACTTCTCATGCAAACCCCACACCAATTTGATAGCCCTTCTCTGGACTGCCTCCACCCTGTCAGTGTCCTTACGGAGGTGCAGCCTCCAGAACTGGACCCAGCACTCCAGGTGAGGTCTCATTAGTGAGTGATACACTGGCAACACTGCCTTCTTTCTCCTACTAGAAATCCCCTTCCCTATGCAACCCAATCTTGCCTACTGCCTTGTCGCACTGCCCTGCCACCTTGAGATCATCAGATATGATAACCCCAAGGTCCCTCTCTTGCTTGGTGGCTGCAAATACCTTTCCCTCATGTTATACTCAGTTCCTAGGTTTCTGTTTCCTCAAAGTGTGTGACTTTGCACTTTTTGGCATTGAAACTCAGCTGCCACACCCTCATTTGCCATTCCTCTGGTTTCCCCAGATCCCTTTGCATTCCCTCCACCTCCTCCTGAGTGTTCACCCTGTTGCAGATTTTTGTGTCATCTGCAAAGAGACACACACACCCCCAGTTCCTCAGCAATGTCACTTATGAAGACACTGAACAGTACAAGATCCAGTTCTGATCCCTGTGGTACTCTACTTGTCACTCTCCAGTCCCCAGAGCAACTGCCATTTACCACCACCCTCTGCCTCTCTCCTTCAACCAGTTAGATACCCAGCTACCACCTTCTACCCCCAGCTTACTACATTTTTCAATCAGCCTCTCGTGTGGCACAGTGTCAGAGGCCTTAAGTCCAGACAGGCCACATTCACTGCCCTCCCCTGATCTACCTTCCTCGTAAGCTAGTTAAAGAAATCTATGAGATTTGTTTGACATGACCTCCACCTGTGAAGCCATGCTGCCAGTGTTCCTGCAGCCCATTAGCCTCCAGGTACTTCATTGGTCTCTTCTTCAGCAGGGTCTCCATTAATTTCCCCATCACTGATGTGAGACTGGCTAGACTGTAATTGCTAGCCTTCTCCCTGCTGCTGCTCATTTGCAGAGGGACCACATCGATCCTCCATCAGTTCTCTGGAACTACCCACCATTTCCAATGAGGTGCTACCATAGAGGCAGCTAGCACTGTGCTCTTTTCTTTTAGTACCCTTGGGTGGAGCCTGTCTGGCCCCATAGAGTTGTTTTCCTATAGGCCTTCCAACCCCCGGATGACTACGTCTTCCAAAAATGGACTTGTGTGCATTTCCCCCTCTTCCCGGTGCCTGCTGATGCATGTTAGTATGTCCTCTCTCCCCACCAATGTGAAGATTGAGCAGAAGTACTTGTTCAGAACCTTTGCTTTTTCTTGATCTTGTTCTGCACAGTCCCCCTTCCCCCCCCGGCTCTCCTGATCTTTGCTATCCCTCCCCTTTCTCCTTTTGCTCATGTACCTGAGAAAGTCTTATCCCTTTTTGACCACCCAGGTGATCCTCTCTTCTGTTTGAGCCTTTGCTGCTCTCACCCCCCTCCTTTTGTTTATCTAGAGGTACCTCCCTGACCCCCTCCGTTTGGGTCTCCTAAAAGGTGTTTTTCTCTACCTTAGCACTGGAGCCACCTTCTTAGAGAACGATAGTGGCCTCTTCCTCCTCTTGCCCTTGCTTGTTTCCTTTAGACAGCATACTGTTGCTCTTTTTATTACCTCCCTTATCCTGTTCCATTGTGCCACCACTCCCCCCCCCCCCAAAGTACTAAGCCAGTCTCATTTCTTTAAAATCTGCTCTCCTGAAGTCCAGGACCCTCGTCTTAGTGTGTTTTTTTCCCTGCCCAATCAGTATGCCAAACCACACTGTATGATGATTGCTTGTACCCAGGGGGCTTCCCAGTGTGGCGTCTGCTGTGCTTTCCCTGTTGTAAGCAACAGATCCAGTACAGTCCCATCCCTAGTAGGTTTTGTAACCAGCTGCCTAAGAAATGGCCCTTGCAGGGAGTCTAGGGTGGCTATTTAAATTGTTTGGTAACTGTGTAAGGCCTACTAGGCACAAGTGCCTGTTTTCAGGGGTGACCTGGGAGCACTAGGGAGGTTAAGTGACTTGTTGTAACTACTGCCAGAATACTCCAGTCTACATCCAGCAGATTAAAGTCCCCCATAATCAAAACCTCCCCTTTGCTTGTCATTCTGCCAGTGGCCTCCCCAAAACCATGTCTAACCCCCCCCAGGGCTGGAGGTCTGTACCCTACCCCCACATGGATAAAGGCCACGAACACAGCCTCTAAGCCAAACCAAAGAACCTCCAGCCTTTTCTTAGCCCCATTGTGTCCTCATAACTCTGTGGCCTTTATACCTTCCCTCACATATAAAACAACCCCCCTTTCCTTCCTGCCCTATTCCTTCAAAACATGGTGTAACCCAGAATGGCCACATCCCAGCTGAGGTTGGGAGGGTGTCTGCAGATGTGATAAGTTAATATAGTGTATGGGTTGACGCTGTTCTGCTGTAGTAGTGACAAATCTACTACAGCAGAATGACTTTTCATTCTGCTGCAGTAGTTATGTCACATTTTATTCATCTTAATCAGGTGTTCCTCATTCACGCTACTGCTGCTTCTGTTACAATGAAGCATACTGCATAATTTTTCTAAAACAATTAAAAGTAAAATAATTAAAAATAGTGTTTTTAAAAAAAGGCATAGAGAAGGGGTGGGAGTGAGGGACGGGGTAGTAGTTGCAGCAGCAGCTGCAGATGATTGGCGCAGTTGGGGGGCGGGTTCTGGGGAGCAGCGGGTGTGATCGTCATCCAGTCGGGGAAATGCTTGCCATCTACAAAAGTACTACAACATAGTAAGTGACTGCCTTTTTGTTTGTTTGTTTTTTTACAAGGTCTATAAGCCAAGAGTGTACTGGGAGGTGTCGCTTCATTCTGTCAAGCCACTACTGAAACCAAAGCTTTTTTGATGTTTTTTTTAAATCCTCATATACAATATAAATGACTGTATGGGAAACTCTACATGCTAAGGCTGTTTTCCCACTTCATGGTTACCATGATGAAAGGGACCATGAGAGCTTCACTCTCAAGCTCACTCTATCCTCAATACTAACCAGGCCATTTTTTCCACTACCAGTGGTTGCCATGATAATCGGGCCGAGTCATTTCACAGATCACCGATCACTCATCATGGTAACACTCAGTGGAAAACAGCTTTGTTGTGTATGATTTCCTATATATATATATATATATATATATATTGTATGTTTACGGCACTATAAACATCCAAATTCTATTGTTTTGCTGTAACATGTTGTACCGTATTCTGTTCTATACTTATTCTGGGCACTTTGATATTGACAAATCTTGAAATAGGACATTCTTTCAGCTTAGTGTTACCTCAAGTTCTGTGTATTTTTTTTTTCATATTGTCTTTTTCTCCTCGGCCTGTAGCTTGCCTCAGAGATGTACTCAGGGATATACTGTGGTTACAGGGATAGACTATGGTCAGGCCAAACCTAGCTGTAATTCAGATGGCTACCGGGTCTTTTCTCCCTCAGGTTTTTGTAACTCCCTTCTCCCCTGACGAGGGGGGGGGGTGGAAATGCTGCTGACAGCCGTGCGCAGCCACAGCTCACTCTGCAGCAGGAACAAACTCCCTGGCCCAACCGCAGGGGTTGATGATGTGGTGGAACCCGCTGCTAACCTGTTGGGGGGGGGGAGCAGTTATGTGTAATTTTGCCCCTACTTTTAAAATGTTGCTAGCCTCCAGTTTAGCTGTGGTAAGTGCAAACTCTGAAAAAGAGCACTGTGCCCCTAATCTTTTATGTTTTGTTACCTGAGAATTTTTACAGAAATACAGGAATACAGATATCCGATCTAGAAGTGGGTAGCCATCTGGGAACAAGTGACCACCAAACAGTGTGGCTCACAGTAAACACAGCCGCAGAGTCAAGCCATACAAAAGTGAAGGTACTGGACTTTAAGAAGGCTGACTTTGTCAAAATGGGAGAGTGCCTCAGAAAAGCACTAGCAAACAGGCAAGAAGGAGGGGTGGAGGAACAATAGGGAAACATCAGAACTGCCATCACAGAGGCAACAAGCCTTTGCGTGAAGCAAATAAACAAATTAAAACAAAAAAAACCCACTATGGTTCTCAAAAGAGGTGGCAGGGAAGGTTAGGGAGAAAAAGACAGCATTCAGGAAGTATAAGGAACACAGAGGGAGCAGGACAGAGAACTGTACCAGTTAAAGCAGAAGGAAGCGGGGAAGGCAGTCAGAATAGCAAAGGCCCAAACCAAGGAAAAGGTAGCCAGCTCGGTTAAGAAGGGGGATAAAACCTTTTATAGGTACATTAGGAAGTGAAGAAAGACCAAAGGGAGGGATAGTGAGGCTTAATAAAGGGGAGGGTAGGTGGACAGAGAGGGACAATGAAAAAGCAGGGATACTGAATGAATGCTTCTGCTCAGTATTCACAAAAGAAGAGGAGGGGAGGAACCTAATCCAATCAATAGAAGCACTCTGGATAGGGGGGTTGATCCCAGTCCTTTCACAGAAGAAAGGGTTCTGAAAGAATTCCTAAAACTGAAGGTGGACAAAGCAATGGGTCCTGATGGGATTCACCCAGAATTCTAAAAGAACTAAGGGATGAACAAGTGACACAACTGACTACCCTTTTTAAGAAATCATGGGAGGATGGTGTGGTACCTGAGGACTGGAGGAGGGTGGATGTGATTCCCCTTCACAAAAGTGGGAGCAAGACAGAGGCAGGAAACTACAGATCTGTTAGTTTGACCTCAGTGGTAGGGAAAATGATGGAATCACTTCTGAAAGGAAGAACTGTTGAGTACCTAGAGGCCAGCGGGGCACAGGACCCAAGGTAGCATGGATTCACAGCAGGAAGGTCATGTCAGTTGAATCTAATAGATTTATTTGACTGGGTTATCAAAGTAGTAGACCAGGGAGGGGCTGTGGACATGGCCTACCTAGACTTTAGCAAGGCATTTGAGACAGCCCCACACAAAAGATTAATAAACAAATTAGCCAACATGGGAGTGGGTCCCAGGGTGGTAACCTGGGTAAAAAATTGGCTGGACAACAGGACACAGAAGGTAATAGTAACCGGAGTCCATTCTGAAGAAAGGCGGGTTACTAGTGGGGTACTGCAGGGTTCAGTACTGGATCCAGTCCTTTTTAATGTCATTATAAGTGACATTGCAGAGGGACTTGAAGGAAACGTATGCCTCTTTGCAGACAACACAATGATCTGCAACAGGGTTGATACAAGGGGGGGGTGGAAAGAATGAGAATGGACTTGGCAAGGTTGGAGGAATGGTCAAAAGTATGGCAGCTTAAATTCAATGCAAAGAAGTGCAAAGTAATGCACCTGGGAAACAAAAACCCAGAGGAAGAGTACACAATGGGGGGGGGGAGTATTACCAACAACAGTAATGGAAAGGGTCCTGGGGGTAGTCATATCAGATGACCTTAAGGTAGGCAAGCAATGTGCGAAGGCAGTAAGAAGGGCTGGTGGGATACTGGGATGCACAGGGAGAGGCATCACAAGTAGAAAATGGGAAGTTGTTATCCCTCTGTACAGAGAGTTGGTGAGACCCCATCTGGAGTACTGCATCCAGTTCTGAAGACCCCATCTCCACAAGGACATAGACAGAATGGAGGCAGTCCAGAGGAGGGCAACCAAAATGGTGCAGGGTTTGCAACAGAAGCCATACGAAGAGAGACTAAAGGAGCTTAACATGTATACCCTTGAGGAAAGGAGGGAGAGGGGGGACATGATAGAAACTTTTAAGTGTAACCTCCCTACAAATGGGGGTTCCCAAAAAGTCTTCCTTGAGCTTGCCTAAATGCTCACTTCCAGGCTGGTGTCCTGCATTTTAGCAGTTTAAATGTGATTACCAGAGCCTGTATAGCCTCTGTGTACTGTCTCTTTAAGAGTTGCCTGATTGCAGCTCTTGTAATCTAAGAGGGAGCTCTGTTGAAAGATGTAACTATTTGCTGAAAATCATTTAGAGTGATAATGATAATGTAGTTTGTCTAACTTGCTTTCTTTGTAGCAAGGACTGTTTTGTTTGTCTCCACTATCTTGGTCCTGGACTGCAAATTGGACTAAACAGTACTGGTGGGACCTAAAATGTAGCCAGACTACAGAAGCTGTCTGAAGTCAAAATCTGTAGGAACTGTAGTTTTGAACTTTTTGCACCTTTTTGCAACTGAAGGGGGAGCTCTTGCCTTGACTGACAGCCAAATCAGCCAACCAAACCTTTTGGATCTTGGTGAAGTCCTGGGCTGCTTGCAGTTTTCAGTTAGATCTAAGCTGGAAACTGAAGAGTAAGGAGCTGAAGTGATTCTAAGCAGCAATCCTGAGTGGATTCGCATGGGAGAACTGTGAAAAGGCTGAGTTTTTGGCCCGCATGTCTGTCTGTTGCTCCTGAGAGGAAGAGAAGAGAATTATTTTGGATTAAATCCAAGTTTGTGTGACTAAAGTAAACTACCGAAGTGGGCCAGGCTCAACCTGAAGAAGACTGAAGATTTTTGCTGAATGCGATCGGCCTGTCAGGAGTTCCAGCTACTCCTAAGCTCCCGGTGCATGCAGAGACTTTGTGATTGTGACCGGGGAGCGCTTTGCCTGGTACAGTAGAATTCCCTTACATGTAAATGTGCAATGAGCTGCTAGTGGGTTGTGAGTTAGTTCCCCACTGTGTGAACTGTGTTCTGCTTGCTGGAAGCTGTATCCAGCCCAAAACAGACTGCATCCGAATTTGTCTCCATGCGGTCTGGGGCTTGCCAGACTGGCCCAGCCAGACTACCCACTGCACAGAGACGCCATTGACGAGAGACCTGCGCTGGGAATCAGTCCCCGCTCCACGCTTGAACAGGAATGACGCCTCTTCGACTCGTGTGGGCCCTGCTTCTCCGGGCATTCCAGATCAACCACCTGCAGTCTCGATTTTCATCCAGCCTGTGTCCAGTCGGGTATCGTGAGTAATACCAGGGTAGCTCCCTGCAACAACAGCTTAATCTGAGTGTGTCATCTGATTGTCTTGTTGTTTTGCTTCCTTTATGAACTGAGCCCTCTGGCTTCAGATTACAAATATTGTGTACTGTGCATGTTGTGTTTTCCATCACAGAGCCCCAGCTAGCTGCAACGCCGGCCAACCCCGGGCATCATTCCCGGCTAGCCCATCTCTTCTCCACCTTGGTACCCAGAGGTGTGACTGTGTGAGGGACTCAAAGCGCATGCATAACTGCTTGATTGATATAACCTTTAAGCTAATTACCCTGATTTTGCCCCTCCCTTGTTCAAGTCCCCTGAATAAATCAGATCTAACTTTTTCTGCATGTAATCTGACTGTGGTTCCTGTTTGTGCTCAAAGTACTGTACTGTTGCTATTTGCAGTGCATAACCTTGTTTTACAGGGGGTCCCCAGGGTCGAGCCAGAGGAACCAGCCGTGGTGGTAAGTGCAAACAGTGTGGGTACTTGTGTGGTGTACCAGGGGTATTGTGAAAGTGACTATTGTACAGTGTTCAGGCCACTAGAGGGGAAAGAGGGGGATTGCAGTGTCCCGTAGGGCTGTGTCCAGGTTAGCTTGACCACTACCAACCCTGACCTCCGGGTGGAGGCACCCGTTTCAGAACTCAGGCCCCTTAACCTGCTGCTAGCCAAGCAGTCAGGGGTAGTAGCCCTTGGTATAGCGCCACCTAGGGGTTACATAAGTACCTCAAGGGAATCAACAAAGTCCAACAGGGTAGCATCTTTCAGAATAGGAGATGTGCAAGAACAAGGGGACTCAATTTGAATATAGAGGGGGACGGCTCAGGGGCAATGTGAGGAAGTATTTTTTTCACAGAAAGGGTGGTGGACGCATGGAATGGCCTTCCTGAGAATGTCATGGGGTCAAAAACAGTGGGGAAAATTCAAGAATGCATGGGACAAACATAAGGCAATTCTGGTGGGGGGTAGGAAGAAGTAGGCTGTTGGTTAACTAGGATCTGCAGCTTATCCAATAAGTAGGATAATGGGCAGACTAGGTGGGCCAAGCGGTCCTTATCTGCCATCAAAGTCTATGTTTCTATGTTTCAGCTGTACTGTGAATTCAGACATATACAGTATCACATGCCTGAAGCTTGCTTTCAAGAACTCAGGCTAACAAGCCTGTTGACTGAAGGCCTTGTCAGAGGGTAACTTAGTAATGTCGACCTTACACAGGCACATCAATCTTGTCCAAATTTCATTCATGAATTAGTGAAGGAATGAATGAAGGAGGAAATACCATAGTGCACGTCAAACACATTTAAAATAATAAGCCAACCTCCGCAAGCCTGCAGAAGAGCCAGAATTAGTGATCAACTAGCACAGATTGGCTCTCCTAGCTTCACACAAATGAAAGGTCAGGAAACATATCAGTTGCTAAATGGCTTGCTACATGACTCAGAGAGATTTCTAGCAGACTGGAATACAGATGTGATGGGCTAGACTTTTTTTCAGTGGCTTATGTTCCTGGGTGAACATTCTGTGTTTACTTCTAATCTTGTACATTTAAAGAGCCCGTAACACCAAAATTAGTAGGCAGAGAATGTTATTAATTTTTAAAAGTAGCTATTTGCTACTTTTGTTCCTGAAGTATTTTTTTTTTTCTATTTGTACATTAGCGGGCTTTCTACCTGATAGTATTAGGTGTGATGTGAAGAGCAGTACTTTGCCTGGAGAGTGGCATATCTATGGAAGTACGGAAGTTCTGTTCCTCTTCATACCACATCATCAGCATTGCCACCTCGCTCATTGTGCATCACAAGTGGCCAGGCTGGTAACAGGTGAGTGGCCCCTTTTGGTCAGTTGTGATGTCACAGACAGTGAGGTCATAGGGTTGAGGATATATGACAAGGAATTGAAATATCTGTTTTAGCCTCAAGGTAGAGTACTGGATAGAAAATATTCTAGTTTGCTAAAGTGAAAAGAAAACAATACTTCAGATATATACAGAAGCAATAAGCTGCACCAAGATCGGGCTCTTCAAACCCAAACTGTGAAAACATTTATTGAAACTCAGCAGTTGTGGCTAACCCCTCCTAGTTCTATCCTTTCTCCCTCATCCCTCATCCCTCATCCAACCCATTTTCTCCTCTTACAACATTCGTCCATCAGCTGTCTACCCAATCCCTTTCTCTTCCCCCTTTAATTCCCTTCTGTCACTACTCCACTTTACGCCGCCTCACCTCACAACTTCTGCATAGCTGCCTTCAGGTATACCTCTCATTTCCTACTCCATTCTCCTCCTCCCCCTCTTGAGCATTAACCTCACCACCTACCCCTCCTGCATTGATCTGTGCACTATTCCCAGACTCTCTTCCCTATCCTTACACTCTGGTCCTGACTCTGGACACTCCATCACCTCCCTCCGTACACTGCCTACCACTGGCTGCCTATAACTGTCCTTTCCTTTTGGAGCCTCACTACTTTCTCCCCCCTCTCTCAATGCTACAGCCTGCGGCATTTTGACAAGGTCATATATCTGGCTGCTATTACTTAATCGGTAAAATGCATATAACCTGTAACCCATGACACTTATAATGTTTGGATGTATTTTATGTCCTCTGTATTCTCATTCAGCCTTGTACAGTTGTTTGCCATTTTGTCTGTCCCACTGTTAGCTCCTGTTTTGATGTGGAGCCTTTGTAAATGAACCTCTGGCTCAAAGGTTTTGTAATTGAAAGACTTAATAAATAAAAATAAATAAGCCATGACAGGGAGTGCAATAAATAAGTAATTAGCTATGACAGGATGTGCAATATATGATTTTAATATATGGATAGCCCATAATAATACTATTCTAAAGCATACAAAAAATTCTCGGTAATACCATTGCTGCCAGACTGATAATAGCACCTTTCATGGGTGATAATACTATCGTTCAGGTGCCGTAATAGTAATGCTCGGGACCTGAACAATAGTGTTATCACCAAAAGTCAACAGCACAAGTGGAAATCTGCCTCCCGTTGTCTTCCAAAGCATGCCTTCCAATTGGACGCTTTTTCTGTCTAGGCGGGCAGAACAACTTTCCAAATATGGCAACTGTCTCTCACATAGCGAGAGAAATGTTCTCAGTGCATCCAGCAGCGTTTTATTTTTCTTTTCTTTAGTTTACCATTTCAAGTATCTGGTTGATTCTAGTTTCACTCTTCTAGCCACAGAATTGAACTCATCACTGAAGGTAAGAGTGACAGTGAGCAACTCATCAGTGCAGTGCAGTGCTCGAATCATCTCTTCAGTAAAGAATATGCAGAGCAGACAATGGGTACCCATAGCAACTGTTAACTGAAGTACTCAGGTGCCCGTTTTAGATCCGACAAAATTTTTAAATCGGATCCATATATTAAAAAAAAAAAAAAAAAGATAGATTTGTGTGCATTACCAGGGAGTCCTACCATCTCGAGGTTCTGGACACACTGGAACCTCTCGAGCATCGCTCTTGAGGTTCCTACTGCATGTGTCCAGAACCTCAAGCTGGTATTACTCCCTATAGTAATGCACACAAACCTATCCATTATTCTATTTTTAATGCACACCCTGGGGTGTAGTAAGGCAGAAGGCAGAGTGCCCTAATGCCCCTGGGAACTCCATTAAAATCCTATGATGCACACCCTGGAGGGGCTTATTACATTTATAAAATAGCTTTAAGTAGGTTTTGGGGGATGGAAAATTAGATTTAGCACCTGACCATGTGTTTATAGATTTAATGCATGATCAGTTGATGTCTCTCAGCCAGTGAAATGTCTGAATTTTTTTATTGCCATTTTATAAAGGAATGTGAAACATTTTTAATATGATATTCTTTACATGATGTCATTTAAGTAAATTTTAAATGACAAAATTATATACATAAAGTGATCCCTTATTTATTTACTGATTAGCTTTTAATGACCGGGTAAGTACACTGGGCAATAACCCTGCCCATTTTCAGGCACGACCTGGGAGATTACATGATACAAACATACAATAAGTCACAGGTAGCATAGAAGCAGTATAAGGCAGAACTAAACAATTTTCCAACAATAATGAGAGTAAGCAAAACATTCAATAGACAACCATACATCAAGCATAAATAGCCAATTAAAGCCATCCACGCCGGGATAGGCAGAGTGAGTACAGGCGAGCACAATGCCAGTAAGTAATATAATAGATAGCAGCACTAAAGGAAAAGAGAAGAAGCAGAAGAACAACTAAGGTTAAGTGCAGACACAAGTATCAAGCGAATAAAGATGAGAAAAAAGTGCAGCTTTGAAGGAGGAGGAGTGAGATAAGGAGCACTTTAGGTTGGAAGGCAAAGAGTTCCAAAATTTTGGAGCACAATGAGAGAAAGCTTGTGCCCCCATTTTAGTGGAACAGTATGGGATGGAGAGCAGCTGGGTGTCAGAGGACCTCAGAGTACTGGAATGAAGCACGGGGGAGAGCATTGACCCAAGTTAGACAGGATAAGGATATCTGGTAAGGACTCGATGAAACAACCCAGAGAGTAGGAACGTCTAGATCTAGGTGACAGCCAATGCAAGACAGAGTAAAGCAAACAGTGGTGCAATAGGCGAGGTGCAGATAGGGCAAATCTGCAAATATTGTTATAAGCAACATTCCATTTGCGAAGGCCAATGGAATTTGCATGGGAAAGGAGAGGGAGATCATAAAGTAGAGTGGGGAGAAGGACTCCTTGAGCTACAGAGATCCTAGCTGCTGGAGTTAAGGAGTGATGCACACGATATGAAGCTCCAATCTTGATGCTGACTGATTTGTACACCTCACTTATATGAGCAGAGGAGTTAAGTACAGGATCAAGGAACACCCCCAGATATTTAAAGGAGACAGTAGGGGGGACTGTAGACCCATCTAGGCAAAGCACTTGAAACTCTGGCGACATAGTAGGGAGTTTCTTAGACGATCTGAAAATCATGGCCTGGGTTTTCGTTAAATTGAGTAAGAGGGAGTTGGAGGAGAACCAGGATTGGAGTTCTTGGAATGCAGATGAAAGGTGATCATTGATGACCTTGACTGAATTGGAGGCAGTGTAGAGGACCAAGTCGTCAGCATACATAATAGAGTGGCAATGCGGAGTAGAGGTTGGAATATCATTTATAAATACTGAGAAGAGCAAAGGCCCTAGAATTGGAGCCCTGAGGGATTCCACAGGAGACAGGGGGAAGGAGATGAGGGGACCTTGCAAAAGAGGACAGACTGTGACATATTGTCAAGGTAGCTTTGAATCCAGGACACTGTGGCTCTAGAGGCACCAAGGCCATATAGTTTATTCAGGAGCAAAGTGTGATTTACTAGATTGAAGGCCTTGGTGAGGTCAGTGAACACAGCACCAGTAAGGAGACCTTTGTCCATGTTGGATTTTACCTCGCTGGTAAAAAGAGTAAGGGCAGTGGTGGTGCTATGACCAGACCTAAAACCATGCTGGACAGGGGACTGGGGGTTGAATTGGAGTAAGTGAGCAGATATCTAGTGGTGTATTAATTTCTCAAGTATCTTGCATAGTATAGGCAGAAGTGCAATGGGACAGTAATTAGACAGTAATTTGGAGTCACCTTTCTTGAAAACTGGAATAGTCTTAGCAGATTTCCATGCCAAAGGCACCATAGAGGACCAAATGGAGAGGTTAAAAAGGTGAGTTACAGGAGTGGCAAGGAGTGGGGCAGCTAGCCGAAGGATATAGGGTTCTAGCCCATCCAGCCCAGTACTGCCGTGCATAGGAATGGTGCTCAGAAGTTTTACTACCTCGTGATGGGTGACCGGGGAGAGAATCAAAGTAGGAGGTGCATCATGTGGAGCCTGTGGAGATGGAGGGGATTGTGACCCATGGGATGTGAGAGGAGTGGTGATGGGAACCTTCTTAAAAAAGTCATTGAAGGCATTGGCAATGGTGTAATGATTGTTGCAGAGGGAGTTAATAATTATTAGGTCATTGGGAGTTTCCGACTTAATGTTCCCCATAATCTCTTTAATTTGGGACCAATAACTTTTGGGGTTGGTGGCCAAGGATTTGAGAAGTTCGCAGTAGTAGTTACTCTTGGCAGTACGAACCTCCTTCTTGCATGTGTTGCGCAGGGAGCGGTAGGCATCCAGGTCAGCTTGGCAAGAGGAGGATTTCCATTTTGACCAAAGTTTGTCATGGTATTTAAGCAATTTCAGGAGTGGCCGCTTCAGCCACTTAGTCACTTTCCCCCTGACTCTTCGTGTTGAGATCGGGATGTGCTTGTTCTGCAAGGCTAGTAGGGTCATATTGAAATAGTCAGTGGCAAGATTGATGTGAGAGGTAGTAAAGATGGGAGACCAGTCAACATGGTTAAGATCATGAAGAAACATAGCCTGGTCAAACTTCGAGAAGTCAGAGAAAGAGAGTACTCTGGGGAGATTTGAAGGAGTAGAGGTGCCTCTAACACAAAAGACTGGGCAGTGATCACTGATGGAGTCAGGAAGAACACCAGCAGAGGAGTAGAGGTCTTTCTGATTAGTGAGGATCCAGTCAATTAAAGTGCAGCTAGAGCCATTTTGAGAGCTCTAGTTGGAGACTCGATTAGTTGTAGAAGGCTAGCCTTGCTGATAGTGGAAGTAAGGACAGAGGAGTCTTTTGATGGTATGAGGCTTTTTGGTCTTGATAATAAAAAGGAATGTGGTAGCCATGTTAGTCCAGTAAACAACGTTGAGAAAAACAAATATGTTGCAGGTGATACCTTTTATTGGACTAACAAAATTATTTCTGAGACTAACTTTAGAGATAAAAACCACTCTTCCTCAGGACCTGAGGAAGAGGGTTTTCTCTCTAAAGCAATCTTAGAATAATTTGTTAGTCCAATAAAAGGTATCACCTGCAACATATTTGTTTTTTTTTTTTTCTACACTGGTCTTGATAATGAGATCCGGCATCTGACAGTGCATTGCTAGCTTTTTAATACATGGTCAGGTGATGGATGCCTCTTAGCCAATGAGGTTTCGGGATATTTTTATAGCCTTCTTATAAGAAGTAGTAGTTCACTAATGTTGAAAGTTAATTTTAATTCCAGGCAGTACACACGCTTTTTAATAATAATTTCAGGCAGTACACAAGCTCTTTAAAGAGCACCTTTTCTGGTTCTCACCATAGAATGACTGTGGCTCCCTTACCTGCCCCAAAATCCAGTGCTGGTACAGGAGTAATTTAGTTGTGCCTGTATTTTGGGAGGAAAAGGATCCTATCTTGGCCCAGTGGAGCTGAGAAGCCTGATCCCTTCCACTTCCCAATTCCTAGACATGCCCCAGCACCCTCACATTTTGTGATGTAACTACAGGGAGAGCGTGGGGGCGTGCATCATAGATTCGTATAGGGTTGTATTTTAAACAGCCAGTGTACAGTTTAAAGTTAACATTAGTTTTTAAAAGCTGTCAGTTGTTACCTTTTACATCCGCGGTGCTTTTTCTTTTCCCTTTGGGAGATTAGAAGATTTTTAACTGATGTTAGTAGGTGTGATCTGTGAAGCAGCGCTCTGCCTGGCAGCTGACATATCTAATTCTGTTCCCCCCACTACATCATAAGTATTGTGACTTCAGTAACTGTGACATCACAGTTAGGAAGAGCCACTCAGTAGCTGCCAGGTCAGTCACCTGTGATGTCACAGTCAGTGAGGTCACAGTCCTGATGACGTAATGAGGGTAATAGAACTAGATATGTCAGCTGCCAGGCAGAGTGCTGTTCCACACATTAAGCATAACACAGTCACACTGTAAACATTCTTATGAGTAAACGGCACAAGAAAAATACTTCAGAAATAAAAAGTTACAACTAGCTACTTAAAATTTGTAAGATTTTTCCCATCTGCTATTTTTGGTTCTCCTAGCTCTTTAAACTACTGTTGTGACTATTTTAGAGGGCCAATTCGAACAAATCAAGGCCACTGCTCGATAAACGATATTAGTTAAGCAGTGGCCTTGGTTTCTAAAACCGTAGTGAACTGGGTGGATAATTGGCTAGAAAGGAGGCTGCAGAGGGGGGTGGTCAACGGGGTTAAATCAGAGGAGAGGGAGGTTATGCACGGGGTTCCACAGGGATCTGTCCTGAGTCCGGTCCTCTTCAACATGTTCATTAGTGACATTGGTGAAGGAATCCAGGGCATGCTGTGTCTCTTCGCAGATGATTCGAAACTACATGGGAGGACGCATAGCGACAAGGCAATAAGGGATATGCAGAAGGACCTACACAAACTAGAGAGGTGGTCAAAGGTCTGGCAGTTAAAATTCAGTGCCAAAAAGTGCCAGGTAATGCACCTAGGGAAAAGGAACCCCAGGATGGAGTGCTCTGTGGGTGGGGTGAGACATAACACTACAGAAGAAGAACGGGATCTAGGAGTTAACATCAATAACTCCCTAAAACAAACGAGTCAGTGCAACAAGGCCTATAGCAAGGCTAACAGGATGCTGGGATGTATCGGGAGGGGCACTGACAGCCGAAGAAAAAGAGGTAATACTTCTCCTGTATAGATCCCTGGTGAGGCCTCACCTGGAGTACTGCATCCAGTTCTGGAGCTCTCACCTCAGAAAGGACAGGGAAAGGGATAGGATGGAGATAGTGCACACAGAGTAACAAAAATGATTCAGGGCCTGCAGGGCAGATCATATGAGTGCCTCAAGGCACTAAATATGTATTCACTAGAAACCAGAAGTGAGAGGGGAGATATAATAGAGACCTTCAGGTTCCCTAAATAAATTAAGGTAAACTACAGGGAATTATTTACCCTAAATACCAACTCGAGGTCACATGGTCACAAGTGGAAATTAACAAGAGGGAGGTTCAGGAGGGACATGAGGAAGTATTTCTTTACGGAAAGGGTGGTGGAACCTTGGAACAGTCAGCAGAGATGATGGGTGCAAATCAGGGGATTCAAGCAGGCATGGGAACAGAATGAAGAGAACAGTGGTCGCCCGGGGCAACAAGACGAGAGAGGAGAATGGGGATACGACAAGGAGGGTTAGTACCCTGGAGGAACAGTAGGTTCCAGGGATTATAAAGAGTATGTGCAGACTGGATGGACCGTTGTTCTTTTTCTGTCGTCATGATCTATGTTTCTATGTTTGTTTTGATTCTGTGGCAGAAAATATTCACTCCTGTGGCAGGTCTCTTCATTGATTGGCTAACATTCCATGTGATGGAATTGTTAACATCAGGGATTGAGAGCAAGGGGTGGAACTTCAGGACAAACAAAGACAGGAAAAGTGCCTAAATTGTGTAAAACTAGTTTTTGTTTTTGAAATAAAAGTCACCAGAAATTGTGACTTCTGCTGAATATAAATTCTTAAGCAGGATGAAATCTCTGTGGCAAGATCTGTTGCAGCAGAATTGAAAGCTTTGAAGGGCCTAGCCAATATTTAAAAATTGTTTTTGTCTAGCGGGTCTAGTGGGTATAGCGGGAGACAATTCTGTACACTTCACAGTATGTAAGCAATAACCCATGACAGGGTGTGCGGTTATTGGGGATTAATCAACACCCCGGGTGCGTTGTGAGGCACGAGGTCGCAGGCCGAGTGTCCTCACAGCACCCGGGGTGTTGATTAATCCCCAATAACCGCACACCCTGGAGTGGGTTAATGCACTTTTAACATGGGCTAAATTTGTACTCAAATAAGTAAAGAATACTGTTGTAAGATGCAAAAAAAATAGGAACTTTATTATGTGTCCTTCCAGCACATTAGGATGTGCCACAAACAATTCTGTGTGCTGCCACTGGAAAACATAGTGCCATTAATAATATATTGAAAGCATAATTACTTTACTGAGAAGTGATCAAAGAATCACAAATTTACAGCCATTTTGTCATTTTGCTTTATGCACCATACCTCAGAAACAAACTTAAGTCCTGCTGAAAACAGTATTATACTCCAGTGCAATTTAGTTCCAGTACACGTGCATTAATTCTCAACCTGCATCGCTTTACATTTCATGTTCTGCCAACATATCTGAACAACAACTGAAAACTGTTCTGCTCATCACACTACAAAGTTACAAAGCCCTCTGTCTTCTTTATATTACTTCTACCTTTTTTCTCTCTTCCTCTGTGCTACTCAAACTGCTGTCTCTCATCATCCGCTCGGTCTCAGGGTTAGCCAACGGAATACAAGCAGTGCAGACAGCTGCTGTCACACCAATTCACACCTCTTCACTCGCTGCTATCTGCACATACTGTTGGGTGCGGCTACACACATTACTAGTCCGGGGAAAAACAGGACTAGAAACGCGTCGCGGCTCGGACATGGAACCACAGGACACGGGGGCATACCTGTCTCTGTATTCCTTCTCAAAGAAACTGTTCCCATCATGAGCCTGCTGATGACCACACGCTGCGCGTTACTGTAAGTCAGTCAGTCACCACTCATTGTAAGCAACAGAAGCAGCTGCAAAATTGGACGAATGTGCGCGGAAAACTCTTTTAATACTTTCTCCCTCTGTCACTACGGGGGAATATACTGTGACTAACACTTTCACTGGGAGTGACAGTGTCCACTGTGTGGGTTCCATTGCTAACTTCTCAAAAAAATAACTGCTTGTAATTAGCTTTCAAACTGCAGCACAATTAGTTCGGTCACTTCTATAACAATTTTCCTCCACGACTTCTCACCACATACACTTACTGTATAATTACTAGTAATTAATGAATGCTCAGGTGACCCATTTCATCCAGTCATCTTTCTCAAACCTAGATGCCCATGTTATAATTTCAGATAGTAAAGGGAATCACTTATGAACTGTGCCTATAATAGTTCAAAAGCAAGAGGAAAAAGAGACTGCTATAGTTCTTGAAAAAAGTGGCTGAAAGGTACCATCTAAAAGGGTAGTATTTAGAAGGTATAAAGAGATGCAGAGGGAGGAGTAGAGGGAGGTGTATCAGGAGAAACATAGGGAGGCAGGGAAAGCAATAGGGAGCATGAAGGCACAAACTGAGGAGAGAATAGCCCAGGTGGTAACAAAAGGGGACACAGCATTTTTTAGGTATGTAAATGAAAAGAAGAAGAAGACCAAGGGAGGGATTATGGTTAAGATGGGTGGGGTGGGGGCTGTGCACAGGAGGACCAGGATAAGGCAGATACCCTGAACGAATACTTTTGTTCAGTGTTCACAGAGGGAAGGAGAAGGGGAGGGGCCACAAAAAAGTGACAGGAGCACTGTTGGGAGTGAAGTGGACACTAGTTATTTTTCAGGGAGAGAGTCCTAAAGGGACACGCTAATCTGAAAGTGACCAGACAGGGTGCATCCAAGGGTACTGAGTGAGCAGTTCAAGAAGGTACTGGCTACACCTCTGACAGTTCTGTTAAACAGCTCACTGGCGGAGGCATAACTAGGCGCACTTCCCATACGTATGCACAGACATACAAATTTTCTGCTGAGGAAGATTCTTCATCTGCAAAATCTGTGTCTGTGTGAAAATGGACAAGCTGCATTGGCAATCTGGACAGGCAGGGCTGACATGACTCCTGGAGGCAGCAGCGGAGCACACCCTCTCCCTGACACTGACAGAACTCGAGAATTTTTTTTTTCTATTTCTGTGCTCCCTGACTTCACCATTGCCCGTTTGCTGTATACGCCAATTGAGAAGCACACAAGTGACTTGGGTGTACAGTGCATGCACTTTGACCCAGGAAAGCACGGCTGCAGTTGCAGTTCAGTGTGTGGGCAGATGGCAGAGTGGTGTTATTACATTGGAGTAAAATTGACTTCTGTAGCAGTCTCAGCTGATTTGCAGAGCTTTGTTTGTGTTCTTGTGTTGCCTGCCATTTTCGGTGGAGAATGCACGTTATAGTCTGGAGTTCGTTAGTTACACCACATGACAGTGACACTGAAGTTGAAGGTAATGTGTTTTAATTCCCTCCATGATAGGGTGAGGACTCTTTAAAGAAGGGTTAGCGGCAGGAACGAAGAGATAAGAAAAATGAAATGGTTCACACGGTACATGCAGGTATCATCTGCTCCTTCTTTTTACTGTACTACCAGATCTAATTTGCTTTGAAAATAGACACTGAAACAGAACAGACTTGGAGTTCAAGACCATGCAGTACTTCCACGTAGGCTATCAACCCATTATATGGGCTCCTTCAGAACCACAAGTGGCATGCTACATGGAAACCATCCTTGTATTTCAACTTTCTTTTCCACCATTCCATCTCTGTAATACACATATGAAATCTAGCAATCCTTACATATCTATCAAAGTGAATCTCTGTTCTTGGTGCCCAAGTTCAAAGTAACTGGCAGTGAAATGTAACCCCTAGATGGCGCTATCCAAGGGGCTACTACCCCTGCCTGATTTGCCACTAACAGGTTGAGGGGCCTGGATCCAATGGCGGGTGCCTCCACCCAGAGGTCAGGGTTTGCAATAGTTAAACTAACTTGGTCACAGCCCTCTGGGACACTGCAACCCCCCTTTCTTCCCACTAGTGGCCCACACAATACATCAAATTACCTTCACAGTATACACTTACCCCAGGTCTGGTTCCGGCACTGGGACCTCCTGTGAAATGAGATACAGTGCAACAATCACAGTACAGTACTTTAACATAGACAAATACCTCAGGCAGTATAACTTTGCTGAAACAAGCAGCTCTGATTTATTTAGGGGATATAACAAGGACAGGGAAATCAGGTTAATTAGCTTATCACTCTAATAATCTACCTATGGCTCTGTGCACAGGCCTATCCCTATCAGTTACTGTCCCTGGGTACCCAAGCCCTAGTGGCTAGTCCAAACCGTGGCAGCTGGTAGGGCCCTTTCACAGAGAAAGGAGAATTAAACAGTCAGCAGTACAGTAATTCCATTTGGATTTAATGTGGCAATTCAACAGGAGCGACCTGAATTAGTACTCACGACCTCCAAATAAGATAGGGTCCTTCAATGTCAGCAGGGCTCACTTGAGGTGCACAAACCTCTTCACACATCCATATAAAGAAAGCACTATACCAGGCAGGCTGCATCTGTATCCGATGAATTACTGCACAATACCGGGAGAACACACAGCAGATTCAGTTCTGACAGACCGAGTGTAATTTTCAGCAATTCCTCCAGTCTTCTACAGGGTGAGCCTGGTTTCTACTCTTCAGAGATCCTTTGATTCTTTTCACAGGAGCAGTTCAGTCCCAACAAGCTGCAGACCGGAACTCTGGGCCTTACACGTTTTTGACTAAAACTGCACACTGAAAAAGCACAGGGCTCCTTCCTTCTTCACTGCCAAAGCTCAACTCAAACTCAACCGACAAAAACCGGGCACTTCCTTTGAGTTCCTCCCAGTTCTTGACTGGATTGGCTGTCACTCACAATAGACTGCTGCTGTATTGGTCCAAAAGGCACTGAAGTCTAAACTACATCTCCCAGAGTCACTGCCCATACAATCCTCTTGTGGCTGGCTCAGATTATGAGTCCAAGTTCTGATTCGTCCAAGGCACCATTTTAGAGCTAGCTTACCCACACTGATTGGTCCAGTTCAGCAGTTCAAAACTAGAATGGGGAACTAGCAGACACAGTTCTGACTGCAAAGAAAGCAGGTTAGACAAACTGTAATTTCATTATTACTCTAAATAATTTCTGGCAAACAGTTACATCTTTCAGATAGGTTCCCTTTGCACTCTCAGTGACTGCAAAATGAAGTGAATTGGCAGCAGCTGAGTGGTACTCAGAGAAGCACACAGTCCCTCCACACAAACTAATTATGTCTGCAAGCAGACAGCTCTTAAAAGACAGTACCAGAGGCTCTAAAAACACTCACTGATAAATGGCTTAAATGCCAAACACCATTCAGGCTTGGAGCATTCAAGCAAAGCTCCTGGAAGTCTTTTGGGAACCCCCATTTGCAGGAGTTACACCCTTCCTGGCCTGGGAAAGCTTGACGTCCGCGTCAAGCAAGTACCATAAGTTTTAACTGCAACCGATACATTTGCATTAGGCTCACATGTAATCATCAGTCAATATATCATTTTACCAAGAACACATTTCTGAAACATTGCAGTCGTCCTCTTTACACAGTATTACATACACATTGTACCATAACTCAAGTTATTACCTCTTGTACATGAAACCTGAAGAGAGGGGCCCTTCCCTATCAGTTACCTTGGGGCTGGATGGGGCAAGGGCACCATACTAAGAGCAACACAAGTAACTTGGATTAGCACTGATGCTCAGTTTGGGCAATGAGCTCGGGGACACATACACTCCTTTATGGACAACATTGAGAGGCAAGTCCACAGGCCTCCCAAGTGAATCATAACTGAGGTGCACCACAGGCTTTACAGCTCGACCAGTCTTTCTAGGGGGAACTGTTATAGTCTCTGCACTCTGAGCCTCATTTTCAGCATTGTCCTCACTTGTCAGGGAGTCTCCATGGGGGTAGAGAGGCTAGAACTTGGGGCACTTTCAGCTCCAGGAGTTACAGTTTCTGAGTCCACAACATTTGGCTGCATGGAGAGCTTTCGGACACTGGCAGTGGACTGTCAGGGCACTCAAAATACTCTTCTTGTTCGGGTGTATCACCAGTCTGCCCCAATCTATCATTTTCCTCCCTGAAGCTCAAACAGTTCAACCATGCACAATGATTCCATTTCATCTGATCTGATGCTTTGCACTTCACTTTCTGGGAGCATTGGCTCAGGGATGAAGCTGGGGCTTAGACAGTCCAGAAGGCCCAGCTTCATCTCCAGTATTGACTAGGAATTGCCCGAAACAATTGACTCAGTTCGTAAGAAGGATAGTATTCAAAGTCACTCTCACTTTCTTCCGATATGGACTGACAGTCATGCTCAACTGGGACTTGTGGAGGGAACACTTTAACTTTGCTTCTGTAGGTGCAGACTTTCTTGATCTTTTCTTAGCAGCAGCTCTAGTCACTGGTCCAGAGGGGCATCTTCTAGGGGCTCAGACTCAATTAAGATTTGTCCAATGGGCAGTAAATGATTTCTATGCATTGTTTTTACATCTTTTGAATTATTCTCAGGCCTTACTTTGTACACTGGCAGATCATCTAGTTTGCCCACTACAATGTGAGGGAGATGGTGCCATCTGTCAGCAATCTTGTGCTTGCCATGCAGTCCCAGATTTCTTAGCAATGCGATCTCCCTCCTGGAGTTCCTGTGCTTTCACCTTTTTATCATACCTTTCTTTGTTGGCCAGATTTCTTTTGGCAGCCATGGTTTGAGCCAGTTTGATATGCATGAGTTAGCTGGGCCTTTAACTTTGCACATACTGTAAATAGTTGTCAGCTTGAACCCCATCAGGAGAGACCCCAAACACACATCTACTGGTAGTCGAGCTTCTCTTCCAAACATCAGGCGGTAGGGGAGAATCCAGTGGCATCACTTTTGGTGCAGTTATAAGCATGTACCAGGGTGCTAATTTGTTGGCTCCATCTAGGCTTGTCCTTTGGGTGAGGTGCTCAGCATATCTAGCAAAGCGGTTGAAAGCGTTCAGGCTGTGGGTCCCCCTGGGTGGTAAGGAGTGGTTCTGGACTTCGCACTCTCCACAGAGAAAGCATCTCTTTGATCAGACGACTCTCAAAGTCTCTCCCTTGATCAGAATGGATTCTTTGTGGAGCCCCATAGTGAACAAAAAGTTTTCTACAAGTACTTTGGCCACAGTGGATGCTTTCTGGTCTTTGGTGGGAAAGCTTGGGCATATCTCGTGAAATGGTCAGTGACCACCAGCACATTACTGATATTTCTTGATCTGACTCCAAACTCAGAAAATCAATACAGACCAGCTCCATGGGTGCACTGGTGGTGATGTTAACAAGGGGGCAGCCCTCTGGAGACAAAGCTTTCCTCTGTAAGCAGCGACTACAAGTTGAATGTGTTGCTCCACATCAGCCCCATCTTAGGCCAATAGAATCTGGATCTCACCAAGTCAAGTGTTCTGTCTATACCAAGGTGCCCCATGTGGTTGTGCAAGGACCTCAGTACTGAGTCTCGAAGGCAGTGGGCAGCACTAGTTGTTGTTTGTCTACTTGTCCCCCTCTGTCTACTGTTTCTCTGTATAACAGTTTATTGATCAGTTTCAACTTAGGACCTTCTTTGTATAACAGTGCAGTTCTCAAATCAGTGGGCGTAATTTGGACACATCTTTTCCTGCATAGAGGGCTTCTAAAGCTGCTTTGATCATGGGATCGTGAGTTGAGCCACGCGAATACTGTCATTGTCCAGCTGAGGCAGTGCACCAATGTCTATTGCAGAAAAGTGGCAATAAGCAGCAGGTATGCAATTCTCAGAGGCTCCCAAGCAATCCACCATGCAGTCCACTGTGTCCGTGGACATTTGTTCCCTCCTGTCAAACTTCTGGCACAGTGCCTGAATGTCAGGTTCTGCCAATCGGACCCAATCATTCTGGGGAACAGGCCTCCGGAGAGAGCATCAGCATCTATGTGGTTCAGACCTGCTCGGTATTCGAGCATAGTCATAGTGTAGATAATGCAGAAAGCCACCTATGGCCAGTGGCATCCAACTTAGCTGAGGTCTGCACATAGGTCAAAGGATTATTGTCGTTTTACTAGTATTTTAGCCCCATACAAGTACTCATGGAATTGGTCAACAATAGCCCACTTCAAAGCTAGGAACTCTAACTTATGTACAGGATAGTTCTTTTGGATGGGGTCAGGCTTCTACTGGAAAGGCCACTGGTCTCAGGCCATTCTCGTGCTCTTGGTACAACACAGCTAACCCTTGCAAGCTAGCATCAGTGTGCAGGGCGTAAGGTTTTCTTGGATCAGCATAGGCCAGCACTGGAGCATGGGTAAGTTGATATATGATCTCATGAAAAGCAGTCTCACAATCAGGAGTCCAGCGGGCCCCAAATACTTCACTCGGATGAAAATACACTCTTTCAGTCTTGAGGACGCTGACTTTTGAGTTTTTTGTGGGTTGGGGATACCTTGAGTAAGGTTAAGTAAAGGCGGATCACTCTTGAATAGTCCTTGATGAAGCGCCGATAATAACCACAGAATCCCAGGAATCTTTGCAGTTCTTTTAGATTTTGGGCTGTGGCCAGGTGGTCAAGGCCTCAACTTTACTTGGGTCGGTCTCTATTCCTCGGTGGATACTATGTGTCCCACATACTTTACTGATGTTTGAAAGAATTGACACTTATCAATGGACAGTTTAAGGCCAAGAGTCCTCCAGTCGGTCCAATACCTTAAATAATCTGCTCTCATGTTCCTCCAGTGAGCTGCCAAACACAATAACATCATCTAGGTATACCAGGCACTCTAGTAAGTTCATGTCCCCCACTGCACGCTCCATCAATCGCTGAAAAGTGGCTGGGCACCTGAAACTCTTGAGGCATCCTCATAAATTCACAGAAGCTAAGCGGACAGATAAAGGCCGCCTTCTCACGGTCCTCTGGGGCCATCGGGATCTGTAGTACCCATCTGGAGATCCAGCACAGAGAACCACTTGCTCCCGTTTAGGCAGTCCAAAGCATCCTGAATCACGGGCATTGTGTACTGATCAGGGATAGTCCGCCCGGTTTAAGGTGCGATAATCCACACACATCCTTACTGTTCCATTCTTTTTCCTCACTACCACAATGGGGAAGCATAAGAGGCTTCTGGATTCTTGTATTACACCAGCAGCTAACATCTCTTGCAGATGCCGTCTCACATCATCTATGTCAGCAGGTGCCAGGCGTGAGACCTCTCACGAAATGGTCTTCGTCATGCAGCCGGATATTGTGCTCAGCTCCTTGCACGCATCCTACATCCCATTCCTTTAAAGAAAACACCTGACTCTCTGGGCAAGCTTCTCACTGATCCTCACTTTCCATTCAGCTGGCAGCGGGAGTCGCGAAATCAAACAAGTCAGGCGTTACTCTGTCATTCTTCCTTGAACTCTTGCTGCTGGGTAGCACTGCAGTGTCTGCACAATGCACATTAGCCAGGATGCAACCTCTGTTTACTCGAATGTCTCTTTCAGACACATTATGAACTTGGACCATTACCCTTCTGGCATAAGCATGGGCTCTAGCGGGCAAAATACAAGGCTTGACCAGCAGTCCCTCTGGCAATTTCCATCGCCTGGTGCATCCAACATTAATATTTTATTCTTAACATCCTTTCTGATACGGACCTCTCCTGTAAGGTACACTGGGCATTTGGCGCCAGGATCAGAGACTCAGGATCCTTCTTCCATACAATTCGACCGGTTCCTCTGGTTCTGTTTTTCAGCATCTCTGTGCCTCATAGGCCTTCTTAATTAAAGCCGGAACTCTTAAAGCTCTACTAGTCTTTGACCCTGTTTTCATAACACAACTGTGCCAGCCTTCCGAACATGTGAGCATTTGTTCCAATCAACAAAGGGACACCATCATACAGTCCAGTGGGGGACACACTAAGGCTAGGGTCTCTACTTGTTCGGCCACTCCAGCCACGGAGGTGGGGAAAGACAGCCAAATTCGGATATACCGGAATAGGGTAGGCCTTCACTTAACCCCATACATGCAGTCCTTCTAATGGTTGTAAGGTACGCTGACAAATGCTTCTGATACCAATCCTGGAACATAATTGTCACTTGGGAGCCACTGTCTAATACAGCTCTTGTAGACACTCCATTCACCTTTACAGTGGTCTCCATGGAGGGACCCACTATTCTGGACCAGTCTGGAGGCGGGTAGGGGCCTGGGCAACTGACCTTGCCACAAAAGGGCGTGAATTAGCATTTTGGTGCCCTCACTGGGATCATGTCGTGCACCTCTTAACCACTGATTTCTTCTCAAGCTCTCCTTGTAGCTTATATGCAACTTTGTCAGTGTCTTTTGGGACTGGCATTCCCTTTTCATGTGCCCATCTTTCCCACAATTATAGCAAAACATACTTTCTGGAGTTTGAGCTGGCCGCGCCACACTGGGAGCCAGGCGGGGTATTACTAACTGGAAACCTGGGTGCCATCTCTGTCTCTGGCGTGATAAGCATTTGGAGACATCTCGTCAGTTTCTCCACTTCCATGGTCAAGGAATTGAGTTTGGAGCTGTTATCAGCAGGAGATACATGGTAGGTACCCCCACCCCCATAGCAGATGCAGTCGGATATAGGTCAGGCCCGTACTTGCAGGCGTGGCCTTCATAAAGGGACTGTTTTTGAATTCGGATCTCTCTCAACAGTTACGCCCATTGTGGCATATCTTTTTCCTTGTCAGAGCACTCATTGACTGTCAACCTCTGCCCTGAACTTCACTTGATGGGTCACCCTCAGTCACTTCGAGGTCGTAGCCACAGCTGTTGGTGCAGGTACCTCGAGGTCGCTTTTTCTCAACTCCTCGAATTTCTCTCATTAACTCATCATAGGAGAGGTGGGGATTCCAGTCGATTTGCCAGGCGTAACTGAAGCAACAGCAGTTCTGAGAAGGGGCAGACTTAAGGATTCTGTCCAGTCTGGTTCGTCCAGTTCAATCGCTGGCAAACTACCCTTTCTGAGGCATTCTTGCAACAATTTTCCAGCCGAGACATACACAGACAACAACTCCCCTTGGTACTGTTGTGCATTTCTTACTCTCCACCATAGGTCCTCATCAGAATCTGGGCTCCCATACACATTCTCCAAGGCCTCAAGATAGGCCTGTGCAGTCGCTTCAGGGTTACTGGCCCGTTTAGCACGGATGGTAGCCAGGGCAGGACCTCGAGGCTCTCACTAACCCTCTTTGCCGCCTTCCGAGCATTGCCATTCTAGCACTTGGGGGCAACATAGTCTATCCAGGTCTCCCAGTCATCCTCCCTTGGGGGTGGGAGGGTGCCAGAGAAGATCCTCAACCTTGGAAGAGTCGTGACTAATGGCAGGTGCAGAAATAGGAGTCTGCATTGGTTCAGCCACCATTACGGGCACTGGAGCAGGAGAGGGTGTTGGGGAGAACACCCCAGGTGGCAAGAATAGTTTCTTCAAGTCCTCCACAGTTTTCCCTCTCCCAGCAACCATTCAGCAAATTTCTCCTCAAAAGTTTCAGATAGTGGTGGGGCTGATTCCCCAGGTCTTTACTGTCCTAGTTATCACTCTCCAAGCAGTGAGGGCTCCCTCTGGGGTAATGGTCTGTGGCACTTTGGAGCTATCTATGGGATCCTTAAACTCTACTAGGGCCAGGAAAGTGTGGGTGAGCAGATTAGCATGCCGACCCACCACCACAGGGTTTTGTAAACCTTCCACCTTGGAAAGTACTCCCTGCACAGTGTCCGTATTGATACCCAGGGGATGTCCAGGATAAGCATAGCATTTTGGGGTCGATCTCCTCCCAGTACACCACTCCACCAGCCGGTGCACAGCCACTTCTGTCGGGTACCCATTTTTTCTTAACAGTGGTTCGTAAATATGGCCACTAGAGGACACACAATCCCAGCGGTGAGCCTCCAAGATGTAACCCCTAGATGGCGCTATCCCAGGGCTACTACCCCTGCCTGATTTGCCACTAACAGGTTGAGGGCCTGGATCCAATGGCGGGTGCCTCCACCCAGAGGTCAGGGTTTGCAATAGTTAAACTAACTTGGTCACAGCCCTCTGGGACACTGCAACCCCTTTCTTCCCACTAGTAGGCCCACACAATACATCAAATTACCTTCACAGTATACACTTACCCCAGGTCTGGTTCCGGCACTGGGACCTCCTGTGAAATGAGATACAGTGCAACAATCACAGTACAGTACTTTAACATAGACAAATACCTCAGGCAGTATAACTTTGCTGAAACAAGCAGCTCTGATTTATTTAGGGATATAACAAGGACAGGGAAATCAGGTTAATTAGCTTATCACTCTAATAATCTACCTATGGCTCTGTGCAGGCCTATCCCTATCAGTTACTGTCCCTGGTACCCAAGCCCTAGTGGCTAGTCCAAACCGTGGCAGCTGGTAGGGGCCCTTTCACACAGAGAAAAGGAGAATTAAACAGTCAGCAGTACAGTAATTCCATTTGGATTTAATGTGGCAATTCAACAGGAGCGACCCTGAATTAGTACTCACGACCTCCAAATAAGATAGGGTCCTTCAATGTCAGCAGGGCTCACTTGAGGTGCACAAACCTCTTCACACATCCATATAAAAGAAAGCACTATACCAGGCAGGCTGCATCTGTATCCCGATCGCAATTACTGCACAATACCGGAGAACACACAGCAGATTCAGTTCCTGACAGACCGAGTGTAATTTTCAGCAATTCCTCCAGTCTTCTACAGGGTGAGCCTGGTTTCTACTCTTCAGAGATCCTTTGATTCTTTTCAGAGGACGGATTCAGTCCCAACAAGCTGCAGACCGGAACTCTGGGCCTTACACCGTTTTTGACTAAAACTGCACACTGAAAAGCACAGGGCTCCTTCCTTCTTCACTGCCAAAGCTCAACTCAAACTCCAACCGACAAAAACCGGGCACTTCCTTTGAGTTCCTCCCAGTTCTTGACTGGATTGGCTGTCACTCACAATAGACTGCTGCTGTTGGTCCAAAAGGCACTGAAGTCTAAACTACATCTCCCAGAGTCACTGCCCATACAATCCTCTTGTGGCTGGCTCAGATTATGAGTCCAAGTTCTGATTCGTCCAAGGCACCATTTTAGAGCTAGCTTACCCCACACTGATTGGTCCAGTTCAGCAGTTCAAAACTAGAATGGGAACTAGCAGACACAGTTCTGACTGCAAAGAAAGCAGGTTAGACAAACTGTAATTTCATTATTACTCTAAATAATTTCTGGCAAACAGTTACATCTTTCAGATAGGTTCCCTTTGCACTCCTAGTGACTGCAAAAATGAAGTGAATTGGCAGCAGCTCGAGTGGTACTCAGAGAAGCACACAGTCCCTCCATACAAACTAATTATGTCTGCAAGCAGACAGCTCTTAAAGAGACAGTACCAGAGGCTCTAAAAACACTCACTGATAAATGGCTTAAATGCCAAACACCATTCAGGCTTGGAGCATTCAAGCAAGCTCCTGGAAGTCTTTTGGGAACCCCCATTTGCAGGGGGGTTACAGAAAGATGATACTGTATTTTGTTCCTTCAGTGCTCTGTTTTAGTTCAGCAAATGTTTTGTGTGTGTTGTTATAGCATAACAAAGCACAGTGCGAATAAATGAACATTGTGTAGCCATGGTAAGGTTTGTTTGTTAGTATATGCTGTTTATTTAATAAAAAAACAATTTGCCCTTTGAGTTTATTTATATTTGTTGGTACAAACAGGCAGGAGTTGACCGTAACGTAATACAGTCCTGGACTGTGGGGAGTCTGGGGTTAGGGTGCAACTTACTGGGTTGGAGGAGTGGTAGTCGGGTAGCACACCCTGTTGCAAATGACCCCAAAATGCACCAAATCTCCCAGATTTTTTGGGGGAGCCTACACAGCCCCCAGACTCCCAGCCTGTAGTTGCAATTTTCAGACCTTGTGCATACACTTTTTCAAAGGTTGGTTACTCCACTACTCAACAAGAGTGGTTCTGGAGGACTGAAGGATGGCAGATCTCATCCCACTTTACAAAGTGGGATGAGGGAGGATGCTCGTAAGTGTAGGCCAGGCAGCCTGACATCAGTGGTGGGAAAGTTAATGGAGTCACTGCTGAAGGACAGAACTGTGGAACATCTTGAATCCAGTAGTTTACAAGACTCAAGGTAGCACGGATTCATTGGGGGGGGGTCATGTCAAATGAATCTGATAGATTTTCTTGACTGGGTGAGCAGGTAATTAGATCTGAGTGGAGTGGTGGACATGGCCTACCTATATTTCAGTAAGGCTTTTGACATTGTTCCACATAGGAGACTCGTGAGGAAGCTGGGCAGCTTTCGGGTGGCTCCAGATATGGTAAACAGGGTAAGTGATTGGGTAAACGATAGGTGACAGAGGGTGGTGGTAAACGGAGTTCATACCAGAGAAGGGAGGGTGACCAGCAGGGTACCTCAGGGACTGGTATTGGGACTGGTCCTCTTTAATGTTTTTATAAGTGACATTGCAGAGGAACTGGAAGGGAAGGGTTGCCTCTTTGCAGATGACACCAAAATCTGCAATAGGATGGACACTTGGGGGGGGTGAAAAGAATGTGCAGTGATCTGAGAAAACGTGAGGGGTATTCAAAGGTACGGCAGCTGGGTTTCAATGCGAAAAAGTAGAAAATAATGTACTTAGAGCACAGAAACCCAGAGGTGGAGTACAAAATGGGAATGGAGGTAGTGACAGCCACCAAACAGGAAAGAGATCGGGGGGTAATCATATCAGATGATCTAAGGGTGGTCAGGCAGTGCAACAAGGCAGTTGGGAGGGCCAGTAGGATGCTGGGGTGCATAGGGAGGGGTATCACCAGTAGAAGGAGGGAGATGATGTTGCCTCTGTATAGATAGCTGGTGAAACCCCACCTAGAGCACTTTGTCAACTTCTGGAGGCCACATCTATGGAAGGACCTAGACAGAGTGGAGGCTGTCCATAGGAGGGCAACTAAAATGGTGCAGGGTCTGCATCAGAAGCCCTATGAAGAGAGACTAAAAGACCTCAACATGTACACCCTGGAGGAGAGGAAAGAGAGGGGGGATATGACAGAGACCTTTAAATACCTCACAGGAGTAAATAAGGTACAGGAGGGGAGTATTTTTCAAAAAAAGGTGCGCAAGAACAAGGGGACATGCAAGGAAGTTGGAGGGGGTGGGTAAATTCAAGAGAAATGTGAGGAAATACTTTTTCACAGAAAGGGTGGTGAATGCCTGTAACAGTCTTCTAGTGAAGGTGGTGGGGGCGAAAACAGTGGTAGGGTTCAAGAATGCATGTGATAGGCATAAGGGAATCTTAAAGAGCTAGTGCACTGCCTAAAACTAATATTAGATTTTAAAAGCAGCCAACCATTTCCTTTTATATTTGAAGTACTTTTTCTTTCCCCTTTGTTTGATTAGAAGATTGTTTATCTGGTGTTAGTAGGTGTAATGTGTGGAACAGCACTCTGCCAGGCAGCTGACATATCTAGCTCTACTGTGCCACATTACAGCATCAGCACTGTGACCCCACTGGCTGTGACATCACTGCTACTTAGGAACAGCGAGTGAGTGACTGCCAGGTCATTCACCTGTTATGACACTGTCAGTGAGATCACAGTGCTGATGATGTGGTGTGGGGCAGTAGAGTTACATATTTCAGCTGCCAGACTAAGAGCTGTTCCACACATCCAACACAATATTATCACATAGGAGACTTTCTGATGAGCAAAAGGAAAAAGAAAAATACTTCACTAATAAAAAGTTACAACTGACTACTACTTAACATTTGTATTATTTTTCTGTCTGCCTGTTTTGGCTCCACTAGCTCTTTAATTGAAAGGAAATGGGGGTGGGAGAGCCAGAGATCAAGTAGCGTCTGCAGTGACACTGTAGGTAGGAAAAAATGGGTAGACTGTGTGGGTCAAGTGGTCTTCTTCTGGCATCAAATGTTGTTTCTATGTTGCTGCTTTTGTGTGAAATCCCATGAATAGCTCTCTTGAATGAAGCATAGGGCTTACCTCTAGCAGGTAGCAGTGTCAAAAATATCAGTGTTTAAGTCAGCCCTATGCTACGCTGCCACCATTTTAGAACCTTGCGATGTCCTGCAGCATGAAGCAATGCCTTATCCTGTGGCATAGTTTCACCCTGCGCGTCAGAGCGAGACAGAAACATCAAGCTTGTTGTGCACAATTGCCCATATATTTTATTTTGTACGGTATATATTATATATATATTTGTGTTTATTAATTTACCTTCTTTTTTTGGCTGGGCTCTGTGTCCGCCAGCCATCGTTCACCTGCATGCACTGCCTCGCACTCTTGCCATGGGACAGACCCCACCCTGAACACTTCTGGCTTACTTCAGGGTGGGGCCATGGGGGCGCGACATGCCTTCCCAGTTACCAAATGTTTAAATAAAAAAATTTAAAAATCACAACAGTGGTACAATACAACAGCATTCTGACATCACTACTGTGGTAGAAAAGCGTTCTGACATCAATACTGTGGTACAACAGCATTCTGAAATCACTAGTGTGGTACAAAAATGTTCTGACCTCACTACTGCAGTACAACAGCATTCTGACATCACTGCTGTGGTGCAGCAGCATTCTCTGACATCACTAGTGTGGTGCAAAAGTGATCTGACATCACTGCTGTGGTACAGCAGCATTTTGACATCACTACTGTAGTGCAACAGCATTCTGACATCACTAAGTAAGCAATAATACCCAACAGGGTGGGCATTATTGGGAAATACTGGACCACCCAGGGGTGTAATGAGGCCAGACGCTGCAGGCAGAGGGCCTTATAGCCCCTGGAAGGTCCGGTATTTCCCAATAATGCCCACCCTGGAGGGTATTATTGCACTTAGAAAATGGCTCACATGTAGTATTTTTAATAAAATAGAATTGTAATTAAGAACAAGTCTAATATATTTTAAAAATAGAATAAAACTAGTTTTGTTTGTGAAGTAGTTCCTGTGTTGTGCCACACAGTCCAATAGAAGGTGTTGCTGATTAGTGGAGCTTGTTTGGCTGATGTTGATTTGTGCCCTACGGTTTGATGGGAGTTGTAGTTTTATGCTCCGAGATCACAGTAGCGTGTGACACTGCAAGAATCGGGAGACATTTAAAAAAAAAGAATCGCAAGACTTTGGCAAGTGAAGTGGCAACTATTTAAAACACATTTGTTCCCATAGACGCCATATGGCGTCAGAACCATCCATTGCTACATCCGACACAAAATGGCCACCGGGAGCAAATGAGTCAAGCTGGTAGGTAAGTCCTTTATGTTGGAATTTGAAGTGCAGTGAGCAGGGCAGGGGCGGAACTTCTAGGAACAGCGCCCGTTAGATGGAGTCGGGCAGCCGGGTCGGAATGTTAGTGAGCACAGGGATTGAAGGTCGGTATGGGAGCATTTTGAATACCTCTATCGGGTGTGGTTTCCTGGCTGGGGGAGACAAAGATGGGTTGTTTTCTTGTTCTGTAATTTTTTTTTTGGCTTCAACTTTAGGTTTCTTTGTGTGGGGAGTGGTGGTTTGAGGACTCAAGAGCTGGGCCCTCCCGCTCAGTCTCTCGCCTAGCGAGGGAAAAAAATATGGTGCCAAAAGATTTTTAAAACTGAAACTGGCAGTACCTGGCACTTGTTTTTCGGAGGGCATCTATCGAAAAATAATTGCCCAGCTCTGGGAGCCTGTCAGCCAATCAGCTGACAAGAATGTTGTTTGCCATTTTCTAAAGTAGTATACAGCATTCTGACATCACTACTGTTGTACAACAACAGAGAGAATAATGCATGAACAACAGAGAGAATAATGCATGGGCAACCATACACAGCAAGGCTGTGTTTCCATCTCAGGGTTGGTATGGCATGATGTGGACCTCGAGAGTGAAGTTTGAGAGATCCATGATGTCATCTCATCCCTAGATGGAAACACAAACCAAATTATGCATGGTTGTCCATGTTCTATTATTATAGTTCTGTGGCTTTATTGAATGTCAAAAGTGAACATTTCAATTTATAAACAGAAGTAAGTGGGACCCAAGCACTCCCCTCCCACCTACCATTCATTGCTCATAGTCAGTAACTATAGTCAAGATAAATTACTATGTTGACCAGGGGCTTAACAGGAGATAACCCTACACAACAATTTTTTGTGACATTTGAACTGTACATAACAACTTGTCATGACCTTTGAATTGTGCACAGCAACTTGTGCCCATGCACAACAAGAAATTTGAGTGCATGGAAATCCATGCACAACTACACTTAACCACATACTAGATTCTGATATCATTACTGTGGTACAATATAATTTTTTTTTTTATTTACTATTTATGCCCACTTAACACCCAGCCTGCCCTATCAGCTTCTCTCTCCCCCAGCCCGTCACCTGCTCTCCCTGTGGCTTAGCTTCCAACCTTACAGTGCCCCACAGTTGCCTCTTGTGGCACAGCCCTGGTTTCCTAGGCCTGGAGGAGTTTGGCTCGGGTGCGGGTCGGGAGCCCAGTGAGCGGTACGGGGCCAGCAAGGAGAGGAGTCATCATTCTGCAGGCCAGGGGATTTTCCTGTTTTTTCTGTTTCCCCCCTCTCCTAAGCACCTTGTGGGCTGGGACTGAAAAGGACATGGACACACTGGGGACATCAGCACCCCAGGTGTGCCAACGTCCCAGTCAGGAGGTGCCTGCCCACCCATCACTGCTCTGCCTACACTGCCATCTGTGGTCAGGCAGATGGCAGTACTGCAGCAGAGTGTGCTGACCTCCCTTCCCAGAGGGAGGGGTGGGAACAGGTGCAATCCACTAGGGGGAAGAAACTAAGGTTGGGGGTGGTCTACAGGCCACCTTCCCAGGAAGAGGAAGTAAATAGGGTATTGGGGACTCTAATCTCCAAAATGGCCAGTAAGGGGGAGGTAGTAAAAATGGGGGATTTCAGTCTACCTAGGGTGGATTGGAAAATCCCATTGACCTCCTGCACTAGGGAGCAAACTCTGCTAAATGCATTTCAGACTGGCTTCCTGGCTCGGGGTATCTTGGAACTAACTAGGAAGAGCTATACTGGACCTGGTTCTGTTCAAATGCGGGCATGTTCGGGATGTGACAGTGGAAGAGCCACTTGCAGGTAGTGACCACCTTGCGGTGTGGTGCCACCTGGACATGGGCAGGGAAATGGCTAGTACCAGGATAAGGGTTTTTGACTTTAGGAGGGTAGACTTTGGTAGAATGGGAGATATTCTAGTGAGTGACCTTGCTGGGATCAGAAAAGAAATGGATGTAGAACAGAAAAGGGCAGTAATAAAGGGGGGACTACAGAGGCCACTAGTGAGAGTGCCAAAATGAAAAGTAAGAAATCTAAAGCCAAACAACCCTGCTGGTTTGGGAAGGAGGTTGCAAAAGCTGTAGGTGACAAGAGGGCAGCCTTCCGAAAGTACAAATGTACACAGAAGGCAGAGAATAGGGTAGAATAATATGCTACATCAAGAGAAGTGAGCAGAGGTGTTGGGGCGGCAAAGGCCAAAAAGGAAGTGCAGCTAGCACAGGGGGTAGAAACAGGGGACAAGGCCTTTTTCTAATATATAAGGGAAAAAAGGAATAGCAGTGATGAAACAGATTAAACAAGCATTTGTCAATGCCGAATGTTTGCTTGCTGGTATTAGCATTGGAAATGCAGGAGTTAGACAGATGCAGAGTAGGAATTGCAGTGAAGTATTGAACTTGACGTCAACCCCACCTCCACCCTGCAGAGACGGACAGGTGTTGGGGTATGCATTTGTGTTGTCGCCCATAACGTTCATGCCATTTCACTTCACCCTATCCTGCAGACACTGACAAGTGTTGAGGTGTCCCTTGGGGTGTTTGGCTTTACATTCACCCCACTCCATAAGGACATATGCTGAAATTGGTGCAATATAGAATGGGGTGAACTGTAGGGTCGAAGAGTTGAAGGCACAGCTCAATGCCTGTCTGTGGCTGGGGGTGGGGTGGTGGGGTTGGAATGGCATGAGCATTATAGTCAGCAATCCAAAGGCACACCCCTGATGTCTGTCAGTCTGTAAAGGGTGGGACATTATGGTTAGAAACCATAATGCCCCGAGCTTTGTTGGTATTTGCAGTACAAATGTTCAACATGGCCATTTTGTGGCCCCCACCTCATGAAAGCATTTGGGACCTCTTCTCATGAACAGTGGTACTGAGATTTTGTCAATGTGTCCCGAAATTTGAGTTTCCACAGTGACCATGCCATTGTGTGCCAGATGCACGAAAACACAGATCGGGCAGGATGTGAAGAATGACAGCTGGTACCACTCATAGGGAGGTGTGAAGAGATGGCAATGTTGAATATCCGTAGTGAAAATATTAAAAATGCTCAAACTTCCAAGTGTATATGGAAACTGCGCAACACATGCGCGTAACATAGTCATTTAGTGGAATTATTTCACCAAATTTTCAACATAGGCATTTTGAGACCTTTGCTCATGAACACTGTCACTATGATGTTTTAAATCTGTCCCGAACATTGATTTCCCACAGCATAGTATTCTGCGTCAGATGTGTAAATGCATATTTCGGGCAAGATGTGAAAAATGACAACTGTACTGTTCATAAGGAGGTGTGGAAAAACGGCAATGTTGAAAATCTGGAGTGAAAATACTACAAATTTGCGAGGTTACGAGGGTGCGTGGAAACTGCACAATGCACACTTCTAACACAATCATTTTGTGGACATTTGTCACCAAATTTTCAACATCGGCATTTTAGGACCTCTGCTCATGAACAGTGTCACTGTGATTTTACAAACGAACATACGAATCTGCCAGCAAAACACACCAATCGGTCTATGTAAGTCTGCCCGAGTGTGCAGCTAGCACTCTAGATTGCAGCTGCCCCAGCCTCCTCCCCCACAGTTCCTCCCCTGCTTTTCCCAGCCCCTGCCCCCGACTCTTTCTCTTGCTTTATCCCACTCCTCCTTAAAGCTATTGACTGTCCCACATGTTACCACCCCCTCTGACAGCGCATTCCAACTAGACACCACCCTCTCAGAGAAGTAGTGCCTCCTCATTTCCTCTTGAAACATCCCCCTTCCAACCTTAGTCCGTGCCCCCTCGTCTCTCTTCCACTCCTCAGTTTAAACACCCCCTCGGTGATAGGTTTATTTACCCCCTCAGGTAGTTAATCGTTTCAATCATATCCACCCTATCCCTCCTCTCCTCCAGTATGTACATGTTCAGCTCCATCAGCCTAACTTCATATTCCTTTCCTTCCATCCCCTTTAACATTTCTGTTGCCCTCCTTTGCACCCCCTCCAGTAACTTTATATCTCTCCTCAGGTATAGCCTCCAGTATTGCACACAGTACTCTAGGTGTGGTGTGACCAATGATCTGTAGAGAGGTAGGATCACATCCCTGTGTTTGGATGAGAACCCCCTTGCGATGCATCCCAGCATCCTGTTTGCCTTCGCTGCTGCTTTCCTGCACTGGGCCGAGTTGTTCATGCTCCCAGTTACCAACACCCCTAGGTTCTTCTCCTTCTCTGTGATCCCCAACCAATAGTCCCTCTTCTGGTTGTTAGCCCTGAAGTGCATCACCTTACACTTCCATGCACTGAATCCTAGCTGCCACTCCACCAACCATGTCTGTAGTTTGGTTAGGTCCCCCTGCAGTTTTTCTCATCCATCCTCTTCATCTACCACCGCACCCAATTTGGTATAATGTGCGAACAGACTAACCCTGCTCCCCAGTCCGTGTGCTATATCGGAGATAAAAAGCCCAAATAGCACCGGGCCCAGCACTGACCCCGCGGCACCCTGCTTGTCACTGTTCTTGGTGCCGAGAGCTACCCCACCACCACCACCCTCTGCACTCTCCCCTGTAACCAGTTCTCTATCCATTTAGTCAGACCACCTTCCACCCATACCCCTTCTTCTCATCACTCTTCTCCTCCTTGGCCTGTGACCCTTCTCCTGGTAGTCCGGACCCTTTTTCCTCCTTATTCTTATGGGGTGGTGGTGCCTTCTGTATTACACTCAGACCACTCTGCCCGCCCCCTCCCAGGGTTACTACGCCTCTGCCTTTACCTATATCTGGGGGGGATGAGCTCATCAGGCTCCCCTGTACGGACCTTTCTACCAACCTCAGTCTTTTGGCCACCCCTCAACTAGTTTAAATCCACCTTAGTAGAAATATACCCCTCTAATCCTGCCTTTAATACTCCACTCCCCTTCCCACTCAAGTGCACCCTGTCCCCCGTGTACAAGTCACTATTCCCCCCAGACCCTACTGCAGTTAGTCACTAACCCATCATTTTTGGTGTGGCATCAATCCTTCAGCCACTCGTTGAACTCCTCAGTCCTACCCTTCCTCCCCATGCTTGCACATAGTACCGGCAGTACCTCTGAGAATGCCACCGACTCCCCAACCCCCTCACATTGCCTGCCCAACAACTCGAACTTCCCCTTGACTACTTCCACAGTCCCCCACGCCAAGTCATTTGTACCCTCATGCAACACTAAATGAGGTTTCTTCCTCCCCCTCTCTGCACACTTGAGCAGTGCCTGCCCTGCCCCTCCTGCAGTCAACCTGGGGATAGCTTTAACCCAAATATGGCTGTGCCTTCCCCCTGCTGCCTCATCTCACCCCTTTCAGTATAGAATCCCACAGGATGAGAACCCCCTGTCTCTTACCCCCTTTCCCTTCTAATGCCCCTTCCACCACCCCAGTATTCGTTCTTCCCTGCCCTTTACCTCCGCCAGCTGCTCCCTCTGTGACTTCTGTATCTGTACCCCCTACTTCCACCTCACCCCTTTTCTCTGCCTTATTCCTCCCATCCCCCTTAAACACCTTCCCAGCCTGACTACTTCGTACTGGGCTTCCCATGTCGACCTCCCCTCCTCCCCTGCTGATTTCCAACCCCTCTCCTATCCCCGCTGTTGTCGATTTAGAGCCCCCATTCCCTTCTACACCGATAGTGATGCCCCTCCCATCCTACCCCCTTCCCGTAGCCTTCTCTCCTCCAGTCACTACCCCCTCCTTCCTTACTAGCCCCCTTCTACTCTTTCGTCCTTGCTATCTCTTCCCCTAGCTGTTGCCATCGCTCTCATGCCCCGCTTGTCCTCCCCCACTTCAGTATGTTCCTGTTCCCCCTCTCTCTCCCATAGCCGAGGTTCGAATCTATTCCTAGTTGATACCCCTCCTACTTGTTCCCCTCTGTGCCACCCATGGTCCCACCCCTGGGCCCTCCCTACCCGCAGCCATCTGCTCTGTCCCCTGGTACTCCTCGTGGTCTCTTCCTCCCCCATCAGGAGGCCCCCCCTCACCTCGGGCACCCCCTCCCTTCTCCTCTCTTTTCTGTTAGTGCCTCTGATACTGGGGTCGATTTCACTCCCTAGTTGTTCTTCCTCCGTCCCGCTTTGCCGTCCCCTATCCCCCCCAACCAGGATGCCTACCATACTCATCTACCCTGCCACTTAGACTCCTCCCTAACCTCCACAGTTCCTCCCTCAAACTAGCCAGTCGTCTGCAGACCATACAGCCCCCCATCCTCCAAGCCCAGTCCAGGATCATGGCGGACCCACACCCTGTACACCCCACCACCCTTCTTTAGATGCCTGCCGTATTGACATGTGGCACCTGCTCCATTTTGGCTCCATCTTATGTTATGGGCTCTTACTCCCAGGTTCTGTACCCTACTACAACTGTTAGGTCCCTATTTACTCAAATTCCTGTCCCCCCCCCACTAGTCCCCCTACTGCCCCCTTGCCGACCGGGTTAATTCAGTCTCAAATCTCATCCATTAGATACTGTATCACTGTAGCAATCCTAAAGCCTCCTTGCCCAGTTTTCACCCCTCAGCTACCATACTTTTTCAGCTACCATACCTTTTGTTCTTAGCTCTCATATAGTTTCACTTAGCTCAGTTAGAAATCCTATTGTACTCCAAGTATTACTCAGCTCAGTTAGAGAAAGAAACAGAACAACTAAATTTGTATTATTACAGCAATCCTAAAAGTATCCAGTCATTGCTTTGTCCCCACTCCAGAGACCCTGCTGTAATATAGGACCACAGAGGACACTGGGCGGGAGGGTGGGCAACTCTAAGTCCTGGCAGAGCTCCATTGAGCTCGCTCACTCCCCTCTCTCACTCGCTTGTTCTGTTTCTCCCGGCGCTGCAGGCTGCCCATTTGTACTGGGCTCCTGCCTGTGTTGGCACCTTTTTCTAGCCACAAAGAAATCCACAGCAGTCCCGATAGAGCTCTATTAAGCTCACTCACTCCCCCTCTCTCACTCGCTCATTCTGTTTCTCCCGGCGCTGAAGGCTGCCCTTTTGTACTGGGCCCCTGCCCGCGCTGATGCCTTTTCTGCCCACAAAGAAATCTGCAGCAGTCCCAACCGAGCTCCGTTCAGCTCGCTCACTCCCCCTCCCTCACTCGCTCATTCTGTTTCTCCTGGCGCTGCTGGCTGCCCTTTTGTACTGAGCACCTGCCTGCATTGGCGCCTTTTTCTGCCCACAAAGAAATCTGCAGCAGTCCCGACAGAGCTCAGTTGAGCTCACTCACTCCCCCTCTCTCACTCGCTCGTTCCATTTCTCCTGGTGCTGTAGGCTGCCCTTTTGTACTGGGCTCCAGCCTGCATTGGTGCCTTTTTCTGCCCACAAAGAAATCCGCAGCAGTCCTGACAGAGCTCCGCTGAGCTCGCTCACTCCCCCCTCTGTCTCTTACGTGCTCATTCTGTTTCTCCTGGTGCTGCAGGCTGCCCTTTTGTACTGGGCTCCTGCTTGCATTGGCGCCTTTTTCTGCCCACAAAGAAATCCGCAGCAGTCCTGATAGATCTCCATTGAGGTCGCTCACTCCCCCTCTCTCACTCGCTCGTTCTGTTTCTCCCACCGCTGCAGGCTGCCCTTTTGTACTGGGCCCCTGCTTGCATTGACGCCTTTTTCTGCCCACATAAATCTGCAGCAGTTCCGACAGAGCTCCGTTGAGCTCGCTCACTCCCCCTCCCTCACTCGCTCGTTTTGTTTCTCCCGGCGCTGCAGGCTACCCTTTTGTACTGGGCTCCTGCCTGCATTGGCACCTTTTTCTGCCCACAAAGAAATCCACAGCAGTCCCGACAGAGCTCAGTTGAGCTCAGTCACTCCCCCTCTCTCACTCGCTTGATCTTAATCTGTCCCAAACACTGATTTCCCAAAGCAACTGTGCTATTCTGTGCCGGAAGTGCAAAAACACATTGCGGCCAGGATGTGAAAATGACCGCTGTACTGTTCGTAAGGAGGTGTGAAAAAATGGCAGTTGAAAATCTGGCATGAAAATATTACTAATTTGCGAAGTTACAAGGGCGCGTGGAAACTGTAGAACGCATGCTTGTAACACAAGTTATTTTATGGACTTTCAGCACAACATATTCAACATAGGCATTTTAGGACCTGTGCTCATGAACAATGTCACTGTGATTTTCTTAATGTGTCCAAAACACTGATTTCCCACAGCGACTATGCTATTCTGCGCCGGAAGTGCAAAAACACATTTCGGCCATGATGTGAAAAATGACAGCTGTATTGTTCATAAGAAGGTACAGAAAAATGCCAATGTTCAAAATCTGGAGTGAAAATATTGCAAATTCGCGAAGTTATGAGCGTTTGTAGCAACTGCAAAACGCACGCTCGTAAAACAGTCATTTTTTTGATTTTTCCACCAAATTTGCAACATAGGCTTTTTGCGAGCCCACCTCATGAACACTGGCACTGTCATTTTGTTAATCTGTCTCGAAAGATGATTAAGCGCAGTGACCGCAAAATCATCTTTCGGGACCAAATAATGCCATGACAGTGGCTGAATTCATGAGGAGGGGTCCCAATAACCCGATGTTGAAAATTTGGTGCCAAAATTCCCCAAAATGCCTGAGATATGCACCAAAGTTGAAAAAACCCTATTTATGCCATTATACAGCTTACTGGCATTTCTTCAGTTCGCGGTCGGCTTTGAAGAGTGCAGACGTGTTCCCGGTCCACCGAAGATCGTCGCGCTGGGCTCTGGATGTAAGTATGGAGTGGGGGGTGTGGGGAGGTAGGGTGCGCAGAGGCTGGGTGCAGGTTGGGAGAGGGGCACAGACAGCGAGGAACTGTTTTCTTCTTTACAGGGTTTACAAAAAAAATAGACATCGCGGGATGGTTTTTCCTTTTAGTAGGTACTATTGGCACGCTGGAGTGGGCTCCCAGCTTGCCACCCGCGTGTTTTGGGGGACTGGAGCCGATGGGATTGGGCACCCGGCCAGCACATAATGGGGGAGAGCCGAGGAGGATTGGGCACCCTCAACGCATACAACAAATCGGGAGGGACATTATGCCGACGGGGACTGGGCTTCCCCATCGGCAAATTTAACCGAAGGACTGAAGCCAACAGGAATTGGGCCCCTGTTGGCAAATTTAATGAGGGGGGACTGAAGCAGATGCGGATTGCGCCCGGTCGGCAAAGAAAGACTTGGTGGGCGTAGGCATGTTTGCGGATTGTACACCCCCTCGGCAAACAACAAATGGGTTATAGTGTGCCGATAGGGAGTGGGTTCTCGATCGGCAAATTACCGCGCTGGACGGCACGCCCCTGCAATGATGGGTCGCCACCTCATTGCAGCAGAATGGCTGACGCTGCAATGATGAGGCGGCCCTCAATTGCAGCGCGAAAACCTTTCTAGGTGGTGGCACGCTGGCTGAACTAGTGTCAGCAGCAGCATGCCACCGCATTGGGGAAAGTGGGCCAAGCCTCAAAAGGCACCGGGGGCACTGGCCACAACAGTGCCACACCTCCACAACCTGCTTCTGCAGCAAGCTGCCTCAACATGTTTCTTGCGCATGCACGCAAGCAAATATTAAAAGCAGTGTGGTTTGGCAGAGTAAGGAAGAAAAAGCAGAGATACTTAACAAGTACTTTTGTTCAGTCTTTACTTGCGAGGACAGGGCAGGGCAATACCACAGGGGAAACGGGAGATGGGGGCAGAGAGGGGGAAGTCACAGACAGCATCATTCATACTGATGGCATACTAAAGAGCCTAAGGGCCCTGAAGGTAGATAAATCTCCAGTGCCAGATGGTGTGGCACCTAAGGGTCCTTAGGGAGCTGGCAGAGATCCTGGCGGGTCCCCTGACAGACCTGTTTAACATGTCTCTGGAGTCAGGGATCATGCTGCAGGACTGGATAACTGTGCATATGGTGCCCTTTCACAAAAGTGGGCCAAAGGATGAACCGGGGAACTACAGGCCAGTCAGTCTGACCTCAAAAGTGGGCAAACTAATGGAGTCCATCCTGAAAGAGAAACTGGTTGGATTTTGGGAGGATAATGGGCTCCAGAACATGAGGCAGCATGGGTTTGTGTCGGGAAGTCCTGCCTTCTGACGAACCTAATAGACTTTTTCAACTGAGTCACCAGGGCAGTGGACAAGGGCCAAACAGTTGATAGCATGCATGTGGATTTCAGCAAGACCTTTGACTCTGTACCTCACAGGAGATTTGACAGGAAGCTGGAAGACCTGGGGGTGGGGGCTAAACTTGTTGGGTGGGTCAGAAGTTGGTTACATTACAGAAGCCAAAAACATGGTAGTGGGAGATGAATTCTCAGAAGTTAGGCCCGTGACCATTGGGGTCCCACAGGGCTCTGTGCTCAACCCAGTGTTGTTTAACATATTCATAATGACATTGCGGAAGAGATCAGGGGTAAGATATGCCTGTTCACAGATGACACAAATCTATGGGAGGGTGGAGATGGAGGAAGGGAGAAAATAACTCAGGGAAGACCAGGCTAGGCCAGAGAAGTGGTCTGGCATTTGGCAACTAGGGCTCAATGCCAAAAAGTGCAAAGTTATGCACTTGGGTGCAAATAACCCAGGGACCAAATACTGGTTGGGTAGTGTGCAAGGTAAGCAGGTCAGAGGAGGAAAAGGACCTGAGTGTAATTGTCAAGAGTGACCTGAAACACTCAGCACAAAGTAGGAAGGTTGCAACCAGAGCAAATCAGATGCTGGGCTGCATAATCAGGGGAATCACAAGTAGGTAGGCTGTGGTCATTTTGCCACTGTACAGCTCTCTGGTGAGACCACACCTGGAGTACAGTGTGCAGTTTTGGTGCCGTTATCTCAAGAAAGATATCGGCTTGCTGGAAACAGTCCAGAGAAGGGCAACAAAAATGATCCAGGACTAGCAAGGCAACACCTAAGAGGAGAGCCTTAGGGAACTCAACATGGACTCTCTTGAGGACAGAAGGGAGGGGGGAGACATGATGGAGACCTTCGGGTACCTAAAGGGCATAAACAGGGTGAGTACTCTTCAGCCTTAGTGGAAACAAGACTACTAGGAATAATAAACCTGAAGCTGGTGGGAGAAAAGTTCAGAAGAGAGGTGAGGAGGAACTTTTTCACCGAGAGGGTGGTGGCTAAGTGGAATAAGTTGCCAGAGGAGGTGATATCCCTAAGAACAGTGAACAGCTTCAGGAGAGGTTGGGATAGGTTAAGGGGGAAAGTTGCAGGCAAAGGTGGGAGAGGGGCGGGAAAGAGGTATGTGACATGGGTTAGGGGAGATATGGGGAGGAAGGCATTTCCCTCTGTAAATGCAGTGGGAGCTGTATACTTAAGCAGATTAGATAGATCGTAAGGCTTTTATTTGTAGGCACATTCGTATGTTCATATGTATGTATGTTTGGAGGAGGAGGGTGTATACCGGGATCTCAATCCTCCTCCCCCTGTCCGGCCCCTGAGACATGGGCTCACATCCAAACCCTGGTCGGTGACATCACAAGCAGTAGCCCTACCACAGCGCCAAGGGGCCAGCCTGGTACAACAGCATTCTGACATTACTACAGTGGTACAACAGTATCTGAAAGTGTGTGGATTTCCATCCACAGCAGCACTGAACCGTATACTCCAGAGGATGATGTATGGGCAGCTATGCACAACAAGCATATGTTGGCATTCAGATGTTGCCATAATCACTGAATCTCGAGAAGGAAACTTGAGATGTTTGTCATTGCCACAGCAACATCGATATGCCAACTCAGGCTTGTTTGTAGATGGCTGCCAATACATTGTCTTCTATGGTGTATGGGCAATATAGCTGGGGTAAATTATTAAGTAGAATCTGCCAATCAAAGTTAAACATTACAAATGCATTTAATTCATTCAACACTAAACACTCTGAATATGCTACAGTTTGTGCTGCTGCGGTAAATTTCTTTGAACTGAGAGCCAAATCAAATGACATTGCAAAACAAAGCAGCATTCAAAGTGTTAAAATGTTTGTGTGTTTTACTTTACCTGGATGTCAATGTGTGTCAGTATGTTCATTCGCCAAAGGGTCTTGTTCTGAACCTGCATGCTAGAGGAAAAAATACAACTCGAGTCTGTGTTTTTCATCAGGGAGATGGCTGTTGGGGGGAGCCAGTGATGGGGGTATTTATCTCACTTGATATTTCAGTTGCTAAATCAGGAGTAAATTACAGACACAGTGTTAGAGATCAGAGTTGCAACTCAAGGCAGGCAAATGCGCAAGGACATTCCATGTTGTTATACCACAGTAGTGAAACACCTTCTAGGGTACAACATTTTGACCTAACTACTGTGGTATAACAACTCTGTTCTAGTGATGGAAGTCCATCAGTGATGACGGGTATCCCGTGAATACAGCGACTCAATTTGAGAGAGTTGATTTGGGTGACGTGAAAATAGCGACTGTAAAATGGACGATGTGCTCTTTATAGCACATTGCAACTTCAGTGTTTTTGTTTCCATTGGGAGTAGTTATTTTACAGGATTTAGAGTTTTTTCGTGAGGCCAGTTCTGAGTTGGCTGTCTGGCGTACTGGTTACAGTCACCACCTCTGTGGCTGGAGGACCAGGGTTCAGGACTGGCTGTGGAGAATACTCTTTTTCTTAGTTTTTTGTTCTTTAATGTTTTTTTTTTGGTTGTTGCACTCCTATTCCCCCGCCTTCCCGATTTTGGCCCCCCCACCCACAGGTTGCCCCCCAACGTTCTGCCCCTGCCGACTTGTGTCCCTCTGTCAAATAGCCCACCTGCAGAGTTTTCCCATCCCCCATTGTCATCCTTCCCAGTGGTGATTATATTTGTTATGGGGGTTGGGGGGGGGATTGCCCCCCACATAAAAAGTAAGTATATATCGCCCCCCACAGAGAAAGTAAGGAGCCATCACTGTTTTCCATTTTCGCTGTGGTATACATTGCCATTTTGATTTTCAGCAATGTGCACTGACTGTTATCGTCGTCGCCGTTTTATACTCGCTCAAATCACATAGAACAATAATGACGTTCCATCATACACTATATCTCTATGTGAACTCATGCCAAACTAGTACCCGTGCCTTATGTATAATGCTGTTATAATTACTGGTTAGCATTTTTAATACACACATAACATGTTGTAACTATGCATTACAAGGAGCCATGTGTAATTGTGCCCTGTCACTCAAGCATTTGGTTCTAAACCACATGGCATAGTCTCACAGCTGATTCTCACAACTAAATGAAATCCTTTCACAGAAATTTCTCTTTAAATTCAAACAACACAAAACAAATATGCACCTCATAATTGCTCCTCTCTTGGGGTTTATGTAGTATCACACACCTCAGGTGTGTATAAAATATAGAATAATATATGGGGTATGGTGTATACTGAGAATTTTGCATGCACCTGAGCTGTTGGATGCTAGATAAACCCTGAAAGCAAAGCTCAAGAGGTTTATACAAGCATCCAACACTGAGGGTGTGTGTAAAATGTGAATTGTTAGACCCTACCCTAAGTGTTGTTTTGTATCATTGCTGTGAAGCATTTTTTTTTCATCACAACAATTATATAAATATAAATTGATCTCTGTGCTAGTAGCTGCAGTCAAGTTGAAGGGGCCGATGAAGTGTGAGGGCAAGGAAGGGAAGAATGTATGCATGGAGCGAGGGGAACCTGCCGTATACGCCGTTACAACCAGCTGGTTGTAACAACAAATTATAACTGGGAGAAAATGCTTCCCAGTTATTATATTCTGGTTACTCACAGCAGTCCACGTAGTATTCTCCATATAACTGTTGTTGTATCACCTGAAGAAGCAGTAGAGCAGCATGAAACATGGGGTGGGGGGTGCGTATTGATTTTTTTCAGCTGCCTGTCTGCAAGTTTTGTAACAAAAAAAAAAAAACAGTTGGTTTCTGCCCTTGGGTGAAGCATTCTGTATGTTTCTCTAGTTAATGGCTGGTTGGCTGTGGTGGCACCTGGTACTATAGATGGCACAAGGCTCTTTTCTGATTGAAGGATTGATTGAGTTATGTTCATGCAAAGTCGGCTGGTATTTTGTTCTGGCTTTATTCTGGCTAGTTATTGGGGACTTTTGTTGTTTCGTTGGAGACATGATATAGAGAATCCGTAAGATCCATTTTACACAAGAAGCGTGAAACTTTCTCACAGGAACACTGTGTCCAGTTTTGGAGACCACATCTCAGAAAAGACATAGACTGGTTGAATGACGGTCCAGTGGAGGGCAGCTAAAGTGGTGCAGGGTTTGCAAGGGAAACCCTATGAGAAGAGACTGAGAGATCTCAACATATACTTCCTGGAAGAGAGAAGAGAGAGGGGACATGATTGACACCTACAAGTACCTCATAAGGGTGAGCAGGGGACAGGATGGAAGCCTCTTCCATAATAGGGTGAGCACAAGGACCAGGGGACACACGATGAAGCTGAAGGGGGGGGACATTCAGGGAGATGTGAAAATATATTTATACACTGAAAAGGTGGTAGATGCCTGGAACAGACTGCCAGCTGAAGTAGTGGAGGCCAAACAGTGGGTGGCTTCAACCATGCGTGTGATAAACATAGGGGTATGTTAGTGCAAAGGCAGGGAGGGAGAGTGCTGCTGGAGACCAGATAGGGTCTGCTGATGGAGAATAGGCAGGAAACACTTGGGCAGACTGGGTGGGCCAAGCAGTTGTTTTTTGCCGACAAATTAAATATTTCTATGCACTCGAAAATGGGCTTTTGGCCCAAATGTACATGTAACCCCCTACAAATGGGGGTTCCCAAAAAGTCTTCCTTGAGCTTACTTAAATGCTCACTGCCAGGCTGGTGTCCTGCTTTTTAGCAGTTTAAATGTATTGCCAGAGAGTGCCTGTATAGCCTCTGTCTACTGTCTCTTTAAGAGCTGCCTGGATTGCAGTCATAATTAATCTGAGAGGGAGCCCTGTTGTACTTGTACTGGAAGATGTACTTGTTTGCTGATCATTTGTTAGAGTAGTAATAATATTGCAGTTTGTTCTAACCTGCCTTCTTTGCAGCATGGATAATTCTGTTTGTTTCCATCATCTTGGTCCTGGACTGCTGAAATGGGCCAATCAGTACCTTTGGGGACTGTCCCCAGGGGCTTTGTGGGAGCAAAATTCTGTAGGAATTGTAGTTTGGGGCTTTTGGTGCCTTTTTGCACTTGACGGGGGAGCCTTTGTTGTGACTGACAAACAGATCATCCAACCGAACCTTTTGGATCCTGGGGAAAGTCCCAGACTGTTTGCAGTTTCAGTCAGTCTGAATTGGGAAGTGAAAGTGGTAACAGCTTGAGTGATTCAAGCAACAGCCCCTGTGTAATACGCACAGGAGAACTGTGAAAGGGCCGAGTTTTGGTCTGCCTGTCTGCCTGCCTGCCTGCTGTCTCTGAGAGAGAAATTGAAGTTTATTCGGACTGAATCCGAATTGTGAGGACGATTTAAGCCACAGAACTGTGACCAGGCTTTAACCTGAAGAAGACCGAAGATTTGCTGAGTGCAATCAGCCTGTCAGGATTTCCAGCCAGTGTGGGCCCTGCTTCTCCTGGCACTCCAGTTCAACAACCTGCTGTGTTGATTTCGTCCTGCCTGTGTCCTGTATTGGGTACCGTGAGTAAACATCAGGGTAGCTCCCTGCAACAACAGCTAAATCTAAAGTGTTGTCATCTGATTGCTTTGTTATCTTTTCTGTCACAAACTGAGCCCTCTGGCTCCGGATTACAAATAGTGTGTGTTGTGCATGTTGCTTTCTTCCATCACAGGGCCTCAACCAGCTGCGAGCCGGCCTACCCCAGGCAACGTTCCTGGCTAGCCCACCATCTTCCTACCTGGGTCCCCAGAGTGTGTGACTGTGTAGGGACTCTGAAGTGCATGCATGACTGTCTGATTGATATAGCCTTTAAGCAAATCAACCTGATTACGCCTCTCCCTTGTTTAAGTCCCCTGAATAAATCAGATCTAACTCTTTTTGCATTTAACCTGACTGTGGTTCCAGTTTGTGCCAAGAGTACTGTACTGTTGCTATTTGCTGTGCATAACTTTGTTTTACAGGGGGTCCCCAGGGTCAAGCTAGAGGAACCAGCCCTGGCGGTAAGTACAAACAGTGTGGGTAATTGCATGGTGAATAAGGGTCATTGTGAAAGTGATTATTGTACATTGTTTAGGCCACTAGAAGGGAAAGAGGGGGGTTACAGTGTCCCGGAGGGCTGTGCCTAGGTTAGCTTGATCACTAACAACCCTGGCCTCTGGGTGGAGGGACCCGTTTCAGTACCCAGGCCCCTTAACCTGCTACTAGCCAAGCAGGCAGGGGTAGTAGCCCTTGGGATAGTGCCACCTAGGGGTTACATACATTTTTTTATATAAAAATGTTTATATACTTTAAAGAAATGTAATTTGGGAAAAGATATAAACACATAATTCAGTACCAAAACAGATGCATTTTGTCAATGGCTGCAACTCAGGAACTGTGTTTCTTTGTATGCTTTTATGTTAAAAACTCAATAAAAATTACATTGTAAAGCAAAAGAAAATATTAATCCTCTGTTGTTAGCTTCATCATAAAGTACACTTTCAACAAAATCATATTTGACAAGGCAGCTGCCAGAAAATCTCAGTATTTTTACTTTCCTCATGGTTATTCATAGAAAACAAGACTTGTGTGGTAGAGATTCTGGAAGCTGCTGTGATGCTCCCTTTTCCTGCTTCCATACCCTGCTTTCAGAAATTAACAAGGAGTTCCTGCTGCAGTCAAGAAAGAAATCATTTTAATGAACCTGAAACAATTCAATATAACAGCTTCGTCCTGAAGTCTCATACGTTTTTATATATTCCCTTGGAAACATTTGCAAACTGAGCCCATAACAGCTTGAAAGCCCATTAAAAGCTCTTTTAAATGAGGCAGGGGGCTTACCTGTAGGAGACAGCCGTCCAGAGATATTGATGACTACATCAGCCCTGTGTTGATACAGTACTACATGCTTGAGGTCTATGACGTCATCTCACCCCTCAGTGCAAACACGACTTTGTTGTGTGTGGTTGCCCATACATTGTTCTTTATAGAGTACATAAAGCCATAGGTAACAAATTGAGTAGTAACTGAGTATAGATATTCCTAAGCATTGACAGTGCTTCAAACTAATTTTACTTCTGCTCTGTTTCAGAAATTTTAAATTTTAATGCTGAGAAATAAAAGCAGGTTGGTACTAGAAAGCATGCTGTGTACAGCAGTTTTGTTTAGCTTGTTTTCCCTTTTTTCTTATTGGGCCACTCAATATGTCGGATAATGCCATACTTATTTCATTGTGTGTTTCGAAAAGCCTCCTGACTGCCCCTCACTGAACTCACAACTTGTGTTCGTGACATCGCAGTTTGTTGTTGTGGTAAGTACGGTAATGTCATAGGCAAAGACACTATGAGGTCAGGCGGGGGATGGAATGCGCACAAAAGTAAGTTCGGCTCCACTGCTCGTGTGTGCCTGGTAAATTATCAACAATCAACACAGCAAAACCGGCTCCACACTCTGCCATAAAAATACTTTATTTCAAGTAACACATGCATAAATACATACGGCCAAACAGCACCAGGATGAACATAAAACCCTGACCAGTTTCACAGTTGCCTGATGATGCACTAACTGCAGAACTGGTCAGGGTTTTGGTTTGTCCTGACGCTATGTGGCGGTATGTATGCATTACTTGAAATTAAATTGTTTTTTATGGCAGAGTGTGGTGCCGGTTTTGTTGTTTTCATTGGAGATGGTGAAATACCTTTTACATACATTTCTACAAACTATCAATGTGGGTTATTAACCCTGGAAAGGAAAACTAAAAATTGAAAAAAAAGAAATGTATTCTCTAGTGGATTGTAAAAGCAAAGCATTGTGTTTATAAACGTAAAAGCTGAAGTGCAGAGTTGCTCTATACTCACAGATGAGCATTTTAAACGCTCGAATAGCCAGGTTGTAATTTCACGTTACAGTGGAGCACTTGTAACCATGACCTGTCAGTCAAGCTCGCTCTGGTAACAGTGCATGCAACAGTCCCACAGCTGCCACCTTTTAAAATAAATTAAGTTGAAAAAGAATCATTTTGCTTTTTTTGTCTGTTTATATATGATGGAACGCAATCGACGACAGAAATCCATGCCTAGAGCTTCCTTGTTGTGCTGCAGTAGCGACATCGTGATGTTGTTGTGCTGTACTGGGGACATCACTAATACGGCACAACAACGAAGAACCACTTTGCACGGCTTTCTTCAAACCACAGCTCTGATCACTGACACTCATAAAAAAAACAGTGTTGGCGATCGTGAAAGCTGTGGTGTTTGGGTAGTTGTGTGGTGAACAGTTAGGCTGTGGTGGTGGGTGCCGTAAGGCAAATTTTATTTATATGGTACCCATTTCCTGAGGTACTGGGTGCCTAACAACAGAACAGTACAAATAGTAAAAACAAGAATTAAGAGATGACTAAAATTCATGAACACGACTTTAAAGGAAAATATAAATAATCACAACTTTAAAATATTTTACTATCATGATAACTTATGGTCGTGTGGGGAAATTAGTCCGGATAGGCCAGGCAGAAGAGGTGGTTCTTTAGCCTCTGCTTGAACATCCCAGTCGAGGGGGCCTACCGGACTGCAGATGGAAATGAGTTCCACAGGGTTAGCCCAGCAACACTAAAAGCACGATTGCCTGATGTTTTGAGCCGAACCATGGGAACGTCCAGGAGGCCCCTCGAAGAGGAGTGGAGGGAGCGGACAGAAGTTGCAGGTGTCAGGAGCTCAGTCAGGTAGCCAGGACCCAGTCCATATAGGGCCTAAAAGGTGAGCAAGCCCACCTTGAAAAGGGCCCTCCACCTGACTGGCAGCCAGTGTAGAGAGCATGAAGAACTGGGGTCACGTGACTGGACCTAGACAGGCCCATCAGCGACTGGGTTGCTGCATTCTGCGCCAGCTGCAGACTGCAGAGGGTCCCTCCCATGGCCTCGAAGTACAGAGTGTTACAGTAGTTGAGTCTAGAGGTAACAAAAGCATGTACTAGAGTCAGCAGGTCTTCAGACAGAATGAGGGGCTTGATCCTAGCGATATTTCTTAAGTGGTAAAAACACTTTTTACAACAGACGATACCTGATCTTCAAGTGTCAGTCTGCTGTCCTGGATTACACCAAAATCGTGCACCCTCGGGGAAGCCACTAATGGAGCAGACCCCAGGAAAAGACCTGTTTTGGCTCCAGGTGGTAGCCTATCACTCCTGTGTCACATCTCTATCACCAGTACCTCCGTCTTATCTGGGTTCAGTTGCAACCAACTGGAGGACATCCAGTCATTGATTTTAGCCAGACAGATGTTTAGCATGTCTACAGCATCGAATATTCCGTGTGCAAATGACAGATACAGCTGGGTATCATCTGCATAGCAGTGAAACTCCACACTGAACTGCTGAATGATCTCATCCATGGGCAGCATGTACACTGCGAACAACATTGGCAACAAGATTGAGCCCTGTGGCACTCCATATGACAGGGGCATTGGGGAGGAGGAGAAATTCTCCATCACCACCCACTGCACCCTGTCATACAGATAGGGCTCAAACCATTTGATGACAACACCAAAGAGTCCACAATGCTCATAGAGCCAATTGAGGAGCACAATGTGATCCACAGTGTCTAAAGCTGAGGAGAGATCGAGAAGAACAAGAATTGGCTTTTCTCCTCTGTCTCTAGCCCTGAGCAGATCTTTATCTACTCTAGTGAATGCTGTTTCCATGCTATGTCTGACCCGAAAACCCGACTGAATTGTCTCATAGATATCAAAGGACACGAGGTGATCCTCGAGCTGTTGTGTCACAAGTTTCTCAACAACCTTGTTCAAGAACGGCAGGTTGGAGATAGGATGGTAATTTGTCAGGACGTTAGGGTCGAGAGGTTGTTTCTTCAGGAGTGGTCTCACCAGTATTTCTTTCAAAGCCACCGGGAAGATCCCTCCACCATCGAGCACATAGCAATCCTGGCGAACAGTGGGCCAACAGTCCCAGTGCATCTCATTAAGAAACACGTGGGGGCTGAGTCCAGTTCACAGTAAGTGTGCTTCAGCTCTGAGATCACCTCATTGACCTCCGTTACCTCCATTGGTTTTAAACTACTCCCAGATCGACAGAGTGACTCTGTTCTTCTCAATCTGACCACTGCGAGGCATAGGTTGCCTCACTGACGGAATCCCCGACCAGATAGATGTCACTCTTGTCAGAGAAAAACAGCAAACTCTTCACATAAAGTGGATGAAAAGCTGTTTTTCAGCTGTAGACAGGCAGAATGGAGAAGCCTATCTACCGTCTGAAGAAGCTGAGAAGGTTTGTTATTCCCTGCTGCAATTTCCCTGGACAGAAATTCTGCCTTCTCACAGGAAATTGCCTCCTGGTACTCACCATAGTGAGCCCGCAGGACCAGTTTGTCGGCCTCTAGTTGGGTCTTCCGCCAGCAATGCTCCAACTTCTGATCCTTGATCTTCATTGCCTTGAGATCCCTGTCAAACCAAGGGGGTCTCAAGTGAGGGGATCTGGATCATATACAAACTGGAGTGATGATATCCAGTGCCTCGAATACCATAGAAACATAGAAACATAGAAGTTGACGGCAGATAAGGACCGCAAGGCCCATCCAGTCTGCCCATTTCTTTTTCTACCTTATAAATGTGCCATCGGCCTTTGCTCTGTCAGTGACCTATCTATACGTAGTCATTTGTATTGCTCCCTTATGCCTATCCCATGCCTGTTTGAAGCCCTGCACTGTATTCATAGCCACCACTTCTTGTGGTAAGCCATTCCATGCATCTACCACCCTTTCTGTGAAAAGAATTTCCTCACATTCCCCTTAATCGGCCTCCCTCTAATCTCATGCTGTGTCCTCTTGTCCTGCTGTTTTCTTATATTTAAACATGTTAGACTCTTTCACCTTGTTTATGCCCTTAAGGTGTTTAAATGTCTCGATCATATCACCTCTCTCCTCCTTTGCTCAAGAGTATACATATTGAGCTCCGTTAATCTGTCCTCATATGTCTTCTGATGCAGTCCCTGCACCATTTTGGTTGCCCTTCTCTGGACTGCCTCAATTTGGTTAATGTCCTTGTGAAGATGTGGCCTCCAATACTGCCGCAGTACTCCAGATGGGGCCTAACCAATGTCTTGTACAGAGGATTATTACCTCCCTCTTACGACTTGTGATACCCCTACTAATACACCCTAACACCCCCTAGCCTTACCTACTGCTTTAGAGGTCTGCTTGGATGATTTTAGGTCATCAGTGATGATGATGCCCAAGTCTCTTTCTTCCTTTGTGACTGCTAGCAACTCCCTCCCAGCCTATAAGTGGCTTAGGGTTTCTCTTCCTATGTGCATGATTTTGCACTTCTTTGCATTAAATCCCAGTTGCCACTCTTCTGACCATTCTGCTAGTTTATCCAGATCTCTTCTCATTCTGCCCACCCATCTGGATCATCTACTCTGTTGCAGATCTTGGTGTCATCTGCAAACAGACAAGCCTTACCCTCTAGTCCATCTGCGAGGTCACTAATAGAAGATGTTGAATAGGACTGGCCCCAGGACTGATCCTGAAGTACCCACTTGTGACTTGCATCTCTTCTGACTGTATACCATTTACCACTCTCTGTTTTCTGCCAGTCAACCAGTTTGCCACCAGTTGACCAACTTCTGACCCACCGAGCCTACCTAGCTTATTTATCAATCTTCTATTGGAACAGTGTCAAAAGCTTTGCTGAAGTCAAGGTGGCGACATCAACTGCTCCCCTTGGTCCACCACTCTGGTTACCCAGTCAAAGAAATCTATGAGATTAGTTTGACAGGACCTTCCTTTGTAAACCCATGCTGTCTTGGATCCTGTGCCCTATGGATTCCAGGTGTTGCACTATCCTTTCATAAGGAGTGCCTCCATAATCTTGCCCACTACTGAGGTAAGACTGACGGTCTGTAGTTCCCGCCTCCTCCTGCTACCACTCTTGTGGGTGGGATCACATAAGCCCTTCTCCAGTCTTCTGGGACCTCTCCTGCTCAGAGACTCACTAAACAATTCTGCTAATGGCTCTGCTAGTTCCTCCTTTAGCTCCTTAAGTACCCTGGGATGTATGCCATCAGGTCCCATTGCCTTATCCACCTGAGCTTAGCAAGCTCTTGTAGGACCCTTTCTTTTGTGAAGGGTAGTCTCACCTCCCTCCCCTGTGTCCATGATGATGAGCTGTGGGCCCTGCCCTACCTTCTCTTCAGTAAATACTGAGCAAAAGTATCTATTTAGGATAGATGCCTTTACAGGGTCCTCCTCCTCACATGCTCCCTTTTCTCCATTAAGCAGCAATACCCCTCTGGACTTTCTCCTTTCACTAATGTATCTATAGAAAGTCTTGTCACCTTCTTTACTGTTCGTGCTAGTGTTTCCTCAGTTTGGGACTTTGCCTGCCTTACTGCCTTACCTGCTTCCCTTAGGGCAGTTTGGTATGCCTCCCTATCTTCACTTGTGTTCCTTATATTTTCTGAGGCCAGCTTGGTCTGACCTTTTCTGCTACTGTATTTGAGAACCAAAGTGGTTTCCTTCTTCTTTACACTTCCTTTCTGTCTAACACAATGGGATGTTGCTTCAAGTATTGTATCCTTAATGCTTGCCCACTTTGCCTGTACCTTCTCACCTGTATTTCTTTTGCCAGGGCTAGCTTAACTCTGTTGGCCATCTTATCAAAGTCAGCTCCTCTGAGTCCCATATTTTTGCCTTGGAATGGGATGATTTAGATGTAGTAGCAAATTGAACCATACCATGTGATGGTCACTGGCCCGCAGTGACCTTCTACCTGGAGATCTGTGATCCCTTCTTTGTTAGTCAGTACTAGATCTAGGATAGCCCTGTCTCTTGTGGGTTGCTGTACCAGTTGTTTGAGGCCCTCCCTGCAGGAATCCACTATGTGTCTAGTTCTGGCCGATGTTCCTGCTGGTATTGACCAATCTGTATCTGGCATGTTGAAGTCTCCCATTATCAGAACCTCCCTTTAGCTGTCATGTTTTGTATATCTTCTAACAATGTGTGTCTATGTCCTCCCTCTGGTCTGAGGGCCTGTAGACAACCCCAGTTCTTATAGCTGTCCCATTTCCTGTTTCCAGGGTGACCCACAGTTCTTCTGGCTCCTTATGTGTATTCTGAATTTCTGTAGCTTTGATATTTTCATTAACATACAGAGCCTCCTCCCCCTTTTGCACCTCGGTCTCTTCTGAACAATACATAGCCAGGTACTGAAGTCTCCCAAGTGTGGTTACTGGTAAACCACGTCTCACTAATTGCTACTATGTCCAGTTTAGCCTCTGACATTATTGCCTGCAGGTCTGGGATCTTATTTCCCAGGCTGTGAGCATTTGTACATGATTTTCCATTGGCCAGATTTTGGTGTGTTAGTTGTTGGGTGAAGTTTGGCATTACCCTGTGCATCGTATGGAGACAAACCTTTTTCTTACCTGGTGATGCAAGTGAGCGGCAAACACGCTGAATTCCTGTTTGACCACTAGCTGAGGGGAGGGTGTTCTTCCCATTCGACGTATGGGTGCTGCACCCTCTCCCCATTTGCTAGTTTAAATATTCTGCAAAGACGTCAAACTTCTGCCCCAATGCACTGACTCCTCTTTAGTCAGATGCAGTCCATCAAATTTAAAGAACTTTCGCTCCCAGAACTGTTGCCAGTTCCTACAAATCTGTGTCCTTTTTCTGGCACCAGTCCTTGAGCCACGTGTTTAGCTCCCTATCTCCCTTCTCTGACCTTCCGTCCATCTGCTCCCTTCTCCCAGACTGGCAGGATCTCAGAGAGGAGATGCAGACGAAATAGATGATAGTTTGTCACCCAGCCTAGTCAGGTGTTCCTTGGTCTCCACAACTGACCGGCTGGCGAGATCGATAGTCCCTATGTGTACTAGGACATCAATGTTTTCTCCTGCTTTGTGAACAATTTTGTAATGCGGTCAGTGTCTCTCCATGCTGATGTACCTGGGAGACATCTGACCATCACCCTAGCTGGAGATGGTATCAACTCCTGAATCATGGGATCTCCTATGATCAGAAGTTTTTGGATTTCCTTTGTGCTTCTTTAGTTTTGGTTCCTGATTTGGGTGAGTATTGTTGTGCCAGCTCCTGTGCCGCAGTGTCCTGCTCTGCAGTGTCTTCTGCCTCTTTATTTGATTTCAGAGATAGAGGCAGATACCTGTTTGTAGTGTTTATATGGTTTTTGGAGGTAATGTGTTGGAGAGCAGAGAGTGATGGGGCACCTGATTTGCTCCTCCTAACCACCATCCTGTTATAAGTGGCCACCGCCTCACTGGCGTCTATCACACAGGCTGCGTCCGCTCTTGTTAGGTCAGCTAACATGAGTAGTCCCTCTGGGCACAAGCCCCTAAGGGGCGGTAGCTGACCATATGTCCAGGGGAAGGACTTTAAGGGGGGCCCCAAGCGTGAACCTCATGGTGCAGTGGTCAGACGACAAGACCTGATCAATCTTGAGGCTGGTAACCTCAAGACCCAGCTGGAATGCCAGATTGAGCATGTGACCGTGCTGATGGGTCACAGAAGCAACCGCTTGTGTAAGGCCCAGTGATGACATCAACTGGAGAAACATAGAAACATAGACTTTGATGGCAGATAAGGACCACTTAGCCCACCTAGTCTGCCCATTTCCCTACCTAGAGGATAAGCTGCAGATCCTATTTGACCAACAGCCTATTTCTTCCTACCCCCCTACAAAAATTGCCTTATGTCTGTCCCATGCATTCTTGAATTATCCCACAGTTTTAGACCCCACAACCTCCTCAGGAAGGCTGTTCCATGCATCCACCACCCTCTCTGTGAAAAAATACTTCCTCACATTGCCCCTGAGCCGTCCCCTCTATCTTCAAATTGTGTCCTCTTGTTCTTGCACATCTCTTTTTCTGAAAGATGCTACCCTCTTGGACTTTGTTGATTCCGTTGAGGTACTTAAACATTTCTATCATGTCCTCCCTCTCCCTCCTTTCCTCAAGGGTATACATATTAAGCTCCTTTAGTCTCTCCTCATATGGCTTCTCTTGCAGGAGTTTGTAACTGAAATGCGAGGCTTCATTGTCGACTCAGGCACTGAAGTCCTCCATGATTAAACACCGAGGGGACTCCAATACCTGGTTGATGATGAAGTTCGCAACCTCTTTCAGGATCTCTCCCACCCCTGACCCTGGAGGTCAGTATATAAGGAGAATCCTGCAACGTGCACCTGGACCCCCCACGCACGACGACACACTTGAAAGATACAGCACTACCAACCAGGTGCACCATGAAGCCCAAGCTGGCTCCAGAAGTGATGGCCATTCCCCCACCCCTGTTATCCTTCCTTGGGCAGTGCACTACGGAGTACCCAGTGGGGACAGCTGCCTATAGAACCAGGCCAGCATCATCACCCAGCCAGGTCTTCATGATGCAAGCCAGGTTGTCAGAGTAAATCAAGTCTGAATAAAATGGCGATCTTGTTCCTTATTGACCTGGCATTGCAATGCACTGCCCAAAGAGGATTAGAGGATGCAGCAGGTCCTCTGGCTACCTGCCCACTCAGTCTGGTGGGACCCCAAGGAATGGAAACCAAACACTTCTGGCCTCTCTTAAGGTTCCGCTTAAACTCACCTGACCACCTCAATACCACTCACCTCCCCTACTTCAGCTGCACCCTGCCATCATTGATCCACCGGCCCCCTTGTAATCCCAACCTCCCTGCAATGCCTAGATGTGGTGGTAGAAACTGAGAAGTCAGTAAAGGGCAAGAGTTCACGAAGCAGGGAAGCAGCATAGGTGATTGACACAGGGCCAAGATCCCAACACATCTCTGCCTGGCCCTCCCACGCAGACCGAAGAGAAATGCCTTAATTAAGCCTGGTCTTATAACCCACAAAACACACACTGACTCACTCTACTATACATTTTATTACTAGACTTCCACATACCTCTCAAACACCCACCCACCTACCCAAGTTACAGAAAACCCCACAAAACAGACCGCTCCTCCTCCAATCACTTAAATAAAGTGTTAAAATAAATAAACATAAGGGAGCGATCAAAGATGGCTATGTAAGCTACAATAAAACATCCAATTTGATGCAAAATGGACAGTTGGTCTACTGCAATAAGGAGATCAAAGCAGGACAGAAATTAAACCACCCAGTCCAGCAGTAAAATCTCTCCAAGGGTGGTAACTTGCACTTGAATGTCAGCAGACAGTGGTGCTCACACCACCACAGTCATCGGCAAAGTTTCTGCAAATTCAGGGCAGAAATTTACAAGAATTCAAGATCTTTAAGGAGTCAATGAGGAGGGCAGAATGGGTGCAGCACTCTTCTCACTAGTGCCACCGCCAAAGGTGAGATAGCCAGCACTCACCCCCACAGAATCAGAGAAAACTCCAAATAAAGCAGGAGAAAATGCTCTCACCACTATCTTGATACTCTGGGTTCAACAGAAGGAGCAAAACCATCCTGGCAGAGTCTGCAAATTCAGACAGTCTGGCAAAAATGAAAGATGGAGCACCAGACATGTACAGGTGAAGGCAAATGGGCAGGCGCAACCCGCACCCGCAGAGAAGATGCCAAAAATGGGCCGCTTCACTCAGGCCTACAGATCCAAAGTAGCAGCTGGACCAGGACAACAGGAGACAGGTGGGGTGTTCCTGGGGGGGCAGCAGTGCTCCCACCTCCTGCCGCACTAGTTACCCCCACTGCTCAACCACCGTCCAACACACGGATCCTTCCTGGCCTCTGAAGCGATCACCAGAGAAGCAGATGCCAAAACGTCCTCCTTCCTCCTTCAGGAGACTGCGGGGGTGACAAATGGCATGCTTCCCTACTTCAAGGATTTACCACTGCAATAAGGCTGCTTCAATGCAGCCAACACCGGGCTGACATCCTGTACCTCCAGCCACGAGCTCTGAACTGTGACCCTCAATCCAGTCAGGTCAGTGTTTAAAATTTCATCGGCTTCAAAAGGATTCCTCCAGTAGCTTGAAATACGAGAGACTGTCATGCACTGGGCTTTTCAACATCTGCCAGACTCAAAAGAAAAAACCTGAACTCCTATCCATCCTCACTTCTTTTAGCCCTGCCTGACACAAATACCTAGTTAAAAACAAAATAGCGTTAGCTTTAGCTCTCCCGTTAACGTTAACTCTCCCATTAGCGTTAGCATTCCCGAATTTAATGATAGCTCTACAACACACTATACTGCTGTCTTAATATTCAGTCAAAAGATAGTGTTATCATCAAGGAAAGAGGCAGCTAAGGCAAACGTGTTGGTGCCTGAGCAGACAGCAGCCAATTAAGAGGAAGGACACTTGACGGAGTGGCCGTGGAAGTAAGAGAGGCAGACCCAGCAGTGAGCAGCACCTGAAAGAATTGCTAAAATGAGGGTGGGAGTGGAGTGTTTTGGTTTTTTGTTTTTTAAATTTGTTAGACACAGGCTTGTACTAATGCTGCCCATACACTATAAAAGATTATATATGGCCATCCTTACACAGACATGCCTGTGTCTGAATCTGGAGGTTTCCATTCAACCAGGAAACCTCTCAATGGAGACGTCTTGATTCAGACACAGACTTGCTGTATATGGATGCCCATAAACAATCCTGCATGAGTTCAGTTAACAAAACAAACAAGTATGTAGCATAATTTTCTTGTTTTTATTTGTTCTAAGCTAAACATCTTAACTGATCATTTATTCAAAATGCTCATCAGTAATTATAAAGAACAAGACATGGTTGGGTAGGTGTAACTCTGAATTTTACACACACCGTCTTTTGTAGGATGCTTTTATACACCTCTCAAGTTTCACTGTTGGGGTTTATGTAGCATCCCACACCTTGGGTGTGCATGAAATTCTGATAACATACCAGTCCATGTGTTACTGTTGATTTAATCATTGTGGAGCTCAGAATAACCTTATAACCAGAATTTGTTTGAGTAAATATTATTCTGAATTACCTATTTGATTTTAATTTAACACTTTCTCTGTTTGTCTTCCCATAATCTGAAACAAACAAGCGGCTCCTATTTGCTTCTCCTTTTCCTACCTGTCTGCCAAATCTCTCCTTATCATCTTCTTTCTAGCCAATGTAACAAGGCCTACAGCAAGGCAAGGCAACCAGGATGTTGGGATGTATTGGGAGGGGTTTCATTAGCAGGAGGAAAGAGGTAACACTGCTTCTCTGTAGATCATTGGTGAGGCCCCATCTGAAATACTGTGCCCAGTGTTGAAATCCCCATCTTAGGAAAGACAAAAGCCGTGTTTACACTACTGAATTTGCAGTATTGTGAGTGGTGCAGATGAATTACAATGGTGCAGATCCAGCAGCGTAAATGGCTGCTGAAGAGTTGCAAATCACTCTGCTGCGACGCAATGCAATCTCTCTTTTTGGGGGTTCACGTACTGGTGCAGGCGCTTTGGGCTAGTGTGTAAACATGCTGCTCTGCCTGCACTGGTGCACCCCAGCGACAAGCACATTCGGACTACTAGCCCCCATCCCCACGACCCCCGTCCAGGAGGAAACATGATGGCAACAGAGGAAGTCGATCCGCAACGAAGCACAGCACCAGGGGTGGAAATGCTGACTGATGGTGTTTCCAGTGGAGCAGCGCACAACCGTTGCAGTCGGGAGCGCAGCAGGTACTGTAGTGTGAATGCGGTAAAAGAAGGCTGGAGACAGTGCTACATAGGGTAACCAAAATAATTTGGGGCGAGCAGCGCAGATCACATGTGGATTGGATTAGGGAACTGAACAAGTACTTACTGGAGGCCAGAAAGGAGAGGGGTGATGTGATATAGATGTTCAAGTTCATAAAAGGAAAGAACAGGATAAACTGTGGGGAATTATTCAGCAGGAAGAGCCAGTCACGAGGAGATGAGTGGAAGCTGGTGGGGGGAGGTTACGGAGGGACATGAAAAAGTATTATTTTACAGACAGTATGTCTGAGTCATGGAATATCCTGCTAGCAGAGGTGGGGAGTGCTAAAACCATTACTGGTTTCAGGCACAACTGTGACAGCGTTATGGGCTTAATAGTTAGCTCAGCGAGGTAGCAGTAAGGCATGGGCGGGGAGAGGGGCAAAAGAATAATATCGAGATAGCAGATCTTGGAGTAGGGTAGGATGTAACAGGACAGATTGGATGGACTGGTGGTCTTTTTCTGCTGACACTATGTTTTTATGCCCCCCCCCCCGCTCTTGTTCGTAGCTGCTCCTCTGAGCCAGTAGTCAGGGCAACGTACCTGTTCCTCTGTAATTCAGATCTTGGGCTCCCCTGCTTGCATGACTGGGTTTTAAAGGACTGTACCTTATGTATTGTTTTCTACTGTACTATTTTATCAGTTACTGTGTGTATAATTTGTATTAGTGCAATTAGCCATTCTGTGTATTTGTGCCCTTAGTTCCTAGTACTGTTCTTAGAAATATTTTCTCTGGTAACTACGTACCCTGTGCCATTGTTGTTATTATTCATGTACCTCCTTTTCCTCAACCCTTGCCCAGGATGCATCTGGATACAAGCCCCGGCTTAGTGTGCCTTCCCCAGTTACCAATTTTTAAATAAATAAACTGGTACCTCAGATAGCTTGTTCCTTAAATTTTATATACATTATGACTATATTTGGTGCAAAGATTATTTCCTAACTTAAAATTTATACTGTCAAATATTTGGCAAGAAAATACAATTCGTTATTCCTTTAAAGGATCTAACCCTGTATTGTTACATTTGCTTTTGACTTTGGTCCCTCTGTTACTTTTTCAGTAACACTGCAGCAATCACCAGGGCGTTTAGTGAAGTCCCCAAGCCCAGCTGTTAGTGCTGCGTTGTGAACCTGCTTCTGTTAAGCATGAGACCTTTGTACTTATGCACTGCCGTATGAAGGCTGGTTCAGACCAGCTCAACTCATTTAGAAAATGTTGAAAGTTGTTTTTGAGCATGGTTTAGTTCTGGAGAAATAATGCTGCTCACCAAATGTGAAGTGAGGCTCAAACAAACAGAGAGACGCAGCCACCAGAGAGGGGAATAATGAAACGTCAGTAGCCAGAGCCTGTGGGGACTAGGTTAAAGTGTGGCAACTAAGCCCAAAGAAATTACAGAGAAGAAAAATAAACAGTGAACAGGTTTGTGAAAGAATGAACAGCCATGATACACAAAATGAAGGAAATGTGAAGAAGTATTAAAAAACTAACAGATTCAGTCAAAAATCAATACTGACATACAGTAGCAGAGCAATAGCTGTGAAGTGGTGATAGGATCTGATCTTTGACTGACTGGCTGTTGACATAAATTGAACAGTTTACATTTACTGAGCAGTGCTATTTGTCCAGGACTGTACGGTGTTTAGGAATCTACTGCCTTTTCTTCACTCAGATGCATATGTCTTAGAAGATGGTCACACTGCAGCTTGGAATGGAAGGCGCTTCTGACTCATATACTGCTATTCAAATTATGCTAAGAAGCCAAAATTACTCAAAGACTGCACGCTGAATGCATCTCAGATTGAACAACTGCCATAAACATTGTTATACGAAATGATGGAAAATGGGCTAACTAGCTTTCATTATCTTGAATATTTTGAACAATGCTTTATTGTAGTCAAATCTGATAAGCATAAAATATTTAATTGGCTTAACAATTTGAATCTTTATGAGAGTACCCAAAAAAGGCAAGTTCCTTTGTGAATAAGAGAAATAGGGAAAGGAAGGGAATAAAATTACATATTTGATGATGAAAGTTAGGATTTGAGAAGTCTTATTTTCTTGATGCAATTTTAAGTTTATTCATACTTATTTTGACCTCTTTTACCTATAAAACAAATACCATTCTGCTAACAGACATGCATATAAATTACATGTAATCTCTTCACAAGGTCTTTGTAAATAGTAGGGACCCAGCTTTCAGAGGGCCAGAAATCCTACAAATGAAGCAGAAAAAGGAGCATATTGGCTGTGGTGGTAAGCTGGGGGGGAGGGGATCATGTCCTCTGGCAACTCCTGCAGCACAGTCCAAAACAAGTCAGCCATGCAGAAAACATATTCTGCCTCATGCTCCCAGCCCAGCATCTCACCCTAAAGGGCTTCTTCGGGGAGGTGGTTCCCTAAAAGGAAAACAGACATTACGAAATGTAAAACACCAAATAAGTAGATTTCTGAGCACAATTTCCACTGTATAGATAAATGCGTAGTGTGACACGTTACCATGTAGTCATCTTATTTAAAATCTTGCCTTATGATGTACTATATACATGAGCTTTGCTATTCACACGTCAAAAATTACTTATACCCAGGGAAAAAATGTCCGTACATAAATCCCAGCATATTAATATCTCTCAGATATGCTAAACTTGCTCCCTTTCTTGTCATACGTAAATTTATGCAAAAGGAAAAACTCCTGGTGCCACTATGTAATCCATAATTTCGCAACACTCAGGTAATTGTTTTGACCAGGTAATGGCACACTAACCTATCAGCTTGTTTCTTGGGGTGGGGTGGGGGTTACATCAACCTGTTTTATAAACAGGGAATGTTGGCCAAGACACCAGTGAATCTCTCCTACTCTTTATCAGTAAGTGCTAGGCAATCTTTTTTGTTGTTGACCTTCCTGTTTATGCTCCCTTCTCTCCAGAAACCCTCCTTGCCCTCAGGACTCAGGCACCCCCCAGTCTTCCTGCCTCCTATAGCCTCGGTGACCTATCTTCATGGAGCCTTGGTTATAAACCCCCCCCCCCCAGGTGGGTTGAGGTAGGGGAATGTACCTCCAAACATCTGGTTGCATCAGGCATTGCCAAGCTAGGGAGGTGGGAACCAGACTATAGTGGGGACTGTCATCGTGGAGATGCTGGGACCACATTTTTTCCCATTTTTCATTCCGCTGCGGATATTGTATGCATGGAAATCATGGCATGTCTGCACACATGCATGTCTGCATGTCAGCATCAGTGATATTCACCCTTCTTTTTCAATTCTGTGGTCACCCAGGTGGCAGTGTCACGGCAGAAGACAGAAGCCTCCCTCGCCGGAGAAGAAAGTATCCTCTGGGGTGCATGATCCTTCTCCGCTCCATCCAGACCGCCCCCCCAATGACCCATGCTCATTCCTGAACTCAGATTGCCAGTTTTACAAGCAGCAGTACTGTCACTGCACCGACAGGCACCCTGCAGAGGATAATTTTACTTCCACCTGGACAGTGATGAGAGAGATGGGCAGGAGGCTCTCTCCGTTTAATGTCTCATCTGAAGGATGGCAACTCTGCAGTGCAGCATTCCCCTAGCACTGCACTACAGTTTCAGCTATGAATATTATCCCAAGTACCGGGTGTGGAGCTAGAACACGTGACCTTCTGATCTTCTGGCCCCAGAGACAAGCATGCTGCTTACTGAGCCACTGACAGTCATTCGGCAATGTAATACGTTATAAGCAGTGCAGTATGTAGTACATTTTGAGCTTCAAAATCTACTTATTTGGTGTTTTGCATTTTGTAATGTCTGTATTCCTTTTAGGTGACTGCCTTCTCCTGAAGAAGCCCTTCAGGGTGAGAAGTTGAGCAGGAGTAGGTGGCAAGTTGAATTTATTTAATATCTTAAGAATTGCGAATATGTTTTCTGCGTGGCTGATTTGTTCTAGATTGGGCTACATGAATAGCGTCATACTCAGAGCCAGACATTAACTTGTTAATCCTTTGTGATGAATGAGCAGCTGTCTATCGACAACTTTCCTGCAGCTATTGCCACATGGGTGAGATGTTTAGGGAAGTTGCAGGTTTGCAACCTATTTCTGTGATTTACAACAGCTTGCAGTCATTCTCCTTCAGAGGGGGGCGGGAGTGGCAGGAGCCCTGAGCAGGGACATTTAGTGTTCTATGGATTAACTGCTGAAAATAGCAGTTTCTCTGTATGTCATTGGGGCTGGCAAACGGGAAAAGTGTTTGTAAAATGGCAAGAAAAAATCTTGAAAATGTCATTGGCTGAGAGATGTCACCTGACCATGCATTAATTCTCTATAGACACATGATCAGGCGCCAAATCTCATATTCATCCCCCCAAAAAACTACATAAAGCCATTTTATAAATGTTAGACGCCCCTCCAGGGTGCGCATCATAGGATTTTAATGCACTTCCCAGGGATGTAAGGACATTCATCCTGTGGCCTCGTGCCTTTTTTCATACAATCATATGAAATTGCCAGCAGAAACGGGCCTCATGGTCTATTGAGTCTGCTCGAGTGTGCAGCTAGCCCCTTATCACACAGCTGCTCCTCCCACCCCCCTTCCTATCCCTTCCCTGTACCCTGTCCCAACCCCTCGAAACTGCCCACAGTCTTACAGGACACAATCTCATCTGTTAGGGTGTTCCAGTTGTCCACTACCCTTTCTGTGAAAAAATGCCTCCTCATCTCCCTCTTAAATCTTCCCCTTCCAATCTCAGTCCATGCCCTCTCATGTCCCTCCCCCTTCTCATCTGAAAAAATCCCTTTTATTTATTTAGTTTTTGTTGACCAGGTAAGTGCACTAGACAAATCCTGCCTATTTTCAGGCACGACCTGGGGGAGAGGGATACAGATGAATGCCAACTGACTTTGAACCAGATTAAGCTGTTGGTGGTATTTATAGTAAATGAGGGAAATTTGGCCAGGACACTGGGAAATTCCCCTACTCTTTTCGATAAGTGCCATGGGCTCTTTAACATCCACCTGAACGACCACCAATCCAGGCAGATGGGATCTCGGCTTAATATCTCATCCGAAAGACGGCACCTCAGAAGTGCAGCACCCTCTCATGCTGCACTACAGTTTCAGTACTGGGATATTAACCCAAGTGCCAGATGTGGGAACTGAACCCATATCCCTCTGATCTCCCCTCTGATCTCCCAGCCTCAGAGGCGAGTGTGCTACCTACTGAGCCACTGACACTTTTGTGTTGGTCTTGTTTTTCCTCGTATTTTAAATTTGAATCTAGCCATCCTTGCCTAGCTGTGAAGTGAAATGCACCATTCCTAACATTCCTGCTCAAGACACCACTGTACATAGCATAAGGGGAGCAGAGCATTTGTGGCTGAAACCCTGTAAGTGAATTATAATGCTGTAACAAGTGTAGTAGGAAGTCAGAAAATCATGGTGCAAGCTGTTTACACAGCAGGAAAAATGTACTTCAAAATCACTAAAAGGCAAGTGAATTTGTTTTGGCATTCTTTTTTTCTTCTCATGTTTATGGTAACTCCACCCAATACCTTTTCTGCCACTTACCCAGTGGTGGGGAGTTCGGTGATGTGCATGCATGCTGACCTGTGGCTGCACCCATGAGAACCAGTTGGCACCCACCATCCCCAGCATACAGCTCCGTCCTGTGCCGCCAGCTGGGGTCATCCAGGGGGCAGTGTTGCAGTGGAGTCTGTAGCCCACGTTCCCCTTGGAGGAGAGCATCCTCTGGGATGTTTGATCCTCCTCCCCAGCTTCTCCTCTGACATCCCAGGTCTGATCCTGAACCAGGGTCACCAGCACTGCAAATGGCAACCCTACCACTGCACCAGTGAGCTGGCTCGACAAGTGACATTTTTAAAAAGTTGTTCATGAAATTACAGTAGCTGAATAGAGTGGACTGGATTTCAGAAAGGGTGCCACTGACTCATGTCACCCTTCTGACATGATTCTGCTACTCGTGCCAGAAAGTTAGATCGCAAACGAAGTGGTCTAACTTTCATGTGCAGTTGCTGTGACTTGTGGCACACATGGTGTTGCTTGCATCAACAAAAGGACACAAGCTGCCATAAATTCTGGAAATGGTTGTACCTTTGGAAACGAGGCATTGGAGATTTTGCAGAACTCAGGGTATGGAGAATTGCTTAGCACGTCAGCTCTGTCCCCTTCGAAAATCTGGCTCATTATGCTTATTTTATGAAATGGGCTTTAGATTTTGAGCACTCTGATTGGTTGATAGCTGTGCACTGAAAGTTTCTGGTGCATGGCTAAAACGAGTCCTGGAAACCAGGACCTAGTGCGCCTTTTAAAGCCTTGTGCCTGTACTGTGTTCACATTTCAATCAGCCGCCATCTTTTTTTTAATAGTCAAAACCCCCAACAGCCCTCACATGCTGCCCGCCAGATAAATTGGCAGCTGAGACAAACAGAACCTGCACATCAGTAGCTTGATCTCTTTTGTAAATCAGTTTTCTACAAGTTACTGCTACACTTTTGAACTTGTCTCCACTGCGGCACAGCAGCTTTCCCGCCGCCCACTTGCTCTGTCAGTCACACACTGTGTCTTGGCTGCCATAGTAACCATGCTCTCTGCTAACCCCCACCTCAGACTTAGTTTAAATATTTTAAAAAAATTTTAAGACTACTGGCATCTACAGAACTGCTGTGTTCAGTTTCCTCTTTGTAGTTGCCAGTCTTGCAGCATTTACACACTCGCTGCTTGACAGTTGGCGCTGTGCCGGTCCGCACACTCGCTCACTCCTTCCCACGCTGGTTGAATATAAAATAAAAAATAACATAGAAATGGATAGAAACAACATGGAAATAGCACAAAATAAAATAGAAATATATGTGTGGGGGGGGGCATGACAACCACAACCAAAAAAACTACAACTAAGGAGGCCACAGTAGGACAAAAGTCCATAAGTTAAAAAAAGGAAATACACCAAACTCATGCAGGCGGAGGAACTATTTTGTTCAAAATAAAGACAAAGATTTAACTTTTTTGTTTCTTAATCCTATTTTAATTTTGAGATGCATGTACAGTTCACATGCCTATTTCATAAGTGCAATAAGACACTCCAGGTTTGTGCACTAGACACTTCTAGTACATGGCGAGGGGCTCTCACTATGCCCCCGGGCCTTGCACTGCATTTATATGCTGACGTGAATTCCTACTGCCAGGTTTTCAAACTGGTTCCATCTACCCATATTTTCAAAGTGGACTTCTGGTCCCATAGTTAACCATCCATTAGATACTCTACCAGTTTGAATGCAAAACATGGAGCTTGCAACAAAAATATTATGCACACACCATTTTTGTAATGCATGTACCATTTTTTGCTGCATGTGTAATTTTTTAATGCATGCACCATTTTTTTAAGCATGTTTCATTTTTTTGTTGATGCATGCACTATTTGTGATTCGTGTCACTTTTTGGTGCACCATTTTTTGATGCGGGTTTCAATTTTTAATGCATGCACCACTTTTGATGCATTTAGCACTTTGCATACACCATTTTTTATGCATTCTTATTTTTTTAATGGATGCACCATTTTTTTTAACACGTGTCATTTATTTATGCAGGCGCCATTTTTTATGCATGGGTAATTTTTGATGCATGCACCATTTTTTATGCATGTGCCATTTTTTGATGCATGCACCATTTTTGACTCGTGTCATTTGTTTGATGCATGCACCATTGTTTTAATGCAGGTTTCACTCTTTGATACATGCACCATTTTTTACTCGTGTCATTTGTTTGATGCATGCACCATTGTTTTAATGCAGGTTTCACTTTTTAATGCATGCACCATTTTTGACTCGTGTCATTTTTTGGTGCAGGTTTCATTTTTTTGATGCTGTAAATTATGGAACCTGTCACAAAAACTCAGGACCCTTTAAAAATAAGGCTTTCCAGTTTTAGTGTAATCTGGTGGATGCAAATGCCAGCAGAAAATGCATTTACGTTTGCATCTGCCCCCTTTGAAAATAACCACTGTTATCTGTTGGCAATAATAATTAATGGTGACCACATTAACACCAGGTGGCACTTGTGAGTCAGTTTCTTACGGTGTATTCCAGTATATGATCACATTGGCTGTATTCCTACCTTGCTTCATATTTTAGTTAAATCTTTTTTTTTTTTTTTAAGAGTTTTTCTGCTCTTGTTCTGCCTGGCCGCCCCATCTGAGTGGCTCCCCCCATCCCTGTCACCCAGCTGCACCAGAGTTTACCTTGCTCCACTGTCCTCTGCCAGAGGACATCCTTCAGAAGTACCCAGCCACTGGTATGGGGCCTGTGGAGGGTCAGGCTTCCACCTGTGACCAGGAGATTTTCCACCATTTTCACCCCAGGGCCCACCAAGTATGCAGTGGACGCAATGTGCAAGCTCCACCTCCGTGGAGATGCCCCTGGCATCCTGCGTATGGGGTCCATCTCCTTACATGGTCCCACTGCACTGCACCCAGATTCCTCCAGGCAGCAGATGAGCACCGGGACACTGTCATCCCCCTCCCTGAGGGAAGAGAGCTGACCTAGGGCACGCTCAATCCTCCCTCTCTTAGCTGGCTCCTGAGCAACTGTGGGTCCTGTGGGGCAGCTGTCAGGACTGCTTCCACCTGGGGCTGTGTCATAATAGTATCACAATGGCAACCCCTCTACCCATTTCCCTGGGCTGTTAGATACACCATATGGCACCTCTGCCAGGTGCCTCCGCTCCCTGTAGCTGCCGCCATGCCTCCCCCTTGTACCATATGGCACCCTCACTGCTGCAGCGGCCCATGTTCCCCACTTTCCAGCCTGAGCCCCCACCTCCACGGCATGTGTAGGCTTGCATGGGGTGGGGGCATTTGCTCTGTCAAACCCCGCAGGTGCACCCACTGTTTGGTGCAGCCCTAGGCTGTGGCTGTGGCAACTCTTGGGTCTTTGGTGCAGGGACACCTAAGTTTACAGAATTGGGTGCAGGTTCCCTGATGCACCCGGAGTTTGCCACAGCCCTAGATCGCTGCAAATTTCAGCAATCTACAGGCAATTTGAAAATCAAGCCTAGTGAGTGTTTCTGATTTGCGCTCTGATGTTAAGTGCCAGTTTGGAACATTGTGATGTATATGTCCCTTTCAGCCATAGAGTTCTATAATACAACAAGGATGCATTGTGCCAACAGTGGAAGAGCTGAGGAAGGGATTTAAACTACATCATACAGGTCTAAAATGATGCTTACTATATGTTTGTAAATCAGAAACACTCACTAGGATAACAGAAAAGCCTGTAGAGTTTAAACAGCAACAGAATTGTGAAACCATTATTTAAAAATCAGCTTTTACAGAGGAAATGACATACAGGTTCAGTTCAAGAGCAGCTGACGCCATTAGACCAACTTTAACAAAACATAATATTTAGACACAGCTCAGCTTGTATTCCACATTAGTTCTGTATTTCTCCTTCCCGTTATTTATTACTGAAACCATTTGCATGAAAATGAGATCTGTGCTCCTGAAGAGTTCATCTATTCCTGTTGCTTTCTCCCTACCCGAGGGCCTAATGCTCTACTTGTGACATCACAAATACTCTCATGGCAACAGACTGTAATGTCACAACAGAGGACTGTGACATGAAGTAGAGAGTAAGTTAAAGAGGCAGATGAACTTTAAGGGTTATAGAGCATGTTTTCATGCCAATTTCTCAGTAGTATGTGATGGGGAGGCGAAATCTATTGAATACATATGGAATGCAAGCTGAATGGTACCTAAATATTATGTTTTTCAATGTTTTCTTTGAGGCGTCGGCAGCTGTTTCAGTTCTCCTTTAATTTTTCCAGTTTTTGACTATGCAGATTTTCTCTATGCTCCAGCTCCCCTTTGTGATTTGTGTTGGTTAGATGTCTTGTATAAGTCAGCTAGACTGGATCTTGCTGTTACTTTTTTACTCACTAATTCCAGATTAATTAGCTTTCTCTTAAAGCCGCAGTGCATGGGAATAGCAGTGACATTCTGACCTATACTTTTTCATTCTATTATAGAATGCGCCTTATCTCCTAACTTGCATACTATCCCTCTTTCCTGATGTTAAGTCTGCTTTAGCACATTTTTCACACTTGAAATAATAAATGGAGCACTCCTTTTAATATGGCTCGGATATATAACAATACTGATAAAAACATGGTCCAAACCACATTAAAAGGAGCGCTCTTTTTATTATTTTGCTGTAAAAAAATGGTAACGCAGATTCTACATGGAGGAAAGTGTATTATGTAAGTCTGGAGATAAGAGGCAAACTAAAATGGAATAAAAAGGTATAGGTCAAAATGTTTACTGGTATCAAGCACTGCTGCTTTAAATCCATAGAAACATAGAATTTGTCAGCAGATAAGGGCCGCCTGGCCCACCCTCTCTACCTAGTTATTATCTCAGAGAGATGTACCCAACATTCAGTTTTTATGTTTGCTTGCACGCATGTGCAAGAAACATAGTGCCCCAACACAAGTTTTTGTAGGTGTGCCACCCCCACTTCCAATGCCCTACTCCTTTTTGCAGGCGTGGCTGCACTGCACCAGTGAATGTCTGAGCTGTCTATGACAGCCATTCAGATGCAGTGCTGTACAGTTCTGAGAAAACCACCGCTACAATCAGTGGTGGTAACGTGTAGGCAATTTGCATACTGCCATCGGCAGGCAATTTGCTTACTGCCGTTGGCAGTATGCAAATTGCCTACACGTCAGCACTGTGTCTGAACTGTCATAGACAGTTCGTTTCTGATCCCCCACAAACACCCTAGGGTAGCACACTGGGAGCCCACCCCAGCGTGCTCATGCACTCCCCTCCACCCCCGTGCACTGTATGACTGACAAGGGTGCCCAGTCCCCCGTCAGCTCCACTGTCCCCCCCCAAAGGCAAACTTCCAGGTGCCACGCTGGGAGCCCACCCCAGCATGGCAAAAGTCTGATGCCCACGGGGGTGCCCAATCCCCAGTCGGCTACACTGCCCCCCCAACAAACTTCCAGGTGCCAAACTGGGAGCCTACCCCAGCATGGCAAAAGTCCCACATCATCTTTATAAAAATAAACACCTAGAACAAAAGAAAACAACCCTTCGTTGACTCTCTTGCCCCATCCCCCAACCTGCGCCCACCCTCTGCGTACCCCTCCTCCCCATACACCCCCTCACCCCATAATTACCTCCGGAGGCCGGTGTGACAATCTTCGGTGGACCAGGAACACGTCTGCACTCTTCAAAGCCGACCGCGAACTGAAGACATGCTGGTAAGCTGTATAATGACATAAATGTTTTTTTTTTTTCAATTTTGGTGCATATCTCAGCCAATTTGGGAAATTTTTTCACCATATTTTCAACATAGTGTTCTTGGGACCCCACCTCATGAACTCAGCCACTGTCATTTTATTATTCGATCCCGAAAGGTGATTTTGCGGTCACTGTGTGGAACCACCTTTCAGGACCGAGTAACAAAACGACAGTGTCACAGTTCATGAGGAAGGCCCCCCAAAACCCTATGTTGAAAATTTGGTGAAAAATTCCCAAAAATGACTGTTTTATGAGCATGCGTTGCACAGTTCCTACGCACTCTCGTAACTTTGAGAATTTTTGCTATTTTCACTCCAGATTTTCAACATTGCCATTTTACCACACCTCCTTATGAGCAGTACAGCTGTCATTTTTTACATCTTGCCCAAAATGTGTTTTCGTGCATGTAGCGCACAATGTCATGGTCGGTGTGCGAAATCAATGTTTGGGACAGATTAAGAAAATCACAGTGACACTGTTCATGAGCAGAGGTCTTAAAATGGCTATGTTGAAAATTTGGTGACAAAAGTTCCATAAAATGACTGTGCTGCGAGTGTGCATTGCGCAGTTTCCACTCACCCTTGTAAATTCACGAATTTGTAATATTTTCAGTCCAGATTTTCAACACTGGCATTTTTCCACACCTCCTTATGAACAGTACAGCTGTCATTTTTCACACCCTGGCTGAAATATGTTTTCGCAGTTCTGGCATAGAAATTCGCGGTCGCTGTGGAAAATCAGTGTTCGGGACAGATTAAGAAAATCACAGTGACACTGTTCATGAGCGGAGGTCCCAAAATGCCTGTGTTGACAATCTGCTGTAAAATATCCCCAAACTAATTACATTACGGGTGTACGTTCTGCAGTTTCTACGCATACTCATGACTTCACCAGTTTTTTTATATTTTCACTCCAGATTTTTCAACATTGCCATTTTTTACACCTCCCCACAAACAGTACAGCTGTCATTTTCCACATCCTGTTCGAAATGTGTTTTCACACCTGTGGTGCCAAATGGCATAGTCGCTGTGCAAAATCAGCTTTCGGCTAACAAACTGATAGTGCCTCTGTTCATGAGGTGGCATCACAAAAAAAAACATGTTAAAAATTTGAAGTGACTATACAAACGAATGCCCGGGGCGTTAGGGTTTCCAACCATAATGCCCCACGCTGTAGAGGCTGACAGGCATCAGGGGTGTGACTTGGGATTGTCACCTGTAATGCTCATGCCATTCCACCCTCACCCATACCCTGCTGCCAGTGACAGGCATCAAGGTGTGCCTTGGACACTTCGGCCCCAAAGTTTGCCCCATTCTCCTATACTGCACCCATCTCACCGTATTTCCTTATGGAATGGGGTGAGCATAAGGCCCAAAGACCCCAAGGCACACTGTGACACTTGTTGGTATCTGCAGGGTAGGGTGTGGTGAAATGGTATGGGCGTTATGGCCAATGATCCAAAGGTATACCCCAATGTCTGTCAGTCTCTCTGCAGGGTGGTGGTGGGGTTGGCTTCAGTTCAATACTTCACTGCCATTCCTATTATGCATCTCTCTAACTCCTACACTACCAATGCCAATGCCAGCAAGCAAACATTCGGCATTGACAAATGCTTGTTAGTTAAATGTTGTAATTGTGATGTTCTAGAATACCTCAGGGATCTCATCATGGAATGTAAAATTAGGCCTAGTCCACAAACATCTTGTTGTCCTGAACTTCTGGTGCTGGGACCCATTCCTTCTTTGGGAGGAGATCCACGGGGTACTCCAGTCCCTCGAGCTGGAACTCTTTTCCTAGTTCCCTGTGTGAGTTAGCTTTAACAAAAGATTTCAAGCTGTGATTTTGTACATTTGCAGCAAGATTTGGCTGCACTTGCATACTTGTGACACGAGTGTTAGACCACGGCCAGCCTGTCAGTGCAGCGGTAGTGCCACCACTCGCGACGCTGATGACCTGGGTTTGGGAATGAGCCTATGTCATCGGATGGCCAACCAGGGGAGGACAGCTACATGCCTTGGAGGGTGCCTTGTCTCTGCTGTGGCACTGCCACCTGGTTTACCGCGAGCGGCAGTGCAAGCCGAGCCAGCACTAAGTGAGGGGGATGTCGGCGCTCCGATGCACGCAGCATGCTCACAGGTGTGCGTCAAGATAGGGGCCTCCTGATGATCAAGGGACAGGGACCCCAGAGCGTAAAATCTTGTGACTGTGCACAATGTCACTGCCACCTGCCAGAGGCCTTGTACCACTGACCAGGCACAAACTCCAGACACTGAAACTTTACTTCTGCCGGGATAACAGGCCTGATCTATGGCAGCCCTTCCCAAGGAGGGGAGGGTCATCCTTGGGGGAGCACTGGAGTGAGTTAAGTCCTGGAGATAGTGGGTGATGGAGCTGGGTGGAGTGATTGGTTGATATGGAAGCCGGACAGGATGAAGAGGACAAAGTGTATTAAATATTTCAAAAAAAAACTGTTAGACCACAAATAACGTGGCTTAATTTCATGTCGCAGATGCAGCAAGATGAGCATAAAAAATAACAAGTGTGCCAGTCTCTTTGCTGTAAAGTGTTGTAAACAAGTCAGAATGTTTGAAAATTGCCCTCATACATTCTGGTGCATTTACTCAGATGAAGTATTGCGTTAAGATGTATGAAAATCCAGGCCTTCATTTTTATGTTCACCATGTGTGTGTGTGTGTGCGCAGTGAACATTTTTTTTATGAGAGTTGGGTTTTGAGAGGTGTGACACTGTCTGTCCAATACAGAGCAGTCTTCCAGGGGCGTGTCAGTGCCACATCAATAATCAGCCAGGCTGATCATGACATGGTTTTGGCCTGCTGGGCTGAGACGTCCTGTACTTGAAAAGAAAAAGCTGACTCAATCATGGGTCTGCTCTTTCCTTTGATGTAGGCAGAGCTGATTTGTCATGATCAGCCTAGGTATTTCAAACATCCAGGAAGAGCCCCTCGCTGTTCCAGATGCCAGCTGTCTGCAGCCCCAATGGGACCTTGCACTGCATGTGTTTCTGTAACCTGACTGTGTGCCAAGAGAGAGAGAGAGAGAGAGACACACACACACATATTCAGTCACCAGGGTAGGAGTTCAGTAGTGTCAGGTCTTATGCAGCAGAAGTAAAATCTGATAGCTCAAGTAAAGTCGTCAATCTTAACTCAAGTAAAGGCGACAATCTTCGCTCAAGTAAAGTCAATCTTAGCTCAAGTAAAGTTGGCAATCTTAGCTCAAGTAAAGTCGTCAATCTTAGCTCAAGTAAAGTCGACAATCTTATCTCAAGTAAAGTGGTCAATCTTAGCTCAAGTAAAGTTGACAATCTTAGCTCAAGTAAAGTCGTCAATTCTTGTAGAAGCACATTTGAAAGTTGCTTAGCTGACCCTCAGTTGTGAATGAGTATCTGCTCATTGAGTTTTTCCATAATAAACTAAACATGAAACTTCAGCACTACCCTTTGCTTTGTTTCCTTATACAAGTTGACTACAGCAGGATTTTCTTTTCCAACAATGATGTGAGTTCCCTGCATTGATTAACTTGTTGCACAATATTAGCAGATATTTATATGTGCAGCACAGCTGTATTAAATGTGCATTTTGCTAATCTCTGTCAGCTAACTTTACATTCTAGTGACACGATTGTCTTGTTTTAAGTAGAGTTTTATTTATTTGTCCTGGAGCAATGATTTCTTTCCTACAGTAAGTCTTGAATTAATCACGCAGTACGAATGTGATGATGGCCCTACTTGATGGAGATTTTTTGTTTGTTTCTGTGTGATTTTATGATGAATGGCAGAGACAATTACAGCAAAATCTATCTTCATTTATCTTACTGATTGGTGCTAAGAGCGCACAGCTGCAAACCTAGAAATTCAGGGTTTAATCCCAGCACTGCCATTTATTGCATGACCCTGAGCAAGATAGCTGACCTCATGCTTGTGCTTAAACTCTTCATAATCCATCTCAAATGTATCACTTTACTGTTTAATTTTTCCTGTGTGCCTAAAAGTAGCAAGCAGTGTTCTCCCACCACCCCACAACACCTTTCCTGGAATATGGCTTTTATGAAAGGCACTATAGAACAATAAAGTCCTTTCCAGATAGCAAAGTCAAATGCTAAATTGAGGGATGGGGGTCCAGTTTCTTCATAACATGTATTGTAAAATTAGCATTTCTTTTTATAATCTACAATTATTCCTCCATCTCCAGTGCTGTGTCTCAGCTGAGTGACCTTTTAGCCTCAACCTGTAGCTTCTCCAGCACGTCACTGTCCCGTCCACTTGCTGTCCCTGTAGGGGTGGGGGCTTTAGGTCAGCATCTCCCTTAGGATGATCACTGGTTGGTGTCTGGTCATTGCAGTAGGGACCAAAAGTGCCTGTGCTCCTTTCTGCTGTGTCCTGGGACCATTGTCTTGTTATTTCCTGCATGATGCCATGCATGGAGTTCCAAGTGCGCATATGGAAGAATGGCAATGCAGATAACCAGCCAACATCCTCACTCCTGCCTTAACTCTGTTGAACTGCTATGCATGGTCACCAAAGTGACTGTATTGCAGCAGGGGCAGTGTCCCCTTGTCCGCAGAGGACAGTGTCCCATCTACCATTCGCTATCTGATGCTTCTGGCTGAGGACACGAACCAGGGTTGCTAGAATCATGAGTGACTACATTACCACTGCGCCAACAGGCCAGCCCAGAAATCAACATTTTTAATTTATTGTAAGCTTTTCAGGTTAAGGGTTGAGATCTTATCAATGTTTCACTTTATCAAAACAATAAGAATTTCATGTGGACAAGGGCTTTTAGCCCATAACTACATCACTAATGCAGTATATTTGTGCAGATTCACCTTGAAAGCATATTGTGTTCTTGATTCAACCACTTTTTCTGGTAGGTTTTTCATCCCCAACTATTCTCAGTAAGATCCAGCTTTTTCTCTGTCTGCCGTTTAAACTGTCCCCTCATGCCCTCTGGTGATCTTTTTGTCATAATGGAAAATAAAGGTTGTATATTTTGTTTCTATAACCTGACTCGCTAAAGGAATTTTGAGGCTGGCTTGTTAGCACAGTCACAGCAAGCGCTGTGCTAGTGTCTGGGTTTGCATTCCGAACCTCTAATGCTGCAGTTTGCCAGTTGAGGTGGACTTAGCAGCCACGAAGATGCTTTCCACTTCTAGGTAGGGAAGGGGAGGGTGCTCTCACCACTCTATAATTATCCCCTGGTGTTCCCAGGGCATGACATGGAGGTGGGGCTGTGGGTGGAAGCAGAACGCCTTATGGTACTGCCTGATCGCCAATTGTGGGCTTAAGCAGAGCTGGTGGCCCACCAAACCATGCCATATACAGGAAGAATTTTAATCAAAAACGTATGTGTAGTCATTTGTGTACAAGGCTGCATATTTATGTAATACTGAATCAGAGTAGCATTAGAAAAAATATAGTTGCATTTTGTGGGTGAAAGAAGACCATTGGCCTGCCAAACTCCTCCCTTCCACCAGGTCAGTGGGAAGACCCTGTCACCCCATTTTCTTTAAAGTACTTACTGAATTGGAGCTTAAAGGTCATTATAGTATCAGCTAGTACCACATGCTCTTGCAGTCTCTTCTAAGTATTCTACACTCATTCTGTGAACGTCCTTCCTGATATTTTCCTTGAATGTTCCTCCTTTCGGTGACTCTTAGGGGGCTATTGTTGTTTTACGTCTTGAAGACCTGTTCCTGGTCTGCTGCTGTTATCCCTTTTATATTCTTGAATTCTTTAATCATGTCTTCCCTGTGCCTTCCCCTTCCTATGGAGAACAGTCCCAGTTCTTCCAGTCGGTCCTCATAGTCCATGGTTTCCAAGTCTTGAGGGGCCAGATATTCAAAAGTTTGCCCCGACAGAAAACCCAGTTTGCCCGCGCAAACCGGGTTTTGTGCAGAAGTCCATATTCAAAAGCCTGGTTAGCCTGGGCATACTGGGCCTACACCGGGGCGACCAGTGGAGGGGTGCATAAGGTAAAACAATGCAAATTGGGGTAGGGTGAGGACCTGAAAATTGGCAAAATCGTAAAGCTATGGCACATACACCCATCTCTTCAAAAACCACCAGAGCTCTCTTTTCAAGTATCAAAAAAATTAGTTTATTACATATGATGGGTGTGTGTGCTGCAGCTTTACGATTTCATCATTTGACTTTATTACTGAATGAGCACCACTGACCTTTTGCGCACTTCTGAGAAAAACACATCTGAATATTGGCGTAGTCCAATAGTCAGAGTATTGGGTCCATGCTTTGCCTGGTCCCCTTGCCTGGAGAAAATACCACCGTCCCAACCCTGGTCTTAATTGGCGCAGCTCAGGCGGTTGCCAGAATTAGTGCATTGGCGCACCACTACCACCCCATCACAGTACTCCCTGGTGTCTAGTGGCACCCCCCCCCACTGATCACCAGCCTCATAATACTGAAAGTGTTTCCCTGGTGCCCAGTGGTCCCTCCCCCCCACACCTGATCCCCGTCACTGTGTCATACAGAGAATTCCCTGGTGTCTAGTGGTGCCACCCCTCCCTTCAGTCCCAGTCCTGGGTTAATGTAGATATTTCCTTGGTGTCCAGTGGTCCTTCCCCCCACCCGATCACCATCCCGGTAGCAGGACAGCCACCTCCATGACAGCCAGGCTGCCACTGCCCATGTCAAGCCATAAGCACAGACGTTGTTCCCCCACCCACAACATAGCCCTATCCCTGGATAACAGCCCCCCCACCCATGGCATCAACTCCCACCCCTGCCCCCCTACCTGTCCATCTGTGCTGGGGGTAAACGACATTGAGCAGCACAGCCCACCACACACCTCCAAGCCACTCAGCATCTCTCATTAACAAGGAATGTGTCTTATTTATAGGGCAAGTGTGACGCACCTTGCCCTATAAATAAGACAGGTTCCATGCTAATGAAAGACGCCAGGTGGCCGAGAGGTGTATGGAGGGCTGTGCCACTCAGCATCATTTACCCGCAGCACCGATGGACAGGTAAAGGGCCCAGGGGTTTGGGAGTCTGTGCCGTGGGTGAATCGGGGGCTGCTATCCACCAATGGGGTATGGGGTTGGGGGGGGACCCTGTACATTGTGTGGCTCAGGGATGGGGCTTTGTTGTTTGTGGGGGGAGGATAACATCTGTGTTTATGGCTTGACATGGGCAGTGGCGGACCAGCTGTCATGAGGGTGGCTGTCCCAGTACCGGGACAGGTATTGGGTGGGGGGAAGGACCATTGGACACCAGGGAAATATTTACATTAACCCAGGACTGGGATTGGAGGGGGGTACCACTGGACACCAGGGATATATCTACATTAAACCGGGACTGGAATCAGAGGGAGGGGGGCACCACTGGACACCAGGGATATATCTATATTTAACCCAGGACTGGGATTGGAGGGGGGGCACCACTGAACACCAGGGATATATGTATATTTAACCCAGGACTGGGATCAGAGGAAGGGGGGCACCACTGTACATCAGGGATATATCTACATTAAATGGGGACTGGGATCAGAGGGAGGGGGGACAGCACTGGACACTAGAGAAATATCTACATTATCCCTGAAACTGGGATTGAGGGGGCACCACTGGACACCAGGGATATATATATATATATATATATATATATATATATATATATATATATATACATACATACAATTAAATGGGAATTGGGATCAGAAGGAGGGGGGCACCACTGGACACCAGGGATAAATATACATTAAAACGGGACTGGTATCGGAGGGCATGGGGCACCACTGGACACCAGGGACACTGTATAATTGTAATGGGACTGGGATCGGAGGGCATGGGGCACCACTGGACACCAGGGACACTGTATAATTGTAATGGGACTGGTATCGGAGGGCATGGGGCACCACTGGACACCAGGGACACTGTATAATTGTAATGGGACTGGGATCGTAGGGCAGGAGGGCACCACTAGCACCAGGGACAGCTCATGAGGATGGGGCAATTGGGGAGGGGCTGCACCAGGCAAAACAGCCTTATTCCCCATGTGAATGAGCCCATAATGAGCATACAAATGGCCCCTTAGTGCCTTTCATGCCAATGGGCTCATTTGCATGGGGACATCTGAATATTGCAAATTTTGCTCTGGTGCTAGCCATTGTGGGCCCTAATTCAGGGACATTACAGGGCGGCGCTAAGTGGCTTAGTGCTGGGCAATAATGGACCTATGTTTAGACAAATACCTATGTTTAGACAAATGGCACCCTGTGCTATTTCTCTGAATATAGCATTTCTGCTCCCCAGTTCTATTGCAAGACGGAGTGCAAATGTTTGCATGCCACCTTGTGCTTTTTTGAATATCTGGCCCCAACTGTCTTGTTAATGTTTCCCTGTACATTCTGACAAAGCAGCTGTATCACCAGATTATACTGTCGCTCGACCTACTTAATAAAATTTTTCTTCGTGCATGCCGCAATTTTGTTTCCCTGCTAACTGCTGCCTCACACTGCTATTCTCCTTCAAAGTTGCTGCTGATCCATACTCCCAGGTCTTTTTCATGCTTGGTTCCAGTAGTTCCCTTGCCATTCAGATAGTATTGTACGTGTGTGCTCTTTTTTCATAGAAGCATTACCTTGCATTTGTTAGAATTTAAGTTTGTCTGCCATTCTGCAGCCTGTTTCCCAAACCTGTCCAGATCCTCTTGCATTGCATATTGTATCTTTTGTAACAGTACTACTCTTCCAATCTTGCTGCTATCAGCAAACTTTGGTGATCCAGTTGATGCTACCCACCTACAGGTCACTTATAAATAATATTGAACATTACTGGTTCCAGTAACGAACCCCCATCACTGGTCTCTTGTTTCCATGCCAATTGGTTATCATTTCTTTTGACTCTGTCGCTATCCTGTAGCCTATTTAACCGGTTTCGACACCCCCCTCTTATACATAGGTTCCCTCATTTCTAGCTTCCTGTGTTGGACAGTATCAAATGTTTTACTAAGGTCCAGATACACAACATCCACAGGATTACCCACATCAAGTTCTTTGGTGACATTCTCAAACAGTGTAGTAAGGTTTGTTTGGCATGATTTCCTCTTACAGAATCCATATTCGGCCATCAAGTCCAAGTAGTTTTCTGGTATGCTTTCAATAATTTTATTCCTTATGGCGGTCTCCAGAAGCGTCAGTGTCAGTCCATCAGTCCAACTGATGTCAAACGGACTAATCTGTAGTTCCCTGGATCCTACCCTACAGTATACCGGTGGCAAACAACCGGCACTGAGAAACGCTTGTTTAACTAACCGTTGGTTCCTTCAGTCAAGTTCCAAATGAAACCCTTGTTGTAAAGCAGCTGATGTTACTTTAACTTGAGTTTATTTTCCTAATTATGATTTTGTCCTCTGATACGGTTATTTGTATTACTGTATTTTCTTATTTAATGTACATTTATCTGTTATATTAATATTTTAACTGTAATGTGTTGATTTATGTCCCGGGATCACAGTGTGAATGAGCTACTGCTCAGTGTTTTCATCCTGGGTTCTATAATAAATTGAAATTGAAATGATTGAAATAAGTTATATTTCAAACATTTATTGGTATTATTTTTCTCATTTTTCTTTATTATTATGCACTTTGTACGAAAACGTGGCCCTTGCATCTTAGGATTCATCACCTTTTTCCTGCTCCTTCCCCACTCAAAGTCATATTGCACTACTTGTGACATCACAGTCTGTTGCCAAGGAAACAGCTGTGATGGCACAAGCAGAAGACCATGCCTTCAGCTGGGGAATAGGCAGCAACTGGTCATCCTAGTTTTCCACTTCATGGGACCAAACATACTATCAAGGTCTACTGAGTTACCCATTTATAATAAGAGTTGAATTAAGTTTTGCAGCCACTAGCCAGCAGGGCTAGTGACTGGGAAAATCCACTAGCCTCATAGACTTTCCTACTGTCCCAGTTGGTGTACTTATTAAAATGTATCCTTCTCCCTTACAAGCCCTCAGGGCTACTTAAAACATTTTTTTGCTAGCCCAATACAAAATCAACCAGCATTTGGCTAGTGGGCTAATTTTGACCCCTGCTATAAGCAAGCAATAATACCTGACAGGGTGGCAGTATTGTGCAATACTGAACCACCCAGGGGTGTAATGAGGCCCGATGCCGCCGGCGGAGGGCTTTATAGTCCCTGGAAGGTCTGGTATTGCCCATACTGCCCACGCTGGAGGGTGTTATGGCACTTTGAAAATGGGCTATCTGTAAAGTTATTTTGTAATATTTTAACATTAAAAAAATAATAAAAGAAGACTAAAATTAACTTATAAATTAACTTATAGTTTCTTTGTTAGTAAAGTAGCCCCTCTACTGGTATCCTTACTAATACTTACCAGTAGAGGGCAGTGGGCAGTGTAGCATTTCACAGTTGTTTCACTGTTTGCTTACTGCTGTGTATAGTATGTCCCTCCTTGGTATTTGAAACTTCAACCCGTCTCTTCGTTTAGTTTTTTCCCCCAGTTTACTCAGATCGCGATATAACTGCCACATCATGCTTACAGCAGCTTTACAGTATTTGGATGACAGAACCGAGTGGGTGGTGGTGGAGGAGGAGGAGCCTCTCGCTAAGTAGCACACTCGGTGGGCGGCACCTGGGGAATGGGGTGCGAGAGCAGGGCGATGAGACTACTACCATTTTTTTTTAATGTACCTTTTTATCCACCTTTTCCGTGGAGCCAACAGGTGGCTCCAGCCTTCCCTTGGAGGGCTCTTCCTCTGGCACCGGTCATCCTCCGCTCCTCTAACCCCCACGAAGGGACGCACTGGGCCATCATGGGTCCTGTCAGCTCCTGGCATTTTTCCTCCAGTTTTTCCCCGAGCCCACGTGCATGCGATGGGCAGAACGGCTATCTCCATCTCAGCGGAGGCAGCCTAGTGCCCCAATGTGGGCTCTCCCCGTGTGTGGCTGTACACCTGTGCTGATACCCAGCCACCACTGGGTGTCAGTCTACAGCGCACAGCGCTAATCCCCCCCTCCATGAGGAAAGAGAGCTGCCTGCAGGCCCTCAATCCTTCCTCACCCCAGCCGACCCCCGAGCAACCCGAGTCTGTTCCCGAACCCAGGCTGCCAGTGTAGCACGAGATGTGGTATCCAGTGCCTCAACTCTCATCACCACTGGGCTGGCTGAGACTGCTACCATTTAAAGTAAGCACGGTTGGGGAAAATGCTCATTTGTCTTTGTCACCGACTGCAGAGTAAATACTTGATTTTTTTTTCTTTTCTTTTTCTTTTATAAATGTGCTCTGTTTACGTTTACTGAATTTTGATCAGAAGAGCAGTGTGTGAGAGCCGACTGACTGGCATCAGAAGCAGCGCTAGCGATTAGTGTGGTGTGGTGTAAGAGATGCACCTCAGCTGATTTTTTTTTAGAAAGAATGTTATTTCCTTCACTTAAATTAGGCGACTGCCGAGCTCAGTGACTAGTATTTCATGGTGGCGGTTGGTGGGGGGAATACGGCCTCGCTGATATAAAAAAATGGCAGCAGTTTGAAACTGTGTGCCCAGTGCTTCAGCCAATGAGGAAGCAGGCTGGGAACAAGGATACTTGGCTGGGCATGAGGAAGGTTTGGGCTGGCACTTTCTATTTGGTGGGCATCTATTGAAAGTTAAATGTACCCCTGTGGAATGGCTACCAGCCAATCAGATGCCAACAAATAAAAAAAAATGTTCTAATATACTGTAGATTCTGAGCTAAACTGAACCAGCAAGACTGGACCCAAACTTGTAAGTATTTGACATGAAGAGTCAATGCTTCAGTGAACTGATCCATTGTACCACTCAATGGTATAACCTTGTACAAGTGCCGTGTTTGAGCCCCTACAGGTGCCCTTTTGTGCTTTTTGCTCAGTATAGAATGCAGTAGGCAGGTTACATTTCAAATACCCAACAGACCAATATAAGCCTTTGTACATGCTACAGCCTTTTGTGTTTCTTATGTATTCAGAACAATCTAATTCCAAGTTAAATACTGGCAAAGGCTTTTTGTTTAAAGATTCTCATGAGCTAGATAGTAGAAACCTGCCTGAAGTTAGCAGTTTAAAAAGGACAGACCTCCAGGGACACTGTGCTTCAAGGTAGTTTCGTTGTGCCTTACAATTCCATAAGGCATTTCAATCCATGAACCTCTTATGAAGTTACAGCAATGGCTGCATTTTTAGACTGATTTACTGCATGCGCCAAGTTCCGACAAGTTTTTCCTCACGTGTGGAAGACAAAGAACCTCAGCAAAAAAAAAAACTGAGGCAAGGGTTATACACATAGGTCACTGGCAATTAAGCCAGTTTTCAAAAAAATACAGACGGACACATCCTCTAATAACACAATGCATCATGGGATGCATATACAAATCACCATTATGCTTTGCATTATGGTGGAGGTCATTTTGTATTTCTCGTTACATGATAATTCAGTATCATTACTCAGCAACGATTACCCATACAATAAATCATTGCTTTTGCTCACCATGGCCTTGCTGCATAATCCTTTCCACTTCCCTGTTTTCCTTCTCCATCCCCACCTTCCAGCGTTATATAGCGTCAGTATAGGGAGAGTCCATATACTCTTGGGTGTCTCTTTCTATGCTTTTTTTGCTATTTAAAAGGCCTTTTAGTAACAATAGAAGTCAGGGTTCAGCTAACAAGAGCCTTGAACCCTGATTTAGATTATAAAGAAGTAAAATTTGAACCATGTGGTACTGTGAAAGTAATGCATGCTCATGTGATCAGTTTCGGCCAATCAAATTGCCTGTTTGATCCAAGTCACCATGCACCCATGTTCTAATATAGAACTCTAGCTTAACAGGGAGATTAACAACATCATTCAGTACTATAATGGTATAGTACTTACCATTAGTGTGTCAATCAGAAACACCCGCCGAGCTCACTAAAAGATCAGAAAAGGATGGAAAAGTAATAGAACGGGAACAAATACAGAGGGGCAGAGGTGTCACTGTGGCTGCTACTCGGATATGGAGCTCTCTTCCCTCTCAGTTTCACCGAATTTTCTTGATGGACATAAGAACATATGGAAACACCAGCAGAAAAAGGCCAAATGGTCTATCAGGTCTGCTCGAGTGCACAGCCCACAGTTTACTTTACTGCAGATGCCCCCCTCTCACTTCCAGTCTCCCCACTTGATCATCCCAGCCCGTGGCCATTCTCCTCCCTAGCCTCCCCTTAGTACTGACTTTTCTTTGACCCTGTCCCACCCCCTCTTTTTTTTATAGAGGCATTTTATTCCCTACTGCCAGTGAGGGCTAGGTGTCAGTGTACTGATCATCCTGTGCTCTTGGCCCCTCCCTTATGAGTGATCATGCAACACAGCAGTAGGGCTAGGTTTTATTTTGTGGTTACGGAGGCAACAGTGGAAATCTCAATCCCCTACCCTCCTGGAGGACACCGGCGTGAAGGGATAGCCAAGGCAGGAAGCCATGCTGAGCACACAGCTGCCACCAAGTGTCATTAGCATCCTCCCTTCCCCGCACTACTTCCTAGCAAAGCATTGCCTGAAACCCTCCCTGGGAAAGGAGAGCTGATATTAGACTGCTCAATCCAGCTCCTGCCCCCTTCCCCCCAGCTGACCCCCGACGACCCAGGCTCATTCCTAGACCCAGGTTGCCAGCATGTGGCGTCCAGCGCCTCAACAATCAGCACAACTGGGCTGGCGTCCTGCCCCCTCTGAAAACTTCTCGGTCTTCAGTGAGATCACCTCCTCTGGTAATTCATTCCATCTTGCCACAGTGCCACTATCCGTTCCGTGAAAGAGTGTCTTCTCATTTCCCTCCTGAATCTTCCCCCCTCCAATTTCAGACTGCATCCCCTAGTGAACCTCCTTCCCTTTAAGCTGAACATGCCCACCATACAAACTCTATTGCAACTCCTAGGTGGCGCTATCCCAAGGGCTAGTACCCCTGCCTACTTGGCTAGTAGCAGGTTAAGGGGTCTGAGTTCTGGAACGGGTGCCTTCACCTAGAGGTCAGGGTTGGTAGTGGAAAAGCTAACCTGGGCACAGCTCTCCGGGACACTGTAACCCCCCTCTTTCCTTACTAGTGTCCGGAACAATACACAATAATCACTTTCACAATACCCCTGATACACCACACGAGTACCCACACTGTTTGCACTTACCGCCAGGGCTTTCCTCTGGCTCGGCCCTGGGGACCCCCCTGTAAAACAAGGTTATACTCAGCAAATAACAGCTGTACAGTACTCTTGCACAAACTGAAACCACAGTCAGGGTAAATGCAAAAAAGAGTTTGATCTGATTTATTTAACGGACTTGAACAAGGGAGGTGTGTAATCAGGTTAATTTGCTTAAAGGCTCTATCAGTCAAACAGTTATGCATGCACTTCAGGGTCCATAAACAGTCACACACTCTGGGTACCCAGATGGAGAAGGGTGGGCTAGCCAGAAACATTGCAGCTGGTTGGGGCCCTGTGATAGAAGAAAACAACATGCACAACACACACTATTTGTAATTCAGAGCCGGAGGACTCAGTTTGTGAAAAGAAAGCAAAAAGACAATCAGATGACACACTTTTAGATTAGGCTGTTGCTGCAAGGAGCTACCCTGATATTTACTCACGATACCCAAGACTGGACACAGGTGGGATAAAAATCGAGACAGCAGGTGGTTGATCTGGAGTGCTAGGAGAAGCAGGTCCCACACGATTCGCTGAGGCGTCGTTCCTGTTCAAGCGTGGAGCAGGGGGCTGATCCCAAGGCAGGTCTCTCGTCGATGGCTTTCTCTGTGCACTGGGGTAGTCTGGCAGGGCCAGCGTGGCATGGCCCAGGCTGAATGGAGATGTATGCGGATTTAGTCCGATTTGGCTGGATAAAGCTTCCAGCAAGCAGAACACAGTTCACACAGTGGGGAACCAAATCACGACCCACTTTCAATACACAGCACATTTACATGTAAAGGATTCTATGGTACCAGCAAGCAGAACACAGTTCACACAGTGGGGAACCAAATCACGACCCACTTTCAATACACAGCACATTTACATGTAAGGAAATTCTACTGTACCAGGCAAACCGCTCTCCGGTCACGATCGCAAAGTCTCTGCACAAACTGGGGATTCAAAAGCAGCTGGAAATCCTGACAGGCCAATCACATTCAGCAAAATCTTCGGTCTTCTTCAGGTATAAACCTGGTAAAAAATCAGTGGCTTACTTTGTTCTCACAAACTTGGATTTAGTCTTAAATAATTCTCTTCTCTCCCTTTCAGGGGCAGCAGGCAGACATGCAAGCCACAACTCAGGCCTTTCCACAGTTCTCCTGCGTGAAACTACTCAGACAGCTGCTTGACTGTCTCAAGCTGTTGCTTCTTCAGCTCCTAACTTAGATCTGACTCAACTGCAAGCAAGCCTGGGACTTTCCCCAGAAACCAAAAGGTTCGGTTGGCTGATCTGTCAGTCACAACAAATGCTCCCCCTTCAGGTGTAAAAAAGCACCAGAAGCCCCAAATTATAATTCCTACAGATTTTGACTCCAGACAGCTCCTGTAGTCCGGCTCCATTTTAGGTACCACCAGTACTGTTTAGTCCAATTCGGCAGTCCAGGAACAAGATAGTGGAGATAAACAAAACAGTCCTGGCTGCAAAGAAGGCAGGTTAGGCAAACTACATTATCATTATCATTCTAAAAGATTTTCAGCAAATAGTTACATCTTTCAACAGAGCTCCGTCTCAGATTACTTATGACTGCAATCCAGGCAGCTCTTAAAGAGACAGTACACAGAGGCTATACAGTCACTCTCTGGCAAGCAAGCAATAATACCCAACAGGGTGGGCAGTATTGGGCAATACCGGACCGCCAAGGGGCACAGTGAGGCCTGACACCGCAGACGGAAGGCCTTATAGCCCCTGGAAGGTCCAGTATTGCCCATACCGCCCACCCTGGAGGGTACTATTGTGCTCAGAAAATGGGATCCCTTTACCACTTTTATTTGTGATTTAAAAAAATTAAACAAGCAATGTAAAAAAATTAAGTAAAAATGATGCTTAACTGTTTGTCTTGTAAAGTAGTCCCTCCGTTTTTTTTTTTATTTCATGTCCTGTTGCCTGCTCGTGAGATCCAGTCTGTTGTCGTCCCCAAAAAAAAAACAAGAGATGTTTTTTGAAAAGCTTCATGAGCAGTCTGTCAGGATCTGTTTTAGTATATAATTCACAATGAAAGGTTTTTGTCCTACTTGCACGGCGCTGTTTTTCCAATTGATGCCGATACAGGTCGCAGACACGGAAGCGCTTGTTGTAAATAGCCCATTTCATTTCAATGAATGGAGCGCGAACAGCCATCGTGGTCAGCGGAGCTGGTATCTAAGCGAGACTGAGAAACCGGCACTGGAGGAGGAGTGGGGAGAGTGCTGGCAAAGATAAGGTATTGTTAAAAAAGAAATGTTTCTACTAACGAAGCTGAAGTTGCAGCTCGTATTGGCCGGCAGCACCTCTCGCTTCGCTATACGACAAAATAAAATGGTGACGATTTTATTTTGAAATGCGGTGTTTTAGCCAATTAGAGAGAGGGATGGGGTGCCCAAGGTTCACACAAGTAATAGGGCACCCTGAATTGGACCTTGTTTTCAAGCGGCCGTCTATTGAAACTTAATGTACCCACCTGCTGTAGCTCTCAACCAATCAGAGAGCTCCTACAATCTAGCCCATTTTCTAAGCACATTTAACTGCTAAAATGCAGGACACCAGCCTGGCAGTGAGCATTTAGGCAAGCTCGAGGAAGACTTTTCGGGAAGCCCCATTTGTAGGGGAGAGTTACACTATTAATACCTTTTAAGTATCTGAAGGTCTCGATCATATGCCCCCTTTCCCTTCTATCCTCCAGGGAATACATATTGAGCTCCCTCAATCTTTCCTCATAGGATTTGTACCCTAGCCCTAGAATCATCTTTGTCGCCCTTTACTGCACCCCCTCCAGATGTTTGACGCCCTTTCTTTAATAGGGGCACCAGAACTGCACACAGTACTCCAAGTGTGGTCTCACCAGTGATCTGTACAATGGCAGGATGACTTCCTCCCTCCTTGAGGTGATTCCTCTGTCTATGCACCCCAGCAATTTGTTGGCTCTTGCTGCCGCCCCACAGCACTGCACTGCACTGAATGTTTCACGTCCCCTGTGACTAGCACCCCAGTTCCTTTTCCTCCTCTGAAATGGATATCTGCATTGTCCCCCCAGCCAGTAGCTAGTTCTGGGGTTTCTGGCTCCCAGTTGCATGACCTTGCACTTCTTAGTGTTGAACCCCAACTGCCATATTCTTAACCAGTGCTCAAGCTTTGCCAGGTCCTCCCTGAGTTCTTGACTCCCATCCTTACTGTCCATTCTCGTGCAGATCTTTGCATCATCAACAAACAGTTTGATTTTACTCTTGATCACGTCTGTTATGTCCCCGATAAAGATGTTAAATAACACTGGTCTGAGCACCAAGCCCTGAGGAACCCCACTGGTTACAGGTCTGGGTTTCAAGAGTTCCCCCCTTACACTTACTCTCTGCTGTCTGTCCTGCAGTCAGCTCCTGACCCACCCATCAATTTTCTCCCTGGCTCCCAGGTTTCTCAGTTTACTGAGCATCCTTCCATGTGGCACTGAGTCGAAGGCCTTGTTGAAGTCCAGATACAGGACATCCACGGCACGGCCCCCCGTCGAATGACCTTGTGACCCAATTGAAAAAGTCTATTAGATTGATCTGGCAGGATCTCCCCAAGACTAGGTTTGCTGGCCAAGGCACCTAGCTTCACCTGAGCTCTTTCTTTCTAGGTTGCTTGAAAGGACAGAGCAAAGAACCTTACCAGAGTAAGGGAAAGGATTAAGACTTCTTTTGGCTAGGCAGATTTACTGTGTGTTGTTGTTTTTATTTTGTACTCACAGGGATTGTTACTGTTTGTTGCTAACATTTTATTACTTTATTTTTCTCTGATTCAAATTGCTGTTGCTGGGTATACCTTCTGCTGCATTATTACAAGGTGTGCCCACAGGTGTGTGCTAACAGATTACTGCTGTAATCTTCTGATTCAAATTGTCTTTTGCAAGGTATATCTTCTGTTACTGCTTTATTTTTCTCTGTAGCAAAGTGTTTCTTACAGGGTATATCTTCTGTGTAATTATTACAGGTGGTGCTTTACAGGGTTTACATTTTTATCTATCATTAGGATAAGCTTTCAGGGTTACTGCATTTGTTGCTGACATTGTTTCTGCTCTTACCTCTTTGATTCTTTCGTCCGTGGTTCTTCTTTTTCGGCAGGGGAAGGGCCCAGCCACCCACAACTATCCCCAACCACCCCACACTACACTCCTTTTATAGGGTAGCACAGTCGTGACATTTCCTGTGGTAAAGCAGGAAGGGGCAGATCAGTGGGGTATCTACACGGTGACCTCATTTACAGGGGCACTAGTAATTTAACTTGTTATAATAAGTTATACAAAACCAAAAAACAAAACACAAAATCACACTTTTGCTTTCATTTTCTTCATTCTTATTATTCTGACCAGGTTATAAACCCAGCAACTTATCTGGAATGGATATCATTAACTGCAGGTACTGCGGAACACTTTCAGAAGGGCAGTTTTACAGGATTTAGGACACTGTCGTACATGCTGGGCCATTGGAGAGCTAAGGGCTCAGCTCCAGGCAGCATGGGCAGAGATTGAGCACCTCAAATTTCATATTCAAGAGGAAACATATTGTAAGAACCACCCGCCATTTCCCCAACATCCAACAGAAGCACCTCAACCACAGAGGGTAGTTGGTCCAGGAGGTTGGCAGGTGGTTAGGAGGGGCAAATCGGGTGCCCCATCACTTGGTGCTCTCCAACATATTACCTTCACAAACCATATCAAAACTACAAACAGGTATCTGCCTCTATCTTCGAAATCAAACAGAGGGGCAGAGAACACTGCAGAGCATGACACTGCAGCACAGGAGCTAGCACAACAAAACTCGCTCAAAACAGGAACCAAAACAAAAAAAGCAAAATGGAAATCCAAAAGACTTCTGATCATAGGAGACTCCATGATTCAGAATATTGATACCTATCTCCAGCCAGGGGTAATGGTCAGATGTCTCCCCGGTACATCAGTGTGGAGAGACACTGACCGCATTGCTAAAATTGTTCAGGATGCAGGGGAAAACATTGACGTCCTGGTACACATAGGGACTAATGATCTCGCCAGCCGGTCAGTTGTGGAGACCAAGGAACACCTGACCAGGCTGGGTGACAAACTATCATCCATTTTGTCCAGCATCTCCTTCTCTGAGATCCTGTCAGTCTGGGAGAGGGGGCAGATGGACAGAAGGTCAGAGAAGGGGAGATGGAGCTAAACATGGGCTTAAGGGCTGGTGCCAGGAAAAGGACACAAATTTGTAGGAACTGGCAACAGTTTTGGGAGGAAAGTGCTTTAAATTTGATGGACTGCATCTGACTAAGGAAGGAGTCAGTGCATTGGGGCAGAAGTTTGACGTCTTTGCAGAATATTTAAATTAGCAAATGGGGAGAGGGGTGCAGCACCCCATACGTCGAATGGGAAGAACACCCCTCCCCCCTCAGCTAGTGGTCAAACAGGAGATCAGCATGTTTGCAGTTCATTTGCATCACCAGATAAGTGAAAAGGTCCAGCTCCCCATACGACGCACAGGGGAAATGCCAGACCTCACCCAACAACTAACACACCGAAATCTGGCCAATGAAAAATCATGTACACAAATGCTCACAGTCTGGGAAACAAGATCCCAGACCTGCAAGTAATAATGACAGAGGCTAAACTGGACATAGTAGTAATTAGCGAGACATGGCTTACCAATAACCACACTTGGGAGACTTCAGTACCTGGCTATGTACTATTCAGAAGAGACCAAGTTGCAAAAAGGGAGGGGGGGTGTGGAGTGGCCCTGTATGTGAATGAAAATAACAAAGCTACAGAAATTCAGAATACACATAAGGAGCCAGAAGAACTGTGGGTCACCCTGGAAACAGGAAATGGGACAGCCATAAGAACTGGGGTTGTCTATAGGCCCCCAGACCAGGGGGAGGACATAGACACATTACTGTTAGAAGATATACAAAACATGACAGCTAAAGGGGAGGTTCTGATAATGGGAGACTTCAACATGCTAGATACAGATTGGTCAATACCAGCAGGAACATCTGCCAGAACTAGACACATGGTGGATTTCCTGCAGGGGAGGGTCTCAAACAACTGGTACAACAACCCACAAGTGACAGGGTTATCCTAGATCTAGTACTGACTAACAGGGAAAGGATCACAGATCTCCAGGCAGAAGGTCACCTGGGGGCCAGTGACCATCACATGGTATAGTTCAGTTTGGCCACTACAACTAAATCATCCCACTCTAAGGCAAAAGTATGGGACTTCAGAGGAACTGACTTTGATAAGATGGCCAACAGAGTTAAGCTAGTCCTGGTAAAAAGAAATACAAGTGAGGAGGTACAGGCAAAGTGGGCAAGCATTAAGGATGCAATACTTGAAGCAACATCCCATTGTGTTAGAGAGAAAAGTAAGTGCAAAAGAAGAAGGAAACCATTTTGGTTCTCAAAAACAGTAGCAGAAAAGGTCAAAGTCAAAAGGCTTGCCTTCAGGAAATATAAGGGAAAGCAGCGGGATGAAGCTAGAGAGGCATACCAAACTTCCCTAAGGGAAACAGGGAAGGCAGTAAGGCAGGCAAAGGCCCAAACCAATTAAACACTAGCACAGACAGTAAAAGAAGGTGACAAGACTTTCTATAGCTACATTAGTGAAAGGAGAAAGTCCAAAGGGGGTATTGCTAAGATCAAAGGAGATAAGGGGGCATGTGAGAAGGAGGACCATGTAAAAGCATCTATCCTAAATAGATACTTCTGCTCAGTATTTACTGAAGAGAAGGTAGGACAGGGCCCACCGCTCAGCACCATGGACACAGGGGGGAATGAGGTAAGCACTAGTCCCTTCACAAAAGAAAGGGTCACACAAGATCTCACTAAGCTCAGGGTGGACAAGGCAATGGGACCTGATGGCATACATCCCAGGGTACTAAAGGAGCTAAGGGTGGAACTAGCAGAGCCATTATCAGAACTGTTTAGTGCATCTCTGAGCACAGGAGAGGTCCCAGAAGACTGGAGAAGGGCTCATGTGATCCCGCTCCACAAGAGTAGTAGCAGGGAGGAGGCATGGAACTACAGACCAGTCAGTCTTACCTCAGTAGTGGGCAAGATTATGGAGGCACTCCTTAAGGAGAGGATAGTGCAACACCTGGAATCCATAGGAGCACAGGATCCAAGACAGCATGGGTTTACAACAGGAAGGTCATATCAAACTAATCTTATAGATTTCTTTGACTGGGTAACCAGAGTGGTGGACCAAGGGGGAGTAGTTGATGTTGCCTACCTTGACTTCAGCAACACTTTCAATACTGTTCCACATAGAAGATTGATTAATAAGCTGGGTAGGCTCGGAGTGGGTCAGAAGTTGGTCAACTGGGTGGCAAACTGGTTGAGTGGCAGAAAACAGAGAGTGGTGGTAAATGGTATACAGTCAGAAGAGATGCAAGTCACAAGTGGGGTACCGCAGGGATCAGTCCTGGGGCCAGTCCTCTTCACTATCTTCATCAGTGACATTGCAGATGTACTGGAGGGTAAGGTTTGTCTGTTTGCAGATGACACCAAGATCTGCAACAGTGTAGATGATCCAGATGGGGTGGGCAGAATGAGAAGAGAGCTGGATAAACTAGCAAAATGGTCGGAAGAGTGGCAACTAGGGTTTAATGCAAAGAAGTACAAAATCATGCACATAGGGAAGAGAAACCCTGAAGCCACCTACAGGCTGGGAGGGGAGTTGCTGGCAGTCACAAGGGAAGAAAGAGACTCGGGCATCATCATCACCGATGACCTGAAATCGTCCAAGCAGACCACTAAAGCAGTAGATAAGGCTAGGTGGATGTTGGGGTGTATTAGTAGGGGTACCACAAGTCAGAAGAGGAAGGTAATAATCCCTCTTTACAAGACACTGGTTAGGTCCCATCTGGAGTACTGCGTGCAGTACTGGAGGCCACAGCTTCACAAAGACATTAACCAAACTGAGGTCGTCCAAAGAAGGGCAACCAAAATGGGGCAGGGACTGCATCAGAAAACATATGAGGACAGATTAACAGAGCTCAGTATGTATAACCTAGAGCAAAGGAGGGAGAGAGGTGATATGATCGAAACATTCAAACACCTTAAGGGCATTAACAAGGTGAAAGAGTCTAACATGTTTCAATATAAGAAAAATAGCAGGACAAGAGGGCACAGCATGAAATTAGAGGGAGGCAGATTAAGAGGTAATGTGAGGAAGTTCTTTTTCACGGAAAGGGTGGTGGATGCATGGAATGGCCTACCTCAGGAAGTGGTGGATATGAATACGGTGCAGGGCTTCAAACAGGCATGGGATAGGCACAAGGGAGCAATACAGATGAGTAAGAATAGATAGGCCATTGACAGCGCAAAGGCCAATGACACATTTATAAGGTAGAACAAGAAATGGGCCTTGCGGTCCTTATCTGCCGTCAACTTCAATGTTTCTATGTTTCATGTTGCCTTTTGTCCTGGGGACCATTTGTTTCCAGAAAGATCACTAATCTCTCTTTAAGAATGGTCTCCATTAACTTCCCTACAATGGAGGTATGGCTGACCAGTCTGTAGTTACCTGGCTCATCCCTGGGTCCACTCTTGTGGATCGCCACCACATGAGCCATCCCCCAGTCCTGGGGCATGCACCCTGTCTCCAGTCAGGTGCTGAAAAGGTCCACCAGAAGGCCCACCAAGACCTCTGCTAACTCTCTCAGGACTCTTGGATGCACTCCATTCAGTCCCGAAGTCTTGTCCACCCGTAGTGTCTTTAGGCCCCCTAAAACCCTATCCACTGGGATTTCCCCATCTGTTACCCCTGCACCTCCCGTTTCCACACCTCTTTTCCCCTGTGGCATAGGCTTATCCATTTCACTGGTAAACACCGAACAGTAGTACTCATTAAGTGACTCTGCCTGGTCCATGCCCCTTTCTGCCCATCCCCCTTCCCTCTTGATACTGACAATCTCATCCTTACTGCTCCTCTTCTCTCTTATGTACCTGAAGAAATCATTTTCCCCCATCTCTGATCCCCTGTGCCAGCCTTAGCTCCTTTGAAGCCTTAACTGCCCTGACCACTCTGCTCACCTCTCTGGATGTCCTTAAGTACTCCTCCCTGTCTACCTCTTGCCTGTTTCTCTTATATTTGCTAAAGGCTGCTTTCTTCCCCTTATTTTCTCTTCTACCTCCTTGCTGAGCCAGCTCGGTCTTTTGGTCCTGGACTTTGTACCCTGAGCCTTTGCACATGTGTTAGTGGCCTCTGTCAGGCCCAGCTTGATAATGGACCATTTCTGGTCAGCATCCATCTCTGGGCAGATCTTGGCAAGATGCCCCACTAGGATGTCCCCATCTTACCGAAGTTCTTTCCTCTTAAGTCCACCACTCTTGTCTTAGTCCTGGCTGCTTTCTTGCCCAAATTGAGGGAGAACCACACCGTGCGGTGGTCACTGCCCTCTAGGGGGTCTTCCAATACTATGTCTTGGACGTGCTCCCCATTTTACAACACAAGATCCAGTATATTACCATCCCTGGCTGGTTTTGTTACCCCCTGCACCAGGAAGCCATCCTGGAAGGCCTCCAGGAGTACTTGTTCCCTGGCACTAGAGGAAGCCGGGGTACTCTAGTCAACCTGAGGCAGATTGAAGTCACCTACTATTATGGTGTTGCCCTTACCGCTGATCCTTCACTTACTATGACGGTGTTGCCCTCACTGCAGAGCCTTCTAATTTGCTCTCCCAACTCCTTGTCAGTTTCCTCATTCTGTGAGGGTCATCTGTACATCACTCCCAATCTAACTTTCCTTCCTTTAGAGTTTTGGAGATGTATACATAAGGCTTCAGGCTTGCCCTCCTCTCCCTCCTCCCTGGTGCATAATATTCCATCCCTTACATAAATAGCCACCACTCCCCTTTGTCCCTCTGTCCTTCCAGTACAACCTGTACCCAGGGAAACCAGGTAACAGTCATGGTATTGGGTGGCCCAGGTCTCTGTGATGGCCACTATAACCTCTCCCTCTGCCATAATTGCCAGAAACTCTACTGCCTTGTTTGCCAGACTCCTTGCATTAAAGGATATCACCTTCCAATGTGACCCATGCCCCCCTTTCCCCCTCCCTTACTGAATTTCCCTCCCTCCCCTCCTGACTTACTGGGTGGGGGGGCATCAAGACTCCCTTACCTGTGGCTCTGAATTGCACACACCTTATTGCCCCCCCTTAATTTAGATGCAGCCTATCTAGTGCAAAAAGTTCATTGTTTTCTCATGTCCTTCCCCCCCCCCACCAGTCCGTACCCCTTGGTCTCACACCATACTCCCAACCATTTGCTGAATTCCTCAATTCTTTGCTTCCTAGTAGTGCTTGCTGTAGGGGATGGAAAGACCTTAGAAAATGTAACTGACCCCAGCCTCGTGAAGATTCTTCCATCCTCTCTAAACCTGTCTTGCACCTCCTCCACCCTACACCCTTCCAGATTGTTTGTACCTAGGTGTGCCACAAGGTGAGGCTTATCCCATTCCCTGCCCACACACTTTAGAATAAACTGCTCCACTCTCCCTGCCGTCATGCCTGGCATACACTCCACCCATGTGTGACTTTTCCTTGCACCCTTGCCTCCCCATTGCACCCCTTTCAGTATCGAGTCTCCCAATATGACAACCCTCTCTCCTATTGCCTTCCCTCCCCATGTTTTGTCCTCCCTTCTGTCCACAGTCTCGTGCCCCCTCCCTGTTCCTGTCACTCCCATCTCCCTGTTTTTACCCTGCGCTACCTCCTCTTTTGATCTCCCCCTATATGCTTCCTGCCTGGACTATCCCCTTTCCCTTTCCTATAACCCCCCAGCTGCTCTCCATTATTCTTTATTGTGACCTCTACCCCCACTTACTGCCCTACTACCTCCATTGTCACTGCTACATTTAAGTGTCCTGGCTTCCGCCGACATCCCGGGTTCGGGAACGGACCTGGGAAGTCAGAGGACTAGCCGGTGGAGAAGGATTGAGCGTCCAATGGATGGCTCTCCTTCTCTGGGGAGGGGGGAAGGGAGTGCATGTCAGGCACAACAGAGGCTGCTGATGGAGGTCAGGAGATCCAGGGCATCCAGTGATCAGAGATGTGGGAGGCAGGACAGACGTAGGGCTTGTTCCCTCGACGTCATTGCATGTCCCGCCTCCAGGGGAGAAAAGCAGCATCCAGAAAATCTTGTCCCGCAGGCATAATGCCCCACTCCGCTTCTGCTCCCATTGCCCATTGTCATCCACCGGGGGAGGACCCACTCCCGTGGCCTTGCTCTGGGGGGTAAGCCAGGGCTTGCCTGTTGTCATCCGTTGGGGGGCCCGCCGGGGGGGTAAGCCCCAGGCATGGCAGCGCAAAGTGGAGTAAGGGGCTGAGATCTCTTAGAGGAGGCTGAGGGACTTGGGGCAAAAAAAAAGTGTCCTGGCTTCACTCCTTGCTACCCTACTACCCCCTTTACCACTGCTAGTGCCCCTTTCCTTCATGTGTTCAATGACTACCCCACCCCCGCCTCCTGTTCTTCCAAACTGGCCAGCACTGAGAACCTATTCTTAGACTCCCTCCCCCTTGTCCTGAGCTTCTTCCACTGCCTTGCCCTGCCTCATTCCCTGTTCATGCTCTGATTCCTTTCTCCCCCGTCCCTGGTCTTTACCACCTGCCACTTCCCCAACTTGGTTCCCCCTGGTCCTTGAGGAGTTGCTGCTCCTGGACCCATTGGCTTCCTCCCACACTCTGTCCTATGTCTACCTGTTGTGCTGCCTGGAGGAGCCATCCTCTGCTTCTTTGGCCCCAGTGGCTGTCCGCAGCCTCTCCAACCTCTTTTCCCCAGCTCCCATCGCAGCCACCTTACTTTCTCCCTGAGTTGCCCAAGCTGCCTACACACCGGACAACCCCTGCTCTCCACAAAGTTCCTAAAAAGATAGCCACACCACATACATTGCAGCTCACTACCCTCCCAGCCTCCCCCTGTGTTCTGCTTCCCTCATCCATCCTCCACCTCCATGCCTCCTTCCTGGGCTTCTGTCTGCTCTAGTTCCATGGGTTCCAAATCCTCTCTGGCTTGCCTTCCTAGTTTTTCCTGCTATACCCCAACCACTGATAGCTGACCTGCGACAAGGCAGACCCCCGCTGTGTGTTACCATCTTCCCCTTTTCTGTGATATGGTCTCCTCCCTATGCATTCTGTACATAGCTTCAGCCCCTCCGGAATCTGTACCCACTTACTTACCTCCTAATGCCCCTTCTCAACTAATGCCCTGCCCAGCATGGCCTGTGGTCTGCGGTCCTCCATGCGGATGCCCTGCAGACACCACTTAGTCAGGTGCCACACTCATGCTTCATGGCACTCACCCCTCAGGGTAAGTCTCATGCTTGGCCCCTTGGGTAAGAAATGGGGGAAGCAGATGCCCTACTGGCCATTTGCTCCCCTTCCAATCGGACTGACTGGTCTGCAGTCAAACCCACCCTTGGCCATCCCTCTGCTATGTGCCCCACCTCCCAAATCCCCGTGTGTCCCCTCAAGCCAAGCCCATATGGTTGCTTTTTATTGTTTTGTTATAAAATAATGTCGCCCAACAGCCCAGTCCTCCCAAGAACAACAAAGTGCACTTAGCTCACAGGCCACTGCTCCGCTTCCTTCAATGGCATTCCTTGGCCGCAGTGAATGGACTACAGTCTGGCGTGCCTTAAAACTATGGGGTAAGCAGGCACTGTACTTGCTATCTGCAGTCATGTGGCCCTGCTTCTCTTCCAATCGCATCAGCTGGTCTGCAGTCAAACCCACCCTCGGCCTTCCCTCTGCCGTGCACGCCCCACCTCTCAAATCCCCATATGTCCCCTTAAGCTAAGCCCATATGGCTGCTTTTTAATTTTTTTGTTATAAAATAAAGTTGCCCAACAGCCCAGTCCCCCCCAAGAACAACAAAGAGCACTTAGCTAACAGGCTACCGCTCCGGTCCTCCACTCCCTTTCGATGTTGTTCCTCAGCCGCAGTCTTCAAAAAGACCCTAAAAATGCAGTTGTTCTCCCTAGCTTTTTATGATCCAGGCTAAATGATGTGTCTTCCTGAGCTGGTTTTACCTTTAGTAATATATTATTTTTATATAGAGGATAATTTATGGGCAGCTATACACAACAAGCCTGTGTCTGCATCAAGAAATTTCTGTGGCAACCAGAAACCTCAAGAGCGACGCTCGATAGATTCCCTGGTTGCCATTGAAAACTGGAGCTGAAGATATAGGCTTGTCTGTGTATGGATGGCCATACATTGTCTTATATAGCGTATGGGCACCCATGCCCATTTCAGACGCTCTGTTTCCTTTCAGTGAACTAGTGGTTTGGGGCGGGGGGGGGGTGAGGCACTTGAGGGTTGGTGGTGAGCTCAAATTACTGATTTAGTGTGCTGCAGCTGTTTCTGTAATTTCAGATTACCAGCTCAACTGGATAGAGGAAAGCAGATATGTGGCAACATTCTAAGTTGTTGTGCTATAGTAGTGATATCACTACTCCAGCACAACAACACAGTGATGTCACTACTGCAGCACAACAAGCATATTCCAGGCATGGAATTTCATGTATAATAGGGTTCCACCATACCCGGGCACCATACACTATTATGCTGTTAATATCTGTGCTAGGTTGTAACAAACATACCTCTCATGTGCTATTAATTTTGCATAGTGCTTTGAGTTTTACATACAGCTGTACCCTTGCTCTGCAAAGGTTTACTGATGTTCCTCATGATGTTATAGCTATTTCTGGACACACAAACTATTAAAACATTGAAATAACAAAAACATTCCTTAACACTAAAGATATAAGTTTCACTATTAGACATATTACTCTTTAAGACAAGAAAGTGCTAATCATTCTGGCCATTTGCTCTGAATTTTAAAGGCTGGTGCTATGCATTTTAATGCTGAGAGGTTGAGATGTATGGTGATGAATACTGTGGGACCTCGTTGTAAATGAACCTCGGCTCATTCGAGTTCATCCTTGTTCGTATTTTGATATGAATAAAAATGTTTTCTGTTTGTTTATCTTGTTTGTTTGTGTTTTGTTGTACAGTGCCGTGAGCCTCTGGGATAAGGTGTTTTATAAATAAAAAATGATTGAAGTATTTATAAAACAGCTCCTACAGAACAAAATGGCTTACAGGTTCATTGCAGTTCTCCTCTAAAGCTGAGCCAGTCTACAGTGCCGTCATTTGTGATAATTTGCATAAGTATTGTTTGCCTTCTTTTGTGGTAATTTTCATATGTATTGTTCATGATGCACCGCATTACTGTAGGTGGAAAGAAGCAATCTTGTGCTTCTTTCCTGTGGACACCGTGCACACACACACACACACACACACTTACATCAATAGAAATTAGCATAAAATTACACATACCGTAATAATGTAAAGCCTAACTTGAATTATATAAATATCACCAGGAAAGAATTTAGGCTGGTTCTGGTTTAAAGGAAAATAGTGATTAACACACAAAACGCAGAAGCTCAGGATCAGACTGGGGTACAGGGGGCCCACCTGGAAAATCAATAGCGGAGGGCCCAGGGTGACATACTTATATCAGTATTCCACCTAAATCTGAAGTCTAACACACTAGCTTTGTGCTTGCATCTTACACTTACCTACAGTGCCACAAATACCCCATTTAATTAGAAAAAAAGATGATAAATGCAAAGATTTTCAGAGTTCAGGAAGTGGGCAGGTACCCAGCAGAGGGGTGTCCACCTAGAAATGTCCAGGTGTCCTGGTGGGACAGTGAGACTCTACAGCAGCAGCTGCTGCGCGGAAACATCCAATTAGGGCTTTTGGCAATAAAAAAAATGAATTCCTGTTACATCTGTTAGACTGTTGTAACAGAAATGCATCGACTGTCCTGTGGGCAGACTTGCCTGCAGCCATCTCACGCACAGCAAGCACTTTCCTGCACGTGGGTTATGCTAATGAGTGCTACCAACTCTACCATTAGTTGGTAGCACTCATTAGCATAACCTGCGCACAGGAAGCCGCCTGGTGTGCACAAGATGGTCGCAGGCAAGTCTGCCAACAGGATGGTCAGTGTGAGTCCTTTACAATAAAATAACATATGTAACAGGTATTAAAACATTTTTTTGTATTGCTAAAAGCCCCTCATCGGGCAGTTCTGCAGTAGCCGCTGCACTTTGTTTGTTAACCACTGTTTTCCTGTAAGCAAGAGTATATGGTGCCAAATGACCTCTCACACAGTCTATAAAGGGTGGAAACAGAAGGCACCGACACGTTTCGTCCTCAGGACTCATCCGTGTGCCTCATCTGTATCTTAGCCCAGGACAAGTAGGAACCAGTCCTGTGATAGTATTACTGATCTGGGTCATGGTGAGCTCAAAACAGGAAAGCAATCTAAAAGGCAAAGAAACAGAAAATGAACTTGTTCTGCTTTTTGCTTCGACTGCACATTCTCCGCCAAGCACATTCAGGAGCTCTAGTGACTTAATTATCAAGCAAGGCAGCATGGCAGTCCCTCTGATGGCCTTCTGCTGGGGGCATCCAGGGAGGACACTGGGGTAGTCACAAAATGTACAGGAGCTGATGGTATGTTAGCATCAATGAAATAAATTTGTCAAAAGATACATAACAAACACAGATTTTCATTTATGACCAAAGTGGAAATCTCAAAAAGTTACAATCACTGGTCTGGAATTCATGGCAACTGTCCCTGATTCACATGAAATAAAACAGTAAATGAATAGTTTGTAAAGAAGAGTATTAGATGTGAGAAAATGTGCCTTTTGATAGTTTTTGACAGCTTGTCTGGATGTTTTCATCCAGATTAATTAAACGTATTTTTAAATGTCATATCAGTACTCTCCAATTCCTATTCCAACACACAGGCAGGTGGCTCAGTCTCGCGTGTGTCATGTTTATTCTCTGTACACCTGTTGCTAAGGCTTACTCGAAGCTTTATGAAGTGTACTTGGCCTACTGCCAGAACCGCCGACTGAGTTTACCTTTTTTTTTTCCTTTCCTCCTGCTGCAGGCTCATGACCATGTCGACACTGCTGGAAATAAAAAGCAGTGTGTTAAGACAGGTGCAGAACCGACAGTCCTTCCGCAGAAAGGCAGAGGCAGCTCCCAGCACCTCCACCCAAGACTCAGTCAAAGTGACAAGTACTACAGGGTAAGTGGAGTTTCATATTCCAGCCCATTCTGAATTGTTTAAATGTTAAATCTGTGAGGTATATGATGTGCTTTATTGCGTTTATTTATCACTGAATTGATACCTTCTAGACATGAAGAGCCTCAAAATGAGAAATAGTTCACCCTTAATTTTAAAGCAGCAGTGCAATGAAAAATGTTCTTCCAAAAAGCTAGTTTCAACAACAAATAAAAAATATAATAGCACACCTGTCAAATCTACTTTTCTAGGTACCTCTTATGCTGTGCACCATAGGTGTTTTTTTATGTTTTTTTTATCGTAACCCTTGCCAGATCTACAATGCTATTTTTAAGTCAGATGTGGCACCCATCATTTTTTCTTGAGAAAAAAACAAACATTTATAAAATACTCAATTTTTGGTGGAATTAGAAAAAAATGTACCATCAAAAAAAACTGGAAGATGTCTGGAATCTTTTACAGTGAAGAAAAGGTAGGATCACAATGTTTGCCCGATTTCATTGCACTGTTTTTTTTTAGCAGTAGTGCTTTTTTTTCTGGCAAATATATTAAGATACCCATTTTGTCTTTCATTGTCTTTCATTCCTGAGGCAAGATACAGGATTTTGAAGTTTTTAAAAGCTCCCACTTCTGTGCCATGGCCCCCATGAAAGAAATATTTTGGTGCAGTGCGGTGTTTTTTACAATCAGAACCAAGTACTAACACCATCCTAATGCATCCACCGTATGACTCTAGCATGTACATTCAGCAGGTAACCTCAATTAAAGAGATTTTAAAAAATTGCAAGTGGCGGGCATCTTTCATGATGTGAATCAATTACAAAATTAACTACAAAAGGTGTTTAAAAATATCTGAGAAAACTAGCAATACTCTGTGGATGAATATGAGGATGTGAGAAATACATTTTGATAAAAAAAAAACTATATGATGAATTTTTTTGCCAGCCTGATTTTGACAAGTTCCAGTAAAATAATCAAATAACAAATGTTGCCGCTTCTGTGTGTCAATAACTGTTAGCTCAGAATTTTGTTTTGCCTGTCTTTTTAGCTATCTCTCTCTTTTTTTCCACAAAAATGTTTCTTCCTCAGCCAGTCAGCCCTGCCCTGCCCAAGCATGTCCCCAGCCAGCTACCACACCCCCGGACTCACCTGTGGCAGTTTCCCCCATGGATTGCCCCCGGTGGTGGGCCAGGAGGGGGAGTTCTGCCCCCTCTCCCGAGTACACATCCAGATCTCCACAGGAAATCCCGGGGTGATGGTGCAACATTTTCGATTTTCACCCCGACCTGGCAGTGTATGGTGAGTGTCAGTGTGCATGCATATGAAGGCATGCCTATACCGCATGCTTTGCCATTTGGCTGGCTCCTGATGTGTGGCACCCACTGCCAGCCACCATGCCTCCACACAGTGGCAGTTTAGGAGCAGTGAGGCAGAGACCCCCCCCCCCCGGGAGAGGAGAGGAGAGGAGAGCAATCGAGCAATCCTCTGGATGCTCAATCCTCTCCCTCCCCACCAACCCCGGAACCCATGTTCATTCCCGAACTCAGGTCACCAGGGTGGTACGAGGTGTGGCATCCAGTGTGTCAACACTCAGCTCTCTCTCTCTCTCTCTCTCCCTCCCCCATGAGAAGGATGCAGGTCTTTTTGCATCCAGTGACCTTCGGCCCCCACAAAGAATAAGTGTTAGTTAACTGACCTTTAGGACTCAGAAGCACAATCCCCTGCCTCCTGTACCACTGCATTGCTACTTGATAATAAATTTACCGGGACTATATCTACATTCTTAGTGTTAAATGTATGAAATTAATGGTGTGTTCACTCATTTTTAATGTTTACTGTGTAACTTCCTCTTACTGTGCTAACAAAAGGTTAATGGGTATAGTTTCTGATAACCGGTGCTTGCTGGTTTCTGTTTTTATTTTCTGTAGTTGTGTGGAGGCAAAACATGCTTTGTTATTTCAGTCCATTGTTAAAGAGCTTTGATCAGCTGCAGTTTAGTTATCTAATACAGTGGCTTAGAAAACTTTCGGTATTTATGGCACACATCATTGTAATACAGAACTGTCTCTGGGAAGCTCCTGTTAGTTAAAAATAAAAAAATAAGCCGGTCCGGTGGCACTGAGGGTTGAGGCACTGGACGCCACACCTCGCACCGAGCCAGAGACCCGGGTTCGGGAACGAGCCCAGGTTGCTGGGGGTCAGCTGGGGAAGGGAAGAGATTGAGCGTCCGAGGGACTGCGCTCTCTACCCAGGGAGGGATGGGGGTAGCGCTCACTCCTGGAGCGGCCTTTGGTGGTGAATTAGGGGCGCCTAGTGTGGCGATGCAGTGAGAGCATTAGGGGTGGAGTTTGTGGCTGTACGTTGCCTTGCTTGCAGCAACCAGAGGGGACAAGTAAAGAAAACGGAAAAAGGCCTCTCATCCCTTCGATGAGATGACGGTGACGCCAGTGACTCAGCCCACATCCCAAGTGCTGGCCCAATGCACCCAGCATCATCCTCCATCCCCTGACCCGATGACCAGCCAGGTAGGCACTTCATACTTATGGAGCACACTGCCAAGGGGACGGAATCGGCCCCGGAGATGGTACTGGGGGTCGGGCCTGCCTGGGGGTCACTCGGGGAGGAGATCAGGGGAAATGCGAGGGTTCAGGCTGGGAGTAGGGCAGATGTCGAGAGGGTTCACCCGAAGGAAGCCCATAGGGATGGGAAGAGAAATAAAGTTAAATAAATAGAAAACAGAAATAACCTATCACTGTAGCTCAGGCAGTCAGGTGCATATGTTGTCATTTCACTGGCTCTCTGCATTTTACACGATCCCCACCACTGCCTGTTTAATCTCTTTCTGTACAGGTACAGTGAAAACAAGCTGTGCGGGAGGGAACCTAGTGGTGTACAAGCAGTAAAATTAAAGGCACTATTCAAATACTGTGCTTGAAAAAAAGGCAGCAGTTTAGACACAGTGCAAATTAAACATAAACAAATACAACGACCCAAAATAAATATCATTCAGATACGTGCTGGTTAAGTTGCGTGACATGGCATATGTCAAGACTTCATTGCTTATTGACCGCTGTGTACCGAGCAGCATTTATGAAGTGTGTCTCACCGACTGGGAAGCAATACTGGATAGAGAATTCCAGAGCTTGGCAGCAAAACTAAAGAAAGAAAATCTGGAAGCATTTTTTTGTAATTATTCTTCGGTAACCAGATAAGGCTCACTAAGCACAAGTGCCTGTTTTCAGGAGTGACCTGGGAGCTCTGGGGATGCTAAGTGACTTGCTCAGCCTGTGCAAGTGGAGATTGTGGGAATCAAACCCAGGTTTGATGGATGTACAAAGTTCATTCATAACTCATTACTCTTAATTTCTAGGCTACGTTGCTAGCCCCATTTAAATGGCTGAAATCAATAAAGGCAGAAGCAGGACTAGTAGATCTGATATTTGGTAATGAGCAACTTACAGACTGATCAAGGATTGTACATAGAATCAATTATTAATTTATGTGTGGCATGATTCCATTTCTGTGCAGGTTCGCCTTTTTGCAATGCTAGAAAGATGATAACCATAAGGATAACTTCAGTCTCACGCATGTTATGGATAGTTTGCCTTTACAGTATTATTTAAGCAATACTGACCAAATAGCTGATCATTTCCTGGTGATTAATGACAGGGGGGGGTGGCCCGAGACACAGCCGAGGGTCGACCATACCTAGCTGGTCATTAATCAAAAGGAAATGACCAGCTGTGAGGTCATTATTGCGAAAGTAGGTCTAATCACATTACAAACAGGGAAATACATCTTTTTTTAAAAGACTTTACAAACATGCACGCTGCTCTGATCTGTACCAGGCATTTCTAAGGGATTAACACCCAGAACGGCAGCCAGTCAGAGTGCATGTTTGTCTCATGAATAATTAATTAGACTTATAATGTCAAGTAGGGTTACCGCTTTGTGATGCCGGCAATCTGAGTTCAGGATTGAGCCTGAGCTGGCCTGGGAGGGAGGGAGGATTCAGCACCCCACAGGACGTGCTACTTCTCTGGGAAGGGAAGCATTCTCCTTTGCACTAGCATCACTCACCTGGGTGGCTGACCACAGGTGGCTGTGCAGATGGAGGAGCTTGAGGGAGGATGTAGCCTGACTTTGGCGTGCAGCCGTGCAGTTACGTGAGCATGCACACTATGGAGCCCTCACCAGCTGTGTACTTGGGGCTAGGAGGAATGAAAGGCAGTAAAGTCTGGAGTATAGCAGTATGGTGCCAGCCCACTCGGGTCCCACCACTCTGAATGGCCTCTGTCCTTCAAACTTGCAGACCGGAGGGGGCACTTCCCAGCCAAGTCCCCTGATGTAATCCACCTTGGGGCTGAATTCCCTGTGGACCCCACGAAGGCAGGTAAGTGCCAGAGATGGAGCAGGATGAGGCAACAAATACAAAATGCATGGTGCATCAGGGGCCCCCTAATGAAGCCTTGTGTTGGTGCTACGTAGGGCTGTTTGGCTCCAATAAATATGTAATAACTTAATAGCTGTGGTGTGTGCACTTTTTTTTTTGCACTTACAAGTACGATACCAGCTGATGGTAGCACCTTTACTGGCAGTCGTGGTGCGTGGCTCCGTGTATTGACTGATGGTGCAGGATGGGGCTGGGTGGTTACCAGGCAGAGGTGGAGAGGCTCCAGTGACCTGGGGATAAACAAACAAAAACAATATTAATGTCAAACTCATAATATTGCTGTAAAAGAAATTGACAATCACAGTAGCGTAAGATTTTTTCTACAATGACAGTGTCAAGTAGTGACATACAGAGTAAGACATGGGTAGATGTGTGTAACCAGTATTTTACATACACTTATGATGAGAGGTGCTGCATAAACCCTAAGAGTGAAGCTCGAGGGGTTTATAAAAGCATCCCACACTGAGAGTGCATGTAAAATGCTGGTTTACACCCTCCCACCCATGTCATGTTTTTATAATTACTGGTTAGCACTACTAATACTGTGGCAGTTGTGTGACTAGTGCTTGCACTGCTCACAGCATGAGCTTGATTGTCAGAGAGCAATTACAACTGCGCAACTGTAACTACATAATTACAGCTGAACAGTTATAACACATTTTTACAGACTGGTTATCAGAGGATTAAAAATGCTTACTTGTAATTATATATATATATATATATATATATATATATATATATATTTTATTGGCAGTAACCAAAACAAATACAAAACAGTTTAGCATAACAGATAGAACAAGACATCTGAACAGTAATTTGACAGCAGTGCAACAAGTCACAGTTTCACAGTACACTAATACAAATAGGGGACTGCATGCTTGGAGACCATCCAAGTCTAGGAAGAGAACGTCTGCCAGCACCTAGAGCCATACCAGTGGTTGGCAGCAGCACTACCATGGAAAGCAGAGAGGAATGCTCTCATGTAGTCTGCACCATGGAGGTGTGGACCATCGTTCCTTTCCTCAAAAAAAGAGGAGCTCGGATTGAACTTGCATAGCTCAGATTCCATATATGGCTTCCATTACTGATAAAACATGGCTAAGGAACCCGGAGCCAAGTGCAGCATTCTGTATAGGGAAGTTAAGGTGGCTACTGCCTCCTTCCATTCACATACGCTGCGACTAACTACGGTGCACCAGTTTTTCAGCAAGAGGTGTTTGGCCTCTGTGCTCACCAATATGAGCCAAATTAGGTGTGGAGCTGTGGGGTTCCTAGTAGAATGGTCTCCAGAGAAATAGTTATGGTCAGGCCCAGGAGGCCTTCAGGACCATGTTCCAAAAGGGTTGCCTGGCTGAGCAGCTCCAAAGGGTATGGAAAATGGTCTCGCCTGGTTGCACACACCACCAACAACTATCATCTAGAAGGAGGCCCAGCCGCTGAAGCTTGTCTGGAGTATGGTACTAGGAATGAAGTACCTTACTGTGAATTAAGAAATGGGTAGAAAGAATGCTGAATTCTGATTAGCTGAGAGCTGCTTTCAGCTGGGCCGTTATCCCAGCACAACGGCCCAGCTGAAAGTATTATGTTTAAAAATGCATGAAATTTTCTAAAAAATACCCATTTCATAATCACAATAAGGCACTCCAGGGGGTGTGTTATGGTGGGCTAATGGCTCTTCTCGGGTGGTGGAAGCCCTCGGCTATGCCTTGTGCTTCAACCCAACCCGAGGTGGGCGGTTATCCCACCATAACACCCCCCCCCATCGTGCCTTATTGCTTAATTAAGACACTGCACATATCTAAACATGCTGCTGTAGCTGATACCCAACCCTTCCCCCACTTTCCACTCTGGATCTGTTAATTGTGTTTTAATAAGGGCTTCCCATTGCTGGCAGGCTTTACAGGTTTAGTGTGGAATGGCTATGATGATAGAATGATAGCTGTTACTAGCACAACCTTTGAGGAGGCGAGCCCACCCTGCAAGAGGGGAGTCGGAGACAACCTAGAGGCACATATCAAACAAGGAGAAGGGATCTCCTTTGAAGGCATTGCCATTGGTCCCTCTGCAGGAGCCCATTTTGGGTACCCAGGTTCTCAGGTCTAGAGTCAGGGGGGCCAAGGATGCAAAGATTTCAGATCTTTCGGACACCAGCATCTTGCCAGTACTTCCAGTGTACTGGGCACTTGTCTGTAAGCAGGATAGGGTTGCCTCAAAGCAGAATCCAGGCAGCCACTATCAGAAGGAGTTTAGTTAATTTGCCTAGTTCCTTCCAGTCAAGTACTGATGCCTGAATAGTGAGTCCTTGCTGTCTCAGGGAGCAATGAGTAGGGTACAGCAGAAAGGAGGAGTCGTGGAAGGTGCTTAAATTGCTTTTTATCCACCCCATAGTGGGTCTGAGACTGCTGAACAGCCAAATCATCTTGCCATTTGTGCCTCAAGGAAGGCCAAGTGGCATGTATATAGCCCATGTAAGCCCCAGCCCCCTCTCCTCCAGTTTGACTGAAGTTTGGTGCAGCTAAACCTACGAACAACGAATGTGCCAGCAGAAACAGACCACCCAGTCTATCTAAGTCTGCTTGAGTGTGTAGCCAACACCCCTATTTTGCAGTGGCCCCACGCCTTCCCCTTTGTCATCCCACTGCCACCCCCCACCTCCCCCACCCTCACTCTCCCCTGTTCCCTGTCCCATGCCCTTTTGAAGCTGTTCACAGATTTACATGATACCACCCATTCTGGCAGGGCATTCCATTTTGCTACCACCCTCTCTGTGAAATAGTGCCTCCTCATTTCCTTCCTAAATTTTCTCCCCTCTGTCCTTAGCCCATGCCCCCTGGTGACCCTCCCCCTCCTTAACTTAAAGACCCCATCTGCACCATCCTTATTGATTCCTCTCAGATACTTGAATGTCTCTATCATGTCCCCCCTGTCCCTTCTAAGCTCCAGGGTGTACATATTCAGGTCTCCCAGCCTGCTGTCATAGTCTCTCCCCTCCAATCCACATATCATCTTTGTTGCCCTCCTCTGCACTCCCTTCAGTAACCTAATATTATGCTTTAGGTATAGCCTCCAAAACTGCATACAATACTCTTAAGTGCGGCCTTACCAGCAACCTGTAGAGGGGTAAGATCATCTCTCTTTGCCTGGACGAAACCCCCCCTCGCTACACACCCTAGCATTTTATTCACTTTTGCAGCCACTCTCCTGCACTGGGCAGTGTTGTTCATGGTCCCTGTTATCATTACCCCTAGGTCTTTCTCCTCCTCAGTGATCCCCAGCTTAACCTTCCCCCCAGCCAGTATTCTCTCCTTGGGTTCTTCACCCCAAAGTGCATAACCTTACACTTCTTTGCATTGAACCCCAGCTGCCACCTCTCTGACCACTCCTCTAGCTTGCGTAGGTCCCCCTGCAGCTGCTTCCATCCCTCCTGTCCATCCACCACTGCTCCGATTTTGGTGTTGCCAGTGAACAGACTTACTTTGCTCACCACCCCATGTGCAATGTCTGATATGAAGAGCCCAAACAATACTGGCCCCAACACAGAGCCCTGTAGCACCTCACTTGTCACCGTCCTAGGAGTTGAGAGCTCTCCTCTCACCACCACCCGGTGCAGCCTCCCACTTAGCCAGTTTGTAATCCAGTTCATCATTTTTGCCCGTACCCCCACACCAGTTAGCTTCTCCCCAAGCTGCCCATAAGGCACTGAATCAAAGGCCTTGCTGAAGTCCAAGTAAAGAACATCCACTGCATGACCCTTTTCCAGCTCACCTGTCACCCGGTCATAATATTGTATGAGGTTGGTTTGACAAGACTTCCCTGAAACAAACCCATGCTTCCTCACATCCTGGAGGCCACTGTCCTCCAGGTACGACACCAGTCTTTCCTTTAGTGTCGTTTCCATGAGTTTGCACACTATGGAGATGAGACTTACCAGACAATAATTACCCGGTTCATCCCTTGGCCCGTTCTTGTGTAATGGTACTACATGTGCCATCCTCCAGTCCAGTGGCACACATCCCGACTCCAGTGAGGTGCTGTACAGATCTGCCAGTGGCTCTGCCAACACTTCCGCCATCTCCCTCAGTACCCAGAGGTGGATACCATCTGGCCCTGGTGTCTTGTCTACCTTCAGTACCCTCAGTCCCTCTAGGACTCTACTTGCCTCAATTCTTCCATCTGTCACCTCTTCTCCTGTTGTCCTCACCCTCCCAGCCCATGCTGGTAGCGCCCCCCCCCCCCTTTGCTTTCCCTTCCCAAAGGTACTTTTCCATTAGGGCATCGATCTTAGAGAACCAATGAGACAGACAATGTAGGAACTTGGGAGAAATGATCATTTTTACTGCAGAGAGTTTGCCCACTAGAGATAAATTTAACTGTGCCCACCTGCTGCAGTTCCTCTGTGTGTCAGCCAGTAAAGGGGCCAAGTTCAGTTCACAGAGCTGCGAGAGATCTGGAGAGAGTTAGATGCCTAAATATTGGATGGTTTGAGGGTACCATGAGAGACCCAGGTGCATAAACAGCACCTGGGGCAACAGCTAGACAGGGGAGGACCTCAGTTTTTGATGGCTTGACCTTCAAGCCTGAGATGGCATGAAACTACTACAGGATGCCCAGTAGACAATGGATCCCAGCAGGGGCATCCAATAGCAAGACTAAGAGTTCATCTGCATATGGCTTTGTCCTGTACACCCTCAGTCTCTATCCCTGCCAAGAGTGGATGCAAGCAGATGGCTAGGGGCTTGATTGCCAGGACAAATAGAAATGGTGAAAGGGGACATCCCTTCCTAGTGCCTTTGTACAGGAAGAAGGGAGAAGACATCAGCCACTGGTCAGCACCTTAGCTGCTGGGCAAGCATAGAGCACCTTCACCCATGCCAGAAACTGAGGACCAGCTCCCATCCTCTGAAGAACCCAAAACACATTGCCCCACTCCACTGAATCAAAAGCCTTCTCAAAGTCAATGGTTATGACTGTGGCTATGGCAGGAGTGGGGCTATATTGTACCACATGGAAGAGGTTAATGAGAGATCTGAGATGATCCGTGCTCAGGTGGCTCATGACAAACCCCAACTGAGAGGGATGAATGAGATTTGGTAGGATAAATCCAAGATAGGCCACCAGGTCTTTTGTCCAGATTTCTGCATCTGCATTTGTCAATGAGATAGAAACAGAGAAACATAGACGTTGACGGCAGATAAGGACTGCAAGGCTAATCCAGTCTGCCCATTTTTTCTACCTTATGAATGTGCCATAGGCCTTTTTTCTGTCAATGGCCTATCTATTCATACTTATCTGTCTTGCTCTCCTATGCCTATCCCATGCCTGTTTGAAGCCCTGCACTGTATTCATATCCACCACTTCCCTGAGGTAGGCAGTTCCATGCATCCACCACCCTTTCTGTAAAAAATAACTTCCTCACATTACCCCTTAATCGGCCTCCCTCTAGTCTCATGCTGTGTCCTCTTGTCCTGCTGTTTTTCTTATATTGAAACATGTTAGGCTCTTTCACTGTGTTAATGCCCTTAAGATGTTTGAATGTTTCGATCATATCACCTCTCTCCCTCCTTTGCGCTAGTGTACACATATTGAGCTCCATTAATCTGTCCTCATATGTTTTCTGATGCAGTCCCTGCACCATTTTGGTTGCCCTTCTCTGGACTGCCTCCATTTTGTTAATGCCCTTGTGCAGGTGCGGCCTCCAGTACTGCACGCAGTACTCCTGATGGGGCCTAACCAGTGTCTTGTAAAGAGGGATTATTACCTCCCTCTTACGAGTTGTGATACCCCTACTAATATACCCCAACATCCCTCTAGCCTTCCCTACTGCTTTAGAGGCCTGCTTGGATGATTTCAGGTCATCTGTGATGATGATGCCCAAGTCTCTTTCTTCCCTTGTGATTGCCAGCAACTCCCCTCCCAACCTATTGGTAGCTTTAGGGTTTCTCTTCCCTATGTGCATGATCTTGCACTTCTTTGCGCTAAACCTCAGTTGCCACTCTTCTGACCATTTTGTCAGTTTTTCCAGCTCTCTTCTCATTCTGCCCACCCCATCTGGATGATCTACTCTGTTGCAGAACTTGGTGCCATCTGCAAACAGGCAAACCTTACCCTCTAGTCCATCTACAATGTCACTGATGAAGATACTGAAGAGGACTGGCCCCAGGACTGATCCCTGAGGTACCCCACTTGTGACTAGCATCTCTTCTGACTGTATGCCATTTATCACCACTCTTTGTTTTCTGCCCGCCAACAAGTTTGCCACCCAGTTGACCAACCTCTGACCCACTCCGAGCCTACTCAGCTTATTAATCAATCTTCTATGTGGAACAGTATTGAAAGCTTTGCTGAAGTCAAGGTCGGTGACATCAACTGCACCCCCTTGGTCCACCACTCTGGTTACCCAGTCAAAAAAATCTATGAGATTAGTTTGACACGACCTTCCTGTCATAAACCCATGCAGTCTTGGATTTTGTGCTCCTATGGATTCCAGGTGTTGCACTATCCTTTCTTTAAGGAGTGCCTCCATAATCTTGCCCAATACTGAGGTAGGACTGACTGGTCTGTAGTTCCCTGCCTCCTCCCTGCTACCACTCTTGTGGAACGGGATAACATGAGCCCTTCTCCAGTCTTCTGGGACCTCTCCTGTGCTCAGAGACTCACTAAACAGTTCTGGTAATGGCTCTGCTAGTTCCACCCTTAGCTCCTTTAGTACCCTGGGATGTATGCCATCAGGTCCCATTGCCTTGTCCACTCTGAGCTTAGCAATCTCTTGTAGGACCCTTTGTTTTGTGAAGGGACTTGTGCACACCTCCCTCCCCCATGTGTCCATGGTGCTGATCTGTGGGCACTGCCCTACCTTCTCCTCAGTAAATACTGAGCAGAAGTATCTATTTAGGATAGATGCTTTTCATTGGTCCTTCTCCACACACTCCCCCTTACCCCCATTGATCTTAGCAATACCCCCTCTGGACGTTCTTCTTTCACTAATGTAGCTATAGAAAATCTTGTTCCCTTCTTTTACTGTTCGTGCTAGTGTTTCCTCGGTTAGGGCCTTTACATGCCTTACTGCCTTCCCTGCTTCCCCCAGATGAGTCTGTAACTGGCAGGGCTAAGCAGGTCCTTCGCTTCCTTGGTCAGGACCATAATGATTGCCTCATTTAAAGTAGGGGGTAATTCTCCCTTTCTTTTTTTAAACTCAGCTTTATAGAAGAACAAATGAAAAAGAATCATGCAGTAGATTAGGTCTTTCAGGAATTGTACAGCACATGTCTTGAATGACAAGGTAAAAAATAAATTGATGCATTCAATGTAGCATCACTGGAGCTCTGTTATGACATTACAGGTATACTAGAAAGAGATCAGATGCATCTAATCTGTGATGCAAGGTACCCATTAGGTGCTGTAACCAATCAGAATCTGTGAGTGCCTGGTGGTGCCTTTGATAGAAACTCAGCTGAGTAAAAACAACTGTAAATAAAGAGAGAATTCTGCACAACTCAAATTCTGTGCATATGTGTTGTTGTCAAGTGTTACTCTTCAGGTGGGTACATTTGTGATAATCTCAGGGGTGGTGGGGACTGCCAACAGTCAGGATCCACACCATTTGGGGTAACTCTCCCTTGACCTGGGCTTCATGGAACATGTCACAAAGAGGGTGGGTGACCTGGGGAGCCAGGTATTGGCATTCTGGTAAATCAAGCAGCAAACTGTCTCCCTCAGGGGCCTTATGTTTGTTGAGGGCCGTGATAAGCTCACCAAGTTCCCACTCTGACAGTGGCACTTCCAACTCCTGGAGATGGGCTGGAGAAGATTGAGGGAGAGTTATTGTGGCAAAGAAAGTCTCGATCAAGAAGTCATCTAGCCTCCCTTGGGAGGCGTGCAGGGCCTTGTAAAAATCCAACATAATCATGTTGATGTCCAGGTGGTTGTTGGCTATAGACACCTGTGAATTACGAACAGCAGGTATACGGTGTTTGGATTGCCTCTTTCAGAGACAGTACAACATGATCTTCATGGGTTTCTCACCCACTGCTCAAAATTTATAGTGGGAGCTATTTAACGCCAACTCCACCTGTCTAGAAGGCAGAATATTCAGCTGCAGCTTTGCCCATGCCATTACCACATACAGCTCTGACCACCGTTTCCCATCTTGGGTAGCTATAACCGCCGTTTCCAGCTCCTCCAACTGTTGTGTAAGAAGTTTTGCCTCTGCTTCCCACACTCTCCTGCTGTTAGCAGCATACTGCATCACATGGCTCTGTATAGTGGTCTTAAAGGCCTCCCAGAGTACGGTGTTACTCCCCCCCCAGTATCACTGAGAGCAAAGTACTTATCTGCAGCCCCCTGACTCACAAGATTAATTCTTTGTGCAGCAGAAGAAGGAGGTCAAACTTCCAGAATGAGGATTTGGGGGAAGGTACCCCCCAAACCACCAAAAGGGAGAATGGAGCATGGTCTGATATCACAGTTGTCTATCTGGGACTGGATGACTGCATGTTGGATCTGGGGAGAGGCCAGCTGAAAGTCCAGCCTACTGGTCGAGGTACAGCTTGGGCTAATATAGGAGTAATCCTGTATGATAGGGTGCAGCAAGCGCTATACATCTGACAAGGACAGTTCCTTCATCATTTTGTGCACTAAACAGCTCTAGGATGGGCCTCAATAGAGGAGTTAGCCCTGTCCATTATGGGATCCAGGGTGATATTAGAATCCCCCCCCAAAATACAGGGGACCCTCCATCAGTGAGGTCTGTGCTGGCTTGAATCAGGGGTGCGAAAAAGTCTGGACAGTCATTATTGGGTCCATACACCACACCAAGTACCAAGAGATCCTCCACTGTAGAGAACTGGACAACAAGTCAACCCCCTTGGCCATCTTACCAGGCATCTTGGGCAGTCCATTTAGGAGTCTTGTGAATTAAGATAGAGACCTTCCTTTTGGCCTTGGGGGCACAACTGTGAGCCTCCAAGCTGACCCACTCTCTGCATAACTTTTTTGCTTCCACCTCCATCAATTTTATTTATTTATTTATTTTTTTATTTTAGTCTTTGGTAACCGGGTAAGGCCCTCTAGGCACAAGTGCCTGTTTTCAAGGGCCACCTAGGAGCACTGGGGCGGTTAAGTGTCTTGCTCAGAGTCACACAGTATGCAAGTGGAGGTTGTGAGAATTTAGTCTCTTGAAGGAGTGCCACCTGACATTTTAACTTGCTGTGAGAGAGGATGGCCTGCCTCTTAATGGAGGAGTTTAGTTCCTGGGCATTCAAAATATAGCAATACAGATCTGCCATTTGGAGTAGGAACCAAAATGCATGAAGGAACATAGAAACATAGAATATGATGGCAGATAAGGACCGCTTGACCCACGTACTCTGCCCATTTTCTCTAATTGTTTCTTATACCACAGATCCTAAATGATCTGCAGCTTACCCTCTCTTTCCTATTGCTAGAGTGTCTTTATGTCTGTCCCATGCATTTTTGAATTCCCCTACAGTTTTTGCCCCTACAACCTCTTCTGGGAGGCTGTTCCTTGGATCCACCACCCTTTCTGTGAAAAGATACTTTCTCACGTTACCCCTAAGTCTACCCCCTCTATCTTCACATCGTGGCCCCTTGTTCTTGAACACCTTTTTTTTTTTTTAAAGATGCTACCCTATTGTACCTTATTTACACTATTGAGGTATTTGAAAGTCTGTATCATAACCCCCCCTCCTCCAGGGAATACATATTGAGATCCTCCAGTCTTCCCCTATATGACTTTTGTGCAGTCCCTGCACCATTTTTGTTGCCCTTCTCTGAACCGCTTCTACTGTGCCTATATCCTTCTGGAGATGCGGCCTCCAGAGCTGGACACAATACTCTAGATGAGGTCTAACCAATGTTCTATACAGTGGCATCGCCACCTTCTTCCTTCTGCTGGAGATACCTCTCCCTTTGCACCCCAGCATTCCACTGGCTCTCCTCACAGCCTTCTCACATTGTTTGGTAACTTTTAGACTATCTGATAGGATTATTCTCAGGTCCCATTCCTATCTGGTGGCTGTCAGTACCTCCCCCACCATAATGTACTCCTCGCCTGCATTTCTGTGCCCCAAGTGCATGGTTTTGCACTTCTTTTCATTGACTCTTAGTTGCCACACCCCTGACCACTCCTCAAGCTTGTTTCACGGTCCCTTCTCATGTTATCTACCCCTCCTGGAGAGTCAGCCCTGTTGCAGATCTTTGTGTCATCTGCAAAGAGACACACCTTCCCTTCCAGCCCCTCTGCAATGTTGCTTATGAAGACATTAAAGAGGACTGATCCAAGCACTGATCCCTGCGGGACCCTGCTGGTCATGAAGATGGCCTAACTTAGCAACTTTTTATACAACACTTCCTTTCTTGTGGCAGATGTGGTTAGAACCTTGTTGCTGGTACAGTAGGATTAGTGCAAGTGTGAACCGAGTCATGTCTGTGGCCTTTGTGGTTCTTGCCATGTGAAATCTGTAGTTTATCACTTGGATAGCATGTTGTTCAGCTCACCTTCCTAATCACCAGCATTTTACCTTCAATTTGTTTAACCAGTAATCTGGATGTCCTTGGCAGGTGCCTCATCTTTTTGTGCAGTCCTGGCGCTCGTCGGGTCTTTCCATTTTTATTGGGCCCATCCTATCCTATTATTGTGCTTTTCCAGTAGCAGTGTGAGCTCGCCATCCAGTTTTAAAGTGGCACTGTCAGTGATTTTAAACAGTCCTAGAACCCAAGTGCCAAACACTATGGGCAAGATTTTCAAACAGATTCATCTCATTTCGATCTACCCATATTTTCAAAGTCGGACATCCATCTGTTCAAACTTTGGATGTGTTTTTGTCTGGGGAGGAAAAGCTGCATTCTGGCCCAAAATGATACAAACCCCACTGTACAGTATGTAATTGTTTTGATGGCAAAGCACCATAAAATGTGACCTTTTGCTGTGAACAGCTATATATTTCTAACAATTCATCCACGTGGTCAGGTGCCATCAGGTGGACGCAGATGCAAATGTAGCATGTATTAATATCTGCATTAGACCCTTTTCCAAATATGGTGCTATAGGTTTTCATGCGTAGCACATGATTATTATTTTTTGTATACTGCTGGCAAAAACAGAAAAAATACTAAAACAGAACTCAGAGCTTTGTATGACACGCTGCAATGGATCAGCAAAAGTATGAAATTAGTGGTTTTATAAAACAGTTGAAGAGACGTAGACAATGATGACAGAGAAAGGTCTACTGGCCCATCCATTCTGCCAACCTTTCCTGACTATTCTGCAGCCCAGCTCAGCTAATAAAAGCAGAGACAAACTGTGGAACACTGTTTGTGGATGGGGTGGGTGTAAGATGATGAGGGGTTGGGGATACCTTGATTTCATTTTATAGACACTGCAGCTGGCTTTCTTTTCTATCCCCACCCCTTTCACTGACAGAGACCTCCTTCAGCCATCTCCAGCACCTCATCCCAGCCCACCAAGATCCTCCCTAACTTTGAACCTTGGTCCTCTGGTCCACTAGCAGCTCACCTGTTTGGTGATCCCCCCCCCCCCCCCCAGCTTGCCCCCTGAGGCGGTAACGCCTTCAGCTCCATGGCAACTTCCTTATACAAGATCTGGTTCCCAGGCAGAAGGAGGGTGAAGCCGAGGGAATTGCAAGGTCCTGGCAGGCAGGGTCTGGCAGTACATGTGGTGGCTGTGAGCAGCATCACCTACCCAGCCAGCAGCATTATCCACTTTTCTGTTGCCCCTGGAGAGAGTGAACATGTAATGACATCATGAAGCATCACATATGCTCCTGTGCATGACACACTGAAACATGTCACATTCCACCAGTCCCTGCACTTGCTAGGTTACCAGGCTTATTGCCCCCCTGACTGCTGCCAGGAAGCACTGTTTGCTGGGTCCCTGCACCATCCCACTGTGGAGGAGGTGAGCTGTCTGCTGGATGCTCAAACCTGCTCCCCTTAGCCAGCCCTCCAATGCTCCTGGCTCGTTCTCAAACCCGGGTCATAGGAATCCCAAGTGGTAGAACTACCACTGCCCGGGTGGGCTGGCTCATAAACAGACTCTTGAAATGTAACTTTTTACTCTAACATGCACTCTGTGATGGTGAAGAATGAATTAATGAGGCACTTGCAGAGTGCATCTTTTTTAATGCAGATAGAGGGGCACATTGGAGGCTGGCATCCTTACCAAGTCTGTCAGTTTCACATTAACAAATATACCTGTTCAACAAAAAAAGAAGGTTCCAGAAAAATCAAAAATCTAAAAATAGATGACACTGTAAGCATCTGGTTCATAATGAGAATCTGCAGCTTGCAAAAACAGATAATTCAAGAAATGTCAGGAAAAAATGAGCCAATTTTGCTTCTTCTTTCCTTCTTTGAAACCCAAGGACATAGTATAAAATGATATACAGTATTCAGATAGTCAGAAAATCATGGATAATGTGATACAGAATAACAGCAATACCTGCCCTCTATTAATCCTCCATGCAAAGGAAATGGAATGAAACATGCAAAACACTTAACTGAAGGAAAAGCAGCCTCTTCACCCTGTTTAAACCTGTACTCTGCTGAGGACCTGATCTAGAATAATAAATTAGTACCAGGAAGCCTGTTTTAAGCAGCAATGAATAACAAACCTCCAAATGAGGCGTGATATTTTCTTCACGTGTAATATAACCAAATCAGTGTTTTTCTGTTCTGAGATTCATATGCTTAAAGCAGCAGTGCGTGCCATGCTAAAAATGTTGACATGCCTTTTCATTCTATTTTAGAGTATCCATGTTCCCCTCTCTTGTAAGATTCTTCTTTCTTAATTTTGGAACCCCTTCTCGAAGTCCCTTAATTAAAACAATTTAGGTGTCATTTGTACTGTTTGCCCACCAATGTCTGACTACAGTACTATAGATATGTCACCAACAAGAGCTGTCATATGGGCCAAGAGATATTTCATGAGGTATTGTGTTTAATGTATTTGAAACTTCTTTTCAATTAAACTAACTTGTACATGTGACTAGATAGCTATGACTAAACTCCTGAAATGTAATTTGCATATAGGTGACATTTTATTCTTGTATAATTTGGCTATGGTCTTATTTGATATGTAAATAGGGGATATGACATGCTCAGACTGAAGATATCATACTTATCTTCATGACAGTCTAATGATATTGTGATATCTCACCAGTAGCGAAGCCATGAGTGAGCTCTTAATATCATTGGCCTCAAATGAAGGTAAATATGATATCTTCAGTCAGGCCACAACATGTTCTATTTATACAGACATCTGTTTTGGGGTAAACATGACTGAGAATGTGCAAAAATAGTGCTTGTGACTTTGAAATGCGTGACCAACTTTCAACTTCTACGGGTACTGTACTTGTTTGAGAGAGGTTTCCAAGATTTACTACTACAGTACTTCTATTTAACTCACTGAATCCATAGCCTTGTGTTATGGCTAGTACACAATGAAGAAGTTTGCGGTACAATTCTTTTGTTTTTGCCTTTTAGGGGGCATTTGTTCATCAAAAAAGTGAAAAAAAAAGTTAATTTTCTGCCAATGTTTTTGCTGATTATAAAAAAAATCTAAAATGTATCTATAAATGAAACAACACTCATTTTGTAGATATTTTTGTGCTGAACAACTTTTATGCCTAAAATACCATGCTATCTCTTTTTATTTTAAAGTTATTTGCATTTGTTCCTCGAAAAAACTTGGAATAAAATTGAATGTTCTGCCTTTTTTGCTGATTATTAAAAAATATAAAAGATATCTATAAATGAAACAGCACTCAGTTTGTAAATATTTCTGTACTGAACAACGTCCTGCTCACAGTACCATGCTATCATTTTTTGTTTTAACATTATTCCTATTTGTTTGTCGAAAAAGGGAAAAAATAGAATTTTCTGCCTTTTTGCAGACTATAAAAAAACTAAAAGGTATTTGTAAAAGAAACACCACACATTTTGTAGATATTTTTGTGCTGAACAACTTTCATGCTCACAGCACCATGCTATCATTTTTCTTTTAAAGTTATTCACATTTGAACATGGTTAGAACTGCTATGGAAGCCAACCATTCTAAACTTGAACAAAGAAAGATTACACATCATGTTAATATAATATTTTCATGTTCAGAAAGATCTCTCTTAATCTGGCCAGTTATCTCAAAACATATGTTGTATAGATACTGTTATCTGATATGTTTCAGTGTCTATTGTGTTCTTCTATGAAATCCAGTAAAAATGTATAAAGTAAAAAAAAAGTTTCCCTTTTTCCTATTTTGAGACTGTTTAGTATTATTTTTTACATGTATAATAATTAAAAGGAACACTCCTTTTAATATGGCTACCTCCCACACACACACTGGTTTTCATTATTCTCCAACGTTCTGAACACCTACTGTATTGTTTAATTTCTTTTTCCCGAAGACTGAGGTGAACTAGAGTGCAACAACCACTGTTCGCAAACCTTATGAGACAGTGAGTGGTCAAAACAGCAGAGAATAATACCGAAAAGCTTAGGATAATTAAAAGGAGCTCAAAAAAACTTATTTTTATTAGTTCAAATTTTGGAAAAAAAATACTAGAGTAGACTCAAGGAAAAAGGGCATCTTACAAGATGGGAGAAAAAGAGCACTCTAAAATAAAATAAAAAAATATGGGTAAAAATTGCCCTCCCAGCATGCAATGGTACTTTAAGGGGAGCAAAACCATGTTTTATTTATATTTAATATGTAACCCCCCTGCAAATGGGGGTTCCCAAAAGACTTCCAGGAGCTTGCTTGAATGCTCCAAGCCTGAATGGTGTTTGGCATTTAAGCCATTTATCAGTGAGTGTTTTTAGAGCCTCTGGTACTGTCTCTTTAAGAGCTGTCTGCTTGCAGACATAATTAGTTTGTATGGGGGGACTGTGTGCTTCTCTGAGTACCACTCGAGCTGCTGCCAATTCACTTCATTTTTGCAGTCACTAGGAGTGCAAAGGGAACCTATCTGAAAGATGTAACTGTTTGCCAGAAATTATTTAGAGTAATAATGAAATTACAGTTTGTCTAACCTGCTTCTTTGCAGTCAGAACTGTGTCTGCTAGTTCCCCATTCTAGTTTTGAACTGCTGAACTGGACCAATCAGTGTGGGGTAAGCTAGCTCTAAAATGGTGCCTTGGACGAATCAGAACTTGGACTCATAATCTGAGCCAGCCACAAGAGGATTGTATGGGCAGTGACTCTGGGAGATGTAGTTTAGACTTCAGTGCCTTTTGGACCAACAGCAGCAGTCTATTGTGAGTGACAGCCAATCCAGTCAAGAACTGGGAGGAACTCAAAGGAAATGCCGGTTTTGTCGGTTGGAGTTTGAGTTGAGCTTTGGCAGTGAAGAAGGAAGGAGCCTGTGCTTTTCAGTGTGCAGTTTTAGTCAAAAACGTGTGTAAGGCCCAGAGTTCCGGTCTGCAGCTTGTTAGGACTGAATCCGTCCTGTGAAAAGAATCAAAGGATCTCTGAAGAGTAGAAACCAGGCTCACCCTGTAGAAGACTGGAAGAATTGCTGAAAATTGCACTCGGTCTGTCAGGAACTGAATCTGCTGTGTGTTCTCCCGGGTATTGTGCAGTAATTGCGATCGGGATACAGATGCAGCCTGCCTGGTATAGTGCTTTCTTTTATATAAATGTGTGAAGAGGTTTGTGTACCTCAAGTGAGCCCTGCTGACATTGAAGGACCCTATCTTATTTGGAGGTCGTGAGTACTAATTCAGGGTCGCTCCCTGTTGAATTGCCACATTAAATCCAAATGGAATTACTGTACTGCTGACTGTTTAATTCTCCTTTTCTCTGTGTGAAAGGGCCCCTACCAGCTGCCACGGTTTGGACTAGCCACTAGGGCTTGGGTACCCAGGGACAGTAACTGATAGGGATAGGCCTGTGCACAGAGCCATAGGTAGATTATTAGAGTGATAAGCTAATTAACCTGATTTCCCCTGTCCTTGTTATATCCCCTAAATAAATCAGAGCTGCTTGTTTCAGCAAAGTTATACTGCCTGAGGTATTTGTCTATGTTAAAGTACTGTACTGTGATTGTTGCACTGTATCTCATTTCACAGGAGGTCCCAGTGCCGAACCAGACCTGGGGTAAGTGTATACTGTGAAGGTAATTCTGATATATTGTGTGGGCCACTAGTGGGAAGAAAGGGGGGTTGCAGTGTCCCAGAGGGCTGTGACCAAGTTAGTTTAACTATTGCAAACCCTGACCTCTGGGTGGAGGCACCCGCCATTGGATCCAGGCCCCTCAACCTGTTAGTGGCAAATCAGGCAGGGGTAGTAGCCCCTGGGATAGCGCCATCTAGGGGTTACATCTTGGAGCTCACCGCTGGGATTGTGTGTCCTCTAGTGGCCATATTTACGAACCACTGTTAAGAAAAATGGTACCCGACAGAAGTGGCTGTGCACCGGCTGGTGGAGTGGTGTACTGGGGAGGAGATCGACCCCAAAATGCTATGCTTATCCTGGACATCCCCTGGGTATCAATACGGACACTGTGCAGGAGTACTTTCCAAGGTGGAAGGTTTACAAAACCCTGTGGTGGTGGGTCGGCATGCTAATCTGCTCACCCACACTTTCCTGGCCCTAGTAGAGTTTAAGGATCCCATAGATAGCTCCAAAGTGCCACAGACCATTACCCCAGAGGAGCCCTCACTGCTTGGAGAGTGATAACTAAGGACAGTAAAGACCGGGGAATCAGCCCCACCACTATCTGAAACTTTTGAGGAGAATTTGCTGAATGGTTGCTGGGAGAGGGAAAACTGTGGAGGACTTGAAGAAACTATTCTTGCCACCTGGGGTGTTCTCCCCAACACCCTCTCCTGCTCCAGTGCCCGTAATGGTGGCTGAACCAATGCAGACTCCTATTTCTGCACCTGCCATTAGTCACGACTCTTACCGAAGGTTGAGGATCTTCTCTGGCACCCTCCCCACCCCCCAAGGGGAGGATGACTGGGAGACCTGGATAGACTATGTTGCCCCCCAAGTGCTAGAATGGCAATGCTCGGAAGGCGAAAAGCGAAAGAGGGTTAGTGAGAGCCTCCGAGGTCCTGCCCTGGCTACCATCCGTGCTAAACGGGCCAGTAACCCTGAAGCGACTGCACAGGCCTATCTTGAGGCCTTGGAGAATGTGTATGGGAGCCCAGATTCTGATGAGGACCTATGGTGGAGAGTAAGAAATGCACAACAGTACCAAGGGGAGTTGTTGTCTGTGTATGTCTCTCGGCTGGAAAAATTGTTGCAAGAATGCCTCAGAAAGGGTAGTTTGCCAGCGATTGAACTGGACCGAACCAGACTGGACAGAATCCTAAGTCTGCCCCTTCTCAGAACTGCTGTTGCTTCAGTTACGCCTGGCAAATCGACTGGAATCCCCACCCTCCTATGATGAGTTAATGAGAGAAATTCGAGGAGTTGAGAAAAGGCGACCTCGGGAGGTACCTGCACCAACAGCTGTGGCTACGACCCGAGTGACTGAGGGTGACCCATCAAGTGAAGTTCAGGGCAGAGGTTGACAGTCAATGAGTGCTCTGACAAGGAAAAGATATGCCACAATGGGGCAAACTGTTGAGAGAGATCCGGAATTCAAAAACAGTCCTTTATGAAGGCCACGCCTGCAAGATGCGGGCCCTGACCTATATCCGACTGCATCTGCTATGGGGTGGGGTACCCACCCATGTATCTCCTGCTGATAACAGCCCAAACTCAATTCCTTGACCATGGAAGTGGAGAAACTGACGAGATGTCTCCAAATGCTTATCACGCCGCAGACAGAGATGGCACCCAGGTTTCCAGTTAGTAATACCCCGCCTGGCTCCCAGTGTGGCGCTCGCCAGCTCAAACTCCAGAAAGTATGTTTTGCTATAATTGTGGGAAAGATGGGCACATGAAAAGGGAATGCCAGTCCCCAAAAGACACTGACAAAGTTGCATATAGGCTACAAGGAGAGCTTCGAGAAGAAATCAGTGGTTAAGAGGTGCACGACATGATCCCAGTGAGGGCACCAAAATGCTAATTCACGTCCTTTGTGGCAAGGTCAGTTGCCCAGGCCCCCACTACCGCCTCTCCAGACTGGTCCAGAATAGTGGGTCCCTCCATGGAGACCACTGTAAAGGTGAATGGAGTGTCTACAAGAGCTGTATTAGACAGTGGCTCCCAAGTGACAATTATGTTCCAGGATTGGTATCAGAAGCATTTGTCAGACGTACCCTTACAACCATTAGAAGGACTGCATGTATGGGGGTTAAGTGAGAAGGCCTACCCCTATTCCGGGTATATCCGAATTTGGCTGTCTTTCCCCACCTCCGTGGCTGGAGTGGCCGAACAAGTAGAGACCCTAGCCTTAGTGTGTCCCCCCACTGGACTGTATGATGGTGTCCCTTTGTTGATTGGAACAAATGCTCATATGTTCGGAAGGCTGGCACAGTTGTGTTATGAAAAACAGGGGTCAAAGACTAGTAGAGCTTTAAGAGTTCCGCTTTAATTAAGAAGGCCTATGAGGCACAGAGAGATGCTGAAAAACAGAACCAGAGGAACCGGTCGGAATTGTATGGAAGAAGGATCCTGAGTCTCTGATCCTGGCGCCAAATGCCCAGTGTACCTTACAGGGAGAGGTCCGTATCAGAAAGGATGTTAAGAATAAAATATTAATGTTGGATGCACCAGGCGATGGAAAATTGCCAGAGGGACTGCTGGTCAAGCCTAGTATTTTGCCCGCTAGAGCCCATGCTTATGCCAGAAGGGTAATGGTCCAAGTTCATAATGTGTCTGAAAGAGACATTCGAGTAAACAGAGGTTGCATCCTGGCTAATGTGCATTGTGCAGACACTGCAGTGCTACCCAGCAGCAAGAGTTCAAGGAAGAATGACAGAGTAACGCCTGACTTGTTTGATTTCGCGACTCCGCTGCCAGCTGAATGGAAAGTGAGGATCAGTGAGAAGCTTGCCCAGAGACCAGGTGTTTTCTTTAAAGGAATGGGATGTAGGATGCGCAAGGAGCTGAGCACAATATCCGCTGCATGACGAAGACCATTTCGTGAGAGGTCTCGACGCCTGGCACCTGCTGACATAGATGATGTGAGACGGCATCTGCAAGAGATGTTAGCTGCTGGTGTAATACAAGAATCCAGAAGCCTTATGCTTCCCCATTGTGGTAGTGAGGAAAAGAATGGAACAGTAAGGATGTGTGTGGATTATCGCACCTTAAACCGGGGACTATCTGATCAGTACACAATGCCCCGATTCAGGATGCCTTGACTGCCTAAACGGGAGCAAGTGGTTCTCTGTGCTGGATCTCCAGTGGGTACTACCAGATCCCGATGGCCCCAGAGGACCGTGGAGAAGACTGCCTTTATCTGTCCGCTTGGCTTCTATGAATTCATGAGGATGCCTCAAGGGATTTCAGGTGCCCCAGCCACTTTTCAACGATTGATGGAGCGGCAGTGGGGACATGAACTTACTAGAGTGCCTGGTATACCTAGATGACGTTATTGTGTTTGGCAGCTCACTGGAGGAACATGAAAGCAGATTATTTAAGGTATTGGACCGACTGGAGGACTTTGGCCTTAAACTGTCCATTGATAAGTGTCAATTCTTTCAAACATCAGTAAAGTATGTGGGACACATAGTATCCACCGAGGGGAATAGAGACCGACCCAAGTAAAGTTGAGGCCTTGACCACCTGGCCACAGCCCAAAAATCTAAAAGAACTGCAAAGATTCCTGGGATTCTGTGGTTATTATCGGCGCTTCATCAAGGACTATTCAAGAGTGATCCGCCCTTTACTTAACCTTACTCAAGGGTATCCCCCAACCCACAAAAAAATACCAAAAGTCAGCGTCCCTCAAGACTGAAAGAGTGTATTTTCATCCAAGTGAAGTATTTGGGGCCCGCTGGACTCCTGATTGTGAGACTGCTTTTCATGAGATCATATATCAACTTACCCATGCTCCAGTGCTGGCCTATGCCGATCCAAGAAAACCTTACGTCCTGCACACTGATGCTAGCTTGCAAGGGTTGGGGGCTGTGTTGTACCAAGAGCACGAGAATGGCCTGAGACCAGTGGCCTTTGCCAGTAGAAGCCTGACCCCATCCGAAAAGAACTATCCTGTACATAAGTTAGAGTTCCTAGCTTTGAAGTGGGCTATTGTGACCAATTCCATGAGTACTTGTATGGGGCTAAAATACTAGTAAAAACTGACAATAATCCTTTGACCTATGTGCAGACCTCAGCTAAGTTGGATGCCACTGGCCATAGGTGGCTTTCTGCATTATCTACATATGACTATGCTCTCGAATACCGAGCAGGTCTGAACCACATAGATGCTGATGCTCTCTCCGGAGGCCTGTTCCCCAGAATGATTGGGTCCGATTGGCAGAACCTGACATTCGGGCACTCTGCCGAAGTTTGACAGGGAGGAACAAATGTCCACGGACGCAGTGGACTGCATGGTGGATTGCTTGGGAGCCTCTGAGAATTGCATACCTGCTGCTTATTGCCACTTTTCTGCAATAGACATTGGTGCACTGCCTCAGCTGGACAATGACAGTATGGCGCGGGCTCAATCGCGATCCCATGATCAAAGCAGCTTTAGAAGCCCTCACGCAGGAAAAGATGTGTCCAAATTACGCTCCACTGATTTGAGAACTGCACTGTTATACAAAGAAGGTCCTAAGTTGAAACTGATCAATAAACTGTTATACAGAGAAACAGTAGACAGAGGGGACAAGTAGACAAACAACAACTAGTGCTGCCCACTGCCTTCGAGACTCAGTACTGAGGTCCTTGCACAACACATGGGGCACCTTGGTATAGACAGAACACTTGACTTGATGAGATCCAGATTCTATTGGCCTAAGATGGGGGCTGATGTGGAGCAACACATTCAACTTGTAGTCAAGCTACAGAGGAAAGCTTTGCCCCAGAGGGCTGCCCCCTTGTTAACATCACCACCAGTGCACCCATGGAGCTGGTCTGTATTGATTTTCTGAGTTTGAGTCAGATCAAAGAAATATCAGTAATGTGCTGGTGGTCACTGACCATTTCACGAGATATGCCCAAGCTTTCCCCACCAAAGACCAGAAAGCATCCACTGTGGCCAAAGTACTTGTAGAAAACTTTTGTTCACTATGGGGCTCCACAAAGAATCCATTCTGATCAAGGAGAGACTTTGAGAGTCGTCTGATCAAAGAGATGCTTTCTCTGTGGGAGTGCGAAAGTCCAGAACCACTCCTTACCACCCCCAGGGGACCCACAGCCTGAAGCTTTCAACCGCACTTTGCTAGATATGCTGGCACCCTGCACCCAAAGGACAAGCCTAGATGGAGCCAACAAATTAGCACCCTGGTACATGCTTATAACTGCACCAAAGTGATGCCACTGGATTCTCCCCTACCGCCTGATGTTTGGAAGAGAAGCTCGACTACCAGTAGATGTGTGTTTGGGGTCTCTCTGATGGGGTTCAAGCTGACAACTATTTACAGTATGTGCAAAAGTTAAAGGCCCAGCTAACTCATGCGTACCAACTGGCTCAAACCATGGCTGCCAAAAGAAATCTGGCCAACAAAGAAAGGTATGATAAAAAGGTGAAAGCACAGGAACTCCAGGAGGGAGATCGGTATTGCTAAGAAATCTGGGACTGCATGGCAAGCACAAGATTGCTGACAGATGGCACCATCTCCTCACATTGTAGTGGGCAAACTAGATGATCTGCCAGTGTACAAAGTAAGGCCTGAGAATAATTCAAAAGATGTAAAACAATGCATAGAAATCATTTACTGCCCATTGGACAAATTCTGATTGAGTCTGAGCCCCAGAAGATGCCCTCTGGACCAGTGACTAGAGCTGCTGCTAAGAAAAGATCAAGAAAGTCTGCACCTACAGAAGCAAAGTTAAAGTGTTCCTCCACAAGTCCCAGTTGAGCATGACTGTCAGTCCATATCAGAAGAAAGTGAGAGTGACTTTGAATACTATCCTTCTTACGAACTGAGTCAATTGTTTCGAGGCAATCCCTAGTCAATACTGGAGACAAAGCTGGGCCTTCTGGACTGTCTAAGCCCCAGCTTCATCCCTGGAGCCAATGCTCCCAGAAAGTGAAGTGCAAAGCATCAGATCAGATGAAATGGAATCATTGTGCATGGTTGAACTGTTTGAGCTTTCAGGGGAAAATGATAGATTGGGCAGACTGGTGATACACGAACAAGAAGAGTATTTTGAGTGCCCTGACAGTCCACTGCCAGTGTCGAAAGCTCTCCATGCGAGCCAAATGTTGTGGACTCAGAAACTGTAACTCCTGGAGCTGAAAGTGCCTCAAGTTCTAGCCTCTCCCCCATGGAGACTCCCTGACAAGTGAGGACAATGCTGAAATGAGGCTCAGAGTGCAGAGACTATAACAGTTCCCCTAGAAAGACTGGTCGAGCTGTAAAGCCTGTGGTGCACCTCAGTTATGATTCACTTGGGAGGCCTGTGGACTTGCCTCTCAATGTTGTCCATAAAGGAGTATGTGTCCCCGAGCTCATTGCCCAAACTGAGCATCAGTGCTAACTCCAAGTTACTTGTGTTGCCCTCTAGTATGGTGCCCTTGCCCCATCCAGCCCCAAGGTAACTGATAGGAAGGGCCCCTCTTCAGGTTTCATGTACAAGAGATAATAACTTGAGTTATGGTACAATGTATGTAATACTGTGTAAAGAATGACGTACTGCAATGTTTCAGAAATGTGTTCTTGGTAAAATGATATATTGACTGATGATTACATGTCTGAGCCTAATGCAAATGTATATGGTTGCAGTTGAAACTTATGGGTACTTGCTTGCGCTGACGTCAAGCTTTCCCAGGCCAGGAAGGTGTAACCCCTGCAAATGGGGGTTCCCAAAAGACTTCCAGGAGCTTGCTTGAATGCTCCAAGCCTGAATGGTGTTTGGCATTTAAGCCATTTATCAGTGAGTGTTTTTAGAGCCTCTGGTACTGTCTCTTAAGAGCTGTCTGCTTGCAGACATAATTAGTTTGTATGGGGACTGTGTGTTTCTCTGAGTACCACTCGAGCTGCTGCCAATTCACTTCATTTTGCAGTCACTAGGAGTGCAAAGGAACCTATCTGAAAGATGTAACTGTTTGCCAGAAATTATTTAGAGTAATAATGAAATTACAGTTTGTCTAACCTGCTTTCTTTGCAGTCAGAACTGTGTCTGCTAGTTCCCATTCTAGTTTTGAACTGCTGAACTGGACCAATCAGTGTGGGGTAGCTAGCTCTAAAATGGTGCCTTGGACGAATCAGAACTTGGACTCATAATCTGAGCCAGCCACAAGAGGATTGTATGGGCAGTGACTCTGGGAGATGTAGTTTAGACTTCAGTGCCTTTTGGACCAACAGCAGCAGTCTATTGTGAGTGACAGCCAATCCAGTCAAGAACTGGAGGAACTCAAAGGAAATGCCCGTTTTGTCGGTTGGAGTTTGAGTTGAGCTTTGGCAGTGAAGAAGGAAGGAGCCCTGTGCTTTTTCAGTGTGCAGTTTTAGTCAAAAAACGTGTAAGGCCCAGAGTTCCGGTCTGCAGCTTGTTAGGACTGAATCCGTCCTGTGAAAAGAATCAAAGGATCTCTGAAGAGTAGAAACCAGGCTCACCCTGTAGAAGACTGGAAGAATTGCTGAAAATTGCACTCGGTCTGTCAGGAACTGAATCTGCTGTGTGTTCTCCCGGTATTGTGCAGTAATTGCGATCGGATACAGATGCAGCCTGCCTGGTATAGTGCTTTCTTTTATATAAATGTGTGAAGAGGTTTGTGTACCTCAAGTGAGCCCTGCTGACATTGAAGGACCCTATCTTATTTGGAGGTCGTGAGTACTAATTCAGGGTCGCTCCTGTTGAATTGCCACATTAAATCCAAATGGAATTACTGTACTGCTGACTGTTTAATTCTCCTTTTCTGTGTGAAAGGGCCCTACCAGCTGCCACGGTTTGGACTAGCCACTAGGGCTTGGGTACCCAGGGACAGTAACTGATAGGGATAGGCCTGTGCACAGAGCCATAAATGAATTATTAGAGTGATAAGCTAATTAACCTGATTTCCCCTGTCCTTGTTATATCCCTAAATAAATCAGAGCTGCTTGTTTCAGCAAAGTTATACTGCCTGAGGTATTTGTCTATGTTAAAGTACTGTACTGTGATTGTTGCACTGTATCTCATTTCACAGGAGGTCCCAGTGCGGAACCAGACCTGGGGTAAGTGTATACTGTGAAGGTAATTCTGATATATTGTGTGGGCCACTAGTGGGAAGAAAGGGGGGTTGCAGTGTCCCAGAGGGCTGTGACCAAGTTAGTTTAACTATTGCAAACCCTGACCTCTGGGTGGAGGCACCCGCCATTGGATCCAGGCCCCTCAACCTGTTAGTGGCAAATCAGGCAGGGGTAGTAGCCCCTGGGATAGCGCCATCTAGGGGTTACAAATATAATTAGAAATGTGGGCATCTGTGAGGTTTAAATCTATGACTTCTGTAAAGGTATAGTTCACTATTTAAAAGTAATTAAAAAATGAATATGGGGTGGGGGAAAAGGCAGCATTAGCAAGAGACCTAAGAAAAATTATTTAGTTATTTATTTTCCATTTTTTACCAGGATAAGCATACTGAGCTGGTTATCGGCTCTTTTCCAAATACACCCTGTGTAGAAAGAGAAATGGAGCACAGTGCAACCAGACAACAATGAGCAATGAATAAAATATAAAAAAAATCAAAAATATATAAATAATATAAATATAAAATAAACAGCAAGTTACAGTTGAGAAAAAATAAGACTTTTGAAGCAAACACAAAAGTGATACACCGGGGGGGTATTAACAGACTTCACACATATCTTGAGTTTCTAATTTATTAAAAAAAAGTTTCCTTTTAATTATTTCACTGAAAGTAAAATTGTTTTTACCCAAATGTTTATTTTAGTCTGTTCTGTTGATCATAATTTACATCGACAAATATTGATGAAAACAGTGTTAGATTAAATATAACCAAAGTTCCCTTAAAATAAGCCAAGCCTTACAAAACCATTGAATTTGGATCTGCATCATATGAAGATGTACTAGCAAATTGTCTACTTAGACAGTGCTGTGTGTATCAGTGGTTAAATTTAAAATGTTTAGGTAGGAGAACTCCCACATCTAGATTTCTAGGTGGTAGAATGGCAAGGGATTATAATGTCGTAGCTGAAACCGTGTGGATCAATAATGCTGCATGCAAAACAGTGTGCACTAAAACAAGGTCGGGGAAAAAACACCATCCATACCAGAAACAGCGCACACCATAAACAAAAAGAACACTATCTTGTTTTTTTGCAGGGGACCCCCACACCCGCCAACATGTGAAGCTTCACTCCTTACACTCCCTGGACTTATTATATCTAACTCCAAAGGGAAGGGGCGAAGCACTGGAGAGTGATTTTTTTTTTGTTTGCAAAAAAAAGCTGCAGCACTATGGGACCTAGGGGGAACCAAACTACAGTTCCGGGTCCCCAACGCCACCGGATGCTGGTGTTCTAGCCACTATACCATGGGAGCGGCTCGACCGTGCACCACACTGGCAGCCTCCTTGACACTCCCTCATGTGAGCCTACAGTGACAGGGGTAGCGGTTATTACCACATGCTCAGAAACCACTGCCGCTGTAGAAACGTTCGAGCTTTCTGCAGTGTGGTAATTCATGTGCTGTTTCAGCAGCGCTATATTGACCCGGTACATGGTAGAACTGTCATTTCTAGGTGGTGGAATGCTCCTGTATTAGCCAGTGGAGAAAGGTGACAGAGGTGGTGGAACTGTCATATACATTTTCAAGAGGTGGTGGAACTGAGTTCCTGTGTGGGCTCCTGTCCAATTTAACGACTGGTTTGTATCCACAGTAAATAAAGAAATGATTAGCAAAATGTTACAGTATGTGGCTAGTGGCAGCTTAAACACTGAATACATGCAATACTGTACATAACAGTACTTAAAAAACGAATTCTAATGAATGTCCAAAAAATATCTTTAACATGCCCAATTTTGGTAAGTGCATTTCAGAGAGTTAAGCCTCACATATAGAGCTGTAAGTTCAGCTCTACTCAAGAATCAAACACCAGGGACATCAGGTGTTTGATTCACAAAGAATCTAGTGAACCTTTGGTGCGAAACCTGTACGTTTTGTTTGACTTGTTTGAACCACTCAGACTGGTTTGAATTGGCAAAGGTTCGAACCAGCTTTCTATCCCACTGCCCCGTCCACTCATATACACATATTTAAAAAAAAAAACAAATGTTGACCGCTCCTGGCAATGAGCCAGGAGACAACAGTGACTTTTAAATTATCCTCCGTCCCTATCTACAAGGCCCCAAAGTAAATATATTTAACATCCTCCCCCTCCACGGACCCCAATCCACAATTTATGGAGAAGACTCATTAACTATAACTCGGTTATCCCCTCTCCATTCAATTTAAACAAAAAAAAAAGAACTAAATGAAAATGAAACCCTGCCAGCTCCTGAGCTGTGAGCAAAGATCCAGCAGCATCAATCTCACCTCTCGAACCTAACCCCCCAAAATCCCAAAGTGCCAATATTGAACTTTTCTGCCCCCCCCCCGACCACAGATCCATGATTTTGTTGAGGTGGGAGTCAGTGTACAAGATTCCTAGCTAACTTCATCATTTCTCCTCCAGTGCAGCAGCACCATTCCTAAATAGTAAGTTTCTCACAGAGTGAGCTGGCATAGGACTGGGATGGAAGGGTGAAGCAGCTGCCTGCAACTTTGATGCTAGACAGACTGACCACGGATGGCAGGGGTAGAGGAATGATGGCTGATGAACTAGCCCAGATCACATGGTTGTACCTGTAAGATTGAAGTCTGGTTTTTATTTTCTTAACCATGCAAGACCATGCAGACTGTGAACCATTCCAACTGTGGTGAACTGTGCCTGCTTCAAAGTTCACATGGACAAACTTGGGAAGGTTCACACAGCACTATTCAGAAACTAAGTCAAACTGATCTCACAAAAGAGGAAGGTTTGGCCTAACCTGGCTACCTACAGTAGGAAATGCAGTTTCTAAACTTATGCAAGACTAGGCAGTTTCATCAGAGAGCCTTTTTAGGGCTGCAGTGGGCAGAGCCCTGCAGGCCTCTTGCTATGTATGAGAAAAGGATTTTCGCATTCCTTGTGAATGAACAACATGGTGGAGTAACAACACAGTTGCCTCCAGGTCTGTGAAACCCTCCACTTACACTATTTTTTTTTATTTTTGTCCATGACCAAATAACCTGCCAACCGATCCTCCCTCTCAGCACCATCCCTTCTTATTTATTTATTTTTTTATATATATTTATAATTTGTTCCCCCCCACCTGACTGTCCCTCTTGGCACCTTCCCCAGAAATGTAACAGAGCCACTGGGGGTGCCCAATCCCCCAGTGCAGGAATCCTCATTTTATTTATTTATTTTGTTTGTTTTTTAAAACCTATAAAAAAAATGTCCATCGATGTCTTTTGTGCTGTTACACTGCCTCCCACCAACCCAACCCTCCCACTCCAGCACCCCCAAACCTTACTTACTGATTGGGGGTTGATATACGTAATCCTCTCTGGGCCGCAGACACGTCTTTACTCTTCAAAGCCGGACCGCAAACTGAAAAAAAGAGGTATGCTTTTCAATGTATTTAAATGGGAGTTTGAACTTAGTACCATAACTTGGCCATTTTTGCATATTTTTACTCAATTTTCAACGTGCCTTCTTTGGGACCCCACCTCATGAACCAAGGTAATGTCATTAGCCAGATCTGTCCCGAAAGGTGACTTTGTGGTCCATACACAAAATCACCTTTCAGGTAGGAGTTGAAACATTTCTCTGTCCTTGTTCATGAGGTGGGGCCGTAAGAAGGCTATGTTGAAAATTTGGTGTAGAAATATTAAAAAACAACAAAGATATGAGACTATTTAGGGTTTTACAAATGCAGGCCCGTAACTGGTAATTTTCAATATTTTCCTCCAAATTCACAACATAGCTATACCTTTACAGTACCTCATGAGTGTGACAGATCTATGATGTCAGTTCGATAACACTTTTGTCAACCGGCATTACAGCAACAGGATTTATGTCGACCGCAAGTTGCGGTCGACATAAACCCCGAATGTCTCCCGGTCCTGTTCTTTTATCAGGGGGCTTTGCCCCCAGAACCCCCAGAGCCACCTGCACCTCCCATACTTAATATTCTCAGCTCCGAATCAGAGTTGATTCGGGGTGCAGGACCAGGAGACAGTGTGCCCCTGTCTCAGGTGCACCAACACAGTGACCTGTTGGAAAACTGTCGATTTTGTCGACAGCGACGTAGGTCACTGTGTTGGTGTCGTTGTTGTGTGACAGCTGTAATTTTTCAACTCCTGCCCAAAATGTGTTTTTGCATCCCGATAAATGATTTCACTGTCCCTGTGCGAAATCACCTCTAGGCCAGGAACTGAACATTTTCTCTGCCCTTCTTCACGAGGCAGGGTCATAACAAGGCTATGTTGAAAAGCTGGTGTACAGATATTACAAAGCAACAAATTTATGAGCCTGCATTACATTTTGCTAATGCCTGCTCGTAACTTTGGTAATTTTCAATATTTTTACCCCAAATTCCACCCATGCAGCCCTATCGGCTCTGGCCAGAGTTTGTTTCTTTCTGGTGTGAGAAAAAAAATAGCAGTCCCACTCATTTATCAGTGGTTTCCTTTCTCCTTGGAGATTGAGAGTCAGAAATCTGAAAAGGGATGGGGGATGTTTTCCCCAGAAGCAATTAGCTCAGCAAAATCACATGGTTTTTAATGATGTCAGCTGGTATGCTTTTTGATGATTCTAAAAATTCGTTCTGTGGAAATGATGATTGGATTCTGAGTGCCGAGCCTGTAAGCTAACCTCTGTCTCTGTGTTTTATTAAGTTGCCTGAGATAATCTGAAAACCACTGCACTCTCTAGGCAACTGACACAGGACTCAGGGAGGAATATGACAGCATAGTTTAAATGGTGTAAGGGAAACACGGATCTGCAAGTGTCAGCTGTCACATCTGCACCATGGTTGCTGGCTTCAGCCTGACCCCAAACTATCACCAACTCTGAGAATATTGTTTGTTCCAGGAGTCTGAGCTCTAAATTGGATGGTTTCAACCAGGGAGGAATATATGTTGTTTGGTTCTGAAAGTAATAGTCTGATATAGAGTGTTAAGTATGACAGGTAACATTCCCCTTCCCCCATTCCGATCCATTTTTCATAATATAGTATCTAATCTTTAATGAAAAATCAAAACAGTCCTCGATCTTGACTCCTATTTTGAAAAAAATATAATAGTCTTTTTTTCCATACTAATTTTTACATCCCTGATGGGACTATACCCTGGATCAGGGATAGATCTTGTATCAGACTGAGGCCATCATTATGATGGCATCTCTAACTTTTCTCTCACATTCTTCCCTCCCTCTGTGTCATGTTGGCACTGTGCAGCTACAGCACACTGCGGGGGGAGTGAACTCCTTGGCCTCCCCCCCATAGGTGTCATTGTGTTGCTAGAACATGTGTCGGCTGGCACCACCCCCTCGATACTGACGTGGTGCCTGCTCCTGAGGTTGGGTTATCAAGTCATCAATCAATCAAGTTTATTGCAGGAAAACTCCATTGAGCAAGCTCATTCACAAGGAGGTCCTGTGACATAAACACTTAAAGTACAAACACAGATAGGTAATAACAGTATATACATGAAATACACGTTACATGATGCAGGCTGGATATACATACAAGGGTACCACACAGGGTGACCGCAGGTGGCAAACATTGATATGAGACAGGGAAGCGACTTATAGGTCGCATACTGATAAATGAAACATGATGACTGGTGTGATTAGATTTAATCAAATCAAATCAAATCAAATATACAGTATTTTGGCAGCTAGAACAAACAACAGTCTACAACTGATATGGGAGGGAGGAGAGATTTGACAGAGTAGCAGTGGAGCGTAAGCAAAGATAAAGCCAGGAGTAGAAGGGGAAGGGAAAGCAGTTAATATGACAAATCAATTATACCATACCAGTGGATAAATATGGCACACATGGGAAAGGAAGAGACTTAATGACAGTTACAGGTGTCTTTTATTTTGGAGGGAGGAACTCAGAACAGCAGAAGAATGGTTGTCTCAGCTTGTCGAATGATGGTCCTTGAGGTCCCCCCATGCCACCAGATCTTCCTAGTGCACCAATATGGTTCCTTCAGGCAGTGTCCCAGTAAGAGGTGCCTTCCTCTCCACTCTGGTGCGAGCTGAGGTGGAGACCATTTGAAGAAAGGATTTTGCAGTCCAATTGGATGGTATGGACCCTGAGGAGTCGGGTGACCACAACCCACAGGAAGGGATGAGTCCAGTGGGCAGCGGGGCTATGTAGGGCGTGAAAGAGTGGTGGACCAAGGGACATGGGAAGGAGCAAACATGTCCTGATCATATGTTCCCCTCAGATTAATGGTCCAGTTTTACTGCCTGACCATGAGATTAAAGAGTGCAAGCCTGCTGTTAACATGAGTTCCTCACTGATATAAACCAGCCCACAGTGCACTGATTTCCTTAATCAGAAAATACACTAATTTTCAAGGTCTGTGTTATGCTGACCCAGTTCTGGAATATAACTAAATGCTTATTAGCAATAACAAAGAGATGTTATTAGTCTGATTTACTAGTGGGAGTTTTACTTTGCAGTATATGGTACAGATTCATTGGTATTTTCATAATCTAGTTTCAACATTGCCTACTTTACAAATGAACATCAGACTGCCATCATAGCTTAATCATATGCTTTATACTGCAACATCTGAAACCATGATTGCATAGTAGAACACATCTTAATTCGTTTTTCTTCTAAAAAGGTTGCTTTTTATAGAATTCTTAAACCCAGTTTTATAAATGGCAGGGCATCTGCAAGGGGCTCTCATACAATGTAGATAGGCACTTCTCATAATAGCCACTTTCATTTTTGGTAAAATTCATATTCTCAACAAAAAGGCAATCCAAATGTTTATAGATATAAAATGTACAGATTTCCAGACAAACTTGTGTGCTAATTGAATTTCTTACTGGCAGGCTTTCAGATGCTCTGTTTGACTGCAGCAACCTCAAGGTCCCCATCCTTCCCATTCTCCTTCCTCCTATCACTGTTGGTTCTGCAGCTGCTGCTGCTGCTGTGAGTGTTCCTCTTACTGCTCCTGCCCTCCCTGCAGCAGCTGTGGCTCAGCACCTCTGACTCATGCTGCCTGTCTTGCCCCCACTTGCCCTCTTTCCAGGTTCCAGTTGGCTAGTTTCTTGGCTCCTCTAGTGGCCACATACTGCCTACCTTCCTGGGGTCTCTTTGGGGGCTTGGCTCCCTCTGCTGCATGGCTGACATTCTCCCTGCTTCTCTGATGGGGTTCCTGCTGCTCATGGCTTCTGGTCTTCTTGCTGCTGCTCTGCTCCCCATCCTGGCCTCCCCTCTCAAGCTGCTGGTGCCTGCTGCCATACCGCTTCCTCTGCGTTTGCTGCTGCCCCTTGCTGATTGGTTCTGCTGCTACTTTGCTGGGGATTCCCTGGGGCAGCTCCATACATCCATTCCCTTCCTCCTCCCTGCCTGCGTGTTACCTCCTCCTGACACCTCTTTCTGGTTTCTCTCTGCTGCTGGCCCTGCTGTTCCATGTCACTGGCTCCTGTGTCCTCCCTTGCCCTCTCAGACCCTTCTCTCTAACCCCTTTCCCCACTGCTGCTCATTCTCTGACATGCTGTCACCTAATCTGCTGCTTAGCAGGCCCCCACCTCACCTCTGCCTCCTTTGCCAGCCTGCCATCCTTTCCCTTCTGCTCTTGGCCCATATGCTCCACTTTCCTTGCCCCACCCCCATCACCTCTACCCCCTCCTTGGGCTGCAGATGCCTGCTGTCAACCTGCTTCCTGTTGTTGCTGTATCTTGCTGCCTGGTTCTGCTGCTCTGCTGGGGTTCCCTGTGGCTGCTCTGTGCTCCAGTCATCTTCCCTGGTGAGGCTGCTTGTTCTCTCTTCCCATCACCTCCCTTTGATGTTTCTCTGCTGCTGGCCCTCCAGTTTCCTGCTACTGGCTCCTGGAATTGACAGGTTTGGTGGGGTAGCAGGTGTCTCTCAACGCACCCCACCACCTAGCTACATTGGGCACTGGGGGCCTACCTGAGAGGATATGGGTCTTTATGGGAGAGACGGACGGCTTCTTTCCAGGAGGGGGACCACAGTCCTTAGTGGGAGGTTTAAACACTACTTGGATGAACATTTAAACTAGCTGGGGAAGGGGACAGTAACATCAAGGGAAGCAACAATTGTCTTCCCCCAGATGATGATGCAGAAGCAGGAAGGGAGAGCCCAAGAGGAAGAAGTTCTCCCAGGATAGGTGCACAAGAAGACAAGAGTAGGGATGAAGCAAAGGACAAAGGGGGTATAAATCAGGACAGCAATTAGAAAGGAGTAAAAGAGACAGGTAACAGAGAAGGTAACAAGGGAAGAGGGGGTCAGGGGAGCTTCGAGGAATAGCGCAGGCAGGAGGGGGACAGAAAAGCAGGGAAATATGCAGGGAGGGATTAAGGTGTGGAGAGCCATGTGCACTAATGCAAGGAATCTAGGATATAAAATTCTGGACCTGGAGGCCATCTTGTCAGAGGCTAGCCTGGATTTGGTGGCCATTATGAAGTTGTGGTGTTCTAACAGGGTTAGCGGGGTCTGCATCAAAATGTAAAATGTAATGTCTACATCAAAATGTAATGCGGGGTCTGCATCAAAATCCCTATGAGGAGAGATTAAAGGAACTCAATATGAACACCCTGGAAGAGAGAACGAAGCAGGGGGATATGATAGAGACCTTTAAGTACCTCACAGGGTAAATAAGGTACAGGATGAAAGTATTTTTCAGAGAAAAGGTGCACAAGAACAAGGGGACATGCTATGAAGATGGAGGGGCTAGATTCAGGAGAGATGTAAAGAAGTACTTCTTCACAGAAAGAGTGGTGGATTCCTGGAGCATCTCACCAGCCAAGGTGGTGGCGGTGAAAACAGTGGTGGGGTTCAAGAATGCATGGGATAGACATGAGGGAATCTAACTGGAAAGGAATGGGGGGGGGCAGAGAAAGAGCTGGAGATCAAGTAGGGTCTACAGTGATACTGAAGGTAGGGAAAAATGGGCAGACTGGGTAGGCCAAGTTGACCTATCTGCTGACACAGTCAGTGCTTTCTGTGTAACAGCCATGACTGGGTCAGGGCCATGTCACACTACTCTCTGTTCAGGAGAAACTGGGAAGGGAGGAAGGGTTGTATTATATGTGAGGGAGGGACTCAAAAGTCACAGGCATACAGGGGCACCCAGAGGAAAAAGGACAGGAGTTCTGTGAGTCATCCTGGAGACAGGTAATGGGACACTAGCCATACAGGGTTGGTATGCAGACCTCCAGCACAGGGAGAGGAGTTGAATAAGGCACTTGGGGAAGCCAACATCAGGATGGCAAGCTGGGAGAATAACATTAAGAATGGCCCATGATATAGGAAAAAAAACTATTTAAAAAAAATCGAAAGGTGGGGGGAGTGGGCTACAGGGTACCCATGTCTCTTATAATACACTGGGGATATTAAACAGACTTCACCCATGCCCAAATTCCCAGTTCTATTAAAAATGTAAAATACAGGGTTTATGTTTTTATTGTTATTCGTACATTCTTACTTTGGTTTTCTTTGGTTATTAGATAAGTAGGGAATATGAAATATGTTGCAGATTAACAACCCTGCTTTAAAAAGAGCTGCAGAAACACTGATGATGATTGAGGTCATTGCCATTATCAGGTTTGAAAGACAGTGTGAAGTAAAAACATTTAGCAGATCAGTAATAAAAAATGTAATGTAACCCCCCTGCAAATGGGGGTTCCCAAAAGACTTCCAGGAGCTTGCTTGAATGCTCCAAGCCTGAATGGTGTTTGGCATTTAAGCCATTTATCAGTGAGTGATTTAGAGCCTCTGGTACTGTCTCTTTAAGAGCTGTCTGCTTGCAGACATAATTAGTTTGTATGGGGGACTGTGTGTTTCTTTGATTGAGTACCACTCAAGCTGCTGCCAATTCACTCCATTTTTGCAGTCACTAGGAGTGCAAAGGGAACCTATCTGAAAGATGTAACTGTTTGCCAGAAATCATTTACAGTAATAATGAAATTACAGTTTGTCTAACCTGCTTTCTTTTGCAGTCAGAACAGTGTCTGCTAGTTCCCCATTCTAGTTTTGAACTGCTGAACTGGACCAATCAGTGTGGGGTAAGCTAGCTCTAAAATGGTGCCTTGGACGAATCAGAACTTGGACTCATAATCTGAGCCAGCCACAAGAGGATTGTATGGGCAGTGACTCTGGGAGATGTAGTTTAGACTTCAGTGCCTTTTGGACCAACAGCAGCAGTCTATTGAGTGACAGCCAATCCAGTCAAGAACTGGGAGGAACTCAAAGGAAGTGCCGGTTTTGTCGGTTGGAGTTTGAGTTGAGCTTTGGCAGTGAAGAAGGAAGGAGCCCTGTGCTTTTTCAGTGTGCAGTTTAGTCAAAAACGTGTGTAAGGCCCAGAGTTCCGGTCTGCAGCTTGTGTAACAGCTTTGGGACTGAATCCGTCCTGTGAAAAGAATCAAAGGATCTCTGAAGAGTAGAAACCAGGCTCACCCTGTAGAAGACTGGAGGAATGGCTGAAAATTGCACTCGGTCTGTCAGGAACTGAATCTGCTGTGTGTTCTCGGGTATTGTGCAGTAATTGCGATCGGGATACAGATGCAGCCTGCCTGGTATAGTGCTTTCTTTTATATGGATGTGTGCAGAGGTTTGTGTACCTCAAGTGAGCCCTGCTGACATTGAAGGACCCTATCTTATTTGGAGGTCGTGAGTACTAATTCAGGGTTGCTCCCTGTTGAATTGCCACATTAAATCCAAATGGAATTACTGTACTGCTGACTGTTTAATTCTCCTTTTCTCTGTGTGAAAGGGCCTACCAGCTGCCACGGTTTGGACTAGCCACTAGGGCTTGGGTACCCAGGGACAGTAACTGATAGGGATAGGCCTGTGCACAGAGCCATAAGTAGATTATTAGAGTGATAAGCTAATTAACCTGATTTCCCCTGTCCTTGTTATATCCCCTAAATAAATCAGAGCTGCTTGTTTCAGCAAAGTTATACTGCCTGAGGTATTTGTCTATGTTAAAGTACTGTACTGTGATTGTTGCACTGTATCTCATTTCACAGGAGGTCCCAGTGCCGGAACCAGACCTGGGGGTAAGTGTATACTGTGAAGGTAATTCTGATATATTGTGTGGGCCACTAGTGGGAAGAAAGGGGTTGCAGTGTCCCAGAGGCTGTGACCAAGTTAGTTTAACTATTGCAAACCCTGACCTCTGGGTGGAGGCACCCGCCATTGGATCCAGGCCCCTCAACCTGTTAGTGGCAAATCAGGCAGGGTAGTAGCCCCTGGGATAGCGCCATCTAGGGGTTACATCTTGGAGGCTCACCGCTGGGATTGTGTGTCCTCTAGTGGCCATATTTACGAACCACTGTTAAGAAAAAATGGGTACCCGACAGAAGTGGCTGTGCACCGGCTGGTGGAGTGGTGTACTGGGGAGAGATCGACCCCAAAATGCTATGCTTATCCTGGACATCCCCTGGGTATCAATACGGACACTGTGCAGGAGTACTTTCAAGGTGGAAGGTTTACAAAACCCTGTGGTGGTGGGTCGGCATGCTAATCTGCTCACCCACACTTTCCTGGCCCTAGTAGAGTTTAAGGATCCCATAGATAGCTCCAAAGTGCCACAGACCATTACCCCAGAGGGAGCCCTCACTGCTTGGAGAGTGATAACTAAGGACAGTAAAGACCGGGAAATGAGCCCCACCACTATCTGAAACTTTTGAGGAGAAATTTGCTAAATGGTTGCTGGGGAAGGAAAACTGTGGAGGACTTGAAGAAACTATTCTTGCCACCTGGGGTGTTCCTCCCAAAACACCTTCTCCGCTCCAGTGCCCGTAATGGTGGCTGAACCAATGCAGACTCCAATTTCTGCACCTGCCATTAGTCACGACTCTTACCGAAGGTTGAGGATCTTCTCTGGCACCTCCCACCCCCAAGGGAGGATGACTGGAGACCTGGATAGACTATGTTGCCCCCAAGTCCTAGAATGGCAATGCTCGGGAAGCTAGCGAAAGAGGGTTAGTGAGAGCCTCCGAGGTCCTGCCCTGGCTACCATTCGTGCTAAACGGGCCAGTAACCCTGAAGTGACTGCACAGGCCTATCTTGAGGCCCTGGAGAATGTGTATGGGAGCCCAGATTCTGATGAGGACCTATGGTGGAGAGTAAGAGATGCACAACAGTACCAAGGGGAGTTGTTGTCTGTGTATGTATCTCGGCTGGAAAAATTGTTGCAAGAATGCCTCAGAAAAGGTAGTTTGCCAGCGATTGAACTGGACCGAACCAGGCTGGACAGGATCCTTAAGTCTGCCCCCTTCTCAGAACTGCTGTTGCTTCAGTTCGCCTGGCAGATCGACTGGAATCCCACCCTCCTATGATGAGTTAATGAGAGAATTCGAGGAGTTGAGAAAAGGCGACCTCGGGAGGGACCTGCACCAATAGCTGCGGCTCGACCGAGTGACTGAGGTGACCCATCAAGTGAAGTTCAGGGGCAGAGGTTGGCAGTCAATGAGTGCTCTGACAAGGAAAAGATATGCCACAATGGGGCGAACTGTTGAGAGAGATCGGGAATTCAAAAACAGTCCCTTTATGAAGGCCACGCCTGCAAATGCAGACTGACCTATATCCGACTGCATCTGCTATGGGGTGGGGTACCCACCCATATCTCCTGCTGATAACAGCTCCAAACTCAATTCCTTGACCATGGAAGTAGAGAAACTGACAGATGTCTCCAAATGCTTATCACGCCCGAGCAGACGATGGCACCCAGGTTTCCAGTTAGTAATACCCCGCCCTGGCTCCCAGTGTGGCGCCTCGGCCAGCTCAAACTCCAGAAAGTATGTTTTGCTATAATTGTGGGAAAGATGGGCACATGAAAGGGAATGCCAGTCCCCAAAGACACTGACAAAGTTGCATATAGGCTACAAGGAGAGCTTGGAGAACAAATCAGTGGTTAAGAGGTGCACAAAATGATCCCAGTGAGGGCACCAAAAATGCTAACTCACGTCCTTTTGTGGCAAGGTCAGTTGCCCAGGCCCCACTATCGCCTCTCAGACTGGTCCAGAATAGTGGGTCCCTCCATGGAGACCACTGTAAGGGTGAATGGAGTGTCTACAAGAGCTGTATTAGACAGTGGCTCCCAAGTGACAATTATGTTCCAAAGATTGGTATCAGAAGCATTTGTCAGGCGTACCCTTACAACCATTAGAAGGACTGCATGTATGGGGTTAAGTGAGAAGGCCTACCCCTATTCCGGGTATATCGATTTGGCTGTCTTTCCCACCTCCGTGGCTGGGTGGCCGAACAAGTGAGACCCTAGCCTTAGTGTGTCCCCCCACTGGACTGTATGATGGTGTCCCTTTGTTGATTGGAACAAATGCTCATATGTTCGGAAGGCTGGCACAGTTGTGTTATGAAAACAGGGTCAAAGACTAGTAGAGCTTTAAGAGTTCCGGCTTTAATTAAGAAGGCCTATGAGGCACGAGAGATGCTGAAAAATAGAACCAGAGGAACCGGTCGGAATTGTATGGAAGAAGGATCCTGAGTCTCTGATCCTGGCGCCAAATGCCCAGTGTACCTTACAGGGAGAGGTCCGTATAAGAAAGGATGTTAAGAATAAAATATTAATGTTGGATGCACCAAGGCGATGGAAAATTGCCAGAGGACTGCTGGTCAAGCCTAGTATTTTGCCCGCTCGAGCCCATGCTTATGCCAGAAGGGTAATGGTCCAAGTTCATAATGTGTCTGAAAGAGACATTCAGGTAAATAGGTTGCATCCTGGCTAATGTGCATTGTGCAGACACTGCAGTGCTACCAGCAGCAAGAGTTCAAGGAAGAATGACAGAGTAACGCCTGACTTGTTTGATTCGGCGACTCCCAGCTGCCAGCTGAATGGAAAGTGAGGTCAGTGAGAAGCTTGCCCAGAGACCAGGTGTTTCTTTAAAGGAATGGGACGTGGGATCGTGCAAGGAGCTGAGCACAATATCCGGCTGCATGACGAAGACCATTTGGTGAGGGTCTCGGCATACCTGGCACCTGCTGACATAGATGATGTGAGGCGGCATCTGCAAGAGATGTTAGCTGCTGGTGTAATACAGAATCCAGAAGCCCTTATGCTTCCCCATTGTGGTAGTGAGGAAAAAGAATGGAACAGTAAGGATGTGTGTGGATTATCACATAAACCGCGGACTATCCTGATCAGTACACAATGCCCGCATTCAGATGCTTTGGACTGCCTAAGCGGGAGCAAGTGGTTCTCTGTGCTGGATCTCCGCAGTGGGTACTATCAGATCGATGGCCCCAGAGGACCGTGAAAAGACAGCCTTTATCTGTCCGCTGGCTTCTATGAATTCATGAGGATGCCTCAAGGGATTTCAGGTGCCCCAGCCACTTTTCAACGATTGATGGGCGTGCAGTGGGGACATGAACTTACTAGAGTGCCTGGTATACCTAGATGATGTTATTGTGTTTGGCAGCTCACTGGAGGAACATGAGAGCAGATTATTTAAGGTATTGGACCGACTGGAGGACTTTGGCCTTAAACTGTCCATTGATAAGTGTCAATTCTTTCAAACATCAGTAAAGTATGTGGGACACATAGTATCCACCGAGGAATAGAGACCGACCAAAGTAAAGTTGAGGCCTTGACCACCTGGCGCAGCCCCAAAATCTAAAAGAACTGCAAAGATTCCTGGGATTCTGTGGTTATTATCGGCGTTTCATCAAGGACTATTCAAGAGTGATCCGCCCTTACTTAACCTTACTCAAAGGTATCCCCAACCCACAAAAATACCAAAGTCAAGCGTCCCTCAAGACTGAAAAGTGTATTTTCATCCGGTGAAGTATTTGGGGCCGCTGGACTCCTGATTGTGAGACTGCTTTTCATGAGATCATTTATCAACTACCCATGCTCCAGTGCTGGCCTATGCCGATCCAAGAAAACCTTATGTCCTGCACACTGATGCTAGCTTGCAAGGGTTGGGGCTGTTGTACCAAGAGCACGAGAATGGCCTGAGACAGTGGCCTTTGCCAGTAGAAGTCTGACCCCATCTGAAAAGAACTATCCTGTACATAAGTTAGAGTTTCTAGCTTTGAAGTGGGCTATTGTTGACCAATTCCATGAGTACTTGTATGGGGCTAAAATACTAGTAAAAACTGACAATAATCCTTTGACCTATGTGCAGACCTCAGCTAAGTTGGATGCCACTGGCCATAGGTGGCTTTCTGCATTATCTACATATGACTATGCTCTCGAATACCGAGCAGGTCTGAACCACATAGATGCTGATGCTCTCTCCCGGAGGCCTGTTCCCCAGAATGATTGGGTCCGATTGGCAGAACCTGACTCAGACACTCTGCGGAAGTTTGACAGGAGGAACAAATGTCACAGACGTGAGTGGACTGCATGGTGGATTGCTTGGGACCCTCTGAGAATTGCATACCTGCTGCTTATTGCCACTTTTCTGCAATAGACATTGGTGCACTGCCTCAGCTGGACAATGACAGTATTCGGCGGGCTCAATCCGCGATCCCATGATCAAAACAGCTTTAGAAGCCCTCTATGCAGGAAAAGATGTGTTCAAATTCGCTCCACTGATTTGAGAACTGCACTGTTATACAAAGAAGGTCCTAAGTTGAAATGATCAATAAACTGTTATACAGAGAAACAGTAGACAGAGGGGACAAGTAGACAAACAACAACTAGTGCTGCCCACTGCCTTCGAGACTCAGTACTGAGGTCCTTGCACAACACATGGGCACCTTGGTATAGACAGAACACTTGACTTGGTGAGATCCAGATTCTATTGGCCTAAGATGGGGCTGATGTGGAGCAACACATTCGAACTTGTAGTCGCTTAACACAGGAAAGCTTTTGCCCCAGAGGCTGCCCCCTTGTTAACATCACCACCAGTGCACATGGAGCTGGTCTGTATTGATTTTCTGAGTTTGGAGTCAGATCAAAGAAATATCAGTAATGTGCTGGTGGTCACTGACCATTCCACGAGATATGCCCAAGCTTTCCCACCAAGACCAGAAAGCATCCACTGTGGCCAAAGTACTTGTAGAAAACTTTTTGTTCACTATAGGGCTCCACAAAGAATCCATTCTGATCAAGGGAGAGACTTTGAGAGTCGTCTGATCAAAGAGATGCTTTCTCTGTGGGAGTCACGAAAGTCCAGAACCACTCCTTACCACCCCAGGGATCCACAGCCTGAACGTTTCAAACGCACTTTGCTAGATATGCTAGGCACCTGCACCCAAAGGACAAGCCTAGATGGAGCCAACAAATTACCACCCTGGTACATGCTTATAACTGCACCAAAGTGATGCCACTGGATTCTCCCCTACCGCCTGATGTTTGGAAGAAGCTCGACTACCAGTAGATGTGTGTTTGGGGTCTCTCTGATGGGGTTCAAGCTGACAACTATTTACAGTATGTGCAAAGTTAAAGGCCCAGCTAACTCATGCGTACAACTGGCTCAAACCATGGCTGCCAAAAGAAATCTGGCCAACAAAGAAAGGTATGATAAAAGGGTGAAAGCACAGGAACTCCAGGAGGGAGATCGGGTATTGCTAAGAAATCTGGGACTGCATGGCAAGCACAAGATTGCTGACAGATGGCACCATCTCCCTCACATTGTAGTGGGCAAACTAGATGATCTGCCAGTGTACAAAGTAAGGCCTGAGAATAATTCAAAGATGTAAAAACAATGCATAGAAATCATTTACTGCCCATTGGACAAATCTTAATTGAGTCTGAGCCCTAGAAGATGCCCCTCTGGACCAGTGACTAGAGCTGCTGCTAAGAAAAGATCAAGAAAGTCTGCACCTACAGAAGCAAAGTTAAAGTGTTCCCTCCACAAGTCCCAGTTGAGCATGACTGTCAGTCCATATCGGAAGAAAGTAGAGTGACTTTGAATACTATCCTTCTACGAACTGAGTCAATTGTTTCGGGCAATCCCTAGTCAATACTGGAGACAAAGCTGGGCCTTCTGGACTGTCTAAGCCCCAGCTTCATCCCTGGAGCCAATGCTCCCAGAAAGTGAAGTGCAAAGCATCAGATCAGATGAAATGGAATCATTGTGCATGGTTGAACTGTTTGAGCTTTCAGGGAGGAAAATGATAGATTGGGGCAGACTGGTGATACACCGAACAAGAAGAGTATTTTGAGTGCCTGACAGTCCACTGCCAGTGTCCGAAAGCTCTCCATGCGAGCCAAATGTTGTGGACTCAGAAACTGTAACTCCTGGAGCTGAAAGTGCCCCAAGTTCTAGCCTCTCTACCCCATGGAGACTCCCTGACAAGTGAGGACAATGCTGAAAATGAGGCTCAGAGTGCAGAGACTATAACAGTTCCCCCTAGAAAGACTGGTCGAGCTGTAAAGCCTGTGGTGCACCTCAGTTATGATTCACTTGGGGGCCTGTGGACTTGCCTCTCAATGTTGTCCATAAAGGGTGTATGTCCCCGAGCTCACTGCCCAAACTGAGCATCAGTGCTAACTCCAAGTTACTTGTGTTGCCCTCTCAGTATGGTGCCCTTGCCCCATCCAGCCCCAAGGTAACTGATAGGAAGGGCCCCTCTCTCAGGTTTCATGTACAAGAGGTAATAACTTGAGTTATGGTACAATGTGTATGTAATACTGTGTAAAGTGACGTACTGCAATGTTTCAGAAATGTGTTCTTGGTAAAATGATATATTGACTGATGATTACATATGTGAGCCTAATGCAAATATATATGGTTGCAGTTGAAACTTATAGGGTACTTGCTTGCCGCGGACGCCAAGCTTTCCCAAACCAGGAAGGTGTAACCCCCTGCAAATGGGGTTCCCAAAGACTTCAGGAGCTTGCTTGAATGCTCCAAGCCTGAATGGTGTTTGGCATTTAAGCCATTTATCAGTGAGTGTTTTAGAGCCTCTGGTACTGTCTCTTTAAGAGCTGTCTGCTTGCAGACATAATTGGTTTGTATGGGGACTGTGTGTTTCTTTGATTGAGTACCACTCAAGCTGCTGCCAATTCCTCCATTTTGCAGTCACTAGGGTGCAAAGGGAACCTATCTGAAAGATGTAACTGTTTGCCAGAAATCATTTACAGTAATAATGAAATTACAGTTTGTCTAACTGCTTTCTTTGCAGTCAGAACAGTGTCTGCTAGTTCCCATTCTAGTTTTGAACTGCTGAACTGGACCAATCAGTGTGGGGTAAGCTAGCTCTAAAATGGTGCCTTGGACTGAATCAGAACTTGGACTCATAATCTGAGCCAGCCACAAGAGGATTGTATGGGCAGTGACTCTGGGAGATGTAGTTTAGACTTCAGTGCCTTTTTGGACCAACAGCAGCAGTCTATTGAGTGACAGCCAATCCAGTCAAGAACTGGGAGGAACTCAAAGGAAGTGCCCGGTTTTTGTCGGTTGGAGTTTGAGTTGAGCTTTGGCAGTGAAGAAGGAAGGGCCCTGTGCTTTTCAGTGTGCAGTTTTAGTCAAAAACGTGTGTAAGGCCCAGAGTTCGGTCTGCAGCTTGTAGAACAGCTTGTTAGGACTGAATCCGTCCTGTGAAAGAATCAAAGGATCTCTGAAGAGTAGAAACCAGGCTCACCCTGTAGAAGACTGGAGGAATGGCTGAAAATTGCCTCGGTCTGTCAGGAACTGAATCTGCTGTGTGTTCTCCGGTATTGTGCAGTAATTGCGATCGGGATACAGATGCAGCCTGCCTGGTATAGTGCTCTTTTATATGGATGTTGCAGAGGTTTGTGTACCTCAAGTGAGCCCTGCTGACATTGAAGGACCCTATCTTATTTGGAGGTCGTGAGTACTAATTCAGGGTTGCTCCCTGTTGAATTGCCACATTAAATCCAAATGGAATTACTGTACTGCTGACTGTTTAATTCTCCTTTTCTCTGTGTGAAGGGCCCCTACCGCTGCCACGGTTTGGACTAGCCACTGGGGCTTGGGTACCCAGGGACAGTAACTGATAGGGATAGGCCTGTGCACAGAGCCATAAAATGATTATTAGAGTGATAAGCTAATTAACCTGATTTCCCTGTCCTTGTTATATCCCTAAATAAATCAGAGCTGCTTGTTTCAGCAAAGTTATACTGCCTGAGGTATTTGTCTATGTTAAAGTACTGTACTGTGATTGTTGCACTGTATCTCATTTCACAGGAGGTCCCAGTGCGGAACCAGACCTGGGGTAAGTGTATACTGTGAAGGTAATTCTGATATATTGTGTGGGCCACTAGTGGGAAGAAAGGGGGGTTGCAGTGTCCCAGAGGGCTGTGACCAAGTTAGTTTAACTATTGCAAACCCTGACCTCTGGGTGGAGGCACCCGCCATTGGATCCAGGCCCCTCAACCTGTTAGTGGCAAATCAGGCAGGGGTAGTAGCCCCTGGGATAGCGCCATCTAGGGGTTACAGTAACAAAAACAAAGCAATAGAAAACACTAATGCAAACTGTAACTGTTGCAAAAATAAAAGTTTTAGGCATTTTGTTAGTGGGTACTAGGGCAAGCCTGCCTTACACAAGGATTTGCATACCCATGATGCTTTGCACTTGGATTAAGGCTTTAGAGTATGGTGCATTGTTTGGAGAAATGCACACACAAAAAAAACCAATGCAAATGTCTTCTGTCCCGTCATCCTTTAAAGATCAAGCAGTTCAAATAAGCCAGCACCGGTATTGTATCAAGTAAATCCAGACCGCACCGATCGAGGTTTGAATCAGACGAAAGGAAGCAAATCTCTGGGTGCTAAAAGTGCTTCATTTTATTCAGAAAAAACAGATGAATGCACCCTGCTTCCACATAAACCTAAAAAGACCACAAACTTCCCAACGTGTTTCACGCCCCCTGGCGCTTAATCATGAGAATCAGGGGGCGTGACATTGTGGTTGGCTATGTTATGACCTAGTGTCATACATATTGGGTCTCTCCTCACAAGGTTTTTTATGCAGACCTTGCACCATTTTAGTTGCCCTCCTCTGGACTGCCTCTGCTCTGTCTGTGTTGTTCTAGAGATGTGGTCTCCAGAATTGGACATAGTACTCTAGGTAGGGTCTTATCAGCAATCCGTACAGAGGTAACACCACCGTCCTCTTTCTGTTGTGATACCCCTCCCTATGCACCCCAGTATCCCGCTAGCCTTCCCTACTGCCTTGTCACACTACCTGGCCACCTTTAGGTCATCCAGTATGATTACCCACCTGTCTCTTTCCTGCTTGGTGGTCGTCAATACCACTCCACCCATTTTGTACTCCACCCCTGGGTTTCTGTGCTGCAAATGCATTATTTTGCACTTTTGAACACTGAAACCCAACTTCCATACCCTTGACCTCTCCTCTAGTTTTCTCAGGTCTCTGCTCACCTTTCCACCCCCGAGTGTCCACCCAATATTGCCCATTTTGTTGTGCTCCCGCAAAGAGGCGGACCTTCCCTTCCAGCTATTTTGTAGTGTCACTTATAAAGACATCTAAGAGGACTGGTCCCTTCCAACACTGATCACTGAGGCACCCCGCTGGTCACCCTCCCTTCATCAGAGTGAACTTTGTTTAACACCACCATCACCTATCCCCTAACCAATTTTGTATCCAGTTTACCACCTTTGGACCCACTCCTATGTTTCCTAAACTATCCAGCTTGCTTATTAGTCTTCTATGTGGAATGGTGTTGAAAGCCTTACTGAAATCTAAGGAAGTTGAGCCAGTCCAAATTAATTCATGGGCATTTGCATATGCTTCCTATGATGCTTTGCATTACTGGGGTATGTGCAATTTGTGTTTTCTTTAAAATTTGGCTGTATGGCCAATATCCTCTGGGATAACCCATACCCCAGTGCATTTGCTCTGGGGTTCTTTTATAGGGAGGTTTTGTCCACTGCTCTTCCCTGCTATAAATCTTTTGTCACTCAGTCAAAGAAATCTATCAGATTCATTTGACATGACTTCCCCCTGTGAAACTTTGCTGCCTTGGGTCTTGTAACCTACTGGATTCAAAATATTCCACAATCCTTTCATACAGTACTGATTCCATTAACCTTCCCACCACCGATGTCAGGCTAACTGGCCTATGATTGCCAGCCTCCCCCTGCTACCACTTTGTTTCCCGATGTTTTTCCTTTAGTTAAGGGCACCAATACTGTACACTCTATTCCAGATGTGGCTGAACCAGTGTTCTATACAGTGGCAGAATGACCTCCACTTTTCTGCGGGTAATACCCCTGACTGTATGGCCCAGTATCCGATTTGCCCTAGCTGCTGCTCTCCTGCAGTGTGCTGTGTGCTTTAGATCAGTCGTAATGATAATATCCAAGTCCTTCTGCTTCTCTGACTTGATAACTTGCACACTCCCCAGCCAGTATTTGGCCTCTGGGTTCTTTGCACCCAGAGGCATTCCCTTATATGTTTTGGCATTGAATCCCAGTTGCCAAATACTGGACCACCTCTCCAGTTTGGCCAGGTTTTGTTTGGTGTTTTTTCTCCCCTCTTCTGTGTCCACTCTTCCACAGAGCTTTGTGTCATCCACAAACAGGCATATCCTACCTTTTATCCCATCTGCATTGTCACTGCTGAAGATGTTAAATAACACTAGACTGAGCTCTGAGCCCTGTGGGACCCCGCTAGTAACTGGTCTAACCTTCAAGAATTCCCCTCGGACCACTACCCTTTGACTTCTATCTTGCAGCCAGTTTCTAACCCACATAGCCAGTTTTGCCCCTACCCCCAGGTCCTCCAGCTTCCTAATTAATCTCCTGGTGAGAACAGAATCAAAGGCCTTACTGAAATCCAGATACAGGATGTTCATTGCTTGGCCCCTGTCCACCATCCTGGTTACCGAGACAAAAAAATCAAAAAAGGTTGGTCTGGCAGGACCACCCTGACCCAGTTTCATACTGCCTCTCATCTTGGAGCTCATTTCTATGAGAACACTTACCAGTCATTCCTTCAATATGGTTTCCATGAGTTTCCACACTATCGAGGTCTGACTGACAGGCTGATAGTAATTTGGGTCATCCGTTGGTCCATTCTTGTGCAGTGGCACTACATGTGCTGTCCTCCAGTCCAGGGGTACTTCCTCCATCTCCAGAGAGGTGTTAAGTGTGTCTGCCACGGGACCTGCCAGCACATCTGCCAACTCCCTCAGCACCTTCAGATGTATGCCATCAGGCCCTGGGGACCTGCATATTGGAGCAATATAGGTAGTCTGGCCCCCTGCCAAAAAACAATATCCCCACCACAAACATGGCAGACACTGAGAGTTTGGGGTAAAATGGGGGGTATCTGAAGGCTTCCACCAATGTTGTCACCAGTGATCCCTGTCTGGGGAGGCAGCAGCAGGGCATTGAGGAACCAATCTCTTTGGCCCCAACCCCTATTTGGGACTTGCAGCCAAGGGGCGCAACTAGATTTAGTGAGCTACAGGACCCCTTAGCAAATGAAAGGTGTGGGCGTTGGGGGTAGGGGTTGGAGTTTCGAAGGTAGGGACTGTGCCTGTTCTTTTTATTTGCTCTGGGGAGTGGGGCGGCATCTCGCATCAGGTAAAGTTTAGCTCACAATTTTGCACCACAGTTCAGATTTGTCCATGAGCGGTCAAACAGCCCACATTCAACCTGTTCTGTTCTTTCTGAGAAACAATCCTGCAGTTCTACTTAAAATTCTTCAATGTTACTGACACTGTGAAGTAACAGGGTGCTTTCTGTGTTTAATTTTTATTTTTAGGCATGTTGCAGTGAAATTCAAATTTATGGTTTTGGATGCTGCCTCTTATCTGAATGAAGCATTCAAATGCAGACATATTTACTAGTCAAATGAGGAACCAGTAGCCAAACTCATCTTGCCTGTACTTCTTACATTTTTATTCCTGCACACACTCAACAGAATAATTATTTTAAGATTATCATAGAAATACTATGACACAGGCTGGAATTTGTAATGCTCTTCGGTCTCCCCAGCAGTACAGCCACTAGTGATATTTTTAAATGTCTCTTGAAGACTTCATTGCATAGTAACTGTAATAAAAGTGTTATTAGAGGAAACCATTGCAACCCAGGTTAGACTATACAAATGGATTGGGGTTTGTCAACAAGAAGCAGTAAATAGCATATAACCAAATATAGAAACATAGAGTTTGTCAGCAGAAAAGAACCATTTGGCCCACCCAGTCTGCCCAGCTAGTCCCTGCCTAGTCTGTCTCCAAAGACCCTAACTGGTCTCTTGTGACCCTCCCTCCTCCTTGCCCATTTCCTAATGTAACCGTAGGTGGTGCTATCCCAAGGGCTACTACCCCTGCCTGCTTGGCTAGTAGCAGGTTAAGGGGCCTGAGTTCTGAAATGGGTGCCTCCACCCGGAGGTCAGGGTTGTTGTGGTCAAGCTAACCTGGGCACAGCCCTCCGGGACACTGTAACCCCCCTCTTTCCCATCTAGTGGCCTGAACACTGTACAATAATCACTTTCATAATACCCCTGGTACACCACACCAGTACCCACACTGTTTGCACTTACCACCAGGGCTGGTTCCTCTGGCTCGACCCTGAGGACCCCTCATAAAACAAGGTTATGCACAGCATATAGCAGCAGTACACTACTTTGAGCACAAACTGGAACCACAGTCAGATTACATGCAGAAAAAGTTAGATCTGATTTATTCAGGGGACTTGAACAAGGGAGGGGCGAAATCAGGTTAATTAGCTTAAAGGTTATATCAATCAAGCAGTTATGCATGCGCTTTGAGTCCCCCCACACAGTCACACCTCTTGGTACCCAGGTGGAGAAGAGATGGGCTAGACAGGACCATTGCCCAAGATAGGCCGGTGTCGCAGCTGGTTGGGGCCCTGTAATGGAAAACACAACATGCACAGTACACACTATTTGTAATCCGGAGCCAGAGGGCTCAGTTCGCAAAGAAAATGAAACAACAAGACAATCAGATGACACACTCAGATTAAGCTGTTGTTGCAGGGAGCAACCCTGGTATTTACTCACAATACCCAAGACTGGACACAGGCTGGATGAAAATCGAGACTGCAGGTGGTTAATCTGGAATGCCAGGAGAAGCAGGGCCCACAAGAGTCGCCAAGGCATCGTTCCTTTTCAAGCGTGGAGCAGGGGGTTGATCCCCAGGCAGGTCTCTCGTCGATTACTTCTCTGTGCAGCGGGTAGTCTGGCTAGGCCAGTCTGGAAAGGCCCTGATGCATGGAGACAAATTCGGATGCAGTCCGTTTTGGGCTGGATACAGCTTCCAGCAAGCAGAACATAGTTCACACAGTGGGGAATTAACTCATGACCCACTAGCAGCTCACAGCACATTTATATGTAAGGGAATTCTACTGTACCAGGCAAAACGCTCCCTGGTCACAATCGAAAAGTCTCTACACACACCGGGAGCTTAGGGGTAGCTGGAACTCCTGACAGTCCGATTGCATTCAGTGAAATCTTCGGTCTTCTTCAGGTTGAGCCTGGCCCACTTCAGTAGCTTACTTTAATCACACAACTCGGATTCAGTCCAAAAAAATTCTGTTTCCCCTCTCAGGGCAGCAGGCAGACATGCAGGCCAAATCTCAGGCCTTTCCGTAGAGACTGTCTCAAGTATCTTGCTTCTTCAGCTCCCAACTTAGAACTGCCTTAAACAGCAGGCATCTTGGGGATTTCCCTTCGATCCAAAAGGTTTGGTTGGCTGATTCGGCTGCCAGTCAAAGCAAGAGCTCCCCCTTCAGTTGCAAAAAGGCACCAAAAGCCCAAAACTACAGTTCCTACAGATTTTAACTTCAGGCAGCTCCTGTAGTCCGGCTCCATTTTAGGTCCCACCAGAACTGATTGGTCCAATTCACAGTCCTGGGCTAAATGGTGGGGATAAACAAGACAGTGCTCGCTGCAAAGAAGGCAGGTTAGACAAACTACATTATCATTAACACTCTAAATGATTTTCAGCAAATAGTTACATCTTTCAACAGAGCTCCCTCTCAGATTACTTATAACTGTAATCCAGGCAGCTCTTAAAGAGACAGTACACAGAGGCTATACAGGCACTCTCTGGCAATACATTTAAACTGCTAAAATGTAGGACACCAGCCGGGCAGTGAGCATTTAGGCAAGCTCAAGGAAGACTTTTCGGGAAATCCCATTTGTAGGAGGGGTTACACAAATATTCCCCTATGTCTATCCCATGCCTGATTGAAGCTCCCCTTTTTGCCTTGCCTTCACCACTTCCTCTGACAGTCTCTTCCAGGTGTCCACAACTCTCAGTGAAGCAGTACTTTCTCCCATCCCTCCTACCCCTCCCCCCAGCTTCGCTGCATGACCTCTGGTTCTGATGCTGTTCCTCATTTGAAAGAGACTCCCCTCCTACACCCTGTTCACCTCTATGAGGTACTTTCTTGTTGGTCTCTATCATGTCCCCACTTGCTCTCCCATCTTCCAGGGTGTACATGTTGAGATCCTTCCATCTCTCCTCGTAGGGCTTTTGGTGCAACACCTGCACCATTTTGGTTGTCCTTCTCTTGTCTGCCTCCACCCTGTCTACGTCCTTTCTGAGGTACTGCCTCAGAACTGGATACAGTACTCCAGGTGGGGTCTCATCGGCAAGCGATACAGTGGAAACACCACCTCCCTCCTCCTGCTGGTGATACCAATCTCAATGCATTCCAGCATTCCACTGGCCCTACCCTCTGCTTTGTCACACTGCCCTACAACTTTGAGGTCATCAGATATGATAACTCCAGGGGCCCTTTCCTGCTTAGTGACTGACAGTACCTCCCTGCTCCCCATCCTATACTCAGTTCTTGGGTTCCTGTGCCCTAGCTGCATGATTTTGCACGTTTTGGCATTGACCCCCAAGTGCCATGCTCTTGCCTCTCCTTGAGTTTCCCAAGATCCCTACGCATTCTTTCCACCCCTTTCTTATTGTCCACTCTAATGCAGATTTTGGCATCATTTACAAAAAGGCATGCCTTCCCTCTCAGTTCATCTGCAGTGACACTAATGAAGACATTGAAGAGGACCGGTCCCAGTAGTGAGCACTGTGCCACCCCCCGGTCACTCTCCCATCATTAGAGTGAGTGCTGTTAACCACCACCCTCTATCGCCTATCTCTTAACCAGTTTCTTACCCAGTTCACCACTTTGGATCTCGCCTCTAGGCGGCTCAATTTCTTAATCAGTTTCCTGTGCAGCACAATGTCAAAGGCCTTGCTAAAATACAGATAGACCACGTCCACTGCCCTCCCTGGATCTTTTTTTTTTAATTCTTTGGTAACTGGGTAGGGCCCACAAGGCACAAATACCCATTTTCACGGGCTACCTGGGAGCACTGGGGAGGTTAAGTGACTTGCTCTGGTGGAGGTTGTGGGAATCCATCCCAGGTTTGCTGGCTGTACCAAGCTCATTCACTGCTCTTTACTGCAACCTCTAGGCTATACTGCCAGCCCCTGGTCAACCAGTCAAAGAACTCAGTCAGGTTCATCTGGCATGACCTCCCACCCATTAATCCATGCTGCCTTTGGCCTTGCTGCTCACTGGATTCAAGATACTCTACTAACCTTTCCTTTAACCGTGTTTCCATTCATTTCCCCACAACCTCACCATATACAGAACTCTGTGTGCAGAGGCAATACATATAAATACAAAAAATTCATTAATGTACAAGCACGTAATCATTTTTAATTGGTAAATTGATTTCAGCTTAATCCCCATGAAGTACTATCTTTTTTTTTTTTCGACTTTGTTTATCTCACCCTAGAACCAGAACTCTCTCGGGCAATCCACACACCTGCTGCTTCTACTGCCCACTATGACCAACTACCCCCTCAAAGACGTTAGCGCTCCCCGCGGGCCCCCCCACTCAAACCCACGGGGAGATCAAGGGGTGGAGGCAGAGGCCCTGTGTGGGCGTGTGGCAGTCTCGAGGCACTGGGATGCCATCGCCTATCCGACCCCTCGGGAGTTTTCCTTTTGCTGCGTTTCCTCCCATCGTAAGCACGCACTGGGCTTCTTGGCGCCAGCAACCCCAAGAAGGCCAACCACGATTACATGCTGTGCCTGCTTGTTACAGTACCTCTGCCCCCGGGCGCTAATCTTTTGCACATACTAAATGAGACTTAACAGCCTGTCATTATTACTTGAGGATTTTGTGCTTTTGTGGGGGTTAGAGCAATAGATATTTGCTCTAGGGGTTAGTCATGAGCACTGCTGCTGTGGAAAGCTCACAGGACTTCTGGGAAGTGTAGTTCAAATCGCGAAGCATTGAACTACTGCACGCTTTGTTCATCCTTTATTTTGCACCCATTGTTTACCTTATTTGCAGGATTTGCACAGTTGTAGCACTTTAAAGCACAGTACCCAAGGGGGAAACGTTTTTAAAGCAGTTTTTAACATTTGGAAGATCAGCACAATGTTGGGAGTGGTCACGTGATCAGTGACCTACTTCCTGCCTAGCAGTCTATTTAAATTGCCACACTAGTGAGCAGGGCGAGTGTGAGTGGGGTGAGCGCACATGCGAATCACGTGCTGGGACACGCGCAGAGACACACACATTCTGCGCCTGTCTGCTGTGTCTGCTGGGACAGCGGGGATAAGGGTAATGAACCAAGAGGTTGATAATAAACAGCAGTGTTTTGAGCAAGACACAAAGAAGGGCCACAGCCATGTAAGGTAAGGCAATTTTTTTTGTAGGGTGCCCAATCCAGGAGGCTCTGGGCGCCTAACAGAATTCATAACAAGAGCACAGGAATGAAACAGACATAAATAAATATAACAACAGCAATTCATAAAATGCTAAATACAGCCATTAAATTGATAAAAGGGCTTTGGACTGTCACATGGGACTAGATCAAGATGGAATGAGGACTCTGCAAATGCTAGGACAAAGAGGTGGGCCTTCAGCCTCCACTTGAACACCTCAATCGAGTGCGCCTCCTGGACTGAAGATAGTAGCGAGTTCCACAGGGTCACCCCAGAGACGTTAAATGCGCATTCTCCTGAGATCTTGAGCTGAACCCTGGGAACATTCAGGAGGCTCCTCGAAGAGGAGTGGATGGAGGGAGCAGAGGTTGCCAGTGTCAGGAGCTCTGACAGGTAACAAGGACCCAGTCTGTATAGGGCCTTATAGGTGAGAAGACCCACCTTGAAAAGGACCCTCCACCTGACCGGCAGCCAGTGCAGAGCCCGCAGGATCAGGGTCACATGACTGGACCTCGAGAGGCCCGTCAATAACCGGGCTGCCACGTTCTGCACCAGCTGCAGTCTGCGAAGGGTCCCTCCGGTGACCACGAGGTACAGAGAGTTGCAGTAGTCAAGCCTGAAGGTCACAAAGGCATGCACTAGCATCGGCAGGTCCTCGGGCGGAATGAGGGGCTTAATCCAGGCAATGTTCTGCAGATGGTAAAAACCACTGCTGACCATAGATGACACCTGATCTTCAAAAGTCAATCTGCTATCAAGGATCACACCCAGATTTCTCACCCTCGGGGAAGTCACCAATGGAGCAGACCCCAGGAGAAGCCCTGTATCAACCCCAGGTGGCAACCCATCACGTCCGTGACCAGGCTCAATCACCAGTACCTCCGTCTTGGCTGGGTTTAGTCTCAGTCAGCTGGAAGAGCCCATGGGAAATTTAATAGAGATTTTATGTGGGACAGGTACTGCAATTAAATATGTTGAATGCCACATGCATAATATTGCAGCCAGTGAGATGGCCATAATTGACTATAAATGTTACAAATGTGAGGAAAATAGCACTCTTAGAGATGAAGTAAGTAAACTTAAAAGGGAATTGTTCCAAAAACAAGCAAGGAACAGTGAGGAATCTAGTAGCATCCAAAATACGCCTATAAGAACTATTGATAACAGGAAAAGGGGAAGGACAGAATGTGAAGATGAAATACCCCAAGTGGAGGAGGAGGAGGAGGAGGAGGAAGAATAGTCATTAGTCCCTAAACAGACTATAAAAAGAAGGAGACATGCAGTCGGAACAGATGATATCTTGTCTAAAAACAGATACAGTATGAGGCCCTTGAAGAGAGCAGAATGGGACAATCTGTACGAGTGAAAGAACAGTTTCCTATTAGTGATGGCAACCTGAGTTGAACAAAGATGAGATCTTAGCTGTGGGGGATTCCATCATAAAGGTTGTGACACCCAGATAGAAACATAGAAACATAGACTTTGACGGCAAATAAGGTCCACTTGGCCCACCCAGTCTGCCCATTTCCCTACCTATTGGATAAGCTGCAGGTTCTAGTTAACCAACAGCCTACTTCCTGCAACCCCCCACTATAATTGCCTTATGTCTGTCCCATGCATGTTTGAATTCCCCCACTGTTTTAGACCCCACAACCTCCCCAGGAAGGCGGTTCCATGCATCCACCACTCTCTCTGTGAAAAAGAATTTCCTCACATTACCCCTGAGTCATTCCCCCGCTATCTTTAAATTGTGCCCCCTTGTTCTTGCACATCTCTTTTTCTGAAAGATGCTACCCTCCTGGACTTGAGGTACTTGAAAGTTTCTATCATGTCCCCCCGTCCCTCCTTTCATCAAGGGTATACATATTAAGCTCTCTCAGTCTCTCTTCATATGGTTTCTTGTGCAGACGCTGCACCATTTTAGTTGCCCTCCTCTGGACTGCTTCCATCCTGTCTATGTCCTTGCATAGATGGGGTCTCCAAAACTGCATGCAGTACTCCAGATGGGGTCTCACCAACTGTCTGTACAGAGGGATAACCACTTCCCTTTTTCTACTTGTGATGCCCCTCCCTATGCATCCCAGTATCCCCCCCAGCTCTCCTTACTGACTTCACATTTCTTACCCACCTTTAGGTCATCTGATATGACTACCCACAGGTCCCTTTCCATTACTGTTGTTGTTAGTACTGTACCTCCCCTGACATTGTGTACTCTTCTCCTGGGTTTTTGTTTCCCAGGTGCAGTACTTTGTACATCTTTGCATTGAATCTAAGTTGCCATACGTCTGACCATTCCTCCAACCTTGCCAAGTCCCTTCTCATCCTTTCTACCCCCCGTGTATCAACCCTGTTGCAGATCTGTGTGTCATCTGCAAAGAGGCATACCTTTCCTTCCAGACCCTCTGCAATGTCACCTATAAAGACGTTAAAGAGGACTGGACTCAGTACTGAGCCCTGATCTGTGGAACTGATAAAATAAACAAAATGGTTACTTGCTTGCCAGGGGGCAGTGTGAAGGATACAAGCAAAACTCTACAGGGACTTCTTACAATAAGTTCTAAAGTACACACACTAGCAATGCACATAGGCATAAATGATACTGGTAAAGAACACAAAAAAGATTTAGTAGGGGATATTGTGGAACTTGGAAAACAAATAAATAGAGCAGGAAAACATACAATTATATCTGGGATCCTGCCATTAAGTAAATGCCACCCAGAGAAAAATAAAACAATTGAAAGAGTTAATATATGAGTGTCCAATGCATGCAAAATAGTGGGAATCCAGTTCATTGACAACTGGGACTGCTTCATAGGAAAAAAGCATTTGTTTAACAAAGATGAGCTCCACTTAAATATGGCTTTGAAAAGCATTTTTTGAGCAGAAGAATATGTGAGTCAATACTTGGCAACAATTTAAACTGATTTGAGAGGGAGGAGGGCCCAGAGAGAGTGACTTAAGTATAAGATGTCCGCTTCTAAATGCAAGAAGCCTATGTAATACCAAGGATGAGCTGGAATCGCTTTTACATAATGAAAGGATACAATTATGTGCAGTTACCAAAACCTGGTGGAAAGATGACACCTGGGGGAAAGACATTCAGGGGTTTAGTGTATTTCAACTTAGCAGAAGTAACAAAAGAGGAAGAGGTGTGGCACTATATGTGTACACAATACTATCGAAGCAAAAGAACTACAGAACGCATCAAATGATGTGCAGCCTCCAGAGATCCTCTGGGTCCAAATCAATCCGCAAAACAGTGGTGAAATCATGCTCTGTGCATGTTTTACAGCCCCAAATTTGACCATGGAAGAAAACATAAAACTGTTCGGAAAAATTGAATCAATAGAATTGGGAGCAAGGGTTGTCATCTTGGAGGACTTTAATCTCCTTAACATAAACTGGGAAACTAAAACAGAATGTGGAGAATTACAGAACAAGTTCTTGGTGATTATTGATACTTATGATCTTACACAGTACATTCAGGAACACACAAGGGGGTAGTAATATGGTATCTGTACTGAATCCCGCCACTTGTTTTCCCGCAGACTAAATTCCTGAGACCGAAATACCAAAAATTCACAATACCGACAGCAGAAAATCCCGAACCATAATTTCCCATTGCCCATGCTTTAAACGAAGAAAACAGAGTGAACACAGAGAGCAATAAAATGCAGTGTTTTATTGAGTGAGTGAATAAATAAGACTTTACCTTAATCTCTGCACTACCTGAAAAAACAAGAGATGCAGTGCTTTGTGTTTAATTGCTGTGCGTATCTACAACATAGAACAACCAAAAAATATAAACAGTCTCCTTACTTGCGTGCAGATTTTCTTGTACTAATGCCGTGTACTGCAGCCAATTAAAACAACTTTATTTGAACACTTAAAATTAATTAAAACAAATGTTTTTATTTGAATTAAACAAATGTCTCAGATTATCAAATTGTTGTGCGATACCCCCGATGCACTCCAACAGAGACATCTGCTCCCGCTTGATCACCGCAATCCTAATTTTCTCCTCTCTTAAGTGCATAGCACTTTTTTGGGGGTGATTTAGGTAGTCCATGCTTCATTTTTTAAGTGGTGGTCTTTATGCGGTAGTCGGGAATAAGGGGGCAGGATTTCGATCATCAGGAAATTCGTCAACCGGAATTAGTACCCAAATCAGTAATATATTAGATCTCATATTATCTAACCTAGGGGATGATATCAAAGATTGTAGTGTGAGAGAGCCTGTTAGTGTTGGTGACCATAACATGGTTCAGTTTAATCTGCTGACCAAATGGTTCCCATCCCCCGGGTCGTGCCTGAAAATAGGCAGAATTTGTCTAGTGCACTTACCCAGTCAAAAAAAAAAACTAAAATAAAAATAAATAAATGAAAGCTATAAAAGGATGTACTAAAACCAGGTGTTATTCAAGAGGTAATATCAAACCGATTAAGAATTACATAAATAACTGGGATTGGAGAAATGATTTTCATGGAATGAATCTAGAGAGCAAATGGAACCAGCTCTACTCAAAGATTAAACACTATATAGTTTATTTTGTACCAGAAATAACCAAATGCAATAGTAGGGGCAAGATTCCCGTTTGGCTTAACAAAAACATAAGAGATCAAATCAAACAGAAAAAGAAAGCTTATAAATTATATAAAAAACACATCTACAGAAGTATGGGCAAACTGTAAGTTTTTGGCAAAAAAATATAAACAAGACATTTGAGTATCTAAACGCACATGTGAACTAAAATTAGCAACCAAGGCTAAGGGAAACAATAAAAATAGAATTTTCTCAAGTATATAAATAGCAATAAAAAGGGGAAGCAGCTAATTGGCTCAATAATATCAAACAACACAGAAATCAGTGATACCAACCAAATGGCAGAGGAATTTAATTCTTACTTCGGTAGTATCTACCAGCCCTTAGACAGGGAAGTAAACATTGCTTGCCCGACTCCCTCTGAGGGATTTATTATTAGTGAATCCGAGGTAAGAAATAGAATACTTAAACTAAATGTTAACAAATCATCAAGGCCAGACGAGCTTCACCCTTGGCAATTACATAACATAGCAAATGAGATCTTGGACCCGCTTTTCTTTCTTTATTTATTTATTTCCATCTAGGATTATAATAGCTTTGAAAGCAAGGTGCTCTTTTACAAAGGTTCCACGTCAGTAGGTGAGGGTAACAAACAGACAAAGGAATGCTAAACAGAGGTAATCTAAAATGACAAACGAACAGTTAAAATCCAGGAGAACTAACAGTGGTAGTCTAAATGACACAGTAACACTTCAAAGCAAATAAAATAATAGGTAAACACAGTAATTATACCAGCAATTAAAGAGAGGTGAGGTAAAGAGCAGTTATGGGGGGTAGGGGTAGCAGCCCTGAGCCGTGTTAAGCTAAGCAATAGGCAAAGGGGGCAGGGAGTGGAAAAGGCACACCAAAGGGGCAGCTGAAATGGGGCACAGGAAAAAGTTGGGAACTGATGGGGGGAGTGAGGGTGGAGGTGGAGGAAGAGGAACCAAAGGAAGAGCGGTTGAGGCAGGAGAGAAAACAGAGAAGAGGAGAGGAAGGTGTGAGTCTAGGGGAGATATTTGACAAAGGGTAGGATTTTGACAATGGAGGCAGTGACATATGCATGATAAGGGGAATCACTGGAGGAAGCAGTCACAGGAACTGTTAGACATCAGGTACTGTTTTAGAAGGCGCTTGAATTGGCCAAGTTTAGGCAAAGAAGATCCATCAAAATGCAAGAACTTGAACCAAAGGGGGAGCTCTGTAGGAGAAGGATCACTGATCTTGGGTAGTCCTGCATCTGGGGACATGGAATAGTTGGTTGACAGATGAACGAGTGTGCTTGGAACTGCATGAAGGTGTCAGTAGTGCGGCAGACTCAGGAGAAAGTAGGCCAAGGAGCGTTTTTTTGGCAAGTAAGCAAGTTTGATATTCAGTGATGAAAGTGAGCAGGAACACACAGGAACTCAGTTCCTGTACCTTTTTTTTGCAGCAGGAACCAAGTTCCTGTACTTCTTCCCACTGACACTAAAACTGAAATTCTTAAACCAGCAAGATAGTGACAGTTTCTGGGTCTGTGATCTGCTATCAGGGTTTCCATAACACCATTTGACTTGTACAACAATGTTATTTTCCTAAACATACTTTAATATCTCTAACTGAATCTACTAGCGTCAAATTAGATAGTTGTGCCTTGACATTGCTGTCCTTTAGATTGAAGATCTTCATTCTGTATTTCATAATTGCCAGTGCCTGAGTTCCTGTACTTCTTGTCTACCACTTGCACCACTGTTGATATTTAATCCTACTACTAAGCTGTAGCCAGCCAGTCTGTGCGTAAAGTTCACAGGTATGCATCAGGTGATCAGAGCCTGTAAGAAGCCTGCATGCCTTATTAAGTTCAACAGTTATCCTTCGAAGTGGGGGGAGGCAGAGCCATAAATAACAAGGCCATAGTCTATGATAGAGAGAATGGAGCTATGGATAGCCAGTTTGAGGGCTTCAGGAGTTAGAGTATGCTTATACCGGTAGAGGAGCCCAATCTTTATATTTTCGGCCTTAACTACATTCTTGATGTGCTGGGCAAAGGTGAGGTGGCTATCCAAAGTAACCCCAAGATATTTGAAATGCTCCACCAGATCAAGTGGAACACCATGTTGGTTTTTAATATTGAGGGCATGCACTTTACACTTACTGCGCGAGATGCTGAACGTCATAACCTTCGCTTTTTCGTAGTTTAATACCAGTTTCTGGTCACTGAACCATTTTTTGACTTCCTCAAAACTGAGTTGAAGGTGATATTCGAGAAGAGTGGGGTTAGGTTGGCTTGAGAATATGACAGCATCATCTGCATACAAAATTATTCATTGATGGCAACAGTGCGGCAGGTTATTTATGAAAATACTGAAGAGGAGAGAGCCAAGGATGTTTCCTTGAGGCACGCCTGAGCTTTTTACCATTTGATAGTGATCCTTGAGATAGCTTTTAAACCAGTGCATAGAGTCAGTTGAGAGCCCTGCTGAGGTTAATTGTTTAAGCAGCAGTGCATGGTTCACCGTATCAAATGCCTTGGTTAAATCTATGAAGGCTGCACCAACAAGGCTCCTTTGATTGAGCGCTTGATGAATGAACCCAATGAATTCCAGGAGAACAGTTGTCGTGCTGTGCCCTTTCCTGAAGCTGCAGCTCTTGTGGGAGTGGGGGGTGGACGAGGTCTGTGATTGGTCAGATAGTTACGACGCTGGCACGGGACAAAAAGTACAAAAAATAGCAAAAAAACCCCCCAAAAAACATGAGGACTGTCTTTCTGCTGCACTTACCACCATGATGCCGTATATTTGAGGTTAGACTTTGGCTGTGACTCATGGTGCAACTTACTTGTTTTTGCCAATTATCATGGCCTAAATTAAAGTAGTAAATGACGACGGTCTGCTCTTTCTGGGTTACTGTGCTGACCACATATTTGCGGTTAGACTTTTTGGCTGTGGCTCAGGCTACTTTTTTTTTTTTCACCAGTGTGGCTCTGTGTAATGGGTGTCAGTCATCACAGGAGGAGTAGCTGTGTATTTAGTCTGTGACACCTGACTGAATAGGGCATTTTGTTTTCATCCATATATTATAAGACCAGCTGTATGCAGCGAGCTATAGAAAAATAATGGTGCTTCATGAAGAAAACTAAGGGACAATCCCTGACATGAAAAAAAGGCACATTAATAATTGTATTCATCAACTGACGGTAAAACATTGCTCTTTTTTTTTGGTATCTAAGGGGAAGGGGGTCCCTATATCTCCAAGAGGTGGAAAACCTGGGTACTGTGGGTTGCAATCTAGACAAAATGGATTTGGCTAGTTGCCCTGCACACTTACAAGGTGTAATCTCATAACAGTGCATGTCATGATGCACAAATCTGCACTTTGTGTGTTAGGTCTGAGAAACCTGATGGGTCTGCTTTGTGTATTTGGGGGATATGGAGTGGCATACTGTATGTTTGTGTATGTTGGCTTTGGGAGGGTTCTGTACATGGGGGGGGGGGGCAATGGTGAAGTGCCCTTTCCCCTTGCTCCCAAACCTGGCTCCACTATAGCCGGTGAGGTGGTGGTTGTAGTACTACTAGTAGTGGTAATGGTATTCATAGTTTATTATTGAATTTTGTTGACCCGGTAGGCACACTGAGACTAGAAGTCCCCTTTTCAGGGGCGGCCAGGGGAAGGGGGATACAGATGATAACCAACTGAAACTGAACCAGATTAAGCTGTAGTAATATTAGCTAATAGTAGAAAAGTTTGTAGTATAATTATTATGGTAAGCAGTAGTAGTAGTAGTAGCAGTGAAGCCCTTCCCAGCAGAGAAACTGAACATAGTCACAGACATGGGTTTGGGGTGGGGGTAGGGGATGTAGAGTTGATTGACATGTATAATGAAGTTCATAACATTTGGGGATATGTGTGCGTGTGTGTGTGTGTGTGTGTGTGTGTGTGTGTGTGTGTGTGTGTGATGGTTGAGGGTTTAGGGACACTGTTTGAGAGGTCTGGGAACCCTGAGGTGTCCCATTATGTGTATTGGGGGTAATGGAGGGGCACAGAATTCATTTGTATTAAATGGGGGGCTCTGTGTGTTTGGGGGGGAAAGGGGAATGATCCGTATGGGTGCAGTGTGTGTGCTAGCCTGTGGAGCTTCTGTGCAGTGGATGAGGCCCAGTGTGTGCAGTTTAGATTGGGGCGTCCTGTGTGTTGGGGTACAGTGGGTAAATGATACAGAGGGTCACAAGGTGTGATACCTTGGGGGTTACTGTGAAGGCATCGAAGCTGTGTTTTGCAACCGCTAGCCTTTTTTGTTAGGATGTGGTGAGATTAACTGGTGACAGTGTTCTGGGATATCATTGTGCTTGATTTGAGCGGGGATGCCATGAGTGGTGCCGGTCGACTGTGATGTCAGGACACTTAATGTGCATCACTGGCGCTGCTGCATCCAGACATCAGGGTACAATATCACTACTCACGAACACCACCAATCATGCATCCAGACATCAGGGTACAATATCACTACTCACAAACACCACCAATCATGCATCCAGACATCAGGGTACAATATCACTACTCACGAACACCACCAATCAAGCATCCGGACATCAGGGTACGATATCACTACTCACAAACACCACCAATCATGCATCCAGACATTATGGTTGACCAGCATCACGCATGTCCTATTCAAGGTAATGAATTTAATCTGATAAATCAAGAATGAATTCTAGTCATGGCAGAAGTTATTTTAATGAAATGAACACCATGTGACATCAAAAAGTAACAAAATTGCTGCAGATCCCCGGCCCTTTTAATGAACTTTATGGAGGGCCTCCCCCCACATTAATGCCAGTTGAACCGCCCCTGGGCAGTAGACACACTAACTGGAGAGGTGGAGGGCATAAAGAGACATGTCATGGTCTGCCAAAGCACTACCCTGCAAAGAGCAAAAGAACAGCAGCACGTCACCAACAGGTTAGACATTTTAGAGAATCAGATACATAGCCAAAATCTGCAACTTTTGGGATTACCGGAGGAGGCAGAAGGCGACTCAGCACGTCTATTTACTCAAGATTGGCCCTTATCTGCAGGGAGAGGAGTTCTGGGTGATTAAAGCCCACCGAATACCACACAGATCCAAACCTCCGACGGAGCTTCCAAGGGTATTAATGGCAGTTTTGGATAGTATGGCTACTAGAGACAAGTTGCTGAATCTAGCAAAGAGACGTGGACCATTATCGTATGAAAGTGCCTCAGTGCACTTATTCCCAGATATCTCTTATGCTACCAGACTTAGGAGGAAAAAATCTGATGGGGTAAGAGTAACACTTCGGGACCTTAATATACCCCATACCATCCAATTTCCAGCCAAACTCCGTATTGTGCAGGACAGTAAGGTTGATATTTTCACAGATCCCTCTGAAATGGGTAAGTGGGTGCTAAAGATGGTGGCTGCTAGGAAAGCCATGAGGAGAGCTGAATCCAGAGATGGCGAAGAAGCAGAAGAGGGTACCTGAGAACTGTGATCCTTAATTTTCCTTTTTTCTCCCTAAAATAAAAATTATTGCTGGATGTGCTTCTCTATATCTCTAGCCCTAGCACAGTGGAAATGTGTTTTTTAGACACTGCTTTGATGGTTTACTCTCATAATTCTTTTACTAGTGAATTTTAAAGTGGGAAAAATTTAGTACTGTAATTGGGGGAGCACTAACCTAGATGGCTAGCTGCGATCTGGTTTTTCTTTTTCAATCACAGTCTCCTAGGTAATGACAAAAAATGGGTTGCCTCAGAGTAATTTCATGTGTTGCCCACAGTTTAAAGGGCTCTTTAGCAGCTAGAGGGTGTTTTTTCACAAATGAGCCACCTTAAGTACATAAGGTAGAAATCTCAGAAGGTCTTGATTGTTATTTATTTATTTATGTATTTATTTGATTGGGATTAATACCTTTGAGTCAAGAGACTCATTTTCAAAGGTTCCAAGTCAGGGACAAACAAAGCAAAAACAAGTACAATACAATAAGTACACATTAAGAATAAACAGTGAAAAAGAAAGCATGGTATACATCATGAAAATCATTAAAATGGTGCAAGAGGTACAGGTCTTGCTAGTTTCAGGTACATATTAACAGTAGGAGTATATTACATTACATCATGTTGTTGCAGGGTAGGGATAGACTTAGGGATAGTGGGACATGTCAAATAATAGGTCCATGATTAAGCTATGGGGATTGAAGAGGGAAAGGTAAGCAGCCAGATTGGCTTTGTCAAAGTAGATAGAGATGGTGTGGGGCAGGAGTAGAGGGGGAAGGTGGTAAAGGGAGGTTGTAGGTAGAGAAAGGAGGGGGAGTGGGGAGGTGAGGAGGTGATAAGGCGGGGGATAAGGCAGGAGGATTTTGTCTAATTATTTTCTTGCACAGTTACAGGTGGTTGTATTCTTGAAGTGGGACCGTGGCCCCCTTTTGAACAGACTCACCTTAGTATTTACTGTCAGAGTGTCGGGTAGCTCATTAAACCATTTGGGACCCTTAAAAGTAATGGATTTTTGGGCCAGTGATGTGCGCATGAAAGGGACTTGTAGACCTCCTTTTGTCGCATTTTTTGTTTGTTTAGCCTTCTTGAACAACCTGCTTATGGATTCCAGCAAGAGGCCTAGTTGCGCTTTTTCTACAATCAGGCATGTTTGGTATTGGGCTCTTTGGTACAGTGGAAGCCAGCCCGTCTCAGAGTACAGTGCACAGGTGTGGGTCCAACGATCTGCCCCAAGTGCCAGATGACAGGCCCTATTCATGAGTTTTTGTATCCTGTTTAGGGCAGTGTCTGATCCTGCAATGTACATTGGTAAGCCATAGTCAACAGATGGTAATACTGTGCTGCCTATGGTCAGTTTGGGGGCCGCAGGTGTCACAGAGTGCTTGTTTCTGTGGAGGATGCCCAGTTTCATGTTGGTGGTTTTGACAGCTTGATCAACGTGGCGGGAGAAATTGAGAGTGTCATCAAGGTAGACACCCAGATATTTAAAAGAGGACACTTGTTCAAATGTATCGTCCTTATGGTTCAGAATCCGAAGGGGGCCAAAATTCCTTTTATTCTGTGGGACTGAGAACAGCATGCTTTTGGTCTTTTTATGCTTTAGTAGCAGTTTATGTTGACAGAACCAGGTTTCAAGTTTGAGGAAACTCTCGAGTAGGGCTTCCTCAATGGTCAAGTGGTCCTTCCCTGGGACCGATATAACGGTATCATCTGCATATAAAACAATGCTAGCAGGGCAGGCATCAGGGAGGTGGTTAATGAACAGGCTGAAAAGGAGCGGTCTGAGTATGGACCCTTGCGGTACTCCAAGGGCCACTACCTTAGGGTCAGAGAGTGAGTTGCTGATTATAACGTGTTGAGTTCTTTGCATCAGGTAGCTACAAAACCAGGAGACTATATCAGGGGCCAGTCCCATGGAGAGCATTGTGTTTAATAATAGCTGGTGACTGACTGAGTCAAACGCTTTAGTAAGGTCAATGAAGACTGACCCCTCCGCCATCCCTTGGTCAAAGGCATTATAGAGCTGGGTGGTGTAATCCACCAGTGCGGTTACGGTCGAGTGCTTTTTACGGAAACCATGTTGATTGCTGCAGAGTAGTTGATGACTGTCAAGGAAGTCAGTAAGTTGTTCAGAGACCATTCTCTCAAGAGCTTTGGAGAGGGGTGGGAGGATGGATATTGGCCTATAATTGGCAGTGAGTGTTTTATCCCCGGATTTGAAAACTGGAGTAACCAGGGCAGACTTCCATGCATCTGGGAATACACCTGATCTTAGTCAGGCATTGAAATCCTTGGCGATTGGGTCTGCTAGAACATGAAGCGTAATCGCAACCAACTTCATATCTATCAGATCACTCCCTATTCTGATCTTTCCAAGAACCCTCTTTACTTGTTTGATGGTTTCAGAGATATAGACTTGCCTAAAATAGAATAGAGGCAGCCCTTCCCTCTCTGAAGAGGGTATGGTGTTTCCGTGAGGTTGATTATTTATAGGGTTTAGGAACTCACTTGGAAGCACCCCTGACAGATCAGTGAAAGAAGTATTAAACTCATTGGCAATCAATCTGGGTTCTTGGAGAGACCCATTGCCCGTGGTTATTAGGTCCAGTGGTGCCCTAGTGGTCCTACCATTGAGGGATTTTAGTGTGTTCCAGAACCCTTTGGAGGACTCCCAGTTTTTGTTGAAGAGGTCCTTGAAATAGCTAGCTTTTGCTGAGCGAATGAGCCTGGTATAGGAGTTCCTTGCAGCTTTGTATGCTGATACATCGTGCGGCTTTCCAGAGTCCTTAGCTTTGTGCCACAGGTTGTCTCCATTATGCATGTGATCAAGGAGTAAGGTATTTAGCCAGGGGGTGTGGTTTGCTTTGACTTTTTTGTTTTTTTGGGGGGCAAAAATGTTGCACGCTCGAGTAAATGAATTTTTGAAGAACTCAAAGGTGATGTTACCATCAGTTACTAGGTCTATTGGCGACCAGTTGATCCGAGATAAGTGGAGTTTGAAATAATTTAGTAGCCCAGGTCTCAGCACCCGATTGGTAGTGACCTTTGCCGGGCACTTTGTGAACTTGTTTGCCCAGGTGCACATGACTGGCGATTGGTCGCTGAGGGTATCAGGCAGTACTTTCACCTCTAATATATGATCCGGGTTGGAGCAGATTAGCCAGTCAATGAGTGTACTGGTGCCTGTTTTGTAGTTATGCCTGGTGGGAAGGGTGACCATCTGTGTAAGTTATAGGCCAGCTAATAGGTCCCTGGCTTCGTCTTCCTTGTTAGAGTGCCAGTTAACGTTGAAATCCCCCACAATTACCTGCTCCTACTCTTTTCCCAAGAGCTGCATATTCTCCTAGAAGAGCTTGAGCCCTGGAGCCTACTTCCCTGGGGGCATGTAGACAGTTGTTAGCAGCAGTATTTTGTTTTGTTACCCAATGGTAAGTTTGAGGTTAAGGACTTGCATCTCACTAGTGTGTAGACTGCAGTCCATAAACTGCACTTTTATGTCATTTCGGACATAGACTAGGCAGCCACCACCCCGTTTGGTGAGCCTGTCTTGGCGGAAGGAGTAGAAGCCTTCATGTGCTAGGGATGCATTGGCGATTTTGGGTGATAGCCATGCCTCTGTGAGGGAAATGATGTCTGGCTTTAGCAGTTTAACCCATGCTTGGATCAGGGGTATCTTAGGTAGGAGGCTGTTTATATTGAGTGATAATATTCTCAGCTCTCCATTAGGCAGGGGCTGCATGGAGGCGGTTTCTGTATTAGGATGCAAACATCCCTGCCATAGATTGCGTGTGGGTGGTCCTGGGTTAGGGTGAACATTCGCAGATAGGAGCAAGAGGAACAGTATGAGCTTGCGACTTAGGCGCACCCATGGTTTACTACTGGCAGCAGGATGCCTGGTCCTTTGTTGTACTAGTGCAATACAGCTAATACGGCCTGCTCAGCCATACAGTATGGCTGCCACCGGGTAGGAGTAGTTTTTAGCCTCCAGTAGCATTGATATTACTTGAGGATTGTGTAGATGTTCTTCCCAACCTGTGGTCATTCCTAAAAATAGGGACAGTTTCTGCTCATGTGTTGCAAGTGCTGATGGAGGTTCCTTTTCAGGTCCTTGAGTGGTGGAGCTTATGCCCACTAATGGGACCAAGAACAGCAGGAGGGGCAAGAATCTTCTCATTGTGTGTATGGGACCCGATTTTCTGGGGTAAATTTGTGGCTAAGGGGAAAATATATGTTTTTCTTCCCAGATTAGCCCCTTCAAATGTGAACAGTGGGGAGTCGATTGTGAAAAGAGGGTGGAAGAAGTAGCCTGCCTGTAGGTTTAAAATTGATTTGGAGTAAGCAGCTAAGGCAATTAGAGGGATGGAGCAGTAGGGGGTAGTAGATTGAGGATGAGTAGGGAATGAGGCACTAAGTCAGATCTTAGCGCTATAGCCCTGTCAGAAATACTTTGGTAGACAGGCCAGTGACAAAGGAGATGAATGATAGGGGAGGGGCAAGGGATGTATTTAAAGGAGGCTTGGGAGGGGGTGGAGGGGGCAGCTGAAAATATTTCAGTCACACAATCACCGTTAAAACGGAGCTGATTTACGGCGCCGAAAAGGCGCCAAAACCGCAATACAGTCTGCAGCCAAAAGGCTCTCCAATCAGATGGCTCTGGTTTGACTGGTCGTCCAATCACAGTTCGACCAGCCAAGCGCTGCACCAATCATAGAAGAGCCGGAGCGAGAGGCTCTGGCAGCGGTACCTACTCTTGTATGTGTCCGGTTTGGAGTTCCAGGAGGGCGGGCAAGGAGTGCATTCAGGTTGGGCAGCAGCCGAGGTGCTGGCCGTAGGTGCCGCCTTTTCCAGACAAGTGCCGTTCAGGTGCAGGAGTCCCTAGGGGAGCAAGAGAGAGGGAGGTTAAGTACAAGATCAGGAGGGGGCAGGAGTCTGGCAGCAGACCACCAGCGGAGGATGTGGGCTACAAACAAAAGGAGTAGAATCTGAGAGATTAGGGGGAGGGGATGACAGGGAGGACAAAAGGTGAGGTCACATCCCTGAAATAGAATAGAAATTAATTACACCAGGTATGAGTAGGGGGAGGGTTGGACGTTGAGAGCCTGAAAAAATAGGAGGAGAGAAAAGGAATGGGAGACAGCAGGTCACTGAGGAGCAAGTGGTTTAATTAGGGAGGTAAGCAGAGAGAGACAGAGAGAGAGAGAGAGAGAGAGTGAGAGAGAGATAAGTTTGCAAATGAAATAAGTGTGAGGAAAAATAGAGAAGGGGAGAGATCAATCCAACGTTACAGTTAGCAGTGCACAGAACAGCAACCCATACAATCCCTAGCTTAAAATACAGTGCAGTAGTCCAAATTAACTTTCAAAAAATCACATGTAGTTATTTAGTTAAAGTTAAACAGGTAGTAACAGACTGGCTTCCCTTGTCAAAATATTTCAGTCACGCAATCACCATTAAAACGGAGCTGATTTATGGAGCTGAAAAGGCACTGAAACCGCATTACAGTCTGCAGCCAAAAGGCGCTCCAATCGGATGGCTCTGGTTTGACTGGTCGTCCAATCACAGTTCGACCAGCCAAGCAGTGCACCAATCATAGAAGAGCTGGAGCAAGAGGCTCTGGCAGCGGTACCTACTCATGAATGTGTCCAGTTTGGAGTTCCAGGAGGGCAGGTAGGGAGTGCAGTCAGGTCGGGCGGCGGCAGAGGTGCTGGCCATAGGTGCCACCTTTTCCAGACAAGCGCCGTTCGGGTGCAGGAGTCCTCTTGAATGTGTCTGGTTTGGAGTTCCAGGAGGGCGGGCAGGGAGTGCAGTCAGGTCGGGTGGCAGCCGAGGTGCTTGCCGTAGGTGCCACCTTTTCCAGACAAGTGCCGTTCAGGTGCAGGAGTCCTCTTGAATGTGTCTGGTTTGGAGTTCCAGGAGGGTGGGCAGGGAGTGCAGTCAGGTCAGGCGGTGGCCGAGGTGCTGGCCGTAGGTGCTGCCTTTTCCAGACAATCGCCATTCGGGTGCAGGAGTCCTCTTTAATGTGTCCAGCTTGGAGTTCCAGAAGGGCAGGTAGGAAGTGCAGTCAGGTCGGGCGGTGGCCGAGGTGCTGGCTGTAGGTGCCGCCTTTTCCAGACAAGGGGCGCAGGAGTTAAAATCGAGTAAGAATGCATAGTATGGTACGGTTTACATATTGGGGAATGTATGACACCATTGGCCTTTAGTTGCTAAGGAGGAATAGTCACACATAGTAGGGGAAAAGTAAAGTTTATAGTCATGCGCTCATGGTTTATAATGCCACAGCATTTAGGAAAAATTTTAAGAGGTAATATACTAATATACATATGTTTTCCCTCCAACAGTTTTTTAAGTAAAGGACACTGACTCCTGTATAATATGAAGGAATCACTTCTTTAAGGATGTACTGTTTTGGTTGTTCCTTGCACAGGACATTATGTATATATGCAATGTACCATGCAAAATGAATAAAATATAAATTTAAAAAAAAAAAAAAAGCCATACCGCGAACTGAAGAATCAAGGTAAGTGCCGTATAATGGCTGTCTATGGCATTTTCAGCTTATGTTGGTATCTCAGGCATTTTTTGATATTTTTTCACCAAATTTTCAACATGGACTTCTTGGGACCCCACTTTGTGAACACTGTCGCTGTCGGTTTGTTAGTTGAACCTGTAAGGTGATTTTGTGGTTGATGTGCAAAATCACTTTTCAGCACTGAATAATGAAATGACAGTGCCAGTGCTCATGAGGTGGGGTCCCAAAAAGCCCATGTTGAAAATTTGGTGCACAGATACCAAAAAATACCCGAGTTACATGTGGTCATTGAATTTCTTCTATGCTTGCTCGTAACTTCGGCAATTTTTAATATTTTCACTCCAGATTTTCAACATTGCCATTTTTTTCACACCACCTCATGAACAATGCAATGGTCATTTTTCACATCCTGATCAAAACATGTTTTCACACCTGCAGCGCAGAATAGCATGGTTGCTGTGCAAAATCACATTTCATGACAGATGAATGAGATGACCACGGCAGTGTTCATGAGGCGGGGTTCCAAAGAGGCCAAGTTGAAAATCTAATAAAAAAATGCCAGTTACTTGCGTTCATTGAATTTATTCTACGCATGCTCATAACTTTGGTACTTTTCAATATTTTGCTGCCAAATTTTCAACATAGCCATTTTTTTCACACCACCTCGTACAGCTATCATGTTCCACATCCTGCCCAAAATGTGTTTTCATACCTGTGACACAGGATGGCGTTGCAGTTCTGCATAATTACGTTTTGCCTTGCATTTCACAATTTCTCTGTATCGGGGTACATGAGGTGGGGTAATAAGATGGCTATGCTGACAATTTGGTCACTGTTGTTTGACACATAGAAGTGCAGAGCCTTATATACGTATCTACAGAGGGATTCGGGCCCTGCACTCCCACAGTAAAATAAGGATACTATTATATTATCTCAAAACATAAGGAAATTCATTGCAAAAACACTCTGTTAATACTGTACATCAGTCAGGGTTTCTATTACAGCGACAAAAGTATGGAAATTCAGTGTTAGGGTTCCTAACCCTAAAACTCCACCCTCCACACACCAACAGGTGTTGGGGTTTGCCTTGGGGTTGTCAGGCCTAACTCTCACCCCATTCTCCTATACTGCTCTATCTCAGCTTCCTTACACATGGAATGAGATAAGAGTTAGGTCCTATGACCCCAAAGCACACCCCTACACCTGTTGGTGTGTGGAGGGTGGTAGGGTTGGGAAACCTAACACCGAATTTCTGTACTTTTGTCACTGTAATAAGAACCCTAACTGATGCATTAATGGGGTTTTGGGCAATGACTATATATATATACAGATATATACATCTATATATATATTTGCGCTCCTATAGTTAGGGTTCAACGGCCACGTCTATGTTAAACTCAAACTTCTGCACTTTAATAACTTCATAACTGTTCAAGCAATTCACGTGAAATTTTGCATGTGTGATCAGGGACCAAGGATCTCTTGATGTGGCAAGCTTTGCTCTGGTCAAATATGTAGGTGTGGAGATAGGGAGTGTCACAAAATGTGGAAAATTACCATTTTTTTTGTAAAATTCTTTGTCACACCACTGCACAAAAATGGTGTGGAATTGTGGTCTGAAATTTTAAGGGTGGAAAGGTCTTGGGTCACAGATGTGCCTTTTGAAGATTTGGTGAAAAAATATTAATCTGTTCCAATGTTATTAAATTTCAAAATGTCATATAATTTCCTATGGGACCAGTTAGTTGTGAGCCTCGAAAAAGGATCCTTTGTTGCAAAGGTGGAATCCTTGTTCGTTATCGTGGGATCTTTTGCTGCAAATGCGGAATCTTTTTCCATGCTGCCACCATCTTGCTTTCAGTTAGTGGTGATGACAAAATTAAATAACTAAAAAAATATACGGGTTTAGTACACACCATCAGTTGTGTTTCCCATAGGATAACATTGTAATTTGAGATGTACACTGTTGTTTCTTTGTCACTGTGACAGGGTAGAATAAGACCCTGTACCATTTGTCATGGAGAATGTGTTTAAATGCAAGGATCTTTTCTTTTCCGTCTCTTCTATCTGGTTGCGCAACCAAATTTTCCTGTAAGACCTCGGACTTGATCAACCCAAACAGTCCGGCAATCCTTTGCCTCTCACTGTCTCTCAGTTTTCTTTTGTTGTCTGTTTTTCCCCCTTGCATATATGGATCTGCTGATATACAAATATGTGCAAATCAATATATGGAAATGAAACTGATAGAGAATCCCTATTGTTTAGAATACATATATATATATATATATATATATACACACATATATATATATATATATATATATATATGTAACATTACTGTTGAAATGTATATAATTGTATTTTGTCATAAATGAAAAAGGTATTGAGGTTACCAGAGTTCAATTTTTAGGCTTTTTTCAAAAGCTGCAGAAAGGGCCCCTCAGCAAGCTTATTCTGCTTATCCTGCCTGAAACCTACAAGGACAGGATGTTTGTTTAGAATGGGGGGTAAAATTACTTATGAAAGAGAGCTGAGCTGCAACTGAAGAAGATTACAAGAAAGATTTTATTTTGCCTCTGTACATAGTTCTTATGAACAAGTTTATATTTTTTTTATGTTACTCCTACTATAAATAAAGTTTTGGTGAAGTTTACAACTGCTCCTGGGTTTTTCCTATGCTTCCTGACCTGTGCCTCGATGACAATCACTCCACTGTGAAGAAATATTTTGCAATTTTGCCCTGACATTTTCAGGGTACAGAGGGCTAGCCCCACCAATGTGCTTTTTGCTGGTTTCATGAAAATATATTAATTCAGTGTTGAGTTACACAGGTTTCAAATTTTGCTGTGTTTTCTATAGGATAACATTACAATGTGAGGTATTTCTTTGGCGCTCCCACAGAGAAATAAGGATACTGCTACAGTATCACAAAAATTATGCATGGATGGGAGCGTAGGGCCCTGTTCTCCCACATGCAAATACAGATACCATTATGGGCTCTGTGCTCCCAGAGGGAAAAAGGTATGTGATTACAATATCTCAGAAATTATGGATGGATGGCACTGTGTACTCCCACATGCAAATATGAATACCATTATGGAGTGATGTGAATGCTGGCCTTATGGATGGATGGCAGCCTGTGCTCCCACATGCAAATACGCATAGTATTATGGAGTGATGGGAGTGCAGGGCCCACTGGACTCTGTGCTCTCACAGGGAAATAAGGATACAATTACAATCTCTCAAAAATTATGGATGGATGGGAGTGTAGGGCAAATAAGGGTACGATTATACTATTTCAAAAAGTAAGGAAATTCTTTGAAAAAAACTTTCTTAATGCATCAGTTAGGGTTGTAGCGACAAAAGTTGGGAAATGTGGTGTTAGGGTTTCCAACCCTAACACTCCCACCCCCACCCTGCATGCAGCAACAGGTGTCGGGGGTATGCCTCGGGGTTGTCAGCCCTAATGCTCACCCCATTCTCCTATACTGTACCCATCTCAGCTTATTTACTCATGGGATGGGGTGAGTGTTTGGCTTGACAACCCCAAGGCACACACCCCCACTCCTGTTGCTGTGTGCAGGGTTGGGGGGTGTTAGGGTTGAAAACCCTAATACCACATCTCCCAACTTTTGACACTGCAACCCTAACTGATTCATTAATGAAGTTTTTTCAAAGAATATATGCGGTGTATATATATATATATATATATATATATATATATATATACACATACATACATACATTTATAAGTGGACCAGGGTGCCTACTCTTGGTACCACTTGCTTATCACCCCCTCCCCTCCAGGTCACCTGTCCCCTTCTTATATTGTAGATGGTGGCACTGTGGTACCCACCCCTGATGCCACCTAACAGTAACCCGACACTGGAATGCCCAGTGTCCGAATGTTCATGTCATGTCCCCTGTAAAGAAGAAAACCATCTCTTGTTTTTTTCTAGTAAAAAAGAAAACAGTCCTTCCCTGTTCTGACCCCCCCAAACTGACCTCCCCCTCATCACCTAGCACATCATCCCCCGCACACCTCCACATACTCTCACTCAACTGAGCATGTCCCAGGTGAAGATTCACTCTCAGATCGAAGATACAACTTGCTGCTGGAACTGGCGACTGCAATCTGAGAAACTCAGGTAAGTGCAGTTGAATGTATTGCAATGTAGTTTTGAACTTTGATGCATAGCTTTGTAATTTTTGCATATTTTGACCCCATATTTTCAACATGGCCTTTTGGGACCCCACCTGGCAGTTGAATTATGCAAAGAAAGCCTGAAAGGTGATTTCATGGTCACTTGGTGAAATCACCTTTCGGGCATATTTAAAAATGTTTACCTCCCGTGTTCATAAAATGAAGACATAAGAAAGGCTATGTTGAAAATTTGAGGTCAAGATATGTAAAATGGCAAAGTTATGTTCATATGTTAAAATGTTTCTACGCTTGCTCATAACTGTGATAATATTAAATATTTTGAGCCCACATTTTCAACATAGACAATTTTTACACCACCTCACGAACATGACAGCTGTAATTTTTCAAATCCTGGACAAAATGTGTTTTTGCACCTGTAGCTTGGAGTGAGATTTCAGTGGTGCGGAATGATTCTTTGGTAGAGACTGGAAAACGTTCACCTACTGAGTTTATGAGGTGGGGTAATAAGAAGGCTATGCTGAAAATGTGGTGTGAAAGTACAATAAAATGCCCAGGTTATGGATGAAGGCTGCATGGCCCTGTGTGAAGAAAGCTACAACAAACTGTATTAGCAACATTTGGCGAGACATACATCTCTACCTTAGAAGAGTGTTATGATGCACTGACTCGGAGCTGTACCTTGTACTTTGGACAGGGGACTACGGACTGGGAGGGTGAGCATTAGGGTTGACAACCCCAAGGAAGACCCCCACCACTGATTTGCTAAGACTCTGAAGACCCAAAACCCTAATGCTTTTCCTTTTGCTGCTTGGGGGGGGGGGGGTAGCAGTGAAGAATTAGGGTTGGAAACCGTAACGCCACATTTCCCTACTTTTGTGGCATTAAGTTACCCTAGCCATTCAAAAGCCAAACATCCTGAACCAGTTATTATAAAAATAAAACATATGCAGGTGTGTATGATGAGGGTTTTTTCACACACCCTCAGTGTGTGGTAATCTAATAAACCTCTCGAGCTTTGCTCTCGAGGTTTATGGATTATCACACACCTCGGGTGTGTAGAAAAACTCATAACACTCACCTGCATATGCATTATTCTCTATATAAAACAAAACAAAAAGGCAATATTCAGTGTACACTGAAGATAGAAAATAAGAGTTAGAATTGATATTTCAACCATAGGTCTACTTCAAGGAATTATCTAAAAGAGACAAAGGTAAAGTTAATGGGCAGGTAAGTGTTAATAAGGGATATATGTTTGAGGAAAGAAAATAGGGGGAGGATCTAGAAGAAAGACTGATAATAGGCAATATAAGAACAGAAGCTGGAAAACAAAAAGGTGATGGTGGGCACAAAAAGGCATACCAGGAATGAATGAGCTGAGGAATCCTCAAACGGGGACTAATTAACAGAGCATAGAAAGAAGGCTGAAGGGTGACAAAGGTATGCACAAATTATGCACGCATGAAAGCAAAGATATGACGGGGGGGCTAAGGGGGAAAAACACATTACAATAGTGAACCATAAGGTGGCTAAAAGGTGTGTGTGTGTGTGTGTGTGTATATATATATATATATATATATATAAGAGGCAAAAAACTCCATTTAATGCATCAGTTAGGGTTGTTCCACAGCGACAAAAGCAAGGAAATTCGGTGTTAGGGTTGAAAGCCCCCCTTGGACCGACGACCCCAACGTGCACCTTGATGCCGGTTGGGGTGTGGGCTGAGGGGTTCCAAGGGGGGCTTTCAACCCTAACACCGAATTTCCTTGCTTTTGTCACTGTGGAACAACCCTAACTGATGCATTAAACAGAGTTTTTTGCCTCTAATTTCCCTTCTTTTTGAGAATGAGGCAGATAAATAGTGAATAGAATACGGTGGCGGCCCACGCAAACGCAAGCGTCAAGAGTTACACACATGGTAATGTAAATGTAAATGGTAAAGCAAATGTTAATAGAAATGCAAGTGCAAAGTGACGCCGAAGCAAACAGTGAGAGAAACATAGATGCAAGCGCATACGAAAACGCAACTGGTAATGCGCACAGTGATGGCAGTGGTATTTGAAATGCAAATGTTAAGTGTGACAGCAAAAAGAACACCAAAGGGAACAGAAACACAAATGCAAATGCAAGTGTGCACGTAAACGGAAACCGTAATGCCCACGGGCATGGTACCGCAATTGTAAACACAAATTGTAAAGTTAACATGAAGAATAACACCAAAGGAAACAGATACAGAAACGGGAACAGAAGCGCGTATGGAAACGGAAACCATAACGTGCATGGGCACAGTACTAGACGCAAATGATAAACTTAACATGAAGAATAACGCGAAAGGAAAAGGAAACGGGAATGAAAGTGCGTACGGAAACGCAAACCGTAACATTGTCACGTTACTGCAATTGTAAATAGAAATGTTAATGGTAACAGCAACAATAATGCCAAAGGAAACAGAAATGGAAAGGCGAACGCAAGCGTGCATGGAAATGCAAACTGTAACACGCACAGGCACGGTACTGCAATTGTAAATGCAACTGCTAAAGTTAACATGAAGAATAACGCCAAAGGAAACAGAAATGGAAACTGGAATGCAAGCACATACGGAAACGCAAACCATAACGTGCACGGTGACGTTACCAGAATTGTAAATGTAAACGGTAATGGTAACAGCAACAATAATGGCAAAGGAAACAGAAATGGGAATGCAAGCGCATACGCAAACGAGAATGCAAAGCGTAATGCACACGGTGACATACCCGGGAACAGTAATGCAAAAGGGTACAGAAACACAAGTGGTAATGCTAAGTGTAACAGTAACATAACCGCACACCCTGTTTTTGCCCAACAGCTGCACAGAGAAACACAGTATGCACAAAGAATGTATGCATAATAATGGGCCTCACAGCAGAAAATGAGCTGTCGGAAGACTAAATTGCTTATATCTCAGGAACCGTATGACGTAGAAAAAAAATTCCCATGATTCATGATTTTCCTGCCTCCGTTTTGCTAAATGTGTAGCCATAGGCTATGCATTGTCGTGACGAAAATTCCGCATCTCGCACCATTTTCAAGATACGAGCCCCGAAAAGCGCAGTGTACGCCAACATGTTAGTGCAATATTGTTTCACCAAACCACCAAAAGGCACATCTGTGAGATGTTGGCTGCCTTCCCTCCAAATTTCAGCTCAAAAGACCAAACTGTTCTTTTGCAGCAGGGTGGCAAATAATTCCTGTCATTTTGGCCAAGTCTGAAAAAGTAGTGTCACAATTTGCAGTAATTTTTCGCAAAAATTTGCAAAAGTGTCGCAGGTGCGACACTACTTTGAGACACTACTGTTTCCAGAAATTTGAAAAACATATTTCTGGGGTGTTTTACCCCAAAATAAAGACACGTCTAGCATCCTCAGGGTCCGACTAGGTGAACACAGAAAGAATTGCGTCCCTAGAGGGTCCCAATTTTAAAAGGCAAGTATTTTTCTGATCACTAACTGAAAACAAAATGGCAGATCTGTGACACTACTAGGGCTATTTGCGACACTAAAAAGTGCATTTGCGAAAGTGTTGAACTTTTTGTTAACTTTTCCCATTGTCTTATAATGGGAACTTGTTTTCTGAATAACTTTTGAACCGTTTAATATTTTTTCACGAAATTTTCAAAAGGCACATCGGGGACCCCGGCAGCACGTTCCCTGAAGTTTTCGGGCCAGTCGTGCAAACCGTGCGACCTGTAGGCAAGAGCAAAGAATTCGCAAAAATGCATAATTGCACATTTCGTTGTCGCATAATGACTCTGCAGCCGTATATCCAACCGGTACGACACTTGGCAGATCCCAAGATCTGCCATGCCCAGTCGTGCACATCAACTTTCAGGCAAATCCATTGAACATTGGCAAAGTTATTATGGTGTAAAATTTCACCCTTTAACTTCAAAAGTGCTACTCAACCCTAACTATGGTAGTAGCACTACCGTGACTACCATAATATATATATATATATATATATATATATATATATATATCTTGCAAAAAAACTACATTAATGCATCAGTTAGGGTTGGAATTAAAGTGTCAAAAGCTGGGAGATTTGATGTTTGGTGATGTATGATTATGATTGTAAGATAGTTTCTGTACTTATACGCACTTTCAATAAAATGTTTATACACAAAAGAAACACAGAAACATAGAATTTGACAGCAGATGAGTAGCAATTTGCCCACCTAGTCTGCCATTTTCCTATATACTGTAACACTACAGACCCTACCTGATCTCCGACTCCCCCCTTCCTTACCACTAAGTTTCCTTATGTCTACCCCATGCATTCTTGAATCCTGTTACGGTTTTTGCCCCTACCACCTACGCTGGGAGGATGTTCCAGGCAACCACCAGTATCGTGGATTTCTATCTGCAGCATCAGCCGTTACACGTTTTTTGTCTTACATGATGATAGCTGTCTGTGGTTACTTGTGTGGTCTTGTCCTTTTGATGCTTGGGGGTTGGGGGTGGGGAGTTAGGGTTGGAAACCCTAACGTTGATTTTCACAGCTTTTGACACTTTAATACCAACCCTAACTGATGCTTTAACTTAGTTTTTTGCACTGAATTTCCTTTCTTTTTGAGATAGTGTAATTGTAGCCTTATTCACCTGTCCACCCATATATAGTTTTTAAGATAGAGTAATGTATCCTTATTTGCCTGAGAGAGCACAGGGCCCAAAGGGACCTGCACTCCCATCCCTCCATAAACACACACAGTATATGTATGTAGCTGTGGAAGGGCATTGTGCTTCCATTTATAGGGCAACAGTGATCAAAATTGTCAGCAGAAATATCTTATTATCCCAACTCATATACCTGTTATTGAAAATTTTAGAATCCCTGCCAAAATGTAATTCTACGCAACTGTAACGCCATTTCACGCCACAGGTGCAAAAAGACATTTTGACCAGGATTTGAAAAATGACAGATGTGACATACATGAGGTGGGGTAATAAGAAGTTAATGTTGAAAATTTGGGTCAAAATATTTAATATTTTTGAAGTTACGAGCATGCATAGCAAAATTACAATGAACTGTCATAACTCTGTCATTTTAACATATTTGGACACTGAATTTTCAACATAGCCTTCTTATAGCCCCACCTCATAAACAAGATCAGGAAAAATTGATAAATCACGCCCAAAAGGTGAATTCGCCAACCAACTGCAAAATCACCTTCTGCTGGGAGTTGTGTAATGACATTGTATAGGTCATGAGGTAGGGTCCCCAACAGGGCATGTTTAAAATTTGGGATCAAAATGACCAAAAATGGCTGAGTTATGCATTAAAAGTTGAAACCCCCATTGAAATACATTGAACTGCATTTACTGGTACCGTAGTTTCTCATGTTGCAGTCGCCGGTTCCAGCAGCAAGACATGTCTTCGATCGGAAGAGTGGATCTCAAATCTTGGACCTGTCTAGGTGAGTGAGGGTGTATGAGGGCGTAATAGGGGTGTGGGGTGGTGGGTGCTGAGTGGGAGGTAGGGGTGGGGGGGGACTGATTGGCAAGGGCTTTTTTTTTTTTTTGCAGCACCAAAAAAATAAAGAACAGGAATGTTTTTATTTTTTGCAGGAATGGACTTGGGGGAGTGCCACTAGACACCACGGATATAAAGGTCTGAATCCGGGGATGGTGATCCTACAGTGAGGGAGTGCAAAGGGACCACTGGACCATCAATGATAAAAATAAAATAAATTATGGTGACGGAGATCAGAGAACGGGGGAGGGATGGGAACACGCTTTGCCTTTTTATTACTGGTGATGGCAATCGGAGAAGGGGGAAGTAGCCACTAGACTACCAGTGCTAATACAGGGATAGCAACTAGAAAATGGCAGAGAAGGGAGGGACCACTGCAGCCCCCCCAAAAAAACATCAAGGGACGGTTTCCTTTTTGCAGGAATGGACATAGTGGGGTGCCACTAGACACCAGGGACATAAGGGGCTAAATTTGGGGATGGTGATGCTATAATGGGGGAGTGCAAAGGGACCACTGGACCACCAATGATTACAAAAAGAAAAATAAAATACAGGGACGGAGATTGGAGAACAGGGGAAGGACCATGCTTGGCCTTTTGATTACTGGTGATGATGATCGCAGAATGGGGGAGGGACCACTAGACTACCAGGTTTTGAGTTTGTTATTAGCAGGGACTGCGAATACGTGAATGAATCCATTCATTCACATATTAGGACTGTGTAGTACATACGGTCAACGCCCATTGGCCCACGCCTGGACCAATGGCCATTAAACTATACCATACGCTGTCAGTTGGCAGGCGGCCGGGCAGCTTGCAGGTGGGGGGCTGCCACCCGCCACTGACTGGGGGGGGGAGCAGGGTGTCGGGACTGATTGGGCGGGTTGGGAAGGGGTACTGCTAGACCACCAGGGTACTGTTTACATTGGATTGCCCACGTTCAGGCTGGATGCAGCCACTGGGCTACCAGGGATGTTATTCTATCAGAATGCCCGCGATCAGGCTCGGGGGAGGGTCCACTGGACCACCAGGGTAATTATACTGACTGAAAGCCTGCAATCGGGCTGGGGAGAGGGTCCACTGGACCACCAGGTTAATATTATTATTGAGAGCCCATGATCGAGTATTGGGGTGCATTGCCACCAAGGGGCAGGGTTCGTCAGTCCCCGATGGCTGCTGCCTGGCAGGGTGCCAGTTGCAAGTCGCTGGAGATCGGTGCACCTGCATGCAAATGGGGCCATGATGACATGCAAATGGCCCCATTTGTGCCTTGCATGCATTATGGCCCCATCTGCCTATCCACCGCTGAATATCGTGGTTGCTGCACCTAGCACAATGGCACTTGCCCATTTCCTCTCTGGCCACTTGTGCTGGTGCTGTGCCACTACGCCATGCGCAATTTGGGTGGCCACAGTGCCATATTCAATGGTGCTGAGCCATGGCGCAGCACCATTGAATATCACCTTGTCAATGTCATGGTGCATCCCAGTCGTGCTGCACCTAGGCTTGCACCACAGCCTGGCGCAGTCTGAATATCCCAGCCAGAAACAAAAAGAGCCTGCGGTGGAGAAGTTTCATCCAGGATGCTTCCAAATGCCACGTGTTTTGCTTAGCACCGGAGAAAATTTGTTTAGCCATTGAGCAGATTGAACCAACAAGGTTCTAGATGTAGAGCAGTAACTGGTGGCTTCGTAGTGAAACACGGAATCTGCTGAGCACAATCTTGCGATAGTTAGAAACATAGAAACATAGACAATGACAGCAGAAAAAGACCAAAGGCCTATCTAGTCTGCTCAGATTTCCTTATCTGCCAGGGACCTATTAACTGTGGTTCTGAGCTCAGTGCTTATGTTACATACTGTAGCTGGATGCTGTAGGTTGTGCTTGGATACAGAGGCCAGACCAGTAAGTAGGATAAGGCTCACAGGGTACTAGTAATATGAAGTGATTCGTGCTTAGATACTTTAGCATAGACATGAGCAAGTCAGTGATTATAGTACATGAAACTGGATAATATATGTAAGGTGCTTAGTTGCTTGAACTGATGAGTCACTTGTGATATGATGGTTTTGTCCTTTCTCTGTATCCCACCTGTAGGCAGGAAGCTTAGTCCAGTATTATGCGCCCCCCCCAAAAAAGGAGTTATGATATCTACGATTGTTCTGTATCCGACTAATGAAGGAGTCGAGCAGGAATACAACCCCAATAATCTGAGTAGCAGAGGATCACGTCCTTCAACTCCGGAGAGTGTGACCAGTAGCATGCAGGAGAGGAAAACCCCCCTTAGGGGGAACCTCTGAGGACCCATGGCTACTGACCTGCCCATCCTTCTGGGCATACTAAAGGAGAGTAATGCTAAATATTTAATCAGCGAATCTGAACCCCAAAATAGTAGAACCCAATCCAGAGAAACTGAGAACCAAAGGTGTATTGAATCGTGTCATGTCAGGTGAATAGAGTAAGCATCCAAGTAGTAAACTCCAACTCCGAGAATCCATGAGCAGGCCAGAAGGAAGTAGAGTAGAATCCAAGGATGATATGAGTTGAAATGACGAGTTGCAAGTGATGAAGCATTCCAGCAGGGAAGGAGGACTTCGGAGACGAGATCCAAAATCAAAGGTTCAGCACCCATGTCCAGAAGGAGCGGAGTATATGCTTAGGTGAAGACGTAGAAGGCAACGGATGAAGAGCTGAGCTAGAATCAGGGCAGGCTGTAAGGGTAGTAGTAAGTAAATGCACCAGGTCGGTCAGGTGAAGTAAGAGAATGGAGCAGCTAATCCCTCGACGAGATGCACAGCTTATCCAACAGCTGGAGAGGTAAGTAGGTGGGGGGCTAGCTCCAGAAGACATGAAAATGCAGCCAGACCTACGGAGGTCTGCAGGCAGTAATAGGACATGGCAACTAGTCCTCCAATGAGATGCGCAGTTTATCCGACAGCTGGTGAGGTGGGGGGGGGCTAGCTCCAGAAGACATAAAAATGCAGCCAGACCTACGGAGGTCTGCGGGCAGTAATAGGACGTGGCAGCTAGTCTGCCAATGAGATGCGCAGCTTATCCGACAGCTGGTGAGGTAAGAGAGAGAGGCAGCTAGTTCCAGGCAACATGAAAGCGCAGTCAGACCTATGAAAGTCTGCTGGAAATAATAGAACATGGCAGCTAGTCCCTTGGTGAGATGCGCAGCTTAACCATCAGCTGGTGAGCTAAGGAGAGAGGCAGCTAGCTCCAGGTAACAGGAAAATGCAGCCGGACCTACGGCGGACTGCTAGTATAGCAGTGGTAATTCCAAATGGCAAAGTGGCAATGGCAAAGCATCCAAAGGCAGATGGAACGTATAGATATCCAGATGTGAGTCCATAGTAATTGAGCTCCTGGGGCAGCTAGCTAATATGGTATAAGGTGGGCATAAGTAAAATGCACCGTAGACTGACGTATCCTGTAGATCGAGGACGATAAGGATTGCAGGGAAGAGACCACGGCGGAAAAGTTGGCAACTTGATAAGGTAATAAGCATCTTGAAACTGCAGAAATTCAATGTTTTAGGTATCAGTTCAATCAAGGAAGACAAATGGAATGAAGGTCGGCAGGAATCCAGGCGGAGACGGTAGTAGTAACTCTAGAAAGTTGAAGTAGCCTGGTGAGAAGCATTCAAGAGAACTGAAGTGAATATCTTGATGAACTCCAGAAATAATCCGGGAAAGGCAGAAGCTTGGAAGCACGATTTGGAGGAGTAGGTCTGACTGAAGGAAGCAACTCTGCAGGAAGCATCCATAGGAACCAAAGGCTATGCCTAATGATAACGAAGTGGCTAGACTACGTGCAGGTCAGCTGATGGACTGTAAGAGGTACAGCTGACTACTTAGGGCAGGCAGTGAGTAAAGAGAATTAGTGAATGAAATCCAAAGGCTAGCATACAGCTGGACCATATGAGTTCAGCTGGTTAGGTATGAAGTATTAGCAGGCAAGCCCTTAAATGGCCGAGGTATGGCCAGTCCTCATGTAGGTCAGGCGAGAGGAATAGGGATCTGAGTATTGCATGAGCAGGTAGTAATATAAAGCTTACAGAGTCCAGATAGATGAGTACTGGAGTGAGTATTGTAGAACATGTCCAATGGGTTCAGGAAGAACTGGAAGGGAGGAGCTCCTGAGGTTAGCAAATGATAGATAGGTGAATGGAATGATAGTATCCAGGTCGAATAAGTGTAATAGGGTTAGAGTATATGCTGAGGTGGATAGAGAAGGCAACTGCTATAGAGCTGAGCTGGATTCATGGTAGGCTGTAATGGAAGTAAATCTGGAGCACTGGAACGAGGTTAGAAAGCAATCACGAAGTATAACAGGGCAAGCTCAAAATGAGCATCTGTGAGTAGACTGCGTAGCTTAAGAAATAAGGTAGTAAGTAAGTGCACCAAGGTAGCCAGGTGATACGAAATAGAATGCAGGCAGCAAGTCCATGTAAGCACCGCCAGACCTTCAAGGTCTGTTGGCAGGTAGGAAGAATGGCAGCCAGGCCTCATAGGCTAGTAGGCGCAGTTAGTCTCCAAGAGAGTAGTTGGCCAGGAAGGCTAACAGGATGCACTGGCAGCACATAGGCATTGAGTGGTAGGCCTTGGCAAGTCGAATGCAGAATTAAGTGCAGCAGGAGTCTGGAGCGAAGTCCGAGGGGCTGGCAGTACACAAAGCCATGAAGCATAGTAAGTGTGGACCAGTACTTAGGACAATAAAAAGAGTAGTGAGAGCGGGTCTGAATGGAGGCTGCGTAACGTATAGTAGTAGGGTAAATAAGATGTCCAGCTATGCACGAAAGTTAGATTTCGAGACCCATGCAGTAGTGGAGCAAGGAGGAGATGCCGCTGAATAAACTATGATAGGGTGATGTGCTGAAAATGACTGGCTGGTTGTCGTGATGTGCTAACAGTATCAGAGTGTAGAAATGCAGAAAATCAGGGAGTGGCAAGTAAGGACTCTGTGGTACAAGTCAATACCAGACAGCACCCCTATAGCAAGTAAAAGATGTGCCATTTAAGGTAGAGTTGTTATGTCCGCTTACATGATAGCAGTGAACAGAGACACTACAGCAGTGGCCCAGTCCATTATCATGGTGTGAGGTTTTGTAATAACTGGAAAGAGCTGAGTTATAATACATAGTATGCAAAGTGCTGATTTGACTTGCTTGGGGAGGTTGATATGGTAAATGCAAGGAAAGATATCCATACTTAGAACTGCAGGTGATGTCTAGGGAAACAGCATGACCCAATACTGGTAGACAGCCAAACAGCAGAGAAATGTGTTAGTGAACTCACGGTACTGCTAGTCCCATGCGAGAGGGAGAGTAAAATAGCTTCCTGAGTATCTCCATAAGAAATAGTATGAAGAGCAATGCCATGGCATATGAAGAGACAGGTCACGGAGAGGTGAGGTCCAGCAAATGGAATCGAAACGCAAATGTCCCAGTGCAAGTCGGCCACAGGTGCCCAGCTAAATGCTGCAGCTCAGTGATCCAGCAGCCACTATCCGCAGGTGCAGTAGATGAGGCAGGCAGGCTGCTTGAGGTCCCGAGTATACGTGCAGGATCAGGCTGAGTGTATGAGGCCCGAGCTGGAAGGAAGCAGGTGATGAGGAGGTCAGCAAAGGCTACAATGCAACAGTAAGCGTATCGGGAGTACTGCTGCAGTTGTGAGCGGATGAAGGACAAGGCAAGGTATGGAGAAAGGGAGCAGGACTAACTAAGGCACGAGTGGCGTAACCCCTCAAGAAAGAAAAGAAACAATGGGAACAGAAGTAGGAGGAGAGAGGAACACAAGCAAAAACGGCAAGGACAGAGAGAGGAAGCGGGGGGGGGGAGGAGAGACCAACCACACCAACGCAGTGAGTGTAACTCGCTTTAAGCAAGGCGGTGCGCTGCCTGCTGATTTAAGTAGGTTGTGGCGGAGGAACTCTTCCCCCACTTAACTACAGGCATAGCCCAACATTTATGCATACAGAGTTTTATCTGTCCCAGTCCACCCCCCGCTCCCCTTCCTGCTGCTACTGACCAGAGCACCCACAAAACCCTTCACTCTGTCCCAGTCATGCTTGAAACCATTTACAGTCTTGGTGCCCACCACCTCCTCTGGCAGACTGTTACACAGCTCCACCATGCTTTCAGTAAAATAGAACCTCCTCACATCCCTCTTAAACCATCCCTGTCATCTGTCCTCTTCACCTTTTTCTGCGCGTGACCTTGGGTTCTTGACTCTGTACTCCTGCTGAAGAGTTCTGCACAGTTCACCTTGTTTATTCCATTCAGGAACTTGAAGGTTTCCATCATTCCCCCCCTTTCTCCAGGTCTCTAGTAAGTATATGTTCAGGGTCTTGAGACGATCTTCATAAGAAATGCCCTGCTGGCCCTGACTCATCTTGGTCACCCTTTGTTGCACTGTCCAGTCCTGTCCCGGTCCTTCCTTAGGGGAGGACTCCAGAACTAGTTGCTACAGACTAACCTGCATGAAAAATGCTAAGAAAGAATTAATTATATGACAGTAACTATACTGTATATATAATAAAATATAAGTTCTCATATCAAATAGAGCAACAGTGAATAGCTCATCCAAGATTCAAAATGGGCAAATCCATGATAATTTTTAGACCGCTGGCATGAACAGCATGTTCCTGGAAAGTTGGGTCCAGACTTCACTAGGCTTGCAAAACAGAATCGAGCCTAAAGCACGTCCTGGATCGAACTGAACACTTCTCCCCCATCCCAAATCCTCCTTTTGGCCCTTCTTTAGAAGTTCCATGGACTTTTTCCCATCTCTAGAAACACTACGTTTTCATTTTTGGAGCTGGAAAGGTAAGCTCAAATGCACCTTTCAGCCTGTACCTTTTCAGTAGACTTCCTTTTCATAAATTCAATATTTCCATTTCATTCTAGTTACAGTAAGTTTACATAGATGTTTTACAGAAGATAACACCCTACACTGAGTAATGTGATTAATTACAGTTTGACTAATTAATTTAACATTACTGACACAGTGGTAAAGATAAATTTCTAAAATATTCTAAGAATTCTCTAACTGCTGGATTATAATAAACAACAAAGACAACACACACATCATTCTTCTACCAAATACCATTTCCTGATTGAAATGTTGAAGGACATATCTCAGAATTATTACCATCACACTGGGGAAAACATACATTTTAATGAAATATGGAAAAGGCAACGAATTCTTTACTGAAATAATTATAACCCTCATTAATGTAATGTAGGACAACAAAGTAGAAAAACCTTTTCCAGTAAAGTTCAAGGACCATGGACAAGGTATTCAAAGCATACAGGCATCATTTATATAGCACATTCTAAATACTCGCTTCAAAGTGCTGTATAGGACATGGTAACAACAGTTGCTGTGAAGCTAGTAGTAGTCAAATGTTCTAAAGCGATGGTAGTCAGATATTCTAAAGCGATGGTAAAAATACATATATTTTTTCTGTCTTTTTAGCCCCCTTTCCATTCATCCGTCTCGTTTGGTGGCTTCAGCTTATGTGGGACCATCCTTCTGCAGCTGCTTCAAGACTGCTGTCCCTTGCTGTTAGCAAACACCCATGGCGACCTTCCCTGCATGGCTGCCCCATCTGGTGGGTAAACTAACCTAGAGCCTGTGAAAGGGATCAAAACATGGACGTTGATTCCTGAAAACAGTGGCATGCGGTGACTCTTTTAGCAAGGCACACAGTGGGTGCTCAGGCCACTTATAAAAGGCCAGGGGTGTGGGGGCCGCCTAGGCCCCCAGAAGTTAAAGGATGTTTCATGCTTTGCGGTGCATTTTGGGGGGGTATTCTGATACATTTTAGCATGCGTGTGCCGCCACCACCATTACTACACTTCAGAGAATGTAGGGGTGCCCCTGGGCCTTTTTGGTGACTGGCCACATGCTAAGACCCATAGCAGAGTGCTCTGGAGGGATCTTTGATGCCCCCCCGGTTTCTGATGGAGATAACATAGGTAATACAGATGAACAAAGTCTAAGTGACCCATCAAGTGCTGTGATGGACAAATAGTATCTCCATAGCTTCGCATAATTTATAAGGAGCAGAAATAATATATACAGCCAAGAGAAAAAAGGTCACCGATTTCTTTACTGGTATGATATAAAATTTGGCCAATCAACATGACATTAACCCATTCCTTAACCATAAGTAATGACTTGAATGGTTTTGTTCCACACGAGCAGACCAATATAAATAGCGGGATCACATCTTTTAAAACACGGAAAAACACTGCCTCCCTCCTTCTGTGCTGCAAATATCAAAATGTGGCATTCTTGCTCTCCTTTTATCAAATGCATATCCTAAACTGGCTCTGGAATTAAGGAATGCATTTGCTTCTTGAAATTGAAACTTAGTCCAGTGGAAGATGTATGCAGCTACAAGATTAAAGTCATTCTTCCTAAAAGAGCTGTGTGGACTTTTGTTGGGGGGGAGGTAGCACTTAATACTTTCCCCCTTTCCCTTGGTTAAGAAAAGAAATCAGTGTGTACGTAATATTATTTTTTGAAACTCAATATTTCCTTGTCATACTGTTGGCAGTGCACCCTTTTAGATGAGGTCTAGAATGAAGACACTAGACCAAAGAGTCAAAATTGTATTAAAAAAAACTCCAAAACCACCTGCTTCCCTTCTTCAACAGCCTTTCAGTTATCAGAGAAAGAGCAAGGGATTGTTCTGCCAACCAACAGCACAATGACATCTATTAATTAGTTGTTTGCAACCACATTGATAAGGATTTAATGTTCTGTTTTAGTAATCCATTCACTCTGTGAAGTTGTGGAATTGCCTATACAAGATGCCATCCAAGAGGGTATCAGATAATTTAGAACAGTTTTTCTGCAATAAGTTCATGAATGCTGAATGAATTCCTTCTTGGCTAGTCATCGCTGTCTCATCTTTTGAAAGCTGCCCTAAAAACCTATTTTCACAAATTAAATATGCTTTTACTAGAAATAAGTTTAAAGAAGAAAACAAGTGATAACAGTGTTCTATTATTTTTGTATTAGCACTTAAGAATAGCAGGAACTTGTATTATTTCGTTTTAAATACTGTACAGTGTGTTGATATAAAAATAACTTTTGGGATAGGAAGGATATTATGGCCACCATTTTTTGAACTCATAGGGTCCAGTTCTCAAAGGGGATATAGATCGGTTCAAGTTGTGGCAGACAGCAGCTTGCGCCGAAGCCCCGTGCGCCAGGGACCCTGTGCCCGATTCTCTATCAGGCAGGGTCTCAGCAGCAAAGTCCCATGGCTTTCAGCAACCATGGCCAGGCACCAAACAGAGGGCACCACTTGCCTTGGTGGTCAAGCAGTCCCCCCCTCCACGAATCCCACTGTCCCTGAAGATTAAATACAGTAACTAATTAAAAATTCCCCTCCCGGGTGGCTAGTGGTCCCCCCCACCCAAACCACGCTGTCCCCGAAGATTAATTAAATATGTCAAAGTCCCCTCCTGGTGGTCTACAGGTCCTCGCTCCTGGACCCCACTGTCTCTGAAGATGAATTAAATATGCCAAAGTCCCCTCCTGGTGGTCTAGTGCCCCCCCCCCACCCTGATCCATGCTGTTGCCAAAAAGTAAATAAGATTTCAAAAGTCCACTCCTGGTGGTCTAGTGGCCTCCCACCCCAATTGCTCCCCAACCCAAAATGCAGTCAAAAATCGGCACAGCCCACTTCTCACCTCCACGGCCGGCTGCTGGACAGAACTGTCAGTGAGCAGCGAGTGCTGCTGCCTACTGTATAGTGTACCCGCTCATCATGAGTACGTACACTATACAGTAGGTCGTCACAGATAGTTCAGTCCGGCGTTTAGCTGTGGAGGTGAGAGGTGGGCTGTGCTGGTTGCCGGCTGCGTTTTAGGTTGGGATGGGATCAAGGTGGGGGCCACTAGACTCACCAGGAGGGAACTTTTGAAATCGTATTTACAGTTTGGCAACACTGGGGATTAGGGTGAGGGGCCACTAGACCACCAGGGAATATTCTGTATTCTTATACCTGGGACGGGGGATATAATAGGTAATTGTCAAGGGGCAACATCAGAGATCAGGGTTGGGGGATGCTCTATAACCTGTGTTGGAGGCTACAATTAAATATTTTACAATGGGCAACAGTGGAGACTGGGGTTGGGGGTATGCTCTATCACCAGGAATGGGGGATGCACTGCTCATGTTTGAACAGGGCAACATTGGGGATCGGAAGGGGGGATGCACAGGAACCAGGGAGGGTGGCATAATTAATTTATTATAAAACAGGGACACATCGGGGATTGGTGAGGGGGATGCGCAACAAACAGAGATGGGGGCATATTTGTCATATTACAATAGGGGTCACACTGGAGACTGGGAGGGGGGGACCGCCTCCCACAGCACATTGCGGCAAACAGGCAATTGTCCCAGAGGGGAATTTTCTAAGTACCTTTAGACCAGCCCTGGCTGGTCTAATGGTACTTAGAATTTCTCTCTCTGGGAGATTTCTGAGAATCGCATTTGGGGCTGTGGCAGCTTGCGTCTGCCACATGCCCCCTAGCACCTTGTCGCAGCCCATTTTTGGGTACAGGGGTGGTGCAAGCCCTGTTTGGGGCAGGCAGCCTGCAGTTGAGAATTTAGTCAGTCAGTCAATATTTACTGAAGAGAAGGTAGGGCAGGGCCCACAGCTCTGAACCATGGACACATGGGGGAGGGAGGTGTGCACTAGTCCCTTCACAAAAGAAAGGGTCACACAAGAGCTTGATAAGCTCAGGGTGGACAAGGCAATGGGACCTGATGGCATACATCCCAGGGTACTAAAGGAGCTAAGGGTGGAACTAGCAGAGCCATTATCAGAACTGTTTAGTGAGTCTCTGAGCACAGGAGAAGTCCCAGAAGACTGGAGAATGGCTCATGTGATCCCGCTCCACAAGAGTGGTAGCAGGGAGGAGGCATGGAACTACAGACCAGTCAGTCTTACCTCAGTAGTGGGCAAGATTATGGAGACACTCTATAAGGAAAGGATAGTGGAACACTTGGAATCCATAAGAGCACAGGATCCAAGACAGCATGGGTTTACAAAAGGAAGGTCCTGTCAAACTAATCTCATAGATTTCTTTGACTGAGTAACCAGAGTGGTGGACCAAGGGGGAGCAGTTGATGTTGCCTACCTTGACTTCAGCAAAGCTTTCAATACTGTTCCACATAGAAGATTGATTAATAAGCTGGGTAGGCTAAGGGTGGGTCAGACGTTGGTCAACTGGGTGGCAAACTGGTTGACAGGCAGAAAACAGAGAGTGGTGGTAAACGGTATACAGTCAGAAGAGATGCAAGTCACAAGCGGGGTACCTCAGGGATCAGTCCTGGGGCCAGTCCTCTTCAATATCTTCATCAGTGGCATTGCAGATGGACTGGAGGGTAAGGTTTGTCTGTTTGCAGATGACACCAAGATCTGCAACAGAGTAGATGATCCAGATGGGGTGGGCAGAATAAGAAGAGATCTGGATAAACTAGCAAAATGGTCGGAATAGTGGCAACTGGGGTTTAACGTAAAGAATTGCAAGATCATGCACATAGGGAAGAGAAACCCTGACGCCACCTATAGGCTGGAAGGGAAGTTGCTGGCAGTCACAAGGGAAGAAAGAGACTTGGGCGTCATCATCACCGATGACCTGAAATCATCCAAGCAGACCTCTAAAGCAGTAGGTAAGGCTAGAGGGATGTTGGGGTATATTAGTAGGGGTATCACAAGTTGGAAGAGGGAGGTAATAATCCCTCTTTACAAGACACTGGTTAGGCCCCATCTGGACTACTGTGTGCAGTACCGGAGGCCACACCTTCACAAGGACATTAACCAAATTGAGGCAGTCTAGAGAAGGGCAACCAAAATGGTGCAGGGACTGCATCAGAAAACATATGAGAACAGATTAACTGAACTCAATATGTATACCCAATAGCAAAGGAGGGAGAGAGGTGATATGATTGAAACTTTCAAACACCTTAAGGGCATTAACAAGGTGAAAGAGTCTAACATGTTTCAATATAAGAAAAATAGCAGGACAAGAGGACATAGCATGAGATTAGAGGGAGTCCGATTAAGGGGCAATGTGAGGAAGTTCTTTTTCACAGAAAGGCTGGTGGATGCATGGAACGGCCTACTTCAGGAAGTGGTGGATATGAATACAGTGCAGGGTTTCAAACAGGCGTGGGATAGGCATAAGGGAGCAATACAGATGAGTATGAGTAGATAGGCCATTGACAGAGCAAAGGCCTATGGCACATTCATAAGGTAGAAAAAGAAATGGGCAGACTGGATGGGCCTTGTGGTCCTTATCTGCTGTCAACTTCTATGTTTCTGTGTTGACTCAGGCTGCCTTTGAGAATTGCTCCCAGTGCATCTTTAGGCGCAAGGGATAATTTGCACCATTTTTTGTGGCACAAGCCTCCTGCACCGTGTCGGGAGCTATAAGAATTGGGCCCCTTGTCTTGTCTCTCCTGGAAGTAATTCCCTTTCTGATTTAAGAAATGAACATCAGCATGCAAAGTGTTAATTATGTTGCTAATGTTTGCTATGCACAATAGCATACTGTCAATTACAATACAAATCACCGGACAACGGCTAATTTGACTATCCATAAATCTGTGTACTACAGAAAATATAGGCTGGCTAAAACAGTCATATACTGTATGTACTGTATATTCAGAAATTACTTTAAGTCCTCAAAAGGAAAAACAATATACTGAGTTATTAAAGTTTGTCAAAGAAAGTTTGACGCTGTTTTTTTTTTTATTTATAATTAAGTGAAGCTCATCAATTGGTTAATCAGTAAGTTTGGGGTCAAAATCCTCTGGCTGGAAAAAAATCATTTAATCCTTTCTTAGGATTTACTCAGCCATAGGTGGGAAAAGGTTAGAAAAAAACAGTAGTTGCATCACTAGTACAGAATCAGATGTGCCAGACTACTGGAATTAGATGCAGGATAAGCTGGAAAGTAGAGATACTTTTATTTTTATATGATACAACCCCTTCAATAAATTCGGATCAGATACTTAGTACTGTGGCCCCACTTCACAAGGCTTGCTTCTCTTAGACTGCCACTGATATATAAAGTTGGTATAATTCTCCCACTAACATTATTATAATCACCCTTGCTATAACACAACCTTCAACAGAACACACCACTTCTTTGGTTTCAAAGAACAGCTTTATAGAATGGACAACTTCAGTTACTTTAACTACAGTGAAGTGGGAACGGGGGCGGGGTGGGGGTAGTTTCTCTAAAACCCGTACAGCCTTACTTGCTTGGAGCAGCTTCATTGATTTACAAGAATTGCTGCTTTAAAGTCTTATTAGGCAATGTGGAAAAGTGTCTTTTCCATGTGCCACAGAGGGTTTCTGAGAAATAAAATGAGTGGTCTACCCCATAATATGTGACAGTTGAAAGACAGCCTCTGTAAGTCTACCTCATGGGTAACCTGCACATAACCTGGACACACACCCACGTCCACCACCACACAGCTCCTCCTGGAGATAGTGGGCAGTAATAGGGTGTCCATACCTGGAATCTGGGAGCCTCTGGTACTGCAGAAAGACAAATAAAATCTTTTTCAGGAAGTAGCATGCTCCTGTGACAATTGCAGAGTGTTCCTAGAGAACACAAGTTGAATAATGCCACTGACCTATTGTAAATGATATTGAGATATCTTTCTTTTTCAAAGCTCAGATAAAAAAAAAATAATAAAAAAATATGACTCCACCAACATTTTGGGGAGACAAAGCCCCTTCAGCAGGGTGGATGATTACTGAGATAGGGTGCAGTTCTCAAGCCTCCTGCTTTCCCATTACAGTGGCCTGCCTGGAAGGTTATCTCCGGCAGCAAGACTCCCTGCATCTCAGTACATGAGCAAGCTTGCCCAGCCACTGAGCTGCAGGGACCCTTGCTCCTGGATCTAACCTTCTAGGCAGTACACTCTAAAGGGAAGGCAGAAGGCTTGAGAACTGCACCCTACCTAAATAAACTGTCCACCCAGATGAAGAGGATTTCTCTCCCCAAGACGTTGGTGTAATCATACTTCTTTATCTGAGCTTTGAAAAATAAAGATATCTTAATATCATGTATGCTGGGTGAGCGCTCAATACATTTGTACTGAGCGGAGCGGTGCAGCGCGACACTTTCTCACTAAATGGATCTGCGCACCATCCACCATGTTTGGGGATCGCGAACTTTGAGAAGTAAGTTACCATCGGGGAAAAGAAATTATTTTATATCAAAAAAGCCTAATGGGGGGGGGGGTAAAGATTTTTGGGGTGGGGTATTACTAATTAAGACAGTTTTCCTTTAAGGTGTTTGTGTCATTACCAGCTACTGCATACTAATAGCAAATTAGTCACATTGAAAGTGTACTGGTAGATCTTAGCTCCCCAGCAGGAACTACAGTATAGTCTTTTTTTAATTTTTTTTTTATTCAACCTACACCCCGGGCATCCTTCAGGAGTGCCTACACGGATCTCCACCCTACTCCCAACCTGAACCCCTCGCATCTCCCTAACTCCCTCCCCTGAGCGACCTCCGGCAGACCTGACCCCCGGTACCATCTCCGGGGCTGATTCCGCCATCCCCACGGTGGGTACTCCCAAGTGTGAAGAGTCTTACTCATCCGGAGGGGTTCTTGGGCGCGTCTGGGCCGGTATTTGGGATGTGGGAGGGTCCACAGGGGCCACCGTCATCTCACCGGCAAGTAGGAGGCTTGTTTTTCTTGCTTTTTCCCCACCCCCGCGGAGCTCAGCTTAGCACGGCAACGTAGTGCCGTAGCTCCGCCTTCCCCCCTCGCATGCGCTGTGCTGCTCAGTCGGTGAACCCCCAGCCACCGTCAGAGGTCACTCTGTGAGCGACCATTCCGCACTCCCACTCCCGGGAAGAGAGCAGTCCTCCGGACGGTCAATCTCTCCACCCCTGCCGACTCCCGGCTTGTTCCCGAACCCGGGTTGCCGGCGTGGCACGAGGTGTGGCATCCAGCGCCTCAACCCTCAGCGCCACCGGGCCAGCTACAGTATAGTCTTAATTGTTCCGAGTAAAGATAAAACTCAGAATTGCTTTTGGCCACCAGGGCAGGTGGCAAGTTGCGGCCAATGGGGTAGCAGCACTAGCAGCATATAGGGAGGTTAAGATTTCCTTTTACAAAACTTGCTCATCCTGCATACATGTGCTTTTTTTTTTTAATTTATTTCGTACATCCAGAGCCTTCCCATAAAATCAGGCTGTCAACAGTTATTCTCTGTTCATGACACCCTGAAAGCAACATCGAGGTCTTTTATTCAGATAAGAGACGTTAAACACTATCACTCCTTTTATGACCACCCCTGCCATTATCTGTCTTTCCAAAGGCAAATATTTACAACATTGAAACATCCTGCTGCATCTGGGAATGAGAAAGTTCAGCAATGGAGTTAATAACTGCTTTCAGCAAAGACTATTTGTTTAATGCAGAACATCTTTCCAAGTTTAATAGGGAGATCAGAGCAGATATCAAACAAACGCGGTCGGACCTTGCTGGACTGAACAATGCACAAGGAATTTGTTTCGCTACCTGATAAACTGTTTACACTTTACAGTGACTGTCCACACAAAAAAAGAAATGCTTGTGGGTTGAACTGAACTAAAAGAAAAAAAAAATAAGTCCAGGGAAAAAGAGATCAGACCCCGACCTGAAGTACCAGCTGTTGATAAAGGTGCTTCTCATCCCCGCTGCCCCTCTCACCGTCTGTTAGACTGTTGTGGCTTCTAAGCCTCAGCCCACACTGTGCAGCTCGTTGGCTCGATTGCTGACTCTCCTGTAATTAATCAGGCTGTGCTGCACTGCTGCCCGCCGCTTCTGCGCTGCTGGCTCGGGACTGAAACTGTTGAAAATAACTCTGGTTGCCCCTTGCTCTGCTGCCTTTTGGCTCCTGCCACTCTTTCAGCCTGCACACAGAATGGCACCCAGTTTCAAGTTCTTGCTCCTCCAGTACCCCAGACATGACGTCTACTTCTCTCCCTTCACCTCCAGCCCGATTCAGTTCTTACCTTGCATTCCTTGGCCACTTTTTCCACGGCATTTCCGGTCAGAGAGGGTCAGTTCAGCTCAGCTGCAAGGCGTCATCATCGCCTAGGCAGCCGGATGCAATGTAGAGCATTGCATGACATTGCCAGTAGGGACAGCTGACATTGGAGCACCTCTAGTGCTCCCAGTTTCCATAGTCAGGATGACAGACTCGCGAAAAAAACAAAACTCACACACACAAATTAACACACTTTTTATAGGCATGAAATGCATGTGTAACCCCTAGATGGCGCTATCCCAGGGGCTACTACCCCTGCCTGATTTGCCACTAACAGGTTGAGGGGCCTGGATCCAATGGCGGGTGCCTCCACCCAGAGGTCAGGGTTTGCAATAGTTAAACTAACTTGGTCACAGCCCTCTGGGACACTGCAACCCCCCTTTCTTCCCACTAGTGGCCCACACAATATATCAGAATTACCTTCACAGTATACACTTACCCCAGGTCTGGTTCCGCACTGGGACCTCCTGTAGAAATGAGATACAGTGCAACAATCACAGTACAGTACTTTAACATAGACAAATACCTCAGGCAGTATAACTTTGCTGAAACAAGCAGCTCTGATTTATTTAGGGGGATATAACAAGGACAGGGGGAAATCAGGTTAATTAGCTTATCACTCTAATAATCTACCTATGGCTCTGTGCACAGGCCTATCCCTATCAGTTACTGTCCTGGGTACCCAAGCCCTAGTGGCTAGTCCAAACCGTGGCAGCTGGTAGGGGCCCTTTCACACAGAGAAAAGGAGAATTAAACAGTCAGCAGTACAGTAATTCCATTTGGATTTAATGTGGCAATTCAACAGGGAGCGACCCTGAATTAGTACTCACGACCTCCAAATAAGATAGGGTCCTTCAATGTCAGCAGGGCTCACTTGAGGTACACAAACCTCTTCACACATCCATATAAAAGAAAGCACTATACCTGGCAGGCTGCATCTGTATCCCGATCGCAATTACTGCACAATACCCGGGAGAACACACAGCAGATTCAGTTCCTGACAGACAGAGTGCAATTTTCAGCAATTCCTCCAGTCTTCTACAGGGTGAGCCTGGTTTCTATCTCTTCAGAGATCCTTTGATTCTTTTCACAGGACGGATTCAGTCCTAACAAGCTGTTACACAAGCTGCAGACCGGAACTCTGGGCCTTACACGTTTTTTGACTAAAACTGCACACTGAAAAGCACAGGGCTCCTTCCTTCTTCACTGCCAAAGCTCAACTGAAACTCCAACCGACAAAACCGGGCACTTCCTTTGAGTTCCTCCCAGTTCTTGACTGAATTGGCTGTCACTCACAATAGACTGCTGCTGTTGGTCCAAAAGGCACTGAAGTCTAAACTACATCTCCCAGAGTCACTGCCCATACAATCCTCTGTGGCTGGCTCCAGATTATGAGTCCAAGTTCTGATTCGTCCAAGGCACCATTTTAGAGCTAGCTTCCCCACACTGATTGGTCCAGTTCAGCAGTTCAAACTAGAATGGGAACTAGCAGACACAGTTCTGACTGCAAAGAAAGCAGGTTAGACAAACTGTAATTTCATTATTACTCTAAATAATTTCTGGCAAACAGTTACATCTTTCAGATAGGTTCCCTTTGCACTCCTAGTGACTGTAAAAATGAAGTGAATTGGCAGCAGCTCGAGTGGTACTCATAGAAGCACACAGTCCCCCCATACAAACTAATTATGTCTGCAAGCAGACAGCTCTTAAAGAGACAGTACCAGAGGCTCTAAAAACACTCACTGATAAATGGCTTAAATGCCAAACACCATTCAGGCTTGGAGCATTCAAGCAAGCTCCTGGAAGTCTTTTGGGAACCCCCATTTGCAGGGGGGTTACACCCCTTCCTGGCCTGGGAAAGCTTGCGTCAGCATACAAGGCAAGTACCATAAGTTTCAACTGCAACCATATACATTTGCATTAGTTCGCACATGTAATCATCAGTCAATATATCATTTTACCAAGAACACATTTCTGAAACATTGCAGTACGTCCTCTTTACACAGTATTACATACACATTGTACCATAACTCAAGTTATTACCTCTTGTACATGAAACCTGAAGAGGGCCCTTCCTATCAGTTACCTTGGGGCTGGATGGGGCAAGGGCACCATACTGAAGAGGCAACACAAGTAACTTGGAGTTAGCACTGATGCTCAGTTTGGGCAATGAGCTCGGGGACATACACTCCTTTATGGACAACATTGAGAGGCAAGTCCACAGGCCTCCCAAGTGAATCATAACTGAGGTGCACCACAGGCTTTACAGCTCGACCAGTCTTTCTAGGGGAACTGTTATAGTCTCTGCACTCTGAGCCTCATTTTCAGCATTGTCCTCACTTGTCAGGGGAGTCTCCATGGGGGTAGAGAGGCTAGAACTTGGGGCACTTTCAGCTCCAGGAGTTACAGTTTCTGAGTCCACAACATTTGGCTCGCATGGAGAGCTTTCGGACACTGGCAGTGGACTGTCAGGGCACTCAAAATACTCTTCTTGTTCGGGTGTATCACCAGTCTGCCCCAATCTATCATTTTCCTCCCCTGAAAGCTCAAACAGTTCAACCATGCACAATGATTCCATTTCATCTGATCTGATGCTTTGCACTTCACTTTCTGGGAGCATTGGCTCCAGGGATGAAGCTGGGGGCTTAGACAGTCCAGAAGGCCCAGCTTTGTCTCCAGTATTGACTAGGGGATTGCCCCGAAACAATTGACTCAGTTCGTAAGAAGGATAGTATTCAAAGTCACTCTCACTTTCTTCCGATATGGACTGACAGTCATGCTCAACTGGGACTTGTGGAGGGGTACACTTTAACTTTGCTTCTGTAGGTGCAGACTTTCTTGATCTTTTCTTAGCAGCAGCTCTAGTCACTGGTCCAGAGGGGGCATCTTCTAGGGGCTCAGACTCAATTAAGATTTGTCCAATGGGCAGTAAATGATTTCTATGCATTGTTTTACATCTTTTGAATTATTCTCAGGCCTTACTTTGTACACTGGCAGATCATCTAGTTTGCCCACTACAATGTGAGGGAGATGGTGCCATCTGTCAGCAATCTTGTGCTTGCCATGCAGTCCCAGATTTCTTAGCAATACCGATCTCCCTCCTGGAGTTCCTGTGCTTTCACCTTTTATCATACCTTTCTTTGTTGGCCAGATTTCTTTTGGCAGCCATGGTTTGAGCCAGTTGGTACGCATGAGTTAGCTGGGCCTTTAACTTTTGCACATACTGTAAATAGTTGTCAGCTTGAACCCCATCAGGAGAGACCCAAAACACACATCTACTGGTAGTCGAGCTTCTCTTCCAAACATCAGGCGGTAGGGGAGAATCCAGTGGCATCACTTTGGTGCAGTTATAAGCATGTACCAGGGTGCTAATTTGTTGGCTCCATCTAGGCTTGTCCTTTGGGTGCAGGGTGCTAGCATATCTAGCAAAGTGCGGTTGAAACGCTCAGGCTGTGGGTCCCCCTGGGGTGGTAAGGAGTGGTTCTGGACTCTCGCACTCCCTCACAGAGAAAGCATCTCTTTGATCAGACGACTCTCAAAGTCTCTCCCTTGATCAGAATGGATTCTTTGTGGAGCCCAATAGTGAACAAAAGTTTTCTACAAGTACTTTGGCCACAGTGGATGCTTTCTTGGTCTTTGGTGGGAAAGCTTGGGCATATCTCGTGAAAGTGACCACCAGCACATTACTGATATTTCTTTGATCTGACTCCAAACTCAGAAAATCAATACAGACCAGCTCCATGGGTGCACTGGTGGTGATGTTAACAAGGGGGGCAGCCCTCTGGGGCAAAGCTTTCCTCTGTAAGCAGCGACTACAAGTTCGAATGTGTTGCTCCACATCAGCCCCCATCTTAGGCCAATAGAATCTGGATCTCACCAAGTCAAGTGTTCTGTCTATACCAAGGTGCCCCATGTGGTTGTGCAAGGACCTCAGTACTGAGTCTCGAAAGGCAGTGGGCAGCACTAGTTGTTGTTTGTCTACTTGTCCCCCTCTGTCTACTGTTTCTCTGTATAACAGTTTATTGATCAGTTTCAACTTAGGACCTTCTTTGTATAACAGTGCAGTTCTCAAATCAGTGGAGCGTAATTTGGACACACTTTTCCTGCATAGAGGGCTTCTAAAGCTGCTTGTGATCATGGGATCGCGGGATTGAGCCTCGAGAATACTGTCATTGTCCAGCTGAGGCAGTGCACCAATGTCTATTGCAGAAAAGTGGCAATAAGCAGCAGGTATGCAATTCTCAGAGGGTCCCAGGCAATCCACCATGCAGTCCACTGCGTCCGTGGACATTTGTTCCTCCCTGTCAAACTTCCGGCAGAGTGCCGAATGTCAGGTTCTGCCAATCGGACCCAATCATTCTGGGGAACAGGCCTCCGGAGAGAGCATCCAGCATCTATGTGGTTCAGACCTGCTCGGTATTCGAGAGCATAGTCATATGTAGATAATGCAGAAAGCCACCTATGGCCAGTGGCATCCAACTTAGCTGAGGTCTGCACATAGGTCAAAGGATTATTGTCAGTTTTACTAGTATTTTAGCCCCATACAAGTACTCATGGAATTGGTCAACAATAGCCCACTTCAAAGCTAGGAACTCTAACTTATGTACAGGATAGTTCTTTCGGATGGGGTCAGGCTTCTACTGGCAAAGGCCACTGGTCTCAGGCCATTCTCGTGCTCTTGGTACAACACAGCCCCAACCCTTGCAAGCTAGCATCAGTGTGCAGGACGTAAGGTTTTCTTGGATCGGCATAGGCCAGCACTGGAGCATGGGTAAGTTGATATATGATCTCATGAAAAGCAGTCTCACAATCAGGAGTCCAGCGGGCCCCAAATACTTCACTCGGATGAAAATACACTCTTTCAGTCTTGAGGACGCTGACTTTTGGTATTTTTGTGGGTTGGGGATACCCTTGAGTAAGGTTAAGTAAAGGGCGGATCACTCTTGAATAGTCCTTGATGAGCGCCGATAATAACCACAGAATCCCAGGAATCTTTGCAGTTCTTTTAGATTTTTGGGCTGTGGCCAGGTGGTCAAGGCCTCAACTTTACTTGGGTCGGTCTCTATTCCTCGGTGGATACTATGTGTCCCACATACTTTACTGATGTTTGAAAAGAATTGACACTTATCAATGGACAGTTTAAGGCCAAAGTCCTCCAGTCGGTCCAATACCTTAAATAATCTGCTCTCATGTTCCTCCAGTGAGCTGCCAAACACAATAACATCATCTAGGTATACCAGGCACTCTAGTAAGTTCATGTCCCCCACTGCACGCTCCATCAATCGTTGAAAAGTGGCTGGGGCACCTTGAATCCCTGAGGCATCCTCATGAATTCATAGAAGCCAAGCGGACAGATAAGGCCGTCTTCTCACGGTCCTCTGGGGCCATCGGGATCTGGTAGTACCCACCTGCGAGATCCAGCACAGAGAACCACTTGCTCCCGCTTAGGCAGTCCAAAGCATCCTGAATGCGAGGCATTGTGTACTGATCAGGGATAGTCCACGGTTTAAGGTGCATAATCCACACACATCCTTACTGTTCCATTCTTTTCCTCACTACCACAATGGGGGAAGCATAAGGGCTTCTGGATTCTTGTATTACACCAGCAGCTAACATCTCTTGCAGATGCCGCCTCACATCATCTATGTCAGCAGGTGCCAGGCTTCGAGACCTCTCACGAAATGGTCTTTCGTCATGCAGCCGGATATTGTGCTCAGCTCCTTGCACGCATCCTACATCCCATTCCTTTAAAGAAAACACCTGGTCTCTCTGGGCAAGCTTCTCACTGATCCTCACTTTCCATTCAGCTGGCAGCGGAGTCGCCGAAATCAAACAAGTCAGGCGTTACTCTGTCATTCTTCCTTGAACTCTTGCTGCTGGGTAGCACTGCAGTGTCTGCACAATGCACATTAGCCAGGATGCAACCTCTGTTTACCGAATGTCTCTTTCAGACACATTATGAACTTGGACCATTACCCTTCTGGCATAAGCATGGGCTCTAGCGGGCAAAATACTAGGCTTGACCAGCAGTCCCTCTGGCAATTTTCCATCGCCTGGTGCATCCAACATTAATATTTTATTCTTAACATCCTTTCTGATACGGACCTCTCCCTGTAAGGTACACTGGGCATTTGGCGCCAGGATCAGAGACTCAGGATCCTTCTTCCATACAATTCCGACCGGTTCCTCTGGTTCTGTTTTTCAGCATCTCTCTGTGCCTCATAGGCCTTCTTAATTAAAGCCGAACTCTTAAAGCTCTACTAGTCTTTGACCCCTGTTTTCATAACACAACTGTGCCAGCCTTCCGAACATATGAGCATTTGTTCCAATCAACAAAGGGACACCATCATACAGTCCAGTGGGGGACACACTAAGGCTAGGGTCTCTACTTGTTCGGCCACCCAGCCACGGAGGTGGGGAAAGACAGCCAAATCGGATATACCCGAATAGGGTGTAGGCCTTCTCACTTAACCCCCATACATGCAGTCCTTCTAATGGTTGTAAAGGTACGTCTGACAAATGCTTCTGATACCAATCCTGGAACATAATTGTCACTTGGGAGCCACTGTCTAATACAGCTCTTGTAGACACTCCATTCACCTTTACAGTGGTCTCCATGGAGGGACCCACTATTCTGGACCAGTCTGAGAGGCGGTAGTGGGGGCCTGGGCAACTGACCTTGCCACAAAGGCGTGAATTAGCATTTTTGGTGCCCTCACTGGGATCATGTAGTGCACCTCTTAACCACTGATTTCTTCTCCGAAGCTCTCCTTGTAGCCTATATGCAACTTTGTCCAGTGTCTTTGGGGACTGGTTCCTTTTCATGTGCCCATCTTTCCCACAATTATAGCAAAACATACTTTCTGGAGTTTGAGCTGGCTGAGGCGCCACTGGGAGCCAGGGCGGGGTATTACTAACTGGAAACCTGGGTGCCATCTCTGTCTCGCGGCGTGATAAGCATTTGGAGACATCTCATCAGTTTCTCCACTTCCATGGTCAAGGAATTGAGTTTGGAGCTGTTATCAGCAGGAGATACATGGTGGGTACCCCACCCCATAGCAGATGAAGTCGGATATAGGTCAGGGCCGTACTTGCAGGCGTGGCCTTCATAAAGGGACTGTTTTTGAATTCCGGATCTCTCTCAACAGTTCGCCCCATTGTGGCATATCTTTTCCTTGTCAGAGCACTCATTGACTGTCAACCTCTGCCCCTGAACTTCACTTGATGGGTCACCCTCAGTCACTGGGTTAGTAGCCACAGCTGTTGGTGCAGGTACCTCCAGGTCGCCTTTTCTCAACTCCTCAATTTCTCTCATTAACTCATCATAGGAGGGTGGGGATTCCAGTCGATTTGCCAGGCGTAACTGAAGCAACAGCAGTTCTGAGAAGGGGCAGACTTAAGGATTCTGTCCAGTCTGGTTCGGTCCAGTTCAATCGCTGGCAAACTACCCTTTCTGAGGCATTCTTGCAACAATTTTTCCAGCCGAGAGACATACACAGACAACAACTCCCCTTGGTACTGTTGTGCATTTCTTACTCTCCACCATAGGTCCTCATCAGAATCTGGGCTCCCATACACATTCTCCAAGGCCTCAAGATAGGCCTGTGCAGTCGCTTCAGGGTTACTTGCCCGTTTGGCACGGATGGTAGCCAGGGCAGGACCTCGGAGGCTCTCACTAACCCTCTTTCGCTTTTCGCCTTCCGAGCATTGCCATTCTAGCACTTGGGGGGCAACATAGTCTATCCAGGTCTCCCAGTCATCCTCCCTTGGGGGTGGGAGGGTGCCAGAGAAGATCCTCAACCTTCGGTAAGAGTTGTGACTAATGGCAGGTGCAGAAATAGGAGTCTGCATTGGTTCAGCCACCATTCCGGGCACTGGAGCAGGAGAGGGTGTTGGGGAGGAACACCCCAGGTGGCAAGAATAGTTTCTTCAAGTCCTCCACAGTTTTCCTCTCCCAGCAACCATTCAGCAAATTTCTCCTCAAAGTTTCAGATAGTGGTGGGGCTGATTCCCCGGTCTTTACTGTCCTTAGTTATCACTCTTCAAGCAGTGAGGGCTCCCTCTGGGGTAATGGTCTGTGGCACTTTGGAGCTATCTGTGGGATCCTTAAACTCTACTAGGGCCAGGAAAGTGTGGGTGAGCAGATTAGCATGCCGACTCACCACCACAGGGTTTTGTAAACCTTCCACCTTGGAAAGTACTCCCTGCACAGTGTCCGTATTGATACCCAGGGGGATGTCCAGGATAAGCATAGCATTTTGGGGGTCGATCTCCTCCCCAGTACACCACTCCACCAGCCGGTGCACAGCCACTTCTGTCGGGTACCCATTTTTTTTAACAGTAGTTCGTGAATATGGCCACTAGAGGACACACAATCCCAGCGGTGAGCCTCCAAGATGTAACCCTAGATGGCGCTTATCCCAGGGCTACTACCCTGCCTGATTTGCCACTAACAGGTTGAGGGCCTGGATCCAATGGCGGGTGCCTCCACCCAGAGGTCAGGGTTTGCAATAGTTAAACTAACTTGGTCACAGCCCTCTGGGACACTGCAACCCCCTTTCTTCCACTAGTGGCCCACACAATATATCAGAATTACCTTCACAGTATACACTTACCCCCAGGTCTGGTTCGCACTGGGACCTCCGAGAAATGAGATACAGTGCAACAATCACAGTACAGTACTTTTAACATAGACAAATACCTCAGGCAGTATAACTTTGCTGAAACAAGCAGCTCTGATTTATTTAGGGGGATATAACAAGGACAGGGGAAATCAGGTTAATTAGCTTATCACTCTAATAATCTACCTATGGCTCTGTGCACAGGCCTATCCCTATCAGTTACTGTCCCTGGGTACCCAAGCCCTAGTGGCTAGTCCAAACCGTGGCAGCTGGTAGGGGCCTTTCACACAGAGAAAAGGAGAATTAAACAGTCAGCAGTACAGTAATTCCATTTGGATTTAATGTGGCAATTCAACAGGGACGACCCTGAATTAGTACTCACGACCTCCAAATAAGATAGGGTCCTTCAATGTCAGCAGGGCTCACTTGAGGTACACAAACCTCTTCACACATCCATATAAAAGAAAGCACTATACCAGGCAGGCTGCATCTGTATCCCGATCGTAATTACTGCACAATACCCGAGAACACACAGCAGATTCAGTTCCTGACAGACAGAGTGCAATTTTCAGCAATTCCTCCAGTCTTCTACAGGGTGAGCCTGGTTTCTACTCTTCAGAGATCCTTTGATTCTTTTCACAGGACGGATTCAGTCCTAACAAGCTGTTACACAAGCTGCAGACGGAACTCTGGGCCTTACACGTTTTTGACTAAAACTGCACACTGAAAAAGCACAGGGCTCCTTCCTTCTTCACTGCCAAAGCTCAACTGAAACTCCAACCGACAAAACCGGCACTTCCTTTGAGTTCCTCCCAGTTCTTGACTGGATTGGCTGTCACTCACAATAGACTGCTGCTGTTGGTCCAAAAGGCACTGAAGTCTAAACTACATCTCCCAGAGTCACTGCCCATACAATCCTCTTGTGGCTGGCCCAGATTATGAGTCCAAGTTCTGATTCGTCCAAGGCACCATTTTAGAGCTAGCTTCCCCACACTGATTGGTCCAGTTCAGCAGTTCAAAACTAGAATGGGGAACTAGCAGACACAGTTCTGACTGCAAAGAAAGCAGGTTAGACAAACTGTAATTTCATTATTACTCTAAATAATTTCTGGCAAACAGTTACATCTTTCAGATAGGTTCCCTTTGCACTCCTAGTGACTGTAAAATGAAGTGAATTGGCAGCAGCTCGAGTGGTACTCAGAGAAGCACACAGTCCCCCCATACAAACTAATTATGTCTGCAAGCAGACAGCTCTTAAAGAGACAGTACCAGAGGCTCTAAAAACACTCACTGATAAATGGCTTAAATGCCAAACACCATTCAGGCTTGGAGCATTCAAGCAAGCTCCTGGAAGTCTTTTGGGAACCCCCATTTGCAGGGGGGTTACACATGCCTTGCATACAGTGAATGTATGCCACTGTCTGAAAGGCAGCAGCTGCAGCTCTTCAGCTAAAGATGAAATCCTCCATAGCTGCTAGTTAGAATTTAAGGGATAACACATGACAGGGTTTGTGTTATGAGGCAATAATGCATGCCTCAGGTGGTTGTTAGGCATGAACCATAGCCAAGTGCTGAAGCCACCTAGGACATGTATTATTCCCTATAGCTTGCTCACCCTTGAGTTTATTACGCCACTTGTAAAACTGGCTTTTATTTGTTAAAAAAAAAAAAATATATATATATATATATATAAGACAAAGAACCTCTGTGCGTAAACACTGAGGCAAGGGTTACCCCAAAGGGCATTTGGCTGGGAAGCCAAGTTTCAAGAAAATACAAAATCACACATGCCCCCACAATGCAAACCATCATGGGCTGCATATGCAAATCACCACAGAATGTTATGCTGGTCCAACTTTAAGCAGGAATTGCATGGTGCCGAAAGGCCTCTCACACAGTTTGCAAAGGGTGCTAACAGAAGACATAGACACGTGTTTCGTCCTACCAGGACTCATCAGTATGCCTCGTCTGTTTGACACCCCAGTGGAATGGACTAGCTACCCCTAAGGCAGTGTGCCTGGGATATATTGTGGTGAAACCATTAAAATAATATATAGTTCAGGTGACTTGTGTGGTTCTCAGAAAATAATGGTCATGTTATGTGTTCCAACAAATGAGATTACAGGATTTTCATGGACCATTTTATAATGAACTACTTTAACCTTCCAGTTATGCCAGCTTCACACACCTAGAGGATGCTTCAGTTTCAACTTCTAAACACTAGAGCATGTTTCTGTTTTAATTTGCACCCTCTGTTGCAGCTATTAACACCTAGTGGGTGCTTTTCACAGACTTTTTTAATGTGTATTTAAGATTTCATAGGTGTAATGCAAATTGACTGTTGAGCTTTTTCCACAAAAGTAGACGTATCATAGCAGAGGGAGAGCCTGATGATAGGAGGCCTGGATTTGGTGCCTCAGACTTGTTTTTGACATGGACAGCGCCCATGGCTGAAGGAAGCTAAAGTCCAGCTGCTGGCAGTGGCAAGGATGGACTCCAGAACCAACATGCTGTTAGCATGGGTCAATAGGCAGGCTGTTTCTATATTGTGCATCAGACACGCTGCTGTGTATCATGGGATGGCATGCAGGGGGAACTTTGCTACCATGTCCTTCCCCCTGACCGATATGCAGTAATAGATTCTACTTGCCCTTCCAGAGGTTTTCTGCACCCCTTGAGACCCATGCTCATCCTCCAGCCACCCTATTAGGAGCACAGGCACAGAACTCCACCCAGGTCCATAAAAATACATTTTTAACCCTTAGGCCGCCGGAAGATTTAGAACGCATTGGTTTGTAGGACAAGATATTATGTTGGTGGCAAAAAGGCATAACAGGGTGTGCTTTGTGCTGAGATAATGTCACACCTCAGGTAGGCTGAAGCATGATGCCAAAGGCTGAGCACTTCTACCACCAGAGAAATGCCATTATCCCAGCACAAAGCACACCCTGGAGTGCCTTACTGTGATCATGAAATAGGTCCAGTAGGAGAAAAAGAAAAAAAGTAGTCCTAATGAACCACTATAATTTTGCTGTTTGGCCAGTAGATGGCAGGTGCTGCATTTGTTTTTTAAATACAAGTAAATGCATTGAGGTGTATTGATACAACTGTGTCTGCTTAATGTAAACAGGCCAGTAAGACCACAGATCTTTTTCCAGTGCTATTGCACTGGGGGATCAACACTGGGTTTCGAGCTTCTTGGCCAATCAGGTTTCTAGATTTATTATACCAATTTCATAATCTATGTCAAAACGCATAACTGCCCAATTGCACCAAAACTCAGGAGGCCTGACAGTTTCAGTGATTTACGACAGCTTGTTGAAAAAAAACAAAAAACGACACATGCATCCATGAAAGGGGGGCATGTGTCATTTGTTTGACACAAGGTCCAGGATTTGCATCCAAACAATCCGAACAACCAGAGCATCTAATAGATACTCCAGCAGTGCAGACGGCGTTTGCTTTGCAAACCTGGACAGATGGATTCAGCTTTAAACAGGCATTTGTCAATGCCAGATGTTCACTACTGGTATTGATGTTGTACCTGGTCTAGGAGTAGATCCCCATGCCAGAAGATTAATATGGGCTGGGCATGGGGGGGGGCAGTTACAGCGGGGCAGCAACAGACTTATTTAAATCAGAAATGACATGCAGAAGGCTGAAACTGATCTAGATAGTGGGGGAATGTAGACTAGCAATTTTTGCACTAACCACTTAGCCAGTTAACTTCACTTTCTAATTGCTGTGATACGTGCACACTAATAAATACGCTCTTATATGCATACATATTCCAGTGAGTATACCATAGCAGTGCACCATCTACACATGTCTACAGATTAAAAGAAAAGACATCAAGGGACCATTTTCTTCTTTTCAGGCTCTGAGGGACATCAGAGGGTGGGGGGTTGCCACTAGACGTCTCAGTTAAATAAGCAATGACATGCAGAAGGCTGAAACTGATCCAGATAGCAGGGAAATGTAGACTAGCACCTTTTGCAGTAACCAAGGAGCCACCTAACTACACCTTCTAATTGTTGTGATACACACACATTGACTAATACAAATACACATATATGCATGTATACTACAGTATAATATAGCAGTGCACTGTCTGCACACACAGAGCATTGCCACACACACACACACACACACACATATATGCAAACAAACATACACTGCCTTATATGGGGTATACAGTTCAAACATTGAAGTTTCGACATCGACTCCCTGACATTGAAACCTCGACATCGACAGACTTTGTATCAATGGGGAGATTTTTCATCAACGGGGGTAAGCACCTAACTCCACTATCTGTGTGACATGGAGTTAGATATTTAAAGGAGGGGGATGTGGGGGCACAGCCTGCCACATGGGAAGGTGCAGGGAGGGGGCTTAGCCCCCCACATTGATATAGTTAAGTGTGGCAGTCAGTGTCGGTGACTTGTGGGTAGTTGTTGGGATGCGTTGGTGATGTCGGGATTGCATCAGTGTAAAGGATTGCGGCAAAATATCCATCGCTGTGCCTTGGTGGAGCCATTATATGGCATTTATTACTTAAACATCTAAGCCTGACCTTTACTGTATTTTGGTTAAGCACTGTGTTTTGCACTAACTCATTGTACTAATCTACTGCATGACTGGGTAACTAAAGTAGGAGCAGGAAGGTGCGGTGGATGTGGCCTATCTGGACTTCAGAAAGACTTCAGAAAGGCCTTTGACACCGTCTCCCATAGAAGGCTGATTAACAAACTGCGCAGCCTGGGGCAGATCCTAAAATAGTTCTGTGGGTGGAGAACTGGCTGAATGGCAGGAGTCAGAAGGTTGTGGTAAACAGGGAGTACTGTGGAGAGGGAGAGGTGACGAGCAGGGTGCCGCACGGGTTGGTGTTGGGGCCAGTCCTCTTCAATGTCTTTGTTGGGGACATTTGCAGAGGAACTGGAGGGGAAAGCATTTCTCTTTGCAGAGGATACAAAGGTATGCAATATGGTGGACATGCCATGGGGTGCTGAAAGAATGATGGAAGAATTTAAAAAACTGGAGAGCCGGCCCGGTGGCGCTGAGGGTTGAGACGCTGGATGCCACACCTCATGCTACACTGGTGACCTGGGTTTGGGAGCAAGCTCAACTGGTTGAAGGCCAGCTATGGGGAAAGGAGGGAGCAGGATTGAGCAGCCACAAGGCAGCTCTCATCTCCTGTGGAAAGACCCTGTTGCCTCCTGCAGTCCAACTGCCCCAGGTGGAAACCTGAGAGTAGCACAGGCAGGCAAGTGGCAAGCAGAGGGAGGGAGAGCACTGCAGAACCACAGCGTGTGCATGCCTCTACAGGTGTACACATGGCCACAGCACGAGGAGTTGGGTGAAAATGGGGGCATAAACACATCAAAAAATAAATGGAGAAATGGTCTGAAGAATGGCAGCTGGGATTCAATGCGAAGAAGTGCAGGATCATGCAGATAGGGCACAAGAACCCAGGGGCAAAGTACAAACTATGTGGGGAGGTACTGACAGTCACAAAGCAGGAATGGGACTTGGGAGTTATCATCTTGCAGGACCTAAGAGAAACTAGGCAGTGTGATAAGGCAGCTGGAAAGGCTAGCCAGATGCTTGGATGCACAGGGAGGGGTATCAGGAGTATATAGAGGAAGGTCATCTTGCCCCTGTGTAAGACACTCATGAGATCACACCTGGAATACTGCATCCAGTTCTGGAGGCCCCATCTGAGAAAAAAACGTAGACAAAGTAGAGGCTGTGCAGTGGACGGCAACTACAATGGCGCAGGGCATATGGGATAAGACCTGTGAGGAAAGACTAGCCAAGTCGATATTTAAAATATTTATTTCATTTGGGTAAAGCATTTAAACCATTTTAAATACTGAATTTTTACAGGCTATGCCAGTTGAGATTCAATATATGATATGATACATCAAATCTCAACTGGCAGATCCTGTAAAATATCACTTCCAGTGTGGTCATGCTTTTACCAATTATTCCTAATGAATTTGCACAATGCAGATCTGCTGAGAGGCAGTTTCAATGTGGCCTTCCTTTTACAAATTGTACAATGTGTTTTCCTAGAATATGCCTGCTGATTGCTATATATTTAGCCTGGATAGTTCACAGCAGACGTGACATCTTATTTTCAGTGGGGCTCTATATCTACACAATATTATGCTGCATTGCATAAAATCAGAACATGCTGAAAACAATATTTTACATCTGGACTAGGCTACCCTGAATAAATACATTATAAAAATGGTAAAATCATGACCCCACTGAAAACAAGATATTGCATCTAATCTCGGACATCCTGAGTAAATACAGTGCAAAAAATGTGTAAAATGAAGATCCCTATGAGAATGAGATGTAGCATCTCCCTTGTGCTATCCAGGATGCAAAATATAGGATAAGAAATATTTAAAGGAAATCTACTGTAAACTGAACTTCACTGCGTTCCACATAACCAAGACTGACATAAACAGTTTCTTTATTGTTTTATAACATATTAGATTACAGTATTTATTTTGAATGTTATGGCCATGAGGATGGTGTGTACAGTATGTGTGTGTGTTTGCTGTAGCTCAATATAAATATTTCTTTCCCAAAAAGCATAGTAAAAGGAGTAACACATGATACCATTCCTTACTTGTTTTAGGGGTTAAAGTAGCAGCTGCCTTCTGCTATACTAACATGCATTCTGGATACTGCTGGTTGTGCTATTCACTTAGATTTGAAATTAGAAAAGGTAGCTGTTTTCAGGGCTAAAGGTTTCATAATGTGTTTGCCATCTAAAGCCCAATATAAGTATTTTTTTCTCAAAAAGCATAGTAAAGTTAGTAACAAAAGATAACCGTTCTTTACAGATGTCTTCTGTATAGTTAACTATGTCTGAGACAGTGCTTATCAGATAGTGTCTTAAGAGGTTAAAAAAAAACAGTGTAAGTCTTTTTAGGAGATTCCTTGCTGAGAAAGGGTGACATTTATGAGGTATGAATCTTTCTTGAAGGAGAATACCAGCCCAACTGAAGCAAAAGTAAGAAAATGTTTAAATGCTAGGTATTTAAAGGTGCAAGTTGTTGCATTTTGAAGGGGGTAAACTAATCTCCAGTTTAATAGGCAACCAATATTTAACAAGTTGTTTCAGTTTCCATTGCTGTAATGTTGAGGAGGAAAGGAGCAGGCAGGCTAAGAGCACATCATGAGATCAACTGTGCTTGCTGAAAGAACTGATTTATGAATGTGTCTGTCGGCACATTGTTTTGAAGTCCACGCACTTTTGTGCCTGAACAGTGTCATGATCAGGCTTGCTGATTATTGGTCAAGCCCCTTATAGAGTCTCCTGCATTGGACCACTGTGACACACCTCTCAAAATCCTGTACATAGCAAAATGTTCAACTTGTGCTAGCATGCACGGCAAACATAAAAACAGCCACTTAAGAAGAAACATTTGTGCCAATGTTTTTTTTTTATCATTGAATGCTTTTCTCTCCTCCCATATGGTCCCCAAATATCTGGCTCCCCCAGCTCCGTCTCAGGGAATTACAGGGCTTACTCTTATGCCCGGTCCAGGAGCGGTGCCTGTGGAGAGTCGGTCACCATCCTGCCCCCGGTTCTGTTTTTTCCGTTTTTCTCCCCTTATTCCCAAGGGCCCCAGGAGAAGGTCGCATGCATGTGGAGGCACATTTGTGCCTTACAACCCCAGTAACAGCCCTCCTCCTCCTCCTGCCCCATTGGCCTATCGCCAGGCACCCTGCTTGCGCAGCCCCTTGGCCTCCACCAGAGGGGTCGTTAGTGAGGGATGACATACCACCTCCCCAGAGAGGAGAGTTGCTTGTCAGCCGCTCCATCCAACTGTGCCCCCCTCATGCCAACCTCTGGTGACTCAGGCTCACTCCCAAATCCGGGTCACCGGCATGCCGCGAAGTGAGATGTCCAGCGTCTCAGCCCTCTGTGCCACCGGGCCAGCAACATTTGTGCCAATGTAAAAGCAGCTTACAAATGTGACATGTATGATCAACTGCTTTGATGTATGGATGCTTATATGATTGTATGCTGCTTCCTAAATAAAGCCGAGTTTAAAAAGAAAGCCCCAACTCACCTATATAAAGGCATCCAACTACAGTATCAAATCAGTAGGGCACCTACCTAGCAAGGCTTAGCCACCCACTATGCTCCACTGGATGCAAGGAGCAATGAAAATGTAATTCATTCCCCACTTGAGTATGAACAATATACAGGAACAATAACTTGGCTTGTTTTTCAGGGACATTTTAGCAAGGCAGTTATAAGCCAGATAACTTTTTGTCTGATTGGGTGCCAGTGCAGTGTATGAAGAGGATAGGAGTAGTGTATTTTTTTATGGTGGCCTGAATGGAATACAGTCTGAGAGTAATGACTTTTGGTAAGTACGGAATCACAATAATCAAGTCTTCAGAGGGCAAAAGCATGGATCAGATCTCACAGTAAGTGATGAGCAAGACAGAGACAGAGCTAAGCAAGAGCTCGCAAATGAAAATGCACAGACCAAACACAGATTCAGTGAAACGGTGGAATGCGTATACAGTTCCAGGTTCACAGGATTCATAGATGGCGTTCAAGACAGTAAGGCACTTTGCCTACAGTGATTTGCCATTTCTCATGGTTATAGCCTTTCTTGTTTCTATCTTTACAGTACGCACCCAGTTTGTTCTTAAACCTTTCCATGTCTGTGCTCAGTACTACTTTAACCAGAACGTACTGCTCTTTGTGTTATCCACTGTTATCCATTGCCCCCTTTTTTTGTTTTGTAGATCTTTCCCTTTAGCTGGAGAACATGAGTCCAGATATTATACTGTGTTGTTTTCTTTTGCAATCCCTAACAATTCTGTAAATCCAAATCGTGAAAGGCTCTGTTATCTGTTTTTCTCAAGAAGAAAATGTGGTCATCATATTTGGCTTAGAAATAGCATTGTAGATCTGGCAAGGGATAGGATCAAGAAAATAAAAATTAAAAAAAAACTCATGGGGCCAGATTCTGAAACGGTGTGCGGCTGCCGCAGGAGACCTGCGGCAGGGTGGTTGACTCAACTTGCAACTTGCATCAAACATTGCAGCAAGCGCGATTCCGAAAGGCACCTGCCACAAAAGCCCTGCTTCAAGTCCAGAACAAGTTAGACTAGCTTCCCCCTGATCTACATTTGTGTCCATGGGGGACCCACTTTTATGGGACTTCAGCCAAACCTTTGGCGCAAGCTGCCGTAAAGTGGGGAAAATGCTGCAAATGTGCCACCCATTGAGATTTGGACCGCTCTGCATCCGAGGGGCTTTGGTGCATCTGTGACCCCCTTTGTGTTGGACTCAGGGTTTGACGCAAGCCTTGTGCCCCCCTTCTGGAATTGAACCCATGGTGTGCAGAATAAGAGGTACCTATAAGAGTAAATTTGACAGGTATGCTAATGTTTGTATTAATTGTAGCTGAAATTAGCTTTCTAGGAAAATATTTTTCACTGCACTGCTACTTCAAGCATTTTAAGAATGAGCATCTACAATGCATCACCAAAGAACTAAAGCAGAGGCTGTGATATTTGACTTGTTACACTGCTTGACTGTTGTTTCTGCCCCCTCTATATGGACAGATGTACCTCAGTCCTTTGTAGGAATCAAGCCTGGGACCCTTAGTTCCACAAGCAGTAGCTCTAACCATTCATGTAAAGGCCCATCCCCCAGTTGCAAAGCAAGCGTGCTTGTTTGACATTATTGCAAATGAATGAAAAAAATTGCTCCATATGACAGCAGTGGTGCAGCCAGCAAATGTAAATCACAAAGAAAGAAAGAAAGCAGTCAGTGCACCTACCTCCCAGTACCTGAAGAACCACAGATGGAACAAAACTTCAGAGGTCAGTGTATTGCTGGTGTCTCTCAGGTATTTCAGTGGGCTAGTAACACCATCAACAAAAGCCTTCTAAAAACTAAAAAAGTGCTCTCTGCAGCTGTGTATCGAAACTTGGAGCTAAACATTGCAAGGGCATCCTCGCTAATGCTGCACACCAATCACAGGGCGCTGCTTCAGAGGGACTCGTGACTAGTGGATTCTTTCTAGCGTTTAGTAGGCCTTTAGCACTACAGTTATTAGCCCACTGAAGCAAGTACATACATAGAGACAGCAGTGAAACATTGGCCTGTGAAGTTCTGTAACAGCTTCAGATCTTCAGGTATAGGGAGTCGGGCACACTGACAGCTTTCTTTCTTTGTCCTTTGACTTTATGCATTGCAATCTCAATGAAAGGTCTCTTTACTGTTACAAATCTCAGCACTGCAAGGCTCTTCTTTTTCATAACTTTCACTACTAGCTTCCTTTGCTTTATCCAAGCTGCTTTTTTTTATATACAACATTGCTAAACCGGTATATCATCTATGAACTGAGTTAAACTTATAACTAGAAATACATATAACCAGAGGGAAAAGTAAGAGGCCTTGGACTGACCCCTGGGAAACAGTGCTACTAAGAAGACATGCGGAGCATTCAGTACTATTATATTTCACTGTATAACAAGCTCTCAGAAACGAAAAATGCTGTCAACAGCAACACTTCACCACTAATGACAAGACCAGTCCCCAAATTATTGAATAGCGTTGTCTTTTTTTTATCAACCCCCAATCCCCTCCCTCTACAGTTCCAGTTACATCATCACAGCACCGGTACTTGGCTTTATGGGATGCAATAGGCTATCTCCTCAGTAGCCCCCTCCCCAAGTCCTGCTAGTTACTCAGTCATGGAGGGAGCTGTAGAGTGGTGCATCTTGGCCTCCTTCTGTTGAGAGTCACTGCATCATGCCCACGACATGCCTTCCCTCAGCAGCCAGTTGCATAGTGAATGAGGTCTCTGGAGTGACAGTGAGACACTGGGAATGCCATAAGATTCTTGATAGTGCCACAATCAGTTAAATTCCTTATTGGACTGATCCATGTTTTTCACTGGACTACCACCACCACCAGTGAATTTGACCATCTGCAAGCCAGTAAACTCAAACACTTTCACGGAATGTTGCATTTTATACCAGAGCAGTAAATTTACTGAACAAATATTTTTCTTTAAATTATTTTATGTACTACTATTATTTTTCTTTATTTAATTCACTGTATATTTAGCTTTTTTTTATTCTACATATTTATACACATAATCAAAGCCTGACAGCAGAATCGCTGAATGATCTAGGAGACTTTAGGATGATCTTAAATGACTTCTGGAGAGTTCAAAACAGTCTCTGCCATCTGCTATAGAAATGTATGTTGCTGAGGTTACTGGTGATAAGGAAATTGCCAAAGGCTTCGGTAAACTTGTTTATCTTTTTATCTGACAGTAAACATATTCCAGATTTGACAAATAATGTGTTTATTGATAATGGACTTCCAAACGTTTATTTTAGACCATTAATCTGGTCTTAAGTATATGAAAAAGCTTGAAGTGCTACTGACGCCTCAAAGAAAACTTTAAAAATCATGATAATTAGGTGCAATTCTGTCGCAATTCCATTTATATTTTGTATGTTTCTCATCCCCATTGTTTATTACTGAGGAAATTTGCATGGATATATGATCTTTATCCCTTAGAGTTCCTTCAGAGTCCATCTGTCTCTCTAGCTTACTCCCTACTTCAAGTCATAATCCTCTGTTGTGACATCACCATCTGTTGCCATGGGAGTGACTGTGAAGTCACAAGCAGTGCTCTATGACTTCAGATAGGGAGAAAGCAGCAGGAATAGAGAAACTCTTCAGGAGCAAAGACCCTTGTTTCATAGAAATGACCTCAGTAATAAATGATTGGGTGGAGGAATACAGCACTAATGGGAAATACGAGCTGGACTGTGTCTAAATATTAGGATTTGTTAAAGTTCTCCTAAATGTGTCACCAGATTTTTACTATATGGATTTTAAATGATACCAGATGTGTGAAAGAAAACATGTGTTGTCCTCACCTTTAAGAGTGAAGATTCTTGTTCACCATTAAATTATTGCCTAGCATCTGTTCTTTCCCCTCTGTCCAATGCCACTGAGAGAATTGTGAATGACCGACTTCTGGAATACTGTTTCTGCCATCACCGTCTATGTTTCTGTGTTTTTAAATACTTGGAAAAATATAATCTCTGTGTCTCTTTGCAACATGGCTTTCAGAAAAGGTACCTTTCTAATACTGCCCTGTTGGAATATATAGAATACCTACAGGAGGCCTTTCACGGGGGGGGGACTATGTTGGTGTGATTTATATTGATCTAAAAAAGGCTTTCGACCTTGTAGATCATGGGCTGTTAGGTGAAAAAAATGATGACCCATTGTAAGTCATATTGCACACTGTTTATTGGTTTAGAGATTATTTAAGCTTGGTTGCATACTGTAAGCATTGTACATACCCATTAAATTGTATGTATCTATCTATCCTCATTCCCATGTACACCCCCAGGACGCACCGTGAGATGAGAAACCTGTTGTTCAGCATGCCTTTCCTGGTGAAAAATTTCAATGAATAAATAAAAAATAAGCTATAGATCTCAAATGGTTAAGTGTAGGAAGGTCGTGTCTGCCAAAAAGGCAGTAACTGTTGCGGTGGTACCACAGGAGTCTATTCATGGATCGCTGTTCATTGACCTTTCATGAAGCAATTACCCTTTGTCTACCTTACTACAAGAATAATATTGTACACAGACAATGTGGTTGTTTTATGAGAAATAAGGATCCTGATTTACTGAAAGTATTACAGAGTGTTTTTTTGCCAGCCCATTGGCATAACGGTAGTGCTACCACTCTCGACGCTGGTGATCTGAGTTTGGTACTGGACTTGGGGTCATCAGGGACCAGCTGGGGTGGGGAGGATTGAGAGTCCCACTGGACACTGTCCTCCAGGGAGGGAGGGTTGCCATCCCCGCTGCTATACTGCCACAGGCGGTAGTGCAGATTGGGGGGGTTGGGATGTCAGCTAGATCCGGGTGTGCTCGCTGTGTGCTGACATCCTTAGAAAGGGAGAAAACATTGAAAAATGGCCCCTGCATACCAGGATGATGGAGCACCTGGCATCGTCCTGGATCTCCCCTGCCTGTCCCACAGCAAAGGCTTCTGGATAGCACACGGAAGTTCTAGGTGGGGGCCCTCGTCCCCAGCTGGGGGGTAAAACATGGCTCCATGGGGGAAGGCCGGTGCACTAAAGCACAGATAAGGAGGTTAACAGCTGACTGGATGCCTTGGTGACTCTCAAAGGAGTTGGCATGTAGGGTGGTAGGGGGATAAAAACATAAACTAAAAGTATTACAGAGTGATTTTGATTTAATTCTGGCCTGATTTTAAAGAATTCTTTGCTGCTGAAATAAAAAGACAAACTAAAAGCATGAAATTTATTACATCTAGCAAGTTGTATCAGGCAGCTGCTTTCAAAATTAGGAACTGCACTAGGTGTTTCCTGGGTTGGTATCTCAATATTTTGGTGTCTTTCTTGATACCACAGTGTTCCACAAACCGTGTGGATCATTTGGTGAAATCTGTTGCTATTAGTATGAGCCTGTTATACACAAATAAAATGAATCTCCTGCCTGAGATTAAAAAGCTATTAACTCAAGGGTTTGTTCTCAGTGTTATAGACTAAGGAATAGTGGTTTATGGATCAGCACATGCCAGTATTCTATCAAGGGTTAAAGGGTACCTTGAATAAAGCCTGTCATTTTGTGTTGAACTTAACACAGGACACGCATGCTTGCTCAGTATACAGTAGTATTGGTCGGTTACCTTTTGCATTACAGGAGCAATACTATAGAAGTATAATAGGTGTTTTGCTTGGTTCCGGGTGTTAACATCGCCTGCAGTATAAAGCAGGACACAGTATCACGATCGGAACATCGTGGGCGTAGACATCACATGGCAAACACATCACGGGCAATAATACTGTGAGTCGGCTGCCCGCGGTGTGCTGCCTGACCCCATGGTGCCCCCACAGACATGAGAGGAGGGACATGGACACTCAGGGGCACAGCATGGGGAGGGCACAGCAGGAACACCGGAAGGGACAGCAGCAGCACAGCCCCCAGTATCTGCTACCAGTGTCTGGAAGTGCCTCTGACGGCGTTGGTGGTGTGGGTCGCTATGCTGCTCCTGTGTCTGTGGCGATGTGCCTGTGCCACCTCGCTACCTCTGGGGATGCTGCGGAACTTGGGCATGCCCTTACATCTGTACGGCAATTCGCTGCAGGTGGTGGGACAGGAACACGGACCAGAGAAGGGTAGGTGTCCTCCTTGGTGCAGGGGCACCATGGCAATGGGCAGCATTGTCCATGGCTAGGTGAAGCAGGCTGTCATTGTACTGGTTTCGGTGGCTGTGTTTGGGGACCTGCAGGGCAGAGGGGGGGTGCAGGGGTGCCATGGGGTCTGGCAGCACATCGTGGTCAGCTGACTCACAGTATTATTGCCCGCAATGTGTTTGCCATGCGATGTCTATGCCCGCGATGTTCTGACTGCGATATTGTGTTTATATTGCGGGTGATGTTAACACCCAGAACCATTTGCTCTCCCTGAGTCTTCAGTCCAAATTTAAATTTACTGAAAATAAATACTCCACAAGGAACATGGCTCAGAGATCAATGCACCCTCCATTTAAGAGAACATCTGTTGGTCAAAACTCTTTTTTAATTCTCTTCAGTAAATTTTGTAATAACTCTTTTGCATGTATGATGGATTCATTTTTACACACTGTTTTAAAGAACAACTGCTCTTTGGATTATTTTTGTCATTGACTTGTAAGTGTTTTTAAAAATGTTATTGTATGCCTCAAGGTATTTTTCTACTGCTAAAGAGCCCCACGAAATGTTGGTGGACACTTCTGGTGGAATGTGTCATTAAAAAAAATTTTTTTTTGAAGTAAGGAGTTGAACTGTCTTGTTCCTTCTCCAGATGTTGCTTCACTTAGAGACATTCTCCACCAAAGGTCATAATATTGTTCCTTGAAGGAGTCCATGTATCCTGCAACCCTCCCTTCCTTCCGAAAACAAAATGCTACCCTTGTTCCTACAAGTCTTCTGTGCTGGTTTGCAGGGCTGGGGGCAGTGTCTTGGAGGGTGGAGACTTGGACTGTGGATTTCCAGAGTGGCTGACTAAGGAGGCATTTAGATGCTACTGCTGGGGTCTCTCTAGCATAGCATCTGCACCTTTGGCCAGCCCTTCACACCTCGGAAGATGTGTTGCGGGTTGTGTGGATCATGTTTCAACCCCTTGTCTGCCCCCAAGCTGGCCATCCACGTAGAGATGTGGATGGGACCACCCTCCATTGCAGTGGAGATGTGCAACAAGTTGCAGGTGCGTGGAGACCACCACATGTGTGCAGATGAGGCCTCCCCACTGGATACATAGGGTACTGATCCATATTTGTGGAATTATGCAGATGAGGGTTCCCTACTGGGCATGTAGGGCCTGATCCACTTTTCCGATTTATACGAGTTCTGATAAATCAAGGACACCGCTCAATTAACAGGGTCCTTGTTAGTCGAGCGGTGTCCTTGATTTGTTATAATTGGAACTCTAAATGGTAATAAAATATATATAAAAATAGTCCCCATTTAATTTGATGGAGTGTGCCCTCGTACTGTTCATTTTCTGACATCACAAACGTGGCGGCATGTCTGCCAATTTCAGAAGTTGCAGCATTTTGGCTGTTGGCTCCATGGAGCCAAATACAATCTATTTTTTTTTATTAAATAGAGGCAGCAGTTAATTAAAAAAATACCTTCCTGTCAGTTTTGAGCCAGGTAAGGGTTCTTGTAAATCTGGGGTGGAGGTTACTATAAAAAGTAGGAATCTGCTCTTTAAGAAAAGGAATCTGGTTTTATATAGTGCCTTTCATACACACTGTATCCCAAAGCACTTTACAATTTGTGAACAGTTAGAAGCTAATAAGGAAAGGAATCTGGTTTTGTGTAGTGCCTTTCATACAAACTACATCCCGAAGGGCTTAGAATCTATAAACAGTTGGCATTATTGATTGATTGATTATGTTTTATCAGGAAAGGCATACTGAGCTAGGAACAGCACATTTCCAGACACGCTGGGAAGGGGAAGGGGAACCATACATGACAATAATGCAGTCAATTAGTGATAAGGTAACAAAGGTAGTAAGACAGCAGTAGTACACATCGATCTATATAATCAGTTCAACTATGGGTATCAAGTGAGTGCAAACAGACGTGACAGCAAACATGACAGCAGTGGGATAAACATACTACTGTGCAGTTGTGAACCGGATCATATTTATTTATTTAGTTAGTTTTTGTTTACCAGGTGAGGTGCGCTAGGCATACCCTTGCCTATTTTCAGGCACGACCCAGGAGATTACAAGGTATGGGTAATATTATAGTATATAAAGAGACAATACATAGTACTGTACAATGGTAAGTGCCAAACAGTATGACAATAGGTACATAGATACACTAGATTAGGTATTACATTCAAAACTATCAATAAACTTGGTACAGCAGATGGGGTAATACATTCAATACAATCAATAAAGTGATGTCAAAAGGTGCAAACATTAGGCAAAACATTTATTCTAGGAGCGTGGATATGTTGTTCATCCACACTGTCTGGCATTGTCCCTTTCCCCTTTAAATCTTGCCGGAAGTCTTCAAGCTGGCTCCTCCCACCCACCCGGGTGGTAAATACCTCGGCTCTGCCCCATGACGCCAGATCTTCCTTTCCGCTGGAAGATTCAGGTTCCCTCGTGCTTTCTGTAGTGTTGAGGCCCTGGATTCGTTTCGATGGTTTTCACCGCATCTTCTCGCTCTGAAACTCGTTAGAGTTTTCGACTCTGATTCGGACATGGATGACAAGTCGTCCCTGGGTTTTGCCGGTGTCCTTGCGGACATAAAATGTCGCGCACCGATCCCCACCTCTCGTGCGTTTACTGCCTCGGTTCTATTCACGATACCTCGCAGTGCTCCATTTGCGCTTCCTTCCACCCCAACGTCCTGGAAGATCATCAGGCGCGCCTGAAGCTGGGTAGACTGGAGCTCCGCAACCCACCGGTAAAATCCAAGGAGGCCAGGTGGGCGGTTTCCGCGGCTGCGGGATCCGCCGAGCAGCTCGAGCGCATGGCGGCCTTCGAGGAAGAAGCCGCCCAAGCCTCGGCTAGCCAAGGTTTCTTCGTGCCGCTCAATCTGGGCTCTTCCTTTTCAAGTTCCTTTAGGGATTTGTGCCAGTCTCTCCCTACCAAGGGTGAGGCCCCCTCGGGCTCGCACTCATCCCGTTCTAAGAAAAAGGATCCTAAATCTTCTTCAAGTCGAAGAAGACGCTCCTGGGATCAGGAGGCGGTCCGATCTCGACCCGGTTGAAATTGCCTCCTCGGCGCTGGGTTTTCAGACCTTCCGTCTGTACGGGCGTAGATGCGAGTCGGCTGATCCGCCGAGATTATTCTCGATCCGATCGAGCTGCTATCACCGACTCCTGTCGATGATTCTTTGGCGAAACGCCGATTCTCTCCTTCCCGACGAGGAGACCGCCCTGTGTCCTCCGATCGAGGACAAGAACCAGAGCCTTGGTTTTCACGAGCCCAGTCTCTCCGATCGACAAAGCCGACACCGTCGGTCTCGATCAGGAGCAAGTCCTCTTCGGTCGATCGACCAAAAAGGACACAAGCACTCCCGAAGGCGCCGCCACCGTTCTCCTTCCTCCTCAGGCGAGGAGAGGCTGACGAAAAATTACGTCGGCGCTCAGAGGATCTCATGTGGCAGCAATTCCTGCTAGCAGGTCAGAAGCCGGCTCCCTCGGTGGTCCCGGCTATCTCTTGGCCTCAGCCTCTTCGGCCGCCTCAGACACCGATTGCTCCGGTGCCGGTCTCTTCGGGGGCTCCGGTGCGTCTTCCGCCGCAGCCGGTTTCAGGTTCCCCACCAATTTTGGTGGAACCTCCACCTAAGCTGCCCCTCGGGGTTCCCTCCAAGGAGGCCCGACAGTCTTCGGGTCTCCCCCACAGACTGTCAATTACGGTCACCCCTGATCGCCCTAGGCGTATCGAGGGGGACTTAGGTGGGCAGCCTTTATATCGGGACTCCTCCGATTCTGATAACACTGGCCTTCATTCTCTTGATGAGCTTTCGGCGTCAGGCTTGGAAGAAGGGCCTTCCTCCTTCCAGGGCATCCTCCGGCTCATTTCCGAATCGACGGGGATGGCCTTACAGCCTATCCAGAAAAAGGCGGAATATCCCCTTATGGATATTCTTAAGGGGGGATACCACTACGGAAGCATTTCCAGTCGCCGAAGCCATTATTGGTCCAGCCTTGGATCTCTGGCAGCGTCCAGCCTCCTGCCCAGCTCCATCTGCCCACATGGCACGCAAGTACGCGGTGCCCACAGGGTCTTTGGCGGGGGTTTACTGAGCACCCCTCGGCGAAGCTTTGTGACTGCCTCAGTATTCAGGCGGAAGGGCAGCTCAGCCGATACTGACCGCCCTCCAGACAAAGAGTCCAAACTTATGGACCACTCGGCCCGGAAGGTCTATGCTGCATCATCTTTGGGCCTTCGTCAGGCAAGCTCAGCAGTGATTATGGCACACTTCTCTCATGCCCTCTTGGGGTCGCTGGACGAAGTTCTCCCCCACCTCCCAGCTGACATGCAGACCACGGTCAAGCAGGTCAGGGACCAGAGCAGAGCTGTTGCTAAGCAACAACTCCAGACTGCTCTGGACGTGGGTGATTCCTGTGCCCGTTCACTAGCTGCAGCGGTATCCACTCGCCGCAGGGCTTGGCTGAGGTTATCCTCCTTTCCCGTGGATACTCAGCACAAGCTAGCTGATGTGCCCTTCCTTGGCACCGACCTCTTCAGGCCAGGAGTGGCAGGTCACCTGCAGCGTATCGAGCAATCTAATGCCACCTTAGATGCTACATCCACTAAGGGTTCTTCAAGTAAGAACCAGCAGAAGCGCAGGAAGAAGCCTTTTCGTCATTCTTCCCCTGCGGTCAGACAACCACCCTTCCAGGGGGGTCAACAACAGCAGCAGGCTCAGGCTTGGCACCCTAGGCCCAAGCAAGATCCCCAGCAGCCCCGCAAAGAAGGCCGAGGCGCTGGTCCAGGTGCCCCCTCCTCCTCTAAGCCTGCCCAGTGACGGGCTGGGGGTGTCTTCCCCCGTACCCGTCACTTCAGCTCTGGGTCCTCCCATGGGGGGTCGGCTCCGCCACTTCGTTTCCGCCTGGTCCGGTATCACCATGGACAGATGGGTCCTAGAAGTGGTCGGGCAGGGTCTGCCCTTAGAATTCGAGCAGTACCCTCCCAGCCGAGCCCATGCCCCACGAGAGGAGCGGATCTCAGTCACCCAGTCTGTCCTCCGAGACGACATTGCGCTACTCCTCCTCAAAGAGGTGGTGGCCCGAGTGACGGATCCTCCTTCAGACCCAGGCTTCGTCTCCAGGTATTTCCTGGTGCCCAAACGTACGGGGGGTTGGCGCCCATTCTAGATCTGCACAACCTGAATCGGTATCTCAGGCCTCGCACCTTTCGGATGGTAACTCTAAATCAGATCATACCATCCCTGGAGCCAGCTAGTAGTTCTGCACACTGGATCTTCAGGACGCTTTTTCCACGTCTCTATCCGTCCGTCTCATCAGCGGTTCCTCCGCTTCAAGGTCGAAAGGACCCTGTACGAGTTCGAAACCATGCCGTTTGGCCTGTCATCGGCCCAAGGGTTTCACCAAATGCATTGCAGTGGTGGCGGCCATCTTCGGCGTCAGGGGTTCGTATTTACCCCTACCTGGACGATTGGCTCCTGGTGGGATCCTCCCTTCAGGAGGTGGAAGGTCCAGGACCTGACCCTCCGAACCTGCTCACACTTGGGCCTTCTGATCAACGAGGCCAAATCGGAACTCATCCCTTCTCAGGTGATGGGCTTCATCGGGGCAGAGCTCGACTCTCGTCAAGCCAGAGCTCGGGTCCCGGCGGACAGGGTGAAGGTTCTCTCCTCCTTTTCCCAATCATTTCTGGTTGGGCACTCACGCCCTGCCCGGGACTTCCTGTGCCTCCTGGGCTACATGGCGGCATGCACGTCGGTGGTCCGCTGGGCCAGACTGCACATGCGCCCCCTCCAGTGGGAGCTCGCCGCCCAGTGGTCTCAGCGTCAGAGTCTTTTCGACCAGCTGGTCACGGTCACCCAGGGGATGTGGGACGCCCTACAATGGTGGACCGTCCCGAATCATCTGCTGGAAGGGATCCCATTTGTCCGCCCCGAGCCGACGGTCGTCCTTACGACCAATGCCTCTCTCACAGGCTGGGGAGCCCACATGGGGGAATACAGGGCTCATGGGTTCTGGACCCCAGAGGAGTCCCGATGCCACATCAACCTGTTGGAGCTCAGGGCAGTCAGACTGGCTCTGTCAGCTTTCGCTCCTCAGCTCCGGGGTCAAGTGGTTCAAGTCCAGACGGACAATACCACGACCATGTACTACCTCAACAAACAGGGCGGCATGCACTCCCATCTGCTATGCAAGGAGGCGCTCTGGATCTGGACCTTCGTCAGCCGGCTGGAGGCAGATCTCCTAGCCATTCATGTGGCAGGAGTCGCGAACCAACTGGCGGATGCTCTCAGTCGCTTAGGCCAGACATCCCATGAGTGGTCTCTCCATCCAGAGGTAGCCTACTACCTGTTCTCTCGTTGGGGCAAACCGTTTGTGGACCTGTTTGCCTCCAGGGAGAACACCAAGCTGAGGCTGTTCCATGCCCACCCCCTTAGCAGGGCTCGCTGCAGGGGGATGCCTTCCGAGGCCGTGGACCCCAGGCCTCTTTTACGCCTTTCCTCCATTTCCCTTGATCCACAAGGTGTTACTCAAGGTGAGGAAGGACAAGGCGAAGGTGATCCTGGTAGCCCCAGATTGGCCATGCCAGTTCTGGTATCCAGATCTCCACAGCCTCAGCTGCAGGACCCCGGAGCGGCTCAGTACACGCCCAGACCTGATATCTCTGAACCAGGGGAAGGTCCTTCATCTGGACCTTCAATCCCTGCACCTCACAGCCTGGTTCCTGAGCGGCTAGAGTTCCAGGCTTTGGGTCTTTCTGAGGATGTCTACACCGTGGTGGAGGCATCTCGAAAAAATAAACCAGAAATGTTATGCCTTCAAATGGAAGAGATTTTCCATTTGGTGTCAGAGTAAAGTCTGGACCCCTTATCCTGCTCGGTGGCTAACATTCTAGACTACCTTTGGTCCCTCTCCAAAGGGGTCTTCGGTCATCGACCCTTAGGGTGCACCTAGCAGCCATATCGGCTTACCGGGCGCGGGTCGGTCAGCCGACGTTGGCTCAGGAAAAGGTGGTCGGGTGCTTTTTCAAAGGCCTGGACCACATATCCCCTCCGGTGCGTGAACCTCCACCTCCATGGGATCTTTTGCTGGTTTTGGCAAAGCTCATGAGCAAGCCATTCAAACCCATGCACAAGTCTGCACTTTCGCACTTGTCGTGGAAGACGGCCTTCTTGGTGGCTATCACATCAGCCAGAAGGACGGGGGAGCTCCAGGCACTTTCAGTGGACTCCGCCTATCTGGTCTTTCACAGGGACAAAGTTGTCCTGCGCCCCCACCCGAAATTCCTTCCGAAGGTGGTGTCAGAGTTTCACCTTAACCAGGTGTTGACCCTGCCAGTATATTACCCTAATTACACCTTGGACGCCGAGTATAGGCTCCATACTCTGGACCTCAGACGTGCTCTCTCCTATTATAAGGAGAGGACGGTGGAAATTTTGGGAGAGGTTCGCCAGCTGTTTGTCACCTACGTTGAAGCCGCTTCTGGCAGACCTGCAGCCAAGCGGACTATTGCAAGATGGATCACATCATGCATAGCTCTGTGCTATGAATTGGCGGGTAAGGAGCCTCCCAAAGGGCTAAGGGTTCATTCTACCCGTCATACTGCTGATTCGGTGGCTGCTTCCAGGGACATCCCTATCCAGGAAATCTGTCGGGCCGCTACCTGGAAGTCAGCAAGCACCTTTATTACCCATTACCACATTGACCTAGAGTCACGTCAGGATGCTGGTTTTGGGGCCTCGGTTCTCCAATCTCTATTCCCTAAGTAGGGGGTGTGCGCCTTGCCTCCCTCCTCCCGGAGAACTGCTTGGAGTCTGCCAGACAGTGTGGATGAACAACATATCCACGCTCCTAGAAGAACAGGTTACTCACCTGTAACAGTAGTTCTAGGAGTGGTATATGTTGTTCATCCACACGCACCTACCCGACCTCCCCGGCTGGAGCAACCTACTAGCAGCCCGGGCTAGATCTGGCGTCATGGGGCGGAGCCAAGGTATTTACCACCCAGGTGGGTGGAAGGAGCCAGCTTGAAGACTTCTGGCAAGATTTAAAGGGGAAAGGGACAATGCCAGACAGTGTGGATGAACAACATATACCACTCCTAGAACTACTGTTACAGGTGAGTAACCTGTTCATACATTCAATGGGGTAAAGGCCCTGGCACACAAATACCAGCTGTAAATGTGAATTTCAGCACACACTTACACTCAGACGCAATCAAAATTGCAGATGGTCTTTATCCAAAATTCAGCCATCCTGCACAGCAAAAACACATAGCCAGAAAAGCTCAACGTTTCACACAGACACACATGTGCTTTGTCAAGAGAATTAAGTGCCATACATCATTCGGTCTGAAATAGAGCCCCATAAAGTGCTGCTCATTAAATATTTAATTATAGACCCTTATTCTAAGATTTATTGTTACACACTACTCACACTACTTTATAAGAAACCTTGCTATACAAAAACCATTGTCTTTATTTAACATCACTATGAATAAATATCATTGTATATAAATATAAGCAAATGAGTTCTTGTATCAAGGATCTTTTCATCACTTTCAACCCCACATAATTGAAACATATTAATGGCTAACATGCCCTATGAATTGCCATTTGGATTTCATTGCCCTAAATCAGATTAATTCGTTTTGAACTGATCAAAACATTTCGCTTAATATTAAACACTTAGACTACAGCCCTGGCGAGTGCAATGCCTGTAATTTAAAAATCCAATAATTTTCTTTACACGCCAGAATTTTATTTAAATCCCTTCCACAGGGTCCCAATTTGACTTTATCTATGCCTACAAACATCCAGCTATGTAATGCTGGGTTAGGCCTTGGGTGAGTGTGCAGAGCGGTGGCATATTCCAAATTCTTACCACGGCCCTAACATGCTCACCTACTCTTTCCTACAGTTTCTTCTTAGTTCGCCCCACATAATATGCCCCACATTTACATTACGCCAAATAAATGACGAACAAGAATCACAGTTAATGAACTGATGAATGGTGATCTCACTTCCATCCACTGGATTTTTAAAGCCTCTACCTGCGTTCATATGTTTACAGTATTTGCATCTTTGACATTTAAAACAGCCTAATGGCAATGGTGGCAGCCAGTTCTTCACTTGTGTAATTTATTTTTTTTCACTTTATCTTTTTATTGAAATTTGAGTATATAAGAAAGCACACAGCTTATACAACAGAAGAATATCCTCCATATAAGGTATAAAATATAACTTAAACACAGTATTTAGGGTAAATACATTAGAGAAGCCTTATATACACATATTGATAATAAAACACAAACCTAGACAAGTTATAAGTGGAAAGCAGAAGGGTTACAATTAATTGGGTATTATAGAATCAGAAATGGCAACCATGTACGAAACCCATGCTAGGGCAGGTTATGGCAAGGCATTCAGTAAACTGCAAAAAGTGATAAATGTGGTAGTATGAACAATGTTCAGTAATGAAGAGGTAAAGATAAGAGAAAAGTGTGTAAGGAAAGGAAGAAGAGAAAAAAGCAAGGAAGACGGGAAGGAGAGAGGGAGGTAGAACATAGAGAAGAGGGAAAAAAGAGGAGATATCTGTGCACAAAAGTTTTGGGAAAACCCAATCTGAGAGCAAAATAAGAAGAGGGCTAAATATCCCTAAGAATTAGGGTCTAGAAGAACTAGGGTCGATGTACTTGAAGTAATCCTGCCAACATCTGTCACATACAGTGAGTCAGTTATGAGTAACATGAGATAAACTGTCTAGGGAGGCATACTGAGAAAGGCTTTGAAGAACATCTGAAAGAGAAGGCACCAGAGTTGATTTCCATTTCATAAGAATCAGACGTTTGACCAGAAAAAAAAGTATGTTTAGCCATCTAAAATGTGCATACGAGAGGAGAGAGCTATTGGGGATAAGGATTTCTAGAAGGAGTAGCTTGGGGTCAAAAGGTATTTTTTTCCTGTTACGCAGGAGGCAAGTAAATAGACTTTATGCCAGAGCTTATTAATGGGAGCGCAAGGCCACAAGATATGAAGTAAATCCATGTTAGCCAAATTATAGCACCAACAGTTATTATTTAATAGGCCCATTCATTGAAGCACAAAGGGGGTTCTATACCAAAGATGTTGGATTTTAGTTTGTATTAAAGAACTATGGGCATCTTTAAAGGTATTATGTGCAAGATGTCAATAATTACTCCATTGTGCTTCGGAAATATTGTAGTTAAGAAGAGTACTCCATTTATTTTTGGCTTGTATAGACTGATCAGGTAGATTATCAATAGTGTCTTTGTAAATAGAGCTATTCAATTTTACTGATAAATTAGTCCAGTGTGAAATGTATGGGTTTAAAAGAGTATGCTTATACACTAAACTAGAGAGAGAGTTATAAGCTGCCCGAATTTGTAAAACTTCCAGAAGTCCTGTTTAGGAAGTTTCCATATAGCCTGCAAGTTAAAGAATGACCTAAGAGTGAGTGAATTCTGGTCCAAGATATCGCCGAGAAAGAAAATGCCTTTGTTCCGCCACGTACGACAGAAAATTGGGTGATCTTCTAGAGTGAGCAGTGGATTGCCCTATAAGGGGGCATAAAACCAGAGTGTTGGATTGGATTTCAGGAATTTGTGGGTTAGTTTCCAGTAAAGAAGAGAAGATGATATAGTCGGGTGAGATTTTAGTTTAGAGGAAATTGGATTAAAAATAAAGAAAGTAGAAACTCCTCCCAGGCACAATGCGGATTCCATTGCAAACCATAGTGATGAGTGATGGGAGGGTTTCTGAAACCATTTAATGGTTTGGACCATTCGAAAAGCCCAGAAGTAGCATTTGAACCAGGGGAGTCCAAATCCCCCTTTTTTCCAATGTGATCGAAGTTTGTTGCAGTTAAATCTCAGTGGTTTCCCCTCCCAGATAAAGTTGGCTATTAATTTATCAATTTTAGCAAAAAAGGAGGATGGTAAGACTAAAGGAATATTGTCAAAGAGATAAAGAATTTTGGGAGATGTGTACATCTTGATGGCTGTGATTTTGCCCATGAAGGAGAGATTAAGAAGCTTCCATCTGTCCAGAATTATTTTGATGTTATCTAATAAGGGGTTAAAGTTAATGTCCCATATCTTCCCTAAGTTACTACTAATTTTGATTCCTAGATATGTTATACCCTGTGGTGACCAACGAACTCCAAGAGGTATGTTCATAAAAGCTTTACTGTTGTCATTAAGAGGCAGAGTTTGTGATTTACCATAATTCAAAACAAGGCCAGAAATGTTAGTAAAATTATTAAGCAAATCAACCAACAGGGGCCTAGCCTCATTCAGATTTTCAAGTAAGAGTAAGAGGTCATCTGTGTAATAGAGAAAGACATATCTTGAATTGCCCACGGGTATGCCCATAATGCTAGAAGATTGTCGTAAACAAGCAGTCAGGGGCTCCATGGCTAAAATAAACAGTGAAAGTGATAGGGGACAGCCTTGCCTAGTTCCCCTTGCAAGATGAAAGTAAAAGGAAAGGGTGGAATTAGTAAGTACTTTAGCAACAGGGGAATTATATAATAGTTTGATCCAGGAGCAAAAGGTATGAGAAAGACCGAAATGAGATAAAACTTGATGAAGGTAGTCCCAGTTTAAGGAATCAAAGGCCTTCTCGAAATTAATAGCTATGGCTGCAGCTGGTGTCTTGAGGGATTTGGCTTTGTGAATTAGATTAAATAGGGATTGTAGGTGATCAGAACCAGATCTATGTTTAATAAAACCAGCTTGTGAACGATGAGTTAGCTTGGAAATCAGGGATTCAAGTCGAGAAGTTAGTAGTTTAGCAAATATCTTTTCATCCGTGTTTAATAAAGAAATGGCCCTGTAACTTGCGGGGTGAGTGGGGTCTTTTTCCTTCTTAGGGATTAGGGTTATGATTGCTTCGGTGCAAGATGGGGGGTGTTTGCCAGTATTTGAAGCTTCCTGATAAACATTAAGAAGAAGGGGACATAAGGTGTCGAAAAACATTTTATAGAAATCAATAGGGAATCCGTCACCTCCAGGGGATTTGCCGGATTTCAAGGAAGACAAAGCTTTCTGGATTTCCTGAAGCGAGAAAGATTCATCTAAAGAATTTGTTTCAAGAGTAGAAAGATGAAGAAGATGTAATGATTTAAGGAACTGTTGAATTTGTAAAGTAGATGGAGGACTTGTGTTAGAGTATAGTTTTTGATATAAGGTTTTCATGATATGGTTTATAGAGGGGTTATCAGTGTGAATTGTACCCTGTTCATCTTTTAGGCTTAGGATATGTCGTTCCATTTGTTGTGCTTTGAGCTGGTAAGAGAGGAGTTTCCAATTTTTATTGCCGTGTTCCCAGAACTTATATTTAAATTTAAACAAGGCTAGTTCAGTTTTACGAGAAATTAATTAATTTATTTTGACTCTAAGTTGAAGAATTTTAAGATGAAGTTGAGAATAAGGACAGTGCTTCTTAGAGGAAAAGTATAAATTCTCTTTAACCTTAAGAGATTTTTCCAAATCAGCCAGTTGTTATTCCCTTACTCTTTTCCTGTGTGCAGCATAACTGATAATTTCCCCCCAAATCGTAGCTTTAAGAGCTTCCCATATAGAGGACATAGAAGATTTGGTTGGGTTTTTGTGAAAGAAGAAGTCCTGAATTTGTGCATTGATCATGGGTAAGAAATTGGGATCCTTGAGGAGGAGAGGGTCCAGCCACCAGTAAGAAGATTTAGGTGCTCATGGGCCCCAGAAAAGTTGCAGTTTTACAGGGGAATGGTCCGAAATTATCATGGGAGAGATAGATGAAGCAATAGTTTTTTTCCATTATAACAGGAGAGGCTAACCAGTAGTCCATTCTACTGTATGTCTTATGTAGAGAGGGGTAAAAAGTAAATTCTTGATCACATGGGTGAAGGAGGCACCATACATCAGCTAATCCAACATCTTGCATTAGTAATGAGAGGGCTTTAATACATCTAGGGTGGGCGTCTGTAGTGGGGCTACTTCTGTCAATGCTGGCTTCTAAAACTCAGTTAAGATACTCTCCAAGAATAACTGGTGTATTATCAGTGTTAAAGGATAGAATCTGTTGAGCTAAACTGTGAAAAAACTCTGGTGAATCAGAGTTGGGTGCATAGACATTAACAAGCAGAAGAAGACCAGAGCTGGTATTCAATTTAACCACTTGTGTAATTTCTGATGTGAGATTATTCACTTGTGTGGGGGAGTGGGGGGAGAAGAGGAAGAAGGAAACAAGGAAAATTCAATTACTGCATTCTTCCCTTGGACCTCAATTGTCCCTTTTAATTGCACATGTCTGAGTGTAAGTGTGTGCTGAAGCTGATGACTTTCATTTTGACTTGGTACTTTGTGCACCACATACCGATTAGCAGCTCTGTTTTTATGTTGGCTTGCGTTTACGCACCAGCCAACATCTTGCAGTAGTAGCAGATTTGGAGGCGAGGTCATTGTTGGGCGAATGTTGGGTACGCATCAGTAGGTGCATCCCTCATTCCCCAATCAGCCAGCAGCAGGCGCTGACATCATGAATCCCTAATGTGGCCACCAGATCTAAGAAAAGGCCCACTGCAATGAGAGCGAAGCTCTCATGCAGCGTGACCACAACACGCCTCCTGACAAGCACATAACATGGTGGCAGTGACTACCGCCACCTCCTGTCACAATGCAGATGGGGTCCCCACTCCCCATCGGCATAATGACCCCCCCATTTAAAATGTATGCTGAGGGGGTGCCCAATCCCCCTCGGCATCATGCGCCCCCCCAACAGTTTTTCTTTGCCAATGGGGGGCCCAATCCCCATCTGTGTCTGTCCCCTGTCCCATTTATTTTGCAGATGGGGGAGCCCACTGGCATAATGCCCACCCCCGCTTTTATTCTGTGTCAAGGGGGGTGCCCAATCCCCCTCAGCTCATGTCCCTCTCCTTCAGTATGTGCCAACAGGGGTGCCCAGTCCCCCGTCAGCTACAGCATCCCCCCCAAAAAAAGCACTTAGATGGCACACTGGGAGCCCACCCCAGCATGCCTAATCTCCTGCAAAAGAAAAACTATCCTGCAACGTTTTTTTTTTTTTTTTTTGTAAACCTGTAAAAAATAAAACGGTCCCTCATGGTCTCCCTGCCCCCTCCCACAACCCGCTCCCACCCTTTGCGACCTGCCTCTGCACACCCCCCCCCCTCACTCCATACTTACCTCCAGAGTCCAGCGGGACGATTTTCAGTGGACTGGGAACACGTCTGCACTCTTCAAAGCCGACCACGAACTGAAGAAATGCCGGTAAGCTGTATAATGGCATAAATAGGGGGGTTTCAGCTTTGGTGCATATCTCAGCCATTTTTGGGACTTTTGGCACCAAATTTTCAACATGGGGTTATTGGGACCCCTCCTCATGAATTCAGGCACTGCCATGGTGTTATTGGTCCTGAAAGGTGATTTCATGGTCACTGCACAGAATCACCTTTTGGGACCGATTAACAAAATAACAGTGCCACTGTTCATGAGGGGGGCTCTCAAAAAGCATATGTTGCAAATTTGGTGGGAAAAATCAAAAAACTGTCTGTTTTATGAGCGTGCATTGCACAGTTTCCACAAACGCTCGTAACTTCGTGAATTTGTAATATTTTCACTCCAGATTTTCAACATTGGCATTTTTCCACACCTCCTTATGAACAGTATAACTGTCATTTTATATATCCTGGCTGAAATGTGTTTTCACATGTCCAGCGCAGAATAGCGTGGTTGCAGTGCGAAATCAGTTTTTGGGACAGTTTGAGGAAATGATGGTGACACTGTTCATGAGAAGAACTCCTAAAATTCCTATGTTGAAAATTTGTCGACGAAATTCCATAAAATGACTGTGTTACAAGTGTGTGTGTTGCGCAGTTTCAACGCACCCTTGTAACTTCACAAATTTGCAATATTTTCAAGCCACATTTTCAACACTGGCATTTTTTCACACCTCCTTATAAACAGTACAGCTGTCATTTTTCACATCCTGCCCTAAATGTGTTTTTGCACCTGTGGTGCACAATGTCATGGTCACTGTGCGAATTCAACGTTTTGGACACATTAACAAAATCACAGTGCCACTGTTCATGAGGGGAGGTCCCAAAATGCCTATGTTAAACATGTGGTTAAAAAAATCCCAAAAATAATTGGGTTACGGATGTGTGTTGCACAGTTTCTATGCATGCTCATAATTTCACCAGTTTTTCATATTTTCATTCCAGATTTTCAGCATTGCCATTTTTTTACATCTCCTCATGAACAATACAGTTGTCATTTTCCACATACTCCCCAAAATGTGTTTTCATCCCTGTGTCGCCAAATGGCATAGCCACTGTGCAAAACCACCTTTCAGCTAACAAACTGATAGTGCCGCTTTCATGAGGTGGGCTCACAAAAGGCCCATGTTGAAAATCTGGAGTGAAAATACCAACAGACGCCTACGGTGTTATGGTTACCAACTGTAGTACCCCATCCTGTAGAGATTAACAGGTGTCAGGGGTGTGACTTGGAATCATCGTCTGTAATGCTCATGCCATTCCACCTCCACCCTGCAGCCAGTGACAGGCATCGTGGTGTGCCTTGCTCTGTTCGGCCACAAAGTTCACCCCATTCTCCTATACTGCACCCACCTCAGCATATTTCCTTATGGAATGGGGTAAGTATAATGCCCAAAGACCCCAAAGCACACCACACCACTTGTCAGTGTCTACAGGGTAGGGTGAGGTACAATGGCCATGAGCGTTACAGCCGACGACCTAAAGTCACACCCCAATGCCTGTTGCTCTCTACAGGGTGGGGGTGGGGTTGGTGTCACTTCAATACTTCACTGCCATTCCTATTATGCGTCTCTCTAACTCCGGCACTACCAATGCCAATGCCAGCGAGACAACATTCGGCATTGACAAACGCTTGTTGTTTTAACAACTGTAAGCCTAGCACACAAGTAACAATGAGAGAGATGGAACCAAAGTTAGAGGTTAGGGCAGCTGCATTGGGAATGTTGAATCTGGTAGGAGCGAAGTTGATGGCAGAAGGGGTGGGAGTTGTGGCACTGGCGCAAGTTTAGTGGAATACTGTTTCACACTTTAGGGGCAATTAAAGAGAAAGCCCTAGCACTGTGTTTGGTCCTGGATCTAGGGACGGACAGTCTGTGCTCTGTGGATCTCAGGGAATATTGGGTCTTACAATGTACTGTATTAGGTAAGAGGCTAAGGACATGGGAAGCTGATTGTGCCATGTCCTGTGGATAAGTCTACCTAAATTGAGGTCCATTAAGGCTGCAGGGGAGGGTCAGCTTAATATATTATTTAGCGTGCAGCGGTGCGTAAGGCGATTGCATTCAAGAGCGAATCAGCAGACATTATCGTACACCACTTCTCATTTTTGCTGCAAGGTGCTGGAGGCATGAGTGAGTACTGCCAGGCTGTAGGCATGTAAATAATAATAGTAATACAAGTAATGTACATAAACTGTATTATACTGTGCAAGGTAGACCACAGCGGAGTGTGAAGAGAGTGCAGAATTGTAAGTTATTCAGAACAGTTGTAAACATGGATTATACAGTCATGGAGTATGACAAGCAGAGGAGGCACAGTGAGAGATTCAGAGAGGTGCAGAAAATCTCAGGGGGACAGGGTAAATACAGAGAAAGAGAGAGAGAGAGAGAGAGAGGAAGAGGTGAAGTGACTGCCAAAGGTGTATACATGCACACTCACAGTACACATTTGTGTACTTTTTCTTGTACTTTTTTTAATTCATTTAATTTTTTTTATTGTTTCATGATAACCCAGGTCTGCTAGATGTACCAAGCTCATTTATAGCTCGTTACTCTTAACCTCTAGGCTATACTGCCAGCCCCAGTATCTGCCCCAAACAACATGCCTTTTTGTTACTGTTATCATTCTTATCTGAAGTATTCGAGTTAGTGTAGGCCACAGAGCTGTTTCTATTGCTTAGGACATAAATATGTATATAATCTGTTAAGAGATTAGATGAGACATCTGACAACAATCGGATTTGTTTGTAATGGGGGGGGCAACAGTTGGATGGATTGTGTACTTAGAAATTTCTGGCTACACTCCTGGTAACTGCTAAGGGTTACAAAGTAAGTGACAGGGGTGGGATTCAAAGCTGGGTCTCTACATTCAGTTCTGAGCTCTAACCACTAGGCTACCTCCCTATCAATATCAAAATGTTTCAGTTTCCTTGGAAATGTCACTTTGTTATTGCAATCGTAGTAACATAATTAATATCTGTAGTTACACAGTAATAGTTATTATTTTGCTATTTATTTACCCAGGATTGCCCAGCAGAGATTCAACATCTTGCTGTAGTGGTACCTTGTGTCAACCCATTTCCATAGCTGTGTGGACTAAGAGGCCAAGGGCTTTGCCCAGAGTTACACAATGAGTACTTGACTATAGCCAGGTTTGAACCTGCAGTCTTCTCATTCCAAAGCAGGTGCTCTAACCACTAGACCATGCCACCTCCAAAGCATGTTAAAATGACAGAGTATTACTATCCAGAAGCAAACGGTTTGATACCTTTTATTGGACCAACAAAGATGTTACAAAAATAACAAAGTACTTTAGCTTTTCAACCAACTAAGTCCTTCTTCAGAAGTTTATGACAGTCACCCAGAAAAGTAAGAAGTAGAAAGAGTATTACTATAACATGTAATTACAAGTCATGCGTATCTATTTATTTAATATGCAGTTACAGCTGATCAGATTTTGGCATTGAATTATAGTATAGAACAGCTGCACTCTAACTTCACAAGTGTCCCGGTATGTTATAATTTGATACTATGCAGTTGTAGTGTAATAGTGTAAAATGTGTCAGATAAATTGAGGTGTTTTCTTATTATACTTCTTGTAATGGTCCAGCCTCAGTAATACTCCTTTAGTGTATTCTGTTTGATGCCTGCTAAACTCTAATCACTTCCTCTAACTCATTTTTCCATATAATGCTCATACTCTAAAAGGACTACTCTGGTAAGCACCAAGGTATGCAAATTGCCATGCAAATAAGACTGACAACAGTTTGTCAGAACAGACGTATTTTTGTTTTTTTACACAGGCTTCTACAGCATGCTCAGCCCAACCTAAGAATGACAAAAAGCTACCTCACCTCTCAGGTCGATCCCGGACAGTCAGCATTGGGCCGGCCACTTCCTTGTCCTTGGCAGTGCCCACTGGGGTCCCCCAGGGCTCCATCCTGGTTCTGCTGCTGTTCTCCCTCTTCATTAATTCTCTACCTGAAGATAGCCTCTCCTGTGAGGCATTATTATGTGCTGATGACTTAGTACTATTTCACAGTGACAAATCCCTAACTATCCTATTCACCACCCTCTCCCAAAACTGTGGGGCAGCCCACAATTGGTTCCTGGCCAATAGGCTCCTAGTAAATGCAACTAAAACCAAGGCCTTGCTCCTGGGATCTGAACCCAATTGATCAAAACTAACCAAAACTACCTCCACCCTAACTGTCATATCACCAGCGGGCCCCACCACCACCCCGGCAGACCGTCCTCAGTTTTAAATACCTGGGTATTAACTCTAGACCCCTCCTTAACATTCGATATGCATATCAACACCACGGTGTGGCGCATAAGCCAGAAACAGAGGGCTGGCTATAGACTCAAGCACTGTCTGACCCCAGAGGCTCACCTCGCCGTAGCCCAAGGCAACCTCCTCTCCATACTAGATTACTGCACCTCAATTTTCACTCATACATCTGTGAACCTGCTCTCAAGACTCAATTCTACCTACAACAGCATCTGTAGGTTTGTGCTTCTGGCACCCTACTTCACTCACCATTGTGCCTTATACCAATCTCTGGGCTGGCTCCCACTACAAGCTAGATATACATATGCCCTTGGAGGCATCATAGACTACACCATCAGAAGTGGAAACCTGTCCCCTTACTCCTCCCTGCTCAAGCACAAAACTACCCCTCGCCATGACTAGCAATCCACAGTCCCACTGCAGGAAGTCCCCAGGGTTTCCACCTGCCTGGGTAGCAATGCCTTAGCCATCACTGCTCCCACTCTGTGGAACAAGCTCCCTACCTCCCTCCACTCTGTAGACTTGCACATCTCCTTCAAAGCCCACTTCAAAACCTATCTAACCTTATCAGGTAACAAAACTTGGAATATGACACTTGAAGCTAGACATCAAGATTATATTTAGTTCTAATAATAATAATATAATAATAATAAAACTTTATTTGTTGAGTGCCTTTCAGATACCAAGGCGTTTTAGTGTTAAGAACAAATTCCATAAAAATATTACACTAAAAAATAAATCATTAAAAAATCATGACAGTTCATAAAAAGCTTGACTCCACAAGAAAGTCTTAAGTGCCTGCTTAAAGCTCCCCACGGTTGTATATTCCCTGAGCTGATGGGGCAGAGAATTCCAGAGGGTTGGGGCCACAAACATAAAAGCACGGGCCCCAGACGATTTCAAGGTAACCCTCGGAATCTTCAGCAACTCCTCGTCAGCCGACCTGAGCTGTCGCACAGGGGTGTAAGGAATCAGAAGCTCTTTCAAGTAGTTGGGACCAAGTCCATGTAGGGCTTTGTAGGTCAATAAACCTACCTTAAAGGTGATCCACCACTGAATCGGCAGCCAGTGCAGATCGCGCAACACAGGGTGATATGTGATCTTCTAGACACCCCTGTCAGCAATCGAGCAGCAGCATTCTGCACTAGCTGCAAGTGGTAGATATCAACCCCAGGAAGCCCTAAGTAAAGGGAGTTGCAGTAATCAAGGCAAGAGGTCACAAAGGCATGGACCAACACAAGTAGATTGCTAGACAGAACAAGGTGTTTGACCCTGGCGATATTCCTAAGATGGTAAAATGCTGACTTTAACAACTGCCGACACCTGATAATGGAGGGTCAGCCCATCGTCAAGCACCATTCCCAGGTCACGCATCCATTCTGAAGTAAGGATCTGAGTGCCCCCCAGAAATAATCCAGAGGGCTGATCGGTCCTCAACCCCTCTATCCTGCAACCCAGGTCCACAACCATAACCTTAGTGTTTCCTGCGTACAACTTTAACCAGCTTGAATTCATCCAGTCTTGGATTCAGGCAAGGCAGTTATTAAATACTGAGAGAGCACTAACCTGGTCGGGGGGGGGGAGCAAAAGAAAGGTAGAGCTGGGTATCGTCAGCATAGCAATGAAACCTCAGCCCATACTGTCTTACAATGTCTCTGAGGGGTAGCATATACACTGCAAACAACATGGGGGACAAACACTGAGTCCTGAAGAACCCCACAAGACATAAAGAAAGGGTCAGAAGAAAAAATCCCCAACACAACTCTCTGAGTTCTACCAGCTAGGAAAGATGTAAACCATCTGAGCACTATACTTGACAGGCCACAGATGGACCTCAAGCGCTCAAGCAGGACCCCATGGTCTACAGTGTCAAAGGGTGAAGAGAGATCATGGAGTACCAGAATGGAACTGTTTCTCCAATCTCTCGCCATCAGGAGATCATTGAGCACCTGAACCAGAGCAGTCTCAGTACTGTGCCTCTTACGAAAACCCGACTGGAGAGGTTTGTAGACATTATGGATGGTCAAATGGTTCTCCAGCTGGATTGCCATTACTTTCTCAATAACCTTTCCTATAAAGGGAAGGTTCAAGATAGGTCTGTAGTTAGCAAAAATGTCTGGGTCCAATGAAGCTTTCTCCAGAAGGGGTGTCACCACCGCCTCCTTCAGGGAACTTGGAAACTCACCTGATTCCAAGGAGCACTGGACAATCTGAGCCAGAAATGGGCCAATGGTCTCATAACAACCCCAAATCAGGGAAGTTGGGCCCGGATCTAAACTACAGCACATAGGGTGCATCCCCTGGACAATCTGCATAATATCCTCGAACTCCGGCAGGTCAAAGGTACTCCAGGAAGTACGAGGTATAGTGACCAAGCGCCGACCAACTGCGTCCGCCATAAAGCGAGTCAAGCGGATCTCTGACCTGATGTCGGCCACCTTATTTGCAAAGAATTGAGCAAGCTCATCATACTCTTTTTGTGAAAAAAAATGACAGAACTGCAGACAGGCTGGGTTGCACAACCTGTCCACAGTTCGGAAGAGCTGAGCTGGTCGATTCTGAGCGACAGCGATCTCCCTGGACAGGAACTCTGCCTTCTTATGGGAGATCACTGATCGGTAGAACTGATAATGCTCCACCAAACTAAGGCAGTTGGCCTCCAGGGCAGATTTCTGCCAGTGACGTTCTAACCTTCGTCCCACCCACCACAACTCCCTCAAGGACCCATCAAACCAAGGGGCCCGAGGGCGGAATGGGAGGGGATGAACACGGACAGGAGCTACCGGGTCTAGGGTTGAGGATATGGCCTTATTATAGGCCAGAACCAACAACTCCGGACTCGCGCTGGTATCAGGAAACTCTGAGAGGTCAATCACCACTGCCAGGTCTTCAGGGCACACATCCCGTAAAGGGCAGTAACTGACCATCTCCACAGGGGCAGACCTACGAAGAGGGGCACAAAAGTTGAACCTCATGGTGTAATGATTGGACCAACTGACAGGTTCCACCTCCAAGTCAGGGGCCTCAATCCCCAGGAGGAAAACCAAATCCAGAGAGTGACCATGATTATGGGTAGCTGAAGAAACAATCTGTGTGAAGCCCAGTGATGTCATCAACTGGAGGAAGTGCTGACCAAAAGGCGAGAGTTCGTCATTGACCCAGGCATTGAAGTCGCCCAGAACCATCAGTCTGGGCGACTCCAATGCCATGTCGGCAGTGAAATCTGCCACTTCCTGCAGGAATCGCTTTTCGTCCCCGGGTGGACGGTAGATGAGAGCTATCCTGCAGCCCACACCAGCTACCACAGTACACTCAAAGGATTCAGCTTCCTCTAATGGTACACCAGTGAGGCCCAACTCAGTCTTGAAACAGACGCTAACCCCCTCCCCCCCCCCGCAGTCCAGTCTCGGGCGGTGTGACCGACTGGAATTGCTGCCTCCAAAATGGGGCCAGCATTTTCATCCAGCCAGGTCTCGGTGGTGCAAGCCAGATCAGCTGTTCCAACAAAATCTGCAATATTAACAGTTTTGTTCTTAATAGATCTGGCATTGCATAACACCGCCCGAGTTGGACAGGGTTTGTGAGCTGTCCTAGCTACTTGCCCATCAAAAGAGATGGTGCCCTCGGGTATGGGGACTAGACCATGTTCCAGACTCCATTTCACCCCAGAGCATCTTCTGGACCTTACCAACCCTATGCGAGAGGGCCGCTCCTTTGACCTCCAATGTCCACAGTCCCACTGCGGGAAGTCCCCAGGGTTTCCACCTGCCTGGGTAGCAAAGCCTTAGCCATCTCAATAATATAGGAGATGAAGGAGGGAAGGCCCCACCAGGCCAGGGCCCCCTCACCACATGTATGGAGGTATTTCTCCAGGAGCACCTCAACTCCAAAACAGATTAAATCAGCACTAACTAACTAAACCTGTTGTAATACGTATTAAAAAACATAACTGACTTGTATTGTCATTCTTCTGCCATGGCAACTGCGCTGCAGTAATTATTCACTAAAAAATATTTCACTTGCGCTTTATTTTCACGGTTATATGCCATTAAGCAAATATAGTGAAAATAAAGTGTAAGTGAAATATTTTAGTTCTACAGTAGTTAAGGGTATAATCTTTGCACTGTGAGTCCCTGCCCTGCAAAAGGCGCCAAATCTGTTTGCCGTGAGAGGTTAATTAGGATCTGCCTCAGAAGAGATCCAAGAGGTATTACTCTATTCTTTCTCCTCTTCCGCAGCCTTCCCTCCCCTCTCTGCCACCTCCCAGAGCAGTTCTTTTCTAGTCCACCTATTTAAATACCCTGTAAAGTCACTCCATTTCCGCTATCTGACTTGCCACCTCTCTTCAATCCTGCATGGTTGGGAGGTCTTTTTGTAACTACCTCCTGGTGATTGCTTTAACCGTAGCTGCTATACAAATATACCACAGGTAGCACACTTCCTTACCCTTGAGACTCTTTAGCCTTAGTCCTAGCAGCAGTTGAGGAAATTCTAACTCACCACTTAACCCAAAAAGGGTGCAGATTTCATGTCTAATCTCCTCCCATTAGGGCCCCAGGGCATGTCCAAAAGATATAACTATGAGTGGCATGAAGTGTGCCACATTCCCTCCAGCATGTAGGAGGGGTCCCTGGATCCCATTTTGTTTTAAGAACTGGGGTAATAAAAATCTAGCCTTGACATTCTGGGCAAACTCTTGTCATGGGGGGGAGGTGTTTTAAGGAACCCAACAAGATCTGCTCCCAGTCATTCTGCTGCAACTGTAGTTGCACCCAGAGCTTATGCAGTTTTTTGACTTACTGTGCTTTATGCAGCATGGGCAGCTCCCCTTCAGCTCTGCTGTTGCACATGTCCACTCTCAGCAGTGACACTGAGGTTCGCCCCACCTGGTGTTCCTTCCTGGCCTCCCCTTACCCTTTGAATGTCACCTCTGGTGTCCGGGCAAGCGGCCCCAGGCCAGTTATGTGGTGGCAGCGGCACAAGGTGGGCAGCATCAAGCTCATCTGGTGGGGTTTTTCCATAACTTCGGGAGACGTGTGATGACACTGTGGCATGAACACATTAGGCTTTTGGCATGCCTCACTTCTGCTAGCTCTAGCTGGGTCGCCAATGACAGGACATCCTGTGGTCGCCCAGGAGCCCTGCACCAGGGACACAACCCCCCCCCCCCAGAGGTGGAGAGCATGCAGAAGCTGCTCAATCCACCTCTGCCCAGCTTGCCCTCTAGCAACCCAGGTCTGTTCCTGAACCCAGGTCACCAGCATCATGAGCAGTAGCTCTACCACTGCGCTGGTGGGCCAGCTAGCTGATGCACTTTCTGAAATGTAAGCAAATAAATATTTTGAATATTACATTTCTGTGGAGTTCAGCTATGTTTTTTGGGTGAGTGAATGCGAGGTTGACTGATGTTTACTTTATTAGTGAGCATAGGAGCATCATGTGACACTCCCTGACCAATCACAGCACTTTCTTCAGTTGTGTGTGAGGTACAATTATTGCTGTAAGAGTACCTTATGCCTTGAGTACTGTAACGGGCTTCTTGATGACCGTCGCTTGTGCCATAGAAAGAGACCACAAAAAGGTTTTTTTTTTCAAAAAATCATGGCATGGTCTACACTACATTTGAAGGGCACTAGGAGGACCTCTTATGGATATAAGTGTCACCTCTTGCGTCCTTAGGGCACCAGAACTGCTCACCTTTGGTTCGCAATTCTCTTGCCCTAAGAATGCTTGAGGTGACACGCTTATATCCATAAGAGGCCCTCCTATTGCCCCTATAAACTTATAGAAGAACCCAACTAGATCTGCTCCCAGTCTTTCTGCTGCAACTGTAGTTGCATCTCTGATTGCCATTTATGCACTAGATAGATGGCTGCAGATTGCCTGTCATGGAGCAGAAATTGATACAATACAGAAATTGCTCCCATTGGTTGAGGGGGGTGGGAAGGTCAAGGAGGCTGGGGAGTGCCTGCACTGTATTGTTCTCTCCTTGTAATTTTAATCTCAGTTGTTTGGAAATGTAATCCCTAACCTGGAAATACCGAAATCAGTCTTGTGGACCCCAGCCAAAGGCTATCCGATATTCTTCAAAGTCTCTAATTAGTGTACCCAGAAGGATCTGATTCGGGAATTGCAGCCCGAATTGTGCTTGACACCTGTACCTAGGGTCTATCCTAGCAGGTAGGAAGGCTTTATCTCAGGCTAGCCAACAAAATCACCAGAGATAATGAGCTATCCTGGGGCATTTACTATACAGTGCCCAAGTCTGCAGTGTAACTCTTACGGCTGGGTTACCCCAGGTAGTTTGGTACAACTAAGCATGGCATCATAGAGCAGGGCTGATAGGGGGGCTTCATCTTGCATCCTGCAACTCGATAGTTTTCCAGTGAACTATATAGGCCTCATCCTTGCATAACAATGCCAGCTTCACTTGGACCACCATCCAGTAATCATACAAAGAAGCCAGCAGAAGAAGGCCATTTGGTCTGTCAAGTCTGCTCGTATTGCAAGGTCCATAGCTTGAGCTAATGTCCCTGCCCTCCCTCCCCACTCCTCCCATCCTCCCTACCCATGATCCTTACCTTCCCTATGCCTATCCTAGTTTCCCTTAAAGCTGCCCACTGTCTTCAATGAGATTATCTCTTCCAGCAGCGCATTCCAAATGTCCACCACCCTCTCTGTGAAGATGTGCTTCCTGACCTCTCTCCTAAACTTCCCACCCTCCAGCTTAAGACTGTGCCCCTTGTGTTATGGTTGCCACTCAGCTTAAAGAGATTCTCCTTATCAACCTTATTTATCCCTTTCAGGTACTTGATAGTCCCAATCATGTCCCCTCTCTCTCTCTCCTGTCTTCCAGGGAGTACATGTTCAGTGCCCTCAACCTCTTCTCATATGCCTTACCCTGCTGACCGTCTGTCATCTTTGTAGCCCTCCTCTGGACCTTCTCCAGCAGGTTAATGTCCATTTTGAGGTGTGGGCACCAGTACTGAACTCCATACTCTAGATGCGGCCTTACCGGTGACCTGCACAAGGGCAGTATAACCTCTTCTCTCCTACTACTGATTCCCCTAGATATGCATACCAGCATCTTGTTTGCCTTCGCTGCTGCTTTCTTGCACTGCGTGGAGTGCTTCAGGTCACTAGTGATCATCGCTCCCAGATTCTTCTCCTCTCTGATGTAGATACTCGGACTCCACCCATGTAATATTGTGTCCTGGGATTCTTGGCTCCAATATGCATAGCTTTGCACTTCTTGGCATTGAAGCCAAGTTACCAGATCAAGGACCACAAGCCCAGCTTTTCCAGATCTTCCTGTAGGACCTGTATCCCTTCACCTGAGAGCTTGGTGTCATACCCGAATAGGCACATTTCGCCCTTAATGCCATCCCCAATGTCAATGATGAAGACATTGAACAACACCGGCCCCAGCGCTGAGCCCTGTGGAAACCCACTGTTTATCTCGCTGGTGCCAGATAACTCTCCCCCCCCCCCCCCATAACCACACTCTGGGTTCTGTCCATCAACCAGTTTTCCACCTATCTAGCCATCTTTTCCCCAACCCCGAGATCCACCGACTTCCTGATCAACCTTTTGTGGGGCACAGAGTCAAAGACCTTTCTGAAATCAAGATAGAAGATGTCTACCACTTGGCCACTATCTACTGTCTTAGTGACACAGTCAAAGAAGTCAATCAGATTCGTTTGACAAACTCTCCCCCCCATGAACCCATGCTGCCCCACATCCTGGAGACCATGCTTCTCTAGATATTCCACCAACCTTTCCTTTAGTATGGTCCCAATGGGCTTGCCCATAATGGAGGTCAGACTGACTGGTCTGTAACTCCCTGGGTCATCCTTGGGACCGCTTTTGTGGAGGAACACTACATGTGCTGTTCTCCAGTCCTGCGGCACCACGCCTGACTATAGTGAACTACTAAATAGGTCTGTCAGTGGCCCTGCCAGCTCCTCAGCCAGTTCTTTTACTACCCTTGGATGTACTCTGTCCAGGCCTGGTGATTTGTCCACCTTCAATGCCAGCTGCCCCTCCCTCACTCTATCCTCCTCTATCACTACATTTGTGTTCCCTTCCCCCCTTGCTCCTCTTTTCCCTCCTGAAGGTCCATCCTTCTCCCTGGTGAAGACGGAACAGAAGTATTCCTTTAGTATCTCTGCTTTTCCCCCATTATCCTCCACGCCTTTCTTAAGCCTAATAATCCCTTCCTTTGTGTCCCTTTTTTCATTTATATAGTGAAAGAAAGCCTTCTCCCCCTTAATTCCTTCAGCTATCTTCAGCTCCTTCTGTTCCTTTGCTCACTGGACTTCCTTACTTGCCTCACTAGCCAACCTTAGGTAATTTTCCCTATCCACCTCTTTCTCTTGGTCTTCCTGAATTTTCTATAGGCCAATCTCTTTTTCCCTTACTGCCTGGGCAACCCCAGAACCGAACCAGCTGGGCGCTTTGGCCCTTGTATTCTTCCCCCTGAGCCTAACGCACTCATCTGTGGCAACCAGTATTCTTTCCTTAATGATGGACCACCTTTGGTCCACCTCCTTATCTGCTCTGATGCCTGCCAGATGGCTTCTTAGCACTTTGCCCATTTTCCTGAAGTCTGCCCTCCTGAAATCCAAGATTTTGGTCTTAGTCGGGATGCTTTTCCTGCCCATATCCAACTGGAACGACACTGTGCAATGATCACTTCCACCCAGTGGCTCCTTGACCATTATTTCCTGTACATGCTCCACATTTGTGAACACCAGATCAAGAATTACCTCAGCTCTTGTTGGTTCAGTGATGTCCTGAGTCAGGAACCCACTCTGCAGTCCTTCCAGGGTCACCTGACTCCTAGCATATGTTGTGGGAGGTATGCTCCAGTCCACCTGGGCAGGTTGAAGTCCCCCACAATTATCACCTCTCCTTTCCATGCAGCTTCCAATATTTGTGAGCCCAGTTCCCTGTCCCTCTCCTCATCCTGATTGGGTGGTCTGTAAACCACCCCCAACCTCACTTTTTCCCTCTATTGGACCTTAACTGAACCCATAATGCTGCCACCACCCCTTCCTCTGACTCCTCCTTCATGCAAGTTATTCCTTCCCTGATATAAACTGCCACCCTTCCCCCCTTCCCAACTACCCTGTCTCTCCTGTATAGTTTATATCCAGGGATCGCAAGGTCCCAGTCATGGTGTGATGTTGGCCAAGTCTCAGTTACTGAAGCTATGTCCACCCTCCTGTCTGCTAATAGTGCCTGCAGGTCATCCATCATATAACGATGGGAGACCCCACTCCCCCGTTGTTTCTTTGACGGGTGCTTTGGACCCTAGGCCTATTGCCAGGCCACATAAATCTGTATTACGGTCTCTGAGCAGCCAGAGACTATGATTTATCTTGAGTACACCTCACCGGTCTGGTGTCCTTATAAATGTAGGAATATTAGCCTAATTAAAAGAGTACAGTAGAAAGCTACTAAAACTATATTTTGTATTTGAAATTTACCATACGAGTCCTGACTAAGGCACTTAAACTTGATGACATTGGAACAGCACCACCTAAGGGGTGACTTGCTCATGATGTATCAGATTATACATGATCCTTATCTACTAACTGAATTAAAACTTCTTTTTCAAACAAAATTCCAAGACTACTAGAGGACACCTGCTACAACTGACTGGACATGTCTTTAGAACCACAAAAAGAAAATATTTTTTTTGCTCAACAAATCATAAATCCATGGAATTCACTACCTTTTGATATTATAGCTAGTAGAACTAAAACTGAATTTAAACACAGACTGGATACATTTTTATTGAATAGGGGTGTTCTGCAGTATTATTAGTTGGAGCAACATGGGCGTACAAGCTTTATTGCTCCTTACTTTCCTCAGTATGAACTTTAGTATTTAGTGAGCATCACTGGGACACACAGAAACAAATACCACATATATTGTTTTACGGTTTTTGGCCAGGAAAGACACACTAAATCAAAGCTTGGTGTGTCCTGGGAGCACTGGGAAGTCAAGTGACTTAATCATGGTCACACAGTATGAAAGTGGTGGCTGTGGGATTCAAGCCCAGTTTTCCTGGTTTGCAGTTCAGTGCTCTTAACCACTACGCTATACTGCCTCCCCTCGTATGATGGCAGAACATGAAGATACTGTACTGTACTGTATTCTGTGGACTGGATTCTTTTTTCGCTCCATAGAGCTTTGTTTCTCTTCACCATGTTAGTGAGGGATATACCCTGGTAGGGACAATGATTTTCCATTTTCAGCCAAAAACACTGGTAAAAAACAGAATTTGCCTTTTTTGTTTTGCACCACTTTACCGTGCAAAAAAACCCCACTTTGCACCAGCTTTTTGTGCAAATCCATCCATTTTGAGGCAAATTTCTGTTTAAAACTTGCTGATTTACACTCGGTTTTGAGGAAAAAAAGAAAAACAAATGGATTTTAAAATTTTGCCAAACAGAATTGGCCATTTTGGAAAATGAAAACTCATTGTCCCTACCCTGGTCCCAGGGATATACCCTGTTCAGGACTGGTGCTCTTCCATCCACCCTGGGTCCCCTGACCACTCAGACATCTCTAATGACTTCCCGTCTGGAGTGGGGGGGGGGTCTCCCTGCCCCCAAGGGAGTTCACTGGATGGATTAGGATCCATTGTCAGTGTGTGCCAGGAACCAGGGGAGTCCAGGAACCCAGGCCATCACTGAGATGGTACACAGAATTTTCTCCTGGTTTTCCCCCATCCTTCCTGGTGTGGGCTGAGCCTGATGGCCTTGATTGCACACAGCAACATACTGCAGAGGAAGCAAGCTCCCTGGGTCCATTGCAGGGGTCGTGGCACCACCAGAGACCCAATGCCATCCCTCCTGACTGCAGTGCACTGCTGAGTGACAGCTGCTGCAGTCTGGCCAGTCTCCTGAAGTGGCATCCAAAGCTTGCATCAAATCTCAGATCACCTGCAGTGCTGGGCAGTCAGGTCGGCCCTATGGATTGGATTATTTTTCCTTAAATATTTTCATCCTCCTCCTCCTCATCCAAGGGTAGCTTATCAGCCTTGTCCCTGTGTCCTCCAAAGCAGCCACCACCTCCCCCAGAACTCACCTTAGGTCTTGGGTATTCCCATGAATTCCCCCCTCGTAGTGGGGCTGGAAGAAGGAGGGCCATGCTCCCTCCCCAGTGCCTGAATCTAGTCTGGCCCAAATGCAAGCTCCCAGGTGGCAGCACAGGCTTGAGATGAACAGGAAAGGCTTCAGAAAGCTCCTGACATCTTTTCTCTGGGGTTCTCCCACCCCTTGCTGTAAGACATCATGGACTTGCACGGAGGTGCACATGCCTGATGTTCACCCAGCACCTTCCCGTTCTTGCCGTCCACACTGCACTACTACCAAGTCTCCACCTGATGGCAGTCATAGGCCAAGTGTCTATGACATGCCTCCCCACCCCAGGAGAGGAGAGAAGTCCCTTAGATATCAATCCTCTCCCACCCCGGCTGACCCCCAGCATCCATTCCCAAGCGTGGCTGGAGGTGAGACAGCAGCGTCTTAGCCCTCCACTCCACTGGGCTGGCTCTGTGGATTGGGTTCTTGACAGAGAAACTGCTGCAGAGATACAGTCATATTCACAACATGGATTTCTGGAAGCCCTCAAAATGTGGAGATGTTTGTTCTTAATTCCAGTTCCTGAAAATAGCAAAAATAAATATCTGAAATCATCTTGTTGATTATTTTTATTGAAAATGTGTATGAGAATACTAGTGTGAAGAGATAAAGTGTTGTGTAGAAACATAGACAATGATGGCAGAAAAAGACCATTGGTCCATCCAGTCTGCTCAAGTTACCTACCTAGCCCTGGGACCTACTGTCCATCCAGGGTCCTAGCCCTTTCCCTCTCTCTCCCCTTATCCTTCCCGATTCTGTCACCCTGAGTGACTACTGTACCCTTCGCTCTGTCCCAACCGCACTTGAAACCATCAACCATTTTAGCACCCACCACTTCAACTGGTAGACTGTTCCATGACTCCACAACTTCTTCTGTAAAATACTACTTCCTCATGTCCCTCATGAGCCTGCCTTCTGTCAGTTTTCACTCATGTCCTTTTGATCTTGAACTAGCATTCAGGCTAAATAGTTCTTCACATTTCACCTTGTTTAATCCTTTTAGGAACTTGAAGGTCTGTGTCATATCTCCCCTCTCCCTTCTGGTCTCCAGCGAGTACATGTTCAGTGCCTTGAGGTGCTTCTCATAAGACCTGCCCTGCTGGCCCTGAATCATTTTTGCTTCCTTGTGCTGTACCGTCTCTAGCCTGTCTCTGTCCTTCCTGAGGTGAGGGCTCCAGAACTGGGTATAGTTCTTCAGGCATGGCCTCACTAAAGATCTAGAAAGGGGTAGTATTACCTTCTTCCTCCTGCTATCAGTACCCCTCTCTGTACACCACAGCATCCTACTTGCCTTACCATATGCCTTGTTGCACTGGCTCTGTAGGTTGAGGGTGTCACTAATGGTAACTTCTACGTCATGTTTCTCAGCTTTAGTGCTAAGTCTTAGCCCACTCACCCAGTACTCTGTCTTGGGGTTTTTATTCCCTAGGTGCATCACTTTGCACTTTCTGACACTGAATTTCAACTGCCAAGCCTTAGACCACTCCTCTAGTTTTTGTAAGTCCCTCTGCATTTCTTTGATTCTCTCATCACTATCCACCCTTCCACAGAGCTTAGTGTCGTCTGCGAAGAGGCACAAACTGCCCAAGATACCTTCTCCAGTGTCACTGATGAACAAATTGAAGAGGACTGGACCCAGGACAGATCCCTGTGGCACCCTGCTTGTGACCTCCCCCTCTTCTGATTTGACCCCATTGACCACAACCCTCTGCTGCCTACCCTTTAGCTAATTTCCTACCCACTTAACTATGTCCTTAGCTGCACCCAGATCCTCCATCTTCTTCAGGAAGCATCTGTGGGGCACCAAATCAAAAGCCTTGCTGAAGTCAAAATACAGCAAATTCATGGTGTGGCCCCTATCCAATTCCCTCATCATCCAATCAAAGAAAACTATCTTGAACCTATGCTGTTTACTATTCTGGAGACCATTGCCTTCCAGGTAGTACATGAGGTCTTCTTTGACAAGTAACTCTATCAGCGTCCCTACAATGGAGGTCAGACTGACAGGTCTGTAGTTCCCCACTTGTTCCTTGTCCCCCCCATTAAGGAGCGGAACGAAATCTGCCACCCCCCCCAGTCCTTTGGAACTACCCCTATCCTGAGTGAGCGGTTGAATAGTCCTATCAGGGGTTCAGCCAGTTTCTCTTCCAGTTCCCTGTGTATTCTCAGATGCAACCCATCTGGTCCGGGGCATTGTCTAACTTTAGGGCCACCAGCCCTTTCTGGACCCTGTTGCTTGTAAATATTGGCTGCCTCATCCCCGGGACCTCCCTCTGGCCGCTTTGATGTCGCTCTCAGGCAAGGGCCTGCCTTCCTCCCTGGCGAAAACTGAGCAAAAGTAATCATTAGGGACAGCTACCTTTTGCCTGACCTCTTCTATCAGCCTGCACCCCCTCTTGACAGCCTAACGATTCCCCCTCCTTTCTTTTTTCCCTAATATATAGGAAGAAATGTGTTTCTCCATCCTTGACCCCTTCTGCAATATGCAGCTCTGTATCTGCTTTTGCTTCTCTAACCATCCTTTTTGCCTCCTTATTTCTCACAAGAAAGATATTGGTCATGAACTGTCCCACTCACCCTTAAGTAAATGATTTATAAACTGTTTGTTCCAAACAATTTTTTTTTATTCAAAAGTACATAAATCTCTCCCAATCCATACAATTATCGATGTTTCAGGTAAACCCCTTCTTTAGGAAAGACTGTTTTTTCTATAATAGGTAAATAACATCAAAACTGTCAAAATAAAATACTTTTATCTTATAAAAAATTATTCTGATGTAAGTACTTCATTAAAAGAGATGTCATATATCCTTACATTATTTTATCGATCATTCTGTTCTCTGCTGTGTTGTATGTAAACATTCATTGTTTGACTCCCACCAGAGGACACTAAGAAAACCAAAAGCACATAGATATAAAACACTTACACAACTTTCATTATGTCTTAAATTAACTACTACACTTATGCCCTCTTAAAATTTAAACTACATTCAAAGCTCTAACCTTAACTTCTTATTCAGTTTTCTTATTCTAAATCTCCAACGCTTTTAAACCAAATCAGCAATGACTTGAAACTGTCCATTCTTTGTTCTGTAATATAAAGGTAAATAATAAATTCGTCACCGATTAAAATCACTCTCAAAATTTACCTAACCTTGCATGATTTAATATAAAGTAACCTTTTCTTTTTTGTTAATCAGTTTATTACTGAAGTTCTGATTCAATCTCAAGGACTACCTCCAATTTCAAACTCAAACACTATCCAAACAGCTCATCTTTCCTAACGCTTCATACAAATTAAGCAACAAAAACCAAAATGGTAATTCACTGCAAGCTAACCTTATTATCCACTTTCATGCTATTTCCAAGCCGTCAAAAGCGCTCGTGGTTTTAAGTCCTATGTACAAGGAAAAATATTTAATTTTAGTAAGACTGTTCAGATATAATGTATCACGGGCAACCTTCTTAAAATATTTGAATCCTTCCTTTACTTACTGTCAGCGTTTTCTTGTGTCCTGCTCAGGTAGAAGTGGCGCGGGCCAAAAAAGCATCTCTTTTAAGCCACTATTAAACCACACCTCCAAATCTGGCAACCAATGCAGCAGCGTAACGCAAGCAGACCCTGCTTGTCTGGGAGCCAGACCTGCCTATTAGCGGCACCAAGTACCTAAAGTCTTGGTGTTAGAGGTGCTCCTGAATTTTGTGTATAACATATTTATTGTGATACAAAGATCTTGCTTTTTTTGTTATTGTAATATTATATCCTTAAAAAATCTCTTTCTCTTCAGTATGATTAAAAGACTCTATTTTTGACCTGGAAAAGCTCATTGTTGCTATCGAACTTCCTATCCATTTTCCTTACACTAATCCTATCTCACAAAATAGGTTGCCATTCTATGATTTCGCTCAAGCCATAACGTGGGTTGGTAGTTTGAAATAAATTACTAAACCAAGCCTCTCGGAGAAGTAATTTATTGTTAAAATCACCCCCTCTACTACTTTTACACACCTTTTCTATCCCAAAGAACCTCAATGATGGGGGTTGATGTCCCCTTTCTAAAAAATGATGTACAATCGGGGATGTGTAAAAGATAAACCTGGTATTAAAAAAAAAATAAAAAAATAAAAAAAATAGTCAAAATTTTTTTTTTACCCCCCCCTTTTTTGTGTGTCTTGTCTTGTCTGTCTGTCTTTGCTGTGATTCATTCTTTTCATTTATTCAGTCTGTTGCAACAGCACTTCTGTATTAGATAAATTTGTGTTTATATTCTCAGGCTGGCCACCTGTAGAAATGTTAATCGTTTATTTTCAGCTTTTTATTGCTCTTTGTCTTCTCTGTACGTTAAATGTACATTGTTCTTTGTTGTTTTGTCCTCGAGGATGTTTAAATCCCAAATGCGTTTGATGTTGTGCCCAGTTAGAAAGAAATGGTACCATTGAAACAGTCTGTAAACATCCTGACTGTCTGTAAACCTGACGAATTCTATGATATAGAGAAATAAGCAAACACATCGTTGAAATCAGAAAATACCCCCTAGAATAGTTGGAGAATCTATTGGGAGCTGTTTTAAGCTTGCGAATGAAGTTTGGAATGAGAGATTACCTTCACGAACACGCGTACGCCTCTGCTCAGAAAGTGCAGCGTTAATGATAATCTTCCTTCCATAAGCGCTAAAACCAAGTTTCTTGTTAAATTGTGAATTCGTTGAGATTCTAGATATCAGCCTGAGTAAAACCTATAAAATGTATTTGGATTTGGGTTATAAGATAAAACGAACCTCTTACAGGATATTCCAGCCTTACCTTTTAGGATGTTGCTGTGCTGCCCGCAGCTCTGTATTAAGAGCTGGCGCTTTCTAAACCTCTTTATAGACTCAAAGTAGGGGAGGCACTACCTATGGATTGTAATGATTATTATTTTTTCCAGGCTTCCTAAAAAAAAACTGAAATAGCAGAGATATAATGTTTGTTATGTACATGAGAAATATATTATTGTGAGAAAACATAAAATACCTGCTGGTAGAAAAAGAAATGTTGTTTGGTAAAAGAATAGGGGAGGAGTTTTGCTGTCACATGACTTGGACAGGTATATATTCAGTGAACCTGGCTTTGAAAGATCAGATGTGTTTTGAGGCTCAGCTGTATACTGACCTCCAGGAACTTCACTAGCCATTCTAGTGTCGTTTATTTATTTCGTTATTTTAAGTAATTTTGCCTGTATTATTATTATTTTTTTTTTTGTTATGCTGACCAGTTTTTGTTTCTGTTCCGCTTAATGCTGGTAATAAAGATATTTTTTTAGATCTGGCATCAAAACCTGAGTAAGCGTCCTCCTTGGAAACCCACACTTCACAGGATGTTAGATCTTTATTCCTAATATAACCTTTGTGTTCACCTCTTCATTGTTTAAGTTTCCTTTTCGTTTTTCCTATGTACAACAAATCACAGGGGCATTTTATACCACATATCACTCCTTCAGTTTGGTAATTAATAAATTCTTTAATTATATAGTTTTCATTTCTACTGGTGTTCCAGATGGCTTTTTTTCTATAAGTATTATTGCAGTGTATACACCTCCCACAACTATAGTTGCCTTTAAGTTCTTGAGACGTGAACAGAACGTTCTTTCTCACTTTAGGCACTTTGTGTTCAGAATGAACCAGTCTGTTTGACAATGATCTAACTTTTTTTGCCACTACTTGTACTCCTTTACGGAATGCTTTTTCACCTGTTTTTGTAGATTCTAAGACTTTCCAGTGTTTCTTAATACCTTACTTCTATCATAATAAACATCACTAAATTTTAATGAAAGTACAATCTTTTCAGATACTAAATATTATTTTCAGATTTGTTTAATAGATCTTTTCTATCTTTTTCAGCTACTACATTCTTTGCCTTTTCCAAAACTTGTTTCCTATGCCCTCTTTTGAAAAATCTGTCAGTCATTTCTTCTGTAAAAAATTCCAAATCTTCATTAGCTGAACAATTCCGTTTAACTCTTAGATATTGACCAATTGGAATGGAGTCCACTAACTTTTTAGAGTGAAAGCTATCTGCCCTGAGTATTGTGTTTCTGTCAGTCTGTTTCCTAAACATTCTTGTGCACAAATCTCCATTCTTTTTAAAGATCACTAAATCTAAAAACGAAATTTCTTCCACGCTATTAGTCAATTGTGTAACCCCAAGGGGGCGCTATCCTAAGGGCTACTAGCCCTGCCTACTCTGACTGTAACAGAGTGAGGGACCTAGATCCGTTGGCGGGTGCCTCCACCCAGAGGTCGGGGTTAGGACAGTCGAGTATGACTTGGTCACAGCCCTCTGGGTTGCTGCAACCCCCCTTTCTTCCCACTAGTGGCCCACACAAATCAATCACAGTGTCCTTACCATATACACTTACCCCCTGGCTTGAACCAGTCAGCTTGCTCTGGGGACCCCCTGAAAAGTAAGTTGCTGTTACACAATAATCACTGTACAGTAATTCACCATTAACACACAAACTAGCCAGTGTACCTTTGCAAAATGATCAATCTGATTTATTTAGGGGGAAATAACAAGGACTGGGGGGAATCGGGTTAATTAGCTTACCACTATAATATATGAGTATCTATCTAGGGCTCTGTGCACAGGCCTACCCTATAAGCCACTGTCTCTGGGTAACCAAGCCCTAACGGCTAGTCCCTCGATGCAGCTGGTTGGGGCCCTGACACAAACAAGCATTTGATTCCTACGAAGATTAAGTAGAGCCAGCGGGCTCAGTTAGTCTCACCAGTACAGAACCCAGAAAGTCCTGCCCTCACTAGGACCATTTGACAGGGAGCTACCCTGATTTAGTACTCACAACTCCAGTAGACAGAGCGCTCTCACACCACTCACAGGACTAAGCCTGGACTTCAAACACTTCTCCACACATTTATATGCAAGGCAGAGGAGTACCATGCCAGGCAGCTGCTGTCCTTCTCGATCACCTGCACGGCATACACCGGGCCAAACTGACACAGCTTCACTGTTCCTGACAGACCGAGAGCGATTCAAGCAGATTCTCCAGTCTTCTTCAGGGTGAGCCGGGTAGGTAGCCACGCTCCTGCACAGCCTCCTCTGACCACTACCCAGCGGATTTAGTCCGGGTCTACTGGCGAGTCACAGCGGCCCAACCAGCCCATGCTTCCCGCGTGAACGCCTGACGGCGCAGGAGCCCCGAGCTCCTTCCTCGCTCACAGCCACAACGTCTCTGCCCCTTGGGAGTTCAGGCAGGGAATCCTCATTCGGGTGCCACCTGATCCCACTGGAGGGTTGCTGATGCCAGTCACTTAATACTGCCCTCACTGGTGCAAAAAAGGCACCATGGTCCAGAACTCCACTTCCCAGAATCACTAGCTGTATCCCCATTGGTCAGCCAGCTCTGGTTAGAGTCCTGATTCTGGTTGGTCACTATTTACACCATTTTAGATGCCCTCTGGCTACTATTGGACCCTTCAGAACAGTCCTGGTCCAAAATGGAGGGGCACAGCACAAAGTCCCAGCTGCAATAAAGGCAGGTTAAACAAATTGCAATCTTATCCATGCTCTAAATATTTTCAGGGAAACAATTACATCTTTCAGATGAGCTCCCTCTGCGCTCTTAGCGACTGCAGAAATGGAGCGATCAGACAGCAGCCCAGGGCGGGATTCGAGCAGAGAAACCCCAGTCACCCCATTCAAACCACTCAAACCTGCAAGCGGGCAGCTCTTAAAGAGACAGTACTGGAGGCTTTAAACGCACTCACAACGCCTGCATTTGGCGGCCTTACGACGAACACCAGTTAGGCATGGAGCATTCAGGCAAGCCCCGGGAAGGCCCCTAGGAACCCCCATTTATAGGGGGGTTACAATTGTAAATTGTAAATATTCTGTATTATTGTTCAAATAGCGATGAAAATCCAAAAGTTTATTTTCTGTTCCTTCCCAAATTACTACAATATCGTCAATAAAGCGTTTCCATAATAATAATAATTTTGAAAAACAACTACTATTATGAATGAATGTATTCTCAAAACAGCTCATGAAGATATTGGCATACGATGGGGCCATACTCGACCCCATCGCTGTCCCTTTCACCTGTACATAAAAGTCCGGGACATTATCTAACTTTAGGGCCACCAGCCCTTTCTGGGCCCTGTTGCTTGTGAATATTGGCTGCCTCATCCCCGGCACCTCCCTCTGGCCGCTTTGATGTCGCTCTCAGGCAAGGGCCTGCCTTCCTCCCTGGCGAGAACTGAGCAAAAGTAATCATTAGGGACAGCTGCCTTTTGCCTGACCTCTTCTATCAGCCTGCACCCCCTCTTGACAGCCTAACGATTCCCCCTCCTTTCTTTCTTCTTTCCCTAATATATAGGATGAAATGTGTTTCTCCACCCTTGACCCCTTCTGCAATATGCAGCTCTGTATCTGCTTTTGCTTCCCTAAGCACCCTCTTTGCCTCCTTATTTTTAATAAAATTCTCCCGTTCTCCCCCCTCTTTTCTTTCTTGCAGAAGGCATTTTTCTTAGCCCTCACCATATCCCTGGCTTTTGTTGAGAACCACAATGGTCTATTGAACGTGTTCCTTTTGGTTACCGTTCTCGTGCATAACTTAGATGTCTAGAGAATGGCCACCTTTATTACCCCCATCTCTTTTCCACCCATCTAAGTTGTCTACCCCAACTAGTTTTTCCTGACCAGTTTCCTCAGCCTGCTGAAGTCCACCTTTCTAAAATCAAAGACTACAGTTCTTGTTTGGGGCTTTCCAGTCTCAAGGGACAGTTCGAACCAAATAGAGCTATGGCCACTGTTCCCTACTGGTTCCCCTACTCTCAACACTCCTACCAACTTAAAGTTGGTAAGCACCAAATTAAGAACGGCAGTCTGGCTGGTGAATTCCTTAACTAGCTGTCCCAGGAGACAGTCCTGGAGTACATCCAACAAGGCTTGCCTTATGGTGCTCCTGGCCACCAAAACATCCCAGTCGATGTCCAGCAGGTTCAGATCACTCAATGCCATTACTTCCCCCTTTGTTACCATCCTTTCACGTTCTTCCCCAAGCTCTCTGTCCCTCTCTTCCCCTTGCTGTGGAGGTCTATAGAGCATCCCCAAGTGTAGTTTCTTGCCAAGGCTGCCATGAGTTGCACCCACAGCAACTATGACTCCCTCTTATTACCCCAGGTATACCCATCGTCCACCGCCTCCATGCCATCTCTGACACAGAGGGCTGTTCCTGCCCCTCTGCCTTTTCCTCTGTCGCTCCTGAACAATGAGTACCCAGGAACTGTCAGGTCCCAGTCGTTATTTTCTGTAGCCCACATTTCTGTGATGGCCATAAGATCTACCTCAGTATCTACCATCAGCGCCTGTAGCTCACTGATTTTGTTACCCCGGCTCCTGACATTAAGGTGTACTCTCTTCCATCTGACCCCGACCCCATTTTACTGTTTCCCTGTCTATAACTCTTTTGTTTCCCATGTTCTCTTAGCCTCTTATTTTTCTTGGTGTTTGCACACTTTGTGTTCCCACTCTCTAACGCCCCCTCACCTGTCCCAGATTGTACCTCATTCCTCTTTATACCAGCTGAACTGCTGCTAGCCCCAGATGTGGGAGAGTACTACCTAGAATCCCCTTCTTCTCACCTGTCACCATGGTTCTCCTATCCCCAGTCTCCCCTGCAGTCAGTTTAAATGTGCAATATAGACATAAAACTTCTGCTCCTGTGCGCAGGCCTCTTCTCTTGTCAGATGGAGTCCCTCACCCTTGAAGAGCCTCCTGTCCTACAGTCCCCTTCAAGGTGGTACCCCTTCTCCTGATATTGTTCCTTAAGCCACCCATTAAACTCCTCTAGCTCATCCCTCCTAATTCTATCCCTCTTACCCTCCCTTCCCACAGGGAGGACTTAAGAAAAGGTCAGGGAAGCCGCGTGTGCTGCCAGTCTGTACCCCAGTCTTAGAAAGTTCTGCTTTACGGCTCCATGTCATTTGGGTGACTCAAATAGGGTGAACTCAAATTGGGCAAAGCAGTTATAGCGACCATCAGATTGGTGACTGCACAGTACAGCACGGCACATTACATCTACTGTATATCAGCAAACCTGTAGCCCATGTATGTTATTCCAGCTGATATTTTAACAGACTCATTTTGATTTGTGGGAGATGTGTGCAGCTAGCATAGATGAGAGTCCCGGTGAGAAGCATGTTACTTTCAGAACTGGGATCCATGAGAGAAGCATGTTACTTGCGGATTGCCACCACTTGTAAGTGATTGCAAGACTTTGCAAATACTCGATCATGGCATTTCAAAACTTTTTCGGGGGATCAGGTCATGGGGTGAAAAACTAACAGTATTTAGTTGGGGCGGGGGGGTGGTCAAAGCAAGAGTGGGGGACTGCCAGCCAAGATGAGTGCAACATTCCACATTTGTGTTTATGCAGGGGGACTTCACCACCCCAACCCCCATTTCTATTATTCTTACACCATGCTGCAATTGGTTAGTGGGGTATCGCTCATGTCTTCTGTGTACTGTTATTGTCTGGTCGCTGTTATTGCTGTCACCATATTTAGTCGCCCAAATGACTTCGCCATTTTGTACTCGCCCTTTTAACGCCATACCCTGCTTATACCACCTCCACAGACTGAGTCACCAGATCACTTGAACAGACTTCTAAATTAGATTGAAAGTGTCAGTAATAGCAGTAAATGCCACGACAAAACAGACTACTGATTTAACTATTACAGCTCACCCAGCTAGGGCAACGCCAGTAAGCATCAACTTTAGCACAGATTTTTAAAATGAACTGGCAGAGCTAGCAACAGGTAGCACTTCAGCATAGACAGGCTGCTACATTGATTTATAGTGTTCATCCAGACAGGTGTTGCTAAGACCTTGCTTAAATGGGTTAAAACAAACAAAGTACTTATCTTTTATATAGAGATTTACCAGGGTTGACACTCTGAGTTCCTTGCTGTTGGCTGTCTCTCCTGGATGACTCCCTGGCAGACTTTCAGTGATGTCCTTTGAGCTCAGTTCTTAGAGTGGAGAGCCACAGCGCAGAGGGCCGGTAGCAGACAGCGGCTTAAAATGGATCTGTGGCAAACCTGACTCAGTTTTCACAGGTCACAGGTCCCTCATATATAGCAATCTCAACTAGCTGCTAAATGAAAGGGGGGAAGGGGAGCTTCAATGGTCTCTACACATCTAAACTCCCTGCTGCGCTGCATCTAAACACAGAATCAGAAATTACCTTTCATAATATTCTTGTGTATTTGTACTTGTAATTGTATTGGCACTGAAATGTTATGATCAAATACATTTGATAGAACAAGCATATAGATCAGACATTAATGTTTCCTTGAAATCCTGGATTAGTCTATACACAGCTGCTTGTCTGGTTGATAAATTAACCCAGACTAGTACTTCAAGGTCCTTTGTAACTCTACTAAAACAACCTGACTTGCTCTATATGCTGAGATCTACTGAAAATGCTTCATTTGTTACGCCTAGCTGTCTCACCAAGAAGGGTGAACTTGCATTTGCCGTATCTGCTCCCAGAATATGGAACACCCTTCCACTCAATGTTAAACAATCGGCTACTCACCGGGTCTTTCAAAAAAGTTTAAGAACTCACCTTATGAGCTCAGGTCTCTGCTCCTGCTCTACCTCTTGCTTGTCTCAACTTGCTTGCACTACTACCACTGATCTTCCACCTTGAGAGCGGTACTTCCTCTCAGCACTTATGTACTCCCAGTGCTTGCTGCGTATGTATTTCTTCAATCAATTATACTGTTTTCAAAATTCTATAAAAGTTTATGTAACTGTGATTACTGTTTATCCTCATGCTATGTATGTTCTACTTGTTGTTCTGAATGTGCCATGTATTCAACATTGTCATGTGTTACTGTATTTTCCTTCCAACTAGATGTTTTGTATCCTGTTATGGACACTATGTATCTGCTGTTTCTGATGCGTAACCTCCCGGGTCGTGCCTGAAAATAGGCAAAATCTCTTGTCTAGTGCATCTACCTGGTTAACAAGAACAAAATAAATAAATTAATCTTGGAAGTGGTAGCAGCTTATTTATTTATTTATTATTTATCTATTAAAAAAAAATTACCAGGAAGAGCATGCTGAACTAATAATAGATCATTTCCAGATCAGTCCTGGGGAGGAGGGGAAAATGGGGAACAGTACAATATAATATACACGAATATTACAAAAGATCACGCAAGAGAATAGAAAAATGGTACAGACATGAATGAAGGCAATGGAAAAATCCATATACAGCATATAAAAATACAATAGTGAATATTTTTAAAAGACATTTACAGAAAACTGTGCAGTGCAGGAATTATGCAGTTCGATATAACCTGAGGGGCGAGGACAAGGGATGAAAGGAAGGTTACATGCTGGAGGGAGCAGGTATGAAAGGTGTGAGGCAGGAGCAGTGCTTTCAAGGAAGAGGGTGACCACGAAGAACAGATGGTGAGGGGACACATCTCTGTTTAGCCAATATATATATATATATATATATATATATATACACATATATACATATATACATATAATAACATGTGGCTTCCTAGCTGTTACGGAGCTGTAACTCCATTGAGGGATTCCAATGACATCGTAAACCTTGAGAGTGAAGCATAAGTGGTTTATGTTGTCATTGGAATCCCAAGATGAAGTTGCCAGCCCCGTGACAGCTATGGAACCATATGTTGTTCTTTGTAGTTCATGGCTCCCTAGCTGTTAACCTGAAACTACCCCCCTCTACCATCTTACAAATCTGAAACCTAATGAAATAAAAGATGACCTTATGCTGTCAACTTCACTTACTGTTCCACCCCCCCGTGATCGTCGCTACACTTGCTATGAGTACCATGACACACGCATATACTTGAACTCCCTATCACTATGGCAATGCAAACAACCCTGCTCTTTTCTATGAGAAATGTACCTCAGTCTTTTCAGTGTAGCTGATTACTAGCCCTGGTTCGGGCTGCTGTTCATGCCAACCGGGCAGTTATTCTTCTATATCCATGGCCGGATTAACAAGTTGTGGTGCCCATTGGAACCAGTCCCCCACTTGAGTGTGGGGCCATTGGTACTGATTGTTCCCCTTTAGCTGAGGACTCCATAACTGGGCTCAGTGCTCCTGGTGTGGCCTCATCAGTGATCTGCAGAGAGAGCAATACCTCTTTTCTCCTGCTATCAGCACCCTTCCCAGTACACCACAACATCCTGTTAGCCTTGCTCTAGGCCTTGTTACATTGGCTAGACTGTTCAAGGGAGTCACTTACAATGGCTCCCAGCTCTCTTTCTTCAGTAGCAGTGCCCAGCTTAAACCCTCTCACCCAATATTCCTTCCTAGGGTTCTTGTTCCCAATGTGCATCACCGTGCATGCTTTGGCATTCAACTTCCACTACCAAACCTTTGACCACCTCTCCAACCTTTTCAGATCCCTCTGCAACTCCCTTACACCCTCCTCACTGACTACCCTACCACAGGGCTTAGTGTCATCTGTGAAGAGACACAGAATTCCTTCTCGTATGTCACTGATGTACATACTGAAAAGGACCAGACCCAGGACTGAACCCGTGGCACCCCACTTGTGATCTCTTTCCCTGGGTTTGACTCTACCACTAATCTCTGTTGTCTCCCCCCTAACAAACTACTCATTCGTATAACTATGTTGTTCATTGCACCTAGGTTCTCTACATTCTTCAGCAGTCTGGTGTGTCTACAGGAGAAAAGGGACTTTACTTCTAGGCCAGTTTAGAACTCGACATTTCAATGATTGATTTATTTTCTCCGTAAACACATGATTATCAATAGTTCTTGTGTTCTGATCACTGCTAGTGTATTTATCAATTAAATTGTTGCAAATGAGTTGCTGTTTAGTTTTTTTTTTCATCTAAAGTGCTTGAGTTTATGAATCTAATTCACACCAAGTTCGTTGTCATTTCTTCTCCTTGTAACAGGTTCACATAACACGCAACGAGAAGGCCTTCATGGCTTTGAAGGCTTATCTAACAAGTTTCATTTAGTCAATAATGAGGTATTACCCCACTTTTTTTTTTTTAACATCAGTTTTTCTACCGAAGATATTGCTGGAGCTAGAAGAGATAACTGATTACAGTACAAACGCTGATTTGTATAGAGGATGGGAAGTGTGGTTCATGTGTGGCTGAAGGTGGTCTAATGCTAATTGTGGTACACATGCACCCTCTCCTCCAATCATAAGCCAGAGTTAGTCATGCTTTTCTCACAGATTGACTAAGGTTGCCATTTTTAATGACAGTATAACAGTTACAGCATCCAAGTCATTTTATTCAGCATGACTTCATCTGCTTATCTGAACATTCAGTGTTTCTGCATGTGTATGATATGGTCCTTTTCTTTACACATGTAACTGTAACCAGGGTGCCGCGGCCTCCATTTTGTAACCCACTACCTGGCTAGCCTGGGTTCGGGGAGAAAACATTTGCTCAGCATCAGGGCTAGGTGTGCGCTTCTGGTCAGGGGCACCCAAGTAATTCCAGACACAGGAAGCAAGAACTGAAAATGTCCAAACCAGGAGTGGGATTCTAAAGTGTGGCTTTTATTCACTTCAACACGAGAATACAAAGCAAGATGGACCCCCACGGGGCTACACTCACTGGATGTGCAGATCTATAGAGGTCAGAACACATCATCTTCATCACACAACAACCCTCAGGTTCTGAACACATCTGGGCTCACACGCCCAAACTGGTACTCTCACTCTTGGATTCCCTGGCATGGCATCTCAGCCAGCACTTGTACACTCTTCCATATGTCATGGATTTTTGGTGGTGGCTCCCTCAACCACCCTCGAGCACTTCCTAGCTCTAAAGGGAAAATCTCATCTTTAATCCCACATCTGGGTACTTTCTGCAGACACTGGCCAAGTGCCTGGGAGAAAGCTATAGGTTCCCAAAGTGAATCCATAGAGGTAAACCTGGTTACTCCAGATGTGGAGTCTCCCACCTCTTGTTCCCAAATCCATACCTGGCCATTCATTTGGAATCAACACCTTTCTTTAAACTCTCTGGTTGTAGATGCTATCTCGAAATGTATATCATATTTAACAGTCTACTCTCTAAGTAACTGGTGTCCTGACTTGCAACGTACTGTAAGTGGCAATGTCCATCCCTGTAGACCCTACTGGTTAGATGCATTTCAAGCCATACACATATCTCAAAAGTATTGTCCTTGGCTAGTCCTTTCCTGACTCCACAGTAGGCAGATACTTTTACACAACTGTACTTGGTGAAAACATGGGATCTATGTCAGAGCAGACTCACCATGGTTCACAGGTGCACCAGGGCTTCTCTCCGAGGGAACACACAATTCTCTGGAAATGCAAAACAAACTCTTATCAGGCAGCTTTTCCCATTCCCAGCAGGGCCAGGGGATTGCCTCTGAAATGCTGGTATCTTTCCTCCCATCCCTCCAGGGATGGGGCACTGGAACAACTCGGGGAGCGGTCTCTACCACTTCTGCTGGTATCTTCAGTGTTCTTCTCTAGGATGAGAACACACTACCCTGCTTCTGGTGTAGCTCTATGACAGAGCAAGGCTCTGAGCGGCTGCCAACTGCAGCGCACCTCCTCCTTCTCTTGAATCTCCCTCTAGACTGCCTTTGAAATCCCCAACATTCTAACCTAACTCCCTGCTGCAGCAATGTACTGTGGCTTATGCTGCTGTGAGAATTTTATAGTGATGTCATCCCTCCAGCTCAGCTGAAACCGAGGATAGAGTGAGACAGTGTGAAACCCATTTAACTGGTGTCTTATAAGCTGCCTTTTCCCTGTCTGCCACTAGAGCTGAGTGGGATTCTAGTAACCCCGGGTGACAAGGGGGTTACATAACATAACAGTAATAATATGATAGTGGCACCCCTATCCTCGTCAGTGATCTAATTAATTGTCTCATGCAAAATGCGACAATTAGATTATTGCCTCACATAGTGCTGGTACTATTGTATTTAAGTAATAGCAACTGAGAAGCCGGCCATTTCCGAGGGATTAACGACTGAATGAGTGGCCTGAGGCACAGCTGAGGGCCACCTGCCTCCAGCTGGTCATTATCCAAGGAAATGACAAGCTTTGAGGTTGTTATTGTGATTATAAGTCTAATTGCAATAACAGTTTTCTTTTTTCCCCCCATTTATTTTTTTACTTAATTAAGATTTTAAGCAGACTGGCGCAAGCCGTGTGTGCAGCACAGCATGGAGCGGGAGTGGTCATTACGAAGATGTTAATAACTGATCCAGGTGCCAATCAGGAGTCTCGCTAGGCTCATGAATATTTAGATTTATCATATCACTTAAATATACCGTTTTCTTTCAAAGCATGAATACTGACTTTTCCATGATATGTTAAATATACCAAGACTTGAGGTTTTCTCCTTACAGAGATGATGCAGGAAACGGGGAGTTCTTTGAAACAATGAAGAGTATACTACAGAAACACGAGTATATGCAGCGGTCTGGGCGACTAGAGGTATGTGTTCTTGTTCATTTATTTCATAGTTGTCACCAGAGTTGAGTTCAGACCTATAAGGCCCAATGCACAGAAAGTCCAGGTGTGCCATGTGGCTGCATAATTCAAATGCTTAGTCACTTCTGCAGTAAAGATAAGTTTAAGTTAAGTTGCGGTAAGTCAGGTAGCACACTCGCCTCTGAAGCCAGGAGATCAGAAGGCTGTGGGTTCTATCCCTACACCAAGCACTTGGGTTAAATCCCAATACTGACACTGTAGTGCAGCATGAGGGGAGTGCTGCTCTTCTGAGGTGCTGTCTTTCGGATGAGACGTTAACCCAAGGTCCCATCTGCCTGTTCTGGTGGTAGTTTAGGTGGATGCTAAAGATCCCATGGTACTTCTCAAAAAGAGTAGAGGGAAGTTTCCCTGGTGTCCTGGCCAATTTTCCCCCATTCGCGAAAAATACCACCAACAGCTTAATCTGGTTCAAGGTCAGTTGGCATCCATCTGTATCCCCCTCCACCAGGTCATGCCTGAAAATAGGCAGAATTTGTCTAGTGCACTTACCCGGTCAACAAAAATGAAATAAATAAAGTCCTAGAAGTCAGCTGGCTGTATAGCCACAGTGCAGAGTACATGTCAAGACAACCTATACATTTAAAATCTGTGTTAATTTGTATGCTCGGAATTGGCTGATCCTGATCTGATAAGATCATATTGGAATGCAAGAATATCCACTGCTGAATCAGATTTAATTCCAGTTCCGGTAAGGCCCTCAAAATAGGAATCTGAATCAGAGCTGGAAATCCTACATCCTAATTTCCTATATAAAACCCTTTGTTTTGACCTTTAATTTCGAAATTTGGATTTTTAGACTGCAGTTCCAAAAACACTGTTCCTGAAAAAGGATCATAATCCAATATTCGATAGTTCCATTTCCAAACCCCCAGTTCTAAGCATCCCTATAAATAATCTGATGATGGGCATCCTTTGAGATTTCAAGCCTACTTTCGTATTTTTCCTTCGGTGCAGTGGAAGAGAGAATGTGGAAATGCTGTAGAAACTGCTTTGTTATTTTTGTGTTCTTAAAAGTTTTAGACATGAACTCTTGAGTAAGCTGTTATACTTTGCATCTCCAGGAAAAAATATCTGGAAACACAGAAAAGTTGTAAAATAATATGGAATATCATGTTTGACTTGGAGACGTCTTCCTACCCCCCCCCCTTAATTCCTGAATGTTCCTGCTCCATGACTTCCCTTCTTATCCCTGTTTCTGCAGCTAGCCCTCACTTTCTTTCTATACCCCCTTAGCCCTGGGATCTGACACTGTGCACAATGTTTTAGTATTGTTCCTCCAATTAGCCACACTGGTTTAATTGTGTCCTTTAACTAATGCCATGTACTGTTCTCTTGTTTATTTTGCATTAAATTTCTGTTAGTTTTGTAACCCCTTCTGCCAGATCACCCATAGAAAAGAACATCGACTCTGTGAAATTTTCTGGCCAAAAACATATAACCAGCATACATGGGGAAGTACCATTTGTTGGAATGGATGACAAGAGTAGCTTTTTGCTTTGTGTTCCAGAGTTTCGTGGGTAACAGTGCTCCCCCTCCATCTGAGTCTGTTGGACAAACCAAAGCTGTGGAGAAAGTGAAGTTAACAAGACGAGAGGTAACTGCACAGAATCCGACAGTGTTACTGTACCTCTGCCAGCATGTGGGACAGCGATAATAGTTAATAAAATGGTTTAAAGTGCCTGTGATGGGGCTGGCCCAGTGGTAAGACAGGCTGAGAAGCTGGCTGCCTCATCATCTGCTGTGCTGATGATCTGGGCTCGGGAACAGACCAGTGTCACTCAAGGTCTGGCTGGGGGGGGGGAGAGGAGTGTCCATAAATGGCTCTCCTCCTCCTTCGGGGTGGGTGGATAGTGCATGCTGCTGCCTTACTGACACTTAAGGGGAGGCTAGGTATTATAGCAGCAACCGCTTCTTGGAAGACTGGGCACAGACACTGGGGTGGGCATGACATTTTCATTTTGCATATTATTACAGTATGCATACCAACCTCAAGGAACCAAGGTAAAGGCCAGGAGGAAAAACGCCTCAACTGGCATGATGAAGGCAGCGACCCTGTCAGCTCCGCTCCACTGCCCATGGCACCCTCTCACCCAGTGGTGGTCGGAAGAGGATGGGGCAAGTCAGGTGATGAGGCTGGAGGTCATTGTTGAATGGGGGCTGGTTGAGAAAATAAGGCAGACAAATACATGAGAAAAAAAAAAGAACCCATGACATCTCTGGGAAAACTTTATAAAACATAATATTTTGGAACGAGGAACTGGGGATACAAATGTCTGAGCACCAACGGCAGGAATGCTGGACCTTATGAAAAAGAGATATAAAAGACACCCAGAACCATTTTGCTCAATTTAGAATCTTAAATAGTTGGTATAGGAACCCCTAAAAGCTGCATAAATTGGGACTCACTCCCACAGATAAGTGCTAGGTGGCAGATGGAGGTGGGTTTCCTTTCCAATGTATATTGGTCATCACTAATCTAAATGAATATTGTAGGAAAGTACAAAATATTTGTGCTGCAATTCTCAAGCAGCTGGTTCACCTCACCTCCTCATGGGCAGTCCTGGGAATGGACACCTCCCAAAACAAGAATACCATTATCCCCTTGAGATGGCTTACAGGGGCAATAGCAGTGGCAAAGTGCATCATCTTGCACAACTGGAGAAAAGCAGAGCCACCACAGGTGGAGGAATGACTGGCCAAGCTAGACAAAGCAGCTAGATTTGAAAGAATTCAGTATAAAAGTGATACAGTAATAGGTTGGACAAGTATTGGGAGATCTAAGGAAAGTACCTAGAATCAGAATTCTGCGCCATACCACCAGGGAGTTTCTGCACCTAATTGCAAAGAGCCCCCACCCCACCTCTACTTTCTCTTCCACATACTACAGATTGACAGTTTGGCTTAATCGCTTTGACCAGCTGAAGTTTCCAGATGCTAGGCATGGTTAAATATGGCTGGGCAACCTTAGGGAACAACTCAGAATCAATAAACAACCAAACACGCATCCAACATCATGCCAGTAAATATGTCCTTTAGTCAATAAATCCTCACCAAATGGAACAACTTTAGTATACTGACCTATATAATTTTGGCTCATTACATTTGTATGTTTCAATGGTATCTTTCCCTCTTACTTTATTGCTAAGGATAGCTGCTTGAAAATGTCCCTCAGTTTCATTTGCTCCTGCTGCCTGTCTACATATGGTGTCACAATCCTCTGTTTAAGAATCGCACTTGGTTGCCGTGGAAATGATGATGCCCCAAACAGTAGTTTATGACATCACATGTAGGGAAACAGCAGGAACAGATAAAGTCCAAAGGAAATGTAAGTACCCTGTTTCAATGCAAATGTAATAGAGAAAACGGGAACGATAAGATCAAGGGGTAAAAGAAGTACGAGTTTCCAAAGGTTGCCAGGTTCTTTAAGTTGCATGGAGACTACAGAATGGTGGGGGTTGGTTATGTGCAGAAGAATCATCCATACCCCAGCCCCACGCCTTCGGAACAATAGAAAAACCCTTGGTCTAAAAACTGGGAGGATGAAACAGCACATACTGTACAATATAGGCATCGTAAAGCTGGCTTTCATGTTAAAGGGTTTGTACTTTTGATTATAAATCACTAGTGTGATTTCAGTGAGTCAACATACAGAGCTGCTGTACCTGTTATCCGTGTGCTGTGTGTTCTTGTGTGGGAGTGCTGGAAGGGAGTGCTCCATCCACTTCAACACTGGTGGGAGGATGGCTCAATAAAATAAAAACATAAAAAGACTAAATGTATTATAAATCACTCAAGCTAAACTCGAGTAATTTATAATAAGTTAATAGGACCTCTGAGGGAGGTCTCTTGTGGTATATGAGTCTCCTTTCCTGAGTTTTGAGCAGACTGAACCACTCAGCTTCACCCAAACCTCAGGCTTGGAATCTTTGATACCATAAGAGACATCCCTTGGGGGTGTATTAACTTGCAGTGTAGTATGTCATACATGATTACATTAAGTCGCATGGAATAGCCAGCAAGTGGTCACAGTGACCCATTCACAGTCATGAGGGATAGCCGTTAAGTAGTCACAACAACCACATATACAGTCTCAAGGGAAAGCTGCAGAATGGTCACAGCGACTCCATACAGAGTCACAAGGGGCTGCCGCTAAGTGCTCACAAGTACCACATACAGTCCTAAGGGATCGCCACTAAGTGGTTGCAACAACCCATGCTTAATTGCAAGAGAGAGAGCCGCTAAGTGGTCACGGTGACCCCATGCACAGTTGCAAGTGATTGCCGCTAAGTGGTCATAATGACTGCTTGGAACAGCTCCTTGTCTTGTTCCCCATTTTGCACAATGGGAGTCACAAGCCTTCTTTTAGTGTGGTTGCTAGACACATAACTTGCAGGGAAGGGGATGGGGAGTCACTATGTAAATAACCCACTGTGCAAAGCATTGATGATCGCTGTGGGACTGGCGTATCTGTGGACTGTCATGGGGTTTCAGAGTTTAGGGATGGGGTAGTTCTGCTGAATGCCAGGGATCCTTTTGAGTACAGAGAGTGGGTGTACAGGCCAGTGAACCACTAGGGATGGACCACAGAAATATGGAAATTAATTGGAGAGTGCAAAACAGATGATCAGTTTCGGTCTATCCATAGTTATTTTTCACTGTTGCAGCTGGACATGCTGTATGAAGAAGTTCTTTATACTGTGGTTCATCGAGCAGGCGTGGCTTCTTCGGAACACATCACTAGTGAGGAAGAACTCTTCAGTTATCTACAGAAGGTATGCCATGGATATGATTTTACTTATGCTGTAACGTTGTACATTGTAAACTGCAAGCTGGAACAAATGCACTTTTTTCCCTTGAAGAGATCCAGGATTTATCAGGGTCTATGATGCTTCCATCGCATGATATGAATTAGTTCTAGTAACATGATAGGGGTAGATTACACTGTCTGACACACTGCTCAGTGATGAGATTTCGGATGAGATTACATGGTTACATTTACATGAACGTTATCATGTAATCTGTGAAGCGTCACGCACTGATTAGTGACAGGTTAGTGTAACATCGCAAAATGTCTTCACTTCTTAGCAGTAATGGGTTAGTTGTAGCATATTATGGGTTTAGGGTTAGGGTTTAACTTAGGGTATAGATAAGGTTAGGGTTAGGATTAAATAGGGGTGGAGGTGAACCTCCCGATTACAAAAGTAGCGACTGATGGTTGCCGTGGACTCACGCATCAAATCTAGCTCAAATTCTGAGCCGCCAAACATTGGGTGCATGTCATATACCATAGCTCAATCCACAGTAGGCCCACCAAGACCTCACTTGCTGTTTTTAGGCTGGCACTCTGTTGTGGTGTTACCAGTGCTTTGCATGGACTGTCACTGAGACACTTGCAAGATGAGGCCATACAGTGTTGTCCTTTTGGTCCTCCCATCTAAATCAAGTTATGCAGTGAACCTTCCTCCTAATCTAAAGATCTGGAGCCCGATTCTCATAAGAGTGAAAAAGTGCATGGGGGAGAGAAACGGGCTTCCCTCACACACTCACAATTGTTCCTGCATGCATGCCATTTTTCATTGGTGAGCCATTTTACGACTATTTCCATGGTATTCCCAGGCATAGCATTCCTCTGCCACTGTGCCTGCTCCACATTTGCCCCAGGCTGTGCACTTGAAATGCTGACAGTAGCATTTCTGCCAGTTGGGAATTTTTTTCTTTGCACTGTGAGCTGCGTATCAGAACTTAGTCCTGGGGCCATGTTAAGCTGTTTGAAAATCAGATCCCTGGTGTTTAGATTTGGACATCTTAACTTTTGTTGGTTGTGGTTAGTAGCTTTGGGAACTACAGTAATTCATTTAGGAATTGTTGCTTTGGAGTCATCCTCCAATCAGTAAATCAATCACTTTATTGGTAAGCAAATTGAAAGAAAAATTTCTCTTTTACATTTGCAACTATATGGTACAAACAGTATTCACATACAATTCACGTAGAGTAAGTTGCATACAACGCATTATATATGGGCAAGGCATATTTGGGTTACAGTGTGTGGACAGACAGCAGATATAACAATCACAGTGACTGTAGCAATCAGGTAATTAAGGCTTTGAATCGTGAAACAGATACAGTACAAGTCAGTTTAGTCACTTTTTGTATTTGCAACCAGGAATAAGGTATTGCTGTTGACAGTGTGAACGTTCCAGCTCTATTTTGTGCTGTTGGGGCATAGTACCTGAACAAATTATTAGATCTTAAACCTGCCGTAGTAGACGTCTTAATGAACAAAAGATTTGTGAGGTAAGTAGGGACTTTTCCCAAGAGCACTTTTTTAAACAAACAAATATCAATGCTGAGTCACCTTAATGTCAGTCCCAACCCAAAGAAGAATATAATACACAATGATGGGTTCTTCATGGGAGACCAGTGATAAATCTAATTGAGCTATGCTAATAAGGATCCAATGTGCCAAGCAAAGTGGTGGTGGCATTTCGATGGATAAAATCCCTATAATAAAGTTACACCAAAAATAATGAGTTGATCAGCTGTTTATGAATGAAAACACTAAGAGAGCCTTATGTCTGTAAAAGAAAATAGATAGTAACCTCCTCGGCTTACAGCAGAGATGCTGAATATGTTTTTTTTCGAGTGGGAGAGGAGGATCGAGCGTCAAGACAACTACTCTCTTCCAGGGAGGGAGTGACCTGGCACTCTGAGCAGCACTATCCCCTAGGACCTGAGGGCAAGTGCACCAAGCAACAGAGGAGTAGCAGGCATCCGGCACACCACACACAGGAGTGCATGTGACACTGCCATTGACACCACTGCACACTGCTCCTTTGTCCCACAAGGGGAGGAGGGGAAAGACAAGAAAACAGGGTGAAAAAAACATCCTGGCTGGGTGGATGGTCACTGCCCCTTACAGACCCCGAACCTGGTGACTCAGGCACGGCTGCTGGATCCTTGATCTGGTGGGTCAAGCATGCTCCTTGCCACCCTGTTGTGGGGGATAAGTTGCTGGAGCAAGGTCTGGTAAGTCCTGAGAGAAACTGGGGTGACTGGCTGGGAGTACCAGTGCCATGGGAGCCATTCCAGAAGGGAGGAAAAAAGGACCAACTGAAAAAAAAAAAACACACAAAAAATTAATGTCCAAGAAAATGCCTAGATACCTGTAGCCACTAGCCATCATTAGTTTAGCACTATCCTTAACATGGATTGAAAGATCAGAGAAACTATCATAAATCTGCAAACAACATCCATTTGTTGTATTCAACAAAAGTCTCGAATCAAACAAAGCCTTCTGGATTTCGTTAAAATCATTTTAGAGTAGATTTATGGCTGCTGTTGGGACCTTATGCTTAGAATACAAAATTGTGTTGTCTGCATTCATGAACAAGTTTGTGTGCACAGAACAGCCTTTTGGCAGATCTTTAGTATAGGGTAAAAAATAATAAAGGCCCCACACATAGAGTCCTGCGGAACCCCTTGTGTGACTGTAACAAAGTCAGCACAAACATCACTTTCGATGCAGTGGAGTCAATGGTTTAAGTGTGAAGCAAACCAAATTAAAGATTCAAAATTGTGACCAGTGGATCTCACCAGTGAGAACAATCAGTCACAAAACAGAGATACAGAGGCAAAGAGCCTGGACCAATTCCAGCAGTCTCCGAACAAAATCGGGCTTTGGCATAACTTTTACTCCAAACTGGCAATGGGTTTGCCAGATACAAAATATTAATACTGCAGATAAAACAATTAGAGAACTCTTGTTGTACTTTGCCCATCCAGGATGGAAAAGAACCAAAACCCAACATTCATACCAGACAGGTAAAAACAGAGGTTCTTCCCCTTGCCTGGCAAGAAGGTCCCAAAAGCTGAAGTATGTGATCTTAGTCAGTCTGTCAGTGAATCAATTAATTAATCAGAAATAAAGAATTAAAAAATCAATTACTCAGTAAGAGGCAGTGTGGTCTACTGCTTAGAGCACCGGTTTGGGAAATGGTAAATCATAGGTTTAAACCCCACCTGGAGCTGCAGTATTTGATAGTAATCATATAGTTTTTCCATTAGTAATGTTCCTCTGGCAAAAACATAATGATACACATTTGTCTTTTCATTTTTTTCATCCCTGAACCGTGATACTGGATTTTGAAGTTTTTAAAAGTTCCCACTCCCATGCCATGCCCGTCATGAAAAAATTGAATATCTTGGTATCAGAAATAAGTGCTAGCACCATCCTAATTCAACTACAATAGGAACCTAACACGTACATTCAACAGGTCACTTCAGCAGAAGAGATTTTTAAAAACTGGGAGTGTCGGCCATATTTAATGACTTGAGTCATTAATTACAAAGTTAGCTGTGAAAGCTGTTTTAACAATATCTGAGAACACTAAAAGTACACTGAGCATGAATCTTAGGATGCCAGAAATATAGGCAGAACTGTCTAGTCCGCCTTTCCCAGTCAACAAAAACAAAAATAAATAAATAAAACATTTTTGTTAAAAAGAACGGTAAGATGACAGTGTTTGCAAACTAACAAATGCTGCTGCTTTATTTCTCACTGTGCAGTCTTGAGCAAGTCATTTAACCACCAAGTGCTCCATTTATCAGCGATGGACATGGGAAGACATAGGACCCCATTGGAAATGAGATGTTGCACCTCTGCTGGGCTTTTCTGAATAAATAAACAGTAACAAAAACAAATAAATAATCATGATGAGTTCCCTTATTTCACCATGTGAAACCATTAAGAGCGCATTCTTATTTACAGAGCTAAACTGGGCACGAATGTTGACATGTTTTATACTGTATCTTGAAACCTGTATGATCTTTATGTCTGTACTTACTGACGTGGAACCTTTGTAAAAGAGCCTCGGCTCAAAGGTATTGTGTAATCCTAGATTCAAATAAATAAATAAATAAAGTTGCCACCAGACATGATAAAACATGAAATACAATATTTAAATAAGTACGTTTTTTCTTATACAAGAAGTAAAATATGTACAAAAAATATTCCATATTACTGAGTAAGAAACATAAAATCATTGGTCCCATAGAGGAGTCACAGAGGGCAACTACAAATAAAGTTAAAAACTGGATCCCATTTTAGGGATGTTCGAAATTGGTAAGTTCTGATCTGTTTGAACTGTTATGGAATTGAGAAACTTCTTATTCTGAACCTGATTCAGAGCCAGTCCAAGAAAGACCTCATAATCTGATTCAGAATCGTATTTGCAATACTAAAGCCTAATTCCTGTATAAATACATGTTGTAGGTTTACATTTCAGAATTAAGATTTTTGCACTGCACTTCTGAAAATCTGAATTCCTAAACATAGACTGGAATCCAACAAAACCAGTTCTGTGACTCGGAATCCGAGCGACCATAATCCATTTTCTGACTAAGAAATGAATTTCAGATATTTTCTTCTCTTTTATTGTTTTTTTTTTATGCATTAAAGCAGAAGAACTTGTTAGCAAAAAATTCCATCATATAGTGTTGTAGCAAAGTGTTATTCATTATTTATTTGTTTGGGTTTTGGTAACCGGGTAGGTACACTAAACAACTGAATGCCTATATGTAGGTACGACCCGAGAGAGTACAAAGCAGGTTAAACGCCCAAGTACATCAAGTCGATACGATACGAAGTTTGGAGAGTACAGTATGAAGTGTGACAAGCTGATGAATAGTTAGATAAGTTACAAGAAGGTAAAGGCAAGTACTATCTGAGGTGCAAGAGCTGATGGTCAGGAAAATACACTATGAAACATATCAAACTGACAATTAGATACGTAATAAAGTAGATTAAGAGAAGTACGTTCTGAGGTGCGGGAATCAATTAAACAATGTTCATACAGTGATGGTCAGGGTGGTTGGAAACAGGTGCAGGTCATGGATTGGGTTAGGTAGGATGTGAGGGCTGATTTAAAAGAAGATGTGGTAGGAGAGCTGAGGATATTTGAGGAGAGGGAGTTCCAGTACTTGGAGCAAATGAAGAAAATGCCTATTCACCCATCTGGGTTGAGTTGTACTGTCCAGCAGTAGATGTCAGTGAGGCAAGGTACAGTTTCACAATGTAAAATTAGATTGATGAAATGGTGCGTTTTGAGAAGGTAAAATAGGTGGCAATATTCTACAGCAAACAAGGCAACCATTAAATCACAGACTTATTTGCAGCTACGGAATGAATTGGTCAACAATACAAGGCAAAAACACCAGCTTTTTAGGGGTCAAATGGGTAAAGGTACTGACAAATGTTTAAACATTACCTACTGGTAGCCTCCAAGCGCTTCCATCCCTCATCAGTACTATCAGCCCCCTTGCTCAAAGCAGCAAAGCTGTTCTCTTTGGGGACTTTAATATTGACTGGTTAAAACCATAATGAAAATTTGGTTGAGTCATTATTAAACAAATTTCCGTTCACTCAAATTATTGATGACCCCACTAGGGTCTCCAACAACAGGCAAAGTGTCACCCTTATTGACTGGATTCTTGTATCAATGCTGGGCAGAGTAGTCTGTTCAGGGATGTTACCTAATACCATTAGTGACCACTCCCCAGTTTGCTGTGTATGGCAAGCAAAACCTCCAACACCCCCCCCAGACTAGTTCATTTTCAGGACTTCTTGCACTTAGACCCTATCCAGTTCATGACTGAAATAGCCAGCCAAGACTGGTCTTATCTGTAGGCCATAACTGATGTCAAACTGGCTGTCCCACAGTTCTGTACATTCTTCCCCTTACCCCCAGGAGGGTCCATGGTCCAGCAACAAAATGGTTGGACTGCCCTCTATTACTCCTCCTCAAATGGAGGGATACATGTTGGGCTTCCTACAAGGCTACAAAATCAACCTCTGACTGGATGAACTAGAGATAGCTCAGAAAGGAATTGAAACAGGACATTCGACAGAACAAAAGTAGCTATTGTAAAACTTAGTTCAATTCCTCCATTGGCAACCCTCAACATCTTTGGAACTGCATTAAGAAAGCCCTAGGTCAGGATGGTCCTCCATTGACATTGAGATTGGTAGAATAAATTGTAACAACCCCTCTACTATCTCGAATATGTACAATTTCTTTACTGATCTCTCACCTTATAATGGGACTTTAACTTTTTCTGCACCTAACCTGACATCCCCCCCCCCACCTCCAATTTTATACTTAAAAGGAGTCATGGCCTCTGAGCTGCATAAACTCCTGAGTCAGATACCAGACTCTAACTCTGCTGTTTTCAGTTGGATGGTGCCCCGTCTCCTCAGACTTACTGCAAATGAAATGGCCTCCCCTATAGCAAGAATCATTAACCTGCCCCTCTTCTCCGGTATTGCTCCTGACCTCTGGAAAATGTCCCACATAGGGCCTGTGTTCAAAAAAGGTAACAATAAAAATATATGTAATTACAAACCTATTGTCCTCCTACCAACTTAGTAAAGTCTTTGAAAAAATATTTGCCACCCAACTCTCTGATTACCTCTCTGCCTACAATCTCCTCTCCCCTGCTCAACACAGATTCTGCTGTAATCACAGTACCACCATGGCTCTGCTCACCCTGACCAATATCATTTCAAATGCATTTGATAAAGGGGAGCTTAACAACGCCATATTCATCAGTCTCATTAAGGCCTCCGACATGGTAAACCACACCATGCTCTATAACAAATTAACATCCCTGGGAATATCTGATAACTGCCCTCACCTGGTTCAGAAGTTACTTGTCCGATAGGCAACAGTGTTTCGGATTTGGATCCTCTCTCTCTCTCTCTCTCTCTCTCTCTCTCTCTCTCTCCTGCCCCCATCATAACTGGAGTCCCCCCCAAGGCTCTTTACTTGGACCCCTGCTTTTCTCTCGCTACATAAATTCTGTTCGCCACTCCATTTCAAACAGTGCACCTGTCTTGTATGCTGATGATCTCGTGTTCTTCTCTAGTGCCCAGAACTTGGATGTGAGCAATATTGAATTTCTGTCTGACCAGCAGTCTGTCCAGCAGTGGTTCTATGAAAATAGGCTTCTAATGAATACAACCAAAGCCCAGGCCATGCTATTCGGATCTGCGCCCCATTTAAGGAATATCACATCTCCTCTCATGGTGGTCCAAGAAAACAGTACATCCTTGATCACTGTCCCATCCTTTAATTACTTGGGTGTTACTCTTGACCCCTCCCTTGATTTTTCTCTCCATGTGGCATCTTGTCTGTAAGGCTGTCATCGTCAGACTTGGGTTTGCCTACCTTGTGAATCTTTATCTCTCTCCCAGTGCCAGTATCGCCATAGCTTGGGATATTCTGCTCCCTAAACTATCCTATGGTCCGCATGTCTTTTTTGAAGCCTCAAACCTATGCTACATAAATGGGATCTGGCATATAATAATGTTTGTCATTTCACCCTTGCTAGCAATCGACTTTCCCATTACTGCACACTGTACTATAAACTGGGCTGGCTTCCCCCTATCTGACCAACGTGATCTCTCACTGGGTGGTATCATACATAGCATATTTTATAATCAGGTTTCTCTATCGCTTACCTCCATCCTAGTGCCCTATTCAAATGCCTATTCACTTATCTGATCTTGACCTCCTAGTCATACCAAGGACAAGGACAAAACAAGGTGAGATAGCTTTCTCTGTTTCTGCACCTAAATTATGGAACACTCTACCTGCCAACAACTGGCTCTGTCCCATCACCAGCACCTTTAGAAACAAGCACCGCACCTACTTACAACAGCTGGCAGTATGCATCTGTTCCTAGTCTTAGAACTATGACTAATGACTCTCCTATGTATATAATACTCCTGCACTTCTTATTTTTGTTCATATGCTGGTGTAGACTGTACACTTATCTGCACCTTGTAGTTTATCTTGCTGTAATATTGTTCATAAATTGTCTTTGTCATTCACTGTATTGTTTTACTGGTTGTACTTTCCCAGGTTATACCTGAAAATAGGCAAATGATTGTCTAGTGCACCCTATCTAACTAAATAATACAGAATAGGCTAGCAGTGAACATACCCTTGACAATAACTCATTCAGCCATTAACAAACTACAGCTGGTACAGAACAGTTCATGCCACTTACGGAAATTGAATAGCTCATTCAGTACTTCAAGTATAAGGTGAGATCACTGGCCATTAATATCAGATGACAAATAAAGTGCAACCTCTACATGTAAATTGCAGATCCTAATTAACGTCACCTCCATAGCTGGTAAAGATCTCAGGTATGGATACCTTGCCTGTCAGGCCTTTCTTCTCTTGCGTATGTTGACCGTTCAAGGGATAAGATCTTAAATAGGAGGTCCTGCCACATCTCTATTGAGGGCTGTTGTAGAGAGGCCCATAAGTTCTGTATACATTTGCGTGCAATTAAAAACATCTCTCTCACAATTCTTGGGTGGGTATCCACTTGCCCTCTGTGTCCATCTCCATCCTAAACTGTAGAGGCACTGGTATGTCTGAATGTGTATACCCAGTCTCTGCTTTATCTGCTTACTTATCTCAGACCAGAAGCATTGTAATGTTGAGCAGTCCCAGAAATAGAGACGGTATGTTCCCCTGCCCCCTGTACATCAGCCACATAATGGTGAGACCCCAGGGTTAAATTTACTCACTATGGCTGGGGGCATGTACAGTCGATGTGTAATCTGAATTGGGGCTCCGTAAATTTATTGCAGATCAATAGTCCCACATGTGAACATTATGCATCTACACTCTGAAAAAACCTTAATCCCCCCCTCCACTGAGTTCTAGAAAGAAATTAATGCCTTCTTCTCCCCTCTGACCTAGTTCCCAATCCCTGTTCTCAAAGTTGGCGATACTTCTATCTCTGACCCCACAACAGCTGCCTCCTCCTTCAGTTCTTTTTTCACCTCCTGTGCTAGCTCTCTCCTCTCTCCCTTCTCCTCTTCCTCCTCCCCTCCCTCAAACTCTTTTTTTCTAGCCTCTCACTCTCCTGCTGTACCCTGTCACAGATGCACTGCGCAGATCAGGCCCTCTGCTTCCACAGTGCCAACCTCAGAGTGCAGTAGTGTGAACAGGCAACAGACAGGGTAACCCTCCTGTCTGCTTTGGGTCCGAATCACCTTCTAGCCCTGAGTTCTGGAGGGATTCAAACTGTGAACCTTATGCTAGCATACCCAATTAACAGGATCAGAAAATACTCTCTTCAGGGGGATGCAATATAATCTTTCGACCAAGGGCATCCAGCCAGGTTTCCATAATGAACCCTTACAACTTTATAAGAGACCTAGCTGTTTCTTACCTTTTAAACAAGCTCAGAAACACAATCAAGCTTTTATCAGCTGTCAGCCTTAAATACAGGTTCAGCAAGCACATGTAAAATAACAGAAAAGAGCACAGGCAGTATTTTAAAGTAAATGTTGTTTAATGAAAGGTAAAATAAAATACAGAATGAATTATATCACAATTATATCATATGAATTATATCATATGAGGCAGTATGGCGCAGTGGGTTAAGGCTCTGAGCTGCAAATCTGGAGACCTGGGTTTGAATCCCACAGCCCACTAGGTGCATACTGTGTGACCTTGGGCAAGTCACTTAACTCCCTTGTGCTCCCAGGTTGCACATGCAAACAAGCTTTCAGCTTAGTGTGTCTCACCTGGTAAAATAATTGGTAAAAATAAAATAAAACAAAACAAATCTCACAGTCAACTACAAATAAAAAGGAAAGTTACAGAATACAAATGCCTACCACAAACACATAATTCTGCACTGAGTGTTAACTTTCTAAGTGCTTTCCAAGTCAGACAACTGTCTCTCTCTCAGAGTCTAGAATCATATATCACACATTTCCCAGATACATTGTTTCATTTTAACTCTGTCTTTCCCGACCCCCTTTTGGTGAGTCAGCTAGCTCCTCCCTTAGAGTTCATTCTAACATCATTTCTACAAGGAGATATTTTAATTAATGTGAACATCAGGAAAAAAAACATGTCCTACATATGACAGTCTTTAATCAAACACTTCTCTTTGAGGTTTCACAACCCTACAATCTGTCACTAAGGTGTGAGAAAGCCAAGGGAAATCAGCCAAATTACGTCCTTTCCTGGTATCATAAAATTCATATTCAGGAACCAACATCAAAGCAGCAGCAGTTGATAAGGGGCCATAAACAATCCCTCTGGAAGGAAAGCATTAATTAAGTTTTTCCCTGGTCAGTTCAGTGTCATCCTCACTGATACCTTGAAGGTTAAAAGCCAAACTGCTAACTTGTGTGAGACAATTTCATACACAGACCATTGATTTATAATACAAATATTGTATAATAACCATAAGCAGGTGGCAGAGCGTCACAATCCTCCCTTCCTAGACTGAATTTCGGGGCTCTATCCCCTGCATGGGATGAGCTTCCTAAGTCAGTTCATGTCTCATACTGACGCGACAAGCCATCAGCATTTTCATTAGCTGCCCCTGCCCTGTGGGAGACCATCATGTCATACCCTTGCAAGGCAAGACTCCATCTTAGTAGTCTACCATTCGTTTTACCCATTTTTGCCAGCCAAACCAGGGGGTTGTGGTCAGTTTGTACCTCAAAACGCTGCCCATATAAGTATGGCTCTAGCTTTTTTAGGGCCCACACCATGGCAAGACACTCTTTTTCCACAGTAGAGTGAGCCTGCTCCCTGGGAAGTAACTTTTTACTCAGGTACACTATGGGGTGATCTTTCCCTTGGTTGGATGTTTGACTCAGCACTGCCCCAATACCCACATCTGATTTGTCAGTTTGGACTATAAAGGGTCTGCTATAGTCTGGACTTGTCAATGCAGGAGCACTGCACAGTGCCTCCTTCAGTCTGGTATAGGCTTTTTCACAGGCTGGTTCCCAGGTAACTTCCTTAGGCATCCTTTTCTTTACCAGGTCAGATAGGGGAGTGGCTAGGGCACTGTAATTGGGTACAAATTTCCTATAGTACCCTGCTGTTCCCAGAAAACTCCTGACCTGCTTCTGCATTTCTGGTCTGGGCCATGCCTTGATTGCCTCTATTGTCACTTGCCTAGGACGGAGCTGTCCCTGGCCTACAACATGCCCCAGGTACGCCACTTCAGCCATGGCCACCTGGTACTTCTCAGTGAGCCTGGCCCTCTGTATCCTGCCCAGCGCTTCCCTAAGGTGGAACAGGTGTTCCTGCCAGGTGGCACTAAAGATGGCAATGTCATCCAGGTACTCCACAGTGTACTCCTCAGCACCATTTAACAGCTGGTTCACCAACCTTTGGAAAGTGGCCGGGGTGTTCTTCATTCGAGGCATTAGTTTAATAACCCTATCGGAGTGATAAAGGCCGACTTCTTCTTAGCTCTGGCAGTTAACTCTACCTGCCAATATCCATTTGTTAAGTCAATAGTTGTAAGGTATGTCACCCCTCCCAACTTGTCCAGGAGTTCATCCATCCATGGCATCAGGTGGGCGTCTGACTTCGTGACTGCATTCAGTCCACGATAGTCCACACACAAATGAGTAGAGCCATCCGGCTTGGGAACAAGGACTACGGGTGTGGCTCAGGGGCTGTGGGATTTCTGGATTACCCCTAAATCCAGCATTTCCTCCACCTCCACCTCCCTTCTAATGTCCTTTTGGACAGTGTCTGACACCTGATATGCTGCCCACCGTATGGGCGCCTATGTCCCTGTCTTCACATCATGAGTCATTAAGGGGGTTAGTCCAGGCTTGGCACTAAACAGTGAGGCAAAGTCTGCTAAAACCTCCCTCACTTCCTGGATCTGGTCTGGGGCCAACTGGGGTGACAATTTAATTGCCTCCACAGAGGACTCCCACTTGCTTTCTTCCAGCAAGTCCAGAAGGGGGTCTCCTTCCTCTGTCCCCTCCCCAGGACTACACACTGCAAACACCATGTCAGCCCTATTAGCGTATGGCTTCATCATGTTGACATGGTACATTCTTTGTGTATGTCTCCTGTCAGGTAACTCTATAATATAGTTTACGTCATTTACCTTTTTGACTACTGTGTATGGTCCTGCCTGCTCAGCCTGCAGCTTGTCTTTCTGGACTGGGATTAGGACCTTGACTTCCTGACCCACCACGCATGAACGAGCTCTGGCTCTGCAGTCGTACCACACTTTTTGTTTTTGTTAGGCAGCTGCTAGGTTACTCTGGGCTGTCCCCATAAGCTCCTTCAGCTCCCTAAACCTAAGGACGTAATCCACTAAGGGAGTTCCCTGGGTGGCATGCTTGCCTTCCCAGTTCTCCCGGATCAAGTCTAGGGGCCCATGTACCTGGCGTCCATATAAGAGCTCGAAGGGGGAAAACCCTGTCGACTCTTGGGGCACCTTCCTCTATGCAAACAACAGGTGGGGAAGGTATTTCTCCCAGTCCCTCCCATGCCGTTCAGCAAATGCTTGGAGCATTGACTTAAGGGTACCGTTAAATCTTTCCACAAGACCATTGGCTTGCGGGTGATAAGGTGTTGTGCATCTCTGCACCACCCCACACTTCTCCCACAAATGTTTTATCAGGTCTAACATGAAGGATCCCCCTCGATCGGTGATAACCTCCTGTGGAAACCCAACATGGGAGAAAATCCCAAGTAAGGCATCTGCCACTCTGTCTGTCCTCAGTGAGGATACGGCGACTGCCTCTGGATACCGGGTGGCATAATCCACCACAGTCAGGATGAACCTCTTCCCGGAGGAGCTGGGGGTATTTAAAGGCCCCACAATATCCATTCCCACCCTCTGGAATGGATCCTCTGCTATGGGCAATGGAATTAGGGTGGCTTGGGTTTTCTTACCTGCCTTTCCTATTTCTTGGCACCAGTGACAAGACCTGCAATACTCCTTCACCTGCTGGGTGAAGTTAGGCCAATAGAAATGCTGAGCCAACCACTGCATAGTGTGCATGATTCCCAGATGACCAGACATAGGAATATAATGTGCAGTCTTGAGCAACTGCTCACAGTACCCCTGGGGAACGACAAGCTGCCTGCCTATCACCCCTCCCTCTGTCTTAGCATCCTGCATATACATCAGTCCATTTTCCCAATAAACCTTATGTTTCCCATCATCTCCCTGTGCTCTATCAGAGTCTGCCCAAGCCCTCAGCTTCTGTAGACTAGGGTCACTTTTCTGAGCAGCTACAAACTCCTTACACACTCCCAAGGCATGGAACAGGTCCCCGTCAGTGTCTAAACTAGGGTCCCTAGTTCTAGCGTCAGGGCACTCAAGATCACTGCCATCCCCAACCCTCTGACAATGAGTCACCTCTCCTTCCTCGGAGTAACCCTCCGTAGCTGTTGGGTTAACTGCTTCCGGGGAAATGTCTGCTCCCCCTTTCATTAGTCTCCATCTCAGGAGACTCAGGCTGGGGAACTACCCTCCCAGTGGTTTCCACAGTGGCTTCTATGGGATCCCAGGAACCATAACTTTGCTTTGCCACTTGGCTGCGGGTAACTGCACACACCATCCCCTGTTTGAGATTGTTGCCAATAATTACATCAGCAGCTAAAGTTTCGGCTACGACTACCTTTTGTACAGTCCCCCGTCTCACCCCAGTCTAGGAGAACACTAGTGAGAGGCAATGTTTTCTCCTCCCCAGTGAACCCCTGTACAGTCACAAATTGAATGAGTATAAGCTGACTAGGCTCTACCAGATCCTTTTTTACCAAAGTCAGGGATGCCCCCATGTCTCTTAACCCTTGTGTCTGTACACCACTCATAGTGATTGGGTGCATGTGTTCCCTCATGTTTATTGGCATTCTTTCAGGGACACACAAACAACCCACTTCTTTCTGAGCACCTCTTTGTTTACTGCTTGTCCTTTTGGGACATTGCCTGGCAATATGCCCAATTTCTTTGCAAACCCAACATTCATTTCTTCTCTCAGGTAAATCTTTTCTTTAAAACCTGGGGCTACCTGGTTTCAGTGGAGGCAGGGCGGGTTTTAGCTGCCCTGAAGGCATGCTTTTTCCTTTCTGCACTGCCATGTCCATCCCATTCGCTCTCAGAGCAGGTCTGCTCCTGGCAAAGCGGTCCAAGAGTTCAGCAGCCTCTTGCACTGTTTTTGGATCTCGGTCCTCCAGCCAAGTTTTCAGCTCTGCTGGGCATGCCCACAAAAAACTGCTCTAACAATACAGCATTTTCAATTTTATCTACAGAGTTTGTTCAATTCCTTCCCAACAACGTTTTAAAAACTGATGTTGTCTCGTGGCTAACTCCTCGTAGCTCATGTCAGGGCTTCTTCTGATCTTAATGGAATTTAGCTCTGTATGCTTCTGCAGTTAAATCATACTTTTTTAAAAGCGCAGTTTTCAGTTTACTGTAATCATTACTGTCCTCATTGTCCATTTGACCCAATGCATCCCGAGCCTTCCCGGTAAGTAGCGAGGACAGCTGGAAGCTCCAGGACTCTCTAAGAATATTTGTCTGAATACAAACTTTTTCAAAGGAATTTAAGAAGGCATCCATATCCTCCTCCTCTTTAAATTCAGCCATCAATTTGGAATTTAATTTGTAACCCAGTCCTGTAGTTCCAGTTAAACCCAGGCCACTTACCTGCTCTGGTGCTGGTCTTGGGAGTTGTAGCTTCTTCAGTTCAAATCTCCACTGGCACTCTCTCTCCTCTTGTTCGGCCTCTCGCTGACACTGTCACTCTTCTCGCTTGGCCTCCCACTGTTCGTGCTCAGCTTCTCGCTGTTCTCACTCAGCTTCTTGCTGTTCTTGTTCTGCCTCTCGCTGAAGCTGTCTCTCTCTTTCCTCTTTTTCCATCTGCAGCTGAAACTTTTTCTGTTCAAACTCCAGCTCCAACCTCCGTAACTCCATCTGTGGCCTGATTGCTTCTGGCTCCAGAATGCTTGTGACCTTCCCCTGCTGCTGTGGCCCATGGCTTACACTGGCCCTGCTGTCCTCCTCCTCACTGGATCTGGACACTGCACTGGACTCTGGCCCCTCCATGCCCAAGGTTCAGTCCTTTTCAGTCACAGACTGTGACTCAAGGCTCTGGACATCAGCGGCCACCAGAGCATCCATGAGGTTCTGCTTGTTGGCTTTTCCCTCGTGCTGGACACCTCTGTCCTGGCACAACTGCCTCAGGTACTCTGCAGTGTACCCACTGTAGTTGGAAGTCATCTTCTTCTCTAACTACGGCTGCTGTAACTTGCACTTTAGAAAAAAAATAAAACAGGTAGGAACTTTGACTGTAAGCAAAATGATATAGTTCTATTTACTTTTTAAAAAATTAATCACTGCCTTATTTTGCAGGTGAGCTGTACAGTATTAAGCTGACACACTGAACAGTTAAAGCTTGTGTTACCAAATACTTTTTAAATCCCACCACTGCCAACCAAATCTGTTACAAACGCACTCTGCAGGTCAGGCCTTCTGCTCCCACAGTGACAACCTTAGAGTTCAATAGTGTGAGCAGGTAACAGACAGGTAACCCTCCTGTCTTCTTTGGGTGTGAATCACCTTTTAGCCTCGAGTCCTGTAGGGATTCAAACTGTGAACCTTATGCTAACATACCCAATTAACATGCTCAGATAATACTCTCTTTGGGGGATGCAATATAATCTTTTGCCCAAGGGCATCCAGCCAGGTATCCAAAATGAACCCTTACAACTCTACAAGAGACCTACGTATTTCTTACCTTTTAAGCAAGCTCAGTAACACAATCAAGCTTTTAACAGCTGTCAGCCTTAAATACAAGTTCAGCAAGCACATGTAAAATAACAGAAAAGAGCACAGGCAGTATTTTAAAGAAAATACTGTTTACTAAAAAGTTTTAAAACAGGCAAAATAAAATACAGAACAAATTATATCACAAATCTCACAGTCATCTACAAATAAAAATGAAAATTACAGAATACAACCTCCTACCACAAACACTTAATTCTGCTCTAAGTTTTATCTTTCTAAGTGCTTTCCAAGTCAGAGAACTCTCTCTCTCAGAGTCTAGAATCATGTATCACACATTTCCCAGATACAATGTTTCATTTTAACTCTATCTTCCCAACCCCCTTTTGGTGAGTTAGCTTGCTCCTCCCTTAGAGTTCATTCTAAGATAATTTCTACAAGGAGGTATTTTAATTAATGTGAACATCAGAAAAAAAGCCATTTCCTACATATGACAGTCTTTAATCAAACATTTCTCTTTGAGGTTTTACAACCCCACAATATGTCACTAAGATGTGAGAAAGCCAAGGGAAATCAGCCAAATTATGTCCTTTCCTGGTGTCATAAAATTCATATTCAGGAACCAACATCAAAGCAGCAACAGTTGAAAAGGGGCCATAAACTATCCCTCTGGAAGGAAAGCATTAATTAAGTTTTTGCCTGGTCAGTTCAATGTCATCCTCACTGACACCTTGAAGGTTAAAAGCCAAACTGCTAACTTGTGTGATACAATTTCATACACAGACCATCGATTTATAATACAAATATTAGACAGTAACCATAAGCAGATGGCAAAGTGTCACATACCCTTGCTACTGTCCCCTTCCTCCCTTTTTTCTTTCTTTATCTCCCACCACCCCTGCTGCTGCTCTTAAGGCCCTCTTGGATTTAAACCCCCATAAGTGTGGGAGCCCTGATGTTCTGGACCCCAAACTCCTATATCTCTCTGCTCATACTATTGCCATCCCTATCACTTACCTCCTTAACTTTCCTTCTCCTTATCCTCAGTCTGTAACTCTTGGACGTTAGCTGCAATCATACCCTTCCTAAAAGAGGTGTCCTGTCTTTCCCTAGATGCTACCGTCCTAGCTCTCTACTTCCTACTCTAGCTAATCTCCAGGAAAACTTTGTTCTCTCTCAACATTCCCTTTTCCATGATGCATCCTCCTTCTTCAGTCCCTTCCAGTCTGGATTCAGGAAGTCCCACTCTACCTCCTCCAACTCACTGATACTATCCTCCCAGGATCAGGGCCTGATCACCTTCACCATCTTTGCCAACTTACTCAAAGCTTTCATCACTGTTGCCCACCCCATTCTCCTGGACAAGTATTAGGCAGCTTGAATGTCCACCTCCTCTGTTGAGTGGTTCCACTCCTACCTTGAAGGCAGGTGACAAGTTATCTGTATTGACAACTTCCTCTCTCCTTCACTCCCTATATAATCAGGCCCTCCCAAAGGGTCTGTCCTTGTTCCAGTTCTTTTCTCCATTTTTCTAAATGATCATATGTTTAATATATTGGCGCAATATATTCTGGATGGCCCATGAACAACACATCAATGTGTACTATATAATACTTCAGGTTGGCTTAGATCACATGATAGAAGAAATTTACATCTTTTAAATGTTATGTTTAAAGTTTGGAAGGGCACACACCCTAAATATATATTGGACTTCTTTCAAATTAGATCTATTAGGAAAAGTCTAAGATCTGCTCAAGGCATAGAGTAGTGCATAAGACATTATAAAAAGGTCGCTGGGAGGTCATCAATACCATACAGAGGAGCAGTTCTATGGAACTCTGTTCTATTGGAGCTGTGACAGAGTAACCATCCTGTTAGATTAAGTTACCTAAAAATGGTTGGAGGAACAAACAACTGTACCTCTTGTATGTTGCAGATACTATTACTTAAGCTGAAATATTGCAATGAAGGATGTGTTTGTTTGTTTTTTTAATTAAAAGCTGCCATTATGCTGCTATAGTAAAGTGAAGAAAGCATATATTTGGATTGTTAATAAGTTTTATGTATGTGATGATCTTTATATTATTTATTTCCTTTTTTATGATTATTAGTATGTATTTGTACTTTTTCTGTAAATGTGTAATTTTGTAATTTATACGAGTTCCATGGAACCTCATTGAAAATGATCTCTGCTCGACTTGAGTTTTATCCCTGTTCATGTCTCATGAATAAAATATTTTACTAATTACTACTACTGCTAAATGACCGTCCCACTGCCTACTTCAGTGTGTCCATTCACAAGTATTCAGATGATACAGTCTGTACCTCTGACTACTCTGTCCCTGACCTCATAGCTTAGCTTCAACTGGACTTTGACAATATCCAGCACTGGTTCTGGGAAAATCAGCTTTCCTTCAATGCCAAGAAAATGGTATATATGTCTTTTGGCACTATGCAGAGGCTTGCTAGAGTCACTCCTCTTCCTTCTTTCATTCCCTTGTTAATGCAACAATTGAAGATGTCTCCTCCTCCTCCAAGTACCTTGAGGTCTGACTGGACTGTGACCTTGATTTCTCTGTTCATATGGATGCAGTCCACAAGAAGCTCCACCCTAAACTTGGTAAACTTTACAGGAATAAGAGGAATGTCTCACTCCCTGCCTGCAGTGGGAGCCTCACTCAAATGATTCTTTCCATTTTTGACTATGGGTACATCATTTACAGTACTGTTCCCAAGTCCACCTTAACCAGATTGGACCCTCTCTTTCACTCCTCCTGTCAAGTTCCCCTCAGCAAACCCCTGCATACTCACCACTGTTCTTTGTACACCTCCCTCTCCCTCCCCTCTTGATGCCAGGCACCTTACCCATTGTGCTTCCTTTATCTCCAAATTTTGGTTTGTCTCCTTCCCTGCGTATCTTACTTCTGTTCTCTCTTCTTCCCCTTCTACCTCTCTACTCCCTTCTCAGTGCTTGCTCTCACTGTCTCGCTGTCCCACTAGTGAAATCCATTGGTGGTCTAGCTGTCTTCTCATTCTGCTTAACTGTGGGTCTCTCCCCCCCTTCAGTTTGCTTGCTCCTTCCTTTCATGCCCTGAAATCTCTCCATCGAGATTTCTCTGCTCACTCCTGCTGTTGGTTCTGATACGGGAGTTGACTTCTGTCTGCTGCAGTCCACCGTACACTGACACTAGTAAAATCCTGATCCTCTCCCCAGTTATCGGTCACAACCCCCTACCTTTCATATTATTGCTTTGTTGCTCGCTGCTTTTATTCTTTTTTTTTTTGTAATTATTTGGTAACCGGGTAAGGCACACTAGGCCACAAGTGTCTGTTTTCAGGGGTGACCGGGGAGCACTGGGGTGGTTAAGTGACTTGCTCAGAGTCACATAGTATGCAAGTGGAGGTTGTGGGACTCAAACCCAGGTCTGCTGAATATACCAAGCTCATCCATAGCTTGTTACTCTAAACTGTAGGCTATACTGTCAGCCCTTTCTTCGTGTTATTGTAATGCAATTTCATTATTTATTTATTTATACTCGGATATACACCTTTAAGCAAAAATTGCTCATTTACAAAGGTCCCTCCTCAAGAACAACAGATATTTACAGTATGTCTTCAGAGTTCACAGATTCATTAAAAAATAAGCAATGAAAACAAGAAGTAGGTAACAGAACTACCAGTGTACAGACTTTATAAATTAGAAGCATTTTCCTGATTATTCACTTTTTGTTATGCATATTATCGTACTATAGCATGTTTTGTTGCCCAGTGTACTTTGTATGTGCCCTCTTCAGAACTCTTCTCCTTTCCCCCAGGACACATCTGGAAACACACCAATACCAGTTCAGTATGTCTTACCTGGCAAAACTTTTGAAAATAAATACATAAATAAATAAGTACTGTAACTAACTAACTAACTAAATGTGAGTTACATATCTCTGACCAAGCTGCTTCTGTGATTTGGCTTGCAGGTCTCTCTCCGACAATTTCCAAACCCTTATTGGCTGGTCAGGGGTTTTGTCCCTTAGTCTTGCATAAATCTTAGCCATAAGGGCTCTGGAACACATCTTAGCCTTTATTATCTCCCTTTCCACTCCCTGCAGCTCTGATTTCAGGGGCTCCGTGAGATCCAACCTTCCCAGCAGTGTCCCTACCTAGAGGTAGTGAAACATGTGGTGAATGGGTATGCCCAACCATTCCATCAGTTCTGTAAAGCTTCTAAGCCATTAGGACAGATTACAAGGGTGCCGGAAGATAATGAAAGCTGAGGGGGCTGAGAATCAGAAGGGCACTTATGAGGGTACAAAGGGCACTTTTTCTATACTAGTTTTTGCCATACAAAAATAAAAAAATGGAGGGGCTGCTGCCCCTTTCGCCCCCCTTCCCTGGTTCCATCGCCTATGAGAAAGAATAAATCTCCCAGGCACTGCACCCTCTGTCTCTCCACATGTAGAATCCAGAGTCCTCAAGGCATGGTAGGAACTCAGGATTTGCATTTCTGTGTTGCCACTACCCAGGTCTCGATGGTGCCGACCACAAGAGGATTTTTCCCTTTTTTCCTTTGTATCATCATATCCCCCCACCCACCCCATGTAGGTATGTGGTTAGTGTCATGTTCTCTCCCCTTTTAAGAAATCCAGCTGGCACTTTCCTTGTTGAAACCCCACTCCTGCACAAGTGTGCCACTAGGTAGTAAAGAGCCAGACTGGTGAATTTAGCCCCCCACCCCAGTGGGACCTTTCAATCAAGCAGGCTTTTGCTAGGCATCTTCCCCTGCTACAGAAAATCTGTGCACCCTGCTTCAAATCCTTGTGAGTCCCTCTTTGTGAGTCCCATGGGCAACACCTGCAGTGGATACAGCACCCTGGAAAGGACATTCATTTTTAGTAAATTCAGTCTCCTCATCAAAGAGCTAGGTAATGCTTTTCATCTGATTAAGTCTGCTTATTTTCAGGATGGGCATATTAATTAATATGTATAATGATGCTAAAGTGGAGCCTACCCTTATTCCCAAGTATTTACTAGCAGGGGATACTCTCTTAAAGGGAAGTCCTGTTACCACTGCCCCCCCACCAGCTGCATAAGGTCAGACTTATCCAGACTGATTCTGTATCCTTAGAACCTTGAGTGCCACCCTATATCCCAGTGACTATCTCTCCAGATCTGTCAGGTTGTATGAAGAATTGCAGAAAGTTGTTGCAAAATCATATGAGGATGTCCCCACTGCCCCTGTATCCCATGTACATATGGGCACTGCCTGATATGCTCTGCTAGTAGCTCTTTCACAGGGTCAAACAGGAGGGGGGGCAGAGGGCATTCCTGCCTAGTCCCCCTACTGAGCTTGAATTCTTCAGTGAGAGCTCCATTAATCAGAATGTTAGCAGTAGGCTTTCTGTAGAGGAGGTATGCATAGCAAGAAATTTTCCCCTAGCCCCAAACTGTCTCTTACCCTAAATTAATACACCCACTCCGCCCTATTGAATGCCTTCTCAGCAGCCAGAGGACAGCACAGATGCTGCCCCCGATGCCGAGAACACAACTGGACCACGTTAAGGAGTCTGCAGACGTTGTTGTAGGAGTACCTGCCTTGTATGCATCCCATCTGGTCTGGGTTCTCCATCATGGGCAGAATTATCTCTGATCTTTTTTTTCTTTTGTCCCAGCCGCCCCCCCTCCCCCCAGGGAGAAGGGACATGCAATGATGTCCCACCCTCTCAGGTGACGGTGACGGCACGATGGAGCCCCCAGCCTTTGTTGGAGGTCCATAGGTGCCAGAACACTCTATTCCCCAGAGATGGAGAGCATTCCCTAGGGCACTCCGTCCTTCTCCCCCGATGTCATCGCAGATGGATGCCCTGCCTCTGCACAGGGTGGCTGGCTCCCTCCGATCTTCTTGCCAACACTTTTGCTAGGGCTTGAGTGTCATGATTCAGGAGGGAAATGGCATGGTATACCAAGCATGAGGTGGGTATCCTTTCCTGACTTAGTGATGAGTGTGATGGTGGCCTGATAATTAGTGGGAGGCAGCGTCCCTTCCTCGAGTGACTCATCCGACATGCCTTTCAAGGGTTTAAGAACCGAGTCTCCCAAGGCTTTGTAATACTTAACTGCCAGGCCAGTGGAGCCTGCAGCTTTACCCTTCTAAAGTGAGACCACTGCAAATCTAAGTTCTACCAGTGTAATTGGTACCCCTAATTTAGCCACTTGCCTTTCTGAGGGGGTCGGAAGCTGCAGGCCTTTCGGAAATGTCTCTGCCTCACGTGCATAATGTTCACACTCCTTTCTGTATAGCTCTGTACAGTAGTCTATGAATTGGATTTTTGTTTGTGTATTTTGGTTTCGTACAGTCCCCTGGGCATCCTTAATCTCTGCCATCACAATGGTGGACCGCCTCCCTCAGCCAGTCTAGCCAGCAATGGGCTTTATTGCCCCATTCATATAAACATAGCCTGGCATAAAAAAGGGAGGTACAGTATTAGCTCCATTAGTTAGGAGACTCTTAACAGACTCTCTAGCTTCCCACAGTTGTTTGAGGAGGGCTTCTGACTGCTCTAAGTAGGATTTCAGTTCTAAGGATTTTTTTTTTTTCAATTTACTGTTTTATCTCCCCAGCCACAGCTTCGCCCCTGACACCCGAGCACACCCCAACTGCTGGAGATCAACCCCACAAAATCACTCCCTCACGGTGGGGCCATCCCAAAGGATGGTTCTGTCCACCACGGCATGCCCATGGTGGCCATGCCAGGGGTCAGCATGACCACCAATCCAGGAAGTCCTAACACACGGGTTGGGGGTTACTGTACTGCTTTTCCTCATTGCAGTCAAACCCCAAGGGTGGCGGCGTTCAGTGGAGCCCAAGGAGGCATGCACATGCAAAAACATGCCGCCACTCTAAACTCCAGCTGATGCCCTCCCCTCACTCATAGTGTCCCTCGCTGTCCTGCCCCCCCACCCCGTGGTCATCAGGTGGCAGTAACACTGCAGGTACGGCAACCCTCCCTTCCCAGAAGAGAGCATCCCTTAAGTCACTCAATCCTCCTCCCCCCAGCTGGTCCTCTGGCGACCCAGGTTCATTCTCGAACCCAGGTTGCTGGCTTCTCGAGCGGTAGCTCTACCACTGTGCTGGCAAGCTGACTCAGTTCTAAGTCTTTAACTGTGTGCTCTACAGCCCTGAGTTTCTTCTATTTCTTTTTCACTCTATTTGCCATGTAGGAGAAGACCACCCCTCTGCACATATGCTTTTCCTGCCTCCCACAAAACTGATCAGTTTGGGGCTGATGGTGCAGAATGGACAGTTATCCTTCCCACTACTCGCATAAAAATTCTTTAAATTCTTCTTGCACCATTATATGCATGGGGAATCGCCAGGAGTGGTCACGTCCTTCTGTGTCCTTGGGAAGAAAGGCTAACATTACTCCGGCATTGTCTGAAATGAAGATGGTACTGATTTCTGTTTTCATAATCCAGCTGTACCATTCCCCAAGAAAGAAACAAGTAGTCTAATCAGGGCCAAGGTTTGTACGATTGGAGAAGGTGTACTTCTGAGCACCAGCTCTGACCTCTCTCCATATGTCCACCAAATATAACTTTTTTTTTGTATTATTTCTTTTTGCCCCTACCTGCTCCACAGCAGCCACTCCTTCAGGCTTACCAAGGCTGACCTCTGACCCATCTGTCCTCCGAGACTCCACCGCAAATCGCAGCCAGCCCCCAGGGTGACCCGGCATAACCCTTCACCGAATGGGTCCCTCTCCGAGGGGGAAAGCACCAGCCAAGGGGGCAGACCAATGCAAAACTTAGCCCCGGGGGTGCTGCTGAGACGGAGAGCTCGGTAGGACCTGGATGGCCTCAGAGAGCCAAGCAGCCTTGATCTGGCAGTCATGTAGCGGTACTTCTGCTTTTTCTAGCTGATGCCTCCTGCGTACATTGGCAGTGCTCCTGGTCTCCACCAGAGGCCGCTGCAGCACGACAACAACCCACTACCCACCCCAGGAGAGGAGAGCAGTTCTACGGATGCTCGATCCTGTCCCACGCCTGCCAGCCCCCAATGTCCTGAGTCCGTTCCCGAACCCAGGTTGCCGGCGTGGGCCAAGGTAAGGCACCAGCGCCTCAACCCTCTGTGCCACCGGGCTGTAAATATATCTTATTTTTATCAATAAAATTTTTATTAATTTTCACAACACAAATAAAGAACATATCATGAGCAGTGTTACAGGGAGCAACACAGAACAATAAGGAGCCTATATGGCTACACTAACAGCAAGAAAAATAAGGGACTAAAAGAGCTGCAAGTTGACACCAAAAATCTTAAACTTAATCAGTCACAACTCAGGTATAAATAAAAAGGAAGTCTAGCTTGCATCTAGTCAAGAAGAAAAGGGTCTCAGGTGTCTTTATAGGTTCCACGCGAATTACTAATAATGTGACTCATACGCTCATTTAACACTAATTTAATTATATATCTGGACACTTCTTCAGAGCTTGGGGAGTTCATTAAATCTAACTCTGCCAGTACTTTCCCCATCTGCTCACTCCAGGCTCCTGCCAGCCCCAACCCCCTACATAATGTATACAGAATGTTAGTCATGGCACAGTTGAAGTCATCTCCAAATGCAAGGTTAGGGAACTGCTCTTCCTGGAGGAGTGCCAACATCTTGGTCATCGAACACAGGGCCGTTCTGTGCAGGCATGTAATATTACCAAAGGTAATTGCCTTTCCTCCCAGTTCCCCATGAACAAAGATGTAGTGACCATCCTCCCCCCTTGGGACCACTATATGCTTCTGCTCTGTAAGCTTAAAATGTTTTATACACAATGATGGTAACCCCTTCCCCCGTGCCCATTGTAAGCCACAGCAAAGTACTGGTCAACCCATTTTTGGACCAGTTTCCCTTGTTCTTAATCAGTGAGGTGGGTTTCCTGTAACGCTGCTACTGCTACCCTCCAATAAAGCTTGGTCAGTTGGTGCCCCCACCAGCGACTCTGACCAGGACACAGTATTTTATATAAAACTATGCCCTGTCCAAACACAGCTTTAGCCCTATTAGTCCATGCATTTTGGTGGTCAGCTAACCCTGCCAATCTCTGCCAGTCAGGTTGTATCATGGACAGTTAAAACGTTTTGCAGCTTGACTTCAAACAGCAGAGTCTTACAAGATGGGAGTACCCCCCCCCCCCTTTAAAATGCCAGGTTGGGAGGTGGCGTTGTCATCTTCTCTGTCCAGAACAGTGTCTCTTATACCGGCAAAGGTCACATTTAAACACAGCAACAATTCCAATAGTCCATGCAGCTCAACAGCCAACCTGTAGTAGATCTAACAATCAGGACAAAACTCAGGCACAGTTGTAACCCTACACAGTGGCCCCATCCAAAACGGGTTTGTCAGTGGCAGGATACTCACATGCAGAGATTAGTTCATGAACAGTATTAAAATCTCAATGTCCTTCGAGTCCCTCCATATTTCTTTTTTAAACTCATACTGTTCCAAGAGGCACTCTTGGCTGGGACCTGCTTTGGCCACTGCCAGCACCACCTCCCGTCCATTGATTCTCCTCTCGCCTGGTTATCCTGGGACTCCCAATGCTGCATTTCCCCCTTGGGTTGAGCCCCATGTAGTCTGGGCCTGCCTTCAGCTTCTGTGGCAGCTTCATGCATCAATATTCAGCCACCCACAGTGGAGGTGACACCTGAAGCATTCTTGGAGCCAGTAGGCTTGAGCATGACTGTGGACATGGGGGGGGGCAGGCAGGGCCTCATCTGCTCAGCTAGTCACTATTTTGGCCCCATTTTTCCATTCCCTGGACATCATCATGCTGTGACACTTCTAGACGCACACCCATGCATGCATGCTCAGCGCTGGTGTCAACAGCATGCCGTCCATCCCTTGTTCTGCGAAGGAACACTTCTGTCCATCCTACACTAGGTGGCAGTCACACAGCAGGCTGCACCACCAACACTCCCTGAAGGAGAAGAGCTGTCCTTGGGATGCCCCATCCTCCTTCCCCTGCCCAACCCCTGGTGACATAACCTTGTTTCCAAACTCATGTTTCTGAGGTAGTGAGTGGTACCACTACCACTGTGCTACAGATCTTTTTTTATTTTTTTTTTTGATTTTAGTCTTTGGTAACCAGGTAAGGCCCACTAGGCACAAGTGCCTATTTTCAGGGGTGACCTGGCAGCACTGGGCGGTTAAGTGACTTGCTCAGAGTCACACAGTATGCAAGTGGAGGTTGTGAGAATCAAACCAAGGTCTGGTCTGCTGGATGTACCAAGCTCGTTCACAGCTTGTTACTCTAACCTCTAGGCTATACTGCCAGTTCCTGTGTCTGCAGTTGAGAATCCAAAGGAATCTCTATCAAACTGTATGAAAATCTTAGAAACCTTTAATGCAGTTGACGTGTTATTTACCTTGGGGCAGGCAAGTCACACAAGGATGCTGCCCGCCACATGGTCTAAGTAATCCATCTTTAAAATATGTTTCCGCAGTATTTAAGAAGACTGCAGCCTTGTGATATTCCACAACCCTCGACTGCTCTGAAGCCCCAGACTGTAGTTGAACCCCAAAACAGCATTCTCTTGTTTTTAAGTGAGGAACAGGACTACATCACGTTCAAATGACAGTATAGCAGAATCCATGAAGGGAGCTGAGTACACTGCCTTTACTAAACTTAGAAGGCCACCATTAATTTTGGGGGGAAGTGTTTCGTTTTTATATTGTTTTTATTTATTTATTGTAGTCATCGGAATTGCAACCCTTTGAATCAGGGACTCGTTTCCAAGGTTCCACATCAGAGTTACAGAGAAAAAGTCAATTACATATAGCATTCCTTACAGACATAAACAATACAGGGGGGGCAGGGTACAAATATAGTAGGAACACAGCAGGATTTTAAGAACTGTTACAAATTGTATACAGGTGAGGTTACAGGCCTATACATTGAAGCAACTAAGGACACTTGTCAAACTTACCAGTTGACCAATTTTGAGACTGAGGGTTGATTAAGCTGGCTAGGAAGCCATTGTCATAGACTCAGAGTCGTGATGGAGGAGGGGCCCAGTGGACTTGGGTTCACCGGGAGGTACACATGCAAGAGCGAGTAGAGTATAAGATTCCTGAGGACCTCTTTAAATAGTCCTAGCTTGGGCAGACTAGTTACTAAAGTGGGTAGAGAGTTGAACCAGGTTGGGCACCTGTAGCTGAATGTCCTTTGGGCTAGGGAGGTTCTGACCTTAGGGACTACGAGAGAGGATTTGGAGGCACTGTGGGTATTGACTGAGGGGACAGCTGGGAGAAGAGCGGAGGTGACTCCTGGAGGGGTGAGACCAAGAAATATTTTTTTGGCAATGAGGCAGAACTGGTGTTTGAGCCTCTTCAAAATTAAGCACATTTGTGAAGGAGTAAAGTGCACAGGAATGGATGCAGTGTTCAGCGCCGGTCAGGAGCCTACAGGCCTTGTTTATGGACAATTTAATTTTGCTGGGGGCAGTATTGTCAGCTGCACTATAGATCAGTAGGCCGTACTTGACTAAAGAGAGGACCAATGAGGTGATGGCTAATCTGAGCGCTTCAGGCAGAAGGCAGTCCTTGTGCCGATAGAGGAGACCAATTCGTGAATTGGTGGTCATTGTGAGGGTACTGATGTGGTGGAACGTGAGGGAAGAGTCAAAGTGGATGTCCAGGTATTTATAGGAGGATACTTGTTCTAGGGGACGGAGAGAGCTGGAGGAGGCCTGGAGGGGCTAGTCTTTATATTTGCTTTGGTGGTGGGCAAAGAGCATTGATTTGTTCTTGTTTTTAGGTTGATGACCAGTTTTCTATCCGTGAACCAGCGCTCAATCCGATTGAAGGAGTGTTAGAGGGAAGATAGGAGGGCAGTGGGGCTTGGGTCAGAGGCAAAGAGGACTACATCATCGGGATAGAGAAGGATCTTTCTGGGGCAGGAGCTGGGGAGGGAAGGAGTTGAGATAAAGGCTGAAAAGAAGAAGACAAAGGATGGTGCCCTGAGGGATCCCAGAGCGGACCAGGTGGGAGCTGGAGAGAGTGTTGTTAAGTTTGGCGCATTGGGATCTGGCAGTTAAATAGGTAGTGAACCAGTCAATGGGTCTTTGGGAGAGACCAGATTGTAGAAGGGTATCCAACTGTAGTGAGTGGTTGACCATGCCAAAGGCCTTTGACAGGTCAATGAAAACAACGCCTGCAAGGTGACCTTTGTTCAGGGCAGAGTGTAGGAAGGTAGAGAACTCAAGGAGAGCGGTGATATGTACTTTGTACTGTTATATTGGCTGCGGTGCTGTACAGTTACTTCTGTATGCAGTTGCACTGTCATTCTGTGCTGCTGGACTTCTGTGAGCCTATTTTGCACTGTGTCAGTTTGCACATATGCTTATGTTTTACACTGTACCACAACTGTTACCTTCTGTTTTGTGTACTTTATAGTTCTGTGACACGTATTGTGTTCCTCTGTACCCTTTCCCCGGGACACATTTGGAAAGGAGCAGTTTTCAGCTTTGTATGCTTTCCTGTTGAAAATGTCTTAAATTAGAACAGTCAGCTCGAAGGGCCTCACACTCAAGGTGGGGCTGCTCCCAATATGTACTTTGTGTACAAAAACATTTTGGTTTACTATTTACTGTAGTGTAGTAGATTGTAACAGATCAATTTTGTTTAGTTCCAGGCTGACATCTTCTGCTACTACAAATCCTAGAATCTCCTGTGACTGACATCACAGAAGTAGGTGGTAGTTAGAAATTCAATAGCCTGCAGTGTATCTTAGAGTTTATATAAGCTCTGATCTTTTGTTACTGGTCCTGTTGTCCTCCCTGGGCTAAGTACAGTCACAGAGGGCTGTACTTACCCCTGGAGAAAAGCGGAACTGAAAAACTTCTGATAGGAGATTATAAAAGCTTTAATATGCACTGCAGGCTATTGAATCTCCCATTGCTGCCTACTGCTCTGATGTCAGCTGCAGGGGATTCTGGGATTTGTAGTAACAGAAGATGTCAGCCTACAAGTAAGCAAAATTAGTCTGATATGCTCTACTATGCTACAGTTAACAGTAAGTAAACTGAAATGTTTTTGCACATGAAGTGCACATTGGGACCAGCCCCACACTTGAGGGTGGAGACCTTTGTGGCGACTGTTCCCCTTTAAATAAATTTCATGTAGGTACGGTCATTTGGTGCAATGGTAAAGCTAACACTCCAACTACAATAAAACAAGTGCGCATAGCGGCGGTGGGAGCTCTGCTAGCCCATGGGGTTACTAGCCCCATGCTATCACCGCAGTCCAGAAATGCCAGGCACTGAGGACAAGAACCACAGCCAATAAAGGCAAAAAAAATCAAAGTAATCTGGAGTAAATCCAAATGTTTCTTTATTAGAGGCTATGGTGTGCAGTGTGAATGAGTGAGCTAACTCAGCCAAAAAAGATGCCCCCATGCTTCAGCCATGGTCGTGTTCTACTGTTAAAGCACTGCGGCATCTTCGTGGCTGAGTTAGCTCACTCATTCACACTGCGCAACCTTAGTCTCCTTCTAATAAAGAAATGTTTGGATTTACTCCAGTTTACTTTGATTATTTCACCTCCATTCGCTGTGGTTCTTATATTTGAGTGCCTGGCATTTCGGGACTTGTGGCAAAGCTACCAAGCCTGGGTCACTGGAGGACAGGCAGGGAAGGGAGAGCTGCTGCCTGTGCTACAGGGCAACCACCTAGGTGACTACCGGGTAGAAGCTCAGCGGAGGTAGAGTGGGAGGGGGAAGTCAGCTGCACTTGTGATTAGCACATCTGTGTGCACTCTCCTGCTTGGGAGCTCTGTGAGCACTGACATAATAGAGGATAGGAGGAAAATGATGGAAGCCTTCCCCCCCCCCGGCAGAAGTAGGATGATGCATGCTCTGTCTGCAGGTCCCACACCACTGACAGCAGCAACCACCCTCCAAAGACTACTGGAGAAGTTCTCAAGGGCAGTTGCAGTACAGAGGTGGGGCTACAGTGCAGAATAGTGCTGGTGTGTGAGGCAGCCAGATCTTGCATCAACACACGCAACCTCAAGCTTCACACCACGCCCAGCAGGGAATATTCCCAAGACTATTTGCTGGAAAGAGGCAGGATCTTTATTCAAACATTCTCATGATGTAATACATAATGTAATGTTGCTTCCAAATATAACAGAGTACCTGCATTATGATCTCCACAGTGTGACAGGCCTCCAGGAAATAAACTGCAGCCTGTGTATCCTGGCACTACTACCCCAGTGCTTGAACCTCATGGTCTTCGTCAGGAGGTGGAGTCTTAGAGACCGAGATTAACCTTATATATGCCACAGGCCCTAGGCCCATAATGTTTTACAGGGATAGATGCCATGTAAACATGTGAAGAATAAAAGGTGAGATGCTAGTACCCAACAGTGCAAACAATTACAATTGCTGGTATATCCAAACATTTATAAAGGAAACAAGAGAAGCACAAAAGTCAGGGAATTCCTGACTGTGATTCCCTCACATTAGTCTTTTGCCTTCTGGTTCCATTGTCCTCCCTTGGCTAAATACAGTGACAGAGGACTGTATTTCGTCCCAGGAGAACGGCAGGATTGACAAACATCTGATTAGAGTTTACAAAAGCTCTAACATGCACTGCAGGTTGTTGAATCTCCCACAGTAGTAGCCCTCCTCTGATGTCAGCTCTATGGGAGTCTGGGATTTGTAGTTATAGAAGAAGGCTTCAGCTAAGTGGAAGGCTACAATACCAAACCTGCTTGTTAGTTAAAAAAGCACTTCTCGGCCTCTTGCCCCCTGGAACTGCAAACCTCCTCACCCCTCATTGCAGTTCTCAACATATTCGAAGCTCTGCCTTTCTATCGCTCTATGTTCCATGATGCCGGACATCCCAAGGTCAGCGCTCATTTGCCTAGAGGACAACTGTGGTTTAACGTACTAAACAAAGAAATTTCAACCCAATAAAAATTAGGTCCTTTCAGACATTTGCTCCGTTAGGATCTCGCGACTAACAGCTCTGTGACTGCTACACCTAAGCACCACCTTCTTCGGGTATGACCAACCCAATATTCCCTAACTTCCATCCACTAACTGCAGTGCCTTCCTACCCTTGCCCACCCTCACTCCCTCACTTTTACCCCTTCCCCTCTTATCCCTACCCCCTCCTATAACCATGGACCACCCTTCTGCCTCAATCTTGTGTACCTCATCCCTATCTATTCAGGTTTAGACAAGGCCTTTGGGCTGCCCATCCTCCTCTGCATTCTTGGTCACCTACTTTGCTTTCTTCCCCTCTCAATCTAATTGTTTTTTGATTCGAAGAATGTAAATATTTGCTGACTGTTTTTGTGTACATTGTCATACCCGTTGTATGTTTGTTCTCCCTTCCTAACTGACGTGAAATCTTTGTAAATGAGCCACCTTGTGCTCAAAGGTATTGTAATCTGAGATTGAATAAATAAATATATAAAATAAGTCAGCTTGGAAGTCAACAGAATCAGTCTGATACAATCAGTAATACTGTAGTAAACAGTAAAAACATGTTTTTGCACACAAAGTGAAATTGGGATCAAGCCCACACAACTGAGGAATAATACACTCCAAGGTGTAGTATATCATTGCATATTTCCATGCCTTGAGTGTGTTGTGAGTCACACGGCTGCAGGCTGAGCAACTCATGCACCCATGAAGTGGCAATATCCCATGATACACCACACCCTGGAGTGTATTATTGCTACTACTGTATTCAAATTTGTTTTTGTGTAGATAAAAACAAACATTCAAACATTTGTAATATTTTTTTTTTCAGTGCAGGTGTTTATTTGGAAAAAAGTTCCCTTACTTTGTTATATGGCTAATAGGTGGCGCTGTTGTAGTAGGTTCCACAGGAGAGGAGAGCTGGAAGTGGTGTGATACTGGTAGGAGGAAGGGTGGCTCTGAGACTGGATGAGAGTTAGCTGGCCTGTTCCTTCTGTGTGGCAGGAGCTCACAGCCTCAGAGTGCAATAGCAGGTAATGTGTGTTGGAAACCTGACAGAGACTTGTGCAGCAGTGGTTGTACTGGCCAAATTGGGGCCTTTTTAAAAACACTACAGTGATAAATGAAATGACAAGGCAGTCATATTTTGTGTGGGTAAAGGGGGTGCATGTAATACCATGACAGCAAGCATAAAAAAAGCTTTTGGCTGCTTTTTTGGGGTTTGTTTGTTTTTCTGCAGAGATATCCCTGCAGTTGTTAGTCAGTCTAGTCTGAGTATCTATTTTAGCCATTGGATACTGTAATAGAAAATGATGGTCATAAGATACTAGGATATATTCCAGCTGGAGCAACACATCTTTCCTTGTTTCTCCTTAATTCTTAAAAGTCCAGGATGCTGTTCCGGTCAGGATGAGGCATTTCCTATCTGGTCAAAAAATGTTTCCAAGTGCACTTCAAAGCTTGGTTTGGCTTCGGATTTGGATATCAGATATGAATTTGCAATGGCCAAATGTGTGTGAACCAAACTCTACGCAGAGATTATGTTTTTCCGCCCCTTCCTAGTTCACAGGGATAAGTGAAGACTGAAATCAGCTGAGTGTTCTGCCTAATTTCGGTATAACTGCTTTTCATAACAGGCCGTGAAGTAGCTGGATAATGATTGGCATTAAAGCCAAAGAGAAAAGGGCTTCACTTAATTAAGTATTCCATTCCCAGAAAGATGATACGAACACTAACGAGAGAGACGGGGGAAGACGTTCTTTTATAAAATGGAAGATGTCACTGACAGGCTCCTGGGAACTGGGTCAGAGCTATTATTCCAACAGCCAGAGACATAATATGCCTCTGACAAGGCAATGTAAATAATGACAGCCTCCTGCTAGTAGGGCAATAGGATCTACGTACAGGTCCCTATCCAGCCACAGTTTCTGGCAGACCACTGGTAATGGATGCAGAGCAGTCAACTGCCCCCATTCAAATTGTCTGGATTTTGCCAGCAGTATATATGACTGAAGTCCTTTATTTGGTTAGACTAAAATTAAGGGCATGGCATCACAATGGGCAACAAAAAAGCCAATTCAGAAAGGCCTTCGATGCATAAATTTAGGAATGCATGCACCATGGTTGTCTACTACGGCATACCAATTTATTTTTGAGAGGTAGCACCTGATATCCAGAGTCAGGGCACCAAAGCTTGTCCTTACTTACTGGTATTATAATATAATTTTGTGCTCTGTTTAAGTAAACTGATGCAAAAGGACCACTGTATTAAGGTAATGTAGTAATGTGCTTTTCTCTGCTGCCTCACAATCTTGCATTTCCAAACTCACAGCCTTATTCAATGTTCTTTGTAGGTTTGCCCTGACCTCGCCCCATCTCTGAGCTGTGTGCAACAAATCAGGATGGGCTCCTCCTGAGTCGAGGCATGCTCTTCAGACTGCCATCCTGGGAGTTCAGTTTCTGGGTAGGGAAAACCCCAAGGTACCGACTGTAAATGGCATCTTGACCCCTGTCTCTAATGCCTCCTATTCCCTCGGAACAGAATCAGAAATAGGTTCAACCCCTCTGTGCAAATGTAGTGCAGGCCAAGCCTCCATTCCTTAGAGACTCCCCCCGTTTGCAGAATTTTCTACCCATTACCCTGCCCACATCCCCAGGCTTTTAGTCTGACTGGTCCCAGCATAGGGAGTGTCATAGGGACCCTCGGTCCTGCCACAACTGCCCTCTTGTACCTGCCACTTGAATGTGCTGCTTGCTGCTTATGCAGATTGTGTAAGGTACGTGATGCTGCTGATTTCTCATGCTGTTGATTTTGCTGATGGATTTCGCATTCGTTATGTTGTTTTTTACATGTGAGGACATTATTGGAACTTGTAAATTCCATTACTTTGATTCTTGTAAGGAGCGATTTGTACCTGAAGTTGTTTATCTGCTACTTGTTTCCTATTCTGTGAATGCAAAGCATAAATTAGTTTCAGGAAGTTGATTAGCGAGTTTACCGATTAAAAACAAAATTGATCAGCAATCAGTTGGTTTTGAGGAGCAGTTTCTAAAAATGGTTATTGTTAACTGTAGAATAGCAAGCCTGACTGTATCTGCCATGTATTAATAAAATAAATATGTTAGACAGTGTTTTGAGTCAACTTACTTTCTGTTTTGCTCACCTGACTTTTCCTACTTCATTTGCAGGCAGTGGAGGCAGAAAATGATGAGTAGCGATGGGGGGGGGGGGTGCGAATCCGAGATAAGTGGTCAAGCAGGCACACAACACCGCATAGTAGTGCACAACACTTTAAGCCTCTTCCCAACCCAATACTGTTCCCCTCACACTGCAGTTACAGTAACAGTCACAGATGCTTCACTTGACTTCAGTCTTTCCAGGACACTAAAGCCGTGGTTACATGGCAGTAGCGCTGCAAACATCCGACCACAATAGAGCGGTCCTGATCACCTGCGCCCCACCTGTCTACACGGCCTCTCTCTCTGCACCACTACAATCTGTGCTGGTGAGGGTCCGTGCATCGGAGGGCCGGACATCTGCTCGCCGATGTAAGTGGCAGAGTAAATGCACATGCTGAAAGTCATGGCTGTATATTCCAGTGGAGATTTTTAAGTGTTACAGCCCTAATTTTTTAATGGCAGCTAATTTGCTGCACTCACAAAACTCTCTTTGTGTGTGGAAACTATTTGGCTCAAAGCACTTGCCGAAACGGAGACTCGTTCATAAACGAGTCTACGTCAGCTAGGCTGTGCACACACCACAGCCACGGGGATGGATGGGTTGCCATGGTGCAGACAGTCCACACTGCCATTTAAGCCACTGTAAGCAGCTTGCTCCGCTCAGCATCCCCAGCTTGCTGGAGAATCTGGGAGCGTCTTAATATGAGCGTCTTACCCCGATCGGATACATGCGCACACAGTCACACTTGTACTGGAGCAACCCAAGTGCAGGTTCTCCAGTGCAAATGTGACCATGTAAACAGGGCCTAATATTTCACTTTGAGCACAGCGCACACACGTGCATGCACCTCTTTGCTGTGGCTTCAGGGGGAAAACTAACGTGGGAAAATGGACAGGGGATCAGGCTCATGAAGCCCTGCCTGGGGCACTGCGGTCTGCCCTGACACCCTGGCAAGAGAGTAAGGAAGGAGAAGCAGAGAAGATGAGTGAGCCAGTCAGCAGTGCCTGGGGACAGGGTTGAATAAGCTCCCCCCCCCCCAGTTCTGCCCAGGAGCATAAAAAATCTGTATGGAAAAAAAATATAGCTGCCACTTTCATCTGGACCAGCTCATACCTACTTAATATGTCTGGGTTGCCATTTTGTATCATGGTTAAGCAATGGAAAGTTTGGACTTCAAAGAGTGTCTCCAGGTAATGATGAGTTACCTCTACTCAATGCATGCTGCTGAGTTATCTCAGGCTCGTTATGCATGAATCGCCACCCCCTCCTCACTGTGACTCACCAACTGAACCTACACATCACAGCATGAACCCCCGGCCTAGCCACACATGAAGTTATGCACATGGTTAAGCATGTAATCATCATTTCCTCTCCATCAGCAGCTTAATACAAGTGGGTTGGCAGGCAGTGCTAGCAGGATGGTTGCAAAATTACCAAGGCCGCAGATTTTTGGTGATTAAAGAAACAAAATGTCATTTTCAAGGCATGAAATTCCGGGAATTGCACCGGTGATTGCTAGTCTAATATCTGGACTTTACGAGGATTGTACTGTCATCTTTTTTGTATGTGTATAAATAATTAGAATAAAAGAAGGCTTAATAAACAGAGCATTAAAGGGACACTGTCAGCTTTGCCCCTTCATTTTTTGGCAAAAGCAAGCAGTGTTCCTACTGGTCTCACAACACTCAGTGATGTACTCAGAACACCCCTATAGATTTAAAAGATCAGGATTTTATCTGTTTTCTGCAGCTATCTGCCATCACAAAGCAAGCACTAGAAGTGGCATTATTCATCTTTGTATGGCATGGCCGAAATTCCGAGCATTTCTACAACACCCATGAACAAAACATCTCGTGCATGCATAAAAGCAAGCCATTGTTACGCATCGTGAGTTCGACGGCAGCACAAATACAAATAATGCCACTTCTAGTACCGGCTGTGACAGCGGTAGCTGCAACTTTTTAAAATAACACAGGGATGGGGAAATATGACTCTACTGGCTGTTTCTGAAAAAATCGTACTTCGGGACCGCGCTTGTGGCAGATGCGCGGTCCTGACCTGGATGTGCTTCCGAGTTGTGGGGGTTTAATGTCGGGACGATAGAAACTATAATTATGTAAAAAACAGAGAACGCAGGTAAAATCCTGATCTTTGGGGTGTTCTGAGTACATTACTGAGTGTTGTGTGACCAATAGGAACACTGTTTGCTTTACCAAAAAACGAAGGGGCAAAGCTGACAGTGCCCCTTTAAATGAAGCAAATTCAAAATAGCATGGGAAGCAATTATAAGAAAAATACAAGTTCTATAGATTTAATGATCTGGTATAAAATGCCAGATTCTGTGAAATTCTTTGCTTTTACAGGTGTGCAGGTAGTCCCAGTTCCAGAATGTTACTGGGTTTTCTGGTAAAAACCAAAAACCTGTGTCCTTGATAATTAGGCTAGCACTGCCAGCCAGCTGACTCACTTGCCTTCGGCTGTCAGAGTTGGGACTGTAAATACACGTGTTAGCCTGTGCATTGCTCCCATGTCCCTACACCAACCTGGGCAAGCGCTGCTGCTCCATCCTGCTGGCTACCTGTTTCTCACCCACGTGCACCTCGGTTTCTTTTCTCTGCTGCAGCAGTGCCGTGAAAGGGCAGGACAAACTAAACTGATTGGACCAAGCAGTTTGGAGGTGGGGTTTAAGACGGGTTGGGGGTGGGGGGTAATTTGACCAAGTTAGGAGGAGTCCAGAAAAAAAAAAGACAACTAGCAGCCGTTTGGAACCCAGCTTGGTGAAATGAACTGATTGGCAGTTGTAGTTGCTCAAGACAGTAACTGATTCACAGTGGCTCTTGTTTGCATTGCAAACTGCGATGCCAACCCACTTATTTTATGTCTTGTCTAATTGCTTGTTCCATGTATTCCTGTAAAGTCCTCTGTAGCCCCGCTTCCCACCAGGTTGCAACTGGAAAAAAGCTTTCTAGGCCTCCACTTGCTAACCTGTTAAAATATGTTTAAATCAATAAAATAAAGAACTAAATACGCTGAGCACTGCAATAGTTGTTCTCTTATATGCACATAAGAACAAATAGCATCACCTATACAACCTGAAACAATAAACAAGTATAGTGAATACTTTTTAATTTTCCTAGCTACGTGCTACAATTCTATTACAGGGCCACAGGGAACGTTTGAGGGATGCATCAGTTGCTCCAACTGGCAAGTAGATGTATGAGATACACAACTCCTACAAAAGCTCTTTCAGACTTATTTTTGGAAAGTACCCCAGAAGAGGCAATTAACAAAAAGTATGACTTATATGGTTTTAAAAACATGTTTTAAACAGGCAGCAAAAAGCATGGGGCATAGCAGTAATTGTGTGTCAGCTCCTATAGGCAGGCTAGTGGTATGGGCTGCCCCAACTAGAATAGATTGAAAAGTCAGGGATTCCTTTTCTTCAGCAAATGAATTATTTTTTTTCCTTCAAGACATCATAGTGTCCAGCTGCTGCTGCTGCAGCTTAGGACTGATTTCAGGATTTTCACAAGTTTAATTCTATGGGCACCAGAGCAATTTCTGTTGCAGGTGAACCCAGGACTGCAGGTCCTAGCAAAGTTGCTGTAGCCCACAGTTAGGCCCAGTGTGCCGCTGGACCCACAGATGTAGGATTGCTTTGGGCACTGCAACAGCTTTCTACTGGGAGTTAAGTACCCTTGCTCCACCACTGCCCAGGCTCCTCTGGAACGTGGCAAACCTGAACATGTACTCAGCACAGAAACAGAAGAGCCACTCAGCAGAGGGTGAGCTCTACATGTGAAGGTGAGCTGAACATGTACGCACTTGAGGAGAGCAGGGGAGAGGAGAGAAGGGGGGGCATAATCGAGACCTTCAGATACCTCAGAAAGGTATAAACAAGGTCAACATTGCAGATCTTTTTAGTAGATCTAGTAGCAGCAAAAATAGGAACACCAGAGAGCACGGCTACAAGCTGGTTGGGGAAGGGGCATAGGTACAAGAAGGAGACCAGGTAGCACTTCCTCACAGAGAGAGTGGTGTCATGGTGGAATACACTACCAGGGAGGTTAGTCAATCACAAAAGAGTTGTTTTTTTTACATGGGGAAGGTTAGCATAACTGAGTAGGAGTGGCAGAGCAGCAGGTAACAAGGTGAAGGTTAGGATAACTGGGTAGGAGAGGCAGAGCAGCACGTAACAAGGGGAATGTTAGGATAACGGGGGTGGGGGTGGGCAGAGCAACATGTAACAAGAGTGCATGACCTTGGCAACAAACAGATTTGATAGACCATTGGGGCCTTAAAACTAAACTGAACACTATGTTCTAATTATTATGAGTGGGTGGCAGCAGGATTTAAGAAAGAAAAATGAGGACACTGCATGTGTGTAGGTGGGAAATGTGGAAAAAAATGTTATCTGGCCAGCTAGGTAGCACAGCCACAAGGAGTGTGCAGTAAAACAGACAGTGCAGAAAAATCAAGGGAAAGACAGTCATAAATAAATAGCAAGGTCAAGAATGGTTGTTCAAAAAATAAGCCACAAGTATTTACAAAAAGGCCTGAGATATGTGCATTTGCTTTAGTACTGAATCTATTGGGTTAACATGACTCATTTTTAAGGAAGACCTGGGTACAAGCAATTAGTTGCAGCAAGGTTGACAAAACTGTTCAGCAGAAATCATGCTGCACAGAAAAGGTCAACAATGGAAATAATATAACTAACGTGTTCTTAAATGGGCCATGAACTCCTGTCACCTCATTGGTCAAAACATGTCACATGATCATTAATTATTATCTGACAATGGCACAACTCATCTGAAGTACATATTTTTTTAACAAATGAAATCCAGTTTTATAAGTAGGGGTAACACACTCCACGGCGCACAGTCATAATGGAATAATGCTCTTGTAGGGTAGTTGCAAGAGTTGGCTATGCCTTGGGCCTAACAACCACCCAAGGCATCGACGCGGATGTGCATGCCCGGAGTCATGGCTTTACTTTTCAAACCACCATTTTAATGTGTTATACTGCTCATTTATGCATGAAAGTTGCTTTGCCAAGTTCAGAAAACAGCCTACTTTTACGTCATGTATTTATTTGATATTGCTTGAAAAATGCCTAACTCAATCATGCATGATTTACTGGCGCTTCAGCGTCACATTGTACTCATGGACCTGCTGGAACATCTGGCAGCATAGCATAAGGTCAGGTAGATTAAAATAGTAATTTTTCTTAAAAACACAATAAATGTTGATTTCATGTGAATCGGGGACCAGATATGCCATCACTGAACATACAGATAACAACAGGCACAATGTTCAAATAGGAAAAAATTCTAAGGAAAGCTAACAATGTTCCTTTAAAAGTGATGCTTGTATTTGTGTTTGTAACAAGTGCAGTGTTTGTTTGTATTTGTCCTGAGTAGTATTTGTCTTGTACTGCCCTGATTTCAGGCACTCTGGCCTCCTTTTTCCAAACTGGGGCAAGCTCTGGATTTGGCAACCTTCTGGTTCTCAACTACGGACTCTGCCACCAAGTTAAAGATAAAGCTTCCCTAGCTGAGCTAGTAGGCAACCCCGTAGGCACTTAAGCCTGGTTACTCATGTCCCGCACCTTATGTCCTCACACCATCAAATTAATATTGTAATCATTACATCAAATGCCACCTTGCTCAAGAGGGAAGCATTTTTCCCCAATCGTACTTGTCCTTCCCTGTGGTTTAATAAGGTTGTTACAGTATGGGCACACATATATAGGTTTCCCATAATAAGCAGGGAGGTGCACAGCAGGATTTGAGCTCACAACCCTCCAATCTCAAAGGCAGAACAATTCTTCTGAGTTAAATGGAAACTTGGTTATACCGACCCTGAGACATTACATTTTACCCCATACTGAGAGTGAAGCAACCCTCATGGCCTGGTAAGTAAGAGTGTTAGACCGCTTGGGACATCAGGAGCTTGCTCCGCAGTCAGACACTGTTAAGGGTTTTATGCCCATTCATATACAGCTGTCAGGGCCAAATTAAGGACTGATGTGGTTCTTGTAATATTGAGGCCCCTCTTGAAAAAAAATCAACTCAACACTTTTTTTTTCCAAGTTGACTGGCATCTCACTGGCAAATGCCATCATTCTTCATGGATACGCATCATGCAAAAAGCTAAGTTGACAGGTCCTAGAATACAAAGACTGTCTGGTGAGGAATTCTCTTCCTCCTCTGCAGTTATATTTATAATTCTGGTGCACCTCTGAGATATATGCTACGTATGTGCCCTTGTTGCAGTCATGAGGGTGAAGTTGTCAACCTGGGCAAGTGTGAGGAGTGGGCATTCACGAGCTGAACAAGAAGGAGAAGCCTGCTAGCTGGGGCCCCCTACCTCAGTGAGACAGGTTACAGTGGAAACTATACTGGGCAGTTGGGGAGCAAGAGGGAGACGAGTGGTGTGTATGATGGTATACACACACACACACTGGTGCTGGAGTTGGACCTGGATGAAACAGATTCTGCCAGGAAGTGATCATTCGTATCATCAGCCTGCCAGATTTGAGGCTCTTGGACGCTGCAAGCTGCTAATGAGGAAGGTGATAGCAATCCCTTAGGAAAAGGATTTGTGCCAGCCATACCTGGATGAGGCTGACCTGAACCCTCCTAAGACACCCCCAGCCCAATCTGCACCTCAGAATGGAACCAGAAAAAGCATCACTGAACTGGACTTCTGCCCATCCCCCAGTGGTGCCCTTATGTGACTAGATTGCCTGTCCGTAAACCTGACAGCCTTGCCATGATGAGTGGATGTTACACAGCGGGATTTGAATTCAAAGTCTCCCTACCTCTAGGCAAGGGCTGTACCTTAAACTAAACAAGCAGCTTCCCATCTGAGCCATTAAGAGATTCCATTAAACTGAATCAGAGTTATTACTCCATGCCTGCGTACTGCATGTAATCATTCCTCTCCAAATAAATCATGCTGGAAAATTGAAAACATTTAGGATTTTTAAATCGGATCATTTGTCTTTTCGAGTGTATCTGGTATTTCTTTAGAAACAGCATCCTTACTCTGAGTGCTGAAGTGGCTGCCAGCATTTATTACTCTGCATAAAGTGGAGCTGTTTTAGAGAGCGGGTTGACGTAATCAATCTAGTACACTAAAGGCGGTGATCCAAGAACTCTTTGTCTGGGTCCTGTGGCCTTGGCATTTACTTACACAAGAGCAGTCACAATAATTAGTTGTTTATAACATTAATCTTTAGAAAAGCTTTCCTCAATTTAGAAATGATAAATTGTGACACTAAAGCTTATTTATATTATCTGTCTAATCTGTATGCAACAGAGTACAAAGTTATACAGCATCTTTCATAACACTTTGCCTTGCCATATGCCACTGAAGGACAAGAGAAAAGTCACAAAGAAAAGATTTAATGAGAAACGTCCATAGGTAGCCTCCCTCCCCCACCTTTGGGTGTAGCTGTCCCCGATTTGCACTTTGCAGTGTGGAAAAACAAATGTTTTTACCAGCAGGTTCTTCTAATATTAAGTTTTATCTTGGAATGTGTTGTACAACCTGTATTTAATTTCAGGGTGGCGGTAGGACCAGCAGCAGCCAAAATGGAGCTATAAACAGCTCCAGCCAACAAGGGGGATTCTGGAATGTCATTTGAGCAGCTCTGTCCCTGTAATGTCAGGACAGGGTGATGGCAGGATCAACTAGATAAAATGTACTACTGTATTAGAACTTGTAAGTAAAAAAAAAAAATGTTTGCACTACAAAGTGCAAATCCATGGCAGCCACGCACTTATAGTAGGTGTGGGGCAATATTATGTGATGTTCCCCTTGAAATGATTGACACTGTAAGGTAATAACATTCAAATGAAATGTAATATTGTATAACCCCTTTTTCACTGTAAATTAATTTACGCTTTATTCACGGGTCAGATACTTCCCGCGGATATAAGTTTACAGCGTAATAAATGTTACAGATCATGAGTACAACCGTTAGCGGGGATACGGATAGGACAGGACTGTAATCTTTCCTCGAGTGCCTCCCCCACCTTCCCCTCTGATCACAGTACCTTCTTCCCTGTAGTCGCACTCTTTCATCCTTTCAGGCTAGCTAGTTAAATGGAGATGGTTGCAGACACTTTTGTGGGTACAGAGCGAAGCCATCATGTTGTTCCAATTTGGAAATCCATGTAATGCTCCACTTTGCTGGATACCCTGTTAACCACACCGCACCACACCATACAGATTTGTAATTTGTAATTTAAAGCTTTACTTGAATGGGGCATATACTGTGTTTGATGTGCAGTATTCAGTGATTTAAAGTTACAGAAACTAGGAGGGTGGTAGTGGGGATACAATGTTTGAAAACTGGCTGGAGTGCAGATGTCAGGACTTTCACTCGTAACACAGTACTTGGGTGCTTTTCTTGTGGCTGCTTGATTGGGACATGTAACTAGGATTGGGACATGATCACTTTATTAAAAAAAGAAACTGTGCTTGTTGTTGAGACTTGTGGGCACATTGCAGCAAAGAATACGGGTGTGGTTCCTGGATAGCTGACCTCCGGGTTAAGTAATTACCGTGGATGCGCTAATATAAGGTTACGCTAAAACATGGGGGGGGTTGAACCGTATGGAATTTAAGCTACGCGGTAATATTGTGTTATACAGTAAGTGCTGACTGGTGTATCAGCAGCGGAAAACTGGAAGAAATGTAAGTAGGATCAAGGAGTTTTAAAATAGTTGCATTGCAAGCAGCTCTGATTGTTTAGCAGTTAAGGTGCAGCCTTCTAAAGGAACCAGGAATTCAGTGCACGAACCCCCAGCCCTACAATATTCAATAGGGTCAGGAGGTACAGTACAGAAAACTATGGTCACAAAGACCAAACCATTGCTGCTACTGAGGTCACCAAGCTGAATGGAGTTCCAGAGAAACACAAAACACCAGCCCCTTCTTTCTGTTTGACACCGCTACTACCACTGCCGTTCTGGGGAGTCCCTAGGTCATACCAATAAATTAGCCAGCTCATTAATGCCTCCAAAGGGCCTTACCAATCACACTTCTGTTGCCATTGTTGTCGCTGCTCTGTTGCCATTGTTGTCACTGCTCTGTTGCCATTGTTGTCATTGCTCTTGTACAGAGGCAGACCCCAAGCACCTCAGCTACTTGCTCCACACAAGTTGATACCCATGACAGCACTGCCAATTCAAGGAACTCTCACAGCTGCTGGCAGGGACAGACCCCATAGGTTCTACTGCCCAGATGATTTCCTTAGCTTTCATCAGTGCATTTGGCAATCAATACTGATTGATGTGCGAGATGGCCTCTGATATATGGGTGCGACCACCACCATCACTAGTGTGGGGGAGGATAGGTCGTAGATGTGTCAACTACTGAACGCTCCTCTTTGGAAGATGCCACTGCTACCAATACCACTGCTCTGGGGAGATTCTAACAGTCACTAACAAGGACAGACCCCCACCACGAGGCTGCACTGACCATAACTCCTACTCAGCCACTGCCCTTGATATAATTATTACTAGCACTTTGAGGTTACAAAATGTCAGCTTGAATTAATTGGTGGGCACGTGATTGTTGTGCAGTATTTATATGACAAAGTGAAACATGTAATTTAATCTTGATAAAGTTCCATGTGGGAACACAATGGCATTGGGTGTTTTGACAGACTGTGGCAGTGTTGTACTAGGCTATAACCGGCACTGATATAAGTAGGAATAAAGTCTATTTATGCATCTATTATCCTTGCAAGAGCACATATAGCCTAGTTGGGGGGGTGAATTATTTAAGCAATAAGGCACGACAGGGTGTGGGTTATTGGGGGATTTACCGACGCCTTGTGTGGTGTGTCACGAGGTGCAGCCGAGTGACTTAACTACACAAGAAGTGGGTAATTCCCCCAATAACCCACACCCTGGAGTGCCTTATTGCAATTATACAATGGACCCATGTGTAAAATAAATTTTAAATGTGTTTTTTATAAATGCCATTTCTCAGCTGTAGGTTATTGCAAGATATACTATGGTCATGTGATGTGTTTTGACCAATGAGGTTACAGGATTTTCATACCTCATTGTATAATGTTGGTTTGTAGAGCCTGTCAGCCACTTGTAACTAGACAAATGTGTGGATAACTGAATGTAGGTAACTTTCTACAGTAAAACTGCATGTAAAAATGATAAAAACACATGTGCTTTGGGCTTTTGTTTCTCCAATGATCCCTATCATTCTATTACCTGTGTCTGTAGCAGGGTTTCTTTTTTATGTTTTCCTGCCAGTTTTACGGCCTTTAGGGGTAGCCATTCAGGCTTCTTTTATTGCCTTTGACCTGCTGGAATTTTTCCAGAATGCCTCTGGGAATGATGTGACTTAGAACTAAGAGCCCAGGATCCTAGTTATAATCTAGTCACACCATCTAACTGCAACTGCTTGTGCAAGTTAACTAATTTGAAAAAGTGTTTGCCCTCCCTCCCCAGAGAGGTCAGATTTTTCTAAGTGCCAGCTGTTGTTATTCTGGATGATTGGCAAATTTATTTGTAAAGTGCTACCACTGGGTGATAATAAAGTCAATACACCTTTGAAGGACTTTGGTCTAATTTACATTATTCCCAGAGACATTTTTGGAAAATTCCTACAGATCAAAGGCAGCAAAAGAAGCCTGAATGGCAACTCCCAAGGGCCATAAAACTCACAGGGAAAAGTAACAAAAAGACACTTGGAACAGAATGCTAGAGACCATCAAAAAACAAAAACACAATACACAACATGTGTTTATGTCATTTTTGCATGTAGTTTTGCTTTAAGGGAAGGTGGGTATTGTGAGTGAATGGTGATTGGTTGGGGGGGTTAGAGAGGAAGTCTGTTAAAGGATTTTCTTTTTTTTTTGTTCTTTTCTTTTTCTCTTATGCCTTCCTAGTACATTAGTGCATCTCCCTTGCTTTTCTTCCCCCTTCAGTTCTGCCTCTTCCTCAAACATCACAGGCCTCCACTTTCAGCTCCCATCAGCCACCCCATGGCTTAACTCCTCCACAGCAAACCCAGTTTGTACAGCTGCTATCCATGAGGAAGTCAACCTCACTGTGGACCGGGGGTCAATCAGTTGGGACAGCTCTATAGCCTATAGACAATTGCCTGAACCAGTGTTATGGGCAGGAAACTGTTGGCCAGGACACCATGGAAAATTCCCTACTCTTTTGGTAGATGGCGCTGTTGGTCACCATTTCCAAGATGGAGGATTCTCAGTTGCTGGATGATGAGATGGAGGATGAGTTCCACTGTGCTGGAGAAGAGTTTATGGAAGCTACTGAGGCTGAAGTTCAGGAGAAACTCTCAATTTCAGAGGAGATGCACATCGAGGACTTTGCAAGGCACTCACAGGTTGCGGTGAGTCACAGAGTGTGTGAAATAAATGACTTGCCAGAAATGGTCCTGAAGCTTCTCTCTGAGGGGGTGAATGGACTACGAGAAGCAGCTGGTGATGCTGCGACAGGGGAGATGGTTCCTGAGCACGAGGTGCTACCCTACAAACAAAGGGATGACACTGTTACATCCAGTGTTAAAAATAATGAATACGTTTCGTGTGGGGTGAACAGGCCGAGCAGGCCGAGGAAAGCCTACCCCAAGGAACAGTAGAAGGAAAAACAATCACACCTGTGAGTGCAACAAATGTACCTCTGGTGGAAAAAGATGGCCCTATAGACTTTAGCACGTGGTCCCTGGACAAAACTTTGCAAAAGGCTGGATGGTTACTTCATCCGAGTGGACGTTGGTTGCCTGACTCGCAATGGGTGTCTTTTTCACCCTCTAGTCAGGAGATGCCTCTGGATGGTTTGAATGAACAGGATTCCTTGAGAGGGATACCACTTCACAGTACCATGACAGGACAGAAGGATCACCCTGAAAATGAGAACGGGTGCAGGCCCTGGAAGAGGGGAATAAACTGAATAAGAACAAACCTCCCCATGGGTCAGCCACAGAGAGGCCTTGTCATACAGTACTTTGAATAGTGACCCACAAGAGGGCCCAAGCCAGGGACCCTTACCACAGGAGACTGTTACAAATTGCCCGCCTCCCTCAGATGATCAAGAGGGCTCTAGGTGTTCAGGTAGGGTTTTCTCAGACATCTTCCAACATAAACTTATACAAGCCCCTAGACGCAATGCTGTTTGGATAAGACATCGAGGGGGGGGGTCTATCTGAACCCCCTGACCGGGTGTATGTAGCAAAGAGACTGATTAAGACTGATTATGCTGTTTCATCCATCAGAAATTTATCCCCTCATCCGCATTTCTGGGGAAGACACTTTTGATCTAAGCTTTAGACAATCATCCGGCCTAGAGAGATTCTGGACTAAATATAATTCACTTAGAAACACACCTTTATGGTCTAATTTTATGGCTATACCCCTCACCAAACCCCTGATAAAATTGATTACTATAATGTTTCACATGAAGGGGTGAATGTGAATAATATTTTGTTTTGGCTACAGAAATGCTGTACGGTGATGGGACAACCAGAACCTATCATAGACACAGAGGGTCTCTGGACAGGGGGGTGGCAATTCCAAATTAAATTGTTTCAAAATAATGACACTATACAACATATTCCAAACAGTTTCTTTCTTGGTCGTGATGGGGGGGTTTGTTTTATGCGGGGCAACCCAAGGCTTGCTATAAGTGTGGTGCCCTTACACATTTAAGTAGTTCATGCAACTTACTACAGTGTGCACTCTGTGGTGACTTTGGTCATGTAAGCATGGCATGTACCAATATTTGTAACTTGTGTAAGGAGGCAGACCATGCATATCACCAGTGCCCTTGGGCAGGACAGGATAGAACCGTAATGATGGCATGAACCAGGATGACCTGGTGCACACAGCACAGGAACACACTGGAGAAGGAGAACCTTCCAGGACTGAGGAAACACTGACAGAGACAAGAATAGTAGACGGCACCACCACCCCACGGGCCTCAGGTTCAGGCGTGTGCTGTCATGCCAGTCCCTGTTCTTCAGCAGGGTCCTGTTCAGCAGGTTTTGGCCATTTCATAGCAAAATGAATCTCACCATTTGATAGAGTCACAGGCTCCCTTGAAGGGGGTACTACCCTCTGTTGAATGTCAGCTGCCAAAAGCAAGAAGAGTAACTAGGTCTTCCCAAAAAAAATAGGTAGTCAGACATCCGTTACTTTGCGGAATTCATATCAGTCTCTTCAGTCTAAAGAGGGGGAATTAGATCAGGAATCAGATGTGTCTTCTCAATCTGAAAAGTACTCAGATCAAGAGGAAGAGCCTTGGCCACCTACCTTAGTGGACAAAAAGGGAAAAGGGAGAAAAAGGAAAGCATAGGGGAAAAAGAAATGATCCTTAAAAGGTTAAGTTTTGTCCTTACCTTCACATAATCTTACATGGCCACACTAAGAGTAGCATCTCTTAATGTTTGTAGTATGAAAAATCATAGGAAGGATTGACAGCTCTCTCTTATTTACACTCCATGGTCTTTGAGATAATATTTTTGCAGGAAACACGATTGAACACCCTGTTTCATAGTTCACAAGTTCAAAAAGGATGGATGTGGGACCCCTCTTACTGGTCTTTTGGAGTGGATCAAGTAGATGGGGTGGGTATACTTTTTAAAGGAGCAGATTTCTCTCTGCAGAGACTTGTTGACATTGTTCCAGGACGGGTGTTAATGTTGGACTGCACATTTAGGAAATTTGCATTGAGACTCATCAACACTTACGCTCCTCAGACCAAGTTGGCAAGGATTGAATTGTTTGATAAAATTAGGCCTTTTTTATATACTAGCAGGCATATTCTTTGGTGGAGATATGAACTGTGGACTGGATCTTTCAGTTAGGGATACTGTACAATGAAAACTATATTGTGGCTCACATGCTCTGAGTAATATAATGACCTCAGCGAACCTTGTGGACGCTTATAGGAAGCTACATAAAGACCCAGGCTGTACTTATTTCTGGAATATATTTTCTACTGGGATAGATTATTGGTTTTGCTCCAGAGTTCTGAGACCTCAGCAGTTTGTCATTATCCCGTGTGAATTCTCGGACCATGTGGTGCTGGATTGTACTTTTAGTTTAACTGACATTCCCCCACGTCTTTTTTCTTCTCCACGTAGATGGCATTTGAACACCTCTGTTTTAACACAAGATTCTATTATGGAAGAATTACGGTGTTCATTATATCTTAGAAGTACAGTGGTGGAGATTTATGATAGTTTGTGGCAGTGGTGGGTCGACACAAAACTTGATATAAAACAAGCATTTGTCAATGCCGAATGCTGAGTGCATTGGTCCATTGAGCTCGCTCACTGGCCCTGTGTCACTCACTCGTTCTGTTTCTCCCAGTGCAGCAGGCTGCTCTTTTGTACTGAGGTCCTGCCTGTGTTGGCACATTTATCTGCCCACAAAGAAATCTGCAGCTGTCCTGACAGAGCTGTGTTGAGGTGGGTCACTCCCTTTCTCTCACTCGCTCATTCTGTTTCTGCTGGTGCTGCAGGTTGCCCTTTTGTAATGGGTTCCTGCCTATGTCGTCGGCTTCTTCTGCCCATGAAGAAATCTGCAGCAGTCCTGACAGGTCCATTGAGCTAGCTCACTCCCCCTCTCTCGCTCGTTCCGTTTCTGCTAGCGCTGCAGGCTGGCCTTTTGTACAGGGCTCCTGCCTGTGTTGTCACCTTTTTTCTGCCCACAAAGCAATGCGCAGCAGTCATGATAGAGATCTGTTGAGCTCGCTCACTTCCCGTCTCTCAATCGCTCATTGTGTTTCTCCTGGCACTGCGGGCTGCCCTTTTGTACTGGGCTTCTGCCTGCGTTGGCACCTTTTTCTGCCCACAAAGAAATCTGCAGCTGTCTCGACAGAGCTCCGTTGAGGTCGCTGTCTGCCTGTCTCACTCATTCATTCTGTTTCTCCTGGTGCTGCAGGCTGCTCTTTTGTACTAGGCTTCTGCCTGAATTGGCATGTTTTGCTGCTCACAAAGAAATCTGCAGCTGTCCTGACAGAGCTCCATTGAGGTGGGTCACTCCCCCTCTCACACTCGGTCATTCTGTTTCTGGTGGCGCTGCAGGCTGCCCTTTTGTACTGGGCTCCTTCCTTGATTGGTGGCTTTTTCTGTCCACAGAGAAATCTGCAGCAGTCCTGACACAGGTCCGTTGAAGTAGCTCCCTCTCCCTCTCTCACTCGCTCGTTCTGTTTCTGCCTGCACTGCAGGCTGGCCTTTTGCACTGGGCTCCTGCCTGCATTGCCACCTTTTTCTGCCTACAAAGAAATCCACAGCAGTCACAGTAGAGCTCCGTTGAGCTCGCTCACTCCCCCCTCTCACTGGCTCATTGTGTTTCTCCCAGTGCTGCAGGCTGCCCTTTTGTACTGGGCTTCTGCCTGCATTGGCACCTTTTTCTGCCCACAAAGAAATCCACAGCTGTCCCGACAGAGCTCTGGTGAGGTCGCTCACTCCGCCTGTCTCACTCGCTCATTCTGTTTCTCCTCGCACTGCAGGCTTCCATTTTGTAGTAGTCTCCTGCCTCTGTTGGCGCCATTTTCTGCCCACAAAGAAATCTGCAGCAGTCCCGACAGAGCTCCGTTGAGCTCGCTCACTACCCCCCTCACTCATTCATTCCATTTCTGTCGGTGCTACAGGCTGCCCTTTTGTACTGGGCTCCTGCTTGCGTTGCCGCCTTCTTCTGGCCACAAAGAAATCTGCAGCAGTCATGCTAGAGCTCCATTGAGTTCACTCACTCCCCCTCCCTCACTCGCTCGTTCTGTGTCTCCCGCTGCTGCAGGCTGTCCTTTTGTACTGGCTTCCTGCCTGCGTTACCAGCTTTGTCTGCCCACAAAGACATGTGCAGCAGTCCCAACACAGCTCCATTGAGGTCACTCACTCCCCCTGTCTCACTCGCTCATTCCATTTCTACTGGGCTTGCAGGCTGGCCTATTGTATTGGGCTCCAGCCTACATTGTCACGTTTTCCTGCCCACTAAAAAATCTGCAGCAGTAATGATAGCCCTCCGGTGAGCTCGTTCACTCCCCCTCTCTCACTCGCTCATTGTGTTTCTCCCAGCGCTGCAGGCTGCCCTTTGGTACTGGGCTCCTGCCCGTGTTGGCACCTTTTCCTGCCCACAAAGAAATCAGCAGCTGTTCTGACAGAGCTCCATTGAGGTTGCTTACTCCCCCTGTCTCACTCACTCATTCTGTTTCTGCTGGCAGTGTAGGATGCCCTTTAGTACTGGGCTCCTGCCTGCGTTGCCGCCCTTTTCTGCCCACAAAGAAATCTGCAGCAGTCAGAGTACTGCTCCATTGAGCTCACTCACTCATTCCCCCAATCTCTCATTCATTCGTTCTGTTTCTCCCACTGCTGCAGGCTGCCCTTTTGTACTGGGCCCCTGTGTGCATTGCTGCCTTTTTCTGTCCACAAAGAAATCCGCAGCAGTCCCAACAGAGCTCTCTTGAGCTCACTCACTCCCCCTCCCTCACTCGCTCATTCTGTGTCTTCTGCTGCTGCAGGCTGCCCTTTTGTACTGGGTTCCTGCCTGTGTTGGTGGCTTTTTCTGCCCACAAAGTCATCTGCAGCAGTCCTGACACAGCTCCATTGAGCTCGCTCGCTCACCCTCTCTCACTCACTCGTTACATTTCTGCCGGCGCTGCTGGCAGGCCTTTTGTACTGGGCTCCTGCCTGCATTGCCACCTTTTCCTGCCCACAAAGAAATCTGCAGCAGTCACGCTAGACCTCCATTCAGTTCGCTCACTCCCCCTCTCTCACTCACTTATTCTGTTTATCCCCACGCTGCAGGCTGCCCTTTTGTACTGGGTTCCTGCCTGCATTGGCACTTTTTCATGCCCACAAAGAAATCTGCAGCTGTCCTGACAGAGCTCCATTAAGGTTGTTCACTCCCCCTGTCTCACTTGCTCATTCTTTTTCTCCAGGTGCTGCAGGCTGCCCTTTTGTACTGGGCTCCTGCCTCTGTCGGCATCTTTGTCTGCCCACAAAGAAATCTGCAGCAGTCCCAACACAGCTCCATTGACCTCACTCACTCTCCCTATCTCACTTGCTTGTTCCATTTCTGCCGGCGCTGCAGGCTGGCCTTCTGTACTGGGCTCCTGCCAGCATAGCCACCCTTATCTGCCCACAGCGAAATCCACAGCAGTCACGATAGAGCTCCGTTGAGCTCGATCACTCCCCCTCTCTCACTCGTTCTGTTTCTCCCAACACTGCAGGCAGCCCTTTTGTACTCAGCCCCTGCATGCATTACTGCCTTTTCCTGCCCACAAACAAATCCGCAGCAGTCCCAACAGAGCTCTGTTGAGCTCACTCACTCCCCCTCCCTCACTCACTCGTTCTGTGTCTCCCAGCGCTGCAGGCTGCCCTTTTGTACTGGGCTTTTGCCTGCGTTATCGCCTTTTCCTGCGCTAAAGAAATCCACAACAGTCGACAGAGCTCAGTTGAGCTCGGTCACTCCCAGTCGCTCCAATCCTAATCTGTCCCAAACACTGATTTGCAACAGCGACTGCGGTATTCTAGGCTGGAAGTGCGGAAGCATTCGGCCAGGATGTGAAAAATGACAGCTGTACTGTTCATACGGAGGTGTGAACAAATGCCAGTGTTGAAAATCTGGCTTGAAAATATTACTAATTTGCAAACTTACAAGGGTGCTTGGAACGTGCACAACACATGCTTGTAACACAGTCATTTTATGGAGTTTCATCACAAAATTTTCAACATAGGCATTTTAGGACCTCTGCTCATGAACAGTGTCAGTGTGATTTTCTTAATATGTCCCGAACACTGATTTCCCACAGCGACCACGCTATTGTGCGCTGGAAGAGCGAAAACACATTTCAGCCAGGATGTGAAAAATGACAGCTGCACTGCTCATAAGGAGGTGTGGCAAAATGGCAATGCTGAAAATCTGGAGTGAAAATATTGCAAAGTTACGAGCATGTGAGGAAACTGCGCAATGCACATTCATAACACTCATTTTATGGACTTTCATCGCCAAATTTTCTATATAGGCATTTTAAGACCTCTGCTAATGAACAGTGTCACAGTCATTTTCATAATGTGTCCTGAACATGGATTTCCCACAGCGAACACGCTATTCTGTGCCATAACTGCGAGAACACATTTTGGCCAGGATGTGAAAAATGACAGCTGTACTGTTACTAAGGAGGTGCAGAACAATGGCAATATTGAAAATCTGGAGTGAAAATATTATAAATTCATGAACTTATGAGCGTGTGTGCAAACTGCGCAATGCACGCTCATAACAAAGTAATTTTATGGAGTATCATCACCAGATTTTCAACATAGGCATTTTAGGACCTCTGCTGATGAACAGTGTCACTGTCATTTTCATAATCTGTCCCGAACACTGATTTCCCATAGCGACCAGGCTATTCTGTGCCGGAAGTGCGAAAACACATTTCGACCAGAGTGTGAAAAATTACAGCTCTACTGTTCACTAGGAGGTGTGGAAAAATGCCAGTGTTGAAAATCTGGGGTGAAAATATTGCAAATTCACAAAGTTACGAGCATGCATAGCAACTGCGCAATGCACGCTCATAAAACAGTCATTTTTTGGATTTTTCCACCAAATTTGTAACATAAGCTTTTTGAGAGCCCACCTCATGAACACTGGCACTGTCCTCTCGTTACTCAGTCCTGAAAGGTGATTGACCGTGAAATCACCTTAAGGGGCTGATTAACACCATGACTGCGATAGAATTCACGAGGAGGGGTCCCAAAAACCCCATGTTGAAAGTTTGGTGCCAAAATTCCAAAAAATGCCTGAGATATGCATCAAAGTTGAAAAAAACCTATTTATTCCATTATACAGCTTATCAGTATTTCCTCAGTTCACGGTCGGCTTTGAAGAGTGCAGTCGTGTTCCCAGTCCACCGAAGATCATTGCCCCAGACTCCAGAGGTAAGTATGGGGTGGGGGAATGGGGAGGCAGGATCGCGGATTTGTGGGTGCAGGTTATTGGGGGTGCAGGAGACCACCGAGGGACCATTTCCTTCTTTACAGGGTAAAAAAAGGCATTAGCTTGACCCGTTTTTTCTTTTCACGGGGCATGTGGCACACTGGTGTGGGGTACCAGCGTGTAACGGAGTCTTGCTTTTGGGTGGGCAGCTGTAGCCCGATGGGGATTGGCACCCCATCAGCACACAAGAAGAGCGCCCGGGGGTTGTTACATTATGCCGGCGGGGATTGGGCACCCTGTCGGGAGACAACAAAAGCGGGGAGTTTACATTATGCCGATGGGAGTGGGCTCCCTGTCGGCAACATAATAAGTGTGGGGCACTGAAGCCAATGGGGATTGGGGCCCCCCTTTGGCAAATTAACACAGTGGGGGGGGTTAATATTGTTTGTGAACACGGTGGCAAGCTGCCGCCATGTTCACAAACAATATCAATGGTTCAAGATCCCACCCTGCAATGACGGGGCGCTCCCTCATTGCAGCGAATGGCTTACACTGCAATGACGAGGCAGCCTCTGGTTGCAGCTGCTAATTTTTTTACAAGTTGGTGGCACGCTGGCTGAACTAGTGTCAGCAGCAGTGTGCCACAGTGTTGGGGGAAGCGGGACAAGCCTTTACAGGCTGTGGTGGCATTGGCCACAACCTGCTTGTGAAGAAAGCTGCTGCAATATGTTTCTTGCACATGCGCGCAATCAGCATAAAAATGAATTACACATTTGGTTAAAGTAAAATCAAATACAGAGTATTTGAATTATTTAGAATGTAGGAATAGACTATATAGGTACATGTCCTTACCCCATCCCAAAAGAGGTTTAGCGTTAGAGCAAATTAAGGAATTGAAGGCCAAAATGTTTCAATTTCAATACGATAGGGCCCTGTCACTCGAAGCAGAGTCACAATATAGTACAGCTCCACAACCTAGCTCTGACCCTTATCTAGCATGCAAATGTAGACTGGACTTGACTTTAATGACGGGGTTGCAGGATGATGCTGATAAATTGCACTCAAGAGATTATGAGATATTGCAGATAGTTCAACAACATATTAAACATACTTTTGGTTCCCCATATACATCACACTTTTGTTTGGACAGATTAGAGTCATTTCCTTTACCTTTGATAGGAGAAGATCAGTTGCTTGATTTGAACACTGATATCACTGTTAAAGAGGTGGAAAGGGCTATCTCCATTTTGAAAGATAGATCGTCACCAGGACCAGATGGTTTACCCAGTGGCTTTTACAAAACACTTTCAGACGTTCTGGCTGCACCTTTATGTACAATGTACAATGAAATGTTGTCTGTAGTCCCTGCAGAGGCAGGTTTTGGGGATGCCATCATGATTTTTCTCTTTAAAAATGGACACCGGCATTTACTGATGAATTGGAGACCTATTAGTCTCCTAAATACAGACTATAAGATCATTTCAAAAATGTTATGTTTCGGAGTACAACAAATAAGTAAAATATTAATACATCCAGCGCAATCTTGCTCCATACCGGATAGAAACATTACGGCAAATTTGACTTTCTTAAGAGGTGTCTTTGAATATGGTAGAACTCAAAAGGTGAAAGGATACTTATTGGCTTTAGATCAGGTGAAGGCCTTTGACAGGGTTTCCCATGAGTATTTATTTCAGATCTTGCACCGTTATGGTATTAGAGACAGCATGCTGTCTTGACTTAAATCTTTGTATGTAAATGCTAGAATAATCCCATATGTTAATGGATTAATGGGCGAGGCAGTAGAAATGAAAATAGGAATGATATAAGGATGTCCAGTAAGCCCTTTACTGTACACCTGTGCTTTGGGATCCCCTCATTAGGCTCACCTTAATGAATGCAAATATTAAAGATATTAGCTCAGGAACAGGTATAGGAGCACAAAAAGTGGCAGTTTATGCGGATTATGTTTTTTTTTATATACAATCGGTGGAAGAAGGTGCCGAGATTCTTCGAATTGTGGATACATTTTCACAGTGGTCTGGAGCTCAAATTAACACAGAGAACAGTCAGATTGTGAAAATTGGTTCTCCTATAGAAGAAGGTCAGGTGATTGAGTCTTTGGGACTTTCAGGGGCTCAGCAGCCAGTGCTGATATTTGGACTGCATTTTGGGGCAGGAAGCCTCCAAGTGTTGAATTGGGAGAAAAAAATAATTGCCTGTGAACTGAAAGTCCAGATATGGAAGACATGGAAACTGTCCAAAAAAGGGTACAAATTATTAAGAATTTTTTTACTCCCTATGTTTACTTATTTAAGTTTCATTTATCCACCGCCAGTATGTTTTGATACTAGACTGTTACGCTGTTTTTTTTTTTCAAATGCTATGGGGCAGTCGTTTGAATCCCATGAAAAGGGATTATCCTTACTTACCAGTTAAGTTTGGAGGACTGGGAATGATTAACCCTTGGGGTTTGTTTTTCTCTCTTTTTTTTTGGGGACCTCCACAGTCAAACATTTGTGAGACCCAGAAGTTACAGGGTGGCAGGAATGGACTCAGGAGCTGTTTAGTTCTTATTGTAGAGGATGGCAGGATTTAGCACCTAAACTGAATGCTACCACATAATTTCTAGAATATGCGGAGGCTTCCTTACGAAAGCTTCGTCAATGGCATATCACCAAATCAGTTTTGCAGACTTCACACAGAAAACAGCTTTGTTTTCAAGTTATGTCAATCCAGCATGCTGTGAGGGTTGACTTTCCACAGTGTTTACCATCTAGACATGCAGCAGTTTTATTTTTGTTAAATGACAAAAGAGTTCCGGTTAAAACTTAGGATACAGTATGGTTTAGTTGCCATGGTAGACTAGGCCTTAGAGGGAATCTGAGGCATAAAGCTCTAGAGGAGAGATATTGCCCCAGAAGTGGATGTTTTCAAATAGAGGAAACTCAGTCATTTTTTATTCAGTGCCCGGACACACAGATGTTACTTCAGGGCTTGGCCTCCAGATGGCAGTGGTCAATTCTGAAACATGTCACACATGAAGCCCTTATTTTAGGGGATTATACTGGTTGTTGGCAACATTATCATCTGAGTACTCTAAATGTGTTTTTTGCTTGTATTAAATTTTTTTTATGGCAGGCACAGTGCCAACTGTTGACACAACAACTAAATACTACAGTGACTTCTTTGGCGTTGATGATTGAATCTTCTTTAGTACTAGTAAAAGCCATAGACTATAGGAGATTACCCAAGGTCCGTGCGGATGTCCTATGGAGAAGGATAGCATGGTTTCCCTAAGCACTGAAGGGAGGCTATACATTGGAGGGGTTGCAGAGACGTTGTAGCAATTCATTATTAGTAGATAGCTTAGAAAAGTAACTGTTTCTACCTTTTGAATTCTATCTGGCATGCCCAAAACCATGACGTGTGGGGTATGTATAGTTTTGATTGCTGCTAGAGTTCGCAATTTGTTAAGAACCTGCTACAAGAGTTAAATGCTTTATAAGATAGGACATATTCTGTGGGTTTTATGGGTTGCTTTCAATAAGGAGTATGTACTGAAAGTTATTATGAGTTTGGTTGACTAAGTGTTTTTCTTTTTTCTGTACAAGATGTTATGTTTGCTTAAATACAAAATTCCCCCTACTCTCATGTCATTTTCATATTCTTTTGCCTTTTTTTCATTCAGAGGTCGAACTGAGGTGTTTTTATGCTCTTTTGTTTCTGTTTTTTTCCCAACCTTATACAATTTATATAATCTTAACTTTATTTTGACTTATTTGATCATGTAGATCTGTTTTTGGACACACTTTTTTCCTCTTTGTCTTGTTCTTTTTTTTTTAATAAAAAATACCCATACTCTTGCAAAAAGAGCCTTTTTGTGTTCTTTTGTAACTGGGTAAGGCCCACTAGGCACAAGTGCTTGTTTTCAGGGTCGACCCAGAAGCACTGGGGTGGTTAAGTGACTTTCCCAGAGTCACACAATATGCCAGTGGAGGTTTGTGGGAATCAAATCCAGGTCTGCTGGATATACCAAGCTTATTCATAGCTCATTACTCTAACCTCTAGACTACACTGCCAGCCTTAGATGGGGAGAAGGGGCCTTGGTTTAATGTCTCATCCAAAGGATAGCACACCACAACAGTACAGCATACCTCCATACAGCACTCAGGTTCCAGCGTTTGTGATATGCCCTGGTGTGGGACTGGAACCCACAACCTTTTGGCCCAGCGGTGGATGTGCTACCAACTGAGCCACACTGCCGCCTAAAACATAAAACATGACAAAAACAAGGTGCACGTACAAAATCAGAATGGCTTAGAATTGGCAGTTCCGATTTCAGTTTTCGGATTTTAGGAAATTCTGATTCCGATTTAAATCCTAAAAGAACTTCAAAATGGGATTCAGATTTGAAATCCTAAACTTCTGCAGAAAAATAGGCTTTTAGGATTTAGGATTTTCAGACTTCAATTCCAAAAATCATAAATCTCAAACTTGGATCAGAATCCAATGAATCCAATTCTGTTCATAAGGTTCTGAACAGCCTTATATATATTTATACGTCCCCCGGAGCCGCTTGTTGCTGTGTAAGAGTGGTTTCACGCGCCTTCGGCTGGAGCGAGAACAGCGAAGCGAAGTTGAGCTATGCTGGCTCAAGCTGAAGGCAAGTGAAACCATTCTAATACAGGAACAAGTGGTGATGGGGGACTTACTAATATATTATTGACCGAGAACGATCAATGATATATTAAAAAAAAAAAAATGGTCCCAGAATATGCCCGTTTCCAGGGCATCTGCGCGTGAGACGCTCTTCACAGAATAAAAGTGTCTCACACACAGGGGAAAGGAGTGCTCCGATTGTTTGGGAGTGCTCCCTCAATCTATAATGGAAAATACAGTAGTAGACTGAAAACAGAAAAAGTGGTGTGAATGGAATACAAGCGTGTGGGGTGGAGAATAATAACCCATAGTGCCGAACATTGTATGAGGATTTCCAGAACTAATTAGTATGATCTTGGCCTAGAATACTGACTTGCCATTCATCAGGGAGATTTTATTGCTGTCCCAATGGCTTTTTCACAGTTCAGAATGAAGTGCTAATTTAATAGTGGGACTGCCTTTTGAGGTGCCAATCAATTAACTTTATGCCTGCTGATGTTTGTTAACGGAAGAGATCTTGTGGTCCTGGAGGTAGTTTGGTATTTGAAAGGAGCAAGGTTGCCAAGGACGTGGGGATAAAGTGGTGTTCTAGGTGTTAAGGGGAACATCCTTGGTGAGGGGCTAGAAAAGGACAGGTCAAGTTGCAAAATATGTGAGCAGAGATGGGTCATCGGCATGGAGACTGAAGTGACGAATGAGGTCCATTATAGAAAACCAGGAAAATAAGAGGAAGTAAGAAAATTCTGTGTGAAAGGCAGAGTTAGACTTAGACTGCCTAGGACTCAATTCTCAACAGAATAAATTTGATCCGTAATTGGGCTGACAAGCACACTCAGAGCTGCACCCTCTACACCCAGACAAACTGGTTACCCCCTACCTAGCAGAATTAAGTTTTAGACACGTCTGCTAGCCAAAAAGGTGCTACTGGGCCTCCCCCCCACCACCATCTCTAACTCACTGCTTCTGCCCTGTTGACAGTCTCTACAACACCAGGAGCATGGCTTGGAATGCCTTTGAACTGCCTTTCCACTGTACCTTGCCGAGCAAGTGTTCATTCACAGTTAGGGGGCACTGACTGGTTAAATGAGCTGCCCAACACCTTGCTCAATCTACCTGAGTTTGACCAGTTTAAGGAAGCACTACAGGCAACCCTAACAGTTCCATGCAACTGTAACTGCTAATCATCCTAACTAAAGCCGCTCCCCGTATATTCTTTGAACTGTGTCAGAATCTGGCTCTGAGGCCATGTACTGTTGCTGTGCTTGTTCTACACTGATTCTATTCTGTCTCCCTACCTTACTGTAAAATTGTATGCAGTTGATACCAGCCTTTTTATTTGTACTTATTTGACTTCAGTCTATTGGAACTCACTTACTGTGTGTGTTCTGTTGCTCTGTAACCTGTTATTGGTGTGGAACCTTTGTGAAATAGCACTTGTGCTCCAAGGTATTCTCCGAAGTTTTCAATAAATAAATGAATAAGATTTAAGCAGGCGGGGTTGCACATTATGTATGCCCGAGGTTGAATTGAAGGGAAAGAAGGAAATTAAGATGGTCAAAAGAAGTAAAGCCATTTAGACCTTTGTTTCCAAGAAGAAATCCCTAAAACTCTAAGTTTAATGACAAAAATAATTGTATCCCTTTTTTATAACAGGCATTTGGAGTAAGTGGAAATGAACATGAGGCCCTTCTTCAGAGAGGAAAGGAGGCGAAGGTAATGTGTGTTCTCCAGTTTTGGAGTTACAAACATGGGTCCAGCTTCTTCAGTCTCAAGCATCACCAGCTTTAACTGCACCAGTTTTGCCACAGCTGGAGTTTTCACCATTTGATTTTAGTTTCATGTTTTTTGATGATTTTTGAATGGCAGATGTTGGTTGACCATTCCCAGAGAAGGGCGCAAAGTGGTTAAAAAATGCTACAAAAATTGCCAGCCCAGTGCTGCGGAGGGCTGAGGTGCTGGGAGCCACACTTTCCACCACACCAGTGACCCGGGCTTGGAAAGGGTCCATGGTCGCTTGGGGGCCAGACAAGGGAAGGAAGATTTAGCGTCCAAAGACTGCACTCCTCCTTTGGGAAGGGGGGACAGCACATACCACTGCTTGGCAGACACCCAGTGCACAGCAAATGGTCTCCCGAGTTCGACGGCCAGATGCAGATGTTGAGGCATACCACGTTTTAACGCTGTGCATGTGCTTTATTATGTGTGGGCTGGTTCCAATCAGGGGAAGATAAAAGTGGAGGAAAAACATCCTGTGATGGCAGAAAGAACCCAACGACACTGCAGGCCCTGCACCCCCTACCGGGATCCACTCAGCCACAGAGGTATGAAATAGTGTTGCGTCCCCAGGAAGGGGGGTGATGGAGCTGGGGGAGCGATGATTGAGGGGAGCTGCAGGGGGACAGAATAAAGAGCATAAACTGTACATAAATATAAAGGGTGTACTTGTATTGTAGGGAGAAAGCATACAAGGACTTCAAAATGAGCATTCTATGAGAATGTTCAAAGGCTATGTCCAGATGCAATTTATGGGGATGCTAAAGCAGACTGCACCTACTTTATGTATTTTGGATTTTCCAGTCAGGGCATATGCCCATTTGTCTAAAACTCTGAAGCAGGTCACTATTTTCAAAAGGATTTCTCCCATTCTGGGTTTGTAGCAAAAATCTTTTGAAAATAGGGCCCAGCAGTTAGCAAAGCATAAAGATAGTTGTGTCTAGACACAAATGCCTGACAAAGTTGAACCGGGTCTAACATCTGCATTAACGTTTTAGCAATTTGCATCCAAAATTGCATGAAAACCACCACAAAGCAAGTTGAAATGCTGCAGATGTTTCCATTCTATGAAATTAGCTCCAGGGAGATGGAGTGTGGTCTAGATACACCTGGCTATGCTTCTTTACTGGTAATAGGACAGTGTTTCACTTAACAACTCCTTAAATTCCTTAAAGAGTCCCTGACATCCTTGGAAAACACTGAAAATGTGAGATTATTAGGTTTACACAATATTTTGCAAGCAGTTCATTTTATGCAATAAGATCCGGTGCATCCTGCACTTGTAACTGCTTCTAATGTCTGATGAATTCATGACAGTGTATTTCTTTTTACTGCCTTGTATGTATGCCTTACTACCTGTAAATTAAATTCCTGTACTGTGTATTCACATATAAACTGTGCACATAAGTATTGTGTGTTTGGACATTTGACTCTCAATCCTTTGAAAATAGGTCCTTGTACGTAATAAAAAACAAAAACGTTTGAAGCAAAATTCATTAATCAAGCTTTGTACAGCATTGAGGTATTGGGCCTTGTGAAAAAAGCATCTGAAATAGAAACAGTACATAACTGTTTTTATTAAAACATATTGGGACTCCCAAAGGATGTTCCCCGCGCTTTCCTAAGACTAAAAACAGGTCTGGTATCTATGGAATCTAGGCTAATCATTAATGTAGTTTATTATTGGAAACGTGGTCCTTATGAGTTATGATAGATGGCCAAAGTTGTGTCTAAAGGAGGCAATAAGTAAGCCGGCCCGGTGGCACAGAGTGCTGAGGTGCTGTAGCGCCTTACCTCTTAACACACCAGCGACCTGAGTTTGGCAATGAGTTCGGGTCACCTGGGGTCAGCGGGGGGGATGAGGACTGTGAGCAGATTCAGCAGCCAGCTGGCAGCTCTGCTGTCCCTGACTGGGGCAGTAAGTTGACCCGACTCTTGGCTGCCACCAGGTGGAGGCCTAGTGCTAGTGACAATGCTTGGAAGACAGACTTTGGTCAGGGGGGTGTAAGGAGCTCCTGTTCCGGAATGCATGTGCGCCTCTATATGCTTGTACCCTGTATGCCGCCGTGACCCCGGAATGTGAAACCTCGCCCAAGGCACTGTGACCCCCTGCCGCTTCACTTGGGAGCAAATTCTGGATGAGAAACGGGGTGGGGTTGGAGGATGGCCTTCCCCCCTCATCCCCATTGCATGTGGAAAGCCATGGGGAAACCTAGCCCGTAACCAGGAGTGAGATAAGTGACAATTGACGGTGCCCAGGGACTTGGTTGAGTAGCCGCCTGGTAAGTCCTGGAGCGATAAAAACCTTTATAAAAAAAAATAATAAAGGAGGCACTAAATTGAATGTATTGCAATCATTTTTTTAAATAATGTTATTAAAGAATGGCCTTCTGGAAATCTGGTTATATGTAGCTTTAAATGACTTTGGCACTTATGCCTCTGAAGCCATACAAAGGATAACAGATGTTTTTATTGAGAAAGACTTGGAGAGAGTCCATATGATGGATAATAAGTTAAACAGTAAAATCAAATGCTTATTCAGTACTAAGAAATGGTTCCTGTTCTGTGAAAATAAACTGCTAAGAACAGTGTTATGCAAATTCAGGTTAGGGACAACAAAAGAACCCCAGAGCAAATGCCCCGAGGCATGGGTTATCCTGGAGGATATTAGCCATACAGCCAAGTTTTAAAGGAAGCACAATTGCACATAGCCCCATAATGCAAAGCATCATGGGAAACATATGCCTATCCCCATGAGATCATTTGGACTGGCTCAGCTTTAAGCAAAATTGCATGGTGCCAAAAGGCCTCACGGTGCATTCAGTAAAGGCTAAGAACAGCAGACACAGACACATGTTTCATCCTCATTTGGACTCATCAGTGTGCCATATCTGTGTCTTAGCACAGGGAGAGGGAGCCAGCAACCCCTTAAGGGGGATGTTATTTGTTTGGGTCATAGGGACCCCAAAACAGAAAAGGAAAATAATTACAAAGGAACCCCAGAGCAAATGTCCCTAGGCATGGGTTATCCCGGAGGACACTGGCCATACAGTCAAGTTTTAAAGGAAACACAATTGTTGGAATACCTGCCAAACATAGTATATAGTTTTGATAGGGAGTGTACAGCTCACTATCTAAAAATGAAAGTTTAATAGCTATACGACACTTAGGTTTGCACTGCCTGGCCTTATTACATGAGTGGGAGAAACCCGGAGGTAAATACATGAAGGCTGATAATGAGGCAATGGAGTATTTATTGTCTCTAGACATGTCTGTAATTTTTTGCCATGGCTAACTATGCTAATGACATTGCTACTTACTGTAGGTAATGTGAAAATGAAATGTGTCCTGTCTGTGAAAGCACTGAACTAGCACTTGTTAATTACTTTTCTCATACTGTTTTTTAAAGTGCTCTGATGATAATTGAAATTTTCTGGCACAGCTATGCTTCTTCTATTTTTAATTTTCATTCATTGTATAAATTGACCAGATGGGTTGCATCCGAGGTTAGTCAGGGAAGTGGCAGTGGTACTGGCTGAACCGCTGGTGGGTCTATTCAGCACCTAAGGATGGGGGGTGGTTCCAAAGGATTGGAGGGTGGTGATGTAGTTCCACTCCATAAGGGGGGACAAGGAACAAATGGGGAACTACAGACTTGTGAATCTTACCTCCATTGTAAGAAACTGGTAAAAGAGGACTTTGTGGACTACTTGGAGAGCTGTCATCTCCAGGATGGTAAACAGCACAGATTCATGGCAGGGAGAGCCTGTCAGACTAACCTGCATTTATTTTTGAGTGGGTGACAAGGGAACTGGATAGGGGCCCCCGCTGTGGATTTGCTGTATTTTGACTTTTGCAAGGCCTTTGATTCGGTGCCTCACAGACACTTGCTGAAGAAGATGAATGATCTGGGTGTGGCTAAGGTCATAGTAAACTGGGTAGATAATTGGCTGAAAGAGAGACAGCTGAAGATTGTGGTCACCGGGGTCAAATCAGAGGGAGGTCATGAGCAGGGTACCACAGGGACCTCTCCTGGGTCCGGTCCTCTTCAATATCTTCATCAGCGATATTTATTGATTTATTTCATTTTTGTTAACCAGGTAGGTGCACTAGACAAGAGATTTTGCCTATTTTCAGGCACGACCCGGGAGGTTTACACATCAGAAACAGCAGATACATAGTGTCCACAACATAATACAAAACATCTAGTTGGAAGGAAAATACAGTAACACATGACAATTTTGAATACATGGCACATTCAGGAACAAGTAGAATATACATAGCATGAGGATAAACAGTAATCATAGTTTAATAAACTTTTATAGAATTTTGAAAACAGTATAATTGATTGAAGAAATACATATACAGCAGATACTGGGGGTACATAGGTCCTGAGAGAAAGTACTGCTCTCAAGGTGGAAGATCAGTGGTAATAGTGCAAGCGAGTGGAGACAAGCAAGAGGTACAGCAGGAGCAGTGACCTGAGCTCATAAGTTGAGTTCTTAAACTTTTTTGAAAAGCCTGGTGAGTAGCCGATTGTTTAACACAGAGTGGAAGGGTGTTCCACATTCTGGGTGCAGATATGGCAAATGCAAGTTCACCCTTCTTGTTGAGACATCTAGGCGCAACAAAGGAAGCAGTTTCAGTAGATCTCAGCGTATAGAGCAAGTTAGGTTGTTTTAGTAGAGTTACAAGGGACCTTGGAGTACTAGTCCGGGTTAATTTATCAACCAGACAACCAGCTGTGTACAGACGATAGCAGGACGGGGTGAGTCAATTGAGAGAAGAACAGAGCTGACAGCGATGTGTTAGTTTAGGAGCTGCAAGGGCGAAGCGGCAGATACTGTTATAACAAGTGCTCCATTTCTGGATTACTTGCTTGCTAGCATTAAGTTAGACTGTAGAACCATAGTTGAGGCAAGGTCAAAGAATTCCCTGAGCAATGGCCAGCCTGGCTGTTGAATTTAGAGAGGATCTTACCTTGTAAGCCAGGCCAAGTTTACTGTTCACTGCCTTACTAGTGGCTGCAATATGAAGATTAAAGTCCAGTGAGGGGTCAGGCATCATCCCAAGGTATCTGAAGAATGTGACTGTATTCAGGGTTATGCCATCAGGTCCACGAAGGGAAAGTCCCATATGACAAGCTTTTAGCCTAGGGTAAGTCCCAAAGAGCATTGACACCATTTTGCTAGTGTTAAGTAGGAGCTTATTTTGCTTTAGCCAAGCCGAGAAGCAGTCAAAGTCAGATTGAAGGGAGGTGTGAATTGCCGAAATGTCATTAGCAGCAGAGTAGATAACCATATCGTCCACATAGAAAAGTGACAAAGTCGATCCGGACGGGGGATTATTTATAAAGAGACAGAAAAGGAGGGGACCAAGAATAGAACCTTGGGGAACACCAACTGAGGTAGAGACAAGATCGGATGAGACGTTCTCTATTTGAACAGATTGTTGCCTACCCAGAAGGTAACTGCCAAACCAGGCCGTGGCAGAATTTGAGAAACCAAGAGAGGATAGTTTGGAGAGCAGAAGAGAGTGGTCAACCAAGTCAAAGGCCTTTGTGACGTCGATAAAAATAGCCCCAGTGAGTTTTCCTTTGTCCATGTTAAGCAGCACATCATTAGTAAACTGTAATAGTGCCGTAGTTGTGCTGTGGCCGGACCTAAAGCCATGCTGGTTTGGGGATAATAGATTGTTTTTATGCAGATACTCCGTGACCTGAGAAGACACAGCCTTCTCAAAGATTTTATCCAAAACAGATAAGATGGCAATTGGTCGGTAATTATTCATCGTTCTAGAGTCTCCTTTCTTATGCACAGGCACAACACGTGCAATTTTCCAGATGCATGGCACCGTCCTGGTCATAATAGATAAGCTGAGTATTCTCACAACAGGGGCCACGTTGTCAGCAGCAATAACTTTAAGGAACTTAGGTAATAGTCCATCGGGCCCAGGAGAGCCACGTTCAGGAATGGCTCTCATAAGCCTTAATACATCAATAGTCGAGACTGGCTTAATACTAAACTGTGTCAATAAAGATTCATCAGGGTTTATGATTTTCTCAGAGGGTAAAACAGAGATAACCAGGAAATCTGAGAGATCAGAGAAGTGAACATTAAGCGAAGTAGCAATCGTGCTTTGGTCATTGCAGTTAGCATCATTTATAGTCATTTCAGTCAGAGGCGGGGATGGGCCTTTCCCTAAAAAACTTTTAACATGGTTCCAGAAATCCCTAGCATCGCCACAGGATTTTTAAAGAAGCATACCACAGTATGCTGTTTTTGCTGCTCAGATGTCTTTCTTACATGTTTTTCTCATGGATCGGTACTTAGACCAGTCATCAGGTTGGTTAGACTTCTTGGCAGCAACCCATGCTTTACTGTATCTCTACTCCTCTTTGCTGAGAGGAGATTCTTATGCAACCATCTAGTTTTAGCGCCCCAAATTCTCCTTCTTTTGAGAGGCACATACTTGTTTTGGAGGGGGAGGAGATTTGATAGTAAGTAATCGAGAGCTCTTTCAACATTAGTTGTCTGGTATAACAGGGACCAATCAACACATCTTACTTCCAGCAGAAGTGCTGCAATATTTAATCTTGAGAAATCCCAGAACTGTATAATCTTAGGAAGTAGCTTAGGACAGCTGGCATTACAGACACAGAAAGTGGGTGAGTGGTCACTGATTGAGTCAGGCAAGGTACCAACTTCACGAATTCTACTGACACGATCAGTGACAATCCAGTCCAGTGTGGACTGGTGTGAACTGCCGGAAGAAATACGGGTAGGTCAGGGCTCAGTCCTGGGCCTGATCCTGTTTAATGCATACATATCGGACATCAGGGAGGGTATAGGGTGTGAAATGAGTCTCTTCTCGGATGACTCCAAGATGGGAGCAGTAGTTGAGGGAGAAGAGGGGAGGTTGGCCCTGCAAGGGGACCTGGACACCCTGGAAAGCTGGGCTCAGACATGGAAATTAAACTTCAATATCACCAAGTGCAAGGTGTTACATCTTGGTGGGAAACCCTAAACACAGGTACACCCCTGGGAGGGGCGCTGGAGGCCTCAATAGGGAAAAAGACCTAGGGGTCATGGTGGATGCATGTATGAATAACTCTGAGCAGTGCAGGAGGCGTCTAGCAAGGCAAACAGGATGTTGGGATGCATCGTAGGGGATCACCTCTAGGAGCAAGGAAGTGATTCTGCCGCTGTACAATGGACTGGTTAGACCACCTTGAGTACTGTGTACAGTACTGGAGACCACACTTGAAGAGGGACATACAGCTCCTGGAGAGGGTACAGAGGAGGGCAACTAAGATGATACGAGGGCTAGGGGATTTGACGTATGAGGACAGACTTGAGGAGCTCTGCCTGTTTTCATTGGAGGAGAGGAGAGATGGGGGTACATGATTGAGGTCTTCAAGTACCTCAAGGGAATAAATAGGGTAAACATGGACAGGATCTTTAGACTAAAGCAGGGAGGTATCACCAGAGGGCATGGTTTGAAGTTGGAAGGTGGAAGGGTGAGGGGGAAAAGAGGAGGAGTTGTTTCACTGAGGTGGACCCTTGGAATGCACTGGCCTGGCAAGCTGGTTCAGAGATCACAGTGGAGGGCTTCAAGAGAGGGTGGGACAGACACAGAAAGTGGATGTATCAGATGATGGCCTGTCCCAGGGGGGTGAGGATGGATGATAGGGGTTTCTGGAACACAAGGGGGGGAGGGCCTCGGCACCCAACTAGGGATCTGCGGTTCGAGCAGACTCGATAGACCGTAAGGCCTAATCTGCTGGCAAATAGTATGTTAGTAGGTCCAGTAAGCAGCTGGGAGAGGCGAAGCTTTGCAAGAGTGTTGTTATATACACCAGAGTTACTACTAGACAAGTCAAGGTTAAAATCACCAAGTAATATAATTTCTTTAATCCCCTTTAGAGAAGACAGGTGGTCGATGATTCCATCCTGGCCAGTTAGGGCCCCCTTTGGAGTATTATAGACACAGACTAGGTTTAATTTCTTTTCCCCACCAAGAGTCAGTTCTACATGAAGTATTTAGCAGGAGCTGTGCACTCCTCGAAATAGTACTGAGACCTTGAGGTAATCTCTGGAGTAGAAAGCAACCCCACCTCCCCCCTTCGCAAGGAGGAATGATCAAATCTAAGTGGGTTGTATCCTGTTAACATAAGCACAGAATCAGGAATATCTGGCTTAAGCCAAGTTTCAGAGAGTCCAAGGATATCTGGGGAGTACAGTTTAACCCATGCTTCAAGTTCAGGGAAATTAGAGGAAATACTTCTGATATTCATATGGGTGATTTTTAGGCCCCTCGATAGAAACCACTGCGGGAAAGTGATAGGATTTGCTGCATCAATTGGACCCGGATTGTGCTCAACATCACCAGAGAAAGATATCTGAATTTTGTTAATCCAGGAAACAAGGAACAACTGAATAGGATACCTGCTCTTATTTAGGTTGGGAAGGGTGACACAGCTGATGTAATACCAAAGTCTGGCAGGGCAGATGAATTTAAGGGTCTAATTAGCAGTACTGTGAGGTCCGTTATAGGCCAAGAGATTGGAATAATGAAAGGAATCATTATATACATTGTGTATTTGGGTGCTATGAGGAATCATATCCACCAGAGCATACAGAGAAAGCAAAAATAGGCACAGTCTAACAGCAGAACTAAAAGCACCCAAGCAGCTCCTTGGTGAATCCATAGTTTCGAGCTCCTTCTTGTAGAAATTGTATAGGGTAGTGTAGCAAACTTGCTATCGTAGTGGAATGTAACTAACAATGAACACCAAATTCACCACTAGTTGTAAGACCCACACCTAATTGCCCAATAAGCCAATCAGAGAAGAGCAGGGGAGGAGCCTAGGTGCATTTAAGAAAGGGAGGAGGTGGGATTTCACACCAGCCCAACTGAGTCCCTTATTTGACTCCCTTCTGTACTTGATTGATCACATCAGGTGCAGTAAGGCATTCCCCGCAGTTTGGCCCCTCTTCGGTTCGTTTGATGTCTTCAGCAACCATATAGACTTTCTTCAGATATCTGAGTCATGGCACCAATTGTAGTGTTGCGTTGTGTTTGTTATATTTGACTCAAGCCTTCAGATTTCTTCTAGATGTTTATTGCAGTTCATTCAGAGTAACATGCATGTTCATTCTGGTCATCAGGTTGGAGCTGAGCTACTCAGCTTACATACAGTGTTTTTATAAGCTAAATTCTACAATTCTTATCCTTAAAAATACCAACATTTCAGTATCAGCCAATCATTAAACAGAATAACAAGTTGATACCAAGGTGTGGTGTACTTTTCCACAGCTTTCTTCATTTTTGTTACCCAATATTTCTTGATACATAATGCCAGTGGGTCAATCTGACCTAAGTAAAACAATGAGTTTCACTCACACCATAGCAACGTACAACAACTTAAGGCTTGCCTTTTCATATTGTTTGCAATGCCCAAACATGCTGTTATCTTATACTTTGCCCAAGCATGTTGTTATCTTATACTTTGTCCAAGCATGCTGTTTTATAAGGTAAATGCACACCATCCTCAAAAAGATTCTTTCTAACATTTTAATATTCCTTCCTAAAGAAGGTGATTACAAAACAGTTAATGGAAATATACTGAAATACTACAGTGCATGGAATTTTCCACTTTAAAGAAATATTACACTACAATCCTTACATATTGTGAACTTACATATTGTAATATAAAAGGTGAAAGCTAAATATTATAAAATGTGAAATATTACAAATATAAAGGTGATTAAATATTATACTACAGGGTGGGTGGGCGTAAAAATAAATAAATAAATCAAGCAGGCAGGCAGGAGCTTAAACAAGGAGCTCCCTGATTTATGCAAAGCTGTGCTTGAAAAAGGTGCCAGGATTTAACATCCGAAATAACTAGTGCGCAGTGTGAATCTTCGAGTCCCGTACCTTGTGATGATAGATTCTGGTGGCTTGCAGTGAGGGGCTGGGGAGGACTATCCAGATCAAGCCCTCAAACCCTAGAAAGGAAAGAGAACAATATGGAAAGCATTAAAAGGGAATCCTGGGCAGGCTGTGTCTCTTCACAGATGATACTAAGCTCTGTGGGAGGGTGGCTAACAAAGAGGATAACAATGAGGGAATCAGAGAAATGCAGAGTGACTTACAAATTCTAGAGGAATGGTCTGAGGTTTGGCAGTTGTAATTAATTGCCAAAAAGTGCAAAATAATGTACCTATGGAACAAGAACGAGAACCCCAGGGCGATTGGTAGGGTGAGACTTAGCACTACAGCTGAGAAGCAGGTCCTTGGAGTTATCATCATTGACTCCCTTTAACAACTGAGTCAGTGCAACAAGGCATATAGCAAATGGAATAGGATGCTGGGATGTATCAGGAGGGGTTTTGATAGCAAAAGGGAAGAGGTAATACTTCCCCAAATAAGAGGTAATACTTCCCCTATAGAGATCATTAGTGAGGCCACACCTGGAGTACTGTGCCCAGTTCTGGAGCCTCACCTCAGGAAGGATAGGACATACCTCTCAACCTCCTGCCTCATAAATCAAGGACAAAGCTTAAAAAAATCAGGGACTAAGGACCAAAATCAGGGACACATCTTCAACATTGGTGATATGCACTAGGGAAGCTGGTAGAATAAGGGGCTCAGTGTAGAATGCATTTTCTAAGGAAGAATAAGACTGTAACTTTAATGCTTGACATTATTATGTGCTTACAACCTCCACTGTTTGGTCACAGAAACTTACTTTTAGGAAGGACAGAGTAAAGTTTTGAGGCAAAATCAGGTACGACCCCGAAAATCAGGGACAGTTAAGAGGTGTGGGATAGGAATAGGCTGGAGATGGCTGATTCAGGGCCAACAGGGCAGGTCCTATGAGGAGCCCCCAAAGCACTGAACATGTACTCGCTGGAGAAAAGAAGGAAGGGGGAGATATGATAGGGGCCTTCAAGTTCCTAAGGGAACTAAAAAGATGAACTGTAGGGAACTATTTAGCATGAATATTAGTTCATGGACACATGGACATGAGTGGAAACTGAGAGAAGGAAGCTTCAGGAGGGACAGGAGGAAGTATTATTTTACAGAAAGGATGGTGGAGCCGTGTAGCAGTCTTCCAACCGAAGTGGTGGGTGCTAAAAACATTGGTCTATTCTAGCACAGTTGGGACAGAATAAAGAGTATAGTGGAGGCTCAGGGTGGCAGAATCTCGGAGGAGAATGGGGGAAAGATGGGGAAGGCCAGGACCGTGGAGAGCCAGGAGGTCCCAGGGCTAAATAGGGAAGAAGGGCAGACTGGATAGACCATTGTTTTTTTCCTGCCATCATTGTCTGTGTTTCTATGTATTGCCTTTTTTGTATATTATTGTAAATGATTCTATACATTTATACAAATAAAGTGGAGTCCTGAACATGCTGCTAATGTTCCAGCATAAATAGGAAATGTAATCAAAAAAGGAAAGATTAAAACCAGTAGTGATAACAAGGTGAATCTCCTAATAGAAAGGCTGCTTTAAATTCTTAGACATGTATAGTTTGGTCCCATAATATGCTTCCTGCTTTTGTTTGTTTTTTATATTTCGATATACGTTTTCTGCACCTTTGGCCAGGACAGACTGGAGCTCCCTTCAGCTGTGCCCGTCAAACACCACCATCCTCCTATCTCCCCAAGACTTACCTGGTTGGCCTGAATAACCCCAAGATTTCCCCCTGTGGTGGGATCAAGAGGAGGGTTGTCCACCCCCCCACCCCCGAATATAAATCCAGTTTTGGCCTCCAGGGACTTGGTGATGCATTGGGTATGGGATTGGGAGGCAGGGCTTCATTCTAGCCTGTCCTGCCACCATCCATTTTCTCCCTTCCCCACATTGAGGCGCATTCACCAACATGCGTGTGTGGGGGCACACACACGTTGCGGAATCCCATAGCACCACCCGCTTTCTGTCACTCCAGATCCGCACTATCACCAGGCCTCCACCTGGTGGTAGTCATCAGCGGAGCAGGTGATCCACCCTCCCTAGGGAGAGAAGAGCAGTCCCTCAGATGCTCGATCTTCTCTCCCCAGGCTGACCTCTGGCAACCCAAGCTCGTTCCAAAACACAGGTTGTCAGGTTGAGTGAGGTGTGGAGTTCACGCCTCATCCCTCAACGCCACTGCACCGGCACTTTTGTTTGGATTTAAATACATTTTCCATTATTTCCGCATTATCAAACAATCATAATAAGGACATGCATGATGTTAAACTGTGATATCCTTGAAATCTCTTCAAATCCACAGCAGAACCAGATTTATTAGCACATTGGAAAATAAGGATCCTCCAAGATTTGTGAAATGGGTCAATCGACTAAAAGTAAATAATCATTCAAGAGAAAATCACTTATTTTCATGAGGGAAAAGTAGACTAAATATAGGGAAACAAGTTATGGAGGAATTGTCATAATACTGCAAATCTAAATTGTAGGGACGTGGATATGGTGTACTATCCACACTTCTAGCAGAATTCTTTTCCCTTTTAAATCTGGTCAGAAGGTTTTCAAGTTGGCTCCTCTCACCCATTCGGGTGGTATTCTCCTCAGCACCACCCCATGACATCAGATCTTCCTTTCCACTGGAAGCATCAGGTTCCCTCCATCACAGGTCCGCATTAGGTATAGGCACTAACATTTCAACAAACGTTTTTCTCTTCAAGCTTTGTGCTTTTCGACTTCTGCAACTTGTATTATGGAATCGGATGACCAAAAAGACGGTCCTGGTTTGAAATGGTGCTCCTGCAGCCAGAAAATGTCACGCACCAACCCACACACCACATGCATCTACTGTCTGGGTCCGCAGCGCAACTCACAGACTTGCGGCCTGTGCTGCATCCTTCATCTTTCCACTTTGGAGGATCACCACAGTTGCCTCCTCCTGGGCCATCCGGACTGACGGGACACTCCTGTTAAATCCAAGGATGCCTGCAGGGTGGTTTCCACAGCTGCAGGCTCAGCTGAGCAACTTGCCACCTTCAAGGAGGCCACGACCCAGGCTGCAGGTTTCCTCCGTGTCTGCCCTGATTCCAGTGTGCATGAGAGCCTTGTTTACCAGGGTATTCCAGGGCTTGTGGCAGTCCCTTCTGACACTTGGGGATGGCCCATTCCCAGGGGTCAAAATCTTCTAAATGGAACTCCAAGAGTAAGAAGTCCCATTGCAAGTCGTGGGACCATGAGTGCTCTCAGGCCTCTGGTTCCTGTGCTTCTGCTAGCCCGACGACTGTCAAGCTATTGGCTTTGGCCAGTGCTTCTGTACAGGCCACTGTCCCCACAGAGTCCCTGTCGGGTTTGTCGGCCAAGATGTAGGTGACCAGCCAGTTGAGATTTTTCTCAACCCAGTCAGCCCGTTGTCGCAGGACGAGGGGGAGTATTCCCTCTCCAGGATCCCGGTCCTGTCTGATCTCTCCTAGTGTGGGCCAGATCTGCACACTGAGCCAAGCCCTTCTCCCTGGGAGCCCAACCCTTCAGGGGATCTCAGGCATCCTTCTCTTGTCCTCGTTGCCTCTCACCATCCAGTTCCCCAGCAGTCGAGGTCCAGGTTGAGGTCTCACAGCTTGAGTTTGAGTGGTTCCCAATGTGGTCGTCGGTCCTGCTCCCGACATTTAGCTAAGCGCCACCACTGGTACTTTTCTTCCTCGGGGGGAGGGGGGATCAGCTCTGCCATAAGATGTAGCACCATTATGAGGAGTTCATGTGGCAATAGTTGCTTCTGGGTGCTAGCAACAGGCGTCATCTACCTGTGCCTCAGCCTCCTGTGGCACTACCGTGACCGCTGCAACCCTGGCCCCAGCCAGCCCCCCCCAGGCTAGGCCACCACCAGTCTCTCCACCAATTATGGTGGTGCCCCCCCGCAGCCCAAGGAGGGCCTCCTCTAAGTATGGTCACACCGGGCTTCCACATCGGCTGTCAGTCACAGTGCCTCAAGCCGACGAGCCTTGCATCATCAGCGGGGATAGAGGGGCTCAACTGGTGTTTGAGGAGCACTTGGACTCAGAGGATCCATTCTCACCGGAGCCCAGGTTTTGACCATGAGTCCAGGGAGCATCTTTCGGTGGAGCAGGGGCCTACTTCCTTCTAACCCTGCTCTACTTGATCTCTGAGTCTATGGGGATCCCGTTGGAGCCTGTCCAGAACCAGGCTAAGTACCCCTTGATAGAGCTCCTCAAGCCTTCCCTGTCGCAGAGGCCATTCTTCATCCCACTCTGGAGCTGAGGCAGCATCCTGCCTCCTGCTCCACACCATTGGCCTGTATGGCCCACAGGTATGCGGTCCCCACTGGGTTCCTGTCCGGGTTTATCGACCACCCTTTATCCAAAAGGTTGGTCACTGACTCGGGTGGTCTTTTGATGCACTAGTAATGTTGGGGACATTGATAAATCCCATGACAAGGAGTCCAAGAAATTTGACCATGTGGCCAAGAAGGTCTATGCAGCCTCGTCCCTTGGCATTCGGCAGGCTAGTTCAGCCATTATGATGGCTAACTTTGCCCATGCCTTGTTGGGTACCCTATATCAGGTTTTCCCTCAGCTCCTCACTGACCTGCAGCTGCCGGTCAAGCTGGTCCCTGATCAAGGCCACACTGTGGCTAAACAGCAGCTCCAGACAGCCCTGGACGTTGGTGACTCATGTGCCAGGTCAGCAGACTTAGCAGTAACCATGCGCCACAGGGCATGGCTGCAGATTTTGACTTTTATAGCCAATACCCAGCACAAATTGGCAGACGTTCCCTTTTTGGGCACCAATTTTTTCAGCTCCAGCGTGGATGGCCATCTCACCTGTACTGAGAAGTCCAGTGCCTCCCTGGACTCCATCACATCCTGCAGAAGGATGTTAAGGGCCAGAAACTTAAGAAAAAGCCCTTTCAGTTTTGGCCTTACTCTGCCCCTGCAGCCAGACCACCTCCGCTCCCTGTGGGGCAACAGCAAGTTTGGCAGCCTCTCATGAAGCAGTCCTCTTCTGCCACCAAAAATTCTGGTGGCCAAGGGCCCACTGCTTCCTCTGCTAGCCCCACGCTGCTTCCAAGCCTGTGCAGTGAGGAGTTCAGGGGTGCCTTCCTTCCACCTGTCCTGTCCTCCCTGGGACCTCCAGTGGGGGTCCGGCTCCACCACTTTGCTTCTGCTTGGTCCATTATTACCTCATTCAGGTGAGTGCTTGAAGTGGTCCACCAGGGTCTGCCTCTGGAGTTCAAGGCCCTCCGGCCCAGTCAAGCCCTTGCCCCATGAGAGGACGTGGTGTCCATCAACATGTTGTCCACCCTTCAGGAGCACATTCGTCCGGCTCATCCAGGAGGAGGCAGTGGTTCGCATCCAGGATGCCACGAAAGGTCCAGGATTTGTCTCCAGATACTTTCTGGTTCCCAAATGGATGAGGGTCTGGTGCCCCATACTGGATCTGCATGACCTCAACCAGTTTCTTCAGTCGCACAAATTCCTGATGGTCACTCTGAATCAGATCATTCCATCCCTGGAGCAGGACATGTGGTTCTGCTCCTTGGACCTTCAGGATGCCTTCTTTCATGTCCCCATCCATCTGTCCCACCTGCGGTTCCACTCAGAGGGGATTCTATATGAGTTCCAAGCTATGCCGTTCATACTTTCCTTGGCCCACAGGATCTTCACCAAGTGCATTGCAGCTGGCCGATTGCCAGTTCCTACAGAGCGGAGGTGGAGCAGTCCAGGAGTCGGCCCTCTAGACCTGCTCGGCCCTCAGCCTCCTAGTCAACAAGGGCAAAGCTGAATCTCAGTCCTTCGCAGGTGATTCAGTTCATTGGGCGGATCTCAACTCCCGTAGGGACAGGGCCTGAATCGCGGAGGAGTGGGCGGAGGATCTTACCTCCTTTGTCTGATCATTTCTGGTTGGGCAGTCACACCCTGCCCAGAACTTCCTGCGCCTCCTGGGATACATGGCGGCTTGCACCGGCATGGTCCATTGGGCCACTGGAGGATGCGCTTCCTACAGTGGGGCTGGCCTAGCAGTGGTCTTGGCACCCTGGTCATCTCAACCAGCCGGTCACGGTGACACACCAGATGTAGAACGTCATCCAGTAGTGGCTGGTCCCAGACCATCTCCAGGAAGGAGTCTCGTTTGTCCTCCCCGAGCCGATGGTCACTGTCAAAACCAGCACCTTTCTGGTGGGCTGGAGTGCCCACCTGGGGGATCACGGAATCCATGGGCTCTAGACCCCCAAAGAGTCTCAACGTCACATCAACCTGCTGGAGCTCTGTGCCATGCACCTGGCTCTGATGGCATTCACTCCACGTGTTCTGGGTCAGGTCATCCAGGTCCAGATGGACAACACGATGACCATGTATGACAGACGGGTAAGGAAAGGGGGAGGAGTGGCCCTTTATGTCAAAGAAAATATGAAAGCAACTGAAATTCAGAGAACATATGATGAGGCAGAGGAATTGTGGGTCACCCTGGAAACAGGAAATGGGACAACCATAAGAACAGGGGTGGTCTACAGGCCTCCAGACCAGGGGGAGGAAAGAGACAGATTATTGATAGAAGATATACAAAACATGGCAGCAACTGGGGAGGTTCTACTAATGGGAGATTTCAATGTGCCAGATGTTGAATGGTCAGTACCAACTGGAGTATCCGCCAGAACTAGAGACATAGTGGATTCCCCTGCAAGGGGAGGACCTAAAGCAATTGGTACAAAAACCCAGAGACAGGGCTATCCTGGATCTCATACTGACAAATGGAGAAAGGATCACAGATCTCTTAAGTCGAAGGTCACCTGGGGTCCAGTGACCATCTAATGGTATGGTTCAGTTTGGCCACTAAAACACAGTCAACCCATACCAAGGTGAGGATCTTGGGCTTCAGAAGAGCTGACTTTGGTAAGATGGATGAGAGGGTTTAACTAGCACTGACAACAGAGTAGATGATCCAGATGGGGTGGTTAGGATGAGAAGATATCTGGAAAAACTGGAGAAATGGGCAGAAGAGTGGCAACTGGGGTTTAATACAAAGAGGTGCAAAGTCATGCACGTAGGAAAGAGAAACCCTGAAGCTACCTATAGGATGGGGGGGGAACTGCTAACAGTCACAAGGGAGGAAAGAGACTTGTGCATCATCATCATCATCATCACAGATGACCTGAAGGCCTCCAAACAGACCATAAAGTCAGTAGGGAAGGCTAAAGGGATGTTGGGATGTATTAGCAGGGGTATCACAAGCCATAAGAGGGAGGTAATGATTCCTCTTTACAAGACACTAGTTAGGCACCATCTGGAGTACTGTGTACAGTACTGGAGGCCACACTTGCAAAAAGACATTAACAGGATGGAGCCAGACCAGAGAAGGGCAACCAAAATGGTGCATGGACTGCAACAAAAGTCATATGAGGACAGATTAAGGGAACTCAATATGTATACCCTGGAGCAGAGGAGGAAGAGGGGCGATATGATCGAAACTTTTAAATACCTTAAGGGTATTAACAAGGGAAAAGACTCTAACATATTCAATACAAGAAAAATAGTAGGACAAGAGGACACAACTTAATATTGGAGGGAGGTTGATTAAGGGGTAATTTGAGGAAGTTCTTTTTCACAGAATGGGTGGTAGATGCATGAAACAGACTACCCAAGGAGGTGGTAGAAATGAATACCTTGCAAGGTTTCAAACGTGCATGGGATAGGCACAAGGGAGCAATACAGATGAAGGAGTATAAATAGGTCAAGGACAGAGTAGAACCTTGTGGCTCAGTCATTAGGTAGATAAAAACTAATGGGCAGACTGGATGGGCCTTGCGGTCTTTATCAGCCGTCAGCTTCTATATTTTTCTTACCTCAACATACAGAGCGGGATGTATTCCCTTCCATTGTGCCGGGAAGCTCTCAGCATCTGGACCCTCGTTCGCAGCCTGGATGCCAACCTTCTGGTGATTCATGTGGCCGATGTATCCAACCAGTTGGCGGATGCCCTCAGCTGAGTGGGTGAGACATCTCATAAATGGTCTCTTCCCCAGGAGGTAGTCGACTGCCTGTTTGCTCGGTGGGGAACTCCCCAGGTTGACCTGTTTGCCTCCTGAGAGAATGTAAAGCTGAAGTTGTTTTGTGCCCATCCCCTCAGTGTGGGACACTGCTGAGGGGATGCCTTTGTGAGGTCCTGAAACCCGGGCCTCATGTACGCTTTCCCTCCCTTTCTCCCTTATCTACAAGGTGCTGATCAATGTGTGGAGGGACAAGGCACTGGTGATCCTGGTGGCTCCTGACTGGCTGCACCAGTTCTGGTACACCGACCTCCTCAGCCTCAGCAGCAGGCCTCCATGGCATCTGCCTCTCCACCTGGACCTGTTCTCATGCTCTCAGGGGAAGGTCCTCAATCCAGACCTTCAGTCCCTGCACCCTAAGAACCTGGTTCCTGAGCAGCTAGAGTTCCAGGATTTGGTTCTCTCTGATGCGGTGCTCCATGTCTTTGAGGCCTCTCGGAAGGAGTCATCTCACCAGTGCTACGCCTTCAGATGGAAGAGGTTTCCCATTTGGTGTCAGGGCAAGGAGCTGACCCCTTGTCCTGGCCAGTGGCAAGTATTCTGGACTACCTCTGGTCCATCTTCCAGTTGGGCCTCTGGTTGATGACCCTCAAGGTGCACCTGGTAGCCATTGCTACATACTGGGAATGGGCTGATATACAGACGGTGACACAGTAAAAGATGGTGGGCACTTTTTCAAGGGCCTTGACCACTTGTCCCTGCCAGTGCATAAACCACCACCACCACCATCTTGGGACTTGCTTCTGATGTTGTCTATGCTCCTGGGCAAACCATTTGAACTGATGCATAGGTGTAACATCTCTCACCTGTCGTGGAAGATTGCCTTCTTGGTGGCTATCTCCTCCACCAGAAGGATCAGTGAGCTCCAGGCACTTTCAGTGGAGTCTCCTTATTTGGTCTTCCCCAAGGACATGGTTGTCCTCTGCCCCAACCCGAAGTTCCTCCCGAAGGTTGTCTCAGAGTTCCACCTTAACTAGGTGATTAACCTCCCAGTGTACTTCACCAATCCAGCCTCAGAGGCCAAGCAGAGGCTCCATTCATGGAGTTCGAGGAGAGGTTTGCCAGCTGTTTGTCACCTACACTGAAGCTGGCAGACTAGCAGATAAGCAGATGATTGGCAGGTGAATTGTCTCCTACATTGACCTCTGTTATAGATTGGCTGGTAGGGAGCCTCCCGTTGGACTAAGGGCTCATTCCACCAGACATATCGCTGCCTCGGTGGCAGCTTCCAGGGGCGCCCCTATCCAGGAGATCTGCAGGGCTACTATCTGGAAGTCAACACACACCTTCATCTCCCATTACCACATCAACCTTGAATGATGCCAGGATGCTGGTTTCGGGGCCTCGGTTCTCTAGTCTCATTTTCCTAAATAGGGGATGTTCACCTTGCCCCCTCCTCCTGGCAAACTGCTATGAGTCTGCCAGAGTGTGAATAATACACCATATCCACATCCCTTCAAATGAGGGTTACTCACCTGTAACCGTAGTTGTAGGAGTGGTATATGGTGTACATCCATGCAACCCACCCAACCTCCCGTGTCAAGTAGCCCACCGGTCTTGCTTCCAGTGTGTAAGATCTGACATCGGGGTGGTACCAAGGAGGATAACACCCGAGTGAGTGGGAGGAGCCAGCTTGAAGACCTTCTGGCCAGATTAAAAGGGGAAGGGAATTCTGCCAGAAGTGTGGATGTGCACCATATATCTCTCCTACAACTATGGTTACAGGTGAGTAACCCTCATTTCATAACACACTCTATTATAAAAAAAGTGAAAGCAGTCCTAGAATCTGATTGGCTGACATAGCTTGCCAGCCATATTTTTTTTCAAATATTCCACACACAAAAAAGTGCCTGTACCCAGTGTCCTCTTAACAGTACATATCCATGTGCCACTGACTGTGGAAAATCTGATTTGGCAGCCATTGTTACCTAAGCTATTTGCTCACTCCCTCTCCCTTCCCCCCCATCCTTGCTGCAGCAGGAAAAAACACATAACTTCAAACAGAACAACCATTTTGCTCTTTCGGATTCACATTACCAGGTGAATATTCAATCTGTACTGCGTGTTACGGCTCCTGCTCTTCTCCCACTCCTTAGTCAGCCACTCCGATCTCACTGTTGACAGAGACACTACACAGTATGCTAGCAAGCAACATTTAATTACCTCTCTCACTCTTAGCATTTGCTCACCCCGCCCTCTCTGTCCTCATACAAACATAGCTATCGTCAGAAAACAGCTCAGGAAATACACAACACATAATGGAATAAAAAACAATGGATAAAAAAAACTATTGACAACACATAAACCACAAAACTGTTTCAGAAACTAACAAAAGGAAAGTGAAGATGAAAGAATATAAGCAGTAATGGACCCAGTATGTCCCTAGTGACAACTCACCAGTTGCTGGACTATTTGGTAAAATAATGAACAATAGTTTTTTTTTTTTTTTTTTTCAAATTTTCTAAATATTTTTAATAAATTTACACATAAAACCCTTTTTTTTTGTAAACTTTATTTTTCCCAAAGCAAGTCAGCATTGCAGGTCTCAGTCACTTTTACATGAAGTACATACTTTTACATAACACAGTACGATCGTGACAGACTAATAAATCAGTCTAGGTGCACAATCATGAGGTACGTTCTTGGATGAGGCAGTTATTATTAAAGTTAATGCTCTAGTGATGAAGAAAGCAAAGTTAATACATTTATACACATAAACCATTTTTAAGCACAGTCAGACATTCCAGAGTGTTATGTTAGGATAAATATATTTATAGGCGCAGTAAGGAACTTGGCCTGTGGCCTTGTGCTTCACTGTTCCACTAGACATGCATTTATCCAAGCAGAACCAACACCCCAGAGTGTCATATTGCTTACATACTGGAAAATTAAATGACAGGTTTTACTAAAGTGTGTAGCTAAGTAGCTGGTGGTAAGTATATCTGTGTGTGTGTGTGTGTGTGTGTGTGTGTGTGCCATGCGAAATGTCTCTTTCAGTTTTGTGTTCAAGTTAAATCTGATGTTGATTGTTCTTTAATTCATGTTCGGGGTTCTTTAAGAAAGACATTTTATGGCATTCTGACCATGTAAGAGTATCGGTTAGCCAACATACGGCACATGCATAAGTCAAATGCTGATAATTGATTATTTCATTTTATGTTTTATATATCTATATACCATGGGCCTGATTTTCATTGGTTGGTGCTGGGCTTGCGTCAAGCCCTGCGTCAGCACCGCCGTTTCGCGCAACGGCACCAGACTCCATTGATGGAACTGTGCCCAATTTTAGCACATTGGGCACAGTTACAGCAGTTTCCACAATTTACGGTAGCTTGTGCCAAATATTGGGTGCAAGGCCCATGAAAAGAGTCTCCTAAATGGCACAAGCTAGACCAGGGGGAGCTGGTCTAACTTGCCGCATTTGGTGCAACTGACAGAGAATCGCAGTTGGCACCGCAGGAATGCAGCAAGCTCCTGTGCCGTATGTTCAGCACACCAGGGACTTGCAGCATTTGCAAGTCTTTTTTTAAAATCAGGGCCCATGTGTTTCTGTGTTACCTTTGTAACTTAATAATGTATAAATCAAATTGTAAAGAGACATGTTGAAAATAAAGCTGTCTTTCATGTCACTGATACTCCTTAAATGTTAATTGGGCAGTGACTGCCGTTTAGTGCACATCTTTATAGCAGGAATTTTTGTTTTATCTTTTTATATGAAATTGCAATAATGGTTGTGCATGATCCCTAAAAGAATAGGGCCTTTACAACATGTTTACATTTTTAAAACCCAGGAATAATAAACGAGTAGGACATAAAGGTATTGTGTATTAGATTAAATCATAATTTATCAGCATGAATGTTTGCTTTACAATGTTGAGATAATGATAAGAGATGGATTTACGTGCTCATAAAAGGTAAGAGCTTGACAACACTGGTTATTCTCTGCCACTGTTTAAACAAAGCTGCGTAAGGCAAAGATAGGTGCAGTGTTGGCTTTATCCCAGCATTCTGCCAAAGTATCCCAAATTTCATGTGAAGGGATCTTTATCTTTTTTTTTCAGTCTTATTTTTTTCTACTCCTCATCTGATGGGTGGCACACACCTGACTGACCCTCCCCCAACCCTCATCACCCATCGTCCCCAGGTACTTACCCAAACCACCAAGTTCCCCCGTGGCTATCCCCCTGTAGTGGGGCCCTCCAGGGAATGTGCTTCTCCCAGTGGGAGCATAAGTCAGTCTGGAGTTGAGAGCCTGGTAGACGGTGCAGGGCCTGTGAGGCGCAAGTGGCCATACTGCTACTGCAGTGGTTTTCCACCAGTTTTCTTCCCAGGAGATAGCTAGCATGCAATGAATGTATCAGCGTGCAGGCGGGATGCTTTTATTAACCCCTTGAGCTTCGCTCATTGTTTATGTAGCATCCAACACCGTGTGTGTGTGTGTTTGTGTCTGTAGAGTTCTGATTACACATACACACATGTATTATTCTCTATATTTTATATACATCTAACAAACATTTGACAAACAGTTACGGAGTTCTGTTTTATAAATTGTAGTGCACTGGGGACTGTGGTTAGGCAAGCTCATTTAATTTGTTACCTGTGGTAGATTCAGCCCTTAATCTCCAATTATAGAAAACAGTTTGCGCTACACAGTTCCCTGGTTAAATGTCTGCGTTTGAAAGATCAGTCAGAACACATTTTGCTAATTATTTTGTTTTGGAAAAGTCAGTGTTACATTCCTCACGCCCTTCCTGTGAAAGATGATTTGCTCCTGGTAAAGAGTGCAAGCTGAAAGGAGCTCTGTAGCAGCCGAAACATGGTAGAGGCAAGTCCAAATGTGGTAGAGGCCTATATCTGTTTGTGTGCTGTTTGTGTTTCTGACTTGTCTAAATAAAAATTTGGGACTCGATATTCAAAGGTTAGCATGGGCGCTAACTAGGGTTTCTGCAATCATTCCCAGCTGGCCCATATACAGAAGCCCTGAGAGCACCCTTCAAACCCAGCAGTGCCAAAGCGCTAAAATATCACTGCAGCTATGCAAATGAGGAGGACCCCTCATGCATACCAGAGCAGTGGTATAGTCAAAATTTGAAGCAGTAGTAAACAGCTGACCAAAACCCACTAATCTTAGCGAGTTGCAAGCCCGTGCCCCCAAAGACAGGGTGGCTGCTGCAGCTACCCACCCCATTCTCCTCTCTGAGCTCTTACATATTCCCTGATGGCCGAGTGTGCCCCCCCTCCCCAATCAGTCCTCTGAGCTGTTGTTAATGTAGCTGTTTCTACAATACTCCCACTTACTAACAGCTCATATGGCGACTAGTCACGGAGGTGAGAGGGTGACTGTGCCGCTCACAGTATCTAGCTGGGAGGAGTGCTGGCCACTGTGGTGAGGGGGTTGCAGGGAGGCGGGTTATCAGTGGGAGGGTCAGGTGGAGGAAGCTGTTGTGGGGGGGGCCACAGGACCACCAGGGACTCATTTTAAACTGTGGGGAGACCATTATGCCACCAGGGTTTTTTAAGAGAGCTTGGAGGAGCAATTGAGGGATAGGGGGCACACTGGACCACCAGGGTATATTAAGGACAGCTCAGAAGAGTGACTGGGGACTGTGGGACTGCTATGCCACCAGGGCTTACTGTTCTGTCTGTGTATGTGGCACGAAGCGGCTGCTGTGCCCCATCCAAATAAGCCCATAATGGGCATGCAAATGGCCCCTTAGCGCCTTGCATGCCCAATTGGGCTCATTTGCATGTTGGGCCGAATATATAGCCCACAGGGGTCTTAACGCTTTCCTGTTTTGATTAGTGCTATTCCCTGTGGGCTATATACAGTCCAGGTCCATGTTGGGCAAGGCAGTTTCACTAAGAGCTGCGCCGACTTGGCCAAATGTTCCATTGGACAGCACCACTCACTTTCTCACTGAATATTGCAGCAGCCAGGGGGAGCACAGGGGCAAGCGCAGTACAAGCATTTGCACTGCACTTACATATTTATCGGAATAGTGGGGCCCTATGTGTCAGCTCAGTTGGCAAGTGACAATCATTCCATCACATTTTATGAAAGGTCAACAATTTATTCAACAGAAAGTAATGCATCTTAATGTATATGTTTTTTTCTCATTTTAGTACAGATTGTTAAAGGTGTTTCCTTAATTTCCACAGGTTCCAGCTCGTGTTTTGAAAGTGACAGTGGTGCAAGCAAAAAATCTCCTTGCTAAAGATCCTAATGGTGCGTGTTTCACCCAAGTGTGGCCCTGACTGTCTGGAAGTACCATGTGGCCTACAGAAAGAAGAGTATCATTGTAGTTCAGTTGCTGACACTCTCATCCATAGGTCAGAAGGTCATGGAAGCAAGTCCCACACTAGAGATCTGGGTCATACCCAACACTGACACTGCATTGCGGTACCAAGAGGGTGCCCCACAATGGGGACCTACAGTAAGCTCAGACCCACCACTGATATTGCAGTGCAGTTCCAAGGGGAAGTTCCACACCTGGCCCAGAGAGCTCATAATTAACACTTACACTACAGTGCTGTAGTGAGGGAGAGTCCCACACCGGGGACCTGAACTCATACCCAGTATTTACACTGCAGTGCAGTGTGGTACCAAGAGGGCACCCCACACTGGGGATCTGGGCTCATACACAACACTTACACTGCAGTGCAGTGTGGTACCAAGAGGGCACCCCACACTGGGGATCTGGGCTCATACCCAACACTTACACTGCAGTGCAGTGCGGTACCAAGAGAGCACCCCACACTGAGGATCTGGGCTCATACCCAACACTTAACACGGCAGTGCAGTGCAGTACCAAGAGGGCACCCCACACTTGGGATCTGGGCTCATACCCAACACTTACACTGCAGTGCAGTACCAAGAGCGTGTCCCACAGTGGGGACTGGGCTCATACCAACTACAACACTGATACTAAAGTTCAGTACCAAGTGGGAGGTCCACATCAGGGACTTGGGTTCATACCCAGTGTTGACACTACAGGGCAGTACTTGGGGGCTGTCTCACACTGGGGATCTGGGCTTACACCCAACACCGATACTGTAGTGCAGTACTAAGGGAAGTCCCACACTGAGGATCTGGGATTATATCTAGAACTGACACTGCTCTGTAGTACTAAGTAGGGAACCACACCTCTGGGCTTGGGCTCATACCCAGCACTGACACTGCACTGTTTTACTAAGGGGAAGTCCCACAGTGGGGACCTGCACTTGTATCCAACCCTGACACTGGGGTACAGTACTAGGGGGTACTCTTCTGTAAAAGGTACTGCCTTTCAGATGAGATGCTAATTCAAGGCCCCTTCTGTCTCTATTGGTCATCTAGATAGCAGTAAATGATTCCATGACACATGTCAGATTATCCTTATGTTCTCCGCCAACATCCCCTGGGTACTGTAGCACTTATCCATAACCACATAACGGTTGCTGCTAGACTCCTTAATGGTTGCTCTGTTGTCTGGCGTAAAGTCTCTTGAGGCACTGCATAAGCAGTATGACATGATGGGGCATGCAATTATGCACCAACAATCAGTTGCCTCGGGTGTGTTTTCACTGAATGCCTTCAGTGCACCCCAGAAGTGTGAATATTGGCCATATTCACACACCCTGGAAGTGTCTTATTACATTCAAAAAACAGCTTTTAAAATAAAAGAGAAATACATAAAAAAAAACAAAAAAAAAACAGTGCTTTTAGGGGGTTTGAAGTAAGACATGTGTGATCAAGTAGGAGATTACATCCTCATGTAATTATGCTGAGAAGAATACATGGGTTGGAATGTTAATTAGCCCAATCAAATTCTTCTGTCTTGGCCATTTTGTAACAGTATCTAATTCATTTAGGCAATAATGCAAGACAGTAGTGTGTGTTGTGCTGGGATAACATCATGCCTTGAGTGATTGGAGACAAGGGCATGGGTGTGTCCAGCACCTCAGAAGTGATGTCCTTCCCACAAACACACACCCTGAAGTGCATTATTGCTGTTGTAGATGTGTTCATTTTTTATACAGAATTAGAAAGAAACTTAAACATTTGTTTTAAAATAGTTTTGTTTTTTAATGTGGAAGCATATCTTTGTTTCTTAAGAGAATGGTAAAAATGCAGACAACATTCATTTGATCAATGTATCTATCAGTCAGTCAATCAATTAATCAATCAAGACCTTCACAGTGATGTGCTGGGATAACATCACTGTTGAAGATGGCCACTGACCAGTCAGGACACAGGATTGTATCTGGTCTGTGTAATATATTTTCTAAAGCGTTGAATTAAGATATTTAAAATGTTGGTTTTTTTTCCCTTGCTGACTAACTAGTGTTGCCTTTCTAAAAGAAAACATGGAAATCCTAGAATTCACGGTCATGGGGTTCAAAGAAGTGTGAAAAACCACTGCAGCTGCCAGATACAATCTACAGTGTTCTTATGAATCTGTGAAACAAATTAATTCCCTATGTGTTATGTATTTAGCCTAATTCTGTAGTGCTGCTACAAGAACACAGAAAAAGATGGTGAAAATACTGGCCCTATAATATGTAACATCAATTGACTTATGTATACACTTTGGTTTTAGGTGGAGAGAAGTGTAATATGTTAAAAAAGAATTTAAATTGTAAAGTCAAGCTTTGTCGAATAATAAAGTGACTACTGCTACTGCTGTGTATATATACTGTGTAACAGGAAATCTTCACTGTCTTTTTTAATTTTGCTATTTTTGCTGCTTTCATATTAGCATGAAAATAAAAAGACAGTAAATATTACATGAATCACTATACAGTATCATCTCTAGTGTTGCACCAGTGAAAATTTAGGGAGGCAGTATGTAAGGCTCTGAGCTACAAATCTGGTGACATCCAGCAGACCAGACCTGGGTTTGAATCCCACAGCTTCCACTTGCATACTGTGTGACCCTGAGCAAGTCAGTTAACTTCCCTGTGCTCCCGGGATTCTCCTGTAAAAAAGCTTTCAATTTAGTGTGCTACTCCTGGTTAAACAACTAAAAAAAAAAAAAAAAAATAAGATGGCACGAACATGTCGAGTGTGCTCAGCACGCTAAATATAACTGATGTGAATTTAAGCTGCTATACATTATATGCTGCAGGTGTCACTGAGACTCCGTTGGTAGGGTATCCACCTCTGGGTCAGAAGGTTGTGGGTTCTTGTCCTTGAATTGGACTCATACCATAAATGCTGGCCCCTGAGTGCTGTACAAGGGGAAGGCTGTAATGTTAGGGTGCAATGTCCTTCAGATGAGACATTGAAGTGAGGTCACTTCTACCCATCTGTGGTACTGCCTTGGTGGGTGTTGAGTGGAAGTAAAAGAACCCAAGGCTCTTTCACAGGGGATGGGGATTTTCCCTAGTGTCCTGGTCAGCATTCCTCTTTCCAGAAAACTGGTTCAGCTATTGTCCAAGGCAGTGACTGGTTGCTGATGTGCAAAATGGCTGCCACTGCACGTTCGGTCACTTCACTACCAGTCTCTCGTTGCTTGTAAAGTGCTTTGGAATACAGTGCATATGAAAAGAGCTATACAAATACTAATTATTCTTCTTCTTGTTAGGCTACAGTGATCCCTATTGCATGCTTGGAATCATGATAGGACAAAGCCCCCGAGAGATAGAAGAGAAGAAAGAAAGAAAATTCAGTTTCCGCAAGAAAAAAGACAAAATAGAAAAAAGATCCAGTATCAGAGAAGTAATTCCTGCCAAGTATATCCAGGTCACAGAGGTCAAGAGTCAAACTCTAAATCCTGTATGGAATGAACAGTTTCAGTTGTAAGTCAACTGCTTTTTACATAGCTATTTATTGTGCAGTTTTATTCGGTGTTCTCTATGTAATTGACAGTAACGTGAAGTAGTACATGACAAACGGTATCTGGTTTGTAACTTGCAATGGGCTGTAGGTTTGAATTTTTGACTAATTTTAAAAACCTAATGACACAAAGTAAGAGCTAATATATCAACTAAAAATAGTAGTCAGCTGTTGCTATTTATATCTGAAGAAATATTTTAATTTCTGTGACTTAGTGTATTGTCTGACAGTACAGGCGTAATGTGTGGAGCAGAACTCTACCTGGAAGCTTACTTTAAATATGTAATGGTATTGCCTCACTTTTTTTTTGTTTGACTCTACATTTTATGCCCACTCTGTCTCTAGTGCCGATTCCACCCTGGAACCCTCTTGACACCTTCCCCTCTCCAGCCACCACCTACCTGCAGCGACCATTCTCCATGAAGCCTCAGTTTACCCCCAGTCAGGGTACGGGTGGAGGGGGTCACCACTGAATGTGCACAGCATCAGGAGGTGGGTGAGGATGCAGGGCTGGCCAGGATATACTAGGGTTCCCGGAAAGCCGGCACCAGGTTCTCTTTTCTTTTCCTTCCCCTGGGCCTTCCATTTGATGCCTCATGTTCCACTACCACCTCTGGCCTCCCAGGTGGCAGTACTGCAGCAGGGACAGTGACACTTCTTCCCTGGAGGTGGAGAGTGTCCTCTGGGAGGATCAATCCTCCTCAGCCCCCGCCAGCCCCCTGATGACCCAGGCTCGCTTCTGAACCCAGGGTGCTGGCGTTGGAAGCAGTAGTCCATCGGTCAACTCACCTCACTCACTTTGACATTACAAGTGACCTCACTGGCAGAATGAGAGTGGCTCTCCTTTTGTCTGTAGTGATGTCCCAGTCAGTGAGGCCTCAGTGGAATTGCAACTTCACTGACTGGGACAATGACATCATTATTGACCAAGAAGAACAACTATCCTTCTGCCAGCTAGATCACTCTGTGATGTCCTGCTGAAGGAAACAATAGTGTTGATGAGGCAGGAAGAAGAATTGCACAAGATCCATCAGCTTTTAGTGTGAGTACTGTTCCAAGCATGACACACAGTTGAGTGGGTAGGAAACCCCTGGCAAGTTACTACATGTTTACACAGCACGCTTATTCAGACTTGTTTATGAAGCAGAGAGTGGACATGATGGACATAGAGTCCCTTCAGACTAGTGCTGCCCAGATGGTACCCACCTGGGTTTGATACTGGTGAATACCACCCTTTTTATCGGATGTCAGATGCCATCAGATATGTATGGCATCCAACCATGGATCTGAGCTCCTTGGATTCCAAGAATGGATCCAATTGAATCCAGTGGCTCCAAATGTCATATCAGGGATCTGACAGTCAGATCACAACCATCCGAGGGTCAGATCCAAAGATCCAACTCTCAGCTCAAGATATTCAATCTCAACTGACGGCAGATCCCCAAAATCTGACCGGGGATCCAACACACAGGCTCAGTCTGATGGGAATGGGAATCGGGTCTGATGGATGGATAGTGCAGCTATCCAGAGGGGAGGTTCTTGGTTCCTGTAAAGCAGTATCCAAGTGCCACGACTTCAAACCTCAATTTACTGTGTTACCAAGTACAGCACATGCAGAAAATTTGATTAGCAAAAGGAAAAAGTGCTCCAAAAGCAAAAATAACGGCTAGCTACTATTAAAATAACATTTTCCAGCTTCTATTTTTGGCAGTATTAGATGTTGAAGTCTTCCTTTTCTTAGCCTTATATTTTGTTAATGAACTGATTTTTTATTCAAACACGACTTGTCTAATGTATTTTTTTGGCCATGCTGCTACAATATATTTGGTACATTTCTGATTTAATGATAACCCTTTGAGAGAAACAAGAAGACTGTTACGTCAACTGGCATTATCTTTTTTGCAGTGAAATTGACGATATTTACAGTGATCAGTTCCATCTGGACATATGGTACGCCTAATCAGTCTGTCTCTTTCTTTTCAACTGATCATTTGCTTTTGCCATCGTTTTCTTCCACCTTTCCGTTCATTGTTCTCTAACCTATGTGTTGTGAGGTATGACAGTGTTGATGTATTTCTGCATTATTTGATCCTTCTAGTCAGTCTTTTATTTATTTATTGATTCGTAAAAAGTACATTTCAGCAGTCCCTTTCTCTCTGCATTACAGGGATCACGATGATGATGTTTCCGTCGCAGAAGCTTGCAAAAAGCTGAATGAAGTCAGTGGTTTTAAGGGCATGGGGAGGTATAGTGAAATCAAAACTAATACTTTTATTTACAGACGCAAGACTTTGTGTTACATTCGATTCCTATACCTTTCCTGACTGTTTATCAAATAATATATAAATGTGGCTACCTAGATCACTAGATAATTTGTAGTTAAACTTTTTATTGAAAGTTTTCAGTAGGAAGTAACACATACATCACAACTCGTACAAACGTATACAGTAATGTGTCATACATACACCAGACATATTTTAAAAGTGAGAGAATCAAGGTCACACAATGTACAGTTACAGTTATTTATATTGTTCATGGATATCAGTACTTATACAACTGTACTGTCATAGTGCCTATGTCCACATGAGGGAGACATCTATTTCTTCCTGCTCCTATGTGAGAAGTTCGACTACCACTCCCCATGTGAGGACAGGCCATCTCAAGAGGAGAGATTACAGGGTAGAGCATCCCCAGGTCTGGGGGGGGAGGTGTTGGCAACCTGTCTCGGTGAAAGAAACCTAGGCATCACCATCACCGATGACCCGAAATCATCCGAGTAGACCACTAAAGCAGTAGGTAAGGCTAGAGGGATGTTGAGGTGTATTAGTAGGGGTATTACAAGTTGTAAGAGGGAGGTAATAATCCCTCTTTACAAGACACTGGTTAGGCCCCATCTGGAGTACTGTGTACAGTACTGGACACCGCACCTGCACAAGGGCATTTACAAAATGGAGGCAGTCCAGAGAAGGGCAACCAAAATGATGCTGGGACTGCATCAGAAAACATATGAGGACAGATTAACGGAGCTCAATGTATATACCCTAGCAAAGGAGGAAGATAGGTGATATAATCGAAACATTCAAATATCTTCAGAGCATTAACAAGGTAAAAGATTCTAACATGTTTCAATATAGGAAAAATAGCAGGACAAGAGGATACAGCATGAGATTAGAGGGAGGCTGATTAAGGGTAATGTGAGGAAGTTCTTTTTCACAGAAAGGGTGTTGGATGCATGGAACAGCATACCTCAGGAAGTGGTGCATATGAATACAGTGTAGGGCTTCAGACATGCGTGGGATAGGCATATGGGAACAACACAGTTGAGTATGACTAAATAGGCCATTGACAGAGTAAAGGCCTATGGCACATTCATAAGGTAGCAAAAATAGGCAGACTGGATGGGCCTTGCAGTCCTTATCTGCCGTCAACTTTTATGTTTCTATGTACCCCGGCTAGCGGGCATACCTGGTTCACTAGATAAATTTGAAATTCAATTTGATTTGTATATACAGAAATCCCAGGTAAACTACAGGATGCATTTTCAAAATGGTGGACACAATTGCTTGCTACATTTGTGCCAACGCAATTGCATCTCTATCTGTCTGTCTTATTTACAAAAGGATCTGTCCATTTGTGACATACAAAAAAAATCTCAATTTAGGGCCGATTGAAAATTCAGACATACTGAACCCATCCAATAGATGATCTGTCAGTCAAGATGGACAAAGCACTTTGAAAATACTGGGGTTAGGATCCTTAGGGGCTGTTTTGAAAATTTCCCGTAAGTATTTTTTTGATCAATGCAGGCTTACCCATATATAAAGAGCAGGCATTTTGTTTTAAAGCAGCCGCATTTGTTAGTTACCATATAGTTTGTTTCAGCAGTAATGTTTTTCTGACAAACAGCACAGAACTATGAAACCTCAGTGGGAGAGATTTTTCAAAACTGTGAGTGGCAGTCATCTTTAACGACTTGAGTCATTAATTACATAATTAAGCAAGGCCATTTTATCTCAATAGCCCTCTATCCCAAGGGATCAGAGAGAGCACGTAACATAAAACAGCAATTAATGCAGTATTAAAGTAGTCAATTTCACACTTACAAAATCGTCATTGATACCGGTGTGGTTAGTGATGTGGGAGGCGTGTATGTGTATCCTATGTGTTGACTTCCCTTTTGATCCTGGAATTTTTATTCTAGGGGACTCGGATTTATTAATCTCATCGTCCATCCCAGAAAAAAGATGGCTTATGGCGGCTTCCCTATGTTTCAAAAGATTATGCCACTGGAAAGACACCCACCTGACTTAAATGAATGGATTAGGTCCTTATCTAAAGTAGCAATAAATGAATACATTAGTCATCTTAATGCTAAGACCTTACATAAACATGATACAGCCTAGGCACCCTTTTTCTCATGGTTTAAACATACTTAGGATATTTTGTGGTTTTCTTACATATATATGATGGCTTGTGTGTGTGTAGATATATACCTATATATATATATTTATATATATATATATATATATATATATATATATATTTATATATATATATGTATGCATACACATATGTATGCTATTTTGCATGATTATCTACATGAGTATGAATGTCTTACTATGGTTTCTTCTCATCTGCCCAGAGTATATGTTATTTTAAACAGGCTAATAATTTATTTTTAATCTGTATATGTGTGCCAGTCTATGTTCATATTGTCTCCATACATGTCGTACAAAATATATTACAGAATGTGTGTATTTGTATAACATAGTAAAAATGGTTTTTAAAAAAATTCGTCAGAGGTACAAATAAAATTAGTTAGCTATCAGATCAAATACTGAGTCAAACAAGTGGCGTTTCAGGCCCCGTTTAAGCATCTCTACCAAGGGGAACTCCTGAGAAGGTATGGGAAGGAATTCCAAACTGTGGGTACTGCCTCTAAGAAAGCCCTATAAAATCTATTTAAAATATATCTGAGAAAATCAGAAATATACTGAGGATGAACCTTAGTATGTCAGAAACATAATTTTGCTGTAAAAAATATCTGATGAATATTTTGCTGCCTAACAAATACTGCTGCTGTAATTGAATGGAAAATAATGTTTTATTTATTTATTTAGTGTTTGTTGTTTTATACATAGCCTTTTATAAAACATTGTTCTAAAGCACTTTACATTCCAGAAACGGGATGGGGAAGAATGTTTCTACCATTTTAGGCGTACATTGAGATTCAGACAACACAGAGATAAAGTCACGAGGTTAGAAAGAGGTTAAGCACAGGGAGGGAGCAAATGAGTTGCTTAGGGTCTCAGTGTGAGTAAGCAGTGGTTGCGGGATTCAAACCTGGTCCCACAGATTCACAGACTTCAGATTTAACTGGTAAGCCACCCCCTTTCAACAAAGCTGCAGTACTTTTTAGTAACCAAATGTATATATATTTTTTTAGGAATAAGGTTCCTCCCAGCAAAAATATTAAGATACACACTTTTCTTTTCAGTTTCTTTCACTTCAGAACCAAGATACAGGATAATGAAGTTTTTAAAAGTTACCACTCCCATGCCATGCCCACCATGAAAAAAAATGAAATATCATGGTACAGCGTTGGGCTGTTGACCATCAGAAACATGTGGTAACAAAATTCTAATACCTCCACCATATGAATCTAGCATGTATATTCAAAGAGTTTTTTTAAAAAAGGCAAGTGGCGGCCAAGTTTAATGACAAGAATCAATAATTATAAAATTAACTGTAAAAGAAGCTGTTTTAACAATATCTGAGAAAACTAAAATATGCTGAGCATGAATATGAGGATGTCAGAAATATTTTTTTGTTAAAAAAAAAAAACATATGAAGACCTTTTTTTACTGACTAACAGATACGGTTGCTTGAAATTAAAGGCTCAATTTCCAAAGCCCCATGAATGCCATGAGACCCTGGTGTGCCAAGCATTTGGTGCATGGGGCTTGCGTCATTCTCCCAGCTGGCAGTCGGGATTTCAAGCTTCAAATACTGCAAGTTAGACCAGCTTTTGCTGTTTGAAGGACCCTTTTTACGGGGCTTGCACCAAACATTTGGTGCAAGCTGCCATAAACTGAGGAAACTGTTGTAACTTCGCCAGACGATATAAAATTGGGTACAGTTGCAACAAAGGAGTCTGCCGCAGCTGCACCAAAAAGGGCTTCGATGCAGGGCTTGATACAAGCCCCATGTCAGCCTTTGAAATGGAGCCCATAATGTTTTTTTTTCCCTTTGTTTTTCTATCCCATGGGGATTACCTTTCAAACAAACTACAGCAGCCCTCTTATTTGTTGCAGCTACAGCAGTTGTGATGTAGAAAAGTACAAATTTTAATCCACTAGACAATTATTTTAATTAATCGATTGTTGCCCTTTTTCTCCTTTCATTAAAGATGCCCTTTGCCCTTTGCTGAGATTGCTTTGGCATGTAATCAGTCTGAGATAAGTAAAGGAGTGCAACATTAAAGATGTCCGTCCCTAGGCTGAGATTGCTTTAGCATTTAATCAGTCTGAAATAAGTAAAGGAGTGTAGCATTAAAGATGACCGTCCCTAGGCTGAGACTGCTTTGGCATTTAATCAGTCTGAAATAAGTAAAGGAGTGCAACATTAAAGACGGCCATCCCTAGGCTGAGATTGTTTTAGCATGTAATCAGTCTGAAATAAATAAAGGAGTGCAACATTAAAGATGGCCATCCCTAGGCTGAGATTGCTTTATTTATTTTTGAAAGTCGGATTTACAACCTTTAAGACGGGGACTCATTTACAAAGGCACCTCATCACAGGGAGGATAGACATGGTTACAGTGTGAGATACAACAGTGGTAACATACAGGTGCAATACAGATAACAAAAAGAACACAATGTAACAGTGGTTTACGGGATGAAGTTACATGCAGTAAATAGCAATCGTATAAAGTATAACAATAGTAGAAGTCACAACCCTGGTCATACTGGGGAAATACCTAAGTGGAAGGGTGGGGGGGGGGAGACAGGGGTGAGGAAAAGAAAAAAAAGGGGGAGCAGTCCAATGGACATTGTCAAGGCTATGGGCAAGAAACAGGGAGGGACCCCAACATTAGGTTGATTAAGGGCAAATACAGCTTCAGGTGCCAAAGACGTGGTTACAGAGAGCGATTTTAAAGGGACCAATTTTGGTAGACTCAGTGACAGAGAGCGGGAGGGAGTTGAACCATGTGGGGGCACGGTAGTGGAAGGACCTTTGGGCTAGGGAGGTCTTGGTGCAGTGCACCAGAAAGGTGGCCTTAACTGAGCTACAGGTGGCAACGGATGGGGATGCAAGCCACAGGAGCACGGAGACCCCTGGGGGGAGAGTCCTAGCAGAGATTTTTTGGCGAGTAAGCAGGTTTGGTAGTGCAGGCGCTCCTCCAAGGTGAGCAGGTTGGCAGTGGAATAGAGCAGGCAAGTATCGGTGCAGAGGGATGTACCAGTCAGGAGTCTGCAGGCCTTGTTTATTGAGGTCTGGATTCTGGTGAGGGCAGTATTGTCGGCTGCAGCGTAGATAGGTAGGCCGTAGTCCACTAGGGACAGGACGGAGGAGTTGATGGCCAGTTGGAGAGCGGTTTGGGGGAGGCAATCTCTGTGGTGATAGAGAAGGCCAATCCGAGAGTTTATGGCTGAGGACAGGGTATTGATGTGGGTGTGGAAAGTAAGAGCTGAGTCGAAGGTGATGCCCAGGTACTTGTAGGATGACACCTGCTTGAGAGGGTGAGCATTACTGGGGGAATGCAGAGGGGGGCATTTTTGGCCTTATTCTGGTGATGCAAAAAAAGCATAGATTTGTTTTTTTTGAGGTTAATGACCAGCCGGTGGTCAAGGGACCACTTTTCGACTTGGTTGAATGTGTGCTGCAGGGATTCCTGTAGAGATGCGGGGTCAGGGTGGGAGACAAGGAGAACCGCATCATCGGCATAGAGTACCATATTGCCCGAGCAGGAGCTGGGAAGGGTATTGAGAAATAGGCTGAACAGAACGGGGCCCAGGATGGAACCGTGGGGGATCCCGAAGCGAACAGGCAGGGTATTGGACAGGGTGCCATTTACCTTCACTCATTAGATTACATGCTAAAGATTGCTTTAGCATGTAATCAGTCTGAAATAAGTAAAAGAGTATAGCATTAAAGATGGCCGTCCCTAGGCTGTCAATGATATTCTCAGCTGGTTTTTAAAGAGTAACTGATACATTCTGGGCAGGCAACTCATACTAAGGAGTTGCCTGCACCTGGAGCTAATTAAGCCTATTTTGAAAATGTTCTGTTCACTAACTGAAAAGGAACTTACAGTTATAAGCCTGGCTCATAACCTCCTAGTACGAGCCCAGCAGCTGCCGAGCACTGCAGCCCTGCCCTCAAAAGTAGCAGTTTGATGATGTGAAGTGGGAGACGGGGCTGCAGTTGCACTGTATGCAGAAAGAATGAAACTGAGGAACGCGGCTGCTCTGAACATGCATACAGTGGTAGCAAAGAAACTGTATGCATGATCAGAGGACCCTCCCCCCTGATTTTTGGGGGCAGGGCTGCGGCACTTGGCGGCTGCTCGGCTCATACTCAGAAGTTAACAGTGAGGCATATAACTTTAAGTTTCTTTTTAATTAGCGAACACAACAATTTCAAAATAGGCTTAATTTGCTCATTGAGCAGGCAACGACGTAGCATGAGTTGCCTGCCCAAGATCTCAGATTGTGTCGGTTGTTCTTTAATAATGTGTATTGTGTTACTAGTGACTATGTCAGGTGGTAAAGCAATCCAAAACTTGTGATTCTCTGAGAATAAAACAGGTTTTGGTTTTTTGGTGTGTATCCAAGAATCTTAGTCTGCTTACTGTGACTTCTAGCATTGTACACCTCTTTTCTGAATTTGATGTTTAGATCATATTGTAAAACATTAATAAATCTCCCCTTATAAAATGGGTAGTGGAAATCTTACATCCTGATTAGCTAAACTTGTTCGTACCCATTGGATTGGGAGATCACAACCAATGGGTATGAACAAATCCTGGTACCAGCCTACCTCAGGACTAAAAATATCAATACGCATTCTCAGAACCTTCTAAAATGCTCCTGCTTATTGGCTATTCTTGCTGCATCCTCTACTGGCAGCTTGCTAATATTACCACATTTAACATGCAGCGGAGGAATTATTTTACCATTTTTACATCATAATCTTTTTTTTTTGTACCTATTTTTAACAACTTAGAAAATTTTCTTTCAATGTGTTTAGCAAAATCCCCATTTTATAAGTGCAATAAGTAAGACACTCAAGGATGTTGGTTGTGGTGTCACAACCGCCTTTCCAGGGGCAGAAGGCACATGGCCTGTGGCCTCCTACCGTGTTAGATCACTGAGAGTATGGTCGTGACACCACAACCAACACCCTGTTGTGTCTTATTGTTTATTTGTATACCTTCTTTGATGGCGATGTAATTCTACGTTCTCCAGTCTTTTTTCATACATCACGTCCTCCGGTCCCTTCCTCATTTTTGTTGCTTTGAATACGCATTATTTTATATACTATCTGCATAACAAAGTCCTCCTCAAACTGGGAACAATAGTCAGTCATTGATCTCAAATAGGATCTGGATAGCGGCTTTTTAAAGGAAATGTTTTGGGTAACCTTCAGCTTGCTATCCTCCCTTGAATGACCACCCTATTACTTGTATGTCTTAAACCTTACATTACCATTCCGTCTCTAAATAGTAGAATGGATTTTCTGAAAAGCATTAGTGAATAATTACATTTGACTGCTAATCCTTTTTGTAAATCTCTCATCATCTCTGAATTTTAGAAAGGTCTTCAACACTGTGCCGTACAGGAGACTGATTAAGAAATTGAGCAGCCTAGCGGTGGGATCCAGTGTGGTGAATTGGGTTGAAAACTGATTAATGGCTAGGTGACAGAAGGTGGTGGTTAACAGCTCGCGCTCTAATGATGGGAGAGTGACCAGCGGGGTATCGCAGGGCTCAGTACTAGAATCAGTGTTCATCAGTGTCCTCATAAATGATATTGCATTTGATATTGATATTGCTCTGAGCTGCAAATCTGGTGACATCCAGCAGACCAGACCTGGGTTTGAATCCCACAGCTTCCACTTACATACTGTGTAACCCTGAGCAAGTCACTTAACCTCCTTGTGCTCCCAAGTTGCTCCTGTAAAAAAGCTTTCAGCTTAGTGTGCTATACCTGGTTAAACAACTAAATAAAAAAAAAAAATGATATTGCAGATGAACTGGAAGGAAGGAATGCCTTTTTGCAAATGATACCAAAATCAGTACTAGGGCGGACAATAAGGAAGGGATGGAAAAATGCATAGAGCTCTTGGGAAACTCTGATTGGTCAAGAGCACGGCAGTTGGGATTCTATGCCAAAATGTGCAAAATCATGTGCCTAGGACAAAGAAATCCAAGAACTGAGTATAGCGGGGGGAGGTACTGTCAGTCATTAAGCAGGAAAGGAACCTTGGGGTTGTCATACCTGATGATTTTGTAGTGTCAGAGCAGGGTGACAAAGCAATGGGAAGAGCCAGTGGGATGCATAAGGAAAGGTATCACCAGCAGGAGGAGGGAGGTGGTGTTGCCACTATATCGCTCGCTGCTGAGACCCCAGCTGGAGTACTGTGTCTAGTTCTGGAGACCATATCTCACAAAGGACATAGCATGGAGGCAGTTCAGAGAAGTGCAACTAAAATGGTACAGGGCTTGCACCAAAAGCCCTATGAGGAGAGACTGAGGGATCTCGGCATGTACACCCTGGAAGACAGGAGAGCAAGGAGGGACATGATAGGGACCTACAGGTACCTCACAGGGGTGAACAGGGAGCATGAGGGGAGTATCTTTCAAATGAGGAAGAACACCAGAACAAGAGGGCATGTGATGTAGCTGGAGGAAGGAAGGGAAGTTTAAGAGGGATGTGTGGAATTACTACTTCACTGAAGGGGTGGTGGATGCCTGGAATCTGCTAGTGGATGTGGTGGAGGTGGAAACAGTAGGGGGAATGTAGCACGTGTGAGACAGACAAAGGGGAATATTAGGACATGGGCTGGGAGGAGTATGAGTTGCTGGAGACCGCTAGGGTCTGCGGAGATAGATGAGTCATGAACCATTGGGAGCAACTGAGTAGGCCAAGTTGTTCTTTTCTGCTGAAAGATTCTGTGCTTGTTTATCACTGTTGTTCCAAAAAAAAATGTATTTATTTTCTTCCATTTAAAAAAAACATTAACTTTTATATTGCTAAATACAGAGGAATGCTGATTACATTTTGAACATTAGATCAGAGGTCAATGACTGGCAACTATTTGTTCTAAGCACAGATTACTATGCTTCCTCCTAAACAAAACATTTGCTTCACATCAGATTGCGCTGAATGAATAACACTGATATTATATAGCATTCATATGCATCAGAATGACACAAGTTCACTGGCCATCTTCTTTCCTAATTCTGTTGCCATGGTTGCTAATCTATGGCTGTAGTGGTTTTCTTGATTTTTTCTTAATTGATAAATTGTCATACATATCTATGCCAACTATTTTACTGTCCATTGCTTTCTCTCCCACCTACCTCCCCATTACACCTGGAAACGAGTGCCACATCAGTGGTCTTTCCTGGAGATCAGTTTTAAATAAAATGAATAAATTCTGTAGAGCACAAAAAACACATTTGTTAAGCAGTCTCTTCATTGCACTCAGAAACGTATCCCATGATCTCATGTAAACGTGTGTTGATGAATACCTAAGAAATGACCCCAAGAAGAAATGTCTAATGGGGCCTTATTTTCAGAAAATTTAAATTCCAAAAAATTAGTCAGTGGGTGTTGATACATTCCTCTGCTTAGACTTCTACACTTTCCTTTTCTGTACTTTAAAGAAATTATACCAGCCTGCAAAACTCCACCATAGCCCAATATGTATGAGCAGGTACCGGTCCCCAAAGAGAAATGGAATCACATTAATGTCTGGATCTGGTGCATTAATTTTCCACTGTTTTGCAAAACCATGTGCCACGGCGTAACTGCTGCCCCTGCCTGAGTAAGTCCAGAAGTGGCATTTGCAATTCCCCTCTTGGCGCTCTTCAGCATAACCCTTAACACATCATAAGAAAATTATTTCAGTCCTTTGGGGGGGGGGGGATTGCATGAGTGCACTGACTTATTTTATAGTTCTGTATTGTGCTTCAACACTATACCTACCCAACAGGATTAAATGACAGTGTATGGGGAAAGAAGATACTGTGGATGCAAATGTTCTTAAACAACTCAGTACCACGTCAACTGCTACTGCTATCATGCTGTTGCATTGTTTTGCCTGTGTCACAATCGTGTTAGAGGGTCCCTCTAGTGGCACAGTGCTCATATGGCAGCCGTGGTGAACAGGTACAGGAGAGGGGGGGTCTCTTTCAAATGACAGTGAGCATGAGGACCAGAGGGAATGCGATAAAACCGAAGGGGGGGGTAGGAGGATATAAGGAAATACTGCTTCACTGAAAGAGTGGTGTAGGCCTGGAACAGACTGCCAGCAGAAGTGGTGGAGGCAAAGCAGTATGGGGCTAGACATAGGGGAATATTAGCAAATAGGAAGAAGGGAGGGTCACCGTAGAGCACATAGGATCTGCGGAGACAGACTAGTCAGGGACAATCTGGGCGTACTGGCTCAGCCAAGCAGTCCTTTTCTGCCAACAACTTCTATGTTTCTGTGCAGTCTGATTTCAATTGTCTTAGTTATTTGAGAGAAATCAATGTTTATAGGGAAAATAACATTTGCAGTTGCAGCAATCTTCTCCATACATTATACAGTACATACCTGCAACGGATGTTGAGGAGTGCAGTACGGTGCTGGCAGAAGGTTCTCATGACTTGGTTGCCGTGGTAACGCTGTTTTGGCATTTTGATGGATCCTGTGGCAGCTGCTTCTGTTGAACTGTCAACAGCACCCTTTTGCACACCATATATAAGCAATAAGACATGACTGAGTGTTAGTTGTGCTGATTTTACCACATGCCTGGGCATAGTAAGGCACAGAGCTGCAGGCCGAATGTCTTCAGCCCTTGGTAGTGCGGTAAAAGCAGCACAACCATCCCATAAAGTGTCTTATGTAAACAGTAAGACTCAACTAGGTGTGCATTGTGCTGGCACAACAGATGACCAGGGGCGTAGTGAGGCACAACACCACAGATGGAATGCCTTTGGCCCCTTTACGTGCATTGTGCCAGTGTTATGCTCAGCTCTAGTCTTCTTTTCTTTATAAAATGGGTAACCTGTAAACATTTAAAAAAAAAGCCAACTTGTTTTATTAAAAGCAGGTATTTTCTTTTGTTAAAAGTAACTAGTAAAAAGTAATCCCTCCCCATCTGTCAAGCATCTGTCTATCCACACTTTCAACAGCAGGAATGTTTGTTTATCTTGGAATGCAGAAATTCAGATTTCTGCATAGCTGTACTGGCTAAATTTTCACCTCTCTTCACACAAACACACACAACTGAAGGCCTCAGAAAAGCCAGGGATTCAATTTGTATCTGAAGCAGGGCCAGCAGCAAAGATGTCCCTGGTAGGCAGGTAAGGATAGACGGGTGGGGGTTCCATGATCAAAAGAAGCTCTAGAAACGAAACTATGAGTAGTACTTCATTTACATTTGTGTTTGTGTTTAGGAGGGGAATAACAGAAAGAAAAAAAAAATTGTTTTGTTGTTTTTAATTTTTTTTATTTTCTGGGAGTTTTATATTTAGGGCCTAGGTGATTTTTTTGGGTTGAGTAAAGATAACAGCCACGTTTGCAACAGCAGTCAGGAATTTTTAAAAAGGCATTGCTGTTGTTAGTGTGTTGTGTCCTGATGGCCAGTACTTTGTTATCTGTGCATTATGCGCTCTCAGTGCTCCGGAGTCTTAGCAAATCAGGATGCAGTATTTTCCCTATCCATTCTATAATGTACTTATGGGTCCACAGTCAACTTTTAAAAAATGAACACTCTCAAAGTTTAAAAAGACACAAAATTATAATAAAGTAATTGCTAAGTATTTTTCTTATCTATTCTATAATGCACTTATGAGTCTGTAGTCAACTTTTAAGAAACGAACACCCTAAAAGTTTAGGAAGACACACAGTTATAATAAAATAGTTACTAAAAAAATGTAAAATAGTCCCTCCACAGATGGTTTCCACTTTTCAGTCATCAGTCGTTGTACGTATTTTACATGGTGTGTTTGTTAACCATGGAATACAAGAATTCCAAATTATGTAGTATTTCACTACAATGCTCCCCCCCCCCACCCACACACACATTTATGTAATACATTTATTTATTCAATTTTGTTGACTGGGTAAGCTCACTGGGATCCGAGGATCCCTTTTTCAGGGGCGACCTGGAGTTAGTTGCATATAATCATAAAACAGTGCATACAGTAAGCAAAGAATCATACAAAGAATACATTCATAGGTAGACAACTTAAGTCACAGCAGGACAAGGTGCATAAGGATGAGACACTACAAGGGGGTAATTTAGTACAGGGCAGGTATTATAAAGCATTGTAAGATACACATTTCTGAAGTGCTTGAGTGGGGTTGAGCCCCGCATAAGTGTTCAGAGCAGTTAGAAGTGTTGTTACTGCATCATTCTTGCTCCACCCAGCCTAATTGTCAGGTGCAGGTGCACTTGTTGCTATTTAACAGGTGACCTCGGAGCCCAGTGCGGAAAGAGCCCTGTGAGTTGGCTGATTGCAGGTCAGCGGGGAGCTCATTTCAGAGCAGGGGTGCAGAGTGGGTGAAGGATCTGCTACCAGCAGTTGTCCTTGTCCTGGGTACCGCCAGTAAATATCTACTGGAGGCGCTGAGCACCCTGCCAGTTCCCTTGAGTTTAGGAAGGCAGGCAAGGCTCCTGGATGGAGGGTCATGCAGTAGTTTGAAAGCATGACACAGGAGTTGGTATTGGAGCCAATGGTCAAGTGAAGGCCATTTTAGGGAGGCTTGCACGTCACAGTGATGCCTTCTGGGGTGGAACTTGGCCGCAAAGCGGGTGATCTTATTATAGAGTGCCTGCATCCTGTTGAACTCCTGTTTTGGCAGCGAGTGCAGGATAGGAGTGGCATAAGTTAGGTTGGGGAGTATGATACTGTTGGCTATAGTTATCTTTGTTTCTGGTATCATTTGTGGACTCAGCCTATATAGAAGCCCTAGCTTCTGATGGGTTGATTTATTGAGCATATCTACATGGGGTTTCATGGAGAAACTCTGGTCCCGTACCAAGCCAAGGTATTTAAACTGGCTTACCACCTCATTTCTAGAGCCAGGTGAGGAGGTGAGGGCCAGGAGAGAGCTTCTGGCTGTGCTGAGTGACCTGGAGCCAAACAACATAGCTTTTTGCTTTGGAGGTGTTAGAGTAGCAGATTTGACCGGAGCCACATTTCTAATGTTCAGAAGTCTTCTTGAAGATGACTAGCCAGGTCAGTTACACTGGTAGCAGTTCTATAGATTACAGAGTCATCTGTATATTGGACAGCCGAACTGTCCCCACAGTTACTACTGAGGTCGTTAACGAATAGTGAGAAAAGTAGGTGGCCCAAGACTGAACTTTGGGGCACCCCCTCCTTAATTCATAGATTCATAGATATTTCAAGTCAGATAGACGTTCGTCCTTAATGCTTGCCTTTAGTACCTGTTTTGATTTTGTCATTTACTAATCTTTTAATTACCATTTTTAGGTCATATAGTTACACTTGAATTTGTTTTCCCCGAAGAACGTATCGAGTTTGTTTTTAAAGGTATCCCTACTTGTACTAGTTACCACCTCAGCTGGCAATGAATTCCACCCAGCAACAGCTCTCTGGCTGAACCAGTGTTTTCGTGGTAGTATTTGCCATCTTTGAGTTGCCAATTGAAGCAGATGTCCTCTTGATTCATATTTAGATTTTCTCAGGGTAAACCCTATGTTTTGTGTTAGATCTATATCTTGTACAATTTTATATAACATACAGTTAATGGAGTGCTTCTCAGACAAGGACCCCTCCACCTCACCTGCTGGGTGCGGTCAGTCAGGTAATTGGTGAACCAGACAAGGGAGTGCTGATCCAGACCAAGGCACTTCAGCTTAGCAAGAAGCAGTGCATGGTCCACCAGGTTGAATGCCTTGGTTATATCCATAAATACCGCCCCAGTGGGTGTACTGTTGTCAAAGGCCTTGAGGACATCTGTGGAGAATTTGATGAGGGCAGTGTTAGTTCCATGCTTTTGCCTGAATCCATGTTGAGTACTGTCAAGCAGTTGGTTGGCCACCAGATAGCCACGGAGCTGAACATAGATTAGTCTCTCCTGAATTTTTGCCAGAGGGCACAGGAGGGAGACTGGCCAATGATTTTTAACCAGCTCCTTGGGGCCTCCCTTGTGGATAGCTACAACATAGGCTTCCTTTCACTTAACGGGGACTACTTCTTCAAGGAAGGATCTGTTTATAAGCCATGTTACTGTCAGAGCTATAGCTGGGGCCGCAGTTCTCAGGAGACAAGGGTCAAGGCCATCTGGACCCATGGCGCCTTTAGCCTTAATAGACTTCAATAAGGGTAGCACATGCCTGGGGTGTATTAACTTTAGGTGAAATTCAGGGTGCAGATGTGTCTATTTATCAGGGCCCCACTGTCCAGAGGACAGGGGTGTGGAGGGTGGCTTTGTATTTTTCTAGGTCTGTGAAGAACCCGTTAAAAACGTTAGCCACTTCCTGGGCCATCACTGAAGGTTTGACCTCATGAGTGATGGAGCCCTGGGATGGTTTGCAGTTGCCTTTCAGTAGGCAGTTGATTTGAGACCAAAAGGATTTGGGGTCTGTTAGGTTTGCCTGTTGCAGGGATTTAACATATTCTCTTTTTGCCTCCTTGATCATTTTTTTACATTGGTTTCGTAGTGCTCTGTAGCTAGACCAATCTGAGGTGAGGCCAGAGGACTTGTGCTTGTGCCAGGCTTTGTCACGCTGGATCAACAGCCATTTTAACTCGGGGGTGATCCACTTGTAACAACTCCCCTGTACTCTTAGCTTTCTGATTGGGGCAAACAGGTTGGTTGCAGAGGTGAAGGCACACTGGAAGAAGTCCAGGGCCTCATCAGTGGAGGGGAGGAGCTTTAGAGAGGTCCAAGCTTGGTCATATAGGTGCCTTTGGAAGGTGGCTGCAGAGAACTTGGAGAAGTCCCTGGCTGTAAGTAGTCTTGGGAGGACTTTAGGCAGGCGATTTTTCCATACACAGAAAATTGGGGAGTGATCACTCAGAGCATCTGCAAATGACCCGGCTACCTGGATATTGAATGGGTTGTATAGCAGGACCCAGTCAAGGGTGGTGTGATTTCCAGTTTTTGCATTGTTTCTAGTGGGCACCATGATGATTTGGGACAGGCGGGCATCCAGAAGGAATGTCTTTAGTGCCTGGTCTGTGTCAGGAGCCCAGTTCAGGTTGAAGTCACCTAGTATTATTGTTTCAGGGGCCAGGAGTTCAGTCAATTCCTTGGAGAGTGCCTCTAGGGCTTGAGGGGCCAATTTAGGGGGATTGTATAGGCAGCCAACCAACAGTGTCTTAGCATGCCCTGAGGTGACCATGACAAATAATGATTCATACCCATTAACGCCAATGGAGGGAAGTGTAAGAGGAGACACCTGGAGGGAGTTTTTGGTGTATATAAGCACTCCACCTCCTTACTTACCATCTCTGTCCTTCCTGGAGGCATTAAACCCCAGGAGGTCAACATCATGAGGTAAGATGTGTGGCTTTAGCCAAGTTTCCGAAACTGCTAATACGTCTGGTTTGTAGTTATTTGCCCAGCCCTGTACCTCAGAAATTTTTGGACACAGACTGCAGACATTCATATGTGCTAATTTTAGGCCTGAGTGAGAGACCCAATTGGGGTCAGAGTGGGAGCTAATGGCAAAATTGGCAACTGGGGGGCCAGGGTTCTGTTGGATATCCCCAGCTTGAAGGAGGAGGATGGGTAGGACCAGCTTCATACCCTTGATAATCTTGAGGAATAGTTCCATTCCCCTCCTCAGATGGAGAGGTGAAACATTAAGTAACAAGTTCCCTTAAGGGTTAGGCCATGCACTTGTCAGTAACTGGTCAAAACCTTTGCCTGGCTTGTGTTGTTGCTGGACTGGCCGTTGTTGGGTTGGTAGGTCCTGGGGGGTGGTCCTGCAGTATCAGTTAAGTGATGATCAACATACACGACACGAGACAAATATAGATACAGCCCAGGATTGGGCTCCATAAAGGCAATTGTCTGTGAGGGCCTTGCATAGTGGGGGGGACCCTGGACATATTGGTCTGTGTGACATTGCACAGGCAGGGGCAGCCAGCATAGAAGGGCAGTATAGGTGGGAGAGGGGACTCGGATTCACCTTTTGGTTAGGCATTTCAGGTGAGATTTCCCCAGGGTCTGGTATTCCAGAGTCCCTACTTAGCCTTAGAGGCTATATACCTTGGGTCACAGATGAATGGAGGACTCAGAGGACTATACCTTGGAAGCCAGGGAGAATGCTGCAAATTTTTAAGCAGAGTCTCATCAACGTACTGTGCATTCCAAATAAAACCTATGACCCTGGCTAGCAATATTTATGCAAACTATCGAGCTGGCTGGAAATTATGAAACTGCATGGCAATAACGCAGAGAACTGACTCTATGCCACTGAGAACTAATCTAGTTCAGAGGCCACATTCGGCAAGGCAGTTTAGACACAGGGTATAAGTGACCAGGACTGGGCCACACTTAAGTCAGAGTGTGCAACACAGTGGCAATTACCCAGGCCAAAGAGCAACTGCCCACCCTTAAGAATAAAGAATACTTGCACAACTTCAATAAAATAAGCAAGACAATTAAATCACATAGCAGTATTACCTGGGCTGATCCACGAGTAAATCAGAGATTAACAACACATCAGCAATTACCCAGGTCAGAGAGCATCAACCCTTCCTAAGGGTCTAAGTGTTATCAAAAGGCTGCACTAACATCTCTAGAGAAGAACCACCAGGGAAATATTGTCTAGAGGGCTAGGACCAATGTCAGTTCTGCTAGGAGAGCACTGAAGTCACATTCTACAATGTGTCAGATTGGATGGCGTGTCTAGACAGTCATTCAGACAGCTGTGGCAAGCCCAGCTCAGTTGCCTGCACATGGAGTGTTAACATGGAGTACATAAATACATAATTATGCAGAATTCCACTGGCACACACACACACGCACACATCTCAAGTTGAACCAGAACCTCAATTTTATCTTTTGCAGGTAAGCAGCAGGGAGTTTGTTGTAAACTGGTAAGAATAGGAGGGGGGCTTTTCATGGTTATAAAGGAACACCAGAAAGGGAAACCCTGAATAGTACTTTAATGTTTACATTTATTTATGTGTGTAAAGAGGGGCTCATGAATGGAAAGAACAGTCAATTATTTACTCATTTTGTTTAATTTAAGAGTGTTTTATATTTAGGGCCTAGTTGAAAGTTGTTACATACAAGTTAAAGAGCAGGTGCGCAATTCCATGTTTCCAGCCTCCCACCCTCCAAACATATATGATAGCTCACCTGCTCCATTGTTTAGAGGTATCAATAATTCCATTTGTTTCAGTCCTGTAAAAAAGTTATATCACTTGTAATTTTCATTCCGGGAAAAACAGTCACTACCTGAACCTGCCGACATGCCCTACGAAGGCACACGCAGCCCAATTTTGTGATGTCAGAAAATGAAGGCTGCGTGTGTGTGCTCCATTGACTTGTATGGGGGTGATTTTTCAATAGATTTTAGTACCATTTAGACTTGCGATTTAAAGAAATCAAATCGATTGCTCGAGTAACAGGGTCCCTTATACAATCAAAGGGCAAACAAGCATACCTTGTTTTTGTCACCATGATGTGCACCTGCTTCATTATGTCCCTGCTGTCAGTGGTGCTTCTTACCCAACCAGATCAGCAGATTGCTGTCAGAACAGTGTGCTGGTACTACTATTTAAGTTTTAAGACGAGTTCCTGCTATCTGCTAGCACCTCCACCCTCCCGTAATATGGCGGACGCTTCAACTGAGCCATTGGAGTCCGCACTCTAGCCTCTCTCTCTATATATTAAACTCTGTGGTTTGGACCAGTTTCATGCCTGCAGCTGGCCATATTAATTAGGGGCCTTGCTCTTAACAAGTAACCCATAATTTTAACTACCTGCCATTGTGTGGCCAGCTGCTGTCACTGTGTAAGTAGTCCATTGTGAACTGGCGTGCGTGTAGACATTCAACTCCATTATATTGTCATTCAGAATTGGGTACTTTAGATATTAATCACCCTGAACAATGCTTGTTCTACTTCTCTTAGAGAAGGCAGCTTGTCCAAGATGACTTTCAGATCACGCGGCATACATACAGTAGGAGACACTGAAAGGAAAGAAAATAACTATTTTTCTGTACAGTCGTTATAATATTTGCCACAACCATCCATACATACATAGTGCAGGATATAACCCATATGTATTGCAGGATATAACCTACAGATTTGTTTGTTTCAAGGTGGTCATCTGTTAACAGCAGAGCTACAACTGTGTCCCTGTTGCCCCAATGTTGTTAATTTGTAGTACATTAGGGTGGTACCATCTTTGTCAATGTGCACAGCATTTTTGTATGAGTAATTCAAATCATTTATTCCTTACAACTAATGAAAGGTGCTCAAATCCTGTGTTCTGGCTAGTTGGCTACCATTGGGAGCTATCAGACTTTGAGAAGTGTTTTTTTCTTAATGAGATAGAAAAAAAAACAAGATCAGTTTCTACATACTTCAGGTTATATCATAACTTGGTCCTCTTTTATGAGTTCAAATGGTAGAAACATTTTATAGTGGAAGAGGAAAGGTTTGTACTTTGGGAACTGAAACAATATGTAGCTTCTGAAGCAGAACTAAGGCACCTGTTGTACATGTGGAATCTGCACTGATTTTTGCTTGAGAATCACTAACATTTTACATGCCCCTGCCAGCACTTAGGTGCTAATGAATGTCTGCTTTTGAATTAGGCCTTCAGGTTTGTAAGAGGATACATGTACATCAGTCATTTGTACCTCTCTCTTCAGGTATTTTAAACAGATAGTTAAGTCGGCCAGGGCTAATGGAGCAGCGTCAGCAATCACGGAGGAGAACATGGATGATTTTCTGGGCTGCATCAACCTTTCTGTAAATGTAAGTAAAGAAATCATTTGTTCTTCATCACAGGGGCATTTACACTTTTGTTATTCTGCTGTGTGCATTCCGCTCATAAGGTTGTTCAGGTGCTCTATGGGGCGCAATGAAAACTCCTCTAATAGATAAATAAGAATAGCTGTAGTTTGATGCTGCTGGCACAAGTGTAGGACTGTAACTGTCATTACAAACAAATGCAAGTGTACTGCTCTGCTCATCCTGCAGTTCTTCATGTCATGCTGCATTAGCACAGTGGTATACGTAAGCAGTACGCCCCAGCAAGATGCGCATTAAAGGGTCATCATCCTCATCCTCATCATCACCATCACTTTATTTATATAAAACGCCCTTCCAGTGCTCAGGGCACCTTTATAATACTCATTAAAAACACAATATTACAGCCTAAAACAATTAAAACATACCAATAAAATACATCAATACGCACCCCAAGGGGACAGTGGCACCAGGCTGTTACTCAAATCCTTTAACAAACACACTGGAGTAGTGTATTGCACTTATAAAATGGCTTGGTGCTTTGATGTAACATGTAAAGTGAAACATTTTTAATATGATTTTTAAATAAACAAAATAATGTGTTTAAATTCAATTTAAGTCCTAAAGTTATATGCATGAAATAGTCAATGATTTTATGAGTAGTGAGGCTTTTTCGCCTAGGTACTGCGATGCAGCACCTGACTCTTCAATGCTTACTTATTATACATAGTCAGGTGATGTCTCTCAGCCAGTGAAGTTTCAGTTTGTTTGTTTTCTCCCCCCTCACCTTCCCTTGCCCCAGGTTGGCCACTCCTTCGGGCCACCTAGGTCCCCGCTGGCGCCCCTGCCCCGATGCCAGCCATCACCACCTCATATTTGCAGCCCCCGGGTAACCTGGATGTAACCCTTCGCCGGGTGGGTCCCCTTCCTCCAAGGGAGCAGGCGCCGGTAGGTGCTGGCCAGCACATGCTATTTGGCCCGGGTGCTGTTGAGGTGAATCTGGGCCACATTGGGTGCTAGGCAGCAACGGGAGCCAGCGACCATCATCCGGTTGGCCATAGAGCACTTTTTCCGCTTTGCTCCCCTAGAGTGTGGTGTGTCACAACATTAAGGCATAAGCTGACATTCCACATGCCCCCCTTAGTTAGTGGGACCCCAGCGTGTTGCCATACCCCCAGCCTCCACCAGGAGTCAGCAAGCACCGGGTCCCCACTCCCCCCTCCCCCCGAGAGAAGGCGAGCAGTCTCCGGACGCTCTAGTCTTCTCTCCCAGGCCAGCCCTCCTGCGCCCTGAGTCTGTTCCTGAACCTGGGTCACTGACATTGCAAGCGGAAATCCAACCACTGTGCCAGTGGGTCAGCTTTCAGGGTTTTTTAATGCACAGGTGGCTGCGAAGAACGAGGTAACAAAGTGGTAGTTTTATCAAGTGAAGCTGGGACAGAAGCATATACCTCACCCCATAATGTAGGTTTTTCACAATTTAACCCCCCCACACCACCCCCTGGGGTAACTGTACAGACTTGTTGTTGTTGTTGTTGTTCTGGTAATATCCCCTCTGACCCACTGTGAAAGTGGAAGATATTGTTTGTGTTTATAAAGTGGGATTGTGCACCTTTGGTTTACCACTACCAGCAACCCCAACCCCCCAGCTATTCCGGCAGGTGCTGTCGCTGTCTGTCTGTTTATGGGGGAAGGGGGAAATGTGGATGTGCATACTGCTGTGATACAGGATTGCAGGCCAAGAGTGCTTGTTCTCTAAAGACCAGCACTGGATCCTGAAGGTAGCATTTTCTGTTTTATTAAAGGTGAATTTTAGGGCCAGACCAATGGTGCTGAGGGGTGAGGTGCTGGATGCCACACCTTGCGCCATGCCGGCTACCTGGGTTCAGGAGCCAGCTCAAGTCATGGAGGTTGGCAGGAGAAGAATGAGCATCCAGAGGACTACTCTCCTCTCCTGGGAGTGGGTGGGTGCGCTCTCCGCAGTACTAGCGGCTCCCGGTGGAGAACGAGGGCAGCCCAACTTGCAGCGCACTCTTCCAGGGATAGAGGTATTGGAGGAGGCCTTACACATGGATGCAGGAGCATGCCTGTCGCATGCATGGCATCATTGCATGTCCACATCCCCAGGGGCAACAGAAAATGCAGAAACACTCTGGCACCCAGACAGGCAAAGGTGGGCCCAGTGGACTACCCCCATGCCCACTGAAGGATCCATCCTGGCTGGTCACTGTCTCTCTCCTCCACTCCCCGACTGCCCTTCTAGATTGTAGATAGAGCACCGGAGGAGTATGGTGGTCCCAACCCGGGGGACTCAGAGCCAGGGGGCGGGGTAGTTTGAGGAGCTGGAGGGGAGTTCCTAGGAAGCAGCAGACCAGACTCAGGAGGATCTCAGGCAGGGTGGGATAAGGCAGCTCCGAGTGACCTCACCAGAGTCAGTCTAAAGGGTCAGAATAGGAGGATAAAGAAAGTTAAAAAAGGGGTGAATTTTAGAACTAGGGACATCTTATTTAGCAGCGTTAATGGGGTTGGGTTGGGGGTTGGGTCGCATAGTGGAGGCCATAGGTGAATGACTGTATTTTTCAAATAGATCTAGTGTTTGAGATTGGGCTGTAGTTTGGTTTGGATAGTGGGTGGGAGACAAGTGTCTGATTTTTATGTGCATTTCATTTTTAATAATTTTGTAGTGTGAGAATTTGATACAGGGCTGAGGTGTTTTCCATGCTGGAATGTGTGTATATTACTCATAGTTCACACTGTTGTTCATGAATATGATGTCACAACCATAAATAACAGAGTGTGAAGTATGTGAGACAAGTTTCTCACTTCAGTGAAATCAGGGGGTTATAGAAGCTACTAACCATATAATATATAAACTAATACATGGGCAATAGTATATAACAAGGTTATATAATATAATGGTATTGTCATGACACAACACAACACAACACAGTGTCCTTGGTAACAGGCTGATGAGTAGATCTGTAGATTATCTGGAAGGTACAGTTACCGATAGTAATAATGGAATCCATATTGAGCTAACAAAAATAGAATATTCAGGCACTTGGCACCTCAAGCACCCCTTCTTCAGATGATAAACGCGTTATGAAAATGCACCATTATATAATGAATTGATATATGTTTGTTGCGCACTGAATATTCTGTTTGTGTACTAGGGGCTCAGGGATATCATCAACTGAACTACTTTTTTAACTTACATCACTAAGACAATCATCTTTTCCTCAAAGTCATCAGCTGTCTTCTTCCCCGTGACATTCATCAGCCTAGCACTTTCTCTTTTCTGTAGTTTCTAATTTATACTAGTGCCCTTAATTTTGTGTCATTATTTTGTTGACCCTGTATAGTATTTATTCATTCCATTTTATTGGTAAATGAAGGCCTACAGACACAAGTGTCTGTTTTCAAAGGTGACAGAAACATAGAAACATAGAATCTGATAGCAGATAAGGACTGCTTGGCCCACCTAGTCTGCCCATTTCCCTACCTAATGGATAAGCTGCAGATCCTAGTTAACCAACAGCCTACTTCCTCCTACCCCCCAACTAGAATTGGCTTATATCTGTCCCATGCATTCTTGTATTCCCCCACTGTTTTTGACTCTACGACCTCCTCAGGAAGGCTGTTCCATGCATCTACAACCCTCTCTGTGAAGAAATACTTCCTCACATTACCTCTGAGCCGCCCCCCCCCCCGTCTTCAACTTGTGCTTCCTTGTTCTTGCACACCTCTTTTTCTGAAAGATTCTACCTTCTTGGACTTTGTTGATTCCCTTGAGGTATTTGAAAGTTTCTATCATGCCCCCGCCTCCTTTCCTTGAGGCTGTACATCTTAAGCTCCTTTAGTCTTTCTTCATATGTCTTCTGCTGCAGACCCTGCACCATTTTGGTTGCCCTTCTCTGGACAGCCTCCACCCTATCTATGTCTTTGCGGAGATGGGGTCTCCAGAACTGTACACAGTACTCCAGATGTGGTCTTACCAACTGTCTGTACAGAGGGACAACAACTTCCTGTTTTCTACAGGTGATGCCTCTCCCTATGCATCCCATTATCCCCCAGCCCTCCTTACTGCCTTCTCACGTTGCTTGCCCACCTTTAGGTCTTCTGATATGACTACCCCCAGGTCCCTTTCCATTTTTGTTGTTGTCAGTATCCCAACACCCTCCCCCATTGTGTACTCTTCCCAGGGGTTTTGTTTCCCAGGTGCATTACTTTGCACTTCTTTGCATTGAATCTAAGCTGCCATACATTTGACCATTCCTCCAACCTTGCCAAGTCCCTTTTCATCCTTTCTACCCCACCTTGCTTATCAACCCTGTTGCAGATCTTTGTGTCATCTGCAAAGAGGGATATATTTTTCCTTCCAGTCCCTCTGCAATGTCACTTATAAAGACATTAAAAAGGATCGGCCCCAGTACTGAACACTGTGGTACCCCACTAGTAACCCCCCTTTCTTCACTGTGGACTCCATTTACTATTACCCTCTGTGTCCTGTTATCCAGCCAGTGTTTTACCAAGACTACTAGCCTGGGACCCACTCCCGGGCTGGCTAATTTGTTTATTAATCTTTTGTGTGGGACTGTGTCAAATGCCTTGCTAAAGTCTAAGTAGGCCATGTCCACAGCCCTTCCCTGGTCTACTACTTTGGTCACCCAGTCAAAGAAATCAATTAGATTTGTCTGACATGACCTTCCTGCTGTGAATCCATGCTGTCTTGGGTCCTGTGCCCCACTGGCCTCTAGGTACTCAACAATTCTTTCCTTCAGAAGTGATTCCATCATTTTACCTACCACAAAGGTCAAACTGACAGGTATGTAGTTTCCTGCCTCTGTCTTGCTCCCACTTTTGTGAAGGGGAATCACATATGCCCTCCTCCAGTCCTCAGGTACCACCCCATCCTCCCATGATTTACTAAAAAGGGTAGTCACTGGTGATACTAGTTCTTCCCTTAGTTCTTTTAGAATTAGATGGGAATCCCATCAGGCCCCATTGCTTTATCCACCTTCAGTTTTAGGAGTTCTTTCAGAACCCTTTCTTATGTGAATGAACTAATATCAACCCTCCTATCCAGAGTGATTCTATTGACTGGATTAGGTATCTCCCCCTGCTCTTCCATTGTGAATACTGAGCAGAAATATTTGTTCAATATCCCTGCTTTTTCACTGTCACTCTCTGCCCAACTACCCTCCTCTTTATTCAGCCTCAGAATCCCTACCTTAGTCTTTCTTTGCTCCCTAATGTACCTATAAAAGGTTGTATCCCCCTTCTTAACCGAGTTGGCTGTCTTTTCCTCGGTTTGGGCCTTTGCTATTCTGGACAGTAGTCCTAAATTACATACATAATAAGATGATGCAAGTTGCATGCAACAGTGTTATAACTGAGACAGTATGAGTAAGTATGAGAAACGGCTTGTGTTTGTGTCACAAGCACTTCATTTCAGGTTAACTATGAAAATAAAGACCTTGGCAAACCCCTCAGCACAAATACAACCTAATTTAACAGTCTAGACCATCTGCTGTTCTTTGAGTAATAATCTGTTTTAAAGTTCAACACAGGAACCAAAGTAATATTTTTATGAAGATTAGTTAAGGGAAGCCCTTGGGTGCTGGCATTTGTCTTGCTTCCCAGCAACTTTCCATACTGCCCAGGAGCAGCTTGTTAAAATGCACAATTCATATGTTCCCTATATACTATCTCACGTTCATATGCACGTTCTTAGTCTCGTACCTCTGATTCTCTGTCTCTCTTGCTTCCATACTCACACCTGCAGTCCTTGTTTGCTTTGGTTTCTTCTAATAATATGGCTAATACTGTAGTCTACTGGCAAAAGAAGGCCAAGGAGCCTCTCTAGATTCCCCCCACATCTCTGGTTGAATTTTAGGTCACCTTCATTCCTTATTATTTCATCTAGTCTATTTTTTAACTCTGTTTTGCTTCTCCATCTCATTCATTCAGTGTTTGAGGTGGAGGAAGAAGAAAGTGGTCACAAAAAGTATTATGCTCTGTGAATGGACAGAAATTGATACCAGTCCTTTTACAGAAGATGGGGTAGTAAGGGGACTTGCTAGTCTGAAAACAGACAAAACAATGGGACCAGATGGGGTGCATTCTAGGGTATGGAAGGAAGGAACTCAGGGAGGTACTGGCTACACCTCAGAAAGTCCTATTCAACAGAACACTAGAAACAGGTGTGGTTCCAGAAAGCTGGAGAAGGGCAGATGTAGTCCCTCTTCATAAAAGTGGTAGTAGGGAGGAGGCTGGAAGTTACAGGCCAGTCAGTCTGGCCTTGGTGGTGGAAAAATTAATGGAATCATTGTTGAAGGAGAGGATAGTGGATCATCTTGAATCAAATGGGTTACAAGATCAGAGACAGTGTTGGTTCACAGGATGGAGGTCATGTTAAGTCATGTCAAACAAATCTGATAGATTTCTTTGATTGAGTGTCTAAGGAATAAGATCAGGGTGGTGCGGTGGATGTGGCATACCTAAATTTCAGTAAGGTGTTTGATACCGTGCAGCATAGGAGAATATTAAACAAGTTGGGTAGCTTAGAAGTGGGTCCGAAGATGTTAAAGTGGTAAGAAATTGGTCAGGGGATAGGAAACAGAGGGAGGTGGTAAATGGAGTTCAGTCAGAGGAGGGGATGGTGACCAGTGGGGTGCCACAGGGTTCAGTGCTGGGACCGGTTCTCTTTAATGTATTTATAAGAGACATTGCAGAGGAGTTGGAGGGGAAGATATGCCTCTTTGCAGATGATACCAAAATCTGTATCGGGTGAACATTCCAGGTGGGGTGGAAAGGATGAACAGAGACCTGAGAAGACTTAGGGAGTGGTCCAGGGTATGGCAGTTGGGGTTCAATGTGAAGAAGTGCAAAATAATACACTTGGGATACAAAAACCCAGCAGCGGAATACCAAATGGGAGGAGTAATATTGACAACAACCAAGCATGAGCAATATCTCTTTGTAATTATCTCTAATGACCTAAAGGTAGCCAGACAGCTGGCAAAGCTAGTAGTATGCTGGGGTGCACAGGGAGAGGGATCACCAGTAGAAGTAGGGAGGTATTGTCACCTCTGTAGAGGTCACAAATAAGACCTCATCTAGAATACTGTGAACAGTTCTGGAGACCACATCTACGAAAGGACATAAGCAGAGTGGAGGTGGTCCAGAGGACACAGCTGAAATGGCGCAGGGTCTTCAGCAGCAGACTTGTGAGGAAAGACTGATGGAACTCAATACATACATCCTGGAAGAGAGGAGGGAGAGGGAGATAAGATAGAGACATATAAATACCTAAACAGAGTAAATAAGGTGCAGGATAGAAGTATATTTCAGAAGAAAATGTGCTCAAAAACAAGGGGGCATGATATGAAGTGGGAGGGGGGGTAAATTCAGGAAAGATGTTCTTCTTCACATTAAGAGTGGTGGATGCCTGGAACAGCTTACCAGCTGACGTAGTCGGGGAGAAAACGGTGGAAGGGTTCAGGAAAGCTTGGGACTGATATAACAGAATCTTGGGGAAAGGAATGAAGGGTGGGAGGAAAAACTAGATCAAGTACGGTCTGCAGGGTTACTGTATATAGGATTAAATGGGCAGACTGTGTGGATCAAGTGGTCCTTACGTGCTGACAAATTCTATGTTTCTGTGTTTCATCTGGCAGGGTGGATGTACCACCTTTCTGTCTGTGTTGGCTATAATGGAACTGGATGGATGAGATTTACCCCTTAGTTGTCCCCTGCTGAAGTCCCCTCTCTGCATGGACATCAGCACCAGGATAGCTGTCCTAGTGGAACTCTTCCCTCTTCCCCTTCATTCCCTCATGCTACCTACTGCTTATACTCCTACAGGTGGCAAAGACAGAGTGAGGCGATGCAGCCCTACCTTTCCAGAGAATGAGAACATCCTCTGGGATGCTCGACCCTCCCTCCCTCCCCCCTGAGGCCAGTTCCTTGATATTTTATTTATTTATTTAGCTTTTGTTAACTGGGTAAGTGCACTAGACAAGACTTGCCTATTTTCAGGCGTGATCTGGGAGAGTACGTTACAGGTAACAACTGTTTTACATTGTTCAGAATACAGTAATTGACGACAAGTAGATAAAAAGTACACAAATTGCAGCCGTCAGGTGGGTACAATGCAGTGTCATTGGTACAAAGTTAATTAAATACATGTAGGAACAAATAGTTCAGGACTAAACTGGCAGTGAACAGAAAGTGACAGGAATATTAACAAACCAGGTCCTGGAAAAATGAACAAAGGCCAGCCCGGTGGCATTGAGGGCTGAGACGCTGGATGCTTTACCTTGCGCTCGTTGGCGACCCATGTTGGAATAACCTCCGGTTGCGGGGTGCCGCATGGGGAGAGGTGGAGCAGCATTAAGCAGGGGCTCTCCTTCCTGGAAGGGGGCCCACCACTTTAGTCCCGCTTGTCACTGGATGGAGGTCCGTGATAGGTGCAGGTGGTAACGGAGCTGATCGGTAGGTGGAGATCCCATAGGGCATGCGTGACGCATTGCCTTCACGCGCGTGTGTCATATCAGGGATGTGCGGGAGTGGGACTGGGGAGAAAACCGACAAAAATTATTTACGGAAAAAAAAAAAATGAACAACGATCTAGATAAAAAAATGGTAAGGCAGATTACAAATAGTAGGTGTGCCTATTTCCTACTCATACAAAATATAGCTAGTCATACAGGCAAAAGGAACATGTGCAGAAGGCAGTGCATAGTATCAGGAAGAATTAGAATAAACTAATAGATTAGAAAAGATTATGAGCAAGAACAGTTACTGGAGGATCTTGGGTAACAAAATACATTTTTTTTGAAGATTGTGTGGGACTTGAAGACCCTGAGGTGATGAGGCACATAGTTCCAAGATTTGAGAGCGAAGTGGACAAATGCCTGTTCATCCATCTTGGTGGAGGATTTGGGAACTGTCAGGAGGGCCTGGGTGGAGAACCATAGTTGATAAACATGCTCTGCAGGAATAAACATTAAGGCCAATGAGGCTGGTTGGGAGGATCTAATGATGTTATCTGTTAAGCAGCCGAGGATATACGTTTGCTGGGGTGACAGCCAGTTTAAATCTGAATAGAGCGAGCAGTGGTGGGTGAGACGAGGGGCAGACAAAGCAAATCTGCATACATTATTGTAGCAATATTCCATTTGAAACGAGCTCTAGCCAGAGCCGATACGGCTGTGGAGAGCTGCCAAATGATCAAAGTTACACATGTGCATAGAAAATTTTGAATGCCCAGGTGTAACTCTGCCGTTTTTGGGAGTTGTTTCACCAGATTTTCAACTCGGCCTTTTTGGGACCTCACCTCATGAAAAGTGCCGTTATCATTTTGTTCACTTGTCCCAAATGGTGATTTTGTGGAGCAACCGCGCCGTTCTGGGTCACAGGTGAGGAAACATGTTTTGAGCAGAAAGTGAAAAATGACAGCTGTACTGTTAATAAGGAGATGTGCAAAAATGACAATGTTGAAAATCTGGAGTGAAAATGTTAAAATTGGCAAGTTAGTGTGCGTATGAGAAACTGCGCACGCACTGTGAACGAAAGTCATTTTTTGAATTTGTTCACCAGATTTCCAACATGGGCTTTTTGGGACCCCATCTCATGAACAGTAGCACTGCTGTTTCATTAATCCATCCCAAAAGGTGATTCTGTGCAGCGAACGTAAAATCACCTTTCAGGACCAAGTAATGAAAAAACAATGACTGTGTTCACAAGGTGGGGTCCCAAGAACCCCATGTTGAAAATGTGGGACCAAAATTCCTAAAAAATAGCTGATATATCAACAAAAGTTAAAAACCCCATTTACTGCCATTATACCACACTTACTTTTGCTTCTCCAGTTTGCGGTTCGGCTTTGAAGTGTGCAGACATGTCCCAGTCCAGAGAAGATGACATTGACGACCTCTGGAGGTAAGTAAGGGGTGCAGGGGTGTGGGGTGGTGGGTTCTCAGTGGGAGGGTGGGGATGCGGAAGGGGGACTGGGGCGATGATGAGGTACCATTTTCTTTTCAGGTAAAAAACAAAAGACATTGGGGGATGGTTTTCTTTATTTACAGGGAAAAAAAGTAAATAAAAGCATAAATTTGGGCACACTGGGGTGGGCTTCCAGTGTGCCACAAGGGGTGTGGGGGGGGTACTTGATGCCAACACAGGGATTGGGCACCCCAATGTCAGCACAGGGGAAAAAAGGAAAAAAAAAAAACATATATTTGAGCACACTGGGGTGGGCTCCCAGTGTGCCACATGAGTTGGGGGGTACATGATGCCAACATGGGGATTGGGTACCCCGATGTCAGCGGAGGAACATAAAAGCGTAAATATGGGCACACTGGGGTGGGCTTCCAGTGTGCCACATGAGTTGGGAGGTACATGATGCCGACATGGGATTGGGCACCTCGATGTTAGTGCAGGGGTGGGGACGGAGGGAGCAGGGTGGACAGCAGCAGTGGGAGGGAGAGGGAGGGTTTTGTTTGCTGCCAGTGCTGCGAAGGAGCAGGGAGGGTGGGAATAGTGGGAGGGTGTGGGAGAAGTGCCATCTGAAAGATGGCAGTGGTGACGCAACTGCACATGTGTGGCACACACGCATGTGTAGTTGCGGTGAATGGCATTGTGACATTCACAATATGGTGGCACCAGCTAAACTGCGCATGCGTGTAAGTTGCGCATCCGCAGTTCTTGCCCTGGAATGTGGAAGTAACAACCAAAATACTGCGGCTGTTACTCAATAGCGGCCAGTTGTGGTGGAGGGTTTCAAGCTTTGTTGGCAGTATGTCCAAAAGTCCAATGGAAGGTGCCACAACTGGCCATTTTAAGGCAAGTGATGTCAAAATGGCTGAAGGCTCCGCCCACAACCGTAAAAACAACTAGCATTGACCTGGAAAAAAGTAGTGAGTGCAGAACATAGCCTCTCTCATGCTTGTTCCCAATCCTGGGTCACCCAGCATTGCAAGCAGCAGTCCTGCCACTGCCATGACAGGCCTGTCTTTTTTATTTTAATTCTTAAGGCAGTATAGCATAGTGGTTTAAGGCTCTGAGCTGCAAACCTGGAGACCTTGGTTTGAATCCCACAGCCCCCACTTGCATACTGTGTGACCCTGAGCAAGTCACTTAACTTCCTTGTGCTCCCAGATCGCACCTGGAAACAAGCTTCAGCTTAGTGTGCCTTTCCTGGTTAAACAATTTCCCCTTTCCCTTTTTCTTATCATTACTTTCTCACATTTTCGGATATTTCTGAAACAAAAGTCAATTTCCTTTGTGACTGATGTAAAATGAAATTTAGACCCCTTGGCAAAGCAAACCAGAGCCATAGTGGGTCTAATCATGGTCACTGTAAACATAAGTTGAGGCAGTTTTTTTTTTATTCTTTTGGTAACCGGGAGGTTAACTGACTTGCTAAGGTCACACAGTATGCAAGTGGAGGATGTGGGAATCAAACCCAAGTCTGCTGGATGCATGAAGCTCATTCATACCTCGCTACTCTAACTTCTAGGCTATACTGCCAGCCCCAGGTTGGCAGTATTGCCTAGAGGTTAGAGTAACGAGCTGTGAACGAGCTTGGTGCATCTAGCACACCTGGGTTTGACTAGGACATTCCACTAGAACAGCTTTTCTGGTGCCGGAGTCCAGCTCCATGACAGCCAACATAGACAATGACAGTTCCCTATCATTAGGGTTTTTTTATAGAAAAAATTGTAACAGAGCAGCATTCTCTAGTATACATTAACTGGTTCTACATAGACGTCTTTATTCAGCTTGACTACAGTGCAATATCTACCGTTCTTTCTACTTGATGATAAATGGGTTTAGGGACCAGAAGAAGAGAAGTAAGAAAATTAAGTATGTATTGTGGGAGGGTACAGTGTTTCCAGGCCATGTGAATTAACCTTTCTCTAATTTATTTGCTTCTGGATCTAATTTCTTAGGAAATCCCAGTTGGCGGATTAGATAAATGGTTCAAACTTGAACCAAGGTCAAGTTCCTCTCGTGTGCAAGGAGACTGCTATCTCATCCTCAACCTCTTCACAACACAGGTACCAAATTGTTTTCAGGCATAATAACCACAGTTAGAAATAGAATGTCACGCTAATTAGATTGCACGGTGATTGAGTCACTTCATAGTTATTACTGTCATGTTTCAGTGATTTACATTTTTTAAAGGAACAAAATATATATCATTTATTTACAGGAAACACGCTTCAGATCACATTTGGGGTTTAGATGTTTTGGACCAGGTTTTTAAAGGGGAGGTCGTGATTATTTTGCCATATCAGCATCTTCCCAGTAGTGCAAAAACCCGAGTGCCTTATTTTCAAGGGCACTTGAGTTTTTATGACAGTTTGTGCAATTAGTGGCCACTTTCATCAAATCAAATTGTTGCATGCATTTTTTTTTTACACAGATGGTTCCAAATTTAAGGCAAATCAAGGCAACTGCAGCCTAAAGTTCCATGACTTTGTTGGTGTTCTAACTTATTCATCCACAGTTGTTGGAATCACGTCAAAAGGATGCTACAAGTTGGAGGCACTCTTCTGGAAATACCGGCCATTATTTGTAGGCATACAGACTGGAGAACTGTTTAAGGCAAGGCATTGGCATACCCCTCAACACACAATTACAACCCACTTTAACATACCAGACCATCTGCTGTTCTCTGAGTAATAAGCTGTTTTAAAATTCTAAACAGGAACCAATATTCTTGTGCAAATTAGCCCCACCAAAGTTCTTAGTTATGCTTCTTTTTTAATTTTAAAAGTAATACACAGGGGATGGCGTGACTAGCTGCCAAGCTGTAAGCAGCAACTCTCTAGAGCTCTAATAGAGAAGGATAAATTATTATTATAAACTAAGTTTTTGGGGGGCTGAACTCAGGTCTTTACTACTAGAGTGCATGCGCTTTCGACGCTGGGTAAAACTATACCAAATCTTACGACCAGATTTCAGCTTTCATCAGTATGGTCCATGGACAAAAGTCTGCTGCAGGAGGAGACGGAGGGAGGCCTAAGGAACCGCGACAGTGGGAAAGTCAAGACCCAGCGGTCTCCCAAACAAAAGTGGACACGCATCAACCATCTAACGAGGCCCTTCTACAGGCCATTCAGCAAATCGATTAAAAGACTAGACGACTATGCACCTACAGTGCAAGTGCTCAATGTTCGTGTGACCGCTGTGGAGACAGAGACTAAGGGGGCAAGTAAGATAGCTGACCGAGTCCTGACAGTTTCAGCTGGCTTAACTAAAGAAAACATCCTGCTTAGGAAGCACCTAGAACAACTTGAAAGTGGGGTGCGGGCATCCCACACCTGAAAAGTGGGGCTAGTGGAAGATATGGAGGGGTCGGAGACATGATTAAGGGTGAAGCAATGGTTAGTTGATAACCTACAGCTGAATGAAGATATCACAGTGCTGAAAACCTACCGGAGTACCCCACATGGAGCACGGCAGTGGGAGCCTACAGGAGACCCATCACCAAGGACACTGCTGGTGGTACTAGGTTCATTGGCAGAAAGGGATGTAGTACTTCAAGCCATGAAACAGAAAGGGCCATTTGCTTGGCAGGAAAGATCCATCCATATTGTTCCCGATCTCAGTTTTGAAACCCACACGAAGTGCAGAAGTTTCGATGGTATACGGGCACACCTCAGGCAACTGAGAGTGCATCATTTCATGCTGTTTTCTGCTAGCTTGAAAGTTATATATGGTGGGACAGTCTATCAGTTCGTTGATCCAGCGGAAGCCACTAAACTGACTGATGAAATCCAATGAGACTTCTCGGCGACAGAGCACGCTGAGTCAGGTTCTGACGAAGAGGCAGATTAAGTTAAAACCCATCACTAAAATCTCTGAGAGGTGGAATACGGGTCAAGGGGAGGACTAGGATATGGAGATAAATGTGCTGGAATTTGACATTAATTCTGTTTATGGTCACTTGTTGGTGGTGACCCATTTCAATATATTGGTTAAATGCACCACATGATTAAAATGGCGCCATGGCAATGTTCACCTGAGTCCTCCCTCTCGAGCTTCCCCTCACCACGAGGCACCTACAACAGCACTTTTCTGTGCCAACGCGGACTTGTCGAACATGCTGGCGAGATATGGCTGAAAATATTCATCTGGGCCAGGTTATTTGGACATTTTGTTTGTTTGTTTGATTTTATTGTTTCATCATGTTGTTTGATGTGATTTATTTTATCGGTTTGGATTGTAATGTTTTATCTTGATGTGATTTTATAATTTGTTCTGTGCCTTGATTTTTGAAAGGCGCATTAAAAATAAAGATTATTATTATTATATTATTATTGTGTTCAGCTACTTTAGGATATCTGACTGTTTACTGAAATGTAAATTTGAAAGGTTAAACACATTTCCATATTTTACTGATGCTACAGGCCTCAAGACCAGGGAGATGACATAGACATAGATACATTACTGTTAGAAGATATACAAAACATGACAGCTATGGGGGAGGTTCTGATAATGGGAGACTTCAACATGCCAGATACAGATTGGTCAATACCAGCAGGAACATCCGCCAGAATTAGACACATAGTGGATTCCCTGTAGGGGGAGGGCCTTAAACAATTGGTATAACAACCCACAAGGGACAGGGCTATCCTAGATCTAGTACTGACTAATGGGGAAAGGATCGTAGATCTCCAGATAAAAGGTCACCTGGGGGCATGTGACCATCACATGGTATGGTTCAGTTTGTCCACTAGAACGAAATCATCCCATTCCAAGGCAAAAATATGATATTTCAGAGGAGTTGACTTTGATAAGATGGCCAACAGAGTTAAGCTAGCCCTGGCAAGAAGAAATACAGTTGAGGGGGGTACAGGCAAAGTGGACAGACATTATGGATGCAATACTTGAAGCGACATTCCATTGTGTTAGAGAGAAAAGCAAGAGCAAAAGAAGGAGGAAACCACTTTGGTACTCAAAAACAGTAGCAGAAAAGGTCAGAGCCAAAAGGCTGGCCTTCAGGAAATATAAGGGAATGCAGCAGGACAAAGATAGGGAGGCATACCAAACTTCCCTTAGGGAAGCAGGGAAGGCAGTAAGGCAGACAAAGGCCCAAACTGAGGAAACACTAGCACGAACAGTAAAAGATGGGAACAAGGCTTTCTATAGATACATTAGTGAAAGGAGAAAGTCCAGAGGGGTATTGCTAAGATCACAGGGGATAAGGGGGAGTGTGGAGGAGGACCAAGGAAAAGCATCTATCCTAAATAGATACTTCTGCTCAGTATTTACTGAGGAGAAGATGGGACAGGGCCCATAGCTCAGCACCATGGACACAGGGGGGGAGGGAAGTGCGCACTAGTCCCCTCACAAAAGAAAGGGTCCTACAACAGCTCGCTAAGCTCACGGTGGACAAGGCAATGGGACCTGATGGCATACATCCCAGGATACTAAAGGAGCTAAGGGTGAACTAGCAGAGCCATTAGTAGAACTGTTTAGTGAGCCTCTGAGCACAGGAGAGGTCCCAGAAGACTGGAGAAGGGCTCATCTGATCCCGCTCCACAAGAGTGGTAGCAGGGAGGAGGCAGGGAACTACAGACCAGTCAGTCTTACCTCAGTAGTGGGCAAGATTATGGAGGCACTCCTTAAGGAAAGGATAGTGCAACACTTGGAATCCATAGGAGCACAGGATCCAAGACAGCATGGGTTTACAACAGGAAGGTCCTGTCAAACTAATCTCATAGATTTCTTTGACTGGGTAACCAGAGTGGTGGACCAAGGGGATGCAGTTGATGTTGCCTACCTTGACTTCAACAAAGCTTTTGATACTGTTCCACATAGAAGATTGATTAATAAGCTGGGTAGGCTCGGGGTGGGTCAGAAGTTGGTCAGCTGGGTGGCGGGCATAAAACAGAGTGGTGGTAAACGGTATGCAGTCAGAAGAGATGCAGGTCACAAGTGGGGTACCTCAGGGATCAGTCCTGGGGCCAGTCCTCTTCAATATCTTCATCAGTGACATTGCATATGGACTGGAGGGTAAGGTTTGTCTGTTTGCAGATGACACCAAGATCTGCAACAGAGTAGATGATCCAAATGGGGTGGGCAGAATGAGAAGAGATCTTGATAAACTGGCAAAATGGTCGGGAAGAGTGGCAACAGGATTTAACAAAAGTGCAAGAACATGCACATAGGGAAGAGAAACCCGGAAGCCACCTATAGGTTGGGAGGGGAGTTGCTGGCAATCACAAGGGAGGAAAGAGACTTGGGCATCATCATCATCATCACAGATTACCTGAAATCTTCCAAGCAGTAGGTAAGGCTAGAGGGATGTTGGGGTGTATTAGTAGGGGTTTCGCAAGTTGTAAGAGGGAGGTAATAATCCCTCTGTACAAGTCACTGGTTAGGCCCCATCTGGAGTACTGCATGCACTACTGGAGCTGCACCTGCACAAGGACATTAAATTGAGGCAGTCCAGAGAAGGGCAACCAAAATGGTGCAGGGACTGCATCAGAAAACATATGAGGACAGATTAACGGAGCTCAATATGTATACCCTAGAGCAAAGGAGGGAGAGAGGTGATACTATCGAAACATTCAAACGTCTTAAGGGCATTAACAAGGTGAAAGAGTCTAATATGTTTCAATGTAAGAAAAATAGCAGGACAAGAGGACACGCATGAGATTAGAGGGAGGCCGATTAAGGGGTAATGTGAGGAAGTTTTTTTTCACAGAAAGGGCGGTGGATGCATGGAACGGCCTACCTCAGGAAGTGGTGGCTATGAATACAGTGCAGGGCTTCAAACAGGCATGGGATAGGCATAAGGGAGCAATACTGATGAGTATGAATAGATAGGCCATTGACAGAGTAAAGGCCGATGGCACATTCATAAGGTAGAAAAAATGGGCAGACTGGATGAGAATTGCGGTCCTTATCTGCCATCACCATCTATGTTTTTATGTTTCTGTGTAAAAGTAGCTATGGGTTAATGCTCTGGCTAAAATACACGAGGAGTACAAAGGCAGGGTAGACATTATCTTGGGCAGTACTTGACTGTGTGCATGCTTGGTTAAAAAGTTTATACAGGTCAGGGGAATTAAACTCGATGTTTAGCTTAATATGTGTAACCTTAACTGAAAGTTTATACATTTCAAACTATTTCTCTATAGTAGAGTTTCTCAAAGTTGCAACTGAAGTTTCTTATTCATTAATTTTGTATAAGGGGGAGGTTTTACACCTCAGAGTGTGTAACATGCAATTTGTGTAGATGTATTCACTCCCTGCTCATGGCAACACATAGCCTGTTCACTGCTTGATCTTTTGTGGAATACTTGATACCCCCAACATGTCGTAACATGTGCAGAGACATGCTGTGTCCTTACTGTAAAAATGATGTGCTAATAATTTGTACTGTCTGTCTGCTGGAATGTCTGTATTGATTTTACAGAAAACTAATAAAATATAAGTAAAAAAAAATAAAAGTAATACACAGACTTGCAGAGATGGGAAATTGAGAGTGATTCTTGTACTATTGAAAATAATATTTATTAAAAATAACATGATAGTATCATAGTTTGTGAGTTTTTGTCTGTATTCATCCTTCTGTCCACCTCAGTTTCTTATCAAGGTTATCAAATCATTATTGAGAAGTGGAAGACTGTGATTGGCTGAATGGCATCATGTAACTGCGCAGTAAGATTAGAGATACTGTACCTCATGGCTGACTATCAGTCACATTTGCAGTTGTTTTGAAACCTAGAACACATCTCAGTGCTTTATATTTATTCCTAACCAGGCCATTGTTTAAGTACAAAAACCTTATCCAGGGTATCAAGACGGACCTTATCGCACTTCCCAGGTGGTTGAAAGCTTTGCACTCGTCTGCGCCCTGTGCTTCGCACAGCCCACCTGGGGCATGTAGTAAGATTGGTCTTACCGCGCACACCCTGTTGTGTGTTTATAACTTACCTAAAAAAAAAAAAAAAAAAATGTAAACCAACCCACTTGGCTTAAGTGCTTTATTAGACCACAAAAGAATAATATATATATATATATATATATATATATATATATATATAATGTAAATACATTAGTAGACTTTCAAAAATGCTATATATTATCTGGGTTACTAGAAGTTTGCATAAACTACAGGCCTTATTATTCCAGTTTGAGAAATGCAATCAGAAGGAGGAATAGATCACTTGAGCACTAATGTATTTCTCAGACGTATCAGTAAAATCCTTCGAACATTCTGATTGCCATAGCAATCAACTAATTAGCACACATCTACCGCCTAGTCAGTCTAGGGCTCACGCTGACAATAAACTGTAGCATGAGAGCTAAAACAATGGCACCGGAAGAATCCGATTCCTTCACTTAACTAGGTGTCAGTGTGGCTCAGCTGATAGCACATCCCCCTCTGGGCTAGAAAGTCACGAATTCTGGTCCAACATCAGTATTAGGTTTGTACCATAGAGTTCTGTATGTATATTGAGAGAGACCAGAGTGTGGACTGACATTGGCTCCCTTGAAGCCATGCATCCACCATATTACAGGAGGATTGAGCTGCCGGCAGATGGCAGGGACCCTTCTTGAAACCTAGTTAGCGGCACCAGCACACTGTTGTGACAGCAACGTGCTGATCGGTTTCAGTAAGAAGCACCACTGACAGCAGGGAAATGAAAACGCAGACTCGCATTGTGGTGACAAAAACAAGGTATGCTCATGTTTCCTTTGCTTGCATAAGTAGTGCATTACTCCATTGCTGTCAGAACAGTGTGCTTGTGCTGCTATCTAAGTTCCAAGAAGGGTTCCTGCTATCTGCCAGCAGCTCATTCCTCCCGTAATATGGCAGATGTGACTTCAAGGGAGCTAATGTCAGTCCGCATGCTAGCCTCTCTCAATATACGTATAGAATTCTATGGTTTGTACCATAAATGCTTGCACCTGAGTGCAATACTGGGGGGATGCTGTCAGTTGGGGTGTGCCTACCTTCAAATGAGACAGTAAAGAGCCAGTGTACTGCCTAAAATTAATATTTGTTTTTAAAAGCAGTCAGCCATCACCTCTTATATCTGAGGTACTTTTTCTTTTCCCTTTTGTTAATTAGAAGATTGTTTACCTGATGTTAGTAGGTATGATGCATGGGACATCACTCTACTTGGCAGTTAACATATTGGATTTTAAAATGGAAAACACTGGCTCCAGGTACCTGCACCAAACGACTTTGACGCAAATGGCATCTTATGTCAAAGTCTGCAGCAATCCTGATTTTCAAATGCAGGCTGCGTAGAATTTGGGATGCCATGGGCCAAAGCTGCCTTGCACTATCCTTGCGGCAAAAGCACCCTTGCACCAAGTCTCAAGGGGGCTTGCGCCACAGCGGTGCTGAACTATCCCCTTTTTGGGAATTTTTGAAGCCCCATCATGGTTGCAACTGAAGGCTGAGTGTAGACCAGTGAGGAGCTGGTCTGAGGGCCCTGCACCACAGCTGGGCATTGAGGAGGCTTGGGGGGACCTGCAAGGAGGGGACCAAGGGCAGAGGGAGCACAGGGTGGTGGCGTAGGGAGTGATAGGGGCACGGCGGCATGCAGAGAGCCGATTGGCCCAGTTAGAGAGGGGTTCACAGGGATGGACCAAGACCCAACCCCAGGTGGACACATTTCTGGCATCTGCCCCATAGAAGCCACAGTCCCCAACACAATAGGCAAGCAGCAGCCTGCCTCCATGTGAGGGGCTGAGTACCAGGGGATTGTCACGGTGCCTGGGAAACATTTCCCTCCACCACCTGCACCCCACACCCTGCAGCTACTACTTTCCGCCTACTGTGTTGGGGACAGTGGCATCTATGGGGCAGGTTCCAGAGCTGCGTCCCCCTAGGGCCAGGTCATGGTCCACCCCTGCCAACTCCCCCTCTACCCAGGCTGATCAGCTTTCTGCTTGTGCACATGGCACCCCCATTGGGTGCCACTACAACACCCTGACTTTCCACCATGCCCCCCTAGGGCACTCCATGCTTTCTCAGCCCCTGGCCCCATCTTTGCTGGCATATTGCGTCCCCACCTTTGCGGCCTCTCTAGGGTTGCATCAGGTAGGGGGGTTGACGGACCCCTCCGTCAAATCCTGCAGGTGTGCCAAATGTTTAGCACAATCCTCCGACTGCAGCAACTCCTGAGTCTTTGGCACAGGGACCCACAGTTTTATAAAATAGGGCACGGGGTCCCTGACACAGCCGGAGTTTGCATCCCTCTAAGGGCTGAATGAAAATCAAGCCCATCTATTTCTAATTCCCCACTACATCATCAGCATTGTGACCTCACTGACTGTGACATCACTGTTGCTTAGGATCAGTCACTCAGTAGCTGCCGGGCCAGGCATCTGTGATGTCACGCTCAGTGAGGTAACAATGTTGATGATGTAGTGGGGGGCACAGAGGTAGATATGTCAGCTGCCAGGCTAAGAGCTGTTCCACACGTGGAGCACAATATTATCACATAGGAGATTCTAATGGGCAAAAGGAAAAAAAAATACTTCAGAAGTAAAAAGTTACAACTGACTACTTTTTAAATGTTGTATTATTTTCCTGTCTGCTTGGTTTGGCTTCATTAGCTCTTTAAACTGAGGATCTCGTCTGCCCATCTCTGGAGCTGATGCAGTGGGCGTTCAGGTGGTAGTTAAAGAACCCAAGGCAGTTATTAAAAAAGATGGGGATCTTCCCTGATGTCCTCTCCACAAACCAACTCTGGAAGTTGTCCAAGGCTGTGCGTGGGTGCTGAGGTGTGAAATGGCTGTCACTACATGTTTAAAGTCACTTCAGTACCAGTTTCTCATTGTTTGTAAACCACTTTGGGAATCAGTATGCATGAAAAGGTGCTAATATAAATGCTTGTTTTTCTTCTTCTCGTGTAAATAAGTAAAATCAGTTTTCTTTTAGAGGGACACAGTGCTCTGCAAGAAGACTTCAGCTTCAAATATTCACGAAATGTTACTTAATCAGTTCCTGGAGCATGAACACATGCAGTATGAGGTTAGTAAATACAGATATGCAACTTTGGCACAGAAAACGCAGCAGTCAGAAAAACAGCATTATTTTGTTTGAAGCAGCAGTATTTTTTAGTTACCATATCATTTTTTTCAGTAATAATATTTTCCTGGGGAAAACATCAACATACCCTTTTTTCTTTTTGTTTTATTTCATCCTGAAGGAAGCTCTGGTATTTTTAAATTTTTAAATGTTCCCACTCCCATGCCATGCACTCCACGAAAAAATTCAGTATTTTGGCCCAGTGCTGTGCTGGTTACCTTCAGAAACATGTGGTAGCACCATTCAGACCCATCCATGGTACGAATCTAGTATTATATTCAACAGGTAACCTCAGTTGAAGAAGTTTTTAAGAATTATGAATGGTGGCTATCTTTAATGACGTAAGTCGTTAATTACAAATTAAGCTATAAACGCGGTTTTAAAATTATCTGAGAAAATTAAAAATACGCTGGGAATGAATTTGAGGATATCAGAAATACATTTTTGCCAAAAAAACCTATATGATGAAATATTTTTTGTCTGCTAAGAAATACTGTGGCTTTACGTGCATCTGGGGAATGGTTGCTTTTCCCCTGACTGAAGTTACCTACTGCATGGTGTACCTCAGAAGGAAGTCGTGGTGCAAATGTTAATAAAAGGTTATATGATGCCATTTGAAGGGGTCATTAGCAAAGTCCAATCTGAGTTTTCATTTTTATGCAGACGATACTCCATTGCACATTTCCTTTCCTGCTGACCTGGTAAGGTAAATATATAAGATAATGTTGGGGCAGCACTGTGTTATGAGTGGTTTATGAAAGTATCACACACTGTGGGGGTGTAAAAAAATTTAAGAAATACAGTGACACCCATTACTTTACTTGTTTTATAATTATTAGGTTTCATCGCGCTAACAGCTTTTGATAGCCAAGATTTAAAAGAGCTGTGCAGCTTAGTGTGTGTGTGTGTGTGTGTGTGTTTATTGGGGAACCATAATACATGCTTGTGACATCACAAACATGTATTATGGAGTTTAACTACAACTGGTTTCAGGTTGATTATAACCTTAACAGTCATGGGCCCAGATATTCAAAAATGGGCGCAAGCATGGCACAAAGATTTGTGCTGCACGTGCACCTGTGCCCGACCCAGAGGTTATTATATTCAGTCGGATAGCGGACCAATGCTATCCTACTGAATATCATCCTGTGTCAATGCAGCTCTGAGTCAAACTGCGCTGCCTCACTATGGACCTGGGCTGCATTCAGTATACAGGGAATTGCACCCTCTGACCAGATACTGCTGCGAGCCATGCTAGCTATTTTCAGCCACACCATGCAGATGAGCCCGATGGGCATGCAAGGCAGTAAGGGGCCATTAGCATTCCCGTAATAGGCCAATTTATAATGTGAGTGAAGGCCCTTTTGCGCCCATCCTGTGAGCACTGGACACATCGTCCCTAATGTCTTTTGGCAACCCCCACCCCCGATCACCTGTCCTATATTGTCAGACATACCCCTGGTGTCAAGTAGCAGTTTCCCCACCCCTGATGACCTGTCCTGTATGTTACACTCATCCCTGGTGTCTAGTGGCCCCCAACCCCTGATCACCTGCATGTCTTATACACATGTCCCTGGTGTCTAGTGGCATCCCCCACCCCTCGATCACCTGTTCCGTATCTTATACATGTGTCCTTGGTGACACTCCTGCCCCCTGATCACCCATCCCATATGACAGCACATATCCTTGGTGTCTAATGGCACCCCCACCCCTCCGATCATCCATCATGTATTGTCACACTTGTCCGTGGTGTCCAGTGGACCCACACCCCCTGAGCACCCATTCTGAATCTTATACACATATCCCTGGTGTTAGTGGCACCCCACACCCCCTGAGCACCCATTCAGTATCTTATACACATATCCCTGGTGTTAGTGGCACCCCACACCCCCTGAGCACCCATTCAGTATCTTATATACATATCCCTGATGCCTAGTGGCACCTCCTGCCCCTGATCACCTCCCCTATATGCCAGCACATACCCCTAGTGCCTAGTGGCATGCTCCACCCCCCATCACCCGACCTGTATTGTCACACTTACCCTGGTGTCTAGTGGCCCCACCTACTCCCCAAGCACCTGTTCAGTGTGTTGTACACATATTCCTGGTGTCTAGAGGCACCCCCTCCCCTGTTCAATCGTTTAGTATCTTATACACATATCCCTGGTGTCTAGTAGCACCCCCCCATCCCCAATCACCTGTCCAGTATGATAACACATATCCCTAGTGTCTAGTGGCACCCCCATCTCTTGAGCACCTGCCCTGTATGCCAACACTTATCCCTGGTGTCTAGTGGCACCCCTCACCACCACCCAAGTACCTGTTCTGTATAGGTTCTACAACTCCCTGGTGTCTAGAGGCACCCCCCCACCCCCAAGCACCCAACTTGTCTGAGAAAACATGTCCCTGGTGTCTGCTGGTGCCCTCCCACCTCCCTATCTCTCAG